>OY757225.1:10000000-12400000 GCA_963583965.1 Nomada ferruginata
TGCTTCAACAAGTCAGAATTCATTTTGTATAGCAAAAAGATCATCTACAATTTGAGCCACGTTTTTACTTAATATTATCATCACTGTGAAAGAATCAACGTACCGATTAGAAAACGTGATTATAATTATTAATAGCGTTAAATATTTAATACATTCGTACTTTCGCGACGATTAAAAATATTAATTCAATTCTACCGCATATGTACTTCCAAGCACCGTAGTAATTTTCTAATTCCTCGATAGTAAATTATATCCTTGGATAGAGAAGCCTGCTCGATTATCTGTCCGCGGCTAATAATCCAGATCGTGGAACGAGAACGACCTGCTTAAAAATTCATGAAAATCCTCGCTTATGCTCTCTTTCGTTCAATCAACCCGGTGACGTCAGCCACGACCTTTGCCTGGCCCGATTCGTTTGTGCATCACGACCATTTGCATGATGTGCACGAATCGGAAAATATGAGTTACATTCGTGTATAGTTATTACTCGGGAAACGGTGGAACTGTATGGCGTTTAATTGCGCCAGGTGTTATCGTTTCCCTGTTCACGTTATTGGCCACTTAATGGAGAATATTATCAAATAATATCGCCCTTGGGTAAGCAGTTCGTGATTGGTTCTTTGATGAATCTATGACACAAGAGGGTAGCTTGTTTTAATAAGAAGGGTGCATCTGTTATAATTGAAGCGAGGAGAGTGAAACTTTTGTTTACCTGCCAAATTCGTTCGTTGATGTATTATACATTTAATTATTGAGTAAACGATTTTGCTAGATATTATTGAACTATCGTAATGGAATATATGTTTGTTCTTTAAAATACAAAAGCAGGGTTAAGAAGTTGAGTAAGTATAAACGAGGAATCGAATATTTCAGATTTTTTGAATATATTTTACTAAACACTGTTAACTTAAGCAATGTTAAGGTTAATTTTAATGCATAAAAAAATGGAATCTAGATAATAAAATTGTCTGCTCCAACAATTTAATTTATACATAGCTTCAATTATTAATTTATTAATTTTAAAGTGATAAGACTTTCCCTTTTTTTTATATTTCTATCATGTTCTAAAAGCAAGTACATACTATGCAGTACCACAGAATTTTATGTTCTGAGTAAATTAAATGAACAGTTTATCAAACTTAAAATATTTATATATATTGTAAATATATTACTCTCTGATTTTAAATCCTATGGAAAGAGTAATATCGAAATAATTACTTATCTGTATAACTTTTCAATAATCAGAACCGGATATTTTGCAATTAAAGTAACAATAAAATCAATATGAAACGAATATATTCTTACTCGAAACAAGGGTTATAGTATAATATAATAATGACCATATTCATAGGTATATGAAATTTCCAGTGCAACTTCGCCTTCAAATTTCCTTCATTCGGTAATAAACCGTAGCTCGACCCAGATTCCAGGATCACATTGTGTACATACACCCTAAAACTACACCGTTTGCGTTTATGTTACCTCAAATGCAGCGATCGACGGTATCGCCCTTAAACTCTATTATTCAATATGTATATTTCAATTATTACTCCCGTAACTTATTACCTGTAATGTAATCCGCGAGGTGACATCAAAGCAGCACTATAATTTAGGTGAATGCTTGCAAGTATCTTTTAAGTTTGAAATTTAAAGTTCGTCACTTATTTTGCAGGTGAATTGTATTACATTATTCGGAACGCACAAATAAATCAAAACAAACGAAGTACATTATTGTACTTGAATCGGGCCACGAGTTTCTTTTATATCTCTTTTCCTCCCTTTTATTATGTTTATTATTCATTGCAACTTAATACATACTTACAGATCCCTAAGCACTGAATATTTTGTCAAACCACCAAACTCACAAATTAAGTAACAGTATATTTTTCAAATAATAATTTTCATTCATAGCAACATTAATTGCCGTGAAAAATTACGTAAAATGAAAATTAACGATAAACAAGATAAATTACGGCGAAAATTCGGAAAGAAATAAAGTTATAAAGATTAGAACGATTTTTTATTTTGACGTTGTTCTTGTTACTAGACAGTTTTTCGAGATCCATTGGTATAATTCTTTTCAAAATCGCAAACGTTTTACGAGTCACGTTCAAGGTGTTACCTATACCTTACGAAGTACAAACGCTATTTGCGATAAGTCCCTTTGATAGGGTGCAGGAAACCAAAACAGGTCGAAAGTTGCATGCCTGTAATGGTCTGAATTGTTTGCCACTTTCGCGTGGATTTACTATTTCACGCGGCCGTTTATAATGACAGGTAATGAATGGTATCCGAATAATAACGACGTTAATGGCAGTGTTCATTGTCGATTGGAAAATTCACGTTGGATCGATTTTCGTTTCGTCCTTGCCAATTTTGCTATCGAACGAAGGTAAAAGTAATTCCATGTATGTACTTTGTATTATATATTTTAGCTGGAATTAAATTGACGAACGAATTCACTTTTATTTACCAGAGAAATCAAGAATCTTTAATGTTACGTTAAAGTGTATAAGGTGAATGAAAAGGAAAAGGAAGACTGGAAAGGATAAATAAACTGAATTATTCGTGAATGAATATTATAGATTAGAAACTATTATAGATTCCAGTAGTAGATACGCTTTCCTCGATATTAATTTTTTATTAGCTAGTTGGTTTTTATGGTTCAATTCGAAATTTATATTTCGCATTATCGTCGCTGCGTACAGAAACTGTGTTTTATTGTAGTGCGCAATGTGACTAATACTATGCTGGACTATAGTCAGCGTCGGCGTGACTTATAAAGAGAGAGTTCCAAGTGTCTGACTCTGAATTACTTCACAGAATAGTCAAGGAAAATTCCAGTTGCCATACGTGTAACTTTATATGTACAGATTACTGATAAACATGTAATTGTAACGTATACTGAAAATGTTAAGAAATTACGGAAGCCCTGCGTGTTCAGCTTGAATCGGAATGTCAAGAGTACACGTGGGATTTATTGATTTATCATGGATTTTATGGTAACAGCGGTGTCATTCATTTTCTGCAGAACAGGATTGCCCAATAAAGAAAAGGACTTTTATGGGCGTAATATTTTTTCATTTTCTGAGAATTGGAAAGTTTTGTAAACGCGAAAGGTAAGAATATTTCTTGTATCAGTCAGACTTCTATTCTTTGACCGCAAATGGTCGATTGAAACGTGCTTGAATTTACTATACCATAGTGGTGGCAGTAGTTCATTATTTCCACTATGTCTCCACCGCAAAACATTCGACCACTTGAAATACGTTTAAACGTGTCCTTAAATCAAGCTGCAATATAATTCATTTCCCGATGCGAATCGTAAAATTGCTAATTGAACGACCAAACACACACCTGACTCTATTGTACACCGTCTCCAAATTAATCCTGAATAAATCGTTACACCCTCGAACCACTAGACAACTTCCTTAAATCGATACGCGACTGTTACGTAAAATTTCACAGGCAAATCGACTTCGGTTCCATCAGCTTCAGCCGCAGTAAAACAGAAATACCGTTCCTTCCGCGACGCCCCGCGCCGCCGCGCTACCAGAGATTTACACCTGCTCATAAATTGTAAATATCGAGATATTAATCCCAATCGCCCGTCTCTACCCCGCCACTCTGCTACCTAATAAGAGGTCGTCCATAAACCACGTAGCTCTGTTTTTGCCACATTTGAACCCATTCCCCCCTCCCCTATGTAGTATGCCATGGCTTTTCGCTCGGCCTATTCCCTCCTCCCCTCTCAGTGTTACGTAGCTTTTTTCATTTTTTTTAAAACAATTCATCAACAAAAATGTCATGCAAAAACTACGCAACGTTTAGACTTACACCACCCCCTAAATCGACCGCGTAGTTTATGGACGACCCTTAACAACATTTCATTTCCATCAAACTCGATCATCCCCCCGCGTACCAATCTGCAGCCAATCTGTTTCTATCCCTCCAATCATCGCCACTCCGTCCTACCCGAAAAATCGCCGCTCCCCGAAACCTTGCGATCGCGTCTGGACCACGCGAGCGATCACGCGTCTCCCGTATCGGCGACTCTTCGGCTCGATGGTCCTCGACGTAAAAAATTGGATAATGAATGCGCGGGGTCGGCTCGCGATCATAAATCCGCGAAACGAGTGGATCCGTGCGGGAGTTCCGGCGCGAGTTCGTTTAAACGAGTGGCGCGTAGAAGCGCGCGAAACGGCGCGAGGGTATCGCGGCGGCGGTGGTAAGAAGCGCGAGTGAGCGGCGAACGCGAGGCAGGGTAGGGAGGATTAAAAAAAAAGAAGGCTGGGGGGTGAAGAGGGAAAAGGTGGAAGGCGTGGGAGGGAAAAGGGGTTAGGCGGAAAAGAGAGCGGAGGTGAATGCGAATGGGCAGCGCAGGGTGTGACGCGAATGAATGCGAACCGGCGCCATTTTGAAAGGGTACCAGAGGCGGACGCGGCGGCGGTAAAAGTGGATTGCAAAAATGCTGTTGAAGCGTTAAGGATCGCCGCGACGCCGCTTGACTCCGCGTTGCTTTTCGCGGCCGCGAAATTCCACGGGGGTCGCGTGACCCGCGCCCTCGTGTTCGAGTAATGCCGCTCCTGATACGTGACTGGAACGGGCATCGGCGGATGATGGTATTTCTGGTGATCCTCGAGGAGCTTGCAGTTTATTAAGGCGGAATCGATGGATGGGATGCGATTCGCGAACTATAGCGGGACGGCATTTTGTGGAGGAACTGTCGTCCGAGGAGGAGCAGGATGTGATGTAGATAATCATTCTTCGTGTTCGATGCGTCACAATGTTGTTGCTGAAGTAGGTCACAGTGTAGTTGCTAACATGTTTCGTGGAATATTCGCGCCGTAATATCTTGCCCTGATTTTGCCGCGTTTCGCTTAGGATCGAGAATCGGATCGAAATAAGAATCTAGTTGAAATTTGTTATGTTACTATGGAAAAAAACGTTTAGGTCGTGCATACACTCCTCGCGCCCTCTCTCTGCACCTCTTTCGATTGTGTTTTTATTATTTTACAATACCGTTTAGTGTTGACACGCATTTCAAGCTTGCGTTACGCGGACGAACGTAATAATTTTGGCGCAGATCTAAAATACATAGCTTACAATTTCTTATTTAAATATAAAAGGTAAGCTTTAACATGCAAATGTGTTAATACTATTAGTTTGTATAGTGTCCAGAAATAATATTTGATATAATTTTCACTATTACGTCATAATTTGTTTACGTATTTTATTCACTTTAAAATTATTATTATAAGGGGTGAATCGGATCACTCCTTTTTTTTGTTTATTTAATGAGTTGTATGACTTTAAATGCGTTAATAACTTATCTATGTAGGTAAAGATGGTTCGCACATACATAAAAGAGAGTGGCATTGCATTTATTGTAACGAGAAATTCATCCACCTGCGGAGGATTGGATACAGTGCACTATCTGTGAAAAGTAGTGGCACGAAAAGTGTGCTAATATAAGTGGTGTTTAAGGACAATATACTTGCCACCCATGTACTACGTAGGATCTTTAACATTATTATTATCAAGTTATACTTTATAAAATTATAACCAAAGATTATTTTACGACAATTTGTTTGTTTTCTTAGAGATATTCGGAATATCCGATTGCTAAAGTATTGCTGTAACTTGCTAAAGTTACAGGTGCTTAAGGGGCAATAAATTGAAACTAGTATACTCCAATGTGGGGCAAGATGGGAGGTATGGACGCGAGAATATATGAATATATGTAGAAAGGAGCATATATCCAAGTATTCTAGGGCTGAAGGGTGTGAAGAGTTCGCATATTATTTTAACGATGAACTACATACTACTATTATCAAAAGAAAGAAAATTAACATAATATTACAGACATTGTTTCGAAGAGATTTGAATGCCATTATTCCCTTTGAATTTTCTTACAATCACCGCGATTACAAATTAATTATAAAAAGAAAGCTAGAAAATACATAGTTCTATTATTAGCTCGCTTGTCGTTAAACTCTCGAGTCTACTGATAGGATTCGTTGGAAGAAATCGGAAATTTTAAACCTTAAACGGTACGATAGACCCGAGTCAATTATTTGCATGCATCGCAGCGCGACACTTCAGATATCGCTGAATAAAAATTGAAAAGTCGTGGCCGCCAGTGAACAGATAAGGGTAGGCGGGATTTATTCAGACAGGTACATTAGAATTTGCATTAATCGCGTTTTTACGGGGCAGACACATTTCCATGAAACGTCACAATTGTCATTTCTTTCAGAATCTACGTGCGATCACGTCACTGCGGTGAACAGCGCGCTCTTAATCCTCTATAATCTACTGTAACATTCAGGTAACGTTCCAACGTATTTATTCTTGTTTCGAGTTTGATTTGTTACGGAATGCGCAAGTAGTCGTCATCTTTGCGAAGCTTAAGATATAATGTGGAAGTCCGCTGTGATCGTGTGTTTGCACTTCTCACCCTGCTTTCCTTTCCTTTTATGATTATCACCCAGGTTTTATTCTTCACCTTTTTTCAAAGGAGCGTGTACTTCGGTTTCAGAAGTGTAGAAGTCTGCTGTGCCCTTCTCAGTTCCTTCTCGTTTTCAGATCATTAGACCTCCACTTCTGCTTTGCATTAGCAACACTCGCGTTAAGCGACGCAAATATGTACTGATAATATTGAACCAAACAAGTTTGGGGATGCGATCGAGTATTTCGAGGCTGATGTTGAAGTTTAGGGTTATTTTGAGACAGGTATTTCCACCGTACTGATTTTTATTTTTAATGTAAATTCGTATTCTTTAATTTACGACTTATGACGAATATTTGGTAGGGTGAGTTATTTATTGTTAATTTCGATCGTAATAGAATTTCCAGATACTTCCTTGTGATATTTTTAATCCTACATGTGCCTTTCGCGTAACCGTGTCGAGCGCAGAAAAATTGCGACAAATTAAGATATGAAAGAAAATTCTGTATATTTCGCGTTCTACAATTATTTCTTCGCAGACGTTGGACTGGTCACACTTAATTTGCGCTTGAAATAGAGCGACAAGTAAAATAATGTCACTAAGTAAAAAATTATTCACTCCCTGCCAATCGTAATTATCAATGAATCCGTGCAATAAATTCCAACCTCCCCCCAACAGAGCCAACCTACTAACTCACAATGAGGCACGCAAACAAATCTCGCGAACGATGAGACAATCGAAGAGAGAACGGGGAACGTGCGCAAATGTTCGAGAATGTTCGAGAAAATCCAGACTTTCAACGACGGTGGATGCAAGACACTTGCACAAACAGTCGAACACAGAAACGGGGCGAAAGAGAAGGAGTAGCTGTTATTCGAAACGGCGCGTGAAAGACGACGACGACTAAAAATGGCGAGGAACGTAAACGCGGCGGCGATACAAATGCTAAACGATTTGCATAATGAGCAATATAATTAGCGCGTGTCGCTGAATACACTAAGATGACCGTCGTAGATGGGAAAGATGTTCCTCTTTCCTTCGCCGAAATTCACGGCGTTTTCCCTTCGAATCATGCGCCGTTTGCTCGACGATGAGGATCGGTTGCGCTCACGCTGGGAATATTTTACACGCTCGTCGAACAGTGTTTTTAACGAGTGTTTCGCGGGAGAGGTGTGGCTGGGTTAAAGAGTTTCTTTTTCGCAAATCAATGTGAATTAATAACTTTCAAACGATGTCACGTGAATTCGGGATAAAAGCTTCTCGCCTCCAATTCTTCTCTTAGTATTGTTTCTTTCAGTTTTCAACGAATATCTAGTTGGCTAATTGGGATAAGGAGATAGAGAGCACTCAGTTCCCTTCTTTCTTTCATCATTCAAAAAGGGCGAGATAAATTTCACCGTGAAATCACTTTGCAACGAATAGCTATTTATCTGATTGGGGTAAGGATACAAAATTAGGGGTAAGGACTTCTACTCCTTTTTTTTATCATTTATTAGATTCTGCTGTGAAGTTTTTTTCAGTTGTAGAGGTGCAAAATATGGGGCCCCACTTGTCGAGAAAAAAAGATTCTCTTGCAATAAGGTTTCTAGGAATATGTAAAACAACGGAGGCGGTCTATGGGTGTTGCGATGGGTGGTGTAGTAAACAGTACTAACCTAGATTATATTTTTTAATATACCTTCGCTTGTCAACTGACACTCGTATGATAGCATTAGCCATCCGAACTTTAATTTTGTGACTACTGAAGTGTTTTCATATTCTTCGGCTTTGCAAAAAAATGAAGGTAATGCATGTGCTACTATAAATAGCATTTGGGTTTGTTATACTTGGACTATATAATCTATGCCACGAGGGTGACGCGTGTCTGTGTTAGAAGGAAGGCTATTAAGATATTGGTGTGTGTGCACGCGTGTGAAAGTGTATTAGGAAACAGGGATAAAGTTACGTGGTTTGTAGATTCGAAGAATGTAAAATTCTCATGAAGAATATTAGTCACGTGAGCCGTGTATTCTGAAATATTTTATAGGTATGCGTGTAAAAAATCTATGATGGGATGGTCGAAACTATTGGAGAATTAAGAATTATATTTAATAAAGTTTCCATGTGTTATAATATTGTAGAAGTTATTTTTCGTAAACCTCACGTAGTTTGGGAATAGAGGACAGGTGGTTTAATAAGACTTCAGTTACTCATTAAAACACTAGCTTTATTATAAGAATATGTCGACACACGACGTAACTCAACACACGGCACTTTCAACACTCTCAACAATACTCTCAGCTCACGGCACTCTTCACTCTGCTCAAACTCTCTCCTAAATCTGCCTCTTGCACGCATCGTTCATTCGTTATATTCTTTCACTCTTAGTTTCTCTTTCATTCTATTCCTCATTTGCGCTCACTCATTCAGGACACACCCCCCAGTCATTCCTCGGTGATGGTCGGTCCCGACCACCCGAACCCTTGGGCCGCTGTACCCTCCATGCGCACGACCTTCTCAAGTACTCAACATTCACGCCGTATTTCCAATCCTACAATATTGACTGCAGACTTTTTCCAGAAAACTTTCAATACAAGTAGAAATTGTACAGGAAGCAGTAATCTGCAGATGATTAAATAATAATATAAAGTTTTCATCGACAACACAGACAGCACTTTAAATAAACTCTGTGATTGGAATTCCTTTAAATCGTTTAAAATTGAATCCGGGTTACTCGACTTTATTTATATTCGAGCTTTATTAAACAAGAAATGGAACTCAAGTGTTTCATTTCATTTAGATTAGAAACTCCGGTGTCATTTAAATTTAAATCATCCTAGATATTTCCATATATTTAATAATAATAATAATAATAATTAGAATACTTTAAACATTCAAATCAATTACAGTTCTCTATTCTTCTTGCAATTTGTTATTTTTGTACTGAGTAAGACCTAATATTTGGACACAATGAAATATGAAATTGCAATTTTTTCCAAAAATCTACACGTAATGCGCAAATTTGTTAAACATTTGTTAAAGATAAATTTGTGCAACCCGGTGAAACGCGAACGTCTCCGACCTATTTCGCTTATTTCAGTCCGTTTTGCATGCACAGGAGTGCCGAAAGTCGAGCTCGATATTCTGGTTCAGGCGTGGGTAAATCGGGCGACGACGAACATTTCGACGAAAGAACAGTTCTGAACGATTTCGAAACGTGTTATTAAGTTGATGTATGGACCTCTTTATGGGCGAACACACGAAAAATTCCCGGCGGCGCATATTCGACAGTAGTGATCTTAATGCGACCCCGATGTTTAGATTATGGCTTACAGGAAAGGTCCTCCGTGATGGTGGTTTATTAAAATTTTGTGGATTTATGGGATCCTTTATCCGGCGTTCTGAAGCGAGTCACCTGCGACTCGCCCCTTCGAAAATTTGCATTTCGCTGACGAATGGTTAAAACTAACATTTAATATGAAATCGAAAGGCAAGATTTCATGGAATCGGGTTGCAGGATGTTTGAATTATATCACTTCGAAATACGTATGTGTATACCAATAATTACGTAATTAAAATTTGCCTCCAATTATATGGCAGATAATCGATTGCTCTTATAATATTTAAATGTGCTAACAGCTGGCTGTTATCATTAGTTGACGCTGCATGATACTGAAGCTTCACCTATTTACTACTGTTATTACATGTCAGCTTTCCCTGAATTGTGCCAACTTGTTCTTCATTTTTACTTTGAAATACCAAATTTTTTGGAGTAGGTAGCTACAATAATCTCTATCCTGTCGCATACAATGCTCCTTTTCCATTACAGAATATTTATTACTGATTGCAAATACAAAGATAGATCAATTATTTGCTTTCGTTTCAGGTGAAATAAAAATGCCCAATTTTATATCGTTAATACAGATACACTTCGCATAACATTTTACATACGTATCTCCACATAATCCACGCGACTCGTATAACGAGGATGCATATGGCGGAGAATGTGTTCTTCGAGAATCTGCCGTACATTAAACCACTAAAATAAAAATCCCCCGTGTCCCTGTAAAGTCTACATAACTTGCACACTTCCATTGAAGTCCTACGTCTCCTGAAATCACCTTCCTTAATATTTTTCACCGGCACGGTCTAGTCTCGAACGCGAAGCTTGAACAAAATTTAACGACCGTCAGCGATCGACGATACATGATCTACACCACGACATTTCCTCGGTGGTTCTTAATTGCAACAGAGTTACACGACACGGCGGCTTCACGACTGGTTAATTGGCACTTCGCCGTGGAAAGAAGGAATCCCGGACTACGTATGAATGAAAACGGCGAGAGTTCGTTGTTCCCAGACTTTCTCTGAATCCGCCACCAGAGTCGAGTTCTCGTTTTAATAACTACGAGATATTAATGAGCGAAATCATTTATCTGGATCGTATCGATGGAATTTTATTTTTTCCCGCGTCGTACGGGTTCTGATGAAAAGCTGCCGCTGTATTGCTTGTTTGCCTCGTCGGTGAAAACAATTTTTGTACCGTAATTTCGTTGACTGGTAATACGGATCGTAAAGTTCCTCGTATTTAGCCTTTCTCATTTCTTCGCGCCGATGGTTTGTCAAATCCTTTTCGTCGTTCCACGGTGCACGATTACTATTTATTATTTATTCACATAAACTCGAGATATTTTCAACGAGTCTGTTTTTTCAGATCTTCGAGCTCGGTTATATCAGTTTTTACAATTTCAGCAAATATATATTGCATTTTCTATATTAAATGTCTGTTAGAATTTATCACGTGTCCAGGTCTATGTCCATAATTTGTCCGACTATGTATTTTACGGTCAGTGATACCTATAATACAATTTCCCGAATGGCAAGACGGTGATTGCGCCAATGGCGATCGACGATCATTCTCTTCTCGCGCAATCCTCACCACGTGCCCATTGAATTCTGTTGAGCTTCCTTTGCACGTGCACACGGCGAACGTGTAAAAATCCCAAACAAGCCGTTTTCGATCTGCTTCGAACGGTTGTCGCCAGCGAACAATGAAACCGTGGCGAGTGTAGAAAGGCAACCCTTTGATTGGCGAGCACATTTTTCAACGTCGCTTGTGGTTTTCAACTTAATCGGTCCATTTTATCCCCGTCCCCACGAGCCAGTATTCACGCAGACACCTGTTTCTGAGTGAACCTCACGATTTGCTTAATTGAGTGGATTCACGAATTTATCGCGCGAACTGAAAGTGACGTTTCACGGTTGCGATATATATTATGACAAAAATTGTACGTATAAATTATGCGTAAGAAAAAACGTGGTAAATATAAATAGATAATATATTGCTGTGATTATATTTCAGATAGATTCCAGGATTAGGAAAACAACAATTTGTCTGATTAATTTAGTATAATATAATTGATTGTAATCCTAGTATGAAAGATTTTGTAATGGCAAATCTTCAAATGATGGGAATATATTTAACACTGCAGCGTTTCGATGAAAACTCGTTTTTCGCTTTGCAAGGAACTTTGCAAATAATGATCATTTCAAATACAAATTTCGTCTAATATTAGAGCTGACAAAATTCTACCAGAAACAAATCTTGCTGCTTGTTTAAGAAAGATGTGCAGAATTCAGTACGAATTTGAAACAACGTTAAAGTAAACATAAAATAAAATAAAATATCGGTCCTTTGACGAGCAAAAATAATGAACCAGTAAATGCAACAGTTCCTTCGAATTGGTCATTTCTCGATATCATCAGCTTTCATTTTAATTAACGTATATAATCTTCCCAAACTATTCGAAATGTTTCACGTCAGATGCATCCCTTGTCTGAACCTCCCTTAGCGTCCAGACGTCGCGTCGTCTTCGACATATTCGTCACGTGCGCGATGAAATTATCCTATTTTGACGTATCACCCTATAGACGAGGGTGCACAGAAAAGCACGTTGTCCTTTGTGGATGTGGGCGCCAGTTGCCTAGCGACTGGTCCTGGAAACCACCGTAGTCCCCCCGGGGCGCACCCCGTGCAACTACCATCAGGGGTGTGCTCGACACGCATCAAATCTCGTATCTACGAGGAAATGTTCGAATCTCGAGTGTTGCCTCAGATTGCCATTTCATTATGTCTCTTAATCTTCAATTTATTTAATTGTACACAAACTGCAATTTAAGAATCTTTTCATTCAGATGATTTAAATATTATGTACATATTTCCAATTGGATATATTTAGAAATATTTTAGAAGGGCTTTATGTAATCTTTATTTCATACATTGTCTTTTATTTATGAGATTTCTGTGGATGTTCTTCGCGTGGTCAAGTAAAAGGGTTGATAGTTGGGATAAAAATTCGAAGATTCTGGTGGGATGAAGATTCGATATTAGATTTTTCGCGAATTAGTTTATCGTCTATTCACTTAACATTGCCTAATAAAAGATTGCCTATCAATTAATATAGTTAATTGAGGGGACGTTTTATACATTTTTCTATTCGTTTGAAAAATCTGTACACTGTGTAAATATTTTAAAACATGTGAAACAGAATTTATATATTTATGTCCTTATTATATATTGCTGAATTCTAACTCGAAAAACCTGTATCCTTTTCTAATCGGATTTTAATGACAGCCTTTAGGAGTTAAACTTCATCATAGCTTCTTCTCTTCGTCTCATACTCTTCCACCGCTGTTTTTTTTTAATACTGCAACAAATTGCGTTCATTTCAAATACCAGGATCTTCCACACTTGTATACGTACATACTTCGACTGGAAATCTTGATTCGCGATACGCGTCAGCGCGAATGAAGACGATTTAATTGCGATAAGGTACGTCGACATCGTACCGGTTGACCCAGAAAGGACCTCTGACCATTGGTCGAATAACGAACGAGCGCCGCAACGCGCATTTCGAAAAATGAGAGGCTTCTTCTTGTCAGTTGAGCCCGCCTAAAAGAAAAAGAAGTTTAACGAGGCACAGATGCTAAACACGCTAGGTACAGCATGGTAGACACGAACCTTTCATCTACGAGTTAGAGTAATTTGTACGTTTTCCCTATTTCGATTTCTTTTTAAAAATGTTTCAGGGTATGTACGCTTCTTCTTTCTCTCCGTTCACGGGGGATGAGAAACATAAATGTGTTTTCTGCTTGGATGCAAAAGAAAGAAATTCCGTTTCTGCATTAGATTGTGTGAAATATTTTTCGTTTGTCTATTTCCACTGTGGGCATCGTCGAAATTGAAAATGTTCTCGGTGCGCAGAAGTGTTTTTGTTAATATGAAAGAGTGTATGTATAAACATTTAAACACTCTATTTAATTTATAGGAATAATTAGGGTAACGATGTATTGTTGCAGCGTACGTTTACATACATTTTTAACAAACAATTGTCGCGTTTTTAAGGATGCATATATGATAGTATGTATTCATGTCCACGGAGAAAGGGTTAAATTAATATTACATGTATTATTGCGATGAAATATGTACATGCTGAAAACCTTTAGTCGTCCAGAGGCGTTCCTTCTTCATATTGGTAGTAACTTCCCTACTCAGATATTGATTGGTTGAGAAATAATTTCGACAAAATTTATAAGCATAAGAAATCGAGTTCTATTACTTCAAATTCCAATATTAATTTTCTTCCCAACATACTTTCATCCAATCTGTCTTTTCCATTCATTAAATTGTATGATAAATTATTTGGGAACTGTTGCATTCTTCCACGATTCGTTCTAAATGGAAAATTAAAAGATTTATTCAAACGGCGATAAATGAAACGACCAATATAATGATTTCTCACTACAATATCGATTGTCTCCCGTTACCACATATAATTCCAGAATACTTCTACAGTAGTTTTCATGATACTACATTAGTTTTCATGATACTACACTAAAAGGTGAACGAATTGCCTTTTTTTAATATTTGCTTGAAATATTCAATACACAGAAAGCTTATTGTCGTCGGAGTCACATTTATACAACGCTAAATTTCAACGATCGAGTACGTAATTCTGCGCGAATAAACAATCGTCGTATATCAAGCCTGACTTTTACTACGTACAATTATTTAATAATAAAATGCAAGCCGGTCAACGACGCCTGTTCAGGAACAAAGGCGCGACTTCGAATGTAGCACGCGTGACCCCGACTTTTCCATTTCCTTTTGTGCCTTCGGAAACCTTTCAAGGATCAAGGGGCCCGTTGGCAGGTTTTCCGAGGGAAACTTTCACTCGGCCAGGACGGGAAAAGGAGCGGCCAACAGGCCAGAAGCTATCAGCCGCGATCGTTGTCAATAATTATCTTTATCTCACTCGATCCTTGTCATTATCGTTTTTACGTACGATCGCCGAAGCAGCACACTATTCTCTCGCTGTCTGCTTGTCGATAAGATCATGTTTATCGCGCAGCTGGCTGAAAATCCTCGGGGAAAATGCCTGTTCTTCGAACGGTTTCCTTTCACGCACGATTTCAAGTGTTCTCGCCTTGATATCTTCAATTTTCGCGGGAAAAGTACGCAATCGCACCACTGTTATTTTTAATCCCTTCGTTAGTTCGCCACTTTACTATTGTAGAATTACAATTTCTTCCCAGGATGTATTTTAGGGTCCTTCTTTTCTTGCAACTGCAATGTCGAACGCGAGGGTTGCAAACGTAACGTACATACCTTCACTGAGAGTGAAACAGTTGGTAGTTCCTCCCGAGCACTAGAACAAATTGAAATAATTTCTACCCGCACTCATTGTCAGATGTGACTTCGTGTTTTCGCTATAAACCTGGAAGCGATACAAATAATATGATTTCAACACAATACAGCTGCGCACATTACGAATGGCCGAAAGAGTTACTTCTAGCAGACTCATGGTATTATTACACACTTTTACTAAGAAAGAACCCTGCTTTTAATTCAACGATATATATTTTAACTACAGTCCAAAAATGTTAAATATCCCATGCGGACGGTCGCCAAAAATCGAATTACTAACATCGTTTGCCGCGAAACAAACTAGTTCATCAAATCAAAAATATAACGCATCTCGCATATTTTCACTCCAAAATGATAAAAATGGCTTATCCTGTAAATGACTGTAGAATATGAAATGTCTAAAATAATTTCTAGAGTAATTAGCCTTATGCATACTTTTGACCAATACTATATTTACCGATGTCTCTCCTGCATCGATTACGTTTAGTAATCGTCCCATTTTTTTTCGCAAAGATTTTCCCTGCGAGTATCAGAAGAGCAAATACCTTGGGTTATTCCCACGTCAGTATCGGGAGTTTGCCATTTTTTTTTTTCTGTTACACAACTCCCTTGAACGCGCGCGCGTGTGCACACGTATCGTTATCGAGCATTCGCAGCCAAGGCTCGCTGTAAAGCGTTTCATCTTCGTAATAAAGCGGCACCGTATATCAGAACTTTTCAAACATGAAATTATATTGTTCGCAGTTCCCCTTTCAAGAAGAATTTCCGCCATAGCTGGCCGCGTATTGCCTGAATGAAAAATTCGTAGTCGAATGATATTGCACGTGCGATAGTTTCCCGCGACTGAAATACACTTTCTACGCGATTTTACGTCGCGTCGTGCTGCAGTGCGCAGAGAAACGCTTGCCAAAAAATAGCAAGGTGAGAGGATGAACGACGGCGTTCGTGGAAATCGATTTTTCGAATTGTAGCAAGATTTGGGTAGATCGTTGTTGAAATTTTCGTTGGTTGGAAACATTAGCAATTTAGAGTATTATGTATTTCTCGTTGAATCGAAAGCTATTAATAATAGTACTCCTTTAGTGATATGCAATTTGTAACGTTTAGATTGTGAACATTTAGTATCGGGAAACAATGATAATTATATTAGGTTAGTGTTTTTACTAAAACAAGTTTTTAAACGAATACATAACACTTTTGTAGGAATGAATCGCAGCGTACACACTCATTTACTTTCAATATTTTAAAATTATAACGACCTAATCGCAATGAATCATCCCTCAGCAATATTCTAAGGAACAACTGCTCAATACGATTCTATTTAAAAATAAATTCTCGAGCACCTTCCTCTCGCAACAAAGTAAAACGTATCCCAAATATGAATGGTAGCAATTCATAGGCAACTGAAAACTAATCAATCCTGTGCATAGTTATTTCTACTTATGTGTAATCAATGAACACCCTGTATGCATGATAATGAACGCAGGCCTAGCCTTACACTACCTAAATCTTACACTATTGTAAGCAGTACAAAAATCACGACACCATTTGAATAATTCCAACGACCACCCTACATACATAAATGCGAGCCTACAACGAGAATGCAAAATCTCGTATATTCGCACAAAATCTGCCCACCAGCATGCACACTCTAGTTTCAGCCCCGTCACTTTCCCGATAATCGAAGAAGTGCAATTCGACCCCTCATCGGCCTGTTTGTCCGGGTCGATGCAGCGAGGGGATGCTTAGAGGTCCGCTTATCCATTGAACAATCCTGATGTTGACCCTGATCCTGGCAAAGGGATGAAGAGGAGGTTGGGTCCTGGAATGCTGTACCTAGCTTCGGGCAGCCCCCTCTCCCTCTCCCCCTCTGCCCTTTCTGCCACCCCCTCTCTGTTCGTCTCTTTCACTTTCGTTGTGTTCACCCACTTCTGTCTCCCTTCACCACCACACTGTTCCCTTCATCCTTTGCCCTCTTGCATTTTTCACCATTTCCCTTTCGATTCTCTGTCCCGCTCCTTCACCGTCCCTTCACTATTAGCTTCTCTTTCTCTTTCGTTTCCAACCCTCGTCCTATCTTTCTTCCTCCTACATTTGTCTGTGATTCCAGGTTGGCCTATACGTATTCTCTGGTAGAGGTATATGTATGTATAGGTATATACATATGTACCTGCGTCACGGTATCGTGATCTACGTTTCTCCTCTCTGCTCTAGCTCCAGACCAGCACCTTTCGTCTTACTCGGTGGCTCTCATTTTCTTTACAAACGTGCGTTTTCCGTTTGCGAAACCCGTTGCTCCGGAAATCGTAATCGTTTCGTGTTGCTACGTTCGCGACTATTTAGTTCCACTCTGTGCATAGCACTAATTGTTCGAAGCGAACCGACGGTTTCCGGTTTCTTGGGCTTGGGCATTTTTCGGTTTTCGCAAACGAGATAGGCGGAGTTAGTATTTGAAATGTACTTGTTTGATCGGCCACGAATTCGTGTGATGAGTTGTAGAGGTAGTGTTCGATGATCTTTTTCTTTAGAGTTTAGAGGATAAAACGGTGGGCTATATCGTTGATCTCGCTTGCTCTTTGCTGGGATTTCGTGAGAGACATAGTTCTCCTTTTCATATTTTATGAAGATATGACAAATTCTTTAATAAATCAACAACGGCGATTCATTTTTATATTTTCGCGACGAATTTATTTAGAGAAAGTGCGACCGGTTGCATTATACATAGAACTGAGCACAATTTTGCGCAATGAAAGTAATTAGGTTATATTTTTATAGGTCGTTAATTAAACGAGGGTTAGTAATATAAAGTTCCCCAGAGTTTTTATACATAATATATACATATTTGAAACTGCAATTTGCACTATATTGCAAAACTTCTCTTGAACACATAAACAAATAAGACCCTTCTGCGTTCGTAGACGAATGTATGTATATACATATATGCACTTACATTCACTATCATACAAGTACACATTGAATCAGTGTACGGAATTTTTAAATCGTAAAAAGTCTAGACAATCGCCCTGCTCATTGCATCGTTAATAATATTAGGAATCGAAAACGCAGTCTACGAATAATCCAACAACTTCCAAATAAGTATCAGACGATAAAACAACTTGGATATCAAATAAAACAAAACTCATCCTTCTAAACAATTCACTGTACTAAAAACACTTATTCACTAGACACAAGTGTCTCTATTCTCCAATATAAAGCCATAGTCGTATACAACTCGAATGCACTAAAACTCGCCCATAATTTCCCCAGTTCATACCGCTAGTATCAATAATTTCGCCGAAACAAAATCGCACCGTTACTCGAAACGTTGCTTCCCGTTCCATCGAAAAATGAGCACCCCTGATGGACACACGATGCATGACCAAGGGGCGAGCACACGGGGTAGACAGAGAAGCGGTGGTAAAAGCAAGAAACACGAGGGAAGGAGGTGGAACGGATGGAAATAATCGGTTGGAAAGGAACGGGGAATGGTGTTTCAGTACGCAGGCAGTGGCCTGCCCTCTTCGACGTCCTCTTTGCCTTGGGTCCTCAGGTCCTCCGGGGCCTGCTTTGGTCCCCATTTTAAGGATCAACCATTCTGGCGACTCGTCTCGTTCACGTCGCCGTCGGACTGCGCGTTTTCTTCAACCTTACTTGTTTATATACACGCTTACGATATATACTTGTCCACAAAGGAAAAACTTATCGACGAGACCATAGTTTTTCCATCGTCGACTGCCAATGCAGCTCCTCCTGGGGGTGTGTAATATAAATTGATTCTGGATGTAATGGAGTTGAATTAGGCGAGGAAAGGTGTGCCGTAATAGCTAACGTTAGACAAGTATTCTGATTTTGGATGAGCTTTTCAATTGAAAGCTTTTGATGAAATTGTGAATTGAAAAATTTGTTGGCTTTCGAAGCTGGAATGTTTTCAATTATTGGGGGTGTTATTTTTCGAATTCGTCTTGTATCCTTGGGATTCAGTTGATTGAGGGGTATGTAGGAATAATTTTCATTGGTATGAACAACGTTTAGGAGATTTATTGGACTATTATTATTGTGAGATGGCTTTTTGGAGTAATTGCTTTAGAACTTATGGAGTATGAATCGTGTTATTTCGAGAGTTGTAAAATTATTGCTTGAAATAATGAATACAGATTAGGTAGACAATTATAAGTAGGTTTAACAAGGTAATACTTTATTGCTAAAATTCGTATTTCAGATCAACTTTGTATAAAAAGTATGCAATTAATAAGTTTGATTCGCCTACAATATTGCCCACGACATTTCTCACTGTCCTGAACGTATTAGAAGAATCATTGTACATGCATTCAATCATACACCAATATAGAAGAAGTTCACTGCAAAAGAATAACGTACATATACATTCTATAGCTCCAGCCTCTTCACTTCAATAATTTGGTGCCTCGTAAGAGAATCAGGCGCGAGAAAATTTCATTAAAATCGGAGCGATTGCTCCGCGAGACAGAGAGGAATGGTTACTTTAATGTTTACCTTGCCTTCGTTAACGAATGAGAGTACCTTTTAACGTAATTAGGCTTGTGTAATCTAATAACGATATACAATCGATGTACAATGAAGGGGTCAGGGGTTAGATTCAATTTGACGCTACGTCGCCGCGTTAAATATAACAACGGGACAGTAACGTTTACGCGTTCGAGTAATATAACTTGAATTGATTGAATAATGAGGTTAATTTGTGCGCCCGGGCGAAAGGTAAATTTTCGGGCCTGCGGCCGTTCCTCGTTACTCGTGCACTCGTACTTTGCATAAATTTCGCGATTGTTTCGCGCTCGTTCTATCGGTTATAATTTATCGAGAAACCGGAAGGCCCGATCGGTGGCTCGGGATTTATCGTTCAGTCAGGTCGATGAATTCGTTACATAGCGGGGAAAAACTGCGATTGCAATTCCCCTGTTGTATATGCGTGCATACCCGTGTGCATGAATTTTTGATTGCACGAGAGGTTTGTACAAGATGCTCGAATAAAACGTTTCTGGGGAGAATTTTCAAGATGAAGTCACGATTTGTGTATTTTTTGAATGAATGAATCTTGAATTATGAGAAGCGGGTTTTCATGATGCTCAATTGAAACGATAGACGAGGTCGATGAAAGAACAATATTATTTAAGTGGAATATTTGTAATTGTATGCATGTAATGGGGAATATTAATAAATATAATAGAATTACTTTAATCGTTTTTTAATTATATTTTGGACACGGTTTTTTCATTCAGCAAGTGGTAGAATGATTTAAAAAAAGTTCTGATTGAGTGCGATTTGGGAAACTCGAAAGATGTTTTGCACGATATATTGATTATTGCATTGGTTGAATATTTACAAATAAAAATCGATGAACCGTATATACATTCATGTAATCGTAAATCAATGTAGATGGTGAGACATAAATACAAATTAAATAAATGCAGGTTTATATATGCATTATCCAGAAAAACATTGCTGAAATTTTGAAACAGACGAATGAATTCTCTCAATTATTTACAATTTCATGACTTATTCCCGTGTAAACGAGATTGGTCTTTGCATTAAACTGGTAGGAACAATACTAACTAAATAGAAACTTCACGAATATAGAGTGCGAGAGAATTGGGTGACTAAATCGACTTGGCGAGTTTCTGTCGTGAATAAGCTGCTGTTGACGGTAAGTAAGTGCTAAAAGTGCAGTTTCGGGATTGTCGCGAGTGTCGGAGTTGCTGAAGTTGCTGAAGTCGTTGAGAACGTGCTCAGCAATTTTCGTATTGTAAAACAGATAGAATCGCGTTACATACGCCCGTGTTTTATCAGCAGTTAACAGCTGGTATTACAAGCGATGAACATTATATAAACCTTTTTAGATGTAATAACAAAAGAACAGTGCTGTTATCTTTTATCTGTACAGAAGAAATACTGCATGAAATAAAAAAAGACAATGAACCAAATGATTGTGAATTTGTATATGCTGGATAATTTACGATTGTTATTTTTTATTAAATAAAATGGAAAGTGAATAATGACAATAAAATGTCAGCAAGCTATGAATGTATATATGTATGCATATAATATGTTTCAAAACCTGTAATTAACAAAATTAAACTGAACCAATGTTCTAATAAGAAATATAAATCGAAATTATATTAACAATAATATATCTTGATTATTCAACTACGAGAGAAACAAATTATAACTGGAAAATATCGCTTAGCAACGAAGTTTCTCCCTCGAAAAGCGATGGTCGTTCGACTTCAACGTCGTTTTGTGCGACCCTGATGTGGGTTCCGAACGCTAGGGTAGCCCAAACAAAAACCTTCAAAACGCCTGTCAACTATGATCAGAAAGGGTCCCAAGCTTTTCCACCAACTGTATATTGTAGGTACGTGCAAACGGAAAATTCGAAAGATGTCTCCGTTGTCGACGATCCGTTTCCCTGCATTCGGCCGTAATTTTTCTTTCCAAATCGATCATGCGTATTCCATATCGCAACAAGTCTCGAACGGTTTAAAACGAGCCCCGACATGTTCCATTGCAAGGCACGATTCAACGGTTAAAATACAAACGTGACGACGGGCTGGCACGCGTGTGAAGCGTATTATATTTTGGACGCTGATTCGTCCGCGCTCTTTCTTTCAGGATTTAATGCAGATAAATTGCCGTTTCGTGACACGATCAGAGAGACAACCGGCGCAAATTTGTACTTAGCAAGAACGTTGTAAAGAATATGGTCGAAAATTCGTGGCTTCGCTTTTTGCCAGAGGAGACGGGAAACTTATTCCTCCAGGTTAAATTCGCCGTTGGGTGTATCGTTACGGAGGTATCTTTGTCCGTAAAACGGGACCCAACGAGTATATAATAAATCATGAATCGCAGAGGAGCAATAATAATAATAATAATAATAATAATAATCTACAGTGTCCTTAGCAAGAACTTTATTAACTTTTATCGCGTGTCGCGGTTTATTTGACAATCCTCGTTTTAGTTTAGTATAACTTTTTTATTTAAACGATTTCAATTTCAATATAAACCTAATAGATAACATCACCATTGAACATATTCAAGAATCGAAAGCTACAGATTTCGAAGCTTGAAATAAAAATGCTTTTTCTGTGAAGTATAATTAATGGCGAATAATATAGGGTTCTTTTAGTGAGGAGTGGGAGAAATGGCCGCTATAGGGGTTGTTGTAAAATGACGATACGGGCCTGGATTTTACCAGCCAACATCATAAACCGATATCCTTGAACGGTACGCTAACGGTGGTCATGGTCGATTCTTAGAACCTTCTTGTGACAAGTCTAGGTATCTACGAACGACTCCTTAGCCATAAAAGGACTCCTTGTATCGACCAATAGGGGCTTAGACGAAAACCGTCGACAGCCAATAGAACACGTATTCTGAACTATCCAATGTTTCAAGGAAAAGATATGGAAAAGTTGCTTATTCATGTTTCAACCTTCGACTGTTTTAGGCAATCTTGACTGAGAAGTTCTTGATGTATACTTGCACGTAGATACTGGTCACTTGTCACTGTGGTGTGATAATATTATACAATTGTAGAATTTATTAGTTTTACTTTATCCGTATGGGATATGCAATTGCAAGTACGTTTTACTGCGCGAATTCGCGACAGAGACAGCCAGTTCGTAATATCGCGGATTGCGGAGTGGAAATGCACGGTGAAGTGAAACAGAAAGAAAGTGAAATTATAATGTTCGTAATATTGGAATATGATTTGTGATTCCTGCGAAATTTCTTCAGTGTTTCATGTTCTCTCGGTTAAGTGAAATCTGCAAATTGTTTGTACACGGAGAGCGTGCTTATTTTTTAATTGCTGTTCAAATCATCTGGAGTTGTTCCCGAAACAGTTAGTGACCAGTGACAAAAATATAGACCACTTAATGAAATATCAAAGCTTTGTATGAATCTGTGAGTAAATATTAATTAAAATTACAACCTCTATTTTTCCACAAAATAAATACAATCATTTACAATGTCCCTTCTTATTAATGTACATTTAACATTTAACATTATAAATAATCCGATAAGGACAAGCCCACTTGACGAATGTTCTTACTCGACATTTTAAATCATCAAGAAATAATGAAAACCTTTGTCTTGCGAATAATCGAAAAAACCCAAAGAAACAGAACTTTCTATTACTATAAACTAAGCTACCACAAATTCTACTCTTATCAATTTGCGAGTCTCTGCGAAGCACAACGAAAATCGCAAAGGAAGCATCGATTGACATAAAAGAATGCCACATTGAAACACCGTAAACGCGATGGAACGACGAGCGACGAAGAATCGAGGAGCGACGGAAGCGAACGAGTCTCGTCGCGTCGCCTCGCCTCGATGCACCGCGAGGAATTTCAATCCCGTCGTCTTCTGGCCCCCGGTTTATCTGGAAAAGTCATCGAGGCGCTTCCCTCGTATACACGTCACCCTTTGCCAGCGCAAGAAACTCGGCTTTCACCTGGTGAGCAGCGCGGTTGCTGGAACGATGCGACGCGACGGAGGTCTTTGTCGAATTCTCTTTCGTTTCCATTCTGTGACGTTACCGATGCGCCGACCGGGGAAGAAAAGATCTGCGGCCCTCTTAATCGCCAGTGCCGGGAGAATTAAACGCGACACTTAAGCGAACGTCGCGTTCAATTAAAATTAAATGTTACAAATCTTTTGAAAGCGGCGGAGGTTTTGTGCGGGGTCATCCTGCGCCGGACGGTGAAAGCGTTGTGTTGAAGCTTTCTCGAGCAAACCCAGGTTGTGGGTGAGATCCGTCAGAATGATACGAACGTCTGCAGGAAGAGGAAAAAGGAAAAAGGAGTCGAGGTTTTGATAATGGTTTGCCGCTAGAAAGGGTTTGGCAGGTGGAATTTATTTGACGATGGTGTTTTGGTTGCTTTCGTTGCTAATTGGAGGAATGTTAGATAATTGCAGAAGGAATATTTGTTTCTCACGTTTGGTAGTAAAGTATTGCGTGGCTCTTCTTTATTACGCGTGTATGTACTGGCGCGGAAAGTTGAAGCGCGTATTGTACTTGCTTTATCAGAACGGATTCGGTAGAAATATTGGGAAGTGCTAACGTAAAAAGATTCAGGCAAATGAAAGAAGTCGTGTTTGGAGAAGTAAAGTATATTAGCTTATTGGGAAATGGAAGCTCAAAGGGATTATTCTAAATGCGAAATCCCAATAAGGAGATCTGAGGAAATGATTGAATTTCGTTTTATGATTTTTCTGTCGTGAATTGGATTTAATAAATGAAAGTATTTTGTATAAATAAGAGGATATATTAAGTTACAAATTTGTAAACGGAATTTTGCAGTCGTGGATGTATAATTTATTTTATAGAAAGAATAATACAGTGTACATATATATCATTTATGAAAAATAGATTCTTTTAAATTATATGTTAGATATTAAAATAGAGGAATAATTCAATAACATTAATTCTATTTACAATTGCACGATATTAATGCAAAACGAAGGAAAGCTGGGCATTCAGAGTCACAGTTGTCACTGTCAGAATTTTGTCACGTAGTTTGCCATACTGTCTAAAAAGGAAACGAATAAAAAAGCATTGGTTCTCTCCAAAATTAATTCAAAATTCCACAGTCGTGCAACGAAAATAAAAAATGAGATTAACACAGGAAAGAGAAAAATGATAACGCATAATTGCAAGAAAAAATGATACTACAGTACAAAAAGTGCACTTCCCTTAAGCAATGCAAAGATAATAAGAAACAAGAAATCAATTCGAACTTGAAACCTATTAGGGGCAGTTGCTTTCCGACGGACTTTCCCAGGAGAAGAGAATTCGCGACAAGGAACGGCTCCGTAGGTCTCTGTAGGTTGGAGCTTTGCGTCACGATAAAGCTGATAGATAAACCGTGGAGAAAAGACACGGAGATAACGAAGGAACGAACGTCATCGTTGGGTGTATAGTCAATGGAAGCAATCACATCCGATTATGAAATAAAATTTCAACTGACACCCAGGTTCGTAAGCCAATTCCGCCTACAGAAACCTCACCCATCATACGATCTTGAATTAAACTCGAATTCCTTATATCTCACCCAAAAAATATTCGAAGTTACAAAATCTTAATGTTCGACCAATTTTTTAGCCACAATATAACTGCATTAAATAATCTCGCACACTTTGTATTTGCTCCAAAACTGATCGACATTATATTCATCTAAAATCAACATCCAAAAGCCAATGTTTACTAATGTTCAATAGATCTTTCGATCTCAGTACAATTGAACTGACAATGAGTAAACTCGAACTCCTTAGATCCCCCTAAAAATTGAGCTGAAGTCAACACGTGAAGTAAGTGTTTTTTAATGTACAGTACATTTTTTCAACCACAATATAATCGAACTCTTTATATCCCCCCAAAAATGGTGAAAATTATTCCTCGCCCAAAGTTTCAGCATCCAAAGTTTTCTATTGTTCTATACATTTTTCTATCACAGTACAATTGAGCTAATTGAACTCAAACTTCTTTTATCCCCCCAAAAATTATTCGATACTGCTATACACCCAAAATTAACATACACTCGAAGCCAGTGTTTCTTAATACATATTCGACAAATTGTTCGACTACATACATTTATGCACTACAGTGCTCCCTGGAACAATGCAGGGGTTAGCGACATCGAATGACCGCGTAAAGTGAAATCCGCGTAGTCGTGAAGTCCACCCCCTCTTTCCCCAACAAATTTATATTACGTTTATATTTTTCCCATACATGTGTATGCACATGTATGTAGTTCGCTGAGATACACTGTTATTCTGATTTTTTCCTCCAAGTTCCATAACAGTTCGTTATGTGTTCGAATTCGGTGCTACTACTTCTAGCACGCAATCATAACTTCCGAGGAATTACACAGTTCTCGTGGACGAATTCGCATTTGTTCTTACCCGCCTCTCTTATTCGTCGTGATAAAGAAAACTGTGAAGATACACTAAATAACTTAATTCGAAATAAAAAAAAACATTCTCCTACAATCGTCACCGCGTTGGCCGAGGGAGCGCTGTACGTATAACATCGCTTCCTCAGACTATGCACGATCGTCGTTCCTTGGCGGTGCGTGTTTGCTGTAACAATCAGTCGTCTGTTGACTCAAGTGGACTGTTAGCGAGACATCGCTAACGCAGCGACGCGGCGACCGCATGAACGCCGACTGTTCTCCCTTTGCCGATCGCCAGCACGATTCCTGCTGCTCGCCGGCGAAGATTACGATGACCGGAATGTAATAACAATCGGTGTTCCCGGGCTTTACGTTGCCTGGCCTCCGGACGTTTCGAATTAGAGAACCGCGAGGAATTCTGAAGGCCCAGCGTGTACGAGTGGTTGGAATAACCTTCGTCGTTCACGCCCTTCGGTCATCGTGATGACTTGTTCGATTTGTGGGGACCGCTGATGGCTTCGAGAAGATTGAAGTATATATGTATATATGTATGTAGCGTATTTCTGTTGCGTTTTGGGACGAGGAGGTTTTTGGGTTTGAAGCGAGGGAGGAGTTAAGAAGTTTGGGGATTGAGGGGGCTTGGATTAGAGAGTGGAAACGATGTAGATTAGTTAAGCCTTCACGAGTGCGTATAGATTTTGTCCTTCGCGAGTTTTGCGGTTGATGGCTACTTGCTGTTGGGGATGCGATTTTTATTTTATTTGGGGCGAGGGTGGCGCCGAGAAGATAAAGTAGAGGGGTAAGAGAGTGAAAATAAGGTGGATTTGTTAAGCCTTTGTGTGTGTGGGGCGGTTCTTTATGTTTCATGAGTGCTGAGGTTAACGAGAGCTTGCGTTTTTAGTGGAAGTGATTCTTACTTTGAGTAAGGGTGGTTTTAAGAGTTTCGAATTAGGTTTTGGTGCTGTTTCGTAAATTTTCGAATGGAGCACAAAATTTCTTGTAAAAGAGTAGGTAATTTTACCGCAAAACATCATAATATTTCCTATGGTTTACGTGAAAACATTATGGCAATTTAAAGTGGAGCACTAAATAAACGTTATCAAAGTTTTTTGAAGATGTCATCTTATTTACTTGTTTAGTTATAAATTGTTTTTATTTGCGAGTACGAGGTGTGATGGATTTCATTTACAATGTTTTATTGCATCCTCTGCGAGAGATACATCGATTTCAGCTCAAATAAATCCAATGTGTTGAATTTCCCCTTATTCGATTTGTTATTTGTACAATATGTTAATTAATGTATGTAAATTATGTAATTATCAAGACCGGGGTATACCGATATTATCCGAAATTTTGTAACGTATACTTATTTAATCCTGTACATTGAAATGATAAGAAAATCGTATGAATAAGAAACGATTGTAAATGTTTCTTCAAAATTGCAATCAGAATTTCGACACTGTTCAGGATAGTCAAATATTTTGCCGCAGGTACTTGGATTTAAATTGCCTAGGTGCTTCGTAAATTTGGTTTTTCATCCATTGGAATTACATTCAGCCAGTGATAGATGCTAGTGCCCATTTAACGTTTACATACGTCCAGCATTAATTATTCATTGGATCAGTCAGAGCTTTTTGCATTGTACTCGATGGTCTCGTAACTATGACGTAACATTCTTAGATCATAGTTTATATGCGTTACTTTTTAACAACAACATACGTGTCATACTCTAATTTTAAGAAATCCTATGTAAGAAAAGTTTGGTAGATATCAATTGCGTTGCTTTCATTTTGTTCATCATATGGGAAATACTAAAATAGTGTTTCGAATTAGGTTTTGGTGCTGTTTCGTAAATTTTCGAATAGAGCACAAAATTTCTTGTAAAAGAGTAGGCAATTTTACCGCAAAACATCATAATATTTTCTATTGCAATTTAAAGTGGAGCACTAAATAAACTTTATCAAAGTTTTTTGAAGATGTCATCTTATTTACTTTTTTAGTTATATATAATTATTTGATAATTATTTTGCACGCTATACCATGGATCACATATTTGTGGATACACTTTTTCGTTCACAGAACGGTCTTGCCCGTATTATCATACAATTACAATGAGAGCCCTTCAACAGTGACTGATGATACACCCAAGTTCCAAAACTTTGATATACATTCTTCCCTATTAATATATTCATATAAAAAACCTGCTTTACTCACAGATTCACTTTCACAATACACTGAACGCCCTAAAACCACAAGGGAAATTATAGATCGCAAACGTGCGTAATCCACGGACTTCAAATCACCCAAAAATCCACAAAAGGCGAAATAAAAAAGAGCAACATCAGACATTTAAAATACTTACGAACACATAAATCAATACAGTCCACAAAATAGTCCTGCAATATTTAATTTTTCAAATATCAACGTCGTCTTTGCAAACCTTGCCACTTGTACGTTCAAAAATAAGAAAAACACCCAACCTTAAGAACCCTAACCAGTTTTGCGGCCACGAAATTCTACTCGAACTTTTTGCATCAACGTGAGTCGTCAACCTGACGCGTTCGCAACGGTATTCAAATTTTTCAATACGTAAACAGTATTCGAGTGTCGATGTACCCTCGATGCCACCTGTTCTCCTTCGGTCGAAAATGCGAAAAAAGGGGATTAGCAATTCCTCGAGAAGCAAAGAAGCTGTCGATCGATTTCGTTCCGCCCCCGTGACTCATCTGCTCGAAGGTTCTTCCTCGTAAGGAGCCTCTCCTAGCCAAGGCCTCCTCTAACCGCAGCAACGATCAAGGAAAAGGACAATATCATTGAACGCGTACGCGTCGAATCATCCTGACTCCGATAGCTACTGCGAAGAAAGAAAAGAAAAGGCGAGGTTGTGAACATAATGGACACGCGATTCGTTTTAGATTTTGATAGAAGTAATGCATGTACATGTTTCGTTGGAGAGAGCGCAGCTTGCGTGATGGTGAATGGAATTTCGTTAAGATTGCAGGTCCTTGCGAACTCCTCCGTGTTCCGTACAGTGGTGGATGCCAATTAAGCGTTTATGGTGAAGACTGTAGCGATTCATCCGATTATAGCGTGGGTCTAATTGCGTAGTTGGAATTGGTTACAGAGTTCTTATTACGCTTTTTTTAATTCCTTTTTTTATGGAAATGGCTGTGTGCGCTGCCGTGGCGACTGTTTTTGCGCGAAGTAGTTCAGGCATTGGTGGATTAATATACTTACAATTAGCTTCCAATCGTCGTATTTTAATTGGAATTTATAGTGTCTGTTCAAGTGAACCATGTTCTACCATTGTGTTCACTTTGATATATTTCTTCTGCAAGGTATATCCTCGCACAGTTTTCAATAATAATTATCCGACCCGATTAACTCTTATGCGAACAACTGAATATCGTTCCACTCGCAATCAGTACTACTTCTCGAACATTAAGAAACACGAGGATTAAATTATCCTTTACCGTTAAATGAGCCAGAAGCGGCGAAACTGATCAACAATACACACTTTATCCTACACGTACACAGATAATCTCTCGGGTCCTTTGTTTACAAATTACAAACATGCACTTCCCAACTAGGTACTACGTATTCTGAAGCTCCTCGACTTTTCCCCAGACCATCCATCATTCATTCGCAAAATTCATTCCGGTAGGTTTATCTATCAAGCCAAGCTGAATCGCTTCACATTGCCAAGATACATTTCACCGTCTCGACGAATAAAAAAGACCCTCCTCGTGCTTCCTTCCTCCGTTCATATTCCATCAATTGTAAAGTCCATCAGAGACTCAGAGTTCACCGCGGCGACGGAAAAGTTGATTGCGCCGCGAGCCGAAGCGGCGGTCAATTAATGCCGTCGGTGTTCACGCGAACAGTTTCGTAACTGCGGACTGCCTGGCCGTGCGATTTGTCGCGGGTCAGAACGAAACGAAGGACGGATATTTGGTATATTAATTAGTCGCGACAGATAGCGGGAACGGCTGACGGGAGTGCCCATACCTACTTTGCAGATCAATTACGAATTTCGCGGCGCTTGAATAAAACATGAGACACGGGCGAAGGAAACGCAACGAATAGTGTCAATGAGATGGAAAGACGAATGGCAGGACGAAAACGCTGGCGGCACGTCGGGACAGCGAAACAAGTGACTCCGGAAGGAATAAAAGCGAGGAAGCGACTGGATTATTACGGCCAGAGATGTATGGCGTGCATGCATCGTCGCCGATGGGTCGATTGAGTGAACAAAAGTATGGAACAAGGGTGGATAAGAACCGGAAAGCGCTGACTTTATGTATATTTCTGTGTTAACACGTTGTTTCACTTTGAGGGAGGATTTATTTTTCGGTTCTACGCTCAGAAGGGCCACGAGTTTTGTTTCGCCGGGCTTTATTACGACATTGTTGAATTGGATATTTATAATTGGAATGAAACGGCTTACGAAAGGGTATTACAGATCGCAGGTGATGTTCGCGGTATCTTTCCTTTCGGTTTAAAATATGCTTTCGCCGTCTGTTGTTACAGGATATGATTTTTTAATAACACAAATCGATAGCAACAGTGCAATCGTATATATTACAGAGATGCAAAAGTAGATTAAAAGTGGAAGAATAAATTACGGAACAGTGTGCACACGAAATGTAAAATAGGGAACGAAAAGAGACTGAAGTAAAATCATTAGATGAATAGTACAGTGAAAACAAAATAAACGACATTCGAGACTTCCATGCCTTTGCATAAACGAGACAGAATTTGTCAGGAAGAAAGAAGGAGGAGAAAAAGAGTGCAAAAAAGAAGGGAAAAAATTGACGAAAGAAGAAACAACATGATAAATTGAAACAGAATGTCCACGTAATACGAACACGTATACACGAAGAAGGTGAAATGTAGAAAAAGGTGGTAGGCAAATTAGGAAGACGGTGCCAGAGGAAACTCTGATTATACGGAAGGATAGAACGAACGAGGATGAAACGCAGAAAGTATACAGGGAGGGAACATTACGAGAACAAATGAACAAGTGGAGGAAATAAAACGGAGAGGGGTGCTTTAAAAAACGAGTGGGGGAAAGTGAGCAGCGAGTAAAGGTAAATGGATAATTGCATGTAGTGAAAATAAAACGAGTAGAATAGAAGAGCGAAGGATCAGTGAATGAACGAAAATAACGGTGAAGAACCAAGGAGAAATAGAAGAAAACGAGGGGGAAGAAACAAAAGCGGAATAGAAAAACGAGAAACCGTAAAAGGAAGATGGTGTGAGAAGAGTCGAAATATAAACGTACCGGAATGTAAATTCGAGAATTAAAAGCATAAAGCAGAGTAGGGGAAAATCAAATTGAAGTGCAAGTTTCTAATGAAAGGGAAGAAATCGATGACATGGGGGTGTAATTAAGAGATAACCGGAAATCCTGTAGTTAGGGAAAGAAATGGAGAACCAACTGGTATATTATTTGTTCGTTTAAATAGTAGCCTTCATCCCTGTTTATGTAGTGTACATTTCCTCAGAATGATTTGACTCTTGTTTACCCAAGAGCTGACACGATTTTCTAAATGCTAAGCTACCGTAGCAATAGGAGAGAAGAACTGTAAAAGTAAAAACTGTCTGTACGAATTAGACAAATAAGTATCATTATGAACCTGCTCACACCACTATGCTGTATTAATACACTCTTTGACACAGATTAATATCAATTATGCAATGCATAAAAATGTATTCTACATATTTATCCAAATAACATGAAAACAGACAAAAGTAAAAATAACAAAATCTGAATAATATCGAAAGGTGTGGTTAAAATAATAAGAATTTTCTGAACACAGTAAAAATAATATTAGGAGAGGGGTAATACACAACCAAGCGCAATATAATCATCTCTAAACACAGAATAATAGAACACAGAACAAATACAAACTAGACAAAAGCAGAGATATGACGAAGATGGGCGTTGTAAGTGTTTCTTCGAAATCAGATACGCAGGAAACGAAGGTTGCATATGGCGAAGGGAAGCGGGCCATAAGGGGATGAATGGTGGACGAAAATTGCGAAATCCCCTAGACGCTCAATTAGCGAGTAACAGTATCTAGGGGTGGCTTTTCCATAGGACGCGTCGCGGAAATTGCTGGGCCTTCGGTGTTTCAGGGGTGGAAAGGGCAAGAAATGGAGGACTCTCGTTTGTTCCTAACGACACGGTTATGATAACGTTTATTATTCGAATCGTGATTGAAACTGGATGCTGGGGACGGGCTGGGGTGGGTTAAGAATTTATATCGTTTAATATGGAAGGCCCTCTTTCTTATTTTTTATACTTGTTCTTAGTTATTTGTGGAAAGAAATCCCTTGGTATAGAATTTGTATCGTATAACGTTTGCGATATAATATATTTCTAATGGTGTTCAAGTAATGCTTTTATTCGAAATAATCAGTGTACAGACAACCGACAGGTGACTAGAAATTATTTTCAAATAAGATGTTCGGTTAATTCGACGTATTGCAGGTAACTAAGTTGTAGGAGTAAAGTTTTAGTTCGAAAAGTAAAGGTTTATACATTCGTTTACTGCTTGAAATCAAACAATGAAATAATGTGGGTATTGGAAATAATTGGTCGAAAAGGAACACGTTTATAACATATGTAGAATGTAGATCATACATACAAAAATTGAAAGTAGGATAAAGGATTTGCAGGAGACTTTCACACACGTTCGTTCAAAATAAGAATCATCTGCGTGAAAGTGGCAGGACGTTGCTATGATTACTATTATCCAAGCATTATTTTATGTCATTATTTTAAGTTTTGCAAATCGTTTAAACCGTACATGATTATTTTCTGTGATTGCACAGTAATTTATCTATGCCAGTAAAATCGCATCGCCAGCAAAGCTTGAGAAGGTACGGGAAACTCGAAACTGACTAATTTGTTAGAAATTCATGATCGAAAAGCGGGTGATCCTGGGGGATTAATTTGTATCTGTGTCCTAGACTTGCCAGGTAAAAGTGGCGATAATGAAGTTCGCAGGTGCAAGGAGAAAGCATGGGCTGTCTTGTGTAACCGCGACAAGTGATGCGTAACATTATGGACAATTTCTAAGCAGCATTGCAGGAAATGTGTGACGAATGAACCTCGGAATATTCAAATCCAGTTGTGCGAGGCAAACCGTATACGTTTGTATTTCTGTGTAAGAAATAGGTAAAGTGGTCCATTAGAACTAGTACAATAAAATTGCTATACAGTACCATATGTGTAGTATTGTTATAAAAATGGATGAAAAGTATGTTGCACCTAGCTCCAATTACGATTTAAAATCTTCTTTCTATTGTTAATAATGTTTCGAACAAGAATGTTTACACATTCCTGCTATTTAGTTCGAAAGAATTGAAATATTTGACACATGTTCCTATGTGTAACATAAGTATTGTAGAAGTTAAAAAATACAAGTTGTTGCATAATATTATTTCATTGAAACGCAAAAATATCAATATTTACTTATTTAGCATTAAAATGGAAAATGAACGAATATCTCAAAGATCGTAAAAATGGAAATTGAATTGCTGGTTTTATTCGTACCGGAGTTTTGTAGCGTGGAAGTACGTTTCTAAAATTACTATCGGCTGCACAGTTTTCTTTCTCTCAAATATTGTATTATTATTTACTCTTTCCAATACACCTACACAATGCTTCGCTTTGGTGCTTAAGAATTTCAGCTTCCTATTCATTTTCTATTTTTGCGATGCATTCTTTCATTGAATTTCCAGAATAAATTTATAATATCATAATTGCTACGGTTCAGTGCATCTCATATTCCACAGAACCAAATCATTGTTTGGATTATAAAATATATGTACGCTAATAGCTTCTTTAAATAAGAAAAAATATAGAACACTCGTATAGAAATAGGATCATGAATTCAAATCAGTATTTTTAATAAACATCGTAGCTTCTCAATTCAATATTAATTAATTCCCTTCGAATGATGGAGAAATGATAGCAGGAAGAAAGTAAGAAGGAAAGTCAATAATTTATCGCGAGAGGCTAGCAGAAATATTTAATTGAAACAACGGCGTAGAAGAAAGCTCCATCGATCACTTACGGTCAGATTTTTCGCATGCAAAGCTAGCCATGGATCAATTTCTGTGGTTCGTGTATACGTTTATCGCCTTTCTGTGCGCGACACGTCTGATAAATATCGTCAACTGACTCACGAAAAATATTCGTGTTATAAAATATTGGAGTTACGCGTTACGGGAAAGAATGGACGGCGCAAGTTTGTTTAGCCACCGTTAACGCAAGTCAGACACAAAATTCTAGTACAATTGATAATTATAATAGTTATTTACAATTACTTTTCTACAAGTAATCGAATTTTGTTTCGCGTTACAAGTGTACTTCCGTATTTTACCATTATTCTCATTTTCGGAGCTGGCTTTGTCTAATTATTTTCTGTAGCAATTATTTGTAGTATTATTTAGTAGATTGTAGAAATTAGTTGCTAAATTTATTACTCTTATTGAAGGTTTATATGTTCATACTGCGCTCACAGTTTTCCTTGGTTATATTTTATTTGCAGTTGTTTGTCTTGTATTATTATTTTGTGGTATCACGGGAGCACGAAGCAAAATAAAATCGTTCAGTTTCAAGATTCCTATTTTTCCTATTTTTGGAAGTTTCCGGTGAATATTTGATTTCTATAGTTACAATTTTCAACAGTTCTCTTTGTGACATTTGTATATTCACCGGTAGTCCTCTATATTTTTATTTCATACAAGTGTCTTTGCTCGGGAAATATTTCTGTAATCGTTGGACACTTTTTTGAAACAATAACGCAGTTTGAAATGGAAAGGTTTACGTTTCAGTGGCTTGTCATCGATTCTTGTCATAAAAATGTACTTTTTTTTATCGGGAATAGTTTTAGAAAGGAAATGGAAGAAGCGGCGAGGGCTGCAGTAGCTGCGACGAATCAATATTGCCTTAACATTATTCCCGAATTGCAGCTCTCGATTTATATCGAAGAAATGATTTCGATATATCGTGGAATATTTGTCTTTTAAAGCGGTACCAATTTTGTTGTCGTTTATTTTGCAGAATTTACCAAATTGTTAAGCGTCGTTTTAAATTTTGGATGAAAAATAAGGGCAAAATATGTAGTTGAACGGTTTCACAAGCAGTTGTATTTTTAGACAAACCTAAATCGTCGACTTAAATCTATCTTATCCTTTTTACGGCAGACGAGCAGAATAATATTATATTTTTGACCACTTGTATTCACAGTTATTTTCCACGGTTAATGTTAAAATAAATAGCACTGTGAATCTATGCTCCAAAGTCCAAAAGATCTAAATTAAGACAATGGTAACAATACAAATTAAGAAAAATAATTCATTTATTTTCAACCATATTAGATCCTGCAGCAACAATTTATACAAATAACTTTTCCGAGATACTCCTAATACAGAAAACTCGATATATCAAAAGGTTTTCATACTGCAAATCAACGCACTTCCCAATCGATATAAAAATAATTTACGAATGAACTAATATCAAATTACGCCGTAATTGCCAAACAGCGTAAAGTCTCATTCAAGAACAATCGAATTACGAAAGTTTCCAAATTTCAACGTGCAACAAAAGAATGGAATAATAGAGTAGGGCATAAATTTGATCGGAAACGCTCTCGAAATTTATACCGCGAGAATTTTATCGTGCACGAATTTAGCCGCGTCTCGTGCACGTTGGTCGCGTATCTCTAATACACGGCGCGCAGAGAAACTCCCGGACCTTTTGCGCAGAGGGTGGCGGCAGCAGGGGACAGAATATCATCCGAAACACACCAAGGGGTGACTGGAAGCTTATCGAGATAGGCGCACTCCTGCCAGGACGCGAATCCCCCGGGACGTTCCCTGCAATGGAAAATAAAATGAAAAAGTTCCGTTAACGAGCAAAGAAAAATAAAAATGAATGAATGCCCTCGAACCAACGATCGTTGTCGGTTTTAACAGTGGTGACTAATTTACGATTTGACGAAAATAATCATGTGATATCGTTTATCTTATGGTTGCTGAAATTATACTAATTGCAGCCGTTCTTAATGATTTCGTGGAATGCGCTTCGTGAATATTGATAGGGGATAGTATAGGTATTTTTACGTGAGCCTGGAAAGAAAATCAGTATGATTTTTAAATTGATGTGATGATAATAATAATAATAATAACACGATATAAGTGTACCTGATTAAAATGTGGTAATTATTGTATAATTTTCTAATATTCTCTTATTCCCAATAAATGTCGTTTCATGAGTGCTAATATGTACAATAAAGTTCAAAGAGTATATTTTTTATTTTCGATTGCTGTATTCTGTATTAACCAAGGTTAATTATAACGCCTAACTTTTGTAATATATATTAAGGTATCGTGCATTTAACAACGATAATAATTCGAAGGATCGTACATTTTTCTTTTGCTTCTTTTATCATCTTGGGTACCCTGGAGGGATAATTAAATGTAGGAGATTCTTCCAATTTTCTCTCTTTCCCTTCTGGAATAAACTTCCTCTTTAAGTATCTTAATTTGGTTAATTTCTTCTCTACTAATGGACTTTGCAGAATGCGGAACGTTGTAATACGTACCACGCGATTGCAGTAGAATCGTTCTCGTTGGTAGCCTGAAAATTTGATACTGCAGTTGACCTACACATTTCGTTATCAATCAATTCCATACTTCTGTGATGCCACACAATTTTCCATTACAGTTCACAGTTTTCATTTTCCGGCTATATCCCAATAAAATGAAAACGATCTCAGAGACTGAATATATTATAATTTCATCTCCTGTTGTCACGAGTGCTGAAGTATGTGTTCTATTCGAAAACAACAAATTTTGTCTGATAAATATTAATATCTTATGATTTATATTGTCACTGTTTTGTAAGAGTTACGTGACATCTATGTAGGATGTCAACCACGCTAAGCTAGTTTATTGACAAATATACACTTACACACTATACTATGCACTAATAATAATAATAATAACAATAATGCGAATAAAGTAAGATTATGACGTCGATGCATCACTTGCTATGCCGATCACGCAAATACTGACTCTTCTGCACGCTCGTCCACGCGCTCTGCCTCCGCATCGCTTTTCCTCTGTTCCACATGTACACACGCGCACGCACGCGCACGCTTCCCGCTCGCTTCCATCCCTCATCTATTTTGAATGGAAAACGATTTTTACACTATTTAAATATGAATTCAAAATCTCATACGTTCGCCAAAAAATTTCACCAACACCAAACCAGAAAAAAAACATCGAAAATTCTACTATTATACATAATTTTCCGTGTCCATAAGTCTTCCTCCAAGTTCGAACGAATCCAGCGATCTTTCCACGGAGACACTTTTCCATGAACTACTGCCGTAACTCACAAGACCAATTACAAGTCGACTGGTACCAACGGAATTGTCTGCAACTCAGCTTCGCGTTCCGTCGAAATATAGAGCAAGAGCGGTCGTGCTGCGTTTGGAAGAGGCAGGGCAGAAGGATAGATAGAGAAACAGCAAGAGAGGGGATGAAACAGGGAGAAGTATATTAATATTGCTCAAAATTTTCAGCGTCAAGTTTACGACACTCGTGTCGCGTACTACTCGCAACTCCGGATAATAGACGTGGCTGAATTGCGGCGTCTGCTCGCATTAGCTGGTGCAGCAGCGGTTTAAGAACCCGCCTCGCGTATATTTCCCCCTCTGTTTCTGTATTGTGCGCGTTGTTCCCTTGGACCGGATATAAAATATCAAGAGGCGACAGGAGGACGTCAGTTCCCGTGCCAAAATTGCGGCACACGGCTTGGAGCGTCTCTTATGCCCCTGTCTGATAGCTATAGTCCGGGCGGAAGATTATGATCGTCCAAGGACACTGACGGGGGTGATTATAAAATACGCGAGAGCCCAAATACTTTCTAATAACTGTTAATGTGGGGTGGGATTCGGAAAATTTGTCAGGAATGTTTTTGTGGCATTGCATTGTGGATGGCTCGTGGATTGCTTTGATGAAGAAAATTGTTTGATAGGTACTTGTGTTTGAAACGATGGTTAGACCAATGGAGTTTGAGGAAAACGGGTTTTATATTTATTGATTTATTATTGACGTGGTAGATATTAATCATCGCTGTCAGGGGCTGCGGATTGAACATTTGTAAATCGTTGTACGATAGATTGAGCAAAGCTCGGATGTGGTATCCAGAAGACGTATAATTTTGAATCTAGGATTTTTGTATTATTGACCATGTACTTTAATATTCTTGTCGAAGTATAATTATCAAGTTGTCTCGTAGAAAACGTGATATTCAAGTTTGTTTGCATACATATACGTATTACGCGATTGCAAGAGCTCTTATCGTTTGTAACGTTTGAATGTCTATCACCGCGTCCAATCTAATTACATGTTAATTTCTAATAGCATTTATTGCAATAAGTAGCTTATTTTATTACGTAGAGCAGTCGCCATTAATTACATTCGGCCCAAGGACTTTCACCACTTAAGAACACTAAATTATTTGCACTCGGTACAGTTCGATTACAACGCTTTATTACCTTATTTGCCTTCCCCGTTACGTTTCGTAAGACCTGAAAACAAGAAATTAGAATAATCTTACTCGAATATCGTTCAGAAGGGGACCGATATTGTCATTTAATTCGAAACGTTAAGTCTGAAACGATGATTGCAATGTTACTCGCGACTGTAATGAACGTATAGCAAATCGTGGCACGTGAAGGGACTATAAAACGTGGAAACAATTTTCAGCGTGATTGAAAGGTGGGACGACGACCTCGAGAGACCATAATCTTTGCTGCAGACTGTAGTGCGTGATTTTCTAACACAGGCATAAATTACATCTGTTGTACGACGTTTCGATCGAACGGTACCGGATGCGACAGACACGACCGTGTGCACCGTGCGTTAATTAAATGCAAATACTTTGTTATTTGCACTGCGTCATGTGGCGCATGGCCACTTTAGCGTCAGTTGAAAAAATCGAATCGCTTTTTTTTATATAAAGTATCCAGACCCTGGAGGGGTTTCGATAATATCAGATGACTGCACGATTTTTCGTTGCCCTTTCATTGATTTGAATGTAACTGGTCTAAGGTGAAAAATATGTTATATCAGTGTGTGGCAGTAATCATTGGCAGAAATAAATTATACGTATTACGAAAAGCAGGGATGAATCGAAATTTAATAGTTTCGTATTCGTTGGAATTGTTGAAATAATTACGAAGATTATAACATAATTAATTTTTCATACGGAAGGGTCGAGCGTACAGTAATTGCGATACAGGTGGAGTGTCATAATTCACTTTTATATAGATCCACATGACAAAGTGAGTATGTGGAATGAAATATAAATAAGGAGAGGGCTCTATTAATCATACGATCACGATGTTGATTTAAAATACAAATTATGCTTGATTGACAAGGTTGACGCGAAGTACTCTTGTGAAATTGGTTTATCTAATTCCTGGATGAATATATACGTACTCATTTAACAACTTGGGAATAAATTAGCTCCAAAATACTTCCAGAGGAATAAAAATGTATATTATTCTCGAACTAATTAAATCTACTTCGCCATGTTCCCACTCTGTTCAAAAATAATAATTCCACCAGCAAAACATACATGACTATAATACTGCAAAACTGTCCGTTTCAATATTAGCAATTTCTACACTCCAACAGTCTAAACCATCGTCCACGTCAAACTCGAATTCGAAATTTCCACAAACTTCCCCCTTAGCCACCCTTAAGTATCAACTTCTTACCGTACATATCGTTCCACGATATTTACCGACGAGCGCGGAGCCTGTTATCGGAATTGTAATTCACGTTGCCATGAAAAATGGTGAAAAAGTATAGGAAGGAAAGGGACAAAAGGGGAGCAGGAATATCGAAGTACCTGAATCAGAAAGTTTAATTGCGGGGCGGGTTTGCGCGCAAGTATTTTCCTTTAATTGGCCCCGTTGCATTTTCTTGCACGCGACTGGTGCACGTTGAGCCGACAGTGGCACTTGTGCATGAATTATTTCCGCGTAATGTACGTTTCGAAAGACGGTCTTTTTTCTTTCTCTCTTCCGCTCCCTTTCCTTCTGTGTTTCTCTCGATCTCCCGCGAGTGCATCTTGCGACACGATCGGTGGATCGCGGGCAACTCCGCCGGCTGTTTTATTGCGGATGCAATAAAAGTTGCTGCCCGCCCTCCCACGGTGTATCGTACACATGCGGCTGTCTTCTCGTTCTTCTATCGCCTGTTTCGCAACAAGCATCTTTCTCCGGTGGAAAAATGAACTCGAGCGTCACTTCATGCTGTACAGAAACATCGTATTGAGTTGGCGCATATAATGTCGTTTATTGCGAGCTTTGAAATCGGCCAGGCTGATAATCGTGCATTACATTTCGTTCGATTCTATCCAAGTATCGTAAACTGTATGGGAAAAGGGGAAATTTTCCTGCGGAGTAATTTATTGTTGGGAATTTTTTAAAGGGTATGTTTGTGTAATTGAAGAACAATTTATAAAGCTTGTTCGAATTATCGAATAAGGGGCGGCTTGTAGTAGACTGTTTAGAACGAAGATTATGCGACATGTATTAAATCGAAAGAGACATACATTTTCATTGGATTTGAATGGGTAAATTGCAATTTTATGAAGCATTTTATGTATCTTTGGTCAATTATTTGGTCAGTGGGGTGTATATATTTTTGTTTGGTGGAGTAAAATGTTTATATCTTTCGACGTTTCATTGTTTTTGGTTTGTAGGCAAGTATTGGATATTTAAATTTTGCTGAAACAAATATGCACAATATAAGTGAATGAATAATTTGTTCCACATACTGTCCTTAGTATTAATACGAGGCAATTGTTTCTTTATCAGGTAATTATAATTATATCAATATTATAACACGAGTGATTATTATCTTGAACGTCGAAATATTTGGCCCTGCATAAATTAATTAATTAGCCTTTCAACGCTGCGTTTTTATTATTACTGTTCGGGTCGAAGTTAATTTGGGTTGGACAGAAATTGAAATAATTTTCCTGCACTACTTTGCTCGATGTAATCTGGTGGTAATAATAATTGATAGAATCCGTGAAATTATTAAACCTGTAATGAAATAACCAAATAAAACGAACTGTTAAGTCATTGAAATTAAAGGACGTACACGTATACACGGGTGAATAAAAGCACGTCTGATCTGCGGAACAGAAATTCCACTGGCAAGCTTCGATCTGGACGGCACGAACTTCTACGTGAACTCTTTGTTCTGTTGCCAGGAGTTGAAACGTGCCCGGCCGTCTAAAATCCTCAATTCCGGAGGATACGAAGGGGAAACGATCCTCTGCGACGTTTTTTTAATGCTTCGGTTGTTTGCCGATAATTATCCGCCCTGACAAGATCTGGGCAACAAGTGGAGTCGTTTTCTTTACCTTCGTAGATCTTCTTTTGATCGGATTTATATTGGGTTTCAGATTTCGTTTGGAAGCCTCTTTATCTTCGTAAGATATCATTCTTGTAGTACAATAGATAGATATATTTGCAATAATTTTATGAATTTAGCATTAAACAAATTTATCTTCGCTCCTTTCTTTTAAACATAATCTGCGATTAGAGCTTGATTTTCTTGATAATATTGAGTGAAAAGAGGCGTGAACATTTATTTAGTTCTATTTACAGTAAGAGAACAATTTTTATTTCTCTTATTCTGGTCCTGAAGAATTAAACATAAACACTCGATATTGAATAAACGTACTTAACGAACATAGCATAAACGAATGTAACGCTACAACATTATCGTGTATTTGACGAGGGCAGAAAAAGAAGAAAAGGAAAATAAGTACAATGTCATTCTCAAACCGCGTGAACATTAACGAGTACGATCTCTATAGATTGAATTCGCTAAACCGTGTTAAATTTCCACTTGAGAAAGGATCATAAATTGTCATTCTGTATATTCCACCGGTTTCAATGAAAACTGCCTCAATCACCGAAAACTGGAGAACGCTTGTTCCCAAATACACTAACTGAGCCTATCTATCGTATGGAAGTCACACCGACCGTATATAATACCATCGATGCCGAAAGCAATTGGCAACGCGCGCAAGACACCGCGATTTCGATATGGCATCAAAAAAATTCGATCGAATTCTATTAAAAAGCGTTCAGCAGAGACTAATTATTCGTCGACGCGGTCCATAACGAAACGAGGGGATCGAGAAGAAACAATACCGTGGGCGGTAATTAAAAATCGAACTGGCATTTCGTCCTCAATTCAGTTCGGTTCGTTTTCGTGTTGTCCCGCCTGCAAGCTTGGCGCACGTAGCCTGTGTCAATAAATAGGTCGACAACGAACCAGCTAGGTAATTCTCGGGAAAGTAAAGGAAAAACGAAAAATTCTCGCGTTTTGTCCCTCCGCAGGGGTGAAGCGGAGGAAAACGAAGCGATCGATCAGTTTCGTTCGAAGTCTTAAATCTTGCCGAACGTGAAACACATTCGTTCGTGAAATTGCCTCTCCAATTTCGCGTTTCTTCTATTTTTTTGCTTTCCCTTTTCTTCTTCGTACTGTAACAGTTCGTGATGTGTATAGCAACGCGAGATTAAATTTTCCTGTCCTGTTTTACAGCGAACCACTGCTGTCTTGTGTACAATACGATTAACGGGCTTCGAATTCAGATTGTGAGAAAGTATATTTTTTACGCCACCGAAAATTCTGCAAAAATTTATTGCATTGTTTCGGCAGCGTTGGAAACGTGCGTTTATAATTGTTCAAGTTAAAGAATAAAAATGATGTTAATGTATTATTTACGTGAGTGAGAATGGAAAAACGACTTGCGAAAAATGGAGGGCGAATTACAAAAGGAATAATTCTTTCCAAAATTCTCCAATTAAAATTGTTCAATGCATGCATATAAAGCGTATTTACTGTTCAATGTTAAATTGGTACACACAGATGTTGTTCCAATAACTGAATAGTTTCGCGATAATGGTTGCGCACCATATCAAAAGTACATGCTGCTTTATTCACGTACGATAAACTTCAACCGTGTTCAAAAAATTGAACAGCCTGCCATTAATTATAATCAACCTTTATTCGATAAAACAAAGGACAAGCTTTCACAATTTTAACATTTCATACGAGCAATTCATTCGAAACCAATCGGGCTCCTTTTCCACCCCAAAGCTATAATATTAATGAGTCGTATATTTCTTCCAACAATTGCCATTAACAATAACAAAATAATATTAACGTTGCGCAATATGAAAACACACCACAATCAATCTAAACGAGACGTATCATTATGTCCCTTGTTCTGAACCTTCATAATTGCTTCTCTTACTATGCATTACCATAAATATTCTCCACTGACTCTTCAACTTTTATACACATTTCCACGCATACGCGACAAACTGTATCGACAGGACAATTTCACCAAGTATTAATTTATTTGCCTCCCTCTATCAAAGTAGAAGCAAGTTATTCCAGCAATTACAAATGCAAAGAAAACCCAGTCGTAATTCAGCATCACGGCTCACCAATAAGAAATGTATGCAGGTAGCCAAGTTCCACCGAGCATACATACATTAAAATCGTTGCTCGACCTCCCGCCAGCCGCGGCCCAAATAAATCGTCGTCTCTCGAGGACCCTCTGTCCGTGTCAGCAATTATTTTCGCGATTCGCAAAGGAAAGATCAAGGGTTCGACGTCCGAGAAACGGTGGTAATAATTCGCAGGATAATCCGATAATAACGTGGAAAGAGCTTGTAGACTTTCCCTTTAACAATATATCTTTGCCGCGGATATTTATGTATCGGATCATCCTGCAAGATCGATCCTCAAGAGGTCCTCTCGATCTTTCTCCCCAATATTTTGTTTCTTCTCGCTTTCTACGTTGGCCCTGCGTTTCTTGCGATTTCGTATCCGTTCGTTCGTACCTCTTCATTCGAAAGACCATGATTTGCTATGGAAGCGTGCGAAACTTTAATTTGAACCGCGATAGAAACGTTAGCGTTGGGGTGCTCGGATGATAGAATCGGTCGATTCGGTGAATCGCGATGCGAGGTTGAGATAATCGTAGAAAACACGAGAACTAGATTTCTCTTTCTGAAATGGGCGTCTCGAGTATTCTGTGCTAATTGTTGCCGGTTTGCAGCCATTCGATTCGCCGCGGAGAAAGCTGCTCTTTGTTTGACGTCTTGAATTTTTAGGATTGCATTGCTTCATACTTTGTAGAGATTGCTGGAACGTGTGCATGAATTGTAATTGGTAGTTCTTGGACGCGGAAATGTTTGGTTCGGAATAGTGATCCTTGGTTTGAGGAAATTAAATTTGAACCATTGTACTGGGAAAAGAATGATTAACGCGAGGTTGACTAGAAGGGCTTCAGGAAGCAGATTGGTTATCTGTAGTTTATCTCTTGTTTATGTTAGATTTGCGCAAAGGAACCGGTTGTTTTCGGCTGATTAAGGAATACTAAATTAATTTATTTTTGCTCTTCCTGTTAGAGAGACAGTCGACATTAATGAAGAGTAATGAAAGATCCGAAATTGTCGTATTGTATTTAGACGTACCGAATTCTTCAAACTTATGTTTTACTTGTCTCATAGTTAGCTAATAGAATTTATAATTAAATAAATATAATGAAAGTATAATTTAAATAAAATTTTAACACAAGTATATTTAATGTTAGTATCAATTGCAATTAAGGGTTGGTTAGTAATCGAAATGAAAAATTATTTTAAAAAAAACTTTATTTTAACAAAAAAGCATTTGTAGTTAAATTTAAAAGGATTAAGAAAATTTTCAATTCGTAATGGTAAAAATTTCAAAGGTAGTAAATGGTATTCTCCAAAATATCAAATACCTCGTCGGTATTCCTTCGCGTCCTTCAATATTTCTATGGAATCTTTCATCCTGGAGCAACAGGAATTTCCATAAATTTCCCGAAATACCAACGATTGTCGTGGTGCAGCGAGCATTGAACGCGTTAAATCGCTGCACCATATGCGACGTCAAGATTGAAAAGTTTCCTCAAGTTTATATCGTGCAGATATGTGTATTAAATTGATACGTGTATCGGACAGACTGTGGAAGTAATTCAAATTGATTTCAGGGGCAGAAATTTGGTGAGATATGGGTCACAAATGTTCGTTTGATTGAACATTCCGTGATTCTCGTAACTTTCCGCCGTCCGGACGCGTCCGTCGACCAAGTTTCGACAATCCTTTACCTCTTCTTCCTGTTTCGAACGTAAAACTTTTATGCATCGACCCCTCTGGATATCGATTGTATGCGCACAATCGCGAAGAAAGTCGTTCTTCAATATTAAAAACGACGATTGTCGCGGAAGAGATAATTCGAGATAATTTAAGCTACTTCAGAGCGATGCTATTTTCTATACAGATTAGTTTCTTGGTTTCGAAATCTGTTCTCTTCGTTCGTTTTTATTTATTCAGCTGTTGCTACATTTTCCCGCGGAGGAATCTAATTTCCTGAATAACAATTTTTGCTATAGATCCGTATTATTTTTAAACACGCAGATGTTCATAACAAAGCACAAAACACGATGTTACAATTATTACAACGAGCTTCGAATAATCTGAACGATTTTCGTTACAAGTCCCTCGAAGATCGCATCACTCTGAAACATCACTGTTGCTGAATAAAAGAATATCAATAATACGTACTCAAAGATACTAATACCGATCGACCATGGATACTCCATTACCACGATAACCTCCACCCTAAACATCCATCTATACCTATCCTCGATCCCCTAAAAGCAAATCTCACGCCGAATAATCCTCCTGCGATCTCTTCTGTTTTCGCACCGCCTCGCATTCCGTTCACATCAAAGGCCATCGAAACCGACATCCAAAAAAAAAGAAAAGAAAAGAAAAGAAAGAAGGATAAAAATTCACACCTCGCCCCCCGTCTCAGCTTCCGCGGAATCATAAATAATTCGCAAAGTTAAACTCGCGCTGGTACCAAGCAATCTACCAGCTGCCACCGGAAGATCCCATTGCAACCTGCGTCAACAAGTAGAACAATTTAATGATTCGTCCCTTTTCCCTCTTCAGCATCGGTCTGCTGGAGTATCTTTGAAGCAGCGTCACCGGCGCACACACGCAGCCTCTGGATCGTACGCGTGTCAGAAATCCTGGGTTCCTTTCTCTCTCTATCCTTCTCCCTCTCTCGTTCTTTCTCTCCCTTTCTCTTTTTACGAGCTGGCGATGGGTCGATATACGCGGTCGGGCTCGTGCTCGAGGGTTCGCGTGTGCCTGGAGCAGGGGACAGGCAAACTGGCTGTCATTTCCACCCAACCTCTGCCCACCAACCCTTCGACCACCCTCCAAATCGCTCCTATTGGATACGCGATATTATGTTCCTGAAATATTGCCGCGAAACAAACAGTCCGGTACACGCTCTCAACACGCTCTACGCGGCTGTTTCTCTTGTGATGTCATCTCGTTGCCGGTTTTCGGCGGCCTCGTACCCTTTCCGTCGGCGTCAGGCGAAGTTTGTATGGTTAACTTTGGATTTAAAATACGGAGAGGCTATCGGGGGTTGTTTAGACGTTGATGATTTATTGAAAATCGTCGAGATGACGACAGATACTGTTTAACGATTCAGGGTAGATTTTCTTGTTTGCCGTGTTTATACATCAAGTGCGTTATAGTTGAGAGAAAGTGTATGCGATTGTTTATTACAAGACGTTTATTATCGTTTCTTAAAGACCTGGAATATTTACTTTCTAAGAATTCTGTTGGCGACGATGAATGTGAGGGAAATGCAGAGATCCAGAAGTTCACGCCCTCTTAAATTGAAAGTGTAATTAAAGTACGCGACAACCATAGCATGGTCAACGATATTCAGATAGCTTAGTGTTATATAATTCATTGAACACAGTTATGCGTAAAACAGTTCGCGAACGGCCACAAAAATTCAGACGAATCGTTACTTCGCCGCACTTATCGGGATACTATGTTTTTATGGCGAAATAATAAGTCAGAACACCGGGCAGTAACGTAATATGCAGTGTGAACTGGTTTCCAAGAAAAACTGTAACCACTGGCCGTTCAAAGAATCGTAAGAGCCAACAGCTATCAAAGCGTCACGTTGAAAACGTCACCGACGTCATTCTTCTTCTTCCTTTGGCCTCGTGGTAATTTGTCGTGGCGTGTATGTGCTGCATGCGCATTAAAGAGATGGTCGTTTTACAGCGAACGACGTTGTTGCAGCTCGTTTGAACCAGGAGGAAAAAAGTTACTTTAACGTAACCGGTGTTCCTTATTAAACGTTATCTGGAAATGGTTCAGTTTAATTCGAAGAGTGAATTTAGACAAGATTTAAGACGCACTTAGAGCTTTAAAACAAATGGATTATATGCCCATAACGTGCTGTTATCGTATAATCGAAGGGATTTTCATGGACTTTTAAGCATCTCCTGAATTATTAACAAGTTATTCCTGCTTGTCACGCGTGTCGTTCACGATATTTCATGTACCGAAAATGTTCTTTAGAATGAAGTGTCGCTTGTTATGGGAGTTCTTATAGTGTACTGATATGGGGTAACGCGTTGCATAACGCTGCATTATCTTATAGTTATGCAATTAGCACGTGATAGATTAATTTCTCCTGTGATTAAATGTTTACCATGTTATCATCTTAGTGTAATACAATTATTGGTTAAATGTGTGAAATTTGTTATTGTTGTTTATAATTTTGGTGCACCGCAGTAGACCAATATTTTATGATACATATTTGAATTAGAAATTTATAAATCTTGTACACGTTTCCAGTTATAGTTTACTTATTTCCTTGAAGCATTTGAAGGTAACATGTTTGAAATTTATAAAGCATTGTATTCCCATGGGTTTCAAAGATATGAAAAACAGCAATATTGTATTAAAAATCGAAAGTGTTCTACAGTAATTGAGTACAAACGGTACTCCCTTTTAATTTCGTTTTATTACAATGGCAAAATAGCGAGACGTACCTACTACTGATATCGAATACTGCCGTTATATCAATTTGGTGCAAGCTAACGAATTGATAAAACAGCAAGAAAAGTCACGTTTGCCTCTGGTCAGCTCGATTTTATAGAAATCGCAGTCAGTGATTTCTCTGTTTGTGCCGCATCGAAAACCCGACAAATCTACTTCTTCCGTCTCGTTCTCCAATTTTCGATCTTGTTTCGCGTCAGCTACACTTTTCAATTTCGTTTTCCATTCTCCAATTATACTACGTATAGAATGTAAAATTCGTTGATAAAGCTTTGCTCGATATAACCATGTAGGTATAATCGACCGTCACATTCCGTTTTATAGAAACGAAAATTGCCGACAACATGGTTTTCTGTTTAAAAAGTTTAGAATGGTTTTCATCGTACTATGTGATACTCAATAACGATATTCCGTGGTGATATCGTTTCTGATTCAGATTCTGATTCTGATTCTGATTCTGATTCGCGAAATAGAGGAGTGAAATTATCTATCATTTTTGTAATGAATGACACAATAACAAATAAATTTTGTTCTAATAACCTTTTTCCAATATAATAATTTGTCGAATAGCCTTTCTCTAATATAATAATTTTCTAATAGCCCCACTGTAAGAAATCAATGCAAACTTCTTAGGAAACTATGTGATTTGTATAATCAATGGATACAACAGTTATAAGCGTAAGATATACCATACAATGGTTAATGTTCAGTAATGATCTGAAATATACGCGAAGTTTTACATTGATGCACGATCTATAAAAGAAAAAAACAATCTTGGTGATTAATGAATCTTCAAGGCAATCGAGTGCTCAGGCTCATTTAATATCCATCGGATATTACGACACAAGTAGTATTTGAACGACTGTGTTATATTTTCCGCTTCAAGTGTTTAATGTTGGCCACCTACGAGGGAACTACTGGTTCTTGTGAATCGGAAAAACTGGATAGGAGATTTCTAAGGGGAGAATCATTTTGTTTCGTTTAGTACGCGAGTATGTTTCGCTAGTTTTATGTTCGCTATGCATGAGGTAAATCACGAAGAACATGAAAGTTATTAATAATTAAGCTGTACCATTTGTTGAGTTGTATCAGAATTAACTTATATCAAAAATTGACAAAGTATCGAGTACAATTTAGAATATTCTCAATGAAAATCTAATAACATTACAGGGATACATTAGACGATCTTACTTTTATCATATTTTCCACTAGCTAATGCTTTTCAACGTGACATTTTATATTTGACGTATTATCCTCCGGGGAAAATTTCACACGCGTGCACATATTCATGCAAATTAAAAACTACCCTTCCATCTATTTGCATAATACTTTTCTAAAGCTTATGAACTTTGAAGAAACTGCATGTTTATTCATATTCGTTGCGTAATACATTTCTGCAAAAACCTCTGGCTTACCTGTAACGCATTCAAATGCTGCGACTTTTATGTTACTATGATATTTACTGCACCTTTTTTTTTATAATTAACGCGCCTTGTACAATTCACCATTGTAACGCTTCAAGCTTCAGCATCTCGTACTTTGACATATTTTCGCAATCATTCTCCAATCCATTCGCCCGCAAGCACAACAGTAACGTCGCAAATTTGTTGCACCTGGCCCAGGTATTAATTTCGTGCTTTCTGTCTAATTTATTCACGCAAGAAGAAATCAACAGTTTCGCTCTGTCTGTCTTATACTTTTCCTTCTCAAAAATTCGAATTTACCCGCGGCAACACCGTCGAATGTAGAAATGCTTTTCTGTTTCGTCTAATAAACCGGATTAGCGAAGCGACAAGGTAAATGATCAAATAAGATAGGAGACTATTGTATCGTTGCTGTATTTGAAGGATACTACTTTCATGGAGAGACTAGTTTCGTGAGAATGAACAGAAAATATTTAATAAATACGGAATTCGTGGCAGTAAATCGTTCTACGAACAATCGGTAATATTTCGAATATGATTATATCAATTTTCGTGATACATGAAAATATTGCGAAGCGATGTCTGATTGATAAGTATACCGTGGAAAGGGCGATCTTGGGAAAAGTCTTGCAATAAATTATAACTTATAGGGTTTTTAACGTACAAGTTGACGAAGATCAAGAAAACTAGAGAAAATCGTAATCACGAGGGGAGATATGAGTCTGATACAATGATGCTATTATGTAACTATTGCCAATTATTTTTCTCCGCGTTTTTGCACTTCCACCCACGCCAGAGACGAGCAGCCAGGCGGAGCCGTGACGTCGCGTTGCGCTGGGAGATCGTCTATCGTGGTTTTCTTTTTGATTTTGTAGCAATTTGTCAGGGCACGGGTTACTGATGCCCGTGTAGTCGGATAGCAAATTGGCAAGAGTGCATTCGCGTTCGTGACGGTGGGCAGGGGAAAAATGGGCACCGTTAAGTAAACGAAGGAGAAACGAGCGGCAGCAGAAAATGAAATATTTCACGTAATAATTATGACAATTATGTTTTATATTGCTGTAATGGTTATTAGTGTTGGCTGTACATCGTTGTTATATAATTATTAGAACGGGAATATTATCCTGCCAGTGTCTATTTAAGGATGGATTCATATTTACATACTTGAAGATAATACGAGGGTTAAGAAAAGAAATGAAGCGACACCAACAAAAATTTTGGTGCAAAAGGTGTACGAGTTTTATACGTTAATCAGAATTTTGTAATTTTTACTATTCTTTGACGCTTCTCGCAGCAAGGAAACGTATAACACAATAGAAATTATTTTCTGAGTTTGTACAATTTTATTCTATATTTTATGTATGTCCAGTTTTTACATTTAATGTGCCCACCTCTTGCACACTATATAATTATTTTCTAGTTACGCTTCTATATTCTAATGTAACGTAACATAAAATGACACAGTTAAACTGTTCCTAACATCGAATTGTCGACAGCATTGCAATACTGAGTAATAATAGAATAATAATTGAAAAGATAATAAAGTAATCAAATTGTTGGATTCAATCACAACTAAAAACGTTCAAGATTCCAAAGATTGAAAGTATGTACTATTATGAAGCTTTCAAGGCATGGACGCAGAAGATTGTTAAGCACGTGAAGCTGAAAGAATTTATCGTCTCGTCGGTTGGCTGATGTTGGCTGATCGGAGAATGTGTATTCGTTTTATAAAAGGACGACAGTCGTTGTTATCGTTTTCGGCATCCGCGTGCACGCGGAACTATGCATCGATAAGGGAAAAGCGGAATATTTGTCGTTCTTTCAGAAATTACGCCGTTCCTTCTGTTATATTGTTTTCCTTCGATATCAGTGAAGAATCTTCAGTCGTGCACCCTCGAGGGGGGAATGTGAACGATCGGGACACTTGGAATACAGTTAAACCAACCGAACGGAATAGGGAATGCGGAATGTTGTTGGAGAGTTTCGAGAGAAATTTTATTTCGAACGTGTGCGATCGGAATTTTGTAAATTTACAGTAAAGGAAACAGATTCCCTTTTTTTTTGCACAGTGAGTTATTAAATTATCCTGCAGAATCATCGCCCCATCGTCGGTAAACAATTAGCGCAATGATGCGTACTTCTGAAATTGCAATTACATTTACTTGTGCCACTCGAGAGCAAATCCACTCATTAGCTAGTCCTCCGATTGAATGGAACGAGTTAACAGGCATTCCGTAATAAATGGCCACCCTGTTGAAATTCGTGCTATTGTTATAAATACAATTACATTCATTAAATCGTCACCGGTGAATTAGTTGAGAATTCTTTGTTCCTTCGAATCGTTGGTCAAGGAAATTCGTTTTTATAGAAACGATAGATAGATTTGAGACGGAGAACATGTCCGGGCATTAGTTTGAAAATAATTGCTGGTTCGATCGATCGAATACTGCGTTGCGTTTATTAATTTTGCCTGATTGGAATACAATTAAACTTTGCATGCTTAACTGTTATTAATATGTTTAGATGTATCAATTATTTTAAACGGTTAGACGAAAGGGATTTATTATTATAATTAGATAAGAATTTGTATATCATTTGTCAGATTGTCGAAAACTATTATAATATTACATTTTCAATGGCTCGCATTAATGTTCGCAAAGTACGCAAGTTGGAAATAGTTCGCTTGAGACGTTAAACTTACCAATGAATTTATAATAGAATATTCCCGTACTTCGATCAGAACAATTTCAGACTTCTCAACAGTTTCAGAGCAAGAACGCGAATGTTTGGATTTCATTAAGAACGTGTTTCAAGCTTTCGCGGAAACTTTTGCGAGCTCGAAGTTCATGAAGTACAAGCACTTTAGTAACAATTTACAGTGTTTTACAAACATGTTCAAGAGTTAATGCTTATTTGAGTTAACGTTATACTAAATCAGAGGAAAATGAAACAGAGTAACGAAAACTGAATCCAAAGTTTCTAATCCGATTCTGAACTTCCCTTAAAATTTTGTAATGAAGTTTATATTGTGCGTTAAACTTTACTTTCATTTATTCGGTTATAATGGAAAAGAGAATACACGTTATCTTTTCGTATAATTGCCAATTTCATAAGTATGTAAATATCAACTTTATCGAGATACAAAACTGATCGTCAACATAAAGTTACATGTAGCAAGAGCGCTGAAGTTTATTTTTAATAAAGCATCTTTGTCAATATTCACTTGTCGATATTAAAATATTTTTAAATCTGAAAAATAATTGCCCCTGCCAGTTTCACATACAAACACTTATTTCGCAATACATTCATATACATTTAACAAAGATCCCTTATACTTCCCTTACAAACTAAACGCGATTATGATTCTCAACAGTCAAACTAACGAGACTCGCATATCAATTGAATGAAACCAAAGCAACAACAATTTAACTTCCCTGTTCCGCTTACTTTGCTCAACATCGACTCTATTAACCCCTTCTTCGTCCAATCCCTTTCATCGGAAAAACGACCATCCCATCATCATTTCCCTCACCATCGACGCGAACGGCGTAGCAGTTTCACCCTTTGCTTTCCTTCGACGTAATCCCTCCCAAAGTTGCGCGAACAATCCGCTTTTCGATTTCGCCGACACTGCTCCGTTTTGCACCGGTCGGACTGCCTTATGACCGAGAAAAGAGAAACGGAGCCGCGTTGATACCATAGAAGGAGAGACTCCAGCATTGTGGCGAAGCTGAAGTGGGAGGAGTACAACGAGAGACCACTGTCTAAGCGAGTCTATTGTTGTGTCGGCGACTTAATATGCATTTCTCTCTCAGGGTCGAACTCTCTGGGCGTCTCTTTTCATCGAACCGCTCTCTGCAAACGGAGAATAAACAAAGAATCCCGTCCGCCTGTGAACACTTGCCGCCTTTGCGTCGCTCCTATTATCTCTTAATAATCACTGGCCCACCGTACAGCTTATTTAATCTTGTTACGGGTTCGCAGACCCTATGTTCGTCACAAAAACGTCCCCGAGCACTCCACCGTGACGTCTCCGTGTCGCAGAGGGTCTTTGTGAGAGGTGTCTCGTATTGTGGACTTTTGCTGTCTCTTCTTGCCATCGTGTTCTTCTTCCCTTCTTTTTTTTTGGCTTGCTTTCGGTCCTATTTAGTTTCTTTTCTTTTCCAAACGCGATCGTGATTGCTTCGTCAAGAGGATTCCTTTTGGGTGCTTCTCTGTGCACTTGATGCGAGTCGCCTGGCGAGTTTTAATGATTAAGTGACGGACGGTGGTTAATTGTTGGTAGATTGCGACGGACTGTAGGCGTTGTGAATAATTGTTTCGCGGGGTGACAGTTTTATTGCTCGTTTACTTGGGTTTGTGTATTTATATCTGAAGTTTCCTGATACAGTGCTGTATTTAATAACTTATTCTTTTACAATGGTTGCTTATTCGTAATTTAAGTATGTAGAAATAGGATTTGTATGAAAGGTCATTTATCATTTGTAGTATCGTGTACGTACAATGGAGCAAATGATCTTGTATTTTTGTAATAATATTTTCATATTTCTTAATGAACAACGTGATGGACACTGTAAGAACTGTATTTACGATTGACAGTTAAATGAAATAGCACCAAAGTTTATGGTCGATATAGATTTTTCTGATTATATCTGATTCTTGCAAATTGATGATTTAAAGCTTGATACTGAAATTTCCTTTAAATGAAAGTATGTATATTTGTTTAATAATAAGTGACTAGATATGTTAATCCGGAGGACTCCGAGAACTATACTGGATGTATGAAGCAAAATTACATCTGCAAAGGGCAGTTTTACTGCCACGAATGATATCAAAATTGTATAAAGTAATATTTGCAGGGTAAATAACATTTGATAGGAAATTAGTGTGATGATCTTCTTGTTGGATTTATTAGTTAGACAACGATGACTCATTGTCAGTGAGAAAATAATAGAACTGACTTGCGCGTCCAACGACTAATACCACTTATGCGGTGTGCATTCCAATTGTTAAATTGCATAAATTGAAACAACGAATTAAAGTCATTGTCGACAAAAGGAGATAAGATTGCAATGTTTAACCACGTGCCACACGCTTCGTACAGAGATAGTGTCAGCATTTATTCACAGGATTTGAATAGCAAACAAATTAGCCTATAAAAAAAATCTATGAACGAATGAAGCAAGTACTATTGAAAATATTTCTGTATTGAGAATTGAATTTTCTTCAACCTTAATAATCGTCACTTAATTTAACACATATCACAGTACTATAAATTTCGCAACCTTAAATTCGCAGCAACATTCTCCTGAAATTATTGCTTTTACGATAAGGGTGCCAATCATATTAAATTAATTTTATTCCTATTCTTTTATAACAGCGATTTGTGCTGTGCTTTCAATAATACTATTTTGCCCAAACATACATTTCACCCCAGAATATCACTGAAACGTTACAATCGTGTCTGAAAGTTGCACAATGCATTTAATAATAGCCAGAGAAAGATTATTAATATTTTCCATATCCAGGTACAAAGCTTTCTGGCGTTAATGGTTTCCGATGGAATACATTGCTGCCGCTGTTTTTCGGCAGGCAAAACTTCCGCAATAATTGCTAATTATCCACGTCAACCCTGTCTGTCCGTTCAATCACGCGGAATATAATTCAACTTTTGCTCCGATCCCTGCTTTTGTTCGATTTTTGCCACGGACTCGCGTTTCAAGCTTCCGCGGGCGAATTGAATTCGCATTAAAAGCATAGACATGAATAAGAATAGAAAGAAAAAAAGTGCATTCCACGACGTACAGTTCGAGTGAAATGCAATATGCGTTCATCAATCTGCCCGCCTAAGCTCGCGATGTAAGTGGAACGGGATTCTGTTCGTTAAACACACGTTTTTCGACGAGATTTATGCGATCACGATTTTTACGATCACTGGCTAAAATAATCCTCGCATGGGATTACATTCGAAGATGAATTATTTGATCCGCAGCAAACATTGCATCGAGTTATATGAAATTTACAGAAATATACCTTAGAGTCTATTATAAATTAATTTTAGAATCTTTTTATGTCAGATAGAAGAACGTTAGGAAGAATTATATTTTTCGCGATGCATGATACTGCAGAGTTATTTACGCCAAATGGCTAGTGGAGAATAAAAGGAAGATAATGTTAAAAAATATTTCGATTTAACCATCATGATTCAGGACCTGTAGTTTCGAAATTGAACAAAGTACTAAAACAGTCACTCCAATTTTATTTCATTTCTATTTATTTTTATTCAAAAATATAATGATTTACATTGCGCAATACATAAACAAGGCAATAAATAAGTTACTGTTTAACATTCAAAAAATTTGATTGCAATATTTGTTCAGAAAGTGTTGGAAACGTTTGAACCCTTTTATAATTTTTAGTTTTATGTATTTGGTATTTAGGGGACGCGTGGACACCAATTGTAACTGACGATACGCTTAGTTTTATTATTCTAAAAACAAATGCAACGATAGGTCCTTCTAATACTTTACTATTTACAATCCTTTAGACTTTAGACAAACGTGTTACCCAAAACTTCACCATCGATCTACGCCAATCTCCAATCATTATAAACTACTGTTCCAAACTCAACGAAAATATCCTACAAATCTTTTTCACGGGTATCACTCGATTTTTTAATTTAACATATATTCGTATCCCAAACGAGTTCTCCGCACCTTTGCCAGTGAAAATCAGCGTGGTAAATCCAGCGGCGTAAAAGCCGGGCAAACTGACGCGGTCTTTGAACCGGACAGAACGTAAGTCACTGACTAATTGTTCGTGAACGCTAATTAAAAAGCCGTAATCCCTTCTTATCCGTAAGAGTTGCGCTGGGGCGTAAGCGAGTTATCGGGGCTAAACGATAATTAGAAAGGACCAGTTGGGCGGTGTTAAAAAATTAATTACTGTCGACCATGTGCATATAACATGTATGTATTGTATATTGTGTGTATATACATATATATTTCGTGAGAACTTATGTACAGTGTTGGTTATAGTGTCGGTGGGAACGGATGAGGTCCGAGGCCTTGAGGTTGGACAGCCTGAGGTATCAAAGAAGTAATTAGCGTTTTTCGTTATAGCGTTACAGTTTTAGGATAATCGAAGGGTTTCGTGCGTGCTTGAACGGTCAGATGAGCCACGACCACTCGTGAAAGCAACGAAAGAGGAGGAAAGCTCGGCTGCAAATCACATCGGTTGCAGACGGGGCCAAATCTCTCTCTCTCTATCTCTCTTTCACTCTCCCTCTGTTTCCACAAGCCTCGTTCAGACCGCACCCTTGTGTACTTGAATTTACTACGCCATTCACGTTCGCGTCTACATAAATTGTTGCGTTGTACCGTCCATGTGCGTTTCGACGGCGATGTGCGTTCACGCACACACGTATTGCGTACGGCTTTTTTTACGGAGGATACTTTCCGACGCCCTTTTCTTCGACGCCGACGTGAAAGGACTTCGAGGAATAGCGTAATGCGTGATTCACGTTTCTCGTCGCACTGGGGGACCGTAGTACGTAGTACGTGTGGTCAAGACTCTTTTTCTTGCATCGCATTACGGACTTGCGGATACACACTGTGTATTGTACCAGCGGAGGAGTTGAAGTTGCACGATTTCGGAACTCTTTAAGGCTGGAGTTGCCTTTTTGTGTTTTAAGGGTAGCTGTGAATAGGGGTGGCGACATTGATTTGTGCATTACGTTTCGGTGAAACGGGGATGTGATTGGTAGTTCATGTAATTGTTCTGTAGTAGGTACGTGTATTGGACTTGTGGACGATTTGAGGTTGCCCGAGTTTTGAATCTTTTGCATTTTGGCGTAATGGGGGTGCATTTGGTAATTAGTGCGAAACTGGTATTTGGACAAATATTTCTGACGAGCTGTGCTCTCTTATTTCTTTTTCATATTTATTATCAACGTGCAGCGTTGACTATTATGTTATTCGTAAGATTTGTTGTTATCCCTTCTAATTATCTTTTTGAATGCCTTAATTATTGCGGTTTTTCTTGTCGAATGCTTCTATTTCAGAAAATTGTCTAAGGGTTTAAAGCTATGATTATTATGCCTCAGTTACATGGCGTGTATTAATGTTAAAAAAACTAGCGTTAGCACTAAACAAGCATATGAATTTCTATCTTTATTTTGACATTATACAAGAAGCCCTAGTTGATTACAAGAATTAATCTGCGAACATTTATTAACAAATCTCTAGTTCTATCATATTCCCTGATGCAAACTTTTACATTATCAAATTCCGCATTCTACAACGATAAAAAACAATTGCAAGAACCTTTCAACTGTACTTAAATATTTGTGTCACAACTTTTTGCACCCACCAGTTCCCCATTAAGCCAAGAAATATGTACATCCTTTTTACTAAAAGTCGCGTGTTTCCGGTGCAAAGTAATACATCTCGCAACAGCCAATCCCGGTTTCCCTCAAAACTTAAGTCGAACCAACGCGACTCTACCAAAAATCGATCTACGTACATACATATGTATATGTATAACCCAGGCATTTGTCCCGTGTGTGGAGAAGGCACACACAGCACGTGGCTCGTGGCTAAGAGTCAGAACAGAGTTGCACAGGATTGCGCAAGCAAGGCAACCTGGCAAATTGAGCAAAAGGGAGCATTGGTCTCCAAATGAGGAGGGCGAATTGAACGCGTTCTCATTTCTACGCAGTGTTGCGTGATACTGACGCGTGACGTTTTCATCGACCGATCTGCGCCGATTCGAATCGTCTTAAAACGCAAGTTTCCAACGGCGATACCATCGATAGAAAAAAATATAGGTCACTTGGTAGTTCATCGTTCGATCCTGGTTGTTCTTTAAATTACTGGCAAGGCGAAACCAGTTGCATAGAAAGAAAGGGGGGTCTACTTTTCTGTGATGTGATTTAAACAGCCTCGAAAGTTTGGCGGGCTTCGAAGCTTCTCCCGCAGACTACTGTTGGTTCCATCCTGAATTCATTTTAAGGGTACTCGGACATGTTCCCCTTGGCGGCCGTTTGAATACAATGGTAAAGACTGTTTCACCTGGTCGATTAAATACGACGACGGATATAACTGTTGTTCAAATGTGATTAAAGTTTATATGGCTGTTTTCGTTTTATTTGAAATCGTATCGGGTGGACAGGTTTTTTTTGTCGACTATATTCTTGTTATTTTTCCATTCACGTGTACATACGTATATTTAATTTCGAATCTTGGATGGTTTATGAAATAAATTATTTACTTGTATTGAAACATTAGATGTACTTAAATGTCTAATATAATTAGATACATACATATTTCGTTAATTTTCCGTGAAATCTTTGTACTTTTACCAGATTGCTACACACACAAGGAATAGTAGTTGCATAAATACTGAGTCGAGCAATCTAAAGAACACGTCAGCAGTAGCGTTTAAAAATCATCAAAATTATTCAACACTTATTTCTTATCGTGAAGAATAATTACAGTAAGATTCTTTGAATAATGGCGACTCGATATACTTTGCACGATACTATATAAATATACTTGTTATTTTGCACAAGATACTTCAAAATATATTCTTCGTTGCACCAACGACACCAGACGATTTTGCAAACTGCAAGCAAGTTAGAAATTATCCATAGAAAAGGTTCGAAGGTTGCAATTGAACTATAACTTGAGAAACATCGTAATTATGAAGGAAGCTTTCGAATAAGTAAAATCGGGGGAAAGAACGAAATTTCGCGGTCCTAACAGCGACCTAATTTTTAATTTCCCTTGCTTCTGGCTCGCTGCAAGGGCAAAGAAGACGGACGAAGAACTGCGGGATGGAGGAAGGATAGGAGAACAGGTTTTCTGCTCGGTAGGGTACGAGGAGGGCCGGGACGCGAATCGTGACTACCTGACGACGCGGAGTTGGCCCCTTTTACGGTTGGAAAATGGTGAACAGGTGCTCGTAAAAATCTGACGCCTCCGAATTTTCTTGCCTACCTCTTCTTGCTTGCTCGCGGTGCAAATCACAGGATCGGGATCCGTGATCCTGTTAGCCTTCAATTAGCGTGCGTGGAGTAGATCGATGAATATTTCGGTGACCTACTCGAATATCTTTCATGCGAATCCGCGCGGAGAACGTAGATTTCATTCCGGCGTTTCGAGTGCGCGAGGGGCAGAATTTTTTTGCTGGGGTAGAAATTGAGGGTGTTTCGAGCCACGTGTGCACCGTCAATAATCGCTGATATAATTTGGTATGCGCGCGAGAAATTTTTGCCCGGAGATGAATAGTAGAAGGGTTTTATGGTCGATCGATTATGTTTTATGCGTGACAGTTTAATGCATTTTCCTGTTGGAAGCTTGGAGATCCTTGGAACTATTCTTGCAAGTAGTTGAAGCTATTGTTGAGCTGTTTGTTTCTTCGACGGTTTAAAAAATCGCGATTGTGTAGCATTTCGTTTGACTGTAACGCTGGATTTGCTATAAAGACTTGGGCAAGTTAAGCAAAAATGCTGGAGTTATGGATTGAACTGCGATTTCTGAGATGCTGGACTTTCTGTTTGGAAGTTTCGAAGAGTGTTCAACTTTTGCAACTTCCACTTCACTTCTACTTTCTCTGTAACTTTTTAAGAGTCGTTGGGAACTCGAAGAAATCTCTCTTCCAACTTTAACAAGCCGCCTTGTTATTTTTCATTAGATTTATGTTAGAATAATATCGGAGCAGAAATATTTGCAATTCGAAATGTTTGCAATCACTAAATAGATAAAAAAGTGTACACATTTTCGAAGGAATTGACAATATTAAATCAGACGTCGACAAGCCTTACCCAGTTTAAATATGTACCCCGAAACAAAATAAAGCACTGCCAGTGGGTGAAATAATAAATTCCGAGGTACCGATAGATTATTAAAAGAAGTGCAACACTTATAAGATTGATGAAGTGATTCTACTAATGGCACCCAGTAATGTGTCTCTCCATTTGTACAAAAATATAATCGTCGTAATCGCTCACGTACAGAAGTACATCCGTGAGTCAAAGTTATATTTTTTCGTACCACAAATTAAGAGTTGCAGATACGTCCATTCATGCACGCTATCACTCGATCATTACAAGTCAGTGGAAAGATTGGTAGCGTCGTTAATCGGCTCGCGTTTACATGCAACTCAGAAAAGATATATCGACCGATTGACAGCTTATTGACGGTTATTATCGCGTGTACATAACGAGAGCAGCAAGTATGTATTCCCATTCGCACTTTGTGTGCATGCAGAAAAGTCAGAACGAGATTCACGCGTGTACCCTTTCTGGACACGCGACATCCGTTTCTCTTAACAGCTGCAAGTTCAGTTGAATTTCAGGTCGTCGCACCGGGCTCGTTATCTCGGTCCCCAAGTATCGTGATTTGTCTCGCAATTTGGAACAATTTCAGCGGGGATATTGCGCGAACCGGGCAAGGTGTTCCGAGGGGATTCGATTTTATGTTCATTTTGTAGATTTCTCTGTTTCTTTCGTTTTGGGATTGTCCAAGACTTCATTGTACGTTGGCGGTTTTACGTTAGTTAAGCGAGAAATTTGAAAGTAAGAATGAAGTCTTTGTGGAGGACATTGTTAAGGTTAATAACAAAGTAATAACTAAACCATTAAATAGAAAACAATTTGATGTTGATGCTGATAGCAGCAAAATTCAGCGTTCAATTCATTACTCATTAGTTATGAATCAGCGTAAATTTTTTGCGAATTCGTAAGACCATTGTATGCTGTTCGAATAATTCTATAATAATAATTGAAAGATAAATAAATATGTAAGTCCCAGAATTATTCAAAGAACGAAACTGACAGTGTTGACATTTTAGCATGGATAATAATAAATTTCGCCACTGTTGAAATATTTGTACAGTTCCGTGATTATCCCACGGTGCTTCTCAAACATTTATTACAGCCCCCCAATTTCCCAAGTCCAAAAAACATCGTTTCTATACATCTAACCACGTGTACAGTCTGACATATTCCAGAATTTACGATCGCCTTGACCACCGCGCAACCCCAAATTATGTATCATTTTTGCGCGTCGAAAGCTGACGGTTTTTCAACAAAGTATACACAACATATATCTTCGAGATCTCCGCCTAAACCCTTCAACCGTCATTAACGGCTCAGTCATTAACGGGTTTCGCCAGAAATACGGAGACGTCTTGTCGTCTCGTAACCCCTGTACACTTTTGCCCGCGAGTAAAAGGCGTGCACGCAGCAAGGAGATCTACATATGTGTTAAAACGACATTGGCCTGTGTGTACATGTGCACAACCAAGAGGCTACATTATGCTTGACGACCTGTTGCTACCCCCTCCCCTGTTTTCAAAGCTTCTCAACCCTCAGCGGCCGGCCATCCCTTCGGTGACTCACCCCCTCTAAGGAAATGGAACGCTCTCGCTTCGTTCAGCTCATTGAAAACGCTCTATATTCTATCCCAACCTCTGTCTATCGCCTCGCCCCTTCTTATTTTTTGCGCCAAGATACGTCACCGACGCTTCGCTATCTCCGGTGTGTTCGCGCATCCTTTGGCTCCCTGCTCTCTCTTTTCTTCCGACCCTTTTCCGTTTCCGTGGTAATGAGGCGCGGTAGCGAGGAGGGAGCTTGAATTTCTCAACGTCGTAACATTATTCCAGATTACCCGTCGACTTTTTATTCTTTTTTCTTTCGGCGAAGTTTGCTGATGTACCAAGAGCGGTGGACATTTTTGGGGAACGTCAGAATGAGTACGAGTGTGCCTGGAATGGCTCTTTCCTTTGTATATTTAATTTGCGAATGTGAGGGGACGTCAGAGTTCGATGGTATTGTGCATGAGGTGTTTATTTTTGGGTGGATTTAATGCGTTTGGAATAGGGTAGGAATTACATTATCTTTCTGTAGTAAGTAAACTTTTTTTGTTCGAATTCGATCGTTTCATACATAGCGTTTTCGCTAACGACGAGCAGAATTATTTGACATTGCTGAAGAAGCTATACGCGTGGAAAAACTGATTAATTTTTTAGGTTGCGCTGTTAAGATTTCTTGCGTTGGATATGAATTCCATCAATATTCGCAGAATAGGTACCAATTTCAAGTATACATACTATAACTTGAAGTATGTATTAATAAATTTGTTCTCCATATTGAACGCAAAGACACCCGTTGAAAATGTTGCCCTTTAAAACTATTCTCCTCCAAATCCTACATTGATTTGTCTCTTCGTAACCACCGGTATACAATTTATCGCTTCCACTTTTCATTCAATTTTCATGCGGTCTACAAAGCATTGTCCACTCCAGAGATGCCAGTAAAACTATTATTTCTGCTTTATCTCTTCCGCGTTTTCCTTGGATTTCGTTTTAACCTGCAATTTCATCTCCTTGCCTCTGCATCGTAAAAAACATATACATACCCCTATTTCATTTTGCGCATTCGTTTCGTTATCCATTTCGCTGCATCGTCCATTTTTGTCCCTCGTCCCTATTCTGCTCGGCCGATTGTGAGTGCCAAATTTCCCCTTGCTCTTCTCCACCCCCTGTATTTCTATCGTGCCCTTAATACCACGACCTATGGACACAAGTTTGCGGGATGATTAACGATGGAAAGTTGATTTCGATGGCCAGATACTGGCATCTGCTGCTCCCTGTCCCTTCGATTCATCGACTAGGATAATGATGAACCTAGCAAAACATCGACCACTTCGATATTAATACAGCGAAATGATCGCCTGATAGTGAACAAGCGTTCGACATTTTTTTGGTATTGCAAATTCGTCCTGGCATTGCAATGAACTGAAGTGGGCGAATGAAAGTGCATACAGGTTAATACTAATTAATACTGATTAATGTGTATGATTTCGAGAAAATTGTAAGATTGAAAGTAATAATTTATAGTAGCGGGAAAATATTATAAACATAAAAGAGTAACTCTACTTAAGAAGATATGAGTGGAGTATTTATAACATCCCACACCGTACCCTGGTATTTAAGGGTTAATAGTAAATAAGAGAAAATAGTAAAAACAGTTTCATTTATGCAGAACATTCAGTATAGGCAAAGGGAACTGTGGTGTTATTTTATTTAAACAAAATTGCAAAAGTGTTATCAAGAAATAAATTCGAGAAATTTCAATAAAGTTTACATTCTCTGCAAATTGTTTAGTATCATAATCCTGGCGCATCATTCTTTTTTATAAGCTGTTCTTGACTTCCACTTATGTAATAATAATAATAAATGCTTTATTTCGCCGCCTGCCTCTCGGCTTTGCGGCCACCCCTTATCTACATCTTCCATAAATCTTTTACTTACATACTAAAACTACTATGACTTCCACTTATGTATAATGAATATATTTTTCTGTGCGTGCAAATGTTAGTGATAGAAATCTTGCGGGAATTAATAAATGCTGTAATAATTTAAAAATACAATTTGTAGTATAAATCTTGTTTGACTTATAGTCGATAGCAATGCAATCATTTTTTGAACACGAAACTTGAACCGCAAATTTGATGATATGCTAACAAATGATTTTGTCCTTTTGTTTTTCAGCCTCGGGAGGGGGAGGTTCGATGTTGGTCCCTCCCGTGGCCCAAAGTGGGACTGGGGATCGTCCCGTGGGCGACACGGGGGCCCGGGCCCAACAAACGTCCGGCCCTGCCGCAGCAGCAACCCTATGGCCCTTAGCACCTGCACAGTCCAATCAGGTTCCAAATCAACAGTCTCAGGGTATTCCACCCCTAGCCGCCACCCCCGCGCCGGCTCACAACCAAGGTACTTTATTAAAAATGATTGTGAAACTTTTTTTATCAAATATTTACTTCCCTTACCTGGTTCATCAATCTTCTGCGGATTGGATTACTTAATTAAGAATATATAAGGATCAGATATTATAATATAAACTTTTTAGATAAAAAATGAAATAACGTATTCTTGTAATGAAATCTGTTCGTACATAGTTTATTTGACCTGCGAAAAAATGTTTGACGTAGAAGAAGTGTTGTAATTTGATCAACATTTCTCTGTTAGTTCGTTGGAGAATTTTTATACATTTTCATTAGCTTTGTGGAAATGATCTTTTGGATAATCGTTGGAAGGAAATGTAAAATGTTTAGATGGGAAATGTAATTCATTATTTGTCTCAACGAAAATAATAAAATGCTTGTGAAACTCGTTCGCTGAAGTGTGATAACTTCGTATCTTTTTCCTTCTTGTAGATAACTCTCTGCGCGTATGATAGTAGGGACTCATATCTGTAAGATATTGCTTCCTTATGGCGAATTCAATTGGTTCAAAAGTAGGAATATAGTTGGTTCGGTTTTCTAATTAATGATTAGTCGTATAAAACGACGAAAGCGAATTGTTGGGTAACGATCGCACTTGAACTAATAATCAGAAGTTTAAAATTTCTCGTAATAGCTTAAATTGTATAAAGGGTGTCCCGTGAGGTACGGAACAAACTTTCTCTACTTATTTTGGTTGCTGTTCTGAAAAAGAAGTGTCACGTACCAAAAAATAAAAGAAAAGATACACGATAAATGAAAATGTATTACTTGTGAACTTGTAGAATTTTATTTTTATGAGAACTTGTTTATAAATGAAAGTAGTATATGGGATAAAATTTGTTGAATTCTTCAGAATTTTATCTAGACTTGTACCAAAAACATTTTCAACTTATCAGAAATATACCATCAGTAAATACCTTTGCTTTAAATTGCTAAAATTTTTAATTTAGTATTGGGAATTATTATATATATACATAAATATTTATCCAATGGGAGAAGCTTGAAACATTAATGCACAAAATTGCATAAAGCCGCTTTACAAGGGAATCATGAAAAACCTATTACATAAAATATAAATTCGTAATTCCAAAAGGAATGTAAAGATGAAATGTTCAATTTTATAATAATACCACTTTTTCCTTAAAAATGGTTTATACATTTATACACGTATAAACTATTTAAGAAAAATGTACAATAAATCATTCCTATCTTACAAATGTATCCCAATTCAATTCTTTTCCCTTATTCGGCGATATAAACGTAGAAAAATAAATTACAGTTTTGTAAAAATATAGAATCTTAATGTTTATTTTCATGAAATCAGAAATGCGAGGTACCATACATTTACACAAAGTTTATAATAATCTTCCTGTCCATGAAAATGAAAGAAGAAAAATGAATGCTGTAAAATTCATATATTCTATTATTATTAGTAATCAACTCGTTTCCTTCAAGTAATTTCCCATCATCTATATTTTCAATTTGATCTATGTATTCAAGAAATTAGAGTTACCATTAAAACAATTTTATTTTTGTGTCTACACTTTCTACAATTGTAGATTTTCTCAAATAAATTCTCTGCGTTCCTTTTGAAATGTTTATACTGGGTCCTGTTTCAATATCGAATCCCAATTGTACCTTCGATTCTAGCCGCATTGCAAACAGTCACATCTGCCGAAATAGCTCAGTTGGGAGAGCGTTAGACTGAAGATCTAAATGTCCCCGGTTCAATCCCGGGTTTCGGCAAGCTCGTTTTTTTTCCTTCACTTTGATTTTACGATCGTATCCGTGAAGTCTGATTTATTAAGGATGATTTCACAACCGCCGAAATAGCTCAGTTGGGAGAGCGTTAGACTGAAGATCTAAATGTCCCCGGTTCAATCCCGGGTTTCGGCAAGTGTCGGTTTTTTTTTCTCAATATATTCTTTTTATATATTCACTGTGGAAATTTATAAAAATATCATAGTTTAGCGGACACTGGTTTGATTTTATTACATATTTGTTATTACATTTCTACTTAACTCATGTTGGAGTAACATGTCGTTTTAGTGTATCTTAGTATGTTTGTAGTTGAAGATATGAATAGATCGATTAGTAATGTTAATGATGTAAAATTTGCATAATGAATAATTCGTCATTTTGTACTAGTGACAAATATAGTATCGTTTTTCGAGTTATACATTACTTAAACAATATTAACAAATGCACGTGCGATTGGTCTATTGCTGATATATTAGTTCAAGCGTGGTTTAAGTACGTATTTCCATTTGGCACACAGTTACGAAAATTTTGATTAATTTAGGCGATTATAATACTTTTTATCGCGGCTTTCGTCTAATATTGGTACACGTGTTTCAAATTCTTCATGGTACTGCGATAACACGGTGAACACAATTCTTGACATTTCCTTTTTTTTTAAATAAATCACTTTAAACATTCTAAAATATGTGAGTTCCTTAGAACATTGTACGCATTAATTATCAGGTATCTGAATTATTTTCATACTCCAATTTCTTGAACAGATCAATATCGAACTGAACCAACGGCAAAATAAAAAATTACAGTTTAATTGTCACGGTCAAGCTTTGCCTCTCAAAGGAATGAACCAAAAACGGCAGAGTATAGTTCAAACTTTTAAATACCAATTGCGAAAAAATAATTACGCGAACATTAATTCATCCCGCGAAATTCAGTGGCAAAATAAGTGACGAGAGGAAAGTACGAAGTATGTACAATAAATCTGAGTAAATATTTAATTGTTTCAAAATTATATACACACCACTCGTTGGTATTTTTTGCCGCAAAGCTTCGTTCTCTAATTGTTGTTAGGAACCTGGTTAAATCGCTAAACGTAATTCACCTCGATCAATCGAGAGGCACAGTAATTGTGCAACGGTCACGAAGTACACTGCAGAAAGTAAATTCTCGTTTTGAATGGTGTTACAGGTGTGAGTCGTTACGGGCTGTACTCATTATTCCCTGGGGGTGGCGGGGGCAGTTACGTCGCGGCGACTCCCACCACCCCTGGACCACCTACACCTGCACGAGCTTATCACGCAACAACACATAAGGGTAAGTTTACAACGATTTCTACTTTATTTTACCCCCCTCTCTTCCTCTATCACCATCTATGACTATTCCACTTTTGTGCTATGAATCGAGTCCCCTTGTTCATCGTTTTCTTTCTCGATTGATACGTCCATACCACTTGTACCTCGAGATTTACTTTTAGCTTATAGTACAGCTTCCGATATAAAGCAATCGGTATATAGACTTTCTTGAGAGCGGTTGAAATAACTCGATTAGATATTTAAGTACGGAACTATTCGAGCACTTTTGTATAAATTTGGGTGGATAGGAATATTTGCGAAGGTGCGATGAAGAACTCCATTGATTGTGAGATGATTGGATAGTTATAATTGTATTACTAATGATTACTATGGTGTATTGTTATAGCTTGATTTTTTATTGAGAATTAAAAAATATGCAGGTAGTTCTACTGGTGATACGATATCCTACTTCATATTTTATCAAAGTTTAAAGAGATACAGTTCTTGTATTAAACAGTTTTCCCTAATTACAAGTTAGTGTAAGCCCTAAATGTATAAAAGTATTTAGCATTTGAGTGTCTAAAACTTCTAGTAATATAATTTTAATATATTCTTTAATGTAGCGTTTAATACAGTGGAGATAAATATATTTATAATAAAAATCGAGAGGGAGGAATAAGATTTATTTATAGAACATATTACACGATACGACTAAAGTTTTATTATTTGTATTATAGGATGATATTTATACTTTTGACGGTTCAAAGTTTTATTTATATTCGTCACTGTTCATTTAACATTTTATTAAATTCCAACGCTGTCATCCTGCACATGTTACACACAAATATTGATATTTTATTCCGTTTATAATGTGCAGAAAAAAATTTAATTTTTTAGCATTGTTATACTTTTCCAGACAGGGAATATTTGGCGACTGTGGATGTTTTGCATGAATATTGATAGCACATTTTCGTTTGTCAATATTCCCCTGCTTCGTCAAAAAAAACATAAACTTTTATTTCTGTCATTCCTTTAAATTTTCTCATTCTTGCTTCCACCATGTTATTAATTATTTTATGAAACTCATAAATATACTATTAATATCTCTCGTTTTCATTTCGTTTCATTGAACTATACTCAGAGCAAATTATAAATAAAATGTATTGTATTTAATAACATTATAATAAAACTTTGTACCAGATTGTCTAGTAATAACATTACAATACTGTTCTATAGGATCATAATTAATTACGTTCAAATTCATGCAACATTCTTTTTCAAACGGAAGCGAGCCAAAACATTATAAATTGAACAGTAAAGTTCCTGTCACACAATTCCTAGTATAATACAGCAAAATGGATATTTATGTAGATATCGAAGCATTCAGAATTCGCATGTTTTCCTTCGTTAGCCCTTCCTTTTTTCTCAACTTGCCCCTTTCTAAGAACTGTTTTCTGTGACAGAGTTCGCGGAACACTTGTCCTGTTATCGTTTCAATAGCGTATGTACGCGTGCTAGCTACCTGCGAATACTCGTAGTTCACGTAAGCTTGTCGTGGAAATTCGGATATTTACGGAGTCCATCGGCTTAGGTCGCCAAAACTTTGTTCGTTGTCAGCGATCAGTCGGATGTGCGCTTCTGTTGTGATTGAACGTGTTGCGCCAGTGCTTGCGTGTTGTTTCGCGGTGTCTCTATGCTTTTGGTGAACTGTACTTCCGGTTCATGCGCTCCTCGAGTGCCTCCGTGTCAACATTTGCCGCACGTATGCACCTACATATGCCTACGTATGCCTGCTCGAATCTCTGTTGATTCAAACCGATTCCACTGTGTGATTGCTAATTTCCATTAGAAATTTCCTATTTTATTACACCGTGATTGAAAAGTGAGGCGCCAGGTAAAGTATATTACTGTTTGGCGAATTAAATAATTGTATACGAGAAATTTTTCGCTGGAAATAAATGTAGGTATCACACGCACCGATGAGTTTAATGCAGTAAGAGCATGATCTACTTGGTTGATTAATAAATATTTTCTCCCTAACGATTACTTAATTGTGGTCGGCTTTAATTGCGTCACGTTGACAATGTGCCAGATACCTTTAAATTGTAATTCAGGCTATCTTGAACTACCAAATAACGTCCTGAACATTGACCAAACTATATCTCGTTTGTCATCAACAAAATGGCTCAAATTTTCTATGTGAGGAATTACAAGGCAACGAAGCACTCTTTTAAAATTGAAATTTCCCATTATCTCTCTCAACCGGCAAAGATACATTGCTTAAGATATCAAAGTTGCCAACACTTCGTGAAGGTTACTATTGTAAATCGTATTTTTCGAAACAATCTTGCAAGAAAAAATTAAAAAATCATATAGATAAACTCATGAAACTCGGGTTTCAACTTTGTGCAGTCGTTAAGCTGGTTAAAAAGACTCCCACAAGTGAATTGTTCGTCTCAACTTTTGCCCATAGCCTGTAATACTCCGAAATTACGCAACTCGCTTGAAAGTTTCTGGCTATTTGACCAGTTTCCACGAAACACCGTCCTTGCCATATTTGCGCGGTCTTTGCGCATAACGCGCGAACGTTCTTCTTTTTTCTGTCAAGAACATTTGTTCCGCCGCTAGCCGCTGCTCCGGACAGCTTTTCAGACTTTAAGAATTCCTATTTGTTTCTGTCCTGAGCATTGTCCCCGCGAAACTATCGTCCTTTGCATTAAATATTTTCATCAACCGTTTTGCCGATGCGTAAGATTTATTTTTTATGGTTTACAGTATGGTTTATGGACCTACCTTGGTCTCGAATTGATCGCAAATTATTAAGAAAAGGAAATCTTATATTCATTGCATACTTTTTTCTAAAGAAAGCCTTTACTTAAGAATTAATATTCTGTTACCATGAACAATTTATCTCGAAATTGCAAAAATATGTAACTGCAATTTTGATATATTAATTAAATAACGAAGTAACTGCTTTTACTATACAAACTGAAGCAATTATTTGACTGCAACATTTGTCGATGTAAATGTTATAAATATATTTCATAGCGACTATGTAAACCAGTACAGCACATTCAAGCAGTAAACATGAAAACAACTGAACGTAACGAAACACACAATTAAATACTGCAGATATATTATTGCAAACCCCTTTGCAACTCGCAGGTAAACTTCCCAAGCAATCGTCCAAAGTTTTTGTGGCAATTTATAAGGCGCAATTATTCGTAACCGCATAACGTAGACCACGTTAAACTTAAGAAGCTAACCACTTCATTCACTCGGCATAAAGTTTACGATCCCACATGCAGCAATGCCTTTACAGTGAACGTGGTCGCAACATTGCTGTTCCAGTATTATCAGCATCATCCCCTATCTCGTGCCAACGGTACGTCCACCCATAGAATCGAATGTAATACGTAATATCAGGAACACGATCGAAGATGTTCCAAGATAACGTATAATTATTTAATAAAGCAAATGCGGGCATCGCTGTCACGATCAGACGGAAGACGTCTACAGTTTCCACGGAAATAAATATAAGACCCGATGCCAGCTGTGTTCCGGTCACGATGGCGACAGTCTAGATACGCCGATGCTCGTGGAAGCTTGAGACACTTGAAACACGTGCGTGGCAATAATTTGTACGGCGAGATGCGATCTAAATGAAATAATACACGCGGCATTAATGATCGTCGGACACGAGCCGCGCATATCACCTGCTGCAGCTGCTTACGAATAATGGGAAATTTCGAGTGGAAATTAAGACTGGTTGGTGGAAACGCTCTCGGTCGAATGGATGAACGAATTCGCGTGGTAATATAATAATTGCCCTGATTAGATTTGAAAGCTAGGAGAATCTTATTGAAGACAGTCTTGGGAAATGTGGAGTGTTTGATACGAAGAATATTTAATCCTTTAGCAGCGTGTTATATTGATGGTGTATGACTCGTAGAATGTGTATGCATTTGTGTTGAAAAATAATAGTAATCTTTGAGATGGTGTGAAAGTTGTTCGTTAATATAGCGTGGCTAATGATGTCGGATGAGATGAATTAATATTTCGAATTAGTTTGTTTAGCTGTTTTTTAGTAGATTATGAAATCAATCCTGTGGGTTCTAGTAGGTATATTTTTATTGTTTGCAGGATTCTTTACGCTTAACGTAATGGGTAATTATATTGATAATTGTTTGCTTCCTTTGATTGACAAATTGTCAGATTTCATTACGAATCTAAAAGAATTAAATATTTAAAGCTGAAATATTACTACAGAAATTGAAGTACTGACTTAATACGTTTCTTTAAATTCAGGAAATTGTTCTGCATTACAAAATAACTAGCCTGGGCTACATGAAAACAAAATACATAACATCTCGCTCTACTCGAGCGAAGAAATTACTTTGAATTGCTTTAGGCTAGTTAAAATAAATATTCTCGAGATTTTGCCGGATATTATTATTACAAAACAATTTCAAAAACAGTATCACAGAAATGTAAAATCCGCACTCTACGTTCCCAGACAAAATGATTCAATTGCTGTAACTTAAAAGATGTGCTCCGGGAATTGTAATTTTCACAGATGCTGGAATTGATTAAGCTTTGATAAATGAAGCTAGTTACATTTAAATAAAACTCGGCCATGTTCCATTTGCATCCATATTGTTTTCGTCTTTTATTTTGAATCATAATGAAGCCGTCAGGGGTTTCATTTTTGCGGCTGGGTAATTAGTATGCGAAACAGCAAGGACAGGTATATCCAAATTGTCTGAAACAGGCACCGAATTTATTAAGCTTGTCTAACGAATGCAAGGGAATAATTCTTCTACCATTCTCCCCCCCCCCCCCCCCACCCGAAAAGAAGAGAATGAAAGACAGAAAAATATTCCAATTTTGTCATGTCACAGATCGTAATTAACCGAGAGATTCGAGTATTAACAATGCAATTACAGAAAACTCGATGCCAGCATTGTAAACAAAAAAATCATCTTAACGATTAGCAAGAACAATTAAATTGCATTACTTCAACCCATTTGAAAACAGAAAAGCTCGCAATATTTGTACACAGACAAACCACCCTCGGAACATATATCACGCCAACATAATATACAAATAAAACTCCATATACTTTACTCAACGAAGCCGAAAAATCGAAAAAGAAAGAAGTAACAATTACCAAAACTTCCTATCGAATTACCGATTTCGATAAAACAAAAGGAATCACTTTCCCTAACCAGTACGCGGGGAATAGACCAATTAAAATTGCGCTAATTAGATCAACCTGACGAGAGAACGAGTCGCGGCGGATCGGACAGGTCGAGAATCTTTCGGCCGTCTAGTTACCTGCCTCGCAGGGTCGTCAAGTGGAGGGGGCCCCTCAACATTTTTTCTCACCTCGAAAGCAACCCCCTCCCCTCCACTCCGCGCACGGCACAATAGCGCAATTATGCAATTAAAGCGGGTGAACGAGGGGCCCGGTGCCGGCGGTGGACAGGCGGGAGGGGAAGAAAAATGTCCGGGCAAATAGAATTCCTTCGTACGTACACGTTCTCAGTGTCCTGGCCAGTTTGTCGTGTCGCTTACGAGTGAAAAGGATCGTGAATTTCGCGCCGGAATGCTAGGAGGTCGGCAGAAAAAAGACAGAAGAAGCTTTTGGGCGGACGGGGGTGAAAAGGTGGCGAGGGTGGCGAGCCTCGTCCTTCCACTTTCCGCCTCCTTCGCCCGCCCTTAACGACCTCATTGTCCGAGGTGTAATCCAAAACGCCGTTCGCGAGGACCGTGTGTCCGTGTGTTGCACGAAAAAAGAACGACGAGCCTCGTGACGAAGGAGGAGGAAAGACGAACAGAGACGGGATCGGGAGATCGGTCGAGGGAGAGAAAGGGAGGGATGTATACCGGCACGTATGGCGTGCCGGGCAGAAGAAATACCACGGGGAACGCGGGTCGATTCCTCCTTAACGCCGTGGCCCGTTGTCTAAAATCGAATCTCGAGCCGCGGGCGAGATTTCAATTATCCCCGCCCGCGATGTAAATCCACGCGAGCGGGCTGGGCACACACGCGCGACGCCTCGCCACGCTTCCCAAGCTGATCGCCCGTCTGGGGTGGAAGCGCGAGTTTTATTGAGGCGGCAGAGTTGCAGGTTTTTGGTTTTCCGGTTTGGGTGGACGGGGTGTGATGGTCTTTGGAGTCTGGATAAATGTTCATCGGTCGAGAGAAACTTTGGAAGCATTGTCTATTTTGTGTGGGAGACCTTTGGGTTAAGAATTAGTGCTTTCGTGACCGGTGAGATGACGTGTTTAATTTGAGTATTCGAGCGAACATTACTCTCTATGCAGCGTTCATTGTTTATAGACCAGATACTTTGTGGTTAAATGACAAATTCTTGGGAATGTATAATTTGATCACGAAAGGGCTGGGAATAGTGAAACGTTATGAGAATATAGACCATTTGTGCTAAGCGTTACTGGATAGTAGAACTGCCTTTAATGAATTCGGTTAGTTTGGAAGACACTATTCTGCAGGGCAAAAAATTGTAGCTCTTTATTGAAATAATAGGAGGATAAAAAGTAACAGGTTTTCATCAACAAAATAAGTATCGATAGATTTTGGCACCATTTAGATAGCATACGTCAGACAGATTAAGAACACTAAAGTCGTTGAGCAGACATTTAATAGAGTTACACAATTGTCATTCTGTCTTATTAAAAGTCATCATAAATTGCTACAACGATACCTATATATTCTTCATTTTAGAGCAAAAAATCTTAAACAACTTGGTAGTTTGGTAGTTCTAGCGTTAAACAAAAAATTCTTGCTGCCACCGCAAACTGTTTCCAAGAAAACAACTTGTCAATGTTTGTGCAATCATCTTATAGTTCAATAGCAGATAATATAAAGTGACCCCTCCTCCGTCCGTTCGATTAAGAACAGATAATTATAGGTTTCATTTCGTAGAGCCACGTGGAGTTTCGTTAATAATAATTTTCGTTTCCGTTTCTTTCATGCCGCGGACTATCAGCGGAACGAACCGGTAAGTGGAGTATCCAAAAGTATAATCGCCCCAAATTACTAGGATGAAGCATTGGTTCAATGATTAATGCAACGTTGAAATATCTTCGTAATAATTATCATCGCTGCGCCTATTATCCTGTATTAATCTCTTCTCAACGAAACCAATATTCAGAACGTCGTCGAGACTATTTCCATCGGGTCGGACACGAAACATCCCCTGAATCTCTGAATCGAAACGATTTGTTCCAAAGTGTCTCACGATCGTTTCCAAGCAAAAAGACTGTGCTCGACAGGGGGGTAAAAAGCAAATCGGTGCACTTCCCTTCAGCGCCTCCATTCCATTCTTTCCCTGCCTCCCCTTTCACCCCCTCTCTCTATCTCTCTCTCTCTCTGTTTCTCTCTATTTCTCATCCACCCCGGGCAAGAGTGTCGCGTCCGATTTAAATGAATTTGCATAGATTTTCCATTTATCCGTCTGGCTGGTCGTTTATTGCATATTTATCGAAAGCGGCGAAGAACTAATGCGATAAATTTCAATAAGCCCATCGGGCAACGCGTCACACGGCGACTTTAATATTCATACGCGCGTGCAGAGGCTGGACGCGTCTAGTCTGGTCCGGTCGTTCGCGAAATCAGGAAACGCGACCGGGTACAGCAGTAAACAGGACTGGACGAGTGGCTGGAAGCGACGGAGAGGCGCGAAATCGTTGCACGGGGAGCATTCGATTGGCTGATTTACGATCGAAAGTCGAAGTCGAGCTGCCGTCGGCGTGTTCCGCTCGTTGGCTGCGTTCCTCCTCGTTTTTCCCTTCGGGGCAAACCGTTTCCCGTGGCCCCTTCTTCGCTGCTGGAAACGATGAAAGACCCTGGCTCGCTGGAATTTCATTGACGGTTTTAGTTCAAGATGTACACCGGCGAATGCGTCTCGTCTATCCACTGTTTGTAACAGCGTGCAGAAATACTCGTACCACTGTTGCGCAGATGTAGTATTTTTAGTATTATCAATTTAATATGGCAGGGAAGAACGTGATAAGTCAGACTGTTGTTACGGGAAAGCGTGATATTGAAATTCACAACGCTCTCAGTCTTTCCCCGCTACAAGCAACTTCTACGCGAAAATATAGATAGAAATAGAAATTCGTCGCGCCGATAGAGAATGCGAAATTAACAATACCGAATTTTCGTTATGTCCGGGAAATTATTGACTCGGATCTAAACGGCTATTGTGACTGCGAGGGCTTCGCGTTAGGATTAGGGAGACAGGGGAGCAGCAGATCGATTAATCGTCGGATTCTGTAGTTTCAGAGAGCGTGTTTTCCGCTGCCGTTGGAGTTGGGGTGGGTGGTTACACCTGGGGCGCTCCCACGCCACCCCCTGGATCGCCGTACAGTCCTGTGCCTGTGACGCAGCTCGAGCTGCTAGCCAAGAATTTGGCTACTTTGGCTCCTCCGGGTCAACAGGCGCTTAGTCTTCAAGGTGTTGGTGTGAACGTTGGCAGCCTGCACCATGCTCAACACACACAGCACACTCAACACACGCAGCACACGCTCAATCTTACTGGGCTTCATCATCTTCATGGTGAGTGCTTTAAATTATTGATAAAAGCGTGCGCGTGATACTGTGTTCAACTTTTGCCTTCTTGGTTGCCTTGCCTTCACGGAAGATTCGTGTAATTTTCATTTCATAGCAATAGTGTGATTGGTACATCGACATTGGTTTGAAATAGATGGCAAACGCTGTGCATTATACGGTTCTTTTATGCGCAGAAATGTTTAGATTCGATGTTTCAGTCCCTGATAATTCTAGGTGATTCTTTGAATATTGAAGTTCTGTAATATATGTATTTGGTTTTTGTTATTAGCTACTGATGTACTTGTTTGTAATTGAAATTTATTGTTTTATTATACTTTATAGTGTACACAGTGTTTCTGCCAGGTGGTATCTGTGCTTTTTTCAGACGAATATCTTTGTATTTCTTTAAACGTGTAATGGTTGAGTTTGTTGCACCTTAATTTATCTCGACCACTTTATCACTGTTTGTATTAAATATATGGAACGTGTATAAACTGATGAATTATAACGATACTCAGTTTCTCGTCCAATACATGTTTTTCTTTAAAACTTTAAAGCAATAATCTGTCTCCTTCTTAATCATTGTGTATCTGTAAATTAATTGGCACCATGCAATTCAATATTTCAGAGAAAAGAAAATGACGATAAAAATGCAATATCCTTATCAAGTGAGAATAAAAAACTTTTTTGCTTTTACACCAATAATGACAACTAATTTCCATTTAATACTGCCATCAGTAAAATGAACCACTTAACAACAAGATAATAAAAACACAATATATATTCATAAACAGCCGAACAAGAAACGACGTGAAGCAAACAGAGAAATCTCCCCTGACTCATCCAAATATAATTTCTCAGATACCATCAAAGTCGTCGAACTTTTCTCGTTCAACTCTATCGATTGCACCGGTTGCAATAAATGTCCGAACGAAAAGTTACGCATTCAACAAGTTCGGAAAGAGTTTAATCGGCGTACGATTGCCGACTAATTCGACGCGAACGCTGGAGTAATCTTCGATCACCAGGGCAGTTGATACAGGGTTATTCAACGTTGTCTGGAGTACCTTTAGGGCTGTATCCATGCCAACGAGTCGCTCTTGAAGTTCGATCTGGATTTGCCGCTTAAGCAGCTTGCAATATTGGAAAGTAAAATGGTCGCGAGAAAGGTGTTCGGTGTCGTTTCAATCCAGTAAATATTCATCGCACGTGCAATTAGGAATACATCGTAAATCACTTTAAAGTGCTTTTTAGTACTCGTGATCTCGAAATTTGCACGATCTTTTCCTTCATTTCATTCTGTGCACATAGAAGTCGGTTTTTATTCATGAATTTTGAAATTTTAACTTATGCACTTGTTGCAAAAGATATCGAGGCTATTATATTTTCCGTTTATTTTCTAATTTAATGGCTATTTGATTTCATACATCTATAGATACATATATTTTGTACCATTTATTTTCTGTTTAGTGTTAATAAAATCTTGTCGTGGAGCAGCTGGTAGTATTTCTTTATATATTAAATTGTCATTCTTGTTAGAGTTGCTCTGTGCCATTAGTTTATAGTCAAATCCAAGTGTGGATCCAATTAAGTTATTTAGCATTACTATTATTTATTTGTGAAATTTAATGTATATGAGTGTAAACGTTGAAGCGAAATATATAATTGTTTGCCAGGAAATCGCGAACGTACAAAATTGGGGTGTTCCGTAGCTAGCGAACCGCCACAGTTGTGGTTGTGAATTCATTGTGTTCACTGCGTTATTTTATTAATAATTGGCTAGGTATTCTGTGGTCAGTAGTTTAATTAATGTTATTAAAATGGTGGTCGTCGCGTTGCTTTCATGATTTCCTTCCTTTTTGTATCCTAAATATCCGAAACATTAATTATTCCAAAGGTAAGATACATTATACCCCATTGGATAAATGCTTTGCAGATGCGACAATATTCCACAGAAATCGCAAATGAATAGCAAAACACGAAAGGGGAGCAAATGAAAATTAATCACAGTTTAAAATCAGTGCATGGAATTGAATTCAACTTGCTTGTTGGCTACAAGCATTGTTATTCTCATTCTTATTATACTACTTTTTACAATCGATTGCACAACATACACATAAGTCAGCTACCATACTTCACGACCAATTAGCTTTTCAGAACAATGAGTCACATTTTAACACCGTCATCGCAATCCTTTACCATTATCCAAAAAATATCACGGCGAAATACAGTGCTACCAGGTTCCAGAATCACCGCGCCAGAAGTTCAATAAATAGTTCGCCTTAAATAAATCAGACCAACGAAATTCAACATCTACAGTTCATTGGAAAAAAATGTCGCATAGATATCTACTCATATTCATCCATAAAACTATAATGCTGATTAACCCTCATATATGAACACATTAGTATCCGAGTCTATATGACCTTTTCATTCTAATGCTTCTGATTTAAACAAACCCTGCCCGAGCAACGTACCATTTGAACATTTTCAGCATTCAAAAGTTGCAAATGAAAAACTTGTACTAACGCGAAACCAGGATCGAACGCAATTACCATCAGCATTTGTTCTCTCGCAAACATCATCCATAGTCCCAGCCATACTAACATCACGATATTTCCCTTCAACAGGAGGCCTACACCAGAACACCTTTTCCCCGCAACTCTCTCTGGTGACTGGTAACGCGCCCACGCTGACAATCAACAGCTTTTCGTCGCCGAATTCGACAGGCAACGTGGTACCCACCACAGGGGTGTTGCTCCAGGAGTATCAGTCGCCTACAGGTTCGACTGCCGGATGTTCGGTCACCGTGAACGGCACCTCGTGTCCAACGAGCTCGACCACGAGCACGATGGTGGTGCAAGGAGGCCAGACCGGCAACCAGGTTGTCCAGGCCACTGGCAAGAAACGAGAGGCCTTCCTGCCAAGTCAAGGTCAGCCGGTGAAACTGGAGAACAAATCGACCAGGCAACCTTGCGTTTGCAGGAACAGCAACGGTACGTGTATACCTACCTCATCTACCTATCTTTCTCTTCTTCTCTATACCCTCTTGCCTATCTTTTTTACTCCCATTCTCTTCTGCCTATCTGACCCACGTCCAGTTCTCCACTGTGACGCGGCTTTTAACGATCTAAGACGAGGTTTATGATCGGACCACGAATCTTGCTCGAACGAACGAACGAACGAACGAACGAACGAACGGTTCATAGTGGTCTTTTCTCTCTGTGGAGAATTCGAAAGTGGATTGGCTAGGAGGATCCTGAAGAACGGGACCCGTTTTCGAGACCCCTCGTTTTTTCGTTGCGTTGTTAAGCGGAGAGTAGTGGCGTGTTCGCTACTTGCGAAAGATGAGATCGTCGGTTTCTAGAGTTAGCTGGGTGTGATCGATGATGGCTATCCTTTGCAAATTGTGCAACACCGTTTTTTCGTGGATACGGAGAGGAGATGATGGGCCACGTAGGTCTGATAGGGTTCTTGGTTTGCGTACTAGGCTTTCTATTTTCGCGAATATTCTCTCTGTTTTCTTGCGATCGAACGTGAACTTATTATATTTTCACGTCGGTTTTATTGCATTTTCATTCCATCCATTTCATTTCCTGTATTGGTGATTCTAGATCCACAGAATTTTTTAGGAAAAAGAATAATATAGTTGGGCGGGAGTTGGATATGACAAATGTGAGATTGGTAAAGTGAACGGAGCAGTACAAGTACTTTTAATATTTCACTAGTTTCAATAGTAAAATCGGATTCTGATAGAACGGTTGAAATTTCCAAACGTTTTATCTAACTTTATATCTGAACGTTCAATATTTGTTATCGCAAAATCGAAAATTCTCTCTGCTACCTACTAACGTCGAATTTCCGGCTGCTTCGAAAACGAATCGATAACGTTCCGATGCGATTGTCAATATTTCACGACCAAGATACCGGTTCATCGAGGGACTCTGATTCTAGGCCAGCGTCCAATTAATCCTCGCGCAGATCCACCACGGTGTATCTCTATCGAAACGGTTCTGGCCACGGGCAAAGATTAACATAAATCACGATGCGTTGTCCGTTGCCAAATTTAAGGCGAGGTTTGTCGTGCAGTTGGCGTGCCTTGGCCGAACGAACGCGTTAAGCAACGAGAAGTCTCGCCTCTCATTGGGGAGGAAGTTCATCTTGTTGCAAACGAAGCTTTGCGATTCAATCCTAATAATCCCAGTAAATATCTATGGCAGTGCACGCATACAAATTTACGCGAGGATCGAGAAATATTTTATGACAAGAATGAACAAAAAATCGTAATTAGCAAACGGACTTGTTTGAAATTTGCTTATGCAACTGAATTTCGTCGGGAACGTAAAATTGTGTCATTTCCAAAATGTTGATACGAAATAGTTTACTGCTTTCTGGTTCAGTACCATCGGAATATGGACGGTAGAATTTAAACGGAAAAGAAATACGCGAGGAGTAATTGTTTTTATGAGTACTGCATATCAGAATTGTATTAAAAAGGACGATTGCCACTTTGGTGTAATATTCTTCTTAGAAGGCTCTGTGCTTTCCTCTTACTGGTTATCGTGTGTTACAGAAGATTTATAGGGAGGACGCTCTTGCAACGGTGCTTCTAAGAAGTCGGAAGTGCATTTACTAACCTTGTTAATAAAGGTTTCTTTACATCTGCATAGACAAAGGGTAATGCGGTACGAGATCGAACGCCCTTTGTTTGAAGAGCTTCGTCTCTATGCCAGTGTTAATTACAAACGGCGATCTTAATGGTTCGTTTCTGAGGTTGAAATGCGAGTGATTTATACTGGGCGTTCTGAGGTTTTTTTAATTTTTCTTGTTGTTAGGTATGATCCCTTGCTCGTTGATTTGCAACAATTGTGCAATTAATTAAGAGCAGTAAATAAAGAGTATAGACCATATTTTAATATAATTTATGATCGTTTTAACTACTCTTATCCTGTAATTGTTGCGTCTATTCGAAGAATCAACTGCTGGAAGATAAACAGACTTGTACTGATTTTTTAATATTTAACTATAATATTTGTTGCAAGAAAAGTCATGATGAACACGGGTTTATTTATCAATGGATTAAAACTAAATGATTTTAGTTTGAAATGTAAGAGATGTTGATCTTATTGTAGTGACTCAAATTAGTCATTAACATTGCCAAGTATTTCTAAACTGTTAGAATTTATTATTACACAGTTTACTTTTTCAGCTTTTCGTTTAACTAAACGATTTCGGGACAGTCTGCATAGATAGTATAATTAAATTGTAGGAATTGGAAAAGTATTTTATCCAGTCGATGGGCCATCGGCAGCCCTAAATAAGTAATCACGAATTAGCTGTAATTAATTGATGCGGAAGCGACAAATTAGGATGTAGAGGTACGCTTTTGTCGGTAATGGCATTAACCAGTTTCTTTATTCCTTTAATCTCTACATTTGAAGCTTTTAACGATTGGAAAATGAAACTCGTCCTCGAAAAAGAATTTCAAGGATACACATATTTTTAATTGTGCGATGAAAAATGTAAGTTATATAGACTATATCACTTCGAACATTAAAAATCCTATAAACAATTCGCAAGATATGGGTTTAACATTTGCAATCGTTGTGGAAAGATATTCGTGACTAATCGCAGATGATATCACAAGTTCTAAAGAAAATTATTTTATTAAACTTATATACGCTTGACTAATAGTGTATTTTGAAAACTAACCAACGAATTAAGAAACCGCACAAAACCGCAACTATTTGGATACATGATGGATGATGGGTGATAAATGAGAGGAGAAGAGGTCGAAAGAATGCTGCGTAGAAGATTAATCGTATACAAGCAATTCATCTTTTATTATAAATATTCTTCGAGTCGACTTCATACACCTGTCAGAATAGCCGAGTAATATTTATTTTAAATGATTTGTCCGAATGTACGTGAATGTTTGAAATGCAATCACAGCAACTTACGCGACAAAATAATATCACTTTTCACCATTTCACGTGCACAATTATAAAGGTTCCGAGGAAAATTGCACTAATCAGAATAATGTTATATCCATTTTTAACAAAGAAACAAACAGTATAGCTACAAACATTGCGTTCTAAAAATATATTTTACATCAAATATTAAATATACTTCTCGCGAGACCGAATCCTGAGACTGGTATTTCCGCATAAAACTCGAAACGGATGGAATTCCGTGAAATTCTTTGCAGTTTCGTGGTAGTTTCGAGCTAACCCCGACGCGGTGCGCAAGATAAAATCTCACGATCGGCCGACTGGCTGCATTGATGTGCAAAGCAGGAAATCTCTGAGCTTTACTGTCGCTTATGCAATTGACGACGTTACAGGCGACTTCCTTGTGGGGTGTACGTCTGCTAAACTTCGACGTAAACTTCACGGCTGCCGTTTCAGCCGCGACGTTTTTCATCGGCTCAACGAATCACATTCCGTTGCATAAGGAGTGTTCACGTTTGATCACAGCATCGTCGCGTCAGCCTCTTAGCCAGTGCTTACTAGTACCGACGATATCGTTTTAAGCAATTTCGGATTTAAGGAACTTTTATTTTACGTCCCCCATTTTAAAGACGTGCAGTTAAAGTTGTTTTTAGAATGAATTCAGAAATTGCACGGGTCGTAGGGTAAACGGACGTAAAATATCCAGTGTGCGTGGTCCTTTTATTTTTATATGGGGGCCAAATAGTAGATATAAGTGCATTTGTATTGCGACTATTACAGTTAAATTGTGTTCATTCGGAAATTCAGAAGATTGAGTGCGATATTTAAATTTCCGGGGCTGGTTAAGTGAAATTATTTTCTTGTATAGTTACAATTCACGTGGCAATGTAACAGATTAATTGTGTTTTGGTTAATTCGACGTGGTTAGTTCAGTGAAATGATATTATCATACAAGTGAAATAGTTTGACGAACCAAGTGCATCAGTATCAAGCCAATCAACTTGTACCACAAAGTATTGATCGTAGAATTCTTAATCAACATCGACAAGCTGCCACTCAATTAGAGTAATTATTAAAGTTGCACATAGCTTTCCAGGCCGATTCAGGGTATTAAAATGATCCCGAACTGCAATGAAGCTCAAGTTCTTGAGAACAATTTTTAACTGAACTATTGTTAAATATGTTAAAATATCACATTCAGAAATACCACTAGTCATTTGCGGATAGTCTGGCACAAAAACTTTAACGTAAGATTCCGCCATAGTTTCAGAAACGAAAGTTGAATTTAGCAACCATCTCTAAAAATTTAAATAACTAAATTCTTAACCACGGTAAAGTACTGTTAATAGGGAAAATGTATAAAGTTTCCCATGTACTGGTACCATAGTTTGGAATATTCAAGTTTACTGCATCAGGGAACAGTCCGAGTGAATAAAAGAAGAGTCTGCGAAGTGCTATTATCAAACTGTTAACAAGCTCCACAAGTTAATTAATTTTTAATAACTAAATGACAATCAAATCCACAGTCAAACCAAAACTCATTACAAACTCCTCATCACCTGCGAAGCATTCAACGCAAATGTTTCAGCGTCGAAGTTCCACTAACCAAATAACAAATGCAATCTTATTGAAAGAAAAAAAACTAGTCGCAGCCAAGCTATTCATAATATTCCCCGAGCTATCGTCAAGTCCATGTGGCGTATAATAAAAATCAGCGAAAAATTATTCCATCAACTGTTAAAGTATCTTCGGACTGAGAGTTCGACATATCAATATTTACATATACAAATATACATATAAATATTCACATACAAAATTTATTACACGCAGTTATAATGTCGAATATCAAATTTCGCGAATAGTAATCGACGATTTTAAAACTTCCCAATTCGCTGTGTCCGTGAAACGCAATAAAATCAATTCGCGGCATTCCAACAGCTCTCTAAAACGGCGAACAAAATTGTACGAAGCCCGGGCAAAAATTTCAACCCCCCAACCTTGGATCCGCAAAACGAAACGGAACGATCCACCCGAGTCAAAAATTTCATCGAATCCCTCTCCCTTTCCAAACTGTGCCGCATACCGTGCCAAAAAAACACCTGCAGTGAATCTCCAAAGAACGTCGCGAGGAACCCAGAATCGTAACAAGTGGCATCGCGTCCTCGCGTTCGTCCGTCGGAAGGGTTTCGAAATCGGTTTGCTCGTCGAAGAAAACGCGATCCCCTGCGCTGCGTGGCGGACAAGAAGAAGAAGAAGCAGGAAGCCCTCGCAGCTACCGTCGCTGATGCAATTGACGACCTTGCAGCGACTCCCTCAGGGCGTTCCGCAACACGGAGTCGTGTCGGTCTTTGGAGTCAGCAGCAGGGGAAGAGGCGGCACGGGTTGGTTGGTCGCGACAGGAGAGGGCAAAATTGTCGGAGGACGAGAGGCTGAAACACGCGGTGTTGGGAACGAGAGAAGGGAACGGTCGACTTGAAGAGCCGAGTTGAAGGAACGGCGATGTGAAACGACGAGGAGGAGAAAAAAGCGATAGATAGAAAATGCTTGAGAAAGAGAGGGAGAGAGATTTAGCGACGGGAGAGGGAGACAGAGAGTCACGGTAGGAAGGCGAAATCGAAGAAGGTCGATGTGGAAGGGACGAAAGGGTTAAGAAGTAGGAAAACGAGGACGAGAGAAAGAAACGACCAGACGAAACGAAAAAAAGACAGCGATGGGGAGGAGGATCTAAAAAAAGGGTTGAAAAAAACGCGAACAGAGGGAGGGACACGAGAGGCAGATGAACCGAGAAGGTTGAAACAGGGTGGCGTGCCAGTGGTAGTGGGAAGGAGGCGATGCAGAGGATAGACAGGAAAAATGAGAAGAGAGGGCGAGAGAAAGAGAGAGAGTGAGAAAGAGAGGGACGAGCTTACGCAAGATTCTCCCGCTTCTATATTTACTGTACGAGCCGACTGGCCTCTCCGCCAGTTTCTCCTTGGCATCCCCGACCAGCCAGTTTTACGCTTCGTTTTCATGATTCATTCCTGTCCACCACGTGGCCCAGTCGCCGCTTCCCACGGCGGGCTACTTCTTCGGAGAACGACCGCGGCGACGACTTTTGTAGGCCAAGACTCGTTACCAGAACGCCGAGGCCCGAGTAAATTGCACGAAATACCGAGAAACGCTGCTCTGAAAACGCGGGGACCACTTCGACCAGCGGCCTGGACAATTTTTCTCGCGACCCGGACCACGCACCATGCTTATCCCTCGTTATCGGTGCTAATCAGTGGGGGATTTAGGGGATGAACGAACGCTCTTTGGGGAATGGTCCTCTTTTGCTGGCGGATTTTGTTTATCGCACTTCTGCTTGGTAATTGGCGTTATATGTAAGGGACAATTCTGGGTGAATAAGTATTATATACTTTGAGAATTAGTTGTTAATTGAATTTATTTGTTGGAGTTATTTTGATTGCGACTTTAAGGTGCACAAGAGAAGTACTTGTTGCTCGGTTTGTAAGAGCAGTTTTCGAGGCTTCAAGGGTAAATGGGTATTTTTAAGGGTCGTCAATTTTGGCATATTTTGATTTTCGTTGCTGAAATCGCTGAAACAATTGGCAACGTGTGAGGAATGGAATCGACATTTTTCTGGAATGCGCTTTCTGGTCAATTTAAACATCAGGTTATTCGAGCAGCTTATGTTGAGTGTGAACGATGAATTAGAAATTCGCAGGATTGTAATATGTGACTTAATAAGCAACTGTATCTTTTTTAAATTAAAATTAGTTGAGCATCCGTAACAGAGCAATAAAGACGCTTTTACATTTTCAATAGCTCTATATAAATTTAATGTAAACACAAATATTGTTTTATTCTATGATATTATTAGAATTAGATACACATGATTTCAATATTCACAGTTCTAAGAAGACATTAAAATTGCTACATTTTTACGTAGAAAATAAAACAGAGAACGTAGTGAAAAGTAAAATGTTCCTGTGAATATTAGAAACGGTATGTACATATATAAAGCGATACCTGTATAATGCACTGAGGATAATTAGACTTCCCTTGCAAGCAAGAGAACTAATATTTTATACCGGTAAAATGTGGAATTCAAAAAATTGTAATACTTAACAACGCACGGAGATAGTATTGTTTATAGTATGTCTATACATAACTGAATTGAACAAAGTATTTCAAAAGTTTGGGGCAGCTAGTATTATGTTTTATCCAAGTCTGTTGCGCGCATAAGTAATTATCATATATTTGCATGTAGAGGGATTCTTAATAATCGCTTTAGGTGCCATTAAATTCTTCAGCTATGCATATTATCTTGATTGAACTGCGAGGAAACGAAATAAGAGCAAGTAATAAAATTTCATGCATGTGCACGTTAATCGTGCAATTTCAGAATGAAGGTAGATATTATTTTTATCCGCGACGGCTGTAATAAACAAATATATACTTACGATAACTCATCAGAAAATAAGAATAAAAAGTAAGATCGATAAAATGTTTGCAGTTACGTAAAACATTATGGAAGCTAAAACTGACCGTTTCAACAAAAATAACTCTAGTGCACCGTTGTTGTGAAAGTAATTATAACCACGATGATAAAATAGTAATGGCCACATAAATAGAGGTTCGATATTAGTTTCCTTAAATGAAGTAAAAAAAGAGGAAGATATGTGGTTTGGTAAGAAATATTAGCTAAAAAAAGAGAAATATAAAATATTCGTGGAATAATTCATCCACGTTAATCAAACGTAAAGGCGCGACCATAAATTACATTAAATTTTTTTACCAGATTGAAGTTACACGAATTTTAAAATACCACAGTGCAGCTTTTTGTACGTTAGCTCAACTATTTTCGTTCATTAAATTACGAACGTTTTCCCACTATCGAGAATAATTTTACAATGCTGTCACTCTTAAATGTGAATTCAGAACCTACTCCCTTTTAATTATAACGTTTATATATGAGTAGATCAGCACGGACGCAATACTTAGTACAATAATTTTTCATTCCTTCTCTGTCTAAACAAAAGTATCGCTAAAATTATCCCCTCTACTGTTTCTCCACCATCGGTACAATCACAAAAGTATTTAATCAATAACCCATAAAACTTTCGATCATTAAAACAAAAACATATTTCGCCACGTCCAAGCGAAGTTCGCCATACGCAGTACACCCTCCTCTCTATTTCTCCCATTCTTCAGTGGCTGTAAACGTTACCAAACTGCGGAGATACAAATCTCCTTTGTCGAACGGAGAAAAACGGAATTAAACGTTACAACAGGAGTGTCCTCGACAATCCTTTGATAAATGATCTCCGTTCACTGTGATCGCAATCGCGGGAGAATCAATCGTTCCGACAATCGATCCCGCGGCGCAGAACCGTGCATGGCCACGTCTTAATAAGCTTTTAATTCGCGGGATATTAACATCTGCCGGCCGGTTTTATGATCGGCAAATTATGGTTTCATTTATTCAAAAGATTGGGCGCGCGAGGCCGCCGGCCGCTAGCTCGGAACTTAAACGAGCTATCCATATTCCGGCGCACGTATATTTTAAGTATATACCTGTATAATTCGCGAAGTTTCGAGCCGGCTCGCCGTTCAACGGTGAATTAATTTCAGGAAAACGAATTGTCTGTACCGCGTATCGCTTCTCGTTTCGCGAAACACGACGCGTCTATGCGCTGGCCTTCTCGGGTTTCCCGTGAAAATATTTTTAACGATCGCAGTTCCGCGATTGCACGAATTCGAACTGTTTGCACGCTGCGGTTTTCCGCGTTAGTTATTCTTTGAAGAGGCTCCTCCCTTTTTTCTGGTGGTCCTCTTTTTCCGTTTGGGCGAGTTGAAACGTTTAAATTGCACGGTGTTTTCTTTATGACTGGATATTGGAATACGGTTGGGAAAACGGAGAGGATACGTCAGGTGCTTTCGCCGGTGAACGCCGCGCGGAGGAAGCGTTTGTTTGGAAAACGTCGACGAAGACGACGTACTACACGGCCGAAAGGCTTAACTGTTGATCCGACGCGACGGTCGCGATGAAAACTTGCGAGCCAGCGTCAGGAGCCGACGGTGTTTGCCAAACACTGTTTGGTTCCATTGCTGCGAATATGCAGGTGCTGAGAATTTTTGAATTTCCTTGGTATTCCTTTTTGGAATGTTTGTCGCAGATATAATTGATATTCGTTAGCTTATCGATAATAGATATCTGTTAATAGTGGTCATGTGGTATTAATTTTTATTATATTTATGCAATGTTTCGTTGGGCATTGATGTGGGTAAGGGATAAAGGTTTGTTAATGAATTATGAATGACGACGGTGAATACTTAGGTGAAAAGGGCGAAGTAAAGCAAATCGATGAAAAAAAAATACTAAAGTAGTAATTAAAATTTCAACCCTCCCGTAAAGTATGCAAACATTTGCTATATCGTTCGCTTTTTTCTCTGTTCTATAATTAAAAAAGAATCGTTCGACTTTTTGACTTTTATAATAATTACTGAAACAACCACATTGCTATTACTGTTTGTTTTTCACATAAAAAGTATATCGAACAATTGTTCGATAACCACCTTATACGCGCAAAAGTAATTGAACTGTGAAAAATACTGGTGCCAATCGTTGAATAATTGGGAATTGTACTACGACGTGAAAATCAATGTTAGTTGAACAGACTGTTTTCCCGGCGTTCACTTCCTCTATTCCGTTCGATGCATGCAGGTTATTTTATCAATATTTTCCATTGAAAGGGATCAAGCTATTGGCTGGAAGCGGAGAAAAAATAACTGGCACGATTGAGTTCGTTAAACGTTTACCATTCGACGTCAATGTTTGCCGAAAAAGTTTTGCAAGGTGTTAAAATTTTCGTTGCATAAAATCTTTAAAGCAATCTTGCTACAGATTCGGATAATATAGAAATGAAATATAAATAATCTAAATTTCTGGCAACATAAATTGATGCAAAAGTGAATTAAGGTAATCTGAAATTAAACCAACGTAATTAGAGTAAAATGAAAGAAAACTATGTAATATTTGTCATATTCGCTTTCTTTCTCAAGCGATTTATGATGCAGACAAACTGAATATGTGTGCCTGAAGTTTACTAAAAAATTCGATACTATCGATTACCATTACGTACCTACTACAGCTCCCATTGTAAACATTTATCGGAAACCAGTTGTGTACCTATATATTAGTTACTGTATTTTCCGAAAAAAGTATAGTGACCGTAAATAATTTCTGGTTCATTACAAAGTACGGTATTTTCGATTGAAACCTCAATAATTCGACGAATTTCTGCATATTATGTGCATCCAAGACAGGTAAAGCAAAACTACGAGGAAAATGGAATACCCCTTTATTTTCGAAGTACGATCAAAAGTATGCTGTTCCCAAATTGAATGAACAAAAGGAATGCCATTCGATACAAGATAAAATTATTGATTAAAATCCAATTGGTTACCATTAATAATATATCAATTATTTTTCAACTAATACGATATAAAGTATGAAATATAATATATTATATAATAATTCAGGATCATACGAAACGAATCTTCCCTCCTTCACCTAATACAAAATCAATTGAACACAGTTTTATATGATTCGCGTCAATTAAACAATTGCAATTCTCTGAATTGGAAAAATGAATTAAAGGAGTTTTCCAATGGTCGGATTCAACGAATCGACGAAACTTTCCCAGTTCATTATGGAACACTAAGACCTGAAATATTTAACATGTCATTTGATAGCGAGGTAAGTCGCCCACCTCCAGTAAATCCTTCAATTGTCGAATTAACGTGGCACCGTGTTCCTCGCAGCCAGGTCTAAGTTACTCTCGTCCTTCGCTTAGACGCATGGCGAGTAACGAGATTAGCGACAAACTGGTAAACGTGTTCTGGATTCCAGTTAACGCGCTCAAATAGGTTACAGCTCTACGGTAAGACTGTTCAGTCTGTTCTCTCAGTTCTGTCCATAGCTTCCTCCTCTTCTGATATCGTTAGACAAAGTTTCAAAATCTGGTTGTGTTCGCTCTCAGAACGATGCTGATTACAGTGACCTCCTTTCGCTGGTAACAGGAAGTTAATTCTTAAAAGCTACATTAAAATATGTCTTGATTATGCAAATTTTCATCATGGATTGCAACACAGATGTATTTTTAGACATTTTGATCCTGCAGTGTAAATAGAATGCAAGATCCATGACGCACAGGACAATGTTAACTCTTCTAAGGCGTCTGCAGGCCTGACACGATTAAATAAATTTGGATCCAGTATTGCGTATTTATAGAATCAAATAAAATACCAAATACAGTTTGCTCGAAAGGCTCACATAGTCCACGCATAGTCTAACAAATCATTTACTCTCCCCCTCTCTGGTATACAATATTATGATATGCATTAAAAAGAGAAAAAGTAATACTTTTGCGCCAATTTTCTGCAACACATTGACCCAGCTTTTCCACAAGAATTAAGAAGGCCAGATAAATGGAGCAGCTGCAAACTCTTCATTCCGCAGAGGCGAGCCTACACCGAGCTCATATTTTCTCAACGAAAATTCCCTTCGCCAATGCCGCCAGCACAGATAAACCAAAGTCATGAACCGAATCCCATACGAATCAGTCGAGCAGTGCTTCAAAGCATCAAAACGTTTCATTACACCATCAGAACTAAGGCCAACACCCGCAGATATACACGGTGTCGTGAAGCGAAATCAAAGTACATACGTACTATCGACCCCGAACGAAAGTTCGGGCCCGTTTAATTGCTCGTGGAAGTTTCGCGAAACCCGGCTGAATCGCAGCCCCGGACCGTAAAAGACTCGTTTCAACCGGCAAGTTATTGGTCGTGTGCCGATGGTCGCAAACGAGACGTGCACAAAGAGTTGGCGCGGAACGACGAGCTTCTCGGAAGCAATAGCGGAAAGAACGCGTTCGCCTGCCATAATTCCCTCTACTTTGTGTCACAAAGTGCCGGACGATATAAATGTTTTCATTGTCGGTGAACGTGTCGACCAGGCTGTATGTATACATGTGTACACGATGTCCACACGACCGTTTTCTATCGGTGTGCGCCAGTATTACGATGTGCGCGTACAGTAGATACGCGTGAAACGCGTCTAGCCTCGGTCGGTGGCATAAATGTTCACGGTGCGGACGATAAAATCAAGATCGTCCTTTTTTCCTCCTTTTCCGTTGCCCGTGGAATTAACGTCGGCGTTACTCACGCAGCTATTGACCTCGTTGCGAATCCCCTTTGTCACGACGATCGCGAGGGAAGGAACGGCCGAGCGTTTTTGAACGCGCCACCCCGGTGGAAATTCGGTGGAACGGAAGTGGACGGTGCACGAGATGAGTCGGTGGGTGCGAGTTGCATATTATTGTGCTGGATGAATTGTTCTTTGTGCGGGCAATGATTGGTGAATTGTGGAGTTGGAATTTTTTGTTTAATTTGTTGATAGTCGGATATGAATGGGGATGAATGATGTCGGGGTGGTTGCGAAGGCGAAGCTGTCTTTCTTTTTTGTCGTCGAGACTAATGGAAAATGAAGTTTTATTTGGATGGACGAGTGCGGGGGTGTGTGGTGGTTTTATTTTGACATTGGCTGTGCTACGGGTTATTTCAGGATAAGACACGCGGTGCTGTATTCCTGATGTTAATTTTGGGTTTAGAATGGTGCGAATATTTGAGGCAATATTTTTCTACTACACAGTTGTATGAAGTTTTGTTAATGACGTACAAACGAGGCAAACTTTTTCGGGCTTGCATCCTTTAATTAATTTTAGATGTTTCGTCGAGTTAAGTAAACTATTATAAATAAAGCTATGGTATGTTTAATGTAGAGCTGCGAAGAATTGTATACAGCTAATATCTATTGTGTTAACAGACTGAACAAAATCGATAGGAATAACGTAAAAATATAAATCGTCATATATTAATCACGCATTGTTGCAAAATGTCTGGCACGTCCTTTTGTCCATTTATAAAATAAATATTGGATTTTCGGATTTATATTCTGTTCGTGTTAACTCTGATATTTCGTATTTTGAACGAAATTAGGATTTACCATGTAATAAATGATAATATTCCTTCTATATTACACCATTGGTTGAAACATTGTCTCCGGTTACTTATTTCCAATTATCAATTGTACTAAGGCACATTGAAGTAATATTTCTCAGAGATTGAAACATTTCTCTCCAGCATTCTTGAACGGCACGAATATTTGTTTCATTTTATTCGTGGCAAAAATTGAAAGGACATATGAATCATAAAAAGTGGACAACAAACAAGGGACGATTTGCGAAAAGATCTGTCTAATGTAGTCGATTTTAAAAAATTTTTAGGGAAAACCAAGGCGGTACATTCGGACGCCGGCTGCAGCAGAACGTTGCCGGTGGCATCGTCTTGGAATGGGCAGGATTCTAATTGCAATAGTAATAATAATGGCGGTAATAACTTGGTGAAGAGGGAACCTCTTGCTTCGGTACCGTGTCAGGTCGCCGAAGTTTCGACATCCCTTCACGCCACCACCACTTCCGTGAAAATCGAACCGGCCCCACTGAAATCGGAGAATGGTAAGTCCTTTTTCTCCAAAGAGTTTCTATCGCAATTACAAATTTTACGCTTCTTTACAAACTGCCTTATATTTGTAAAAATGGCGAAGATGACAACGTGTACTCGATAAAATGTGATTGAAATTCTTGTGCGTATGGATGTCTACGAATTTGATATTAGCGGAAAACGCATGAATGGTAAAAGTCGGGACGTTGGGAAAAATATTTGAGCGTATATATGCAATGGTGCTAGTAGAAATGACGTTGAAGTAATGGTAAACGGATCCATAAATATGGAAACAGTTTTAGCAAGTAAGGATTTTGTAAATTTCTGATGTTCAAAGTGAATTTTTATGAGTCTTGAAATGAGTGTGCGAGTAGTTAAAACAAAGCATTGATGCCCCTTTGAGGATTAAGTGGTCGAATTTTCTCGGCAGAACATTTTTTTACTGCTTGTATGCACTATTAAAACACAGTGGGGTAATGAAAATAGTGGAGATATACGGTAGCAATGCAGCTTGTATTTCACGCTTACAAGAATGCCAAGTAGTTTGTTTCAAGAAAAAGCCTTCTGTCTCTGTATTCATAATGGGTGATGGGACGCAATAAAAATTTTGGCTGCAAAAGACTGTATATACAAATTGTATAATGCTCCAGCAAATTATTTAAGAAAATATTTTAAGGTTTACAAAACACAATTGTCAAGTATGTGATGTTTCGTTAAATCTAAAATTACAATAATTTGTTCTAATAACCAGTTCCATGATTTTACAACATTTAAACATTTGTGATTTTACATAATTTATTAACAATTCAATTTATATTTCTGTCCTCCACTTCTACGCACAATTAATTAATATAATTTCATCATATTTCATTATTTCGCTTACTTCAATATCAGAACACCATACAATCCGAGAATTTCTTTACCCCTGTAAAAATATCAAATCGAATCACTGTGATGTGAGTACGAAATTGCCCAACATTTTTTCAAAGTAATTACAAAAGTACTATCCTTATCAGCGCCGCTTTTAATCGAAAAGAAACATACCGGCAGCGGAATATCAGGTTTCCCCTGGCTTCTGTCGTTCGCAAACGTCCAGGACGAAGCGAATGTACAGCCGCAGTAGAAATCACGAAGCGTGACGTAGTTGCATCGTAATTAACCATCGTAATTTAACCCGACTGTTATCTTCCGTGCGACTTACTCCAACGAACGCCTCGCCGTGGACCATTATTCAATAATCGAAACTGAGATACCCTGGAACGATAAACCGAGACGGGTGGATCCGGCGTTAGTTTCGTCGCGAAGGATTCACGAACGTTTGTCAGCGTTATCGATTAGCGCAATTAGGACGGGAATGCTCGAGACGTGTGCCCGCGGTCGGATAATAGCGACTTTTTCAACGGGGAATTTCGCGGCGACGCTGTCGAGCATGTAATTAAGCGATTTACATTTTAACGGGAGGTCAGATCGTTTGCACTTATCGAGAGGTTTGCCCCGTCTTTTCCCCCCCTTTTTCCACGGCGTCGTTCTACTGAAACGCTCGTAAAAAATTCCCGGTTCCGTGCAAGTGTTGTTTGAATAAGGTTCTTTTTCTTTCACCCCCTTTGGGAGATTTCGTACGGGTAATTGCGCAGAGTCGCAGGGAAAAGGATTAAAAGGTCCTCGGGCCCACGCGATGGCTGTTCAAACGTGGAAAATTGTATTGATAAATATGCGCTTCGCAATTTTGATATCGTTGGCATGAGGATTTTGTATCATTTAATCGGAGCATTGAGCTTTCACAGCTAGCAATTCAATGAAAGATTGAGTAAAAATTAAAGTTGCTTGATGTCATTCGAGTCCGACAACGTTGATATTTTGTTGCTATTGTAAATTATAATTTGTTAAATGCTTTCAAATGAAAATAGTTGAAGATTGATTTTTGTAAGTGGTTACCATTTCTTATATCTTGTATTGTTGGTGTACTTGTATTTTTTATGCCACGAAAGTAAAAGATGCATTTATATTATCAATGTAATTATTAGAAAATTTATAAATACGTATTGGGTTAGAAACAACGTGCAGAAGACTGGATGAAATTGTTTATTTTATTAAGTTTAGTCCAACCTAGAAGATGAATTCGTTTTAACGAAAATAAGAAATAGATTTCCATTTGAATAGACAGTATTATTGCAAGTTAAAGTTTAAGCAAAATGCAAGGAATTTTCTGGGATAAATATAGCCGTCTGATGAAATTCCAAGAATTTGTGGATCATTAATAATTTTAGACACAAGATCATTGCCGTTGACGTTCATTAGTGGGAAGATTAATACAAGATACAAACGGCGTTACGTAACCATTACTCACAGAACTCCATGAAAGTAATGTAAAAAGTTGCTAACTACAATTTTCCATTTACGGAAAACTCATATGAAACTGTGCCGGATTGAATTGAAACGAGAAGTGAAATAGCTCAGTGGAAAAACGTGCAAAGTAGAAATATATGAACGTAAACTACAGAGTCGAGTGGTGGATATTGTAATTTTCATTATTTTCTTACTTTTTTACCCTATGGTTATAAACTATTCATGCTACGCATGGTATTTCGACTAATTTATTTATATTAATTCTTGCATTGAAACGTTGCATTCGTATTACTGAAATTCGACAATTTTGGAACACTACTTGAATATGCAGTAACATAAATTAATCTCAGTAAAGAATAATATAATTCTAATCCTCTGATTTTCCAAACTGCATTTCCAAATCATCCATGTGATAAAAGTACCTTCCCAATATTTTATAAATTTTGACTTTTACAAATACTATTGTTACGTTTGCCCATCTTAAAAATAAATTCATAAAAAACAGCTTATATCGATACTTGTGTGAATTTAGAGAAAGTTCAACGTTTATGAGGAATATAGAGGGATTCTATTTGAATTGAAATTACGAAAAGCTTGTTTCGCGTGAAGAAAAATGTATTTGAATAAAAATGTCATTTCGCTCAGAAACGCAATCGTGAATTCTTGAGAGTGAATATTGATAATTGCTACGGCACTTTTTAATCTCACACATCAGTTGGTTTGTGCGGTTTAAACAAGAAAAGACGATGAGTAAAGCGCGAACATTGACCAATTATTGAGCTCTCTCTGGTATTCCCCGTGTCGCATGCGTAGTTAGGGTTTATGAGTTCGGGCAAGGGTACATTCATGCTTGAAGAATGTTAATGGTTTCCTTTAATCAGAGTTTACTATTTTTATACAAGTATATTATTTTAGACTGCGATTCTGAACACTTGCATTGGTATATCTCAAATGAAAATCAGATTAAAAATGCAAAACAGAAATTATATTATATCATACTTTGATGGTATTCATTATGTGCTTCTATTAAATGATTAGTGTTACATTTTAATATATTGTAGATTAAGTTAATCATAATTATCAATTTAATTTTAATGCAATTTCTGCATCCAAAGAATTATCGCATAATTCCTAATGGGTTTGAAGAACATTTGTGACTTTACATTATTCCAAGTTAATTTTGATTTCTTCGTCACGATGGTATGTATTTTTTCATACCGCCCCCACGACAGCATTGCCTGCAACGTAATTAACAATTATCCCAATTGCGTGCAAAGCTCGACTTACAAAAGCCAGTTAACTAAAACGCCCAAGCTAAATATCTGTAGATGAATTTATCGTCCGCAAACAGTGAACTGAGACCCTTCGGCTAATGAAACATCACAATTTCTTGTCCTTTTCGCTCGCTTCCGTGCAAAACGGCAGCGATCAAAGATCGTTAACTGGTTCCCAGAAAAAAGCAATCAACTTGCTCCTGTTCCCTATCGATTTTTAATGCTGCCAGCTTCTCGAATTTCCGTTCGATCCACGCAAAAGGACCATTTCCGGACGGATTTTATCGCTTCCATACTCTTTAATCCTCATCGTTACCATCCACGGCGCAAATTCCCTTCCACCGATTCACCTCGAGCTGTTATCGTCCAATCATTCCCGCGATCCGCGAGATTCCTGTTTCCTTTTTCATATAAAATTTGTAGCAGTTTCGTGTTTTGAAAGGTCCAACGTTGCCTCCACGAATTGGCCAAATTCGTTCGTTTTGAACTGCCTGCAGCAAACGTGCAAAATCGATTTCGGTGATCGAATGAAGTCTTTTGCGGAGAACTGTACATGTTCTCCTCCTCGTTCTTTGAAATTGTGAAGTAGAATATTGTGTAAGGTCAGTTTGATGAAAATTTAATGACGCAGTAAAGATGCGTTATTGTCACAGTCTCGAACAGTTAATACGACCTGGGTCTTCAAAGCTTAAACATTTAGTTGCACTCTATTTAATTGACGCTACGGGCGCTTAAAACTTAGTAGCACGGGGCTAGTATCACTTACTTAAATTCCTACTCCTTGATTAACTAGCTTTCGAAGTGGGGAACACAATCGCGCCTATTTTGTTATATTTAGATGACATTGTTTAGTTCTGTCGCTGTTACACAACACAGCTGGACAATGTGATTTTAAAATAAATGAATTCTTGTACAATAATTGTTATAAAGCGTATTATTGCGTATTTAATAATAATCTAAGCAACCAAGAAGACCATTTATCATTCACGTCGTACCGTTATGGTTAAACAAAAGTGAAATTCTTGCACGTGCTTGCAATTCGACAGACGGGGGGATGTGCACCTAGAGAAGATACCTTTAGTCGAGGGACAGAAGATTTCTGTACGAAAACCGCGCGAAAAAAGCACCGCCCCGACGCGATCGTGTCCTGGGTTGCACAGATTAAATTCCCGCGTGGTTGCGGGGATGAAAGCGAGGCCCGAGCGAAAGGGGGTTGCATGTTAACCGCAATCGACCAATGAGAGGTCGGTTGGATGAGTGGAACCCTTCTCGACGAACCCCTCGAAGATCCATACGACTCGTGCGGACAAAAAGGGGGCTTCGTTGCGGCTGGCTGGCTGGTCGTTTCATTCCTGTGACACGTCGGAAGAAAGAAGTGGACTGGAAGGGGCGGAAGGAGCCACAGGAAATGTTTAGCGCCGACTTGCTTCTTGATTAATCGCGTAACGAGCCCGCAACTCTTTTTATTTCATGGACTTCTGGCCCATCGAGGGTGTCGGCGTTGTTTTTATTTCGGGGTACAGGGACTGTCCGTGAATATCGACAGTACGCTGAGTATTTGGAAATTTGGGGGTGGAAATCGTGGGTTTTATGGCGAACGAGTTCAATGGTTTGTGTGTATTCGTCAGCAAAATCCAACTTGTTGCGCAATAATTTATTTATACCCTTTACAAGCAGCCCTTAAAATGACAAACCGTGAATAGTGATTTGTTTTCCGTCAGTTTTGCGGGTGGGAAGAGTATTGTTCGAGGGTTTCTTTTTATTTTAATGGCTGGTTGTAAAGGGTAGATAAATTCGTGTGTAACAATTTTGATTCTTCTGAAGAACAGTATTGAAACAGAGTGTTATAATCTTCTATACATTACTGTGCTCTAACCCTTTCGCCCCTTGTTTTTCGTACTATTCGGTACTATCCATAACAATCACCTTCTGCTGTGATTAAGCGCGATGCTCTCAGGAAGGTGTCGCAGTCGGTGTACAAAACCAAACCTAACCAAACCAATAGAAACGCGCAGAGAAGAGAAAACCCTTGAAGGACAAATATATACGATGAAGGCGTGCAAAAAAAACGAATGCCAAAAAGGCAGCCGGGGACGGGGGGTATCCAGTAAAAGGAAGCTAAAGAATGGAGGAAGGAGAGAGAACACAGTGAATAGCGGAGGACTCCCGAAATGAAGAAGGACAGATGACGAAGGGTAGACTTTAGGGGGGTAAGAAACAGAGCGAGAGGAGACGCATTCGTTCAAAGGCACGGGGGGAGTATACTGTGCAGGGACAGGGATAGGGAAGAAAAAAAATATAGAGAAGGAGCGATGAGAGGGAAGGAGTGAAACGACCTTGTTAAGTAGGAGGTGCGTGGCACGCATGGCGACGCAAACACAAGGCGTGGCTCGAAAGAGTCTCGACCCTATGTGTCTATCCCTGGTACCCGTTGGCACACGTATATATACACCCACGATTGAATCGATTCACGGCTCACGTTTATCTGCACGCATTACGTCATGCGAGCAAGTATCTCGTGGCGGAGTAACGACGAGTAAAACGTGAAAGAGCGCCGCCGGGGGATGGGTGGGAGAACCGCCGTGAGAATTCATTCGATAGATCTGATTCCAGTTCGCCGCGGGAATCGATCCACGGCGTGCCGTGCCGCGGGGTCTCCTTTTTCCTTTTCTTTTTACTCGACTTTATTTTTGTACCCTTCTGTCTCTTCTTTTTTTTTATCTGTTTGGTTTGGTTCGGTTTGATTCGGTTTGATTCGGTTTGATTCGGTTTGATTTGGTTTGATTCGGTTTGATTCGGTTTGATTTGGTTTGGTTTGTTTTGTTTGGTTTGGCTTCGTTGACCATGGATATTTGACGTGAAAACGTCCAAGGAGATGAACATTTCGTGGACGCCGTAAGGGGTGGATGGGTAATGGGCAGGGAGGGGTGCATGATAGGTGAGTCTGATGGATGCGAGTTTTTAGGTGTCGATGTGTATGTTTGGCGAAATTGAAGGGAAGAGTTGAGGGATTAATCATTATACACTGTCCGAGTTAATTGGGTTCGGAAGATTAATTATATAGTTAGTGACTGATTAATCAGACATGCTTGCAAATTCACATATTTAAACTTTGGATATGGATGTATTCAGAAAGTAAAAGTAAAAGTGGAGAAACGTTTTAATTATGTTAACGAACGTGCTCCACGATTGTGAATGAAGTTTAGAGTTGGGTTAATAAAAATAAAGTACAGTGAATTTAGGTAGAAGCATGAGATTTTGATGACGTCGAATAGTGAGATAAATTTGAAAAGCCGTAGAAAGCTGTCGAGTTCCTTGCGTGTCGTTGTTTGAGTTTCACTGATTCTACTGAGCGTGATGTAAGAAAGAATGCAATGCTAAATGTACGCACATACGATAACAGATAGTTGTAGTAAAAATTGAATGCCAGCGTTACGAGGACTAACTTACACATTGATACTACATTGCTAGTGAAAAGCAGAACAATAGGCGTGGTCATACTTAGCTGTACGTTCGAGCACATGAACGATGAGTTATGTGAATTTATGTAAGGCCAGCAGATAGTCAATATTATTCGATGATATTTCACGAGTTTGATTGCTTTATTTATCCAATCATTGACGTTGAGTAAAGGTGCATTTGTACTATAGTAATATATCAATTATATTATACATATATCAAATCAGATCGGAAATTTTGTCAGCAATTTAATGTCTTGTTACTCTTACGTGGGCTCGAAAGTTTTTTTACTGTGATTAAACGAGATATGAAAAACGCATCATATTGTAACAGGATGGAGGAATTACTGAAAATTACGTAGTACTTACGTACAATCGGCATAAGAAATATACGAGTACAATTCGTGGATTTTCAACAATTCCTCCTATTTTAGCCTCTTGAAACTATTGTGTTCTAGCGACAAAACTAGATTGCCTTACAATTACAGAAATATTTCACTAAACTATATTTCTTACTTTATGCTCCTTTTCCGCCAATACGCGAGATTGGGACATTTTGATCATTTTCTTATTTGCGGCGCACTTACAAGTTCCGTACAAATTTCAAGAATCGTACGTTCCACGGCGCGGCGTACCTATTTCATGTCTCCAAAGTTGACAAAAACGGCAAACTACGATGAACAACGATTAATTCATCCCTTTATACCAATTATTTTCCCTCAAACTTCAAATTAAGGCACACCGTTTCACCCCCCGCCAAATGATTTACGTCGAAGTTTCCCCACCACCAGCCCCGAATTTCAACAAATCAAGATGCGCGTCTACCAATCCAAACGCTGCTGCACGCATAAAACACCCAGCAGCAAGAAATTCGGCCATTCGTTCTCATACGCGAATGCACATTTCGTTTCGTCGCGAAATATGTATGACCCCGGCACACCAGTAAAGTCGCTCAAACTTCGGTTGGCGGTTGCGCGATTTATCAGACGGAGGTTCGGATATTGCGGACAGCGTATCAGCGACACAGTTTTTCACTACGCGCTTATTGCGAAACATTCGGTGGGAAAGGCCGCGAAAATGGAATTGGAAATTTATAGGGGTGCGTGTCTGTTTTTTCAGGGATCGTGGTGTCGAATGCAGGAGCCGGCGGTGTACCAGTTGGAATCGCGGTGGCCAGACAGAGATTGCAGCATCAAGAAACGTCCACGTCGATGCGCAATGTTTCCTTGAGTCACCACACCTCGCATCACGCGAGCTATCATCACTTTCAACCTGACAATCTGGGTAAGTTTTTAAGATTTCTCTTGCGATTACAGTTATACAGAGTCTCGTTTAACCGATGGCGCAACTGAAAAGGGAATCGATTCTACGTGGAGAAGTCAGACGAAAGTAGAGAACAGTATTTTTGCATGCGAGGCTCCGTTTTCGGGAAAGACGACTACAAATATTCACTTACTACTTGTACACTTAACAGCGGAGTGGTCGTGTGGCTGCTGGTACAATCGAAAAAGGGTAATTCTACGTGGGGTGATAAAACGAAAATGAAGAATAACATTTTTGCAGTGAATGGTTTATTTTCGAGATAAATGATTTTGAAAGTTTATCGAACGCGTGTATAGCTTGATTGAGCATCCACTCAACGTAGTACACGTGCACTTGATAAACTTCTAGAATTTCAAAAATTGTATTCCTTATTTCTGTCTTATCTTTCAATGTATAATCACACCCCGTTCGATTGTATCGCGTATTATATGACACCCTGTATATGCACACCCCGCGCGATGTTTGAGTTTTCCGCTTTTTCATCTTGACTCGGGATTCGATTGGTTTCCTTCTTGAGGAAAATGGATTCCCAGGTGTTTGAATAGTACAAAGGTTCCGGATAGAGAGATTTATTTATGGATTTACTGTGATTTGGTTTAAGGGGATAACGTGTGAAGGCGTTGGAAGGATTTTGGGATACAAGAAGTAGGTTTCAAAAAGGGTTGTCTGGAAATAATATTACTTTTCATTGTCTGTAATAGATTCTTGTCATTAAAAATATTTTTGTTAAGATTTCTTGAGGTTGGAATGTGAAACTAATAATATAAGGAAATAAGTGATTTTGGAGATATGTATAATAATTTTGCACCAGGAGAACTCGATAGCACGATAGGTTTACAATTACGATATTCGTTTAACCCTTTTGCTACGGATGTATATACGACCACAGGTATTTAGCAACTATTTGCCAAAAATTTATATAAACGGTTTGCAAAACAGTATATCATTTTTTTTAGGTAATTAAACAGAGTGTTTATAATTTTTACTGTTTTGTGGATCGGGGGCATTTTCATTTTTGATGTTATCGAGGCTAACAGTAGTAGCTGCTGATAGGATTGAGTTCCACAATATAGTGAGTCAATATAGATAGTATTATATGCATACTGCAATTAGATGCAACGAAAGCTCCATTGGAACCTTCATTGTCGATGAGTTTAAACCAAAAACTTGCAATTAATTTCTGATCAATTGAACAGAGCAATATTCTACTTCCTATCAATAGGTAATATTAAATTCGAGTTGGTGGTTGTTTCGTTATGTAGCAACAACAAGTACATATTACGATTGTGCATGTTCCACGGGGGGCATCACATTCATTATCAATAATTCATCCAAATTGGGGAATTGTTAATTATTTGTCAGTGCAGTATATGGATTTATATGCTTCAAATATATACCACGATGATTACACTCTTTCGATGTAGTGTTGCACTTAAAATAATTGATAAAAATATATTCGGATATATTCCACAATATTTAATATATCAATATTTTAAGCAAAAAATATTTACTCAATAATATATTAATATCACGACTCATTAAATGACCATAGTACTATACAAGGGTTATTAAAATGAAGTAACACTACCCCTAGTTAAAAATCCACATCTGAAAAATCTAATTTACTGTCAATGTGAAAATGCTTTCAACGTGGCCGAAGGAACCCCCATCATAATAAATAAAATTACAATAGCAAAATCACACTCCGGGCAAATTTAAAGCAGTAGAAACAAACAGAAAAGCAGCCGCAGAAAAACTAAAATCACACCGGATACGAAATAAAAAAGAAATCCTTTGATCGAATCTAAGAGTATACTTTGCGAGTAAAAGAAACGGAACGGATGCACGAAAACCAGGGGCGAACTTTGAAACAATCGAAAAATGAACCCCGTTTAGTCGTAGAAATGAAACCTTTGGGTTCTGCAAGACGTCGGCCGCAGTATCGTTTCAACGAACTAATTATATAGCGATTAAATCGCAGAAAAAGAGCACGCGACGCCTAAAGGCGGACGAGTAGAAGGTAGTCAAGCATTTTCGAAGGGACAACACAATGAGCAGTTTCGAAGTTCTTGCACTTACAATTAGATAGGACTGGCGGCATGTGAAAACTCTTGGTGGTTTCGTCGGATCAGAATTCGCCGAACGTGAAACAACAAAGAAAGTAGAAAAGAATGGGCAGTAACTTATAATATAATACTTTCTTCCACTTTCCGGAGGTGGTATTCGGTCGTCGAGTATCGTTCGAGGAAAAAAATTCATTGCATAGAAGCATTTAAATGCGAGAATTCTCCAATAATAATAACAAGAACGCTTTACAAAATATGGATCATACGTCAGCGCTATGAAAATGCGTATAGCGCATTCTCTGAGCAAGTGAGCCGAAATCAAGAATCTCTGTAACAACGTTTTCCTCCGTGACTTTTATCTGCTTTTGATATGCAATAATGCTCAGGGTCGACTACATTCGCGTGTATGAAAGCCAGCGAGAAAAACTCATTCTAGGCTAATTAGTTTTCATACCTGTTCGACTGTGCGCTGCCTGTACATGTATTGTTCCGTGCACGCTTAAGGCGCATTCACTGAATCACCGTTCCCTCTGACGATACGCTTTTCCATTGACACCGATATTTTAGACACGGTCTGCGTTCGAGTTGTCCAGTGGTAAATGCAGGTCGGTTTCAGTGGAGAGGCTAAGCTTTTCAATTTTTCTCATCGACTTGGCCGGAATCCCCGGATGGATAAATTTCATTCACATTGAACGACCGTCTTAGCCTGAATTCCAACGGCGATATTTTCGTTATCGGTTTTAATGGCAGGATGAAAAGACGAACGGGGTACATGTTTATCTATTTTAATGACGCTGCTAAGCAATTTAACATTGCGGTATATGCGAGAAACGAGCTGTCTATTCAATATATTGGTGTAGAAGAGTGTTATGGTATCAAAATTTTCCGAATATTTCCATTCGATATTATGCAATTTATTTTACAATTATTTCGAAGGTAAATATTGATATTAATAAATATTGGTTATTATTTAGTTGGACAGTAAAGAACTTTCTGGCAATTTCAAGCGTGAATAACGTATTAAGACCAATCAATGATTACTATTATTGCAGGAGTAACATAGAAAAGTTAAATTGGAGAAATGAAGAATTTATACAGGATATTATAAAATTAACAGAACAATATAAAATTAAGTATTACACCTTCCAATGGAATTTAAAGTATGTACCTATATGATACACTTATATTCATTTAAATCTCCCTTTGCAATTCAACAAACATTTAATTTAATGTTATCCAATTATTATTATTATTGTTGTATCAAATATATATTCGTTTCGAACAGTGTAACAGATACGCGTTAGTCGAGACAATTCCCATCGTTATCATATAATCGCCATTTGCCAGATTTTCCTTTGTTCCTTTGTTCTTACTTGTGGAATATTACATATATTTTCACGTGCTTACGTGTACACACCTAGAAACCAGAGTTATCGGATATACGGCTGTTTTCATTTGAGATGATGTCGTTCCTAGAACAAGCTGGAACACCTGTACGTAATATTAACGGAGGACGTCAAAGGGTTGTCGACGTTCTAGGAAAATTCCTCTTCCACTTGTGCGAGGGTGCGAAACCGATTATTTATCCAACCGTTGTCCCTTTCTTCGCGTACGTGTATCTTTCCCCACGACGCGAATATTTCGAACGCTTCGCACATTAGAAAACAATAGCCATAACGTAGGTGTAACGTGGCTAGAATTTATATTTAGAAACGGAGTTTAATCTGGCCCCTTTTTCCAATCTTCTTTGCAGTATCTTCTTTTTACCCACAATGTGCATTTAACATACTTTTCGAAAGGGAAGAAAAGACATCGTGTAAGGTGCGCTTAAAGAATCTGTCCGTCCGTGTCGTGAGATCAGCCATTCTTACGGCAGGTGCATGATTCAAAGAGATAGGTTGCGTACGTAGGGAACGAGTAATATACAAGGTGCAGCAGGTAGCATGAAGTTCGAGACGGCGCCCATACAGCGATAAACTTGTGGAAATGAAACTTTGATGGCTTGAAAGCAGAAGGATATCGATAAAAGTTGCTCGAAGGGATAAATTAATTAACGGTTCGCTGAAACATTCATTACTTGGCTGCGGGGCGTGACTCATTCTTTTTATAATTTTAACATACGTTACAATTTCATACAACACCCGGTTTCGAATATGGTGTTGCACGTGGTAACTCAGGGAATTCGAATTTCTGCGCAATGTTTTTATAATTGAAGCAGGGAATATGAATAATAACAGAATAATTGAAAAGGCAGATAATAGTAACAGCAGCAATAAGTTCGCGAATTATTCATACAGTCTGCTGTGTTTCCGAAATCGGCGGACTCATTTCGTGTCCGATCAGAAAGCGCAGGAAGAAACTCGAACAGATGATTCGAGATACTGAAGTGGTATAAGTAGCGTCCGCGTCAGACGAACAGACATTTGCTATCAAGCGGAAGTGATCCAGGCCACCGTACCGACAACACGAAATTGTTGATTTCAGTACTAATTTGAAGAGTCTGCATAGTGTAATTAGTGGAAGTGTAATGAAGATAATACCTGTTGTATTAATTAATAGTAAAGAATAATATGAGGGATATCAATCAATTAATTGTAAAGAAGAAATGAATAATTCAAAATCAGGGGTCGATTCTTTATGCTGTGTGAAATTATGTCGAGGTAATTACAGTTGTATACTGTAAAGAGTACTGATTCATTTCTGATTAAACTTCAACGCGTGTATCTCTTGTCTTTAGATACTCCAATATTAATTGAATCGTCTTCTGTTCTTTTTAAATCGTACTTGCGTTTAAATTTTGTTATGCACTGAATCATGGCGATTCTATTTAAACATATCAAATGATTATAAACATATGATTTTTTCTGAGAGGAAGTTAAAAGAATGAAACAGTCTATGATCCTAGTCATAGGTTTATAAGTTTACATTATTACAGCCATTATTTTTAAATGTGATGAATCTGGTCGAAGAAACAGCTCCTCGATTAAAAATGTTAAACGTTAAATAATGCACACGTCGTAATAAAAATATATATAAAATCAGCCTCCGGAAGGCAAAATAAAATGACACCTGATGTGATATATTTCATTGGTTCAGCACTGATTTACCTGCTTCATTGATCTATCATTTTTTACACATAATGCCCAGACGGGGGCAAACGTTTTTCACATAAGCGTGGGTACCTAAATTCAACAAGTACACACTGTCCCCATGCTAATCGATACACCTGAATTGTCGCGTGTACATGTATGTATGTACATTGTGCATGCGTTTCGTAACTCCGTCGTCGTTGTGACCCTTGCGATTCAATGAACTCGCGTACATTCAATGGCTTGTTGCTCGCAGGGGAAGAAGAAGCAGCAATTTTTTCACCGTCGAGATTCATCTTGCCCCGTCTTCCGTGGATCTGTTGTAATTATTCCTAGGCTCTGTAGAAAATCGTTCTCGCTCTCCATCGAACGATATCCAATCGCTGCACGGAATATCGATACTTTTTCACGTGACCGAACCCCGTAACGTATAGAGAGGCGAACGGAGGCGGAATTTTTCTAGACGGGAATAACTTTTCAGTGAAATCGCGGTGGCGTGCATCGCGGTATTATACGTTCCTTTGAGGTAGAAATATTCCCGCTCGAGAAAGATGTTGGATGGAAATGAAGGGGTTGCCGGGTCGTTTTTTTTATGGGATGGGCGTTTGGCGCTTTTATTGTTTGCGCTTTTTATTGAGTTCGTTTAGGGGGTTAGGCATTGTCAGTTTTTGTTAATAAAGTGATTGGGTGCAGGTGGTAATTTGGCTCAACTTTAGATGTTCCTTGAGGAGTGTTGCTTGAATGCTGTGCGAATACTGGACAGTTCATTGCAAATGCTGCGATGAATGGGGATAATAGAAGATGCATTTTTTTTAATTTAATATGTCTCATCTTATTTTGTTAGATTTAAATTATATGGGATAATAAACAGTCGGGACTTGATTCATTTGCATCTGACACGACTGGGTTCAGACAAATTTATTTTAGACAGTTCTCTTCTTTGCAGAACATTTTTATGACAGGCTTATAAGCTGATAAAGATCGCAAGTAAAGCTGAATTAGTATATTAAGAGAAGTTTCGTGTTCTGTATAAATCAGTAGATATTTACCTGTTATTTGTTCATTTTCGTGGATAATAAGGTGGCGCTATTTCTTCAATGTCAGGATATTAATATAATATTATTATAGAATTATAGCATCCATTTAATATAACGAATATAATATTACAATTCGTTTGAAACGATCTATGCACGAATTTCCTAATCTTTTCGTATGTGGTGCTTTTCCTCGAAAATATTTTCCTGACAAGAGAATGCCACACCACTAATGTTCTCAAGGCTGCACGTTACAGAAGTCTGTGTATGTATTCCGTTGATTATTTGGATCGATCATACGAGACACTGCTGGTACGACCTCCCCCAGGTTCGGATATGAATCATAGACAGAGACAAAGATAGATGAGAATGAAGACGACTGTTGTATCCGACACAGGATGACAGGAATCTTCGTCGTAGCCGACACTTGTTCCCTGTCGCATAATACTGAAATAGTATACCCGGTGCACTATTCCATTGTTACCCACCCCAAAGCACTATTCCATTGTAACTTGTCAGGCAAAATGGCGAACCGGAAGTATACATAGAGATGAGGATAGGCTTGACAGCAAGAAAACATACTATTTATCCTCGTTGAATCGACCTTGATCGCGTATATTAAAAATCTACACCGTAAAATTTCTACGATATATGTTTACTTCAATGATCAATCATTGGGGCGATGTTGCAAATATTGTCGAAGACAAACGATGATAAGTAAGAACTAGTTGTATCGTAGTGACTTTTGCCTGTAGACTACTTTTTTATTTGCAGACTATACGAAGTCGAATGTAAAAGATATTTTTTATAAAAAGAAGTATGTTTGACAAGTTCGAAAATCATCTTAGATATCGCGGTGGCAAAGTAATTTTTTTGGCCTGAGAACAGGTGCCTGATGTAAGTACATACCTATCTACTTCCCACACTTATGTCTGATATCTAGAAAAGTCTTGGCCTGAAATTTCTTTGAGTCGGGAATAGGTAAATATATAAATATGCACTGTTCGCCAAAAGTTCAAGACCACAAGGTATTTCAAACTATACAGAAATTGAACGACTGGATTAGAACACGTAGAAACCAAGTTAGTCACTATCAGTCTCTGTTCTATTAATTTCGACTCAACGAATTGTTAACGAGCCATTGAATATTAGCACAATGAAGTAACTGTACTATATGTATACCATCTCTTGCGAGCAGGTTTAATAATCATTCGATGAAGTCGTCAAAGTTGTAAATGAAGTGTAACATAAGAAAATCCATCATTCTTCTATCCAAATACTTATGTCTGACTATTACTTAGATTAACCCCTTCGCACCGGCGGACGAGATATCTCGCCGCGTGATTTCGTTCATGATATGCTATGGACGAGATATCTCGCAACGCAATGTGTTTCATGCGATGCTATGTACGAAATATCTCGCGACACAAAATCGTTCATGCGACGCTGTGTAGGGAATATCTCGCGAAGCAACACCGTTCGCGTACTGCTTCGCGAGATATTCCGTACACAGCGTCGCATGAACGATTTTGTGTCGCGAGATATTTCGTACATAGCATCGCATGAAAGACATTGCGTTGCGAGATATCTCGTCCATAGCATATCATGAACGAAATCACGCGGCGAGATATCTCGTCCGCCGGTGCGAAGGGGTTAAATACAAAAGACCCTACCTGTACTTCGAGCTTTTCTTACATCTTGGAAAATGTCTTGCCACGTATACACTGAAAGATGAACTTCCGCCAACTATCGTGGACCACCACTTGGCTTACAGCACATGTCTTGCATAAATATATAAAGAAACTGTCAACTCTCTCTATCTGTATTAATGCAAATGAACTTTGACTCAAGGAAATGAACTATTCTATTATCCAAACACTTGTGTCTCCCTATTAGTTCGAACACAGAAGACTCTACCTGTACTTCGATCTTCCCTTACATGTCAGAAAACGTCTTCCCGTGTGCACTGAGGCGATTGCGTTGGCCACGTGACGTGTAACGCGTTAACGATAGCCGCATAGCGGAGCAAGTGTTCAGCTCGCTTAATCTTAATGTCAAAGGGGAAATATATCTGATTGGGCCTGTTGTTAGGTTCGAGCACGGCCATGGCAGTAGGCGGTGCGACCCTGGTGCATTGCGGAGGACCTGGAGGGGAAGACCGACCGGCCCACCTCGCCATTCCCTCGGGAGCCCTGGCACCCTCGTTGAACGCGGCACTTGGTTCCAGTTTGAATTCCAGCCTGAATTCCAGCCTAAATTCCACCCTGGGCAGCATCGGTGCCGCGGCAAGCGCGGCGAACGCCGCCACGGCCGCAGCCGCAGCCGCATGGCCGCCAACCTTATGGCAGTATCCAGCGGCGGCCGCGGCTGCTGCGGCGGCAGCTGCAGGTGAGACCTGTTCTTCGTTTATTCTTTTTTTTTTTATTTGTTTCGCTCTTGTCATTGGTTCAGGATTGCGGAAGGGAATTGTTCCATATCAAGGTTAATGCAGGTAGGAATTATTGTTTGGAATTAACCCCTTGCCCTGTAATATTATGCGACATTTTTGTTTGAAATTTATATAGATGTACGCGAACATTGAGGCGCGTGAATGCAACTGAATGGAATATAACAGAAGATTCAGATATAAGAAATATAAGATTGACTCGTTGGTAGCTTTTGGTATTATGTGAAACTGTTGTGAATTGTCGAAACTGTGCAGTTCTGTAATGTGGGAATTGAATAGTCAACTGTAGGTCGTGAAATAGTGGGAGAAAGCGTGGAAGGCAAGGGGTTAAGATGGGGAGCGACGAATTTTCTTCCCTTGCCTTGATCTAGGAAGATATTTTTGCGGTGGGAGTTTCATTTATACTTATACATGTGCTTGGGTTGACCTGGAACGAATCCCTGTGCTACCGTTTACTTTAACCCTTTGACTGTTTAACCTGTTTACGTTTAACGGGTAAGATAAAATACCAAAAAGGGCGTTTAGTTTGAAAAATCCTTCGGCAGAATATGGTTAAAATGAGTAGTTTAGAGAGATTAATAGAGATAGCTATTGCTAGGAGAATTAAGTAAGAGAACAATAACTGCCCACATCGTTATGTTAGCTTTTGTATTTCTTGTTCTAAAATTCATTGCGAGTTGCGCGAGTAATAACTCATTGTCAGTAATTTTCGTAATATTTATACTAAATACAAATTCTTTAAAGTATAAAGGCTGGTCTTTTGGCCATACTCGTCTAGTTTAGTGAGCAGGGAAAGAGTTAAGTGTTGAATATTAGGCCAGCATATAAGTAGCTTTGTTTCTCGTAGTAACTTAATTTATTAATATTTGAAACAGCCAAACTATCTTACATTAATAAAAATACTTTCGACTATCGTCCATTACATTTTTCCATTTCCCACGTAATGTTTATATGTACAATGCATCACGTCAAATTATCGATCCATTAATGATTATCAACAACATTTTGGTAACCGTAGCTATACCAGTCAAAGAATGCATTGATTTAAATAAAAATAATTGTGTACAAATAGAATCCAAGTAAATAAATAAACTGATCTAAATAAATAGAAATCAAAAGAATCTCTGTTTGATACTTATAACAACTGTCGAAGGACTTACCTGTGGGTACTATATGAAAAGGATGGATTATATTATTTGTTCATATTTGTTTTCGATGACTTTAATGGACACAGATTTCTATCTGCTTCTTCAGTAACGAAAAAAAATGTTAGAGCAAGTATAAATAATTTATGGTAGGGAAGCAAACATGGTGGGAAACTGTTTATAGTTCGTTATTAATAACCAGCATCAGTGTAACGATGCTCTAAACACTGCACAACAGATTTATATATGACATAATAAAATAAAATGTGCACATAACTAGACGTCAGTTCCCAGTGTGACGACTATAAATGATTTTATAGGAGAGCAGAGAGTAGCTGTTTCAGCAGTCGACTCTAAGCACATTTCTTATTCTTTTACACAGTAAATCAGTTTACCTTTAAATCTTCGTATCTATTTTCGTGACGCATTCATAACAGTAGTATTCATACCTACCGCTTAACACGTAATTGTCAAAGTGTATTGGAAAAATTATTTTCGTCGAATCAAGGAATTTCTGAACCCTTTGAATTTCGTAAAAATCGTTGTAGTTTCTTATCATTATAATCTGTTACATTTTATTTACAAGTGCTCGTATAGAAAATTTACAGAGCACCACTATACTGTGAAATATTTTTTAGTATAATACGAACTTAATAACAATTAACGCATTTTTTTAGCACTTTCCATATGCCTGCTCTATTTTTTTATATAATTGATTCCTCTTCTCGAAATTGATATAGGATCTTCTTTGAACTAACTGAATGGTCACCTTCTCCAAAATTCCCTTTTGATTGAACGACGCACGGTGTGCCACAGTTTTTTTTCCAACAAGCATCAGTGGTAGAGGGTATAATAAATATTACAAAACAATAAAGTATTTTGAAATCTGCGTGGCCATCATATTTTTTCATCGTTTTTGCTCATAAAACATGGAAAGTCCGGGACACCCTGTGTGTATAGGCACTGTACATTGCCATTACTTATTTCATGTTTCCATATATGTGGGATTGGAAGTTTTATGAGAAATCGAGCGGGTGTAAGTGTAATGTAATTACACAACAGGATTATTATAATATTTATTATAAAAGGTACTACGCTATTCTACACTATGTTGTTCTACATCCACACTATTCTATTCTACACTGTTCTACGCTGTTCTACTCTATGCTCTCTCCACTGTCTCGCTGCTCAATCCACTCTCCTCCGCTGTCCGATCTGCTCCGTGCATTTCCACTCATTCCTCCATTCGTCCTCAGTAATTCCAGTCTCCCTCTCTCATTCGTATCCTTAAAGCTAACGGTAATATTAAAACCTAGAAAATAGAGGACACGGTTCTGCAGGCCATCGCTGCTCGCCTGCAGACCAGCTGTGTCACAGGTAGCCCGGTCAAAAGCGTCCTTTAACCAGACGCTGGGCGCTACGCACTCCCACATATGTATATATTTGAATTACGCCAACGACAAGCGTCTATTTCATTGTCACGGACATCGCGTTGCATAACTGTGAAATTTCTTGTTTCTCCTGAAACGTTCCGTGCAATAGGCAACCACGATATATTACCGTGTTCGAACGTAATTTTACGTAATTGGAAATAAAGGGGAAGTAAAAAGCTCGTTGTTTGTTGAATTTATCGTGCAGCAGGAATTCCGGGGCTTTGCCTCGATTTTGCGAATTACCAGCGTTACAACGAAACCGCTCGCTTTTTTTTCGGTTAATTCTCGGGCGGATTGCGCGCCAGAATAAATCATTCCGGTAATCGGATATTTATTCGGAAATCCGCGACCGCCATTTAGTTAAGCCGAGCAAATCTTTTGCTGCCCGCTGCGCGAACACGCGCCACCACGTTCGTTCGACGCATTGTTTCTCGTTTGGTGCAGGGAATATTCTCCAAAAGGTCGCCGTCTGCAATTTTATCGAACATGACGTGTGCGCACTCGTCGATCTAGCGATGGTACATTTCGGATGTTGGATTCGATTTTCACGTAATTATGTAGCAGTTAAAGGGGTAAACGATGTCTGAGCGAGTGTAGAATTTGAAAGCATTTATAAAAGATCGTTTTTATCAATCCTTGCGTTCTTTTGTTTCCAGATTTTTTACCAAATTAATATTGCTGTCTTGAACTTTAGATTTTGGTATTTTATACTATATGTAGTATAGTAATAATAATATCTTTGTTTTGTATGAAAAAGGTACGTAACACTTGCTGCAAAAATTGAACCGTAGGTAATAGATCTTGCACAGATTTAGTTTCTTTCATCCTGGACCCTATTGTATTACTATTTTATATTGGGCATTTTATTATCATATTTAAGTACAGCAATTTATTATATTCTTACAAGTATAAGTATTAATACGTATTAAGACTCCATAACTGCATATCGTGGCTCAATTATTCGAGTTTGAATCAGAATTTTATTAAAATCTTTTATCTACGTAGCCGTCAGGTTCTGATAACATATTCCAGTTAAAAAAATAGCAGATCCATTATACAGAATATATTTCCCCGATTTTTTAGCTATTAATTTGATTTCCATATCCACGGTTATAATTTAATTCAACAGCATTACACATAATAAAAAATACACAATCCTGTCGATAAAATTTACATTACAATCAACTTGTATAACTTTTTCCAATACATTTCGAAGGTGAAAAATATCATACTAAATTAACGCCATAGTCCTCGTATGTTCCCCTTATTGTTCTCAAATATCGGCAGTTGATTCACATTTGATCGTATAAAAAGCAACAACGTGTATCGTTTCGTACAAATGGCCGGGAATAAATATTTTAGCTTCGTCGTTGAAACGAAAACGGAAATATAAAATCGCGCGCAATTTTCTACGAACACACTCGACGCAGTGGATTTTCGTGGTGGGTGTTCTGGCCGTTTTCGGGGTGAATTCGCCCCTCGTTCGCATCGCTGACCGACCTCGGTGGCCGAGTGACATTTATCCGAGTAACGAGCATCTATATTCGCGTTGCTTGAACATTCTCGCGCTACCTAAATCATTCACGACCTCCTACCTACATTCAAATCGTAGATTTTCAGCACCTTGTTCGCGTTCATTTTCGCTTCCTGTCAATTTCTTCATCAGAATGGAAGGGACGAGGCCGCTTGAAGTTTTGCGCGCGATTGCCTCGCGCGGTGTAAAGAATGGTTTTTAATTCGACTCGACTGCGGAGTATCGGGAAATATTTCGACGGAGAGAAGTTTGAGAATTTCGGTCAATGCAAGAGTGAGGAGAATGAAAACGTTGTTGCACCAATACCACAGTGGTATTATTATAGACCGCGCAAAAAGTAAATGAGATATTCGCCCTTTATATAGAATGTCTATTATTCGAGCATTTTACTGTTCTATTATAAATATAGTATTTAGGAATGGCCCCAATTTGTACGATCAAATTTTAATGACGAGTACCGTAATGGTGCTCAATTATTGTTAGTAATATTTTGTTTAAAAAAGAACCCATGCGAAAGCAATTTCCATACTTTATCGTATTACTACTTTCTTGCGGTAATTTTAATTTACTGATTTTATAATTTGTTACACATTATTTTCCAGCGATGCCAATGGAGCCAGTTGGTTTTCCCCAAATGGGTGTTGGCCTTCAAAGTGGTCTGCAGCTGGTCAGGGATCCAACGACGGGCCATTTACTTCTCATACATGCGGCCGGTATGTTGCATAAGGAATAAGTTTTTTTTAAGTCGCAACGCGGTCAGCTATTGAAATCACTTAATATAGTTGTTAGTAGAGGGCTTCAGTTTCTTACAAAACCTCGATTCGAATTAGGTCACTGAATATATAACGTGCAAGAAATAATCCTGTTCTATCCAAAATAATTTCTGTGCAATATTCTTTCCAATATTGGCACCATCGCTTTTGAAAATAGTAGCTATTTATTCTAGTTTAAATATTGCCTTTCAAAGGAACCCCCCAAAATATGAACTACAAAATGAGTGCGTGAATAAAGCTGCCTTGGATTACAATGTTTAAATATTACACCATTAAATTAATACAAAATTTTGCGCAATATATATTACACCATTAAATTAATACAAAATTTTGCGCAATATATATTACACCATTAAATATGGAATTGAAAAGTTTAATATTTAATCAAATACTATATCTTAAAGTATTTCTTTCTTTATTCTAGAAACTTGAGCTCCAATGTATCCAATATTCCAATTAAAGATTCATATTCTAATTAATGGTTCCAAATATTGGCTTCCTCATAATTTCAACATACAAAACTTATTATTAAACCAGATACCAAAAGAATACTTTACTCGCTCAATAAATAAAAAAACAGGGGCTAGAAATGTTATTTTAAATATGTACATGAAAGATATTATACATATTTTTGTAATAATTATATGTTAATATAATTATAGCGTGTCACGAATTATTTCTATAACTGAACCCATCTGCAAAATTCACCATCTTCCTTCGACAGAGCAAATGCAACAGGCCGTGGTGTGGCCAAATTATTCGAATCACAATAACGGAAACGCCTTACCGCCGCCACTTTTGCTTCCGCCACCCCCGCCCTCTCTACAACTTTTGAGCGACATCGGTGGCGCAAGGCTGGTCCTCACCGAAAGCAAAAGGAAGCAACAAAGCACCCTTCCTATCGTCAAGATAGAAGCAGATTGTGGCACGACTCCCACGACTATAATCAGTAAGTATCACGAGGTTTTCAGCTTCTTTAAATCAGCAGACAGTTTTGGTAAAGTTTTGGAAGATTGTACTTGGATTTATCACCTGTTTAGGGTTTTAACAGTAATTAATAATAACAGTCCTAAGAAGTCTATTTTATTGCTTAATTTTTTGCTGGATCGGAGTATCCATCCATATTTTATGGATATCGAATCTTTGCTTACGTGTTCGACGGATCAGTTCAATTTTGCTCAATTCTTAAACGTTTATCTTTTCCCTGATTCATTTTACTCTTTTGAATGATTTACTTGATTGAAAATTGTAAAACGGGGGAGCAAAAGAATGACAGGATTGAAATGCTCTAAATTTTTGTAAGTAATTCTTGTAAAATTGAATGTTTTACTTTGTGCATTTTACAGCAAACGTTACATCTGTATTAATATTTAACCTCCCTAATTTCAAAAATAGAATTTATTTGGCCACATTTCGACATTGAATCTTCACTCTCAAAATTAAGAACAGTATAATTATATTGAAACAAAAACCGTAACTCAAATGCCGTAGTTTAACATCAAAAGCACAACAAACATGCACTGCACAAGAGGGAGCAACGTTCCATACTAAATCAATTTTACACAGTATTCTGAAATATACATGAAGTTCTGAAACTATGTCAACGTACCAGTTCATTCGCTTTGCAGCTGAGAGTTGGCAAAGACCCCAGACACTAGCCATCCAAACATTTCTACTGAAAGTGTACTATAACTTAGAACAGTTTTGCGATATTATAAAGAGTCGACAAAATATTCAAGAAATTTTAATAATCTTTCAATCTGTCTGAAATTCTGTTACAATGTATCTTTTGAAACAATGCAATGTTATTACGAAAACACTTTGCACATAGAGTAGCATCGAAAATCACGGAAAATTACGTGCGTGAAATTGGAAACAGTCACCAATCGTGAAACAATTGTAGCAAAATTCACCGATCCCTGACGAGTCAATGATTCCTTAGATAACATCGAAATCCTAAATCCCATAGCATCCACCGAGTCAACGAAGGCATTGCAGACCGTGACTTCGATGACAGGCACCCTTGTACCGGATACACCCCTGGTGACCACGCTGCACTATTATCCCCATGCGCCTGCATTGGTTCAGATCAACCAAGCCGAACCAACGCACTGTAGATCACAGGTAAGTCACGGTTTTCGTTGTTCCACCTTCCTATTAATTCAATGCCCAGTCTGTATTATTCTTTCTGTACCAAACTTCTTTTCTCTCTCTCTCTCCCTCTTTCTAATTTGTCGATCGTATGTACACTATCAGCCAAAAGTTCACTGCGAATTTCGAGGAGCTCAACAATTTAGAATTTTGTTATGCATTGACAATTAACAAATTCCCCCATGCGAATAATTGTTTGTTATCTGAGATCACTAAGCATTTAGGGGTAGAATTTTTATAATACTTTATAATTCTACAATACATTGAACAATTTTAACTGTTGGTTCCTATAATATTATTTCGAAATTCACGGGCGGCCAATAGGGGATTCGACATCGATAAAACGAAGGCTGTGATCCGGAAGTTTTGGCCGGTAGTATGGATAACGAATCGTTTGTGGTGACAAGAGGGAAAGGAAAACGACGAATAGGAGGAACGGTAGTAATTATGCCAAGCTCAGGGCGCGATCTAACCGTTCGCATAATGTGGAAACATTATGGCACATTGTATTAATCATGCGCAAACCTATTTGCATCGCTATCTGCATAGATATTGCTAACCGGCGCACTGTTGACCCTGCAATTCCTGGGACGCTGAACGTTCCCCGTTGGTTTGCACGTTGTACAGTTTGCTCGATCTTCGGTTCATTGTTCGTTGCCCATTTACAAGCAGACATTCGTGTGTTTCCGTGATTCGTCAGTTCGCTTCCTCATGTAGGCTTTAGCTTGCTTATTTTTTTCCCCTCGTTTGCAGTTAAATCGCTAGTTTATACAGATTCCAGATAAGTTAAGGCTAGGGTTAACACGTTGCGTGTCACTTGAACCACTGGTAGCCCTCGATAATGGACGAAAGTGAAGCTTTCAGCAGAAATGATAAAAATATTCTTTTACGCGCTCTCAAAAACGAAATGTTCATGCGTTCGCAGAACTGTTATCTTTACTTGTGTGCATGCATCGTATGATAGGATTGTTGCACTTGGATTTGAAGTAATATCGAATACTACTCCTGGAAAAAGTTTCTTTATCGTACACTTAAATATGAATATTATAGTAAACGCTGACTGAGATACAAAATACTATATTTGAAGCATACGGGAAAGGTTTAATAGTATCCATATGTGATAACTTTTTTTTTCTTAATGTACTTAACGGTTTTACTTAGTTTTGTATTATTGAGTTTAATCAAAACTTTTTGCCACCCGTACTTTTCTTTTGAAATTTTGAGGTTTGGTTACAAAGCCATGCTTCTTTCTGCGTAGAGTTTTTAATTAGGTTTTTTGTTCTTTAATTGCTGAGTGCCTCAATGTATATCACTATAAGGATCGAATGAAATATTCCTTAAATATAAAACATTGAAGTTGAAATTATCTTCGATGGTATTTTTGGATATAAAGTTTTTAGTTGAATAAGAAACTCTTTTCAATTTGCTCTGAAGCTTTTCTCCTCGGTATTATTAGATGCCTGATCTTCGTTTTTCGTTATTTCCGCAGTGGTTCATTCAGGCTTCAACGATTCAACTGTTGCTTGCTCTATAGGAAGCATGTTAACTCTAGTTTTGTTTTCTACCTTGCGAGATACACTTTCTCTAATATAATATCGAAGTGCTTTCCCTTTCATTCTCATTTCGTGCTTTTTAATTTTTCCTTCCTTGATCCTCCGTATAATTCAATTTCTTTCCTTGTTGGCTGCAAATGCTGATATTAATTTGGATTGGTTTTATTTGCGGAGTAATAATTACTCTGGTTTCCCTTGATAAACATTTTTGCTGCATGATTTTAGTCATATAGTTTATTGCTCAATTCTTAATTACTGAATATAATTCATATTAAATCCATGCCATTTAGTGGAATCGCCCAAAATATTTAAGTTTTACTTATTATCAAACTCTTTACAGCCATATAATTTTTGAAAACTATAGTTTTCCTTTTATAAGAAAAGTTTTATAAGAAAAGTTTCAATAACAGATGTACGAAATTCTATTAGGTTCGTTTGACCATTTCACTTATAGTACTTTCCGCTTTATAAATAAAATGGAGCAGGTTTTCCTTGGCGTTTATATTGTAAAATCGTAGCACGTTGCGGCAAATTTTAATAAAGTTGGACAAAGTGTATTTAAATCGGTTGAGCAAATAGTGCGATGAGAATAATCGAATTAACCCATCAAATATTTGTTGAATACCTTATATTTTATTATCTGTGTATTTGATTCCAGTATAGTTAATATTAAAAAACCATTTCAAAGATATTCTGCATGATAATACTTTTTTGTGATATAATGGAAAATATGTTCCCTTATTTCTTGGTAATACCATTTTAAGAAAAGTGTGTTTGGGACACTAATAACCACGACAAATATGTTTAAAAATATGAACTTTTCATAACACCCATTGCTGGTTCGAAATTTGCGAGTCAATTACAAACAAAATTTATTTGCCTCTAATGAATATATTATCTCACCTTACCAAGTATTACAACAAAATACATTTACATATAAATAATCGACGTAACAATACTTTGAAGCAAGCTGGAAGAACTCAGTGAATCTCTGCCTCGTCAAGTGGAGCATGCCTAAATAAATTTGTCTTAAACTACCCATAAAACGAACCCTTTCATTTCTCCTTATAAAATTAAAAACCACGTCCTCCATTTTTTCCCCACATGAACTATTAGACAACTTTCCACAAATTAGTCTTATATATACACTTAAAAAAAAAGATGCTTTAAACCACTTGTCGTTCCAACTCCTGGCATTCTTCGACTGAATATCAACATCGTCGTCGAAACAGCCAGAAAACAAACGTTCTACCACAAAACACCTGCTCAACCTACCGTTCAGAAACACTCAGCCCGTCTCAAACACACGGCGAAAACCCCACAGTAGTCAATCCCGATCACTGGTCCGCAGTCGTTGACCCAGTTCGACTCAACTGCTTTAGTCCAACTTTGTCGAAATTCCCCGCCGCCTAACTCGCCAATATTTGATCCTGGAATATCCTGCGCGTAGCAGCGAAATTCGTTTCTGTCGAAGGCGACCTCGCCGGTGTCGTGCCTGACGCCACCGCCAGAAGTGACGACGATTCATGCGATCGAGCCACCGGAAGCGGCGCCGGTAGTGGGCGTCCAGGACGCGTCGAACCAAACGGACGCACAGGAGCCTGAGGACCAGGAGCCACCTCCGATCGAGGCGTGCGTGAAGCAGGAGCAAAGCCTGAGCCCATGTCAGCTGCAAAACTCAACGAACCTGACCACAACCACAACAAATATGACAAATCTGACCAACTTCGAGATCGTGGCGGCCTCCCCGGAGAAGGTGTGCAACGTGGTTCGAATAACAACGACGACGACCACCGTGAACCCGGCGGTGTGCAGCATTGTTGGAAAGGTGGACAAAGCGGAGAACACGATCATAAACATGGCCGATTGTCCTAAGTACTCGATCACGAAGGAGTGCAGGAGCGTCACTTCGATAGACAGAACGATCGAACATGTGGTTACCAGACAGATCGATCGAGAGCACGACGACAGGAGTCATGCCGGCGAAGAGGATGACGAGGCGTTTGGGGATGACAGGATACCGTGCAGGGACATCAGAAGCGGGCCAAGGATTATTGAGATCACCGAGGAGAATTGCGATAGCTTTCACGAGAACCTGGAGTTCTTTGGACGAAGAAGGGATCACTCGTTGGATAGACAGAGGGACAGGAAGAGGAATTATTCGTCGGAGTCTGTTCGGGGTGAGCGGGAGGAAGAGGCTGAGACGAAGGCTGCAGAGAACTGCGAGGTAAGAGCCGTTTCGATGTTTCTTTTATTTTCATTTAAGGGCTTTCTTTAGTTTGAAGCGTATACAGTGTTTCTTAAGTTTGGAATAACTTAATACAACTGTTTTTAGTGTCCTTTAATAGTTTTGTTCATTTAGTTCGCTTTTTCCTTGGGCAGTAAATGTTAAATGTTACATTAACCTTAGAGTTCGGGGTTATCTACTTCTGCCCTTGAACTATGTAAATGATTAGGCATGCACAAAGTGTTCTGCAATTCTCCATTTGCTCTCGTCCCAAAATTGCAATGAAGCTGAACAAATTTCCTCGTTAGCCCTGCTTTAAAGTTGTGCTAAATTTCACTCATGATGTTCACTCAAATGGAAATCTCATAAGGAATATTTTAGTCTTCATCCCCTAAGTTATACTTTGGCACTTAAATAAGTTCGAAGATGCATTTATAGCCTACCCATTTATGTATGTTCGACAAAAACGGTTTCCCATTGCAATAACTATGCCTTATGTTATCAGTATTGTGTTATAGAATCTTGTGGCACAAATTCAGTCAGAATAATTGAGTATACATGTATTAACACACATTATTCATAGAGTAGTTTATCTGCTGTTAGAGAAGAAGCTATGCATCCATCCTATGTTTTAAACCTTAATTCAATTTACATAATCGGGACAAGCAAAGAGTATCGTAATTATCTTCCGCTTTTCACAAACATATCTCTCTACTATTCACGTCAAACATTTTACAATATGCCATAGTTTGAAAAGCCTTAATATACACGTACAACGAAATCCCTTTCTTCGATTCAGGATCAGGATAAATTCGTCGTATTTATCTCAAATTTAAATATCCGCGAAATCCTATTTTCAGAGTGAATTATCCAAATCCGAAGGAACAGCAGTCACGGAGAATAGCAAGCACGCGATTTCCACCACAGTAAATTCAGAGATCGAGGTTCCGAAAGTATCAGAGCAGCCCAGCGAATCGAAAATCGAAGTCGATTCCAATTTCGACAGCTGCCAAAAGAGCATAGACGATCGTCCACAGGCACCTCTGCCGCGGCCACAATTCGCAGTGAAATCGTTCGATATGCCGAGTATCGATTGTGAGGAGCAGGTGGTCGAACCAATTGTGATCAAGCAGGAAACAGACGATACAGCATACGAAGATTGTTCGTACAGATGCGAGGCGACGTCGACGACCGAGAAACCGAAGTGTCAGGACTCTTCCAAAAGGCACTCGATCGAGAAATCTCATCCAGGTATCGAGAATGTGGTCGAGAAGTTGAAGAAGAATGCAGCTGCTGCTCTTCAAGAGTCGGCCCCGCAGAAGATCGACGATTCCAAGGATAAGAACGCGGAGAACCTTCGGTCGAGGAAGCATCCGGAAACGGCGCCAAGAAAATTAGAGAACGGATTGAAGAAGCATATTCTGAGATCCTGTGAGAATTCTCAGTTCGTGGACAACCGTGAAACAACGCGGGAACCTGAGGTGTCGTCGTCAGAAACGTCGAGGACCAGTCCAAGTACTCAGGATCATTTTAAAAAGTCAACAACGTCAGATCTTGCGCGTGATTCTGCAACGAAGAAACACACTTCGCCGGGAGACTGCTTCCTGAACGATAACAACAATGACACCAGAAGCAGTAATAATAATATCAGAATCATCGTTGCCAAGGAACCCGTCGTTAAGAGAGAGCAAGCCTCGTCATCTGACGCTTGTGAAGCGACAGACATGAAGTATGCTGATAGCGACGTGTTGATACCTAAGAAACACCGGAAGCTGGATGTTCCAGAAGACACGTACGTCTTGCCGCCAGACAATCGCAGCAACAAATCCAGAGTCGCGATTCATTCTAAACAGAAACCTACGGTGGATAGGGTCGACATAAGTGGACTAGAACTACTGTCGAACAGCATTGAACAACTGGAACACCTGAAACCAGATACTCAGAACGCAAACGCGACGTCTGATCTGGAGGAATCGCCCATCAGAGCCAATATCATTTCCCCGCAGGGCGAGAATAATAATAATAATAACGTAGATAGTCCCCTTGGTCTATTGTGCGCACTTGCTGAACAGAGGTTCATGGAGGAAGTTGGCGATAAGATCCCAAGGAAGTTGAACATGGAGAACTCCGAGGAGATATCACACGCTGGTAGATTACTACTCAACCTGGGGAGGGTGAATCTTTTAGAGAAAGAAGAAAAGACGTCGGAGAAGAGAAAGTTCATTGAAGACGATTCTGAGAATTGTCAGAGTGCCAAGAGATTCAAGGCAGACGGCGAGTACCAGGATGAGGACTCTAAATGTGATTCGTTGGCCTATCGCGAGAAATGCGACAGGAACAGGCAGATTGAGGAAGGAATAAAGGAGGACGTGGTTCAGACGTTCAGGGCGAAAGAAAGAACTAGGAGAAGCATAGATTTCTCCGAACGAAACGGCGTCAGAATGAATTATGAGGTTGCACCGTTGAAGGAAACTTCTGTTAGCGAAAATAGTCCTTATAAAGATGCAGACTACGAAAGAGACGATACTTACGAGCAGTACGAGGGACAATATGATCAGTATCAGATGAATGAAATGTATAGCGAGGACGGAGGTGCCGAAGGTAATTTATCAGACTCTGACATGGATACGTATAGTCAGAAGGAATCTATAGACGGTAGAATGGAAGACGAGAATAGCAGAGACTATAAAAGACGACTATCTGCAGGAGAGCAGAGAGATTGTCACGATTATAGGAACTTGCAGGCTAAATTAGACGCGAAGAAATTTATTGCTAAGAAGGTGCATATGGATAACGATGCTGACTGGCCGAACATGGATGCTATGGAGCTCGATATGAGAGTCAGGTTGGCTGATATCCAGAGGCAATATAAGGAGAAACAGAAGGAGTTATCGAAGTTGACACCGAAAAAGGATGAGAAGAAAAGTCCTGGTAGGCCTCGAAAGAAGAGCCATTCTTCAAGGTGAGTTTTTAATAAGCAACTGTTTCTCTTGAATTTTATTACCGACATATTTCAGTCAGAAAGTTTGTTTTGTCTGAAAGATATCTAAAAGATTGACTCGTTGCGCTATAATGACGATAATAACTATACTTTGATGACATTTTTCTTAAAACAATGTCTGTTCTGCTAAATAAGCGTCTTTTATGTAGAGTAGGTTTTAAAGAATTTAAACATGAATAATAGTAATAATAATTTGATATCTTGTGATTTTTCCGTAATATACATATAGTGTTATTCAAATTGTTTGAATAAATACGTCGTTAAATATTTCGTACAGCTAAAGTTTTCGAAGCTTCGAAGCTATAATGAATTCATGTATTAGGTACTTACTAATTATTTGGAGTACATTTTTAATTATACACGCATATTTTAACCGATATCTATATTCGTTAAAAATATCTCACGCACATAGAGCCAAATAAACTTTATCCAAGTTGCCACGCAATAGAAAATGGTACAATTACAAAATAATTGGGATGCAACGTAAATAAGTTCGGTTACATTCAATATATGTTTTATGCTTGCAACCGAACATATCTATGTTACAAATCAATAATATAATGCACTCTTTTATTCGATGTCAAACTAAATTCTTCATCGGTCATTCCACAAAAAATGTCCATACAATTTTTTTTCAATCTGACGAGAATGAATAAATGCAAGACTAAATTGAAGTGAAAAAAATTAATAAATTGGATAAAATATAGCAGAGTTTATAACGAGAAGTTTATAAGAGAAAATGAGTGGCTGAAAAATAATGTTCACAGTTCTGAACACGGGCCACTTTTATCACCACCGATGTTGGAACCAATGTCTTCTCCGCACAAATCTCCACCTCGTTCTCCGGATGGTGCATCTCCACCATTGACTCCAGCTGTTTTATCTATGCCAAGGTGTAACGTAAACTTGGTGAAACTAGGCGAACCAAGGAGTCACATTAAACTATTGGACAGTATACCGAGTATTCCGATTCCCGTTCCACCAGTTGCCTCGCCAATTACTGTTCTACCTTTGAACAAACTGCCGGAGGACGACGACGAAAAAAGCACGGGAAGGGTGAGTCGAATTTTTGCTTCTCCGGTTTATATATGTACATCATTGGAAGAATAAAGTTGGGAGCGAATGAAAGAATGATGAAAATTATTATTGATTCAAAAAAGGTTGTACTTTTAAAAGAAGATAGGAAATAATTGTGCTGTAACAATTCTGTTGAAACATATTGACTAGTGGGGAGAAACATTAGCATATCAAGTTCTGCTCGTATTGACGTTTTATTTAGCAGAGTGACAATTGCCACTTTTTTAAAAATATGAATACATTTATGAATAAAGCTTCCAAAGTCCTAGAAAACATAATTACTACTACTGCGACTTACTCATAGGGCGCCAGATTTAAAAAATATACTTCTACGCTAATAATTACATTGAGCAATGCGTATCGTATGTAAATGGACGAAAACAATTAGTGTAGGATTGGAAATACTGCGTGAATGTTGAGTACTTGAGAAGGTCGTGTGCATGGAGGGTACAGCGGCCCAAGGGTTCGGGTGGTCGGGACCGACCATCACCGAGGAATGACTGCGGGGTGTGTCCTAAATGAGTGAGAGCAAATGAGGAATAGAGTGAGAGAGAAACTAAGAGTGAAAGAATATAAAGAATGAATGATGCGTGCAAGAGTCAGATCTAAGGGAGAGTTGGAGCAGAGTTAAGGGAGGATCGAAGTGAAGAGTATCGTGAGCTGAGAGTATTGTTGAAAGAATCGTGTGTTTGAGTAACGTCGTGTGTCGACGTATTTTATAATAAAGTAAGTGTTTTATTTAGAGTAAACTGAAGTCTTACCATCCCACCTGTCCTCTGTTCCAAACTACGTGTAGTTTACGAAAAATAACTTCTACATTAGTCACCGATAACAATAAACCAAACAAGTGAAAATATAATAAATGATGACATATGTCACAAACAGAAGAACTTTTTTTCGAAGTACCATAATCCATAGAATTTTATACAAATATTTTATAGCTGAGCTATGACACATCGTCGCCGGCACCTACGGTCGCGAGTTCCAGTTCAGCGTCGAAGAAACGCAAGGTTGGTCGGCCAAGGAAACTGATGTGCACATCCGGCAGCGCCAGACACCTTACAGAAACTATAGTAGCGAAGAAACCCAAGAGCAAAGGTTCTTTGGTGGGATATCTTTTGTCTTCGAAGAACAGACATCTGCAGGCAAAAGTGAGTTTTACTTCCTCGTCAGAAATGAAGCAAATGCAAATTCGATGCGATAACGTGCAATCCTTTGTTCAATAGTACGTGGGCAAAACTGGTTACACACCGTTGCCATTCAAAACCGGGCTATCTTCCATAAAATCCTCTTCCAAGAGCCATAAATCAACAAAGCCGAAATCGAAGCCCGCGAAGCAGACACCCCTGCACAACAAGAGTGTGATTAGTTCGATTATCGCGGAGAAGGCGAAATTAAGTCACGAGGTAAAGTTGGACAAGCAGAACAAGACGAAACCGAAATTGAAGGCAGAGGCGAAGGTGAAGGCTTGGGAAGAAGATGAAACGAGCAGTGTCGCGGAGAATATAATGCCCGAATCCACTGTACAGGACAATGCTGTACAGGAAAATGCTGTACAGGAACCAGAAACGGTAAGGGAGTAAAGGAAGTTTGATTTTAAAGTAATTTATCAATTTATTTCTGAAATATCTGCGAAACATAAAACATCGAAACATTAAAATCGGATATGCTCTTAAAGATTTTCATTCAAGATACGTATAGTACTTATGTAGTAACATTTGTAAACTTGTTTCAATTAGAAATCCTTCAATAAGGAATTTTTCATGCTGCAGCTGACTACAAATAATTAATTTTCATTATATTTAATAAAATGGCATATACTATGTCAATGTTGATAAAGGATTCTATTTTCTCATTCAGTAGGTTAAAATGGTGCTTCTATTTTGGAAGGCCCGAAAATTAGTACTAAACATTTCCAGTTGATCGGTTCTCTAACTCATTTCCTCCAAAGCTATAATATAATACAATAATGTTATTGAATACCTACCGATGCATTTGTTCAAAGCAATAATTCCAATATGCACAGGTTCACCCGTTGCAACGGTTACTGTAACCAGCGATAATTCCAATAATTCATCTTAACAAAAGAAATATTTGCACTATAATTGTACCTATGCATAGCAATATCAACAAACCAATATACCACAATACTTTTCCATTCGATCTAATATACCATGCAAATTTCTTATTCACCAACGTTTGTTCCTCCTTTCACACAGGAAATCCCCGTGGATACCGTCGAGCCAGTCGACAAAGAGCCAGAGAAGATCAGACACGAGAAGTCGAAAAAGAAGAAGCGAAAATCGAGCTCGTCGTCACCCTCGAGACACAAGTCGGGCGACCGCGACAAGAAGGAGTCGAAGCGACGGAAATCGCTCGAGTGCAAGGAATGCAAGGAATGCGCGAGGGCCGCGCGAACCGAGAAGATGGAGATCGTGAACAAATGCAAATTAACGGCGGCACACTTGGCCATAGACCAGCTGAGAGTTTTAACTGCGATGGGCGGGCTATTTTACGCAGGAAGACTCAGCGCCGTTCAGGCGCCCGATGTTTATGCGATCACATTGGACGGCGAACGGGGAAACAGGCCTCATATCCATTCCAGAGAAGAGATTCTACGTGACGCGGTATATTAACGTTGATTCATTTCTGACCGGGTTTCGTTAGAACGTATTTCTTCATCCCTTCATTCTCGTTTCTCCTCGTCGTTTGTAGATCGTCGAGGTTTGCCCCACATCGACGAAAGAGCTTCCGCCTGGCACAAGATTGTGCGCCTACTGGAGCCAACAATACCGCTGCTTGTACCCGGGTACGTCGGTGGAACCGTCGGAGCCGGACCCAGACCTCGACGAAAAATTTGTCAGCGTGGAATTCGATGACGGGGACAGTGGCAGAATCGCCCTGGACGATATCAGACTGCTGCAGCCCGACTATCCTGTTGTTGGTACGTTCCGACTGTTGTGACGAGAATAGCTGGGGTATGGAGGCGTTTGTAGGGGTAGATAATTTTATGGAGGATTTAGTTGATGATAATCCTTTTGTAACTTGTGGAATGGTTATTTTTCTTTGCCTCTGTACGAAGTTTAAGGAAATGTACAATTTTATTTAACGAGATGTCGATGATTTATTATTATCTTGGTGCACTATTTGTTGTGTCATTTTGTTTGAGCCTTCCAGAAGATAAACGTTTGTGTAGATTATTTTTCCATATATTTTTAAACGAAGATGCGCTCGCTTGCCTGCATATTTCGTAGCGAAGCCTGTCCTTTTAATCCTGGCTGTCCTTCGTAACCCTTGAATATTTCCGTGTGCTAAATTCCTCTATTAAATTACAGAATACGATCCAAATCCACTGCTGTCACTGGGCAAACGTCGACGGCAAACCTCGTTGTCGACGGATGACAAACGTTCTTCAAGCAACGGTCAACCATGCACTTCCCTGAACGGAAATACCGCTGTCACTTCTACGACCAACTGTTTCGTTTCGTCGTCTGACTCGCAGTCGCTGGAACGACACAAGTCGGACGATATGGATGCGAAAGATTTGGAGGAGTATCGCGAGAGGAAGCGCATGAAGAAGAGAAGAAAGGACAAGTTGAAGAGGTTGCAAGAGGCCCAGGAAGGGAAGAAAAAGCACAGAAGGCACAAATGTTGCGAGGAACACAGAAAGCACAAGCACAGGAAACACCGAAAACACAAGCATAAACACAGTCATCATAGTAGTCACAGTGAAGGAAGTCATATCAGGTTTGTTCATTTATAAATCACCCCTCTACTTATTATTAAACCTCTCCGTGGTGCATTATTTGAAAGAAGAAATTTGTTTCACTGGGCGGTTGGAATAATATTGTATTACATTTTTATATTATGTAAGTAAGATTATGCAAGCATGAAGTTGCGCTGCTACTTATTTCGCCAGTTTCAAACTTTCAATTCACGTATGAGAATTGTAACACGCTGGTACTTTGAATTATTGAATTGACGAAACACACGACACATTCGCGGAATTAGTCGTTTCACGTGCAACGATCTAAAGTAGAATTGGCAGCATGTCACGAAGACTGTGAGTTTCTTGAAAAATCTGCCTTACAATAATTTAGTATATTAATTGAATGATTAGTTTGAAATAAATACGGCGTTAATTGGTCCCCAATTTTCGAAACACAATGCATAAACTCCTTTCGTAGTTGAAAGAAGAAGTTTCCTAATCTTAATTCGAGCATTTTTTCCCAAATTCTCAGCAGTGGGGAGAGTTGTTGCGGGCAGAAGAGCGAGGAAGAACCGTCGAAGGAAGCAGTGGCCAAGGTGGAAGAGGAAGAAATCGAGGAAGAAGCTGTCAGACAGGAAGAAGTCGTTCCAGAACCGATCCAAGAACCTGTCCCCGAAGAAAAGCCGGAGAAACCGAAGAAATCGGATAAGAAGTCTAAAATGCGTGAACGACAAGAATCGGTGGAAAGTCGAAGCAAGATGGCTGCGTTTCTACCAGCAAGACAATTATGGGGTTGGGCTGGGAAGGGATACAGGCGACCCGGGGCAAAGGGCAGAGCAAAGAAACAATTCTTCCGTGCTATCCAGCGAGGAAGTGAAACAATTCAGATCGGTGACAGCGCTGTATTTCTTTCCACTGGAAGACCCGACAGACCTTATATTGGACGCATCGAATCCATGTGGGAGACCTCGAGTTCAAATATGATTGTTAAAGTCAAGTGGTTTTATCACCCAGAAGAGACAGTGGGATGCCCAAAGAATTTAAAATACCCGGTAAGAAAGTGACCAATTCTTTTAACCAGCTGTTTCGGAAGATTCATTTTTTAACTTCGATACAAATAATATACTAGACACGTGCTTCGATAGCATCGAATAATGAATGGTACTCCTTTCGATGCTGTACCATTTATTGGACGAATAACACCATAGGAAATACATTTCTAACAAGAGTTATAGGTTTTTCGTAAAAATATTCCTACAGTAATATTAATCAAAAAGTAGATAGTATTCTACTTGGCATTTGATAAGCTATATAATATTAGGCATCCAATGCATTCATATATTCCATATATCATTAGCTGCTTCTGTGCACTAAATTTAATTAGCATTGCAACAAAAGTTTCAGTACATGAATCGACCATGTTTATTTTCTGCCGAAGTAACATTTTCCTACCATATATTATATTAATCTTCATATGAAAATTATGTGTCTATCTGACCCTAAACCGAGACAGGAGTACCATTGCCTCATTTTTAATATACCATTTGAACTACTCTTACAGCTCTTGCATGGTAACTTTAATATTAAACCGTAATATTCAAATATACTATATTTTTGTATGTTCCTTTCCCGCGAATTTCTTACTAACTGTTCATCTACAAATCCGAACGAGAATAAATGAAATCTTATCGCATTAATGCCTTCAGGGTGCGCTGTTCGAGTCTCCTCACATGGACGAAAACGATGTCCAGACGATTTCTCACAAATGCGAGGTGCTGCCGCTGCCAGAATACACTGACAAGTTGGGAAAAGAGCCACACAGATACCTAACAATCTACGACAACAACGACATTTACTATCTGGCCGGCTACTATGATCCAACCACGTATCTGTTGACCATGCAACCAGGGGTTGTTTGAGAGCAGCTTAAGCTGACGATTAAGCTAACGGGCGTTACTTAATTGTCGTCAGCCAATGAATAATTGCGAAATTAAACGAAACGCCGTGGCCGTTTTTGCCACGATCGAAGTTCTGTCGTTTTTCAACGAGAAGCTTTGAATACAGGCGGCAGGATCAAGATCGCCGGGATGATTCTCGATGGGGACAGACGAACGAATCGAAAACGTTCGTCGATCACGGACATTACTGTTCGCGGTTTAAAATGCACCGCGGCAATTGAACAGCAATTTCCAAATTGCCACTATTTCGAGGGACATTCAGAGTCGCAGCAAGGCACAAGCATTATTTATTGCAGCAACGAGGACGAGCTACGTTGCTTTCATTTACGTCGATACATTTCTTTCGCGATGGAATAATATGAGACATTGGTAGGATCGGTTTCTACTTCTGATCGGAGTCAAGATTCGCGTCCGGCTTTTTTTCCTTTCATTATTCGTACGTTGATACAATAATTTTCCATTTACTGGTTTGCGTTCCCTCATTGCCGTTCGACAGCCTCGACAGGGCTTGCGCTGCGCTTCATTTCGGTGCCGTGGACTTTGAACGTGATGCTTTTTCGACGCGAAACGCAATTCGCGATTGGTACACTTACTCGTATATACTTGAATGGGGAGTTGCGAATTTTTCTACATGTGAAATTCCAGACGCGTGCAATGACAATGTTGTTTCGATGTTTAGACGGTATGGTAGCCGATTATTCGTGCGGTATTGTGATAAATATACGGTGGCGCGAGAATCGTGCGATTGTTTGAATGATTACGCGAAGTAATCTCGGATCCAGGAGCTTACATTTATTGAGAGAATTGAATAGGAACAGAAGGCGGCTTGTGCCTTGTGTATAAACAGAGACAAATGAAACAGAAGCAACTAATTCTTCGATTTGTTCGAGCTACGAATTTCGATTGTCTATATACTTGGATCACGCTTGCGATGGATGTTGATAATTAATTACGGAGAACAGATACATATATATTATATATATGTAGAGGAGAGATGCAATAAGTATATCGAGTGGCATTAATTAACGAAGGAACGAGAGATTAAGTATGAGGACGCTGGTAAATATAGTTTATCGACTGTAAATATTAAATATATAGTATATTATATATATGTATGTATACTGTACATAAACGTTAAGTTCGTATATATATATATACATATATATATACATACGTAAGCGAGGATCAGACTTGGATCTGATTGTTAATCATTAGACCGGTGTTAAATATTGTTTGTCTAACCGCGAGATAATATAATGCAAACACACGTACACGCATACATACAGTACAGGCGAAACATGAAATTGAGAGACTTTTTGCGAAATTTGCAGCCCGATTACGCAGACTCTAATACGTCGAATGAATAACGAATCGAAGTTTAAAAGTGTTAGCGGGTATGATCTGTTCCGCTGATAGATATTTCTGAGCTTCGTGGTTTTTCAGTAGATCTTTCCAATACTCTTGCGAACGGCGCACGCGATACGCGATGTACTTAGATTAAGAATTATTTACTCGCGGCAATTTCTTCGTCGTTGTTCCTCTGTTAGGTTTCATTCGGTTGATTTAGTGCTGTCCACAAATAGGTATTACCTGTGGAATTTTGTTGTCCTTAACTCTTACCAATCGGTATACACGAAGGTATCTTTAAGGAATAATGTAGATATCGCTGGACGTATTCTTCGATAGATTAAAAAGATGATACTCGCAATCAGAGGAAGGAATGCTTTGGCGAAGCGAATGAAAGTATTATTTTGTTGTGTTGTTTAATTCGCTGCGAAGCGAGGAAAGTGTAAAGGAAAAATGGAACGCACGGTATTCTTCGTTTAAATATCTTTACATAACACTTCCTCGTTCTCTATTTAAATGTCTTTATGTCGCTACTTCTGTTCGCGTCTATATAAGTCGTGTATATTTCGACTGACTGCCGATATTCGTTAAAGTATAGTCTTGTAATTTGCAATTTTTATTTTTCCAAGCGACAGCAACCACCGCGATACATTTCTCTTGTCTACCTTTGAGTGACTGCATTCTCTGCCTTTCATTTTTACACGAAATTTCTCGCCAAAGGGGCAATACGAAACAAAAGAAGCGCATTCTGTTTAGGCAGGACCGATACGGACGATAGGATAGAGAAATTGGCGCTAGCGATATCCCACTTCCTTGTTCTTCTTTTTCAATTCATCGACGATACGAAATACGCGATTCGATGGATCTCGACGTTTCAGCCGTCTTTGATCCACCACGAACCGCTGGTGATACGAGATAAGGTGCTACCCACAACGTCTTTGTTCGCTGCGCGTTTTACCGTTTCCAATTACGTTCACACTCGCGTACTCTTCGCTCGTTGATTTATGCGAACATCTCGCAATCGTGCTAGTGTTAAGGTATTTCTTCTTTTTTTTATCCAAACGTATTTTCTATCTCCCCCGCGACATTCGGTTTGTCGACGCCAAGAGTGGACAAATCGACCGCTTTCGAACGTTTCTCTCTACACCGTGACAGAGGGTTTCACCTGAAGGAAAACGGGACAGATTCATGACACGCACCGATCACGAAATGAAAAGAACAACGGAAGTTACATGCACACAATCACAACTCTCCGTCGATCAGCGACACGGCGCTGCGTTCCCACCGCGAGATCATCGATTATTCATCGATTCTCGACTACTTGGCTACTTGTTTCGAGACAGACGCCCCCTTTCTCCCGTTTTCGTTTATAAAGCGTAACGGTGCTCGCGGCAAGACGAGATTACACGATACTAGTACAAAATTGCAGTTACAATAACGGCCGTGCGGTTTCTTCCCGCTGACGAGACGCGAAACGCGAAGGAAAAGAATAAATAAGAAAAAGTGAATCCAGAGTAAGTACTTACGTCGTGGCGCGTGTGATTGTTGCGTGTAAATAGATGATGTGAGACGTACGAAGATCGAAATGCGAACGATCTTGCGAACGTCGTTGAACGCCATGTGCGTGCACACGCTGACGCGACGGAGTCGTCGTGGTCGCCTTTTCGAGCTGGACAGATTGATCCTCGATCTTGGGTCGACCATCGTGGATCGATCGCGTGCAGCGCTAACAATCTGTATATTACATAGTATTTTTACATTAAGAGCAACTGAAGCGACGAGGAGAAGAAGTGGGTGATTAAGTTTTGCCGATGAAACGTCGCGCTTGGGCGAAATTTCTGTCGATTCGACGGTGGACAGGTGTTCCCGTCGATCGCGTACGATCAGGTGATTGTTAATAGTAGCAACGTTTCGCGGTGCAACGTTGGTTTGTAATAATGTACATAGAACAGACGTGGAAAATTGAACTGAAACGTTTTGGTGAATTGAACCAGCTGACAGTGGCAGGCAAGAACGCCACTGTGCCGTGCAGGCTAGACGTTCGGGCGCGGACGTTTCATCGAACAGAACTGTCGTTTCGTCGACGACACCGTCGACGTTTCGATCCTGTGAAGATCAGCCTACCGTTAGACAACGTAGACGATTGTTCGATTGTAGATTTGTAAATATCGTAGTATTAGATATATCGAGGGAAATGTCGGTGTTCTCGGTCGGTTTTTTTTATACGTCCCCGATGAATTTCTTGTTCGTCGATCGATTTGGCGATCGTTGAAGAACGGGGCGGACAGTCGATGCCCCGGCGTTTCACGAGAGCAAAGTTATGAAGCGACGAGGGAAAATGAACGGAAAGATCATTTACGAATACGAACGATTTGTATATACGCACGATGAACAAAGAGACGCCGACGTTTCGCGACGACACTCCATTTTCCTTTGAACTCACGTGGAATTGAGACGCTTCTAGGGGAGGGTTTGCGATCAGTCGCTTAAAGAGAGGAGTTTGAAGTGAGCCATGGATGTTTATGAATCGGCGTGTATCGTGTGGGGATGACGATGACGCAAAGTTTCTCCGAGGGAAAACGTGGCTCGTTTCGCCCGAATGATATTTTGTCGGCGAAACGTGTGAGAGAGAATTCGTACGAATTAAACGTATACCGTTCGAGCTAGTCTAGCCGCTACGCTAAGGGTAGTTTTGTAAGTGTTGGTACGCGAAGGTAACGGGTGACCAATAGGTTCACGTGTCTCCCTACGAAGGAACTGTAACGAGCAGAACCGTATTGTAGAATTTGTATTGTTACTTTTCAGACGATTATTCTGTAGATACTTAGCGAGAGAAATTTGCTCGTAGTTTCTCTTGGATCTTTTTCGTCGAGAGTTGGCCGTTAAGAGAGGGGCGGGGGAGCCTGTGAACTTCTTGTTTATCCGATACCACGAGAAAGGATCCCCTTTGCGTCGCGTTGCGTACTCGATTGCCATTTCTGTTGTTTGCGGGAGATATGGAAAACGAGAGTAAGAAAGATAATCACGGAGAGATAAGAGGGGCGGCGTAAATGCGTTCTAGCTAGGGGTTTAGTCGGGGATTATGCGACCCTGTATATTTTACGAGTTGTACAACCGATGCGTGGGTGACGCTTAAGGGTGTGAACGTGATTAAGAGTAAGATAGAGGGAGAGTGAGAGTGAGAGAAAGAGAGTGCGAGAGAGAGCGTGTGTGGTAGAAAGCGAAAAAGGGATAGTTCGAGTGAAAGAAAAACAGATGATAATATTTTATCCTAGAAAATCGAAATTATTATATTTTAATAACGGAGCTGCGGGTAGTCGATTTAAAGGCAAACAGAAAATGTAGTTTCAGAAATACGAGACGCAAGTAAGAGAGGAACAGTGCAAAGGAACGATTAAGAAATGGATATAAAATAAGCGAATAAAAGGAAAACAATTATAAGATAGGAGTTAGAAGAAGAATTGTATGCACAAGTGCTGGTGAGATGAAATCGGCGGGAATTTAAAAGAAAAAGAAAAAGAAAAAAAGAGGTAGAGATGTGACTGTTTTTTTTTTGGAACATAAAAGTCTGAGAACAAAATTTCAGGATAAAACGAAAACAAAGGAGAGATACAGTTGAATTTCATTTATATTTTCCTACGCGAACTTTTTGTATGGCGAGTAGTGGCGCGTGTGTGCGTGTGGGTGCTAGGTAAATCTCGGCTGACGTTCGTTTGTAATAATGAAAAGATAAGAGGAAAAAAGGAAATTAAAAAGATCGTGTATGACGTACGTTGGGCTTGGATATAACGTACTACGTTCACGCGAAAGAAAAAAGAAACTGAAACAAGTGAACACTTTACGATGCACTGCGCCACCTGTGCATAAGTACTTTCTTTCGTTTCTTCTTTTCAATTTTGCAGCATTGTCACGTTGACTACTGTTTCCCGCAATCGAACGACACGTCGCATAGTTTTCGTCTTTTTTTTCTACTTGCTATAACACGCGCCTATTCGTGTTGGGACAGTTTCAATAAATGAGATCCTTGTAGGACTTGGTAAATAAATCGGTTCGAATCCCTTTCTTCTCGATAACATTTTTCGTTTCATTGTGAATTTGTGACTGGGGTGATCTATCATGCCTCTATTAAATTTCATATAAGATGCTTCAGGTGGATAATAGTCATAGTTAATTCATCTAGAGATGAACGTATATCGTTCCGCTCTGTCAACAGATTTTGTGACATTAATTATATCTTGTTCTACTGACGCATGAATTTATTATAGAGAAAGTAGAGTAAAATATTCTTCAAAGAACATAATAACAATTGGAACATAAGCAAGTGCGAAAGATTAATAAGATAAATATTCATAATAATTTGGAAAGAAATTTAATATATTTTTGATCAGGCGATTAATTATTTAATTTTTGTTTCTTAAAAACAAAGAATAATTCGGGAGGTGGTAATATTTGGAATTTGTTGGAAATGTAATAAATGTTAATTAATATTCTGCTCCTACAATTTGTTTCAATACTCTTCGTTACTTACGATCAAATTGATCGTAGGGTGGCTATTATTTTTATTACTATACATAACAATTAGACTTTTTAGAATTCTATATAATCTTAAAGAGACTATTGCGAATGTAATGTAGTCAAATATGTGACACAAACAATATGTTCATTAAATGAGCGTTATGAAAAATGTTCAAATATTGGGTACGAAATAAAAATTGAAAATTTTCGTTCCTATTAAGTTAAAAGACAATTTATAAAAGCTCGTAGTAACTGTATCACCAAGTGCATTCCACTTTTTTATTCCAATTTCTATCCCTCCCAGAAAAGGGAAGGTGAAACAATAAAAGTAATCATTTTCTACCGCAAATAATTTTGTTACCATTCATAGGGTAGTTGGCATATCAGTTTCAATCTAATCAGACTAAAGTAATTATTACCATTATAAAATTCTCCTTATATCTCAAGCACGAAATTTCTCTTCTCCGCGTTCAATTCCCCTAGCTTATCGAAGGTTTCCAAAGATAATCGATAACTATTACGAACGGCAAATTCAAACATCCGGCACAAGAATTTTTCTTTTTTAAAAACAAGCCTCCGAGTATCATTCGTTGATAAAAAAAATCCCATCGTACTGAATGCTCAGGAGATTGGTTTTCTCTGGTTCTGTTTCTTTCTTCTCACAACCAATCGACCCACGAAGAATAGAAATCGGGGAAAAAGGAAAAGAAGGAGGGAACCTGGTAACTCTGTGATAGAAATCGTCCTTGACAGCTGTGCTTTATGTCGAGGTGCAATTAACAATATGCAACGGAGTACCTCTGAATTAAATTCATCACACGCGTGTTTGTACGTGATATCATCGTGGTAAACTATTATTAATTCGAGTTAATCCTATTCAAATGAACGTCACAAGAGTGAATGAACCTCGCCCAATTGGTTACTCTGAGTTAATTATTGATTGAGTACTCGCTTGAGGACGAATGATTGAAGCGACGATTGTTTAAACGATATGAAGTATGCGTGATTGCTTTGGTTCTTTTTTTTTCTTTGCAAGGGAAAGCTTTTGCGTTCTTAGGAAAGATTATTCTGTATATATTGATAGATTAAGTTTTTTGAATTATTTTTTAAGCGGAAACTAAGTAGATTGATGTGAAGAAAGAGATGGAAATAATGGGTCACGAAATAAATGAATTATGACTTCAGTATGGAAGTGTTTGTTGATTGATTTTCATCATTCCGGATACAACACAGAAAACAACTGTTTAGTTGTACGTACAGTACCTTTGCTGTATTCATTTCCCTCCTTTTCCTGATGTTACGGTAGTTACAGGACAACCTGTATAATAGAAAGTATTGCCTATTCTGTGACACACGTGGCCTATGTGTACATATTTGCGATAAAAATCTTTATAAAGTATTGATAAAATGTGTACAGCAATAAATGATACGACTACAAGTCGAAGGAAAGATATCATATTATTCATTTTCGTAAACAATAATAAAGTTAATCAATAAACGTCCAGTATTACGTCGAAACGAAATACGTTATGTGTCATTTTCTATAGGAGGCGGTTGGATTTTCTGGGATTTTTTCACTACGAAAGAGGATTATCTCAATGGAGAAACATCAGTGAAAAATGTAGTCGCGCATGAATCGTTAATCCGACAGAATTCCACCAAGAAAATTGGGAGCAAAATCAAAAAGAGAAAACGGAAGCAATAAAAGGTGTTCCTTTAGCGTGCAACGGTCGACAAAAATGGCCCATAGGGGATACCAGTTTAAGGCTGTGCATTCAATACCCTCGAAATACGAACCTGGCTACTCTTTGGTCAATTCGTATTCCCACTCATTCCTTTCAGAATTCCTACCAAAATATTTTCAGTTTTCAATGAATGCACTGAGTCTTGAAAAATTTCGACGTCCAATATTGCATTTCTTTTACAACAAAACGCACGATTGACTATTAACATTTTTCCATTTTATTTGTACAATGCTCCATAGTTTGGTTTGAGAAACCCTTCACAATTATTGTCCAGCACTTCAAATACGTTTTCCATTCTTTAAAAGATTCCAATATTCTCTTTTGCTAAACTAATATTAAATTATATAATACAATTTCAATAATTCACACTTCATAGTCAAAATTTGTTAAAACTGTTAAGTGTCAATTTTTCAGCAGGTATGTATGTATAATTTAACCGAATATAAGTATCCAACAATTTACAAAATCCCATAATTATTTCTAAACGATGCATTATCGAACGTGTTATGAAAATAAAAATAATCAAACACATTGGAAGCGTTCAAAAGTCGATGAACCTGTCGAAAAACCTGTCGCCCTAATGGATCTGAAAAAACTGAACCACCAAATAATTACACAAGAACGAGACTGGAACAATTGTAGTCACCACACGGCCATACATCGCGGCATCGGTCGAAAAATAACGCGCGAAAGAAACCTGGAGTGGCCACGTCCCGGGTGCCGTCGTTCGATCGTCAAAACGACGATCTACGAGCGGAACGAGGATCGTTCCACGTTCCGAATATGGAAAACGATTCCGCTTTGTCTCCCTAACGATCGCCCCATTTCGACGACCGATCGAAAAACCTATTGTTTCGAATTGGATTTTAATTTAACGGCTTTACAAGCGCGTGACGTGGCGGTGATAACAGAACAGCTCTAAACGGAGTTCCAATGGAAAACAAATTGTCCTCCGCGTCCGTATCCGGTTCCTTTTTGTCAGTCGAGCTTTTTATACTGCGTCGAACCGGAAGTTTTCGATGGAGATTTCGTTTTAAATCGTCGTTATCGAAAAGTCACATCGACCAGTGAATTTTCGTCGCGTGCCGCACGACAGAGCGTACAAATTATGGGGAATATTGATTTAATATTATAGAGTATCACGACGGAGTTGCGTGCACCTCATTGATCGCAAGCAGGAGCTTTTAATGAAATATCGGATGATATAATATGCATAAAGGAATTCTATTGTTCAGTATATGGATCTAATCAGTTCAAGACGGTAAACAAATTTTTATTAAGAAGTTTTTACTTACTGAGAATAAAATAATGTTACACGCGTACATAAGAAATTGCATTTTTCAAATTAAAGTTCTGTGCATAAACTAGTATATACTTTATTATTGTAAAAGAAGTCAATTGTTTTGTATTTGTGGCTATAAGTAGCAGTTACCCAAAATTTAATTTAAATCGCCTGTCGATAACATACGATACACGAATATATTATTTATTTATCTTCTTGAAACTTCACACATTTGTATAACTGTTATTATATATATTCTCTATAAATATAATATACTTGCACTTCTTCAATTAGTAAATTTACATAGATAAAATGAGAAATAAAATTTCGATGGCAGACGATGAATTATGTTATAATGTTTTAAATAGTAGTTAGTAGTCGTGGACTTAAATAATAATCTGTGTCTCTGTCTCTCTGTATATATCACGTTCAGAATTGCTGACAAAGTAGAAACTACTTTATAACGTCAGTAAACGTATGCTGGATACGCTTGTTATTTCTATCCGCCTTGGTTTTAAATATAAGTTAATTTTTAATCTCATATCTTGGTTCTAATATTATTATATAATACTCAGTGCCAATCAATTGTTGTAGAAAAATTATTCGGCGGAATATCTTCGCCAAGTATGTTCCAATTCGATTAAAAAATTATTAATACACGGCGAGTTTAAAGTAGTCGGAAGTCAAAATTAAATAGTATTTCATAAGTGGTGAAAGTTCACGATTTCAATGGATCTGCGCATTTTTCATTTATGAAAAACGTTTAGGAAGTGCTCGTAAATAATATGGCAACACGAAGTAAAATTAAAAGTACTTGTTCCATGTTTGGAAATATCTATCCAAAGATACTAAAAGCTTGCAGCGCATTAACAATATATTCCTATTTTTATTTGGCTTCTATCATAATAATTGCTTAACATCAAAAAGTATTGTGAATAATGTCGCGGTAGAAATTGAATCGTATTACATTTCGTAGCTGTCACGTTTGGCAACTAGAGTTGTATAAATTTGACAGGGACTATATTATGTAGAAATATTATATTGCCTTACATACGGTGGAGCATGAGCGATGATAGTGATTATTATTTGCGAGGAAGTATGTCTGGCCTGTAAGGGATGATTCTACTTTCGGAAATTTATGTGGAGTTTCTTCGCGTACATGTAGCTACATATCTAAATGGATACGTGATACTGAAGAATCTTCTGGCAACTTTCTGTTATGCAAAACATACATTGTATGCGTGTTTAATCCATTGGAAATAAATCGAGAGTAATAAGATTGGGTAACGCGCGTTACTACGTATGAAGTTATTTAGTTTTCGATTCCTTTCCAATTTTTATTGAAGAAGGAAGTACCACGGTATGTCTGTTAATGGGAAGCGGTTATGAATTTCAATTTTGTATGAATTTTTGTCTGTGCAACAGATTCAAATATTCAGAATCGTAGAATAAACTACTACAGTTAAACTGAAACACATTTTTACAGACCAAAGTTAACTCGCCATAAATAAAATGAAATATACTATAAATTGTTGATTCTATTTATACTCACGAGATCAGTAAACTCCAACACTTCTAAATAATTTCCTGATTTCCAATAAAATGCGACAATTTTATACATATATTGAACAATACATATTACAATATTTATTTGTATATACACTATCGTGCAAAGTTTGTATCGCCCCTTTCTTGTTCGACGAAACAAATCGTTTATTCCATATGCAAATGTTTAATCAGAAATATTCCACATATAAGTTAAAGTTAAAGTAACATGATATTGCAGATAATAGAACATAAGTATGACTGAAACATTTATTTACTTACGAAAATCTCTTTCGAAATTCTACAAAAATAAAACAGTATTTCTAAATTCACAAATTCTTCAACACGTCTTAAACCTCGCGCATCGTCTCAATAACACACTTCTCGATTTTTTTAACCTTTTTACCACAGATGTGGAATGCATCGACCTAAATCCCAAGAAAATAACCTATCACACGCATAAAATCATCCGGCCAAACAAGTGCATCGCTACGGTTGCTTCAGCTGCCATGCCGTACTAATTCGTCTGACCAGCGACGGACACATCTACTTAGCCTCTTCGCTGTGAATTACGAGTATGCTCGTTATGAAGAAATGGCAATTTCTTGCGTAACGATGAGTATACTCGTCATGCGAGAAGAGTAAATGCCATTTGTTATTTCAATTAAAACTATTGTGAACATTTTGAGATATTTTCACATGATGTTTCTAAATATTGTAATTTCTTTGCAATGATCATTAAAATAATACACAAAAAATCTAAATATTGGTGCTCGCCATACGAAGTGCCATTTCAGTTCCGCCGTTTGCTTTAAGCAATATCATTCTGAAAGAATAGATTCAATTTCCAATTTACCTAGATTTACTTAGATCCATTTGCTTATTCAGAAAATTATGAATATTAAAGTTTTGTAAATAATACAAATTATTGGATATTTACGAGTGATAGTAAATATAATATGTCATGCTAGAGCAAAATTGTCTCAACGTTCTTACAAATGTCTTACTAACAGAGATAGTTAGAGAACCAGATGGATCTATACTTGGCAAGTCAAAAGGGCCCAGTTCTTTTGGCTGTTCTCGTTCAGTTCGAGGGGGCATTTCAGAGTGAAAGGACATTCCTTCTGAGGTATTGTAAGTACGTTGATTGAGAAAAATATAATAGCTATTTTATTTAACACGCCATATCCAACAGAAATAAATTTAAGCAGTAAAATGGTTTAGTTTAAAAAAGAACTAGTGCCATTTCACATAGTAGACACAACGTAGACGCACACGCTTGAAAAGGCGGACGTCGCAGCTAAGAAGTGAAGTCCCCGCTACAAGCAGGGCAATTATGGGCGCAACGGTGTTTCGGTTCGATCGATGAAGGGGGCATTACTCGATTCGGCAAATATTTGTATGCGTCGTAACCGCAGAAATCATTCCAGGCCGGTGACCCGGCGACGGTGATGGAATTCGAGCGGCCACGAGATTGGCATCGATTCCTCTTCCGTAATTGCGGTTATCGCGAGCCCCAACCTTCCGATCTCCCTCTCCCGTTTCTTCGTCGTCCTCTCCGTTGGAACGACGATCCATCCTCAGTGGACGATTTTCAGGACGCTCCGGGGTACAAGGGGCTCGCGTCCTGGTTTATCGCGTGTTCACCAGCGATTCGTCGGGTCGGTATGGACGGTCCTTTAAGAGGTTGTATTGCCGTGGGCCACATCGCCGGCGCCGATAATTAGGATTCGTTTACATACACGCTTAAGTTTCCCCGTGGACGGTCGGTGTATTGTGGAGAAGCGGAGCGTAGAAAAGGGGAAGGTTCTGCATAATAGCCGACCATTGTTACCCTCGTCGTTACTGCTACCGCCAGTCCCTCGCCCCGTGCAGTTCGTCGATCACCTATTACGACGAAACGCTGCTCTAAATTCTTGGCTCGTTCGTGCCAGCCTCGTTGATTTATCGATCGAATTTAATAATCCGCGATCAGCTATCGCGCGGAATTAATCAGGCTTCCTTTTGGGGATGAAAGGGTTGATGCTGCAGTGCGAGAATTTATTCTATGGATTTGTCTGTTCTTTTATTTGTTTGTCTTCTTTTGGCAAGTAGATTTGGTATCGATTGCAAGGATATTTTACGTATCGTTGTGTCGGTTCAAGGTAGTCAAGGTGTAATTAATGAATCTTAATCGCAACGTGGTTGACCAAAATGTAATACATTATTTCTATGGTTTTTTTTTTTAAATAAAAGCACAATCACGATATGCGATGCCAAAAGTTTGTACTGTATCAAAATTGTCAATAGGAATGATTAAAAAAGCTTATTGAAAATTTCGGTATTACTTTTTGGTCAACCCTATAACTTCAACAATTATTACCTTTATTTGGTACCTTTTGGGTATTTGTTTTGCATGCCAAGTACGCAAATTATGGATCGGTTGCAACGTTGAAAATTGAAATTATAATTTTCTTTATTTAATATAGAGTTTTACGTCGCATCGACTTCAAGGTCTTTACCGACTTACTGTCTTTACTTTATATTTTTTCGAATAGTTTTGTTTCCTTTAGGAAGCTAATGGTGTTTTTCTGGTGGTTGTGGGAGGTCAAGGCCGTGATTGGATGTATTCCGTATTTCAGTCTCTGATTTTGGTATATTTTACACTCATATAACAGGTGTTGGATGGTTATTTGTTGGTTGCAGATGTTGCAGATAGGTGGTTCTGTTTTTGTTAGGATGTATTCGTGGGTGATTCTGGAGTGGCCAATTCGAAGTCTATTCGTGGTTGTCCTTTCTTTTCCGTCCATATTGCAACTTGGTAGTTTTCCGTAGAAATTATGGACTAAGTCGTGTATTTTAGTCCTGTTGATCGTAAGCTATATTCTATTCCATTCATTTTTTATAGATTTAACGATTGACATTAGGAGATCTTGATATGCGATTGGGATGTTGGTTCAAACTTATAATTTATACGTATTTTGTATACAAATTATTTGTCCAACCAACATATTCCCTTTTCTTATCCCTTCTGAAAAAAGAGTTGCAATGTACTTGAATTTCACTAATCTCGTAATTGGGATACGTATCGTAAATATCTAATAGATCACTATAACAATTTGGTCCTAAATGCTAATGCCAATATAATTACAATGACACATATACATAATATTGGCACTGTTTCAACGTGAATGGTTTGAACAAGGCGACAGCATACAGCCAAGAATTTTCGAAACAAAAAAGTAAAAGTGAAGCGTTGCGATAAATTCGGTTTAAGCCATTCGTAAGAATCTACGAGATATTCGCGCAAACACCTCGACTAACATTTTCCCACTGGCGCCGTATAACACGGTCTCTATGCAGTCACGTAAAACGAAGTGTAGCCTTTCAAATGGATATTGATTTTTCTGTCGATACTTGACGTATCTCGAACGTGAAAATTCGTTTGCAGATTTCTCGTGCCTTGTACACCACCGAAATGTAGCCCTTTGTGTTTTTGCTGTCCGCATGGAAATTCATACGGCCTTCTATTTATATTCCACGACGGAATCAAAATGATGGCTTGTCTTCGTAAAATTCAGACGCAACTTTCACCCTAGATCTCGCGTGTAATCATTTACATACGAATGCCTATTGCGTATGTTTGGTAATGATTTACAAGTATATAATTTTTAACAATCCGCTTCGTTCTCTAACGAGAACGCTATTCATCTATTTTAATTCGCTGGCGACAGGTTGCTTTGACATATTGGTCATAAATTGATTACTATTTGTGTTGAATATCAGATTTATATGGCGCCTGTTGGTGTGGCGATATTCTGGCATTATTTGTTCGCATGACGTATGAGAATATTTCTTCGAGCGCGAACGTTTATGCTACTGACGTGAAATCTTTTATTTTTCACCGAGCTTCATAAAATCGCTGGGCATTATTATGTATGGTGTAGTTTAAAAAAATGGTTTGAAGGATTACTGGTACTTTTTATAGTAATGTTACCTGTTTTACAGAGGAAATTACCGTTGGAAATTACCGTTTCTTGAACGATTAGCGTATCAGTAGAGATTAGAAGATGTAGGGAGGTGTTAATAAATAAGCGAAAGGTTGAGCAGGAATGAAGCATGATATTAGAATCTACAGTCCATTGCGATGAAAGCTAGATTCTGTAAAATGGTAACGAAAAAGAATTTTGCAGGGTTACTGAAATTAGATGAAACGTTAAATGGGATGTTTTAGTAGCTCTGCTAGCTACATTTATTCAGAAACTACTTCTGAAATATCGGGACATTTATTTCTGAAATAGAAACCAACTTTAATTGCTCTATATTTAAGATTTACTTTTTTGCCAATTATCTCCCCGAATGTGACGAATAATCAGTAGCATCAGTATAATAATATCCTCTGCCTACTTTCCAACCACTAAATTGGTTTCTCCGTTTATTTCTATTCCATTCACACTGTGGGCAAATTATCGAATTTCAATTGAACCTTGTCCATAGGAAGAATTTTTGCAATCTAAATCACGAGTACCGAATACGACGAAAAGAAACTTGATTTCTTTATCAATATCTCATACTAAAATTAAATATAGCACACTCATAAGTCAGCAAGAGCAGCACGTACTATCGCTATCATTGGAACGAGGATTTTGTCGTGGGTGGGTAACGTTTATAAATCTTTAAAGTTTCTGCATCGGTTCCCCAGGAACCGCGTTGGAAAGTTTCAAATCCGAAAGCGATCATGTTCGGTGCGGTTTCTGCTTTCAGAAAATCGATACTGTTTGAGGTTTCTTGCAAAATGTGGCGGCCGATACACGTGTTATCCTACAATGTCAGGTCGCAGCTGGAGGCTTGTTTATCCTCTAAGAGAAACGGTTGCCAGAAATACCACGATCACTGCTGGCTTCGACAGCATTTAACGAAGCTTCCGCCAATCTCCGAAGTTTCGCTGATATTTTGTCTCTTAATCAGCTCGTCCCTATTATTCCTCCTGCTCCTGCTGCTGTTGCTGCTCTTATAGTCGCTATCGATGTTTGGACACGTTAATCCTTGCTCTGGAACAATTTAAAATAAAGTTAGATAGTTACAAGCAGCGTGGTTTAGATTGGTAGGTAATATGCATTAGAGATAAGCAATCATGAATAATGTGTACATTATTTTATGCACAGAGATTGAACATAAAGTTACCAGTTTTTTTATCATACACAAGGGACTATCTGCTATTCAATTTTCCAACACTCGTTAATACGTATTTAAATATGAACTTCATCTCATACTGTATGGGAAATTTTAATTCTAATATTTGATATTATTATCTATTATTTAGTTAACTTTTGACACATATGTCGCCCAAAGCGCATGACTCATGAAGTATTGGCCGTTAAAAGGAAGACCTTTCCGTTGTATTTTAATTTATATCGGCCTTCGTATAGCTGAGGTGTATGTGAATATTTCATATATTTAAATAAAAGAGCTTTCCCGGTTCTTAGATTCCTTAAGACGTGTCGGTATCTTGACTAAATCTGAAGTTTCTTTCAAGTATTTGAGTCGTCTTTTCTGGGAATTTAACTGTCTGGATCATCCTTTTTGTAGATTTAAAGGACCAGCCCGCAAAGGGATTCTCGGTGACCGTATTACCTTTTAATCTGGCTTCAGTGATATCTTCAAGACGGATTTTAAATGGACGAAATTGAATGAGATACGACTTAAGACCGAAATTGTCGTGGTCATTTTATAATCAAGTGATATCGCAAAGCTGAAAATATAGTTTTTATAGTAGTATACAATTATAAAGCAGGAAAATGTTTCCTTATCTGACCATTTTTTTAATCTGTAATAACAATTAAGAACAGTGAAGTACTATGTTGATAATATACATATGTGATACTGTTTCGTATTTATATGCACACTGTGACATCACGAAGGAAATATTATCGTGCAAAAATTCAATTTCTTCCATTTCAATGCAAAATTAATTGCTGAAACACGATTTCGTTTAACCCCGGAATCGAACAGTATTTTCAGTATTATTTGATTAAATCAGTCTAAACTAAATTTCGTAAATTCCGTGATCCGTCTACCTGTGGCGCACTCGCAATATTCGACAACAGTAGCGAATCCTTACGAACGCTGAGTTTAATTGATCAAGGTCTACCACGACGGTCCGCGCAATGCGTACTCTAATCGTGGGTCACCTTACGAAGTCTTGTAAGAACCCCGGAGCCCTTATTCCTCAGATATGTATAAGTGCAAGGCTCGGCTTGCGAAGGTTCAAGATCAAGGTTGCAAGGCTTGTCTTGGCTGTAGTAGGCGATGGTACTCAAGATCAAGGCTCGGCTTGTCTCGAGTGTAGTCGGAAAGGAACTAACTTCCTCGTCGAACGTTTTCCGAAACGTCAACTCGGAAGTGATCTTGTGCACGCTGATTGAACATTAGAAAAAATGGCTATTTGTTTCTAGGAGGAGGGGGTGCGTCTTCAAACATTGCCATGAATTTGGCAACGCAGCGGAATTTCCGCCAGGTTGTCCAAGCCTGATCTGTCAGATGTCTGTTGGGCCCAGCTCCAAGGCCCCTTTGGAAGACCACGTTTATGACGCACGCAAATTAACTGTTGAGCTCGTGAATAACTTGACGACTTGTAGCTTCTTGGCTAAAGATATAAAACACTTTCCTCAAAAACAGTCTTGTTACTTGCGTGTTATAAAACGTGCTAGCCATCTGCACCTGGAAGCTTTTTCCGGGTGCCGATTTCTAGCCGCCCTTTTTCGGAAGGTACCGAGTTTGTTGATTCTCCCAGTAAGCCGTGGAACAATGCTTGCTGTTTCGTTTCGCGACGAATCGGCGTTAGAAACTTGTCCTCGATAATCCTTTGACCGGAGCCTGAGGACCGCGCGCTCGACGTCTCTTCGCAAGGAAGGTTTCACGTCGGAACACTACCCATTATAGCCTGTTTCACGAAAAGAACAAACTGCCAAAAAAAAGATGAAGAAATGAAGTTCATTAACAGAAAAAGAATAATGTCCCCACGCCTTTTTCATCGACCTCAATCCAGTGATGGCGAAAAGTACCTTTCCTCTCTTTTTCAGACGACAAAGTGATCCGCAGCACGCCTCTCTAAACACTGGCACTGCCGCAGACATCTTCAGCACAAAGTCCGCAAATCCCTCGGTATCTGTGTTTGCGCAGCGGGGCCGCTGTCGTTTCATTATTTCCGTTCCCTTGAAATAACTGGGCCAGTAACGCAAGTTCGCGACAATTCGTCCATTCTTCTTCTCGTTTTCCTCCTCTCGTCGCATGAACGTTCGTCTTTCCCGAAGCCGTCGAGTTAAGCCGCCCTTACACACTCGACCGAGTGTCCACGATCGTTGCCGGATTTCAGCTTTAGTGAAATTTCAAGCATCGAAGCCGCACGGATAAGGGCGGCGATTGCATCGAGAACAACGAAAGAACTCGGTTTTCTCCTCGGTTACATCGCGGGGTTTTCCACGCGACGCAACCAGCCTGTCGCCGATTTTTCCTCAATTTCGCCGCGAGTTCTTTCTTTCTGAACTCTCCTCGTTGACATCGTTGCGGAGAAACTTGGAGGAATCCTGTGGAATGTTTGGTTTCGTCTTTTGCGGGGAGGGAAAGCGAAACGACGATAGGCGTTGAATTTTTACATGCCCCGAATCGTTTGGATTCGTGAACTGACGAAGATTTCATGTAGCTGTGCTAAAATGATTCAGAAATCGTTGTTTATTTAAGGGCCAGTTATGCTGTAATAAATATTCGGAAATAGTGTTTCATAATTGTATTGAAGTAAACTTTAAAATATTTGTTAAAAGTGGATTGCGAGTTATTTTATTTTTCACTTTTTTATATAATTATGTGTAAAGTATCTAACGTGGCCGAATACTTCCGTGATCAACTGTGATCTATCTTACATGATCAGTAATTAATCTTCTATTGTTTATTCACATGGTACGTTAATTAAACTAGCCATTTTATATAACGAATGTTAACGAATCATTCGCCAAGAGTCAATTTAACCCATGCACGACTATAGAATAACAAAATATATTTCATTACACTAAATTGTGATTTTTAATATCCCAACACTATACAATTCATTTTTCCTTCGAACGCAGTAGTACGAATGATACATTAAAAATGGGAAGACCCTGTTCATACGAGTTTCCATATGAGGATTAAGCAAGCAACTAAGAAAACTCTCTTTACAAATATACCCAAATAGATTCGAAATTATATGACGAAGAAAATTTGAAGCGAAATATCCCTAGACTTTCTTAATATACTTCACCCATTCCTAAAATGGCTCATACAATCAAATTGAATACCAGAGATTGTCCATCAAATTCTGATATCCATGCGCACAGAAGTACTGAAATAAGCACTCTGTAAAAGTCATAAGATTATACGAGAATATATAAAATCATCTACCTCGAAGGTATCTAGGCAGAGAACACTTTCAGGACCTCTTAAATTTCGGCTAATCTTAACTCCAAGCATCATCTCGAGTCCCATCACGGCGAAGTGGCCCATCGATCCACCACCTTCCCTCTTAGATTCTCAGTCAGCATCCGCTAAGAAGGTGTCACGAGTAAAAGTGCCACGCAGAATGTCGAAAGCTCAAGAACAAAGCCCTCGACCTCTCTATCAGAAGCCTTCTTTTATTCCCCAAACAACGCCTCGAGCTTTAAACAGCTTGTTTGCGTGTCTTGTTTGGAAAGTGTCCCCGTATTTGACTGCACTTGCCTCATATAAATCACCATCGACTTTCTCGACCGGAGCTCAGTGTCCTGAAAGCGCCATTGTTGTCCCGCCTGTTCCCGTAACAAGAAAATTATTTACGACGCTCGTTGGATAAAGGAACACCCGAATAGCACCCAGATCCTCGTCAGCCCTCCTCGAATCATAAAAAGAAAGTCACTAGGACCACCGACAGGCGGTGCCATTATTTTCCAGCAGAATACAGCAACGGCCATAAGTATTCTGACAACAGAAATCTTTTTACTTTTACTCGCGTATCTGTGCTTTATATTATATCCTCGAAAGCGTCGGGTGGGGCTAAAGTAAACATTTTAAAGTAAACATTATGTTAGTTTGATAAGAAAGTCATAGTAAAGGTAAAGTGATATATTAAATATTTTTCAAGGTATGCCATGAACGAATGTTTCAATTTAGTAATGCATAAAAGGGAACCACAAATGATCTCAATAAATCGTCACTTATTCTTGATTTCTATCGTCATGGAACAAGTGTTCGAGCAATCGAATGTATGAAGAGCGACGAAGGATTACTTATGCCCTGTACTGTACATCTTCGCGTGGATGTACCATTATATCCGTCGCCACAATAACGTTCACGTGTTCCTCTTTTCCCCTTCATGGGTCAGCTTTCCCTGTTTCACCATTGTCGTTACGCTACCGGTTCCTTTTCGTTTCCGAACAGCTGGGTCCAAACCTAGTCGCGCTTTTCACGCTTGCTGGTGTTCCGGCGTCTTTCATCGCTGCCCGCGGCCGTGAAACGCGCCTATGGAAAACTTATCGAGCAGAAAGTGGCCGCAGGTACACAACTGGCCTCCCGCACCTCGTACTTCTTTGCTTTCGCTGTTCTGTATTCACGTAGGATATTCCCTGCCTGAAAGATGAACAATCGATTTTGTGGTATGTTGCGTGATGTGTTATGTTGGGAATTTTCTATATATTTCTGGGAAGTTTTATTCCATTTTCTTCTTTAGTTTTTGAGGGCAAGGACGGTTTGATGGTTAAGGTGTAAAGATCGAAGGTATGGCGGAGATGTGGAACTTTTTTCGAGCCAGTGTTATTTAGGCTAGGTTGAATATTGGGGTGATTGTGTTTAGTTAGTACGTGGTTTTTATTACTTGTAATGTTTGATGATTGATGGTGGATCCATGAATGCTCAAGAAAGGGAAGGGACAGGTAATGGTACTCAGATTGCAATTTAGTCTATGGTGGTTTCAGCATTGATGAGTTTTGCCTGAATATGAGCGCGCGGTAGAGCAAAAGTGTAAATGTACATACATGCATACAGTGGCTGTTGAAAATTCGCGGCCACAATATGATTTTGTTATATCACATTAAAGATTCTTAAGAATAACGATTGCGTACGTATAGCTCGTACATTAAATTATAAAGTACCATCTGCTAAGCCTTTTGCAAAAATCATGTAATTATTTTTGATTTAGACGATATATAAAAATAACTGCTTGACCGGAAACTTTTGGCAGCCACTGTATGTAGAAGTAAAGAATGTTAATCGGCAAAGGAGCATGTAGCACAGGACATAATTGATGTCAGAAACCGTGTGCAAGATCAACTGACCGCCCAAGGCATATCGTACTACTGCAAATGACGTCGCAAGTGACCCTTTACATTACAGTTAGAGAACATGTGCCTGCAGCTTTGAGATAGAGGCAGATAGACTGACAGAGTAGTTAAACAGTACGGTGTGATTCGTTTTGCAACGTTTAATCATTTTAAATTTATGCTACTTATAGATTAATAAGATTCAAATTTTGGCGCAATATAATTGAAATGTACACTAATTGTAACTAAGATTCATTAGAATGTGCATACATAAATAACACATTTATTAAATTCCATAATCGAATAAAATTGTAAAATCTTTAGCAGAAATTTTTCGAACTGAAAGGACTTGATTATTTTAATTAATTAAAATGTTGCTATTCCGTACACGAACTAAATTAAAATAGATTTGAACACTTCTTACATACGTTGCCCATTTATTTCTGTGCGTCAGTGTTACAGCAAAAAAATATTGATGCTGTACATACGTGAAACATACATATAACATACGAAACCACTTATAGCTTCTTTTAACGCGAACGTTTTTATTTCGAAGCAGTAATTTTAGCGCAATTATTTGCGGCAAATGTCGAACGCCAGCTGGTGTGATTCATTTGGTGAAACGAAATGACGATCGTCGACTTGCCATTACGACAACTTTGCTCGATGCATTAAACGGCTTCCTTGGAAAGCACCACAGATGCAGCTTAAGTTAGACATCGAGTTTCTGGAATTGCTAGCGTATTCCGGGTACGCCTGTTACACGCTTGATACTTATTGTCATTCCACGTTTAAACTGAATTTCACGACAAATGGAATACTCTTTATTTCCTGTTAAGCGAACATACATACATATATTCGTAGCAGATGCAACCAATATATCAACTAAACCCAATAAAAGTATTGTAGGATTGGAAATACTGCGTGAATGTTGAGTACTTGAGAAGGTCGTGCGCATGGAGGGTACAGCGGCCCAAGGGTTCGGGTGGTCGGGACCGACCATCACCGAGGAATGACTGGGGGGTGTGTCCTGAATGAGTGAGCGCAAATGAGGAATAGAATGAAAGAGAAACTAAGAGTGAAAGAATATAACGAATGAACGATGCGTGCAAGAGGCAGATTTAGGAGAGAGTTTGAGGAGAGTGAAGAGTGTCGTGAGCTGAGAGTATTGTTGAGAGTGTTGAGTGAGTCGTGTGTTTGAGTAATGTCGTGTGTCGACATATCCTTATAATAAAGTTAGTGTCTTTATGTGAGTAACTGAAGTCTTATTACACCACCTGTCCTCTATTCCCAAAACTACGTGAGGTTTACAGAAAATAACTTCTACAGTATCGTACCTTTAACTATTTTATTTTTGTCTGCTTAAGGTCAGCAGGGATTCAAAGATACGGGCACAGTAGTATCATCATACTATTAAGAAGACAGATAAGTGAAGTAAAGGAACAGAGAAATTTATAATTCTGGTGTATTCACTTATAGATTATCTAAAGTATTAGCAACATCGTGTCTTAATGTCAAAGCATTAAATGAATCATTTAAGTACATACAAATTAAAAACTATTAATTTATATACTTAACTATAAATTGAACTCAAATACCTTATTAATTATATTGCAATAAATATCCATCAAAGGAACTACAAGGGAATTTGATATACTTTGTAGAGTTAAATGGAAGAAATTGCACCCTCAAATATTGCACTCTTAATAATTTAATCAATTCTACTGTTTTTCTCAAATCATGTGTCTTGTGCCAAGAAGCAAAGAAGGAGACAAGAGTGGGTGCACGAAGTAAATATGAGGATAGGAATTATGAAACATCGCCTTTGCATGTGTACGTAAGAAACTACTTGAGGCGGCTTCTGGGTAGACTTTCATGAAACTTTTCGTTCCTGCCCGCGGTTGGATGCTTTAAAAACGCCGTAACAGCCCGCGGTGTTCTGAAGGATGTTTAAAAAATTGAAGCGCAACTTGCTTTATCGCGGCTGCGTTCGTAGCAAGAAGTTCGTCTCGTAAACGCTTCCACTACAAATTACAACTTTGTTCGAACTCGAGCCTAGCCATAACCACTTGTTACTATTGCAGCGGTGATCTTGTTTGAAATTAGTTTTGAAATATTTTCTGTCGTCCATCGTGAAAACTATGCTATGTATACTTTTATTATCGGGTCCGTAGTAGTAGATTTAAATTGGAATTGCATTTCGAACGTAAGAGAACGTGATAAATAAATGAAAAGTTAGTATGAATTTAGCACGTGAAGAGCAACTATGAAAAGACAATTGTAATTAAGAGGTTTTAATTTTAATGAACGACAAGCAAATTTTGTAAGACTCATTGAACTATTTTTAATTGGACTTGCAGTAAAATGTCGCTGTGAAACGACGTCACTTACCATTTATTCTGTCTTACTATTAAAGATTGTATTATACTATTGCTGCGTTCTCACGTGAAGGTTTTTAATTGTGCTGAAAGATACAAAGACCCTTGGTAACATTTAGAAAATTTGCTGAGTCTTAAAAAATAACAAATATTGCCACGATTGTTGTACTGATAATGTTGCACTGATAATGAATTATGCTAAATATATTTATTTGGCATAATAAATATATATTATATTTAATATACATATACGTCTTTAATATACATACCCTTTAATTTTTAATTTTTCTACTGCCACATGAACCGAACATGGATATTTAAGAAACAGAAATTTGTATCGTTCGTTTCTCTCATATTAATCATTCAATTTCAATACACAAAATCGAAAACATTTCATCAAGTCACTTCGATATTATACATTTAATATAAAAGAGAGACGCAAAGAAATACTTACCATTAGATAAGTATAATTATAAGCATATAATTACAAGTAACCCCTCCTTTTCCTTTGCTAAAGACATTTCTTCGGCACTGCAGCTTCTAAACAAAGAACACAGTAAGATTTTACTACTTGTCGCATGTCTACGCCTATCGTGCCGATCCGCCATAATCTCTTTCACTGGTACACTTTCTCACCCCAGAGGAAACATCGATCGACATCTCCATTGCATCGGTGTCGAGGGTTAAAAGAACAAACCCAAGAACGAAGAACGCCTTGGTAGCGACCCGTCAACTTTCATATTCTTTCAATCGCGCCTTTCGATCCATCCACACGCCGTTAGCTAGCTATAGAGAAAATAAAGGGGGACGAATATGTAATACTTCTGTCTATATGCTCGCGCCTCGGAGGCAGAATAGCATATGCGATTTCTATTCCTTTCTTCTGCCATTGTTCCTTTACGAGGGATCGGCATAGCCATGGTAAAGAATAAAGCTCGCGGCGAGGGCAACTTTTTATTTGCGACACGGAGAAATATGAATTTCCACTTTCTGTGTTAGCATTTGACACTGTGCCTGGCCTTTGATGCGAAGTTCACACATCGTATACGCACATCATATTCACATGAAAGCATATAAATATTTCTATAGAATTTAATTGATTGCATTGATTGATTATTTCTTGTCCTATTTTGATCATCATTAAATATTAATATTTATATTTTCACAATTGTTTTAATAATAATTGCAGTATATCTGGGTAATATCTTTTTGTGAAAGAACTTTCAATACTTCTTCCTTGATATTTAACCAGGACTGAAATAGGATTACATCTTAGACGAACATGTTACACACAGATTAAATCAAACTGATTGAATCGTATATAAATATTAATAGTTGTATTGTGGTGCCAATATTTCTCTATAAATCCCTTGAAATATGTTATACAGTATATACCGAGCCCTCTAATTACTATCAAACAGAAAAGAAATTACAATATATCTCTGTTGCTCTCGAAAACTGCTCGCCCACGAATTGCATAACAAACGTAACTGCCTCGGAAACGTACAAAGTACAAAGCGTTTCAAACAGCTTGACAATTGCTAATTTCCTGCAACGAATTCGAAGTGCAACTTCAAGGAACTTTCACAGAAGGGGGTTACTTGCGCTGCAACTAGTCGACGACCATACCGAAAACGTTTTCCTCGAAATAATCTTGATTCCAAGGTAGACGATCCCGATACACAAAAGAAGTGTAATTAATCACTAATAACACCGACCAACAATCGAATTCTCGAGAACAGCCACCTATTTATCCAAGGAATGCAATTTACGAAATATCACTGAACAAGAAGGCTCGTTTAATCGTGGACCAAGCCGCACGACAAAGCGTTCATTATTGCGCGCAGGACAAAAGGAAAGGGGTTGAAATAAGGGACAGAGGAACGTCCAAGTTGGGTAAAAGCGACCGACCCTATTATTCGAACCAAGGAAATAATATCTGAGCCACTATCGAATCGCGTCGTGCTCACGAAGTCTCTATTCTTGTCACTTTGGCCGAATGTTCTTTCTACTTTTTATTACACACTATTGGCATTGTTCCATTAGTGTGAACTATTTAGTTCAATTCTTCGTATCATTGTATCTGCAATTAGATCGGGGAATTTAAATAAAAATTAATAAAACATTAGTATTAATCATAATGTATCGTTATTCCTTGCTCGTTATTTTATTATAAGAATTATTTTGTAATTGTAATAAATATATATAGGTACCTATTCTCTTCATTTTCAAATTTTGGCTTCTGAGCTCCTCAGGAATTTTGTTCTTATATTTGAAGTATAAAATACTTTTTCGCATGCTATACAGTTTCAATGGAAATTAAAAAATGATTTAAGTTTTAGGTAAATTTGGCAAGTAAAATAAATTTAAATAACTTCAATCGGTCAAACTAAATTTACTGTTCTCTTTTAAATTAATTACTTCTTTATTTCTGTAAAATTCCGTGAATCTTATGAAACACGTACAGGGTCATGCATGCTACGAATAAAACGGAAGACTATTACATGAAGACATTCAATGACTTTCCGTCTGGCCATTTTAAGACCAATCATTCGAAAAGTGACGAGTGTAATCGAACTGTGGAAAAAAATACCTATTGACCTTAACAAAGTGCTACAGCATATTTCACGTATACCATTGCATCGATAGAAACGATTTTATTCCATGAAACTGGCGGCAATTATTTATTTTAAATTGGAACTAAATAAACTTTAATTAATAAATAACAAAGAAAATGGTAGGAAAAGGGACAAAAAGAAGTTTCGATAATATATGACAATATGTTGATGCGCTGAAAATATTGATAATTATAAGAAGTACTAATTCAAATAATGGAAAAATCTTTACAAACCAAGCTCACCATTAGATGATACAATTTAAAATACAGAATAATTTCGAAGCCTTCGTGAAGTCTTATCACTCTTCACAAAGTCTCATACTTTCATCCTCCGCAATCCTTTGGTTCAATCTCCATCTCTTTCCTTCCCCTTAATTCCCACGAATACTTCGAATTCGTCGCAGGTTCACGAAGATGTGCAGCGAAGTTTCGTCGACAAAGGGGATGGGAAGTTGAAAAGGGGTAGAAGAGAGGGCGATATACCGTGGCTCTACTCGCGATACGATCTTTCGTCGACTCGACAAAGAAGACCTGCGTATTATCGTAATTATATCTCTATCCAATACAGGTTAAGTACTGGTGATAAGTAGGTGCGCAGATGGTTCCTCCATTTCGCATTCTGAAAATAATTTACGGTTAATTAAGGATATATACACCGCGTAGTTCTGCCAGCGTAATAATTGTTATACGGGCGGAACTTGCGGATAAAAGCGAACATTTCCTGGAAAATTCATTCTTTGATTAGGTATGACGTTGTTGTTGAAATGTTGTAACGAACTTTTAACATAATTTCCATGCACAGCGTTGTCTATTCGTGGTTTAATATTTATGCGAGAGAAAAGTGAGCGATGATATTTTTTTGTGCAATGTTTTTCATTTCTACTGGGTCAAATTATATAATTATATAAATATGGTTGGCAGAGAAATTAATAATTACATCCACGAGTAATATTGATTCAATTTATTTCAGTTTAAGGCTAATTGAGTTGTTACAGTGAATTTTCTTCTAATTTTCCCAGGGCAGCGGTTTCCCTAATTTGTATCATATCTCGCATCTCTTGAAACTCAATTAAGCAACCTAGTATTTTATGAAGTGTGGGGTGATTTAAAACATTTTGTATAAGTAAGTTTTGCTTACTTTTTAAAGTCTAGAGTTACACAGTTTGTGACTGCAAATTTCCTTCATTAATTAACCATTTAAGACAAAAATAAAACCAGCTAACTGTAAGGTAGAAAACTAGTAGCCAACTTTATTTTATAACGAATAAAAATATATTTTTCAGAGGTATCATTAAGAAGAGGTATTTTTAATTGCTTTGCACTCTGGTTACGATCAACCACAACGCAAACGGCAACAGTATCAGATTAATCACCCTACCTCACTCAGGTGCAGATGCTCATCGTACACGCAAGTGTTATTAGTTTATTTCGATAAACGAACCACTCACCAACTTAACGAGAGTTGCAAAAACGAAATAGTAATTAAATAATCAGTTTGAGTAATATTTTAATAATTGATTATCGACTTGAAGAAAGAAGGAACAAAAATTATTGAATATAGTAATACATTAATTCTATTTACCCTTTATTCCCAATACATAAACGATATGTGATAAAATGTTTTGTTATCTATTCTTCCTTTCTATTATCATATTGTATGTTCCCATAAGTTCGTTCAGATAGAATAAAAGAGTATATAAGCTTCTCAAATCACCACATAATATAACAGTATCCAAAGTATTTATTTGCTACTTAATCGAGGCATATAATAAATTACTATTTAATCCACTTCCACATTCGATTTTAAAAGTGCATTAGTCGAAACGTGAGAGGCGCATATAGAATTCAAACCGCCTCTAAGAAATTCCGTTTCCAGTTACGGCGTCTCGTTCACAAAACGATTGTGGGACGTTGAACGAATCCACAATATTCGATCGTCAAAGGAGGCGTTGCTTCGACACTCGTAGTCCTACAACTACAGGCAGTCCCTAGGAAGCTCAGACATAATTGAGTTTATTAATTATTGATCAGCTGTAACAAGATTAGCTCGCTTGCATGCTTCAAGGGACAGTGAACCATTAACAGGGACTACACAACTAACATCACGCTTCTGAATTAAGCATCATCGCCTTAAGGCTCGATTTTCGTTTGACATTATCTTGAAATTGCGCTAATACTCGAGAAGAAGTAAATAGATTTACGAGTGGCTTGAGATTTATTGATGAACGTAAGGGGGTATTCTAGTTTGACGGATAAAAAAATTCCATTTTTTTTTACATTTTCTCAAACTAGATGTTATAGAAAATAGATCTGCAAAAGGGTTTGTCTGATTTCATAAAAATAACAGAGTTACAGAGGTCGGAACGTCCATCTTTGGACTAGGCCTTTGAACTATTTCTTTATTTTCGACACTTATTCATTGACAGTTACTAGTCATTTGTCTTGACAAAACTGTCCCTTTTGTTTTGCAGGAGGTCTATAGTGCACATGTGCACCCTCGGCAGTCAAGTTTCCGAAATTTTAGTGCGAACCTGAGCGTCGAGCAAGGCATATCGCCATATACGTGTTATATTACATTTTTGCATTCTTTTCAAAACCGTGTTTTAGAACACGGACCACGATATCTCCAATTCTACTGAACCGATCGGGACCATCTTTTACACACATTTTCAGCAGATGTGTCGCTATAGTCCCTACCAGAATTAGGTCAAAATATTTTTCCGTTTTAATTTTACAGGCCACAAAAGACGAACAAAATAGAAAAAACGAGAAATCGATTTCAAATTGCTGCCACTTTAGGAAAATTTAATATTTCAACCCAAATCTGCTACCTGCGATAGCCAGAGCCATATAATTTCAGAATCTTTTGAATTTTTTAGTTCCAATGACCAGAACAAGCTGAATCATGGTTACCAACCAAGCCATTTTTTCGAGGCGATCTTCTTCTGGACGTTGTAACGCCATCTTTATTTCATATTTTTAATAAAAAAATGTTACATTACAGTTCAAGATGTAGTAAAAACACAGTAAAAAGTTCAGTATAAATATCTTTCTCTAAAGCCTTAAAAAAAATTCCTAAAAATTGTGGAAAAAATCGCGTGTCACACTAGAATACCCCCTTGATTGATACTGATGTATGTAGATGCACTACTCAACAAAATTGAAGCATCACTAAATTGTGCCCGGAAAATTGCTGATCATTGAACTCTTCTAACTTTATAATAAGAAGTCGTAAGGCATTCTGTCTGCACTTATTTTAAATTTCCTTTGATTCACTCTGTTCCTAAATTTTTCACGTTGGTCCATAGTCTTGTATATATTAGTAGTATAAATTAATAGTTTATGCATTGAACGAAACGTTCTCCACAGACCATATTTTAAGTATGTCGTGTGCTGCTGAGTTAATAGACACATGCGTCAGATTGCGTCAGCGTGGACCACGTGCGATATAAATGGACACCGAAAAAAAAGGGCAAGCTCCATTTGCTTTTAAAGAGACAAAGCTAGAAAAATCGACAAATTTTTCACTGCACCAGCTGCGCCCGCTGCGTTTCAACATCTCGCGTTTTAACGGCAATTTTTATTTTCAACCAGAAAATGGTGCGTCCTCGTACTCGACCTTTTCCTTCGACGACCGTAATGAAAGGTGTTCGAAATAATGAACGTGATAAAAAAGAACGAGCAGGTCGGCGAGTCGTGAGGTACCGTCTAAGAATAACGATTTTTGTCCTCGTCGCTGTTCAAAAAAAAAACTCGGTCCCCGGCTTAAATATCTAGGAAGTATTAATGAAAACTCACGACGCGATTCTTTGTTCGTGGCTGGAGAAGGAAGACATAAAATGCAAACATCAAAGTTAAAAGTAAAATATATTTATATTGTAATTAAATATTTATATATATTTATGGTATAATTAATAGTAACATTTGTTGTTTAACTTACAGTTAGATACATAAAATTTGGTACAAGGCAAAGGAATCAGAACATTAGTTGTATAACGTAATAAAGATACGAAAGTATTAATGTACATACCTCACTGCCAGTGTAAGTAGTATAAGCATGATACGTGTCAGCCAAAGACAAATTCTAAAGGTTGACTCGGCATTAATCATTTCAAATATTAAACACTTTCCTTATTTTATTACTTGCCTATAACTAGGGTATATAAACACAGGGCAAACAATTATTACCCATGAGTCGCACACTTGTAAAGCAAAGAAAAGCACGAACAGAAAATTCTGAAAATATAAACACCATGTTCTGCGATAAAAAGCCGCCAATTGAATTCCCAAAGGAATATTGATAAGAATCAGCGAATTGTCGTATACATAGTCGCATGAAATCAGTCACTGATCGAAACTAAATAGACGAACATACTCCAAGCATTTCAAGATATCTTCACATTTGTCGTTCAATTACGGCAGCGCGTTTTTGAGTTATTAACGAAAAACAATAGCCTTGTTCAGAGTCACCCCCAGGCCTTGATCAGGCCTTGACGTTGTTCAGAGTCACCCCCAGCAACCCCCCATTAAGCGCGTGAAAAGGGATTCAGCCGGACCCTGTATATATGACACTTGTTGGCTATGTTAAGGTTTTAGACAAAGTCTTAGACTCAGTCTTAGACAGACTGAGACTGGGCCCTTGTGACCCTCGCTGGCGAAGGGATGTCGACCCCTCGCAGGACCATGTGCCCTGATCGCCGCACGCATAAATAACTACCGTATCGTACCAAGGCACTTGATCGACGATCTCGTATTACTGTATACGACGATCGTCTCCTTGCACAATACATTTGCATCCGAATGGACAAATATATGACAGATAAATATTTAAAACATATAAAAGGCGAGCGCGGGGCTTTCTGCCATTTACTCGAAAAGTATTTATTTACCGTGCGATGAAATCAGACATTCCTGTGACGATTTCGCATCCTGGAAAATTGAACGAACGCCGCCTTTGAGTTTGAACACCTCACTGTGCTCTGTAAAAAGGCAACCGAACTATGGAAACCGTCTATGGTTTCCATTCTTTCGTTTGCCTCCGTTCCCCCGTTCAATTCTGAAATTCTTTTCCGAATGTTACATCGTTTTATATGTAAACGTTAAGTACGTCTGCGATGCATATACTACGTCTGGTTGCAAAAGAAATTGAAAAACAAAATCATCCTGAAATCTTCGTTGCACGTAGATAATGTTTAATTACAATTTTTTCAATTAATTCTTAATAATAGTATAAATTGTAATATCGTTATTTTCCTTTTACTGTTTATGGCATCCTTCTCCGCTTTAATCGTAGTTATATCGAAACTACTTTAAATCGAAATAACAGCGGACAATATATTAACAAAATGAAAAATTAATTATTTGTAGTAGCGAATCAATTTATCGTTTCCCAGGAAATTTGTTTCCCTTCGAAAACAATTATTTTAAAATTATAGATTAAATTCCAATCGCGCGTACACGGAAAATAATTGTGCCTTTCTAAAAACATTTTGCGCGCAGTTCACTGTTCGTTACTCTTGGCGACAGCAGCGGCAGCAAGCTGTCCAATTTATAATTTCCTTTGGGGCACGAACGAGCAAACGACGGAAGGAAGTTTCTGCAGAGGTCGGCCGACTATTTCTCGCGACAGTTAAATCTTCCATCGGGATTATCGTCCCTTCCGTTTCTACTTCTTCTGATCTAGCGTGAAACCTTATTGACACACCTACGCGTTAACCCACCGCGTCACTTGTGCACTTTCTTTTATTCTTGGAGAACGGATCTTACGTTACGTTTGTAACCGTACTGCTGCTAGCTCACGATTGAGTTTCGGTCGTGAGCATAAAGCATGACGTATGCTAGATTGGTGCAACTTGGCAATCGAAGGAAGTGCACGCGGTGTATGGTTGAATTTTAATGAAGTAATTAAAGTTTGATTGAATCGTTGGACAAATGTGGGGTGGAATGGTGGTTTGGAAATATCGATCATTCCTTTTTAGGGCGTTTCTAATTATAAAACTACGTGGGCTTGCTACGTGCGATGAAAATTCTAATGTATATTCGTAACTAACGTTAAACATGTTGGTACGTAGATATTTCGAAACGAATCGATCGATTGCTCCAATGTTTTATGGATGAAACTAATAAAAGACATAAAAGCATGCCGCAGCAAGTAATACAATCATGCCAAGATTCAATTCATCCTACAAAACATTAGCGTTACAGGTGGAAAATGTACTTAATAATTCAGTAATACAATACTAAAATTATTCTTACACTTTTGTACAATATGAATCTATTTTGTGCCGTAAATCTAATTAAGAATCTAAAAGTATGACTGCACGGTTGGTTTATAAATTCGTCCACTGTTATAGCTATTGAATAATACAAAAAAAGTCTACTCGTAGAGACGAATATGAGGCGAATTTCCGTCAATTTTATGGAGCAAAAAGTACATATAATCCTCAATTCTGTCGACCAGCGAGATTAATATTCCCAGTTTTCCCATTATACGAGGCATCGATTTGTCTACGGTGTAGGAGATGGTTTCAGTGTAACAAGAACACGTTGTTGGGTTCCTGTAGTTAAACCCTTGATTCTATTTGATCCGCAGTCTATTAAAATTGAGCGTGTGCAGTGAAGGACGGCAGCCAGTGCTGGAATATTATTCGAGGCTTATGGGTAACTTCGTTCGATACAAAGCTATCTTCCTTTGTAACGTTGTGGTTTAATTTTTTAGATAATACCTTACCAATATGTATAACGCATAGCATTGTCCTGTGTAAACTTATATTCCATGGTGTATATTGTATGTGTGTAATAACATAACATGTAGCCCTACATATTTTGCACTTATTTTTAAATAAAACCGTAAAATCTTTATAAAGTTATATATATATATAAAGTTTACTTTCTTATTTTATTAGAAATAAAGTATTGGAACATCATTAAAGTGGAGAAAGTACATATAATGATATTATGTATGAAAAATAATTTGCCACGGCCCAGATTAGATTATTTGAATAAAGTTGGACAATTTTCGGAATTCTAGTAGCAGAGTGATCGTCGGCTAAAAATAAAAATTCCAATTACTGCAGCGTTGAATAATTATTGTTTCACTGAAATTCCGTCTGGTAGACAGTGTCGCGCTGGAAACGTGCATTTCACTTAAATGTTTCTCGACGTCCAAGGGCCAAACTTTCCACGGAGTCAAGGAAAATACACACGGACATCCGGCTGTACTCCTTTCCAATTCGCTGAGCGTTTGAGCGAAACGACCATCAAACTGGTCTCAAGCTTCTCCTTTAATTCAACCAGAAGGCTGAACATTATTGATGGCACTTAGTGTGCAAATTCCTCTGGTGTACTTGTCCAGATACGTGGCCTCGTATCGGTGTGTTTATGTGTGGGGGCCGTGTACACATTCGTCATCAACTATTCCAGTAGTTCCTAGGCATTCTAGGCTAGTGGCATCCTCAACGTATAAATTACGTATAAACGTATAAGGTCATGTCTTTTTTGTTTTCTCCTGGCTACAGCTTTTTTTTCTTCAATTATTTAGAGTAGTATCAATCACTTAAATATGTTGCTAACGATTTAACCAGATTTGTAAATTTTGCAAGTTACGGTACAGGTTGATAAGTTTTGTGTACTTTAGAAGTTCCGGTGTGCATGAACTCGGTTACTCAGTTACTGAAATTTGTTCATCGTTTAATCACGAAAGTTTGAAAGATTTTGCACGTTTGTAATAATTATCTAATATAAATCGACACGTTCCTTCAAAGTTGATTTCACTCTAATGGTTACATAAACTCTCACATGCTATACTATATATCGTGCATAGTTTACCCATTATAATCCATAATGAATTAGTAAAATGTAAAGGAAAAGTACTGCATTGTTCTCCAATTTTCTACTCACTATTAATTCTATTTATACTAAAAAAAAAATGTACATGCACCATATGAAATTATGTAACTCAGGAAAAATGTATCAATCACAGTGCAAGAAGAACAAACAAATGGTCATAAAATAAAATAATTAGTTTCCTCCTTTTAGAACTACGACATTATTAATTTTCAATCAGTACATTTAATGACAATCTCAATTTACTGAAATAAACGTAAAGAGTTTCTATTTTATCACCCTGTAGTACATGGGGTAACGTATATTTAAAATTAATAAAAAATGGCGTGATTCCAAATCGGATTCGCAATATCCGCCTAATCGGTTGCAGCTATTTTACTGCATTGTCGCTGATAACCAGGCAGGAAACTCGAAATATTCCATACCAGTTTTAAATGGTATAGAATCCGGGGCAATAACGTTTTACAGAACGTTTTGTTCTGCACGATAACGGCCAAAGATACCGGTCCCCTGTTACCATCGCAATATCTGTTATCAGCACAAAGGCTAAATTATTTTTCAATAAAATTAAACGGTCCGGTTCGCCGGGGCTATATTAGCCACTACTTGGCTGTTGGAATCGAAAAAGGACAATTTTCTTCGCGACATGTGTACAAAACGTTTCGTTTCCGTGATCAATATACATTATTATATAATACAATACGTTTATGCTACTTTTGCGACCTAATTCTTGACTGAAACGAATTGTCTGGCTACACACAGGGTTATACTACTTACGACGTGTAAGCCCTTTTAATGAAATGCACGCTTATGCTATTGCTTTCGTTGCTTCGCTAAATTATATTGCACTTGTGAAAAGATGTTTTGGATGTCGTAAAATAATTTTACGTCATTGCAGATTCGTATCTAATGTATCAAGTACATAAATGATATCAAGTTGAGTTAGTCAGGCTGGAATTGTTTCAAGATTTATATAAAGGCAGCTACAAGTAAAATTATTCTGTAAATTGATTTCTTTGTATAAATCGTTCTGTGTATAATTAATATAAACATTATCACTATAAATATCACTATTAATATAAACATAATAATTTTTAACGCATTTATCTTCTAAAAACCGTTTCATGGAATTTACCTCAATTTTACCTAGATTTAAAGAATTTAGTTTTACCTAGATTTTCTGTACCACTTTATCGATTAATACGCTTATTTCAAAATAAATCATTTTCCCACATTTTATATGCACTTTTATTTTCACCATCTGTTACTTCAAAACATTTTAATATAAATTTATTCAAGCGTACGCAGAACTACAAAAAAAGAAAAATGGAACACACTTCAACGAAACGAAAAGCACAGCTTGCTGTTACCAAACTGGTTCGATATCTCAGTGGTCGTTATCATCGAATGCTGTAGAATTTCTTTGGGTATGTATATTTTTTTCCTCTCAGGCGGGCAATGCCACTTAAATTGGCGCAATTCCTCGAAACGGACAATTATGTATTGGAAACGGAATTGGTTCTCGACTGTTTCGAAAACAACAACGAACTCTGTTTCCGCGGAAACGAATAGCTCTGTTGTACAGACCAACGAAAACGAAAGGGATGAATAGAAAAAGAACAAAGTAAGGGAGAAACTTAACTATATAATCTTGTCAATGACAATTGCTAAACAATTCTATAACGCCAGGTGTTCCCTGCTGCATTTTTGTTATTTTCAAGCCATCTTGTATACTCTTTCTGTATACGTCGAACAATCAGAAACCGAATCGAAAAGAAACAAAGAAGAGGAATAAGGAAAAAAAGAGAAAGGCATACTAAATTGGACCATCTCCAAGCAATTGACAAAATGAAAAGCCATTCTTTCATTTATATTTCCTCGGCCCGTTGTTTTCACTCTTCGTTATATTCGTGTCGCCAAACACTTCCGTTTGAATTGCCAGCCGCGTTCAGCCGCAATTATAATTGTAGTGGCCGGTCGACGGAAAAACTAATTATTACTGCCATTGCTTTAATCCGCGACATAAACAATTTCGTTAATTTCCGCTTGTTAATCGGACGGCGCACAAATGAAATTCATTCGGCCGACGCGACGGAAGGACGGCGTTTCGCTGCGTTTAACCCCCTACACCACCCCCCTATCAGCTTGCCTTTATTTTCATTTGGCAAACCGATTTTCTCTCGTTTTCGTTTTTTCCCTTCCTCTCGCATCCTCCCCCAGCCGCCACGAGTGCTGTTCTCTCCCTCGTCTTTTGTCGATGAAATTAAAGCGCACCCGTAGAAATCTGCCGCCACGAACAGAGGTGTTGGGTCGTTGAAATTCTTTCTTTCTCGAAACTACAAACCAATAGTTTGGGAAGCAGAGTAGAGAGAAGCGTAGATTTGAGAGAGTGCAGAGAGCAGAGAGTAGAATTGAGTTCGAGAGTATTGCGAGTATAGTGTGAGAGTCGTGTCTTTGAGAGAATTGTCGTGTGTCGACTTCTCTATATTAATAAAGTTATTAATGGTCGAAAGAAACCGGAGTTTCACTAATCTACCTGTTCTCTGTTTGTATTGTACGTGAAGTTTACTCAAAATAACTTCTTATTATTATTATGCGAAACTGTTTTCCATATGTAAATCTTTACATTGTAATATTTCAGAAATAAAAAGTATTATTTACAAAAATGCAATATCCAAGAAGAATATTTTTTGTTTCTCGATAAATTAGTAAATATATCTTTATAGTTTGTAATCTCAAATACACGACTGTATTTCTTTCTATTGCGTGCTTCAAAATGATGTTAGTTTCCCTCAATGACCATAGTATGCCTAGGATTGTATCGTTTGTGCTCCGTTAAGAGCACTCTCACCTTTTATTGAACTACCACCAATTTCCACTATTCACTCTAATGATAATACCACGCTTTTCCATTTATTGGAAACATATCACCAATTACAGAAATTGCCTGCAATTCGCTTAATATGCAAAATCCTGGTAATCACTCATTTTGAAAATTGTTTTTCAAATAATCGGCGCTTTACCGTACAAATAAAAACTGAAGCTTCATTAAATCAAGGGGCTGTTATTTTTCACGTCAATTTCGCCCCAATTTAATTACAATTTTGTTCGAACAGAACGTTTATCAACTCGGCCTGCTGTGTATACAATGTGTCCAGTAATCTGCTTTTCTATTTTATTATTTTGGCTGTTGCTAACAATCTGCTGAGAACTTTCTCGTTGCAAAAAGATTGTTCATTTTAGCAGTCGGGCACGGACTTGATGATAGAGCGCAAAATGACAAACCAGGCTAACTTCGTTTTAGATTTAACGAGCGAATAGAACGTCCAACCAGTGAGCGGATTTCTCACGAAAACGTTTTGCAATAATATCTCTATTGGGTTGGAGCGGAAAACGATCGGCCGTAAAATGTACGAGATTTTCATATCGACAGGAAACTTCGCCGTCGTCGATTATTGTGGGGAATATCTTCATGGAAATTCGGTGAAAATAAGTTCGTGGAATAAGAAAAGGCAAGGACGATGCAAAGCAAGTGTCTGTCTGAATTAAACTGGTTGAGTTATTCCTTTGAAATTATTCCTGAATCAAGGTGAATGAATTTGTATTTTTATCGCGACGTTTCGCTTTGGTAAAATTACATTGCAGTTACTATAATTTATACAAATAGCAGTCTCACACTTCTTCTTGCATTATATTAATAAAGCATAATTTTTAATGCAATGAATGAAAATCTATGTTTCATTTATTATTACAATTGGCGGTGATATTATATTTTTATATTTAGTTATTCAAATATCGTATAATTCATTTCTTGTCAAAGTAATTGTTAAATGGCTAAATAATTTCGTCAATTGAATTTTCTGAATTAAAGTTGCTCTATCCTAATATTAATATTTTAAAACGATCAATATAACAATATAACAATTGCAATTTATGATATCACTTCTTCACGTTCTTTTTTATGCTTGTTTTACACAAATATAAATCGATGCAAAAATTCCTTTGCGTCATACGATGTTCAGTTCCAATATCGTTAACAAATTCTTCTTTGTCGTCTAATTGCCACGAAATTGCTGGAAAACTCAAGGAAGGACGATGAACAGGAAATATTCATTGTGTTACTGCTACTTGAAAAACATTCATACAGTCACTCATAACAATAAAGTTCGAGAACAAAGGAGTTTGTAGATAGTAGTTCATTAAATTTTCTAATAACTGTGAATAAGTGTCTCATTTAACTATTACATATTTATGTAATAACCTAGTTCTCTTCTTTAATGATGCACATTATATGTAAAAAAATATAATTAACAAATGATTCACTCATATCTTTTCACAAATACCCTCTTGTTCATTATTTACAATCGTACCAACTGTATGTCAAGAATGTTATTACGGATTTAATGTCGCCTTTTAATTAAAATTATTATCGAATACTTTATTTCTAATAATATATCAACAAATTTGATAAAGAATAAAAGTAAAAGTTGTTAAGCATGTTGCTTATTGTTAGTTTGAAAAATGCAATTTTAATACTTCATCCATAACTGGTTTTCTATTAGTAAAAAATAATTCAACACATAATTTAGAGTACACTGCACTCATTGTTCTTTTAGATACGTTGATTTATTTAACTATTATAGTTGAACGAAGTAGGTAAGCTTGCATCCTATTGAAATCTTCAACGGTTATTAGCGTTATTCTAATTTTGCACTTTTCCTATTCAGCCTCAGGATATTTTTATATCTTGCGTTTCGTGCTCTATTGCCTTCATTTCCTGAATACTGCCCCTCATTATTTTAATTTCCTCTGACCTATTTGCCGCTGTTTTCATTTTCCGCATTCCATTTCTCATTACCTATTAATTTTCTTCATCCACCTAATTTATTGTTCATGTGTTAGTTATTCAGAATAAAAACGACACCAAGGAAGAACATTGTACTGCTTTTTATATCCACAAGATTTTATTAGCTAATACCATAATAAATCCGAATACAATGATCAACGTCGTCGCAACTCCACGCCATCTCAATCAACATCTCGTCAAACCACCAAAAAATCCGGCCCCCAAAACTATTCAATGGATGGATCAAGCCCAACCAAAACCCCTTGTCCTTTTACCAAACGAAGTGTAATCGATTGTAATCAAGCGGCGAGATAGGATTCATCGTACGAAGGAAGCTCGAGTAAAGGAAAGCATTACTGCCGCGATGTCCATTTTCGGAAGTCAAGTCGAATCGAAGAGTTTCCTGGCCAGGTCTGGTTCCCAGGCAATTTTTCCAGACACGTCCGTGCCTCGGCTCTTTGAGCTTGCCGAGCGAAGGGGCAAAGGCGATAAGGCCGAATGGAAAGAGACAAAGATAAGAGTGGCGAGAGGAGAGCCGAATCGAGGATGGGATAGATGGGTGGGCCGGGCCACTCGTGAAACTTTCTCAGGGGGTTGTCTGCCCGGTTCTCTGCCAAGTGCAAATCCGTTCTTCTGGCAACACCGTTCAGGGCCACGACCCGCTGCACGCCACGAATTATTATTCCGATGGGTCGAAAGTCGGCCGCTCGATCAAACGAACGTCGCCATCCGCGGTGATAAGGCGGCAGATGGTTTGCAGCCGATCGACGTTCCTGGCTGCGCGACAAGAATTTTTTTCGACGCGCTGGTGTCGTTTTCAATGTGCCACTACGCTGCCCGACGCCCGGCTGAATTTAATGTATCTATCAGAGTGCAACGAATGATAGTAATTGCAGCTATGATTAAATTGTGGAGGAGATGGTTCGAGGAATAATTGAATAAATAAAGCTACGCAGAAGTATGCGTGTCTGAAGTTCGACCACCTTTTGGGAAAAATAAGTATCGTTGAGCAGTTGCTCAAAGTTTTGGATTTCATTTTTGCTACAACTATCTACATATACGAGATGAACTCATGCTGATTAATTTATTTGAAATAAACGAGATATGGCGCCTCTTTATGTTTAGGCAAATTAAAATACCCAATTATATTATTATTTGGATATCAATATAGCTTTTACAAAACAACATTTCACGTTACTGAAAATTTACTGCATCTATTGTGACTCGTGATATACAATTTGTAATTTTCTTGCGAAATTATTGGATCGTTTATATATTATATACATATATGTAGTTATAGATCCTGATTATTGATAGCGTTGAATCGTCTGACGGTGGCAACTATGCTGCTCGACGGGTTGAATTTCGGCGAGAACTACTACCGGTCCGACCATAGCGCTGAGAATAATCAATCCACGTTTCAAAGCAAAGTTTTGTTATGTTTTGAGTGTAAACAGTTCTGGCGTTCCATAGGTCCAGTTCTATATACGATTTGTTCTACGAATTATTCATTATTTTAATAATGTTACCTCTAACGCGACGCACGATTTTTCACCCACTTGCAGCCATTTGGGAAAAGAAAGAACATCCACTTATCCGATGGTGATCTCTTGCTAATTAAGCGAAAAGTAAGTTACTACTCTCTCGAATTCAATAAAAAAGAATGAATGGTCCAGTAAATACTATGTAATCAGATATGAATTTTTACCACATTGATCGAAAAGAAATTTCATCATTTCAATGGAAAAGAATGTATTTTCTGATCGCCTAAAACCGATATGCGCGTTATTAATCAGAATAACATCGCTTGTTTTTGCTGAAAATATATTGGCTTATTTCTTAAGAAAGTTAAGTCAGCAGAGAGTTATTTTGGGGTGCTGTAGTCTAGATAAAGTGAAGGCTAATTCCGCGGTATCGATCTTCAGAAGCTGGATTAAGAACATGGTTAATGGAATATGACTGCTTACGTGGAGAAACCTTGTACAGCAACGGGTACGGTTAAAATGAAATCAAACTTTAATTATAACGATTGAAAAGCAATTATCTGTTAACATTTTACTTGTATCATTTAATATTGCTATATCTGTGCAGATGAGGGATTATGTATTTTTTTATTATACACATTATAAGCATCAACATTTTTGAATCATAGAATCAATTTAAATCTTTTGGTAAATAAAATCGATGACACTACAAAAATATTACTCTCGGAGACTAATTCTAATCGGCTGATTTGTAATCCTGTCCTCTTTTACGTTTTATAAGTTTTATAATAATCTGTTGTATAGTTTCTGCGATAAAGTTGTACGTAATTCATCAATGAAACATTGGAATTTTTCTCTTCTACATACTATTTCGATTGTGAAATTCAACAAATCGACGTGAAGTTAATCACAACAAAAATCCCAGTTGGTTACTACCTTACATTACATTCACTTATACTTACTTGCATTAATATTGTATTACTTTATTAATGCGATTAGTATACACAGAATTATACATATTATATTAATATCGCGGACAAAAATCTTCATCCAAAATTGTTGTCTGTTTATAGAAGAATGTCGCTAGCACAAGAAATTCTGCTGGCATAATATTTTATTTAATCTGAAACTGGATCAATAATGGTGCTCGAAGTAAAACGATGCAAGTCACGTTCTTTTAGAACTCCAAAATTATCCGTGTTGCTTACATAACTCGGTGTACCTTCCTTGGGCAACGCCACTGCAACAGTTCGTTGCAAACGAACCTTATTCACTCGCGATCATAGGAAAGGGACGTTCCAGAAATTAGCCCGATGTCCACGGAATATTTTCCACTTCCGTGGATAGACTTTGAAACTGTGAGATGCCCAAATTACGTATTATTTAACTTCTGCCGCAATAATTGTCCCTCCTTTCTGTATTCCGTTTGTATCTATTTTTCTCTGCGCTCGATTCTCACTTCAGCGAACGTAGAAAGCCTCTTAGCAGTTGAAGAACAATAATTAAGGCTTCATTCACTGTTGTATCTGCGACTAGTTTCTCAAGCACGTTGCCGTATAGTCTAACGAACGTTATTTGGTCCTGGTTATCGTTAATTTCAAATGGATATTACGCTACTGTGGCACAGAAGCAACGAACATGGCTTTCGATATGATATCAGTCTCGTCGTAATAACGGAGGACCGCGCACGCATCATCCCCTCTATACTCGTATTATATTCTTAGTATATTCTTTCACTCTCAGTTTCTCTCTCATTCTATTCCTCATTTGCTCTCACTCATTTAGGATACACGCTGCAGACATTCCTTGGCGACAGTTAGTCGCGTCCACCCGAATCCTTAGGGCGCTACACCCTCCGTTCACACCATCTTGTCAAGTACTCAGCTCCAAACACGTATCTTTCACCCCTCGGAATCATTCTACACAGTCACGCAGTATTTCCAATCCCACAGTTGGTAGTATCGATTATTGTTTATTACTAGTACTTATTTATATGAAGATTTCACAGACAGAACAGTAGTTTTTAAAATAACATTTTGAGCTATTATAAATGAAATTCAAATTTGTCTTCCATAAATCAGTTAACTTCCCCTTAATGTAAATGTTATGCATTTAAAAATTGCAACAACAGAGAATAATATAATATCACAGTATGAGTAATATGAAGAATAAAAACATCAGTGATCAACATAAACTGTATTCAATTATTTTACACGATATTACATACTAAATTAAAAGAATTCGTTCAATAAAATTGAGAAGTATAATACTTTCCAACTTCGAGAAATAATTAACAAATCAGTGTCAATTTTCATTCAGTAATATCTTTCAGATAATAATGGCTAATGGTTGACAGTGGATAGAATAGAACGTGCTTGGTAGATGGTTGATTAACGCCGTACGGGCAGATTTTGACCGGGGGAGATGACCTTCCGGAATAGACGGTCCAGAATCTCTAGGGGTATGCGTCACTCAAATGTCATTCTCCATTCAGGTGAGTTACACTTGTGTTAACTACGTCTCGTTCTATTTGCATACGTATTGCTGCAAAGTAAAAAGGGAAGCAGTGAAACCTACGAAATCTCTATCATAAATTTAACGAAACTGTATCTCTGGCCTGTCTATCTTTTCGTGTCTTATAATTTTACAGGTGATTCCCTTTAATTATCTCATTGTTAAAAACGTGTCGAATAAAAATGTTTTCTTGATATATCACATTAGTTTTCACCTTTTTCTTACGGCCTGGTTATGTTTATGCAATAGTATTAGAATAATTTTGTAGCAATAGTTTAAAATATTCTTGGAACATACAGACATATTGAATGCATTCCTTTTTCTTAATTTAATTACAGTTCTATTACAGTTGTATTGTGCGAAGAATATAGTAAATTAAGGTGTCTAAGGATCTCTGTTTTTTGTATCATATTAACGTGCCGTCGAAAATATACAAATAATTATTGCTGCATAGATTAAAAACATTATTATTTTGGTTTTTTCATTGTTATTAGTAAAGCTGATCGTACGGTATTTAATTTTATTCCTTGTTATCGTTTCCATTTATAATATTTATGCTCGCCACAGGAACAGATATGTGGCACGCAACATTCCGGTATCGCGTTGCACTTTATGATATTTAAATTTCATGTAATTAACTGAAGCCTTTCCTCGTTCGTTATCGATTGCATAACGAGCATACATGATTCCAAAGAAAAATTATTCCTGACCACGCAATGTGGTATCATAAGCCTATAAATCACTCGCGGTAATTGTTCTCTGTAAACTGCTATTGTTTATTACAGCCTATAACAATTACGAATTCATTAAAACTATAAAAGGGTTATGCATAATCATTTATTCCTCCCCGTATATTAGTATATTTTATAGGCTCGTAGATTTCAATTTCACCTAACAACTACTAATAATATCAAGTAATTTTAAACCAAAATGACAGCATATAATTCCAAAATGAAAGTACAACAAAAGGGTAACAATTTAACACACCGGAGGGCTTGAACAAAAAACAGTAACCGGACATTATGTGAGCGAAATATTCTATCGTTTTCAAGTAGCGAAAAATTAATGCTTTTAATATTTTCACTTATTTTCTACGTATCTATTGTATATATTGCCCACTTAATTCTATGACTTTTTTCAATCTTCTTTCAAAATACCCTATTCCCCTTGAATCCCACCAACTGGATTGGATTGCAGATTAATTCGCTTTCGCAACTATCCAGTACGGAAACGAATAAACCATATTTGACAAGTTCTTTTATTTACAACTACTTCATCGTATACTTCGCAGATATCTTTGCAGGTTTTACTGTTACCTATACACGGACACAAGCGCGCTCCCATGTCTGACATAAAGTAAACATGAAGGCTACCTATAGCTATTGTATACAATTGTAGAAGTTATTTTCTGTAAACCTCACGTAGTTTGGAATAGAGGACAGGTGGTGTAATAAGACTTCAGTTACTCTCATAAAGACACTAACTTTATTATAAGAATATGTCGACACACGACGTTACTAAAACACACAACGACTCACACACGATTCTCACTTAGCTCTGTTCAAATTCTCTCCTAGATCTCCCTCTTGCACGCATCGTTCATTCGTTATATACTTTCACTCTTAGTTTCTCTCTCATTCTATTCCTCATTTGCGCTCACTCATTCAGGACACACCCCCCAGTCATTCCTCGGTGATGGTCGGTCCCGACCACCCGAACCCTTGGGCCGCTGTACCCTCCATGCGCACGACCTTCTCAAGTACATTCACGCAGTATTTCCAATCCTACACAATTATTGCAAATTTTCGTCCCTGATAATTCACCTTAAAAACCACAAAGCTATTAGCAGGTAGCATACAAAGCGACAGAAGTAACCGCCTAATATTTTGCGTGAGATCGTTCAATACAGGAATTACGAAAATGAATAAAAAGGTGGAATATATTCTGAAAGAAAAGAAACAAAAAAGACAATGGACAATAAATGATCGATTAATCAGCATCATTGCATTCTATATTTAGCAACAAGCTTTTAAACGTTTTACAAGCAGAACGAACAGTTTGCACACCGAGCTGCCGACAACAACGGTGCAATCGAATCACAACATTCCAGCGTGATCGATTTCTTCCATTCGTAATTTTTCTCCCGGCGCGGTCCGTTCGTGGTCCTTCGTGGCCCAGAAACGAGCTGTCCACGTTAGTTAGCGTGACGGGAACACGTCAAACACGCTGCATTACGCGCACCATCGAGCGCAAATGGAAGTTCGGGGATCGGGCACGGCGTTCATTGGCCATAGAGCAAACAGTTTCCGCGTGCAAACAAATCGCCACGCGAATTGTAACCACGGCTTTTTGTTCTGTTCGTTCCGCCGTTTTGAACCGACGTCCAACGCGGATGCTCGGCGGCGCAAGAATTCGATTCACACCGAATGGAAAATCGTGATCACGCGTCGGTCCCTTTTACCTACCCGTCCACAGTTCTTTTTCTCTTCGTGTACATACCGTTCGCTTTGTTCTTTACGCGCGAATTTCTATTTCTTCCGCGAGTCGATCGTTATTGCATTCTCTTTCTGTCAATCCGTTTGTTTCCCCCCTTTCACCGTTAACCACCCTCCCTTTGTCTGTTGATTTCTTCAGCGGTGATCGGTCTTTCACTACGAACGACGATATCTGCTTCTCGCGTGCCGCATTTTCTGTATGATTTAAAGCACGATTGTATGAAATACGTTTGCCATTAAATTGCGATGAAGTGTGGGCACAGTACGAGTTAATTACAGTACGTGTTAATTTATAATAACGCGGAATTCACATAGCGACAGGTGTTTTTTTTAATTTTTTATTTATTTCAGTGTATGAATACCTTGTTTCTTCTTTTGTATGTACTTGTATGCCGATGATTCTTGTATCTTTATGTCGGTTTTCCCTTTGCTGCGTATCGGTTCCTTTTTCACATTTGTATTAATTCTTCTGCGTACTTTCTTCTCCGCCGTGTGCTGATTTCAGCTTCTTTTATCTTTAGGTACCTTTCTTCCCCGCGTATCGATATTTCCTAAATATTTCCTATTTCCTAGGTATTTCGACTCTTCTATTTGGTACTCAGTCCCCTTCGTTTACGTTGTAGTTTTCTCAACATTAACCGTTTCGTTCACGATGTTCCAGTTGTACAACGACTTTGTCTTTACCCAATGGTTTTTATTCTACTCGTGCATTTATTTCTTTTTCGCTGACTGAATTTCTAGTCGTCTCAAACTTTAACAGTGTTTTCATTATACGCACATCTGCATTTCCCCTGTAGTTAATTTGGTTTTCACCTCGTATGCGAACATTTTTCAACATTTCATGCGATATTCTACCGGCACCCTTCGTCTACCATTTCTCATTTGCAACGCGCATCAATCTCTGCAATTTCTCTTTCCCATTTGTGCATCGACCTTTTTTTTGTGTCCCTCGCGTCAATTTTGATCTTCCTCGCGTGTTCATTACTCCCATATCTGTTACGTTGATCGTCTTTTTGTTAGTACGATTGCTAATTTTCGTTTCGTTCAGTTAAAGTGCAACAACGTAAGCGCAGCGAAACTGCAATCGTGTTGTAGAAAAATCGAATAGAAAAACGAACGATGCGTGGCGTTCGTCACACGATCGATCTCGCTGTTGGAACACTGCTGGCGACGAAATTTTTCACGTGTCCAGCATTCTGTTCGTTTATCGATGTCAATCGTGATCGGTTACATTTTAACGTGATCGGTGACAGTCGTTTGCCGGATTTCTGGATCGAAGATTTTCAAACGGCAGCCCATGTATGCGTTGGGAATAAATGAATCAGAGGGTTGAGTTAAAAGTTGGTTTCCAGTGTCGATCTTGGAAGAATTGGTAAAGCTATTTGGAAACTGACAAAGTGTTTGCGAGTTGCTTTTTTATTGGATACATTTGCACTTTCTGGTTTTAGGTTTTCATATTTTCGATTTCACTTGAATGTGAAGAGCTGCGCCTGCAATCAATACACGATTAGAATATTATTAATTATTGAAATGTGATAAAAGAATTAAATCCCAGTGATGTTTATTGAGCTCTATTGCGGTATTATTTTGTTCACATAAAAAGTTGGAAACTTAACAGATATTAATAATTACAAGAAAATTTATTGTAGTAATAGTTAGTAGTAATATTAGTAGTTATTCTAGTAATTTATTCTAGTAATAATTTGTTCTAGTCAACGACGTTCAGCTTGCAGTAATTTACACATGTTTACATACCCTATTTTTATAATAAAGAACAAATTTTCTTTATATAAATACCCAGCCGTCCCGAATTCTAGTTTCTATTCTAGAATCTTCATTCCATTATGAAATAGCTAACGATGTGACTGTCTCCTGAAAATTTAATCTAACCGTATTTCGAGCATCTTCAGCGTTTGTCGATTTAACGACATTCAGAAATTAATGTGATCAATAGCGAATTCATATTATAATCATGGAAGGATTGCAATCGCTATAAATAGTTATTTTCGGTAGGAGGTCTTGCTAATACCAACACAATCTCATTAAATTTGTCTGGTCCTCTAAAGATACTCGTGACTTGGAATGAACGTGGAACGGAAAATTTAAAAGAGTACAATGAGATTGTCGCCCCTCCTTTTTACTTCTCTTTCGGGTCAGATTCTCTTGCTCAATTTTCTTTCTATTCTCCAATCTCCTACATTTTTATATTTTTGATTCTGCCATAACTACATTTGACTTTTTTCTCTTTATTCTTATATTTATATATGTACATATATTTAATTATTCTCCTGCACTAACGTAAAACAAAACACACACGCATAAGGAATAATGTATTGCACAAGGTAATTCATTTAACCAAAGCCAAAGTCTTCCTTGAAAAAATGTATATACATATTCTAATTGTTAGAATTTACCTAAACGATCTAGTATTTGAAAAATTGAAGAACTACATAAACTGGACTGAATTTAGTACAAATTTCCATTACTAAAGCATTTGCTTATCACAATTCTCGTCAGTTATAGATAATATAAATCAGACATGAATCTTCCTTTCTTTTAATCGAAATATCTTTATAATTTTTGAAATTGATTAATTCCACGTTATGAAAAATTCAGCTTGGGTGCACTCTGAGTGGTAGCCATTGGGACAATGTTCTGTGAATATTTTTCGTGAAATAAAATTTTACGATCGCAACGCGACGTGTATATCGGGAAATTAATTTCGATAAGCTTGAATGGTGATGAAGGAAATCGCGCGTTCATTTACGTGTTAATAATTTATCACTTCCGACTCATGAAATATTGAAATACAGCCAACAGTAATCGTATTTCCCTGCATAAGAATCAGATATGACGCTTCCACGAGAATTGTATCGTTCTGTGCTGGAAAAAAATAGCAGGAAAAAAGAAAAAAACAAGCAGATGGTAACAGAATGATAGAAGAAATTGTTCCGCGTCGTGTTGCAACGGGTAGCCAATAAATCAGTACTTATCGCGTCAAAGTGATTATCAAACTCGTAAACTCAGTGGTTCATGCAGGATCCGATTTTACAGTGCGTTCAAGGAACGAAATTTATTTTTATACACTCTGGCCTGGATACTTAAAGAATTCATTTGAGAATAAATTTTCTCACGGAGAGCCTTAAATCATTGGGGGATCGTTGTGTAGGTCTGCTTCGTTAATTAAATTGCACTGAGCCGAGAATTCGAGAAAAGCATAAATACGTTACAGCTTTCTCCACATAGCTTTATAATTATATAATGTTTCATGGTCGTTAGCAAATTTATTTTGAGCAAATCTACGTAACAAATGGACAGCTGTAATTTAAGAAAACCGAGAACAGTGTCACAAAAGAATCAGTCGATAATTACAATTGCAAATATTTCTACTAAAACCAAAGCAGTGCCCGGAAAACGTATCACTCCCACTGTACAGAAAATTCTATACTACAAAACGTTTTACTCATTTCCATAAGGTTGGAACATTAACGCACCTTACTCCTCACTAAAACTGAACAGTGCAAGCAAGTAACAGCATTAACCTCCGACGCGAAAGAAACGCAAAGAATTACCATTAATCTCTCGGGTCGGATAGCAAACCCCCCACGAATCAAGTCCTCCCCGAATATCCGTAAGTATTGTTGCACCCCGGAAGGAATAAAACAACAGGAGTGGCTGCAATGCGCGCGATTTGACGCGAAAATGGATCGTCGACGGAGTCGCGAAGTCGAGTGCTGCCGTTTCGTGGTGAAAGTAGCGTCCGCGGATGAGTAACTGCGGGCAACAGTGTTTTTCATTGTCCAGAAGTTGGCGGAGTCGCGGGCCTAGCAACGCTGAAAAGCCCATAAATCAGGGCTTATCGCGGCAGAGGAGCGATTATCGAACTCGTAAGCTCAGCACTCGCCTCCATAAGGGGTAGAACGGGGCTGGAGGGGTTGCCACAATGAGTTGGCAGCGGTTTCTTGGATGTTATAGGGATGATTAGCAGTCCGCGAAAGCAGGAAAAACTCGCCGACTAACGAGCCAACTAAGACATCGAGCATGCTCTTTTTGCCTCTTAACCATTCTCTCTAGTCTGGAAGGAAGTGTGGTAAAAAGTTTTGTTCGGGTCTCGTGGACCCTCATCGCCGAATTATTACTCGGGCCTCTTCGTTGATATCGTTTGTTTCAGCGAGTGATAAGTTTCTAAACGGTGGACAAATTTTTTTAATGAAACCGCGTGGAATGCTTTAATTACGTTAATTATGAAATATATATTTGGAAGGACTAATTAGTATATATATGTATAACATTACAGACCAAACATTGCTGGGAACATTAATTTCGATTAAACTTATTTAGTATTAATACGTATTTTATCCCCTCTTTTCACTTCTACGTTCTAAATGATTGACGATAAATAAAACACAAGTCGAATATTTTTGTCTGCCGATATGCAACAAAGCGAAACAGAAACCTGTAAATTTTTATTTTATCAGTTTCTTGGAAACGATAGCTGTGTAATTCGTTTTTAACGCGAATGCAATAAATGTAAATTACGGTTACATATCTTTTTATTTCTAGGTTTCAACTTTATTATACGAGTATCTGTAACTTATCTGAATCTTCGAATTAATACTTTGCCCTCACAATTTTACCTATTTTTCTATTTTTTCCTCATTATATTCCGCTTTTTAAACAGTAAAATAATACAATACATTCCACAACAAGACCATAGCGCCTGAATATTCTCGACAATTGCACCTGACTTTGTGACAGACAACAAATTCTGCAGAATTTGCGAGTCGTTGGGGCCATTATCTTCCAAGGGAATTAATAATTTTCCTTGCCTCTCGGGGGTAATAAGAGGCTCGGAAGAGCCGTAAACGATCTTTTAGTGCGCCACGGAACCTTTTTATTCGACACTGAACGCTATTCCCAGTGTTTTATATCGCGCTCTTGGGAATCTCCTAAAGCCACGATTTTTCTTCTCACCTGTATCAACCGGGTGGCTTATAAAAAATCGTTGCCTGGCTGTTCACCCTTGCTATTTTGATTTTTATCCTGACCGGCTGAACAATAACGCGACCCGTTTACCGTGGATTTATTGCATCGCGTGCTACCAACGATACCTTTGCACATTCCTCATCTGCTTCTTTTTTTCCTTCAGGGAAATGGAACTGTATCTATGAGGCGCATAATTTTCCTTCGCGAACAGTTTGACGAGAGAATTATTGACCCCTTTAAAACACTCTCGTTAACAGTAGAATATTTCATAGAAATATTTGATATAAATAAAAACGAAAGTATAATATAAAAGCTGCTATGAAGGTTTTAATTATCTACGTGCTTCAGTGGCAATTAAAAGTACGAATTTATGATGGAAATGTATAGTTTGACTATTTTACATCTTTTTTCAAGTATCATTCAGCGGCGTTTTCTTAAACTTTTATCCCTTCAATCATGGGGGGTATTCTTAGTTTGAAACTACGAAAGAAAAAAAACGAAACAGAGAGTTCAACTTGAAAGTGCAGTACGTCATATCAACTGTTCTAAATGCAGTCTCGATTTCCGTGCAATTGAATCTCTTTTCCATTACTTTTCACGCTACATAAAGCATTGAAATTCGGCTGAACAGAACAAATATATATTAAAATGTTATCTACAATTTTTATAAATAGAACCTGTTAAATCTACTTATCACTGTATGACTTATGTTCTTTCATCTTTTGCTATTTCCCGTTTCAATCGAATGCAACGTAAATGAAACATATAATGTGCATACACAATTGAATATATTATACAGATTTCGACATAATATCACACGATAACAATTATAAATACACAATATTATTTAACACCCATTTGTATCCCGGCCACTTCTGCGAGCTCTCGCCAACTAATTATCGGTAACTGAAAAATGAAATAAAAGGATTCCACAGTCGCAATAATCGACAGGCATATCCAGGTTACAAAAGAACCGCGTGCAGGTGATGTCACTCAGGGAGCACAATGTCCATGAGCAATCAATTGATTTCGAATACCCACGCAGTAGCTATTTACTTTCAACAGCACGAAACCGGCCTCTCTTCCACGCAATAATTAATGTCGCGCAGCGAGATCGAGCAGTCGATGTGAAAAGTAAATGAACACAGTTAACGAACGTCGATGGATAAATAACGATGCAACGAAACGGATCGTACCACATAACAAAATCACCCGCACAAGCGACTGTTCCGACGCAAGTTCCGAAACATGGAACGCGGCGTTATAAAACCCTAAAAAGAGCGCGAGGCACGTGAAAAAAAATATAAGCACATTCCCTACCATCCCCGGAGCTCGTCGTGCTCCGTTGTTCGCCAAATAACCAACCCGGAAGCATCGTTTACAGTCGCGGGTGGCTGGCAAAAATAACCTCGTAGATCGCGGCCACGGAATTTCTGTTTTGTCAGGGCTCAAGCTGTTGTCTTATGTTATTTCTTTGGAATATTCATGCGGCCGTGTTACGCAGCCGCCTATGAAATATCCCTGTATAATTCATGGGGCTGTTTTGCACGATTTCACGAGAACGTTGGCCTCTTGTCACGCGTAAACTTCATTTCAGGATCAAAGGTACCGGCATAGTAAGAGCAGAGTTTCCATAAGACAAGTTAATATTTGTTTTTATGCGATACACTTCTCCCAGACTTATAATGCTTCGCGTTTCACTGCCATTGTATTATAAATAATCTAGGAGATGATTAGAAGGCACTTTATCATATCTCTCTTTATTGTAAAGGGTTCGATTGTGTGAAATTCGGTATAAAACTATCATTGTAATAAAATTCAACGATTACACGAACATCATTTTCGAGCTCGTATATGTTTTAATTACTGTTCCAGTCGGCGATTGTAGCGACGAAAAGTTACAAGCTGTATTCTGTTAAATCACTATTCCAATTAACTGACAAAGTCATGACAATGAAGAAAACACGATCATAACTTTCTACAGCGCCGCTGGGCCGCGTCGCGAATTCGATATAACTTTCTCGTCGACGTTGCCGTCGCGACGATTCAGGTACGGGGACTTCTTGAATCGTATTTGCGAATTAAAGGGATTAATTAATTAAGATGGTTGAGCTTCGATCGTGAAACCGTGCGTTCTTGGTTCTTCCATCGTGATACTGTTCGTTAAAATTCGTTTGCTGTGTGAATGACTAAAATATTAATTAAGTTCATTAATAGCCTGTGCGTGGAGGATGCGTGTCTAATTAATAACAATAAGCATTTTAAAAAAATAGACAATCAGAAATTGATTCTCTGTCGCGAAATACTTTTATTGGACAAATTAAGATTTATTTTTTTTACAAAGATTTTATAAAGCAACGATTCATTGATTTGAAATTAATAATTATAAAGGCTGATGGTAATGAACTTCTGCTTCGATAGGTTTTAAATTATTAATCAGTCATCAAATTTCTGTACAACTTGAGATATATGGTGGATCGAAACTTTTGGCCAGCAGTGTACATACGTATAACAGTTTGACCTGTTTTAATATTGAATAAAATAGAATAGAATAGAATAGAATAGAATAGAACAGAATCATGCAGAGACAAGATCATAATATTAGATCCTTGGCATAATTCAAGCCAACCACCAAATATTCTTCCTGAAATATTAATAATTTCTAAATGGTTTTCAGATGTGGACAGCAGCTTGCAAATGTAGTATTCTTTGAATATTATTTGAAACCTAATTTCCATCAAGTTCCTTTGAATTAAAGGATTTCATTCTATACGTAGCTAAAGCATTCCATTGCATAACTGTAGTGTGTGAATTGATAATATTTCTACGTTAGCGATCAATGTTTAACTGTACCATCGTTAGCACGCAGTTCCGCGAATTAATGATATTCTTTATCAATAAAATACCAAACTCACGCAAGACTAGAAGAGTTCGTTAATAAATTTGTACATTTCCTGGAAAAATGCACACTTCTATTCCATGTTCCTCTTTTCCATCAACAAAATATAGAGTCCATATTCAACTTATTCAGATGTATTAATTAAGTGGAACTTAAAACCATTATTCCAAAACATACAGCAAAATCATGTAACGGATATTAATATTTTTCATTATAACTGCGTAGTAATTATTATGTGAAATTGTCTGATATATTTCTCGTGCAAACACGAAATTAATAATGGCTGGGAACAATGAAATATCCAGCAAACATGTCGCTCGCATAAAATATACAGTCACGTGGAACCGCATTTGAATTATATGTAACGAAACGATCAGTGTCAGGAACGTTCATTGAAATAAACATAATTCGCGCGACAAAGGAAACTTTTAATTACGTCGCTGCTATTCTGCAGTCCACGTATACAAAAATTGGGCAGAATTTCGTTAAATATTACCAAACATCCGCTGAAACCGTGTCATCCTGATAATCTGAACAATAGTAAGATATAAATACTGCTTGCGCCGGATTCGCCTATACAAATAGAAATTCATGGTTATGGAAAAAATTATTTTTTACTTATTCCTTACGAGTTTCACGGAGACTTTTTCAACATTAAACGTTACATTTCGCATGCCCTGATTTTTTTAATACTGTAATTATTTAAAACCTCCAATCAGTAAATCGATGTTTAGATGAACAATTGTTTAAGAAATTAAAACTATATACAGGGATTGTTAGAATAAGTACTACTCTTATTATCCTTTTCCTTTAACAATTTATTTCCTTATCGCACATACAAGAACACGGTAAAACCATTTGTAAAAGCGATATACACTTTACGATTTAAGAGACGTGGGTTTTTTAGAACTAATTAACGAGGCTGAAATCTAAATAATTTCATGCAATCTTTCGAGGACAAAGTTTTAATCTCCTTACGCATTCGTTTCGCTTACGAATCCTCTTTCGAAATTAATTTCCAGTTTAGTTAAGCCTTGGTTGAATATTTTTCTTTACTGATTGTACAGTACTGATTGACAGTGTGAGTTAAGATTGTGTATCGGTGTATACAAAGACAATTTAAATTGTAGCATAAATTGGAAATTAGTGAAACCATAAAATATTGTTTAGTATAGGTATACTACTACTACCGTTCATATAGTACAAATTTATAATAAATATCGATCCGGCTGAATGCTTAGTTCATTTTTATTCTGAAACACCCAGAAGAAATAAAGAAAGTAGGTGAGCATAATGGATAATCGATACGTCAGTTGCCATCAGGGAAACACGTTTTCAATGTATTTTAAAGAGAAGAATGAAGTGGGTGCTCCAGTTTTATCGAAATTTCAGAAGAAATCATTCTGAGAAACGGAAATTCTGCAAGCAGACGAATCCAGTGGCCGTGTCCTCCTTCTATTAGGTCAATTCCCATTAATAATCACCGATGTCAAGTGGTGTTAAGTGTTGCGACGATCGTATGATGCCCGGGTCTGCCAATGAGTACCATTCATTTGGACGAGCCTCCCGAAAACCACTGTGTCAATACAGGAGATTGTTAGTAGTGCCTTGTTTCAAAGTTTTCTTTCGCTTCCCAAGATACTAACAAGTTACCTGTAAATTCGTAACATTCAATGAATTTACTTTTAATTAGCTTAATTTTAAATGGGTATAAATCTGTTTCGTGGTGGAAAATTATTCTGATCAATTTGATATGCGATCTGTGGTCATTGCAGTATACTAAAAGGCAATACACAAATTTTACACTTTGTATAATTTCAGAACATTGCGAATGTATTTATTATTATAATATGAAGAGATTAAGTGGAAATGAGAGAGCTTAGCGAAAATTTTGTAGTTCAATTTCTCAAACGAAGAGGACTGACTACGTTGTTCTTTCATATAAAAAAAACTTGTACCTGCAAAGGCGAGACTCCTCAAATATCGTTCACTCAGGCCAATTCAATTCGGAATACGATGAGGATGAAGTGATCACTGTGCTTTCAGCGGCCCGTTTTGCTGTTCACGTTGGACTTTTAGCATGTAACGAGCGACGAACGTGTGAACCAGCCTGTTTACAGGCAACCTCATAAATGCGCACATACTTATACCTTTTATCACCCTCAACGTTTATAGTTACTCAAGCGCAAAAAGCAACCCCGCTACTCTGTTCATAACGTTGGTAGAACTTTTTTTCCTCTCCTATACTTCGTTAAGGGCTGGCAAGATTCATTATGATTTTTCCAAAGAGTATAGTGTAATGAGTAGAATCGTACAATAACTTTTTTTAATATTTGTTTATTACAAAACTGTGTATCGTTCAACAGATTTCCATTTTTTCAGGACTTTCCATTGAATTTCAATTTTTGTTGCAAAGACATTTAAGCATTTCACTTAAGCATCCCTTAAACATTAAATAAGAGACTTTAATAAGTATCTTTTTAATTGTAAAACTCTTTGCAAACCTAAAAACAATAAAAAATCAACCCCGGGAATGAAAGACCCGTCATGCCGTCCGCGTTGGTGAAAAATCATCAATGTTATATTTCTAGCTTTCTTTTGGTCAAGAGGACGGTGTTAATAAATATTAATTTCAAAATGTCTTACGTGTTCTTCTGCACAGTAGAACTGTGCAGTCGTTTATGTGCAGAAATAGGAACAGTTATGATTCTAGGAAAAGAGAATATAAAAGATGAGCAAAAAGCGTGCTGTAGTTAAATCAGGTAACAGTCGCGACACAACGAGTGACTTTAATGGAATAATATTGCGATTGAATTATGAATTATCCAATAAAACTATCAACTACGTTCGAAGTAAAATCTACGCTGTGCGGTTGGGGCGTGAATAGAAGAGTATTCCGCGTAAAACTGTATCGTTTCGTTATTTACATCGACCAGTCGATAGTATTTCATATTATTTATGCAGCCGATACACCGTTGCCGAAAGTTAAAAATTGTTCTCGCGCAACAGCGTCGTTTATGCGCGAGATATTTACATTTTTATTGTCCGCTGTGTTAGATGCATTTTTACAAGCGACACGGAAATGACAACGATATCTGTCACTATCAGTGCCCAATTGTTAACGCGTACCAATTAAAAGCAACCTAATACGTAACGTTGAAAAACGTGAAAGCGAATAGGCCCATTATTTCGACAATCGTGGTGATAAATAACGCAAATCGTATTATTTGCGAAACGAGTTGCGGCTGCAATTTACGTTTTTTGCGAAATAGCCGCGAGCAAATATCTTAGGTAAACCCACGAATGTTAATCAGTGGGTAATAAACGTCGTGCCGTTAAATTGTGATAAGGGAAAAATGTAAATGAGCTGAGCTATTACACGGTACAGATATACAATGGATTAATTTCGATCGGATGCAAAATAACATGTGATATAAAGCACGCCGAAATCTCGCTTAACCACTTCGCACCGGCGGACGAGATATCTCGCCGCGTGATTTCGTTCATGATATGCTATGGACGAGATATCTCGCAACGCAATGTCTTTCATGCGATGCTATGTACGAAATATCTCGCGACACAAAATCGTTCATGCGACGCTGTGTACGGAATATCTCGCGAAGCAACACCGTTCGCGTGCTGCTTTGGACGAGATACCTCGCGCTCGCCTACCCGTTTTTCTATGTTTACAACTGAATGCCACATTCATAGTGACCTACGAATTCATTTGGTCCAAATCGTTGGGCGAGATATCTCGCGTTGTAATAGAAAGGCTTGCGAGATATTTCGTACATAGCATCGCATGAAAGACATTGCGTTGCGAGATATCTCGTCCATAGCATATCATGAACGAAATCACGCGGCGAGATATCTCGTCCGCCGGTGCGAAGGGGTTAAACGGCTTATCGACATCGACGCTGTCTCGTTAAATTGAAGCTCATCTGATGGGAGATGATTGAAGTCTTATTTGTTTATGAAATCGTTCGTAGTCTGTTTGCTGGAAAAGAATGTGCGAGTCGTAGATCCTTTATAATATTAATTTTATAAATATGCTCTTAAATGTACTTTGTTATGTCGAATGAACGCTAACAAGTTTCATTGCTATTGTTGCCCAGCCTGCTTTGTAGAGTAGCTCAAATATATACCCGTTTGAAATGTCGATCGTCCCTCTGATTTTATTCAGTGTTTGCGCGAATGTAATTATATTTGTAATAACAGTATAGCGTGTAATAGAAAAGTGGTTTTGCTATTAAACATAGTATAACGAGATACTTAAGTAAGAATGATCCTGGTCGAACATTGAAGTAAGAATGCCCACGTAACGAGGCACTTAAATTCGAACTGCAGCAAGAAGTCAATTAACTCGCTTAATTGGAGCTCAAATAGATTGGTTAAATCAGAACCGTCTTCATTAAAAGATAGCTATTGCCGGTTGCACAGACCTACTTCTTCAAAAAGCCACAGATCGACAGATTATCGACAACAAACTGCAATAAACGCAATAAACTCACTCTGACAATCATCTAAATATTATATTAATTTCAGCGATTTATTTATATTTATTTCAATAATATAACAATAATTCGTTTCGCGACTATAGTATAAACAAAGCGATCTCCATTTTATGAACATCAACGTTAATACAAAAAATATACACCATTCTCCATACACGAGCACCAATCTTAACCATAAGTACTATTAAAAACCAGAGCCCCTGCAGCAATTGCGCCAAACGTAAGCCTATTTCGCCCACAGGTGAAAATCATTGCCCGGCAAAGTGTAAAACTTACTTTACTACTTACTCGCTGCGAGAAACTTCGCCCTCCATATACCTAAACGGCTTGAACAAGTGCAATTACTCATTTCAATATAGTCCTATATATTATTCACGCGTTACTAAAATAACCGTTATCCATAGTTACCACTAAACCAGCAGAATCTAGAGCTATGTTATCAAATGTGCCATTGTGTCTCCCTAAATATTCAAAGCTTCCTGCAACACGTAAAGGAATTGTTGGAATAATCTATTTAACGCCACTGGAATGGTAAAACTCTCCCCTTTAAAATGAGCTTTGTCTCATCTCGATAGGATCAACGGTTGCCGAGATATCGCAGTTTAAAGCGAAGCCCAATTTCTGCTTCTACGCTACTTCTATCCTGCTCCCACGTTCGGACCTCTCGCTCGCACACGCGTCACGACCTACCCCAAGCGTAGGAGTGGTGGGGCAGCCACGCTAGACGCTGAGTCAGCGTTTTTTTTTACTATTTACTACGCGAGACACGCATTTCGTGGAAAAAAGTGTAGGCCACGGAGTTTCCTGGAATTCGACCGCCATTCATAAATTCCGTACATTATGAATTGCATCTTTAACGCGTTGTATCTCGAAAACGGATTGAGATATCGGGATGCAACAAAGCGCATTTTAAAGGGCACACTTCCCGCTGCATTTTAATCCGCTGCTGGGAGGTCAGAAGTTGACAGTCGAAATGTTATAGCGGCAAAAAGAACAGTCCCTCCATCTTTATGGCCCCAGCTGCGATACACGTTGAGGCAGTAGTAGTAGGATTTCGAAGTCCAAACATTTTATTTTTGTCGGGTTAATAGATGAACGTGTGTACGATTTCGAATTCACGTGTCCGATTTTATTTTACGTTCAGTGTCGCGTGGTAGGGGTACGTTTAATCAATTGTGGTTTATTATGTGGCCTTCATTGGTCGGTTGATTGTGAACGCTTTCGTTTCATGTTTGATATAATTACTAATTACTCACGCGTTTTATGTATTATACATATATACTGGGCGAGTAATGATTTGTTGGTCTGTTTGGTACACAGAGAACTATTCAGCAATATATTATATTGGTTGGTATATTAAATTGGTTAATAACGGCTTGGCTTTACAAGAATTTAAATATAGAACGCCATGTATGTAGGATTGAAGCGGTTCTCCCTCTTGACTGTTAATGAAACTAATCTAATTTATTAACAACAACGCTCTTAGATGTTATACTATACATTAATATTAATATGAATAAAGTAGGATTACATCGTCAAAATGAACCATTCTCCCTGCCGATCACGCATTCACTAAATTTTATGCACGCTCTTCAACGCGCTTTGCTTTCGCATTGCTTTTCAATTGGCGAAGAAATTATTTATTCATCTCACTTCCTTTTGTTTTGTACGACAGTGATTAAATGCAATATATCATATCGTTTGAAATATTAACCATCCCTTAAACAAAATTATATCCAACGTTTTTAATAATTACAATTGCATTTCTTATATCTATAATTATAATATGTATATGGATACAGATGTTTAAGCTATGGCATAAAATGTTTACTTGGTTAAGCAGAAATATTCCAATTTCGGGATCGTGCACATGTCCACGTGGATAGTAGTATGTATCGATATTATGAAACTGAAACGCAGTACTATATTTCCTGTTATTGCTTACCAGTATCAATATTTGCTCACACCAAATATTTTCACTACTCCATTCTATATATTTTTTAGCTTGTACGTGTCGATCGTTTTTGTCGTACATGTTAGTTTACTAAAATTCCGACAATGTTTGTTTTCGATATTGAAAAGTGTCTTCGAACGTGGAAGAGCAATAGAAGGAAGGAGAAAAAACGGGGGTAAGGTGGAATCTATTGAAATTTAAGGTTTACGTTCCAGTGAAAAAATAAACGTGGGTCGTCGACAGTGTGCCAGGGGCATTTCGAATTTATTGGAAACCGAACGTACACGCTTGGCCTGCAATTTTGATTGTGAAAGCAGCCCCGATATAAGCTGTATGAAATATATCGCCAACAGCTTCTACGATCGGTCGACACTTACGCTAGAGAAACTCAATAGAATTTTATGAACTTCGTAAATACTTCTCTAAGCTGACTCGCAGGAGTTTGCGAGCACCACAAGGAAACTTTACACGTGTTTCGCGCATACAACTTTATCGGATTTCAATAATGTTTGGGCGCGCGTTGAAAGATATTTCATCGGGTTTCCGCGGAACAACACCGCAATTGTACGAACTTATGTATCCGCAAGAGTTGAAAAAAGTCTTTAAAAACTTTATTTCAGTAGCTGGAAGTAGACCGAATCTTTTGATTCGGTCGAATTTCAAATGAAATTGTATGGATTTATCCATTTGACCAGAGGCTATTTGTGAACACAATCTTACCGTGTATATTAAAATTGTATTTTTCAAACGATATAATAAAATGTTAACGAAGCCATTGGTAGTGTATTTATTTACAATCGCTTAATTCGTTAACCGGGTCCGCTCGAAATCGGGTACATCCTTTATAAAAAGAAACTAAAGTTGAAGAACATTGAATTATTATATTTTAGCTATCGCAAATTAAAATTCGATATCGGGTTTACACTGTGAATATAAAGGTGCATGATTGAATTACGATGGATTGGCGGATAAATCAATTATGTATCACTTTTATTATATTGGTCAAAAGGGTGATAGGTTGAACTCGTGTTCTCCAGTTAAGAGGTTAAAATCCCTTTGTAACATTGATATTCTTGTGACAGCAGATCGACGGTGTAGCATTGTGCTGATTTGTCTATAATGCATAATTTACATTCCATTTTCATACTGTTACTTTCATTGAGGATAGCTTCAAACAGGTACAAAACGGAAGGATTGCGAGATTGGTGAAATGCCGAGACGAAAATAGAAATGCCGAGGGTGTTCACGGATATGGCTTTAAAGAAATAGCGAAAGAAATTAGGAAAAGAGAAATAAAGGTAGCTGAGGACACAGGAGTCATAAATTGTACCCAGTGGAAATTAAGTCGCGACAGATCACAGCCCCAGGAGAGCGGTAAAGGAATCAGATGAATGATATATAAAACGAAAATTTTATACAAATTGTCCTGGTGTAACTCAAAAGAATATTTTTCGCATTATTTTTATCGTAGTCTAATATAGTCTAACTACCTTACACTATTTTAATATTACTAGCCTCTGTTTATTTGCATACAAACTTTGTATTATACTCTTGTTTTATACATTTAAGTATTAATAACATTTAATACATGCAGCCTGATTGCGAGGTAATCGAAAGAATATAAATTATTATTATTATTCTTGCATACAATTTACAATAGCACCTGAAGAGTCAACCAGAACAACGTAATATACATATACACTGTTTATATTTAATAATTCATATATGTATTTAACAAACGGGTGTCATTACCCTTAAACAAAACGCAAACTCTGTGTTCTTCCATTAACTTCACCAAAACTGCTTGAGTGAAAGAGTCACAGTCGAAACATATCAATTGTCTTGCCATATTGTAGCCAGTTTTCCAAACAATCTCCTATCGAGTCCGCGATGTTTCGTGCCAATAAACGAAGACTTTCTGGTGTTTGGTGAACAACGACCCTCTAGGGAGGACACAGCATTGTAGAAAGACATGGTGGTACATAGAAGTTAGGTAAGTGCTGCTAGTAACGTGTACACACAGCGTGGCGCATGAAACCTAGATCCTCTCCACTTGGCTCCGAGATACACGAGTTGTTCACGTCTATGCAAAGTCTGGCTAATACTCGCCATGCATCACTGCAATTGTGTACATCGTCAACCCCTGTGGCCGTAACCCCAAGACATGGACAGCGAATGAGTTGCGTTTTAAGTTAATAAAAATATGCTGTTAAAAGGTTTTCTTCAGGTCGGACAGTGATAAGCGATTGTCTTACTTTTCAATTACATTGTGTTTATTTGTCTTCGACTGAAATAACGGACGTTAAGTGGAATTATCTGGACGCAAATGCATATCTTTTTATGGTAATTAATCGAGACTACTAACAATAAGAATATAAGTTATCACATCCATTTATGGACAATTGAATGTTCTGTATCTCCAAGCCAGTGACATCAGCTTAATTCGTAATTTGATCTTAAAATGTTGACTGCTCAGGTGCTATAATTGTTTTGAACCTTCCTATTTTTCAGCCTGTGTAATAGTTTGATTAATAATTATATTAAAGAACTTATTATAATCATTTCAAAACTCTAACTAGAAGACGTTGATGCAAATAATTTTTGTTTTCAATTTGTTTCGTGGTTCACCCTGTACATTAAATCTATTGTTCAAGATTTTAGAAATATAAAACTTCTCTAGCTCTGGGTTTCCCCAAATCTGGAATCTTCAAGCATCGCAGTGTTTCAGTTTTGAAATTTTGAAATATTGACGCAACAGAATTTCGAAAATAGAAACTTCCCATTCTGCTGTCCTGAATTTCACAATTCTAATGCACTGACGTGTTCTCGGCGCTATCGTAAAAGTCCTATTTGTTTTCTGCAAATTTCTATACACCTTGAAATACATATTGACTCGAAACTTTTAACGAACCGTGTGCACATAACAATGTGATTACAATTTGATATTCGATGTGCGCGTGTGCCATTGTGCAAACAGTTCTCTGATACAATCGTCATTTCCTCTAACGAGAATTAGAATTGAAACCAAAGAACAGTACAATTATATCTCTCTCGCTTCCTGCGCACATTACGCTATGCGTAATTGCATGTTACGTGGTTCGATATAATGTGGCACGTATTGGGACTCACCACATCCACTTATACCAATAGCAAGTTTCTCTAATATTCGTCATCCATAACCACAGAATTTCGTGCAGTGCCCGATGTATTCTGCAGCACTATAGTGTTTGTGAATACTGCATTATTATACATCTGCACAGAGCTCCAGGTACGTAGGAATCAGCCGTTACCGGAATTGCAATTTTCATGAATACTTGCAACGGTTGCAATTAAGACGAGTAGGTCTGCAATTTTGTGGATGAAATGTATCACCAAAGCAGTTTCATGTAATTAATGATGTCACGATCCGGGCGAATGTTGGGCTTTCGTTGATGTCGTTTAAATTGTAGATTTGTTAAGTGTAATGCAAATACTGTGTTAATAATCGGCTTGAAATTTACGTATCGTGTTTAAAATGTAAAAGACGAGGGGCAGTTATTATTGGATCAAATATACGTTATTATTCAGCGTTGAGTGGTTTGTATAAAACATATTTAATGGTAATTCAATATTCAGCATGTATTACGTAATTAGCAAGCTCTGTTTATTTGTTCATGATAATTAGTATGCACCATATAGTTTCATGCAATAGTTATATTCTACACGGCAGCATCGAATTTGGATTGGCGTTGAAAATATTATAAAGAATATTAGTTAATCATCGTAATATTCAACGAAGTGGTTCAGAACAAGCGAAGTTGCATTAAGTTATTACTAAACAAGAAAATAAAAAGAAGAAGATCGAGGAATAAAATAAAATTTGATTTAAGGGTGAACTTACGCTTGCACGTACACGAATCAACAACCCTTCGTATTAAAAGTTAATTAATAAGTTAACGTGTGCGCAATTGGCAGCAATTTTCCGTTCGTCCTTCTGCGTAACACATGTAGACATGTAACACACAGTATTCTGGCTAAATGGCCCTCGCAAATTGGTATACGTATCAGGACGCATATCAGATGAGGTGTATTTTTGATTAGAAACCCTTCAGTGCCGCGGCATCGAGAACTCCATTCACGAACGATGCCTTTTCAAATTACATCCCCCCTCCATTCATCTTGCAAAAAAGCCAGTCATTTGTAATGCATGGCCCGTAAGCAATGCATCATGGTTCTTTTATCGATTTTCTTATTGAAAAGTACGACTGCGCTGCTTTTAAATATTTCTTTCCCGTTTGCTGAACATTGAAACGTTTAATGCATTAAGGCCGGTCCATTTTCTGCAATCACTCTAATACAGAACTCATATCTGAAATGATGATTGTCATTCAGATTTTCCATCAGCGTTATTTGATTTGAGGGAACATTGTATTGCCATTCCGCTTCGATACACCACCTCGAACAGAACCCTCCTAAGAAACGTTCCACCCTCTTGCTATTCATTCTACACAAATATCAAGGTATGAAACGCAGCATTCAATCAACAAACAAACGTTCTTTCACGTTGTCTCTCCCACGACCAGAGAAACGAGAAATCAATTTCTGGTCTTCATTAATCCACTCATTAATATCAAAACAAGACGACCATTCTTCCTTTTTAACAAGACAGAAGTTCCACGGCTTCCGTCGCGAGTCTTCCAAGCGGAAACAGCCACGATTCGAGGCAACTCACTTCGGTCACGTATTGTCGATTCAGTGGATGTTCTCCAAACGATGACAAGCTATATAAAAAGAAGGCGACAGACGGGGAACGACCCAGCAAAGACTGTTCGAGGAGACGTTGCTTGGCTTCGCAATTGTCCGCCACCGGGGACAGTAATTAAAGATCGAAGAAGGTGGAGGAAGAAGGCCACCGTTTCATTTTCCTCGAACTTCGAAGCGTTCGATGTGCCACTGTCGAATGAAATCGATTATTCTCGAAGAGCACGGGTAAAGAAACACGAACGAGAATCAGAGGGAAGAAATTATTGATATCAGACGGCGAATTTTAATTAAATACACCACTGCGACGGTATTAATCATTTCCCTTTCCCCTTCCTTCTGCTTTTTCGTTTACTTCTATCTTTCCTCCCGTTTATAAGATTAGTCGTCAGGATCCATTTTTGACGTTCACCGCCGTGTGCAATTTCTCGAATATAGTGGTTCCTGGAATGAAATAATAATTTCGTTTTCATTCATCAATTAATTCATCTATTTGGTATTAAACGGTGTAGTAGTACTTCTCTTAACAGTATAGTAGTGTTCTACTTAGGTGCTCTATGTTGGTTTTAAGACAATCCGAACAGAACTTATGTTTTAATCAATCGTATCAAGTACAATTTTTCTACATAATTTTATATTTTTTCACTGCTCATATGGGGCTAAAAATATGAAATGCACAGCGCGTTTTCCTGCCAGAATTCATTTAAACAAGCGGACCTGCATAAATAGAAAGACCAGTGAAACAAATGCGGGACGAAATAATTTATTAGGACCACGGGCTGGTTATATTTCGTACACGCGTCGGTTAAGTAATTAGTGTCGTATATATACTGCGCCTCTCATTACCAGTTCACTAATTAGTACGAGCTAGACATAAGAACGGATCGTCATGAACCGTATGAATAAGAATGCTCGAGTTTTCTCTGGTCGTTGAAATCAGCTGGATTATTTACATACTCGGGGAACTTCTTCACGTGCATTACTACTAGCAGACCACTAAAAAGAAAACATACGTGAAGCTTATTTTTAAACTAAATTGTTCATTTATCGGTAATCGTAGATCTTGCAGGATTATGCGATACTTTCTGCCTTTACGCTTTTTAAACAAATTATTTGGAGGTATGTAAAATATTTTGAACTATTCGACTGATTGGAATTAAAGAAACTACTGATAGTATACGATTGCAACTTTTTACTGTTAACGCATCTTAAGGTTTTTAGTATATTAAGGGGATTGTGCATTAATACATACACAAGTACACATACTTCTATTCACAATAGATAATAAAGTTCTTTATCTACACATTGTCTTCAGTATACATATATCAAATTCAGTAAATTGGTTAGATGCTCAAATTTGGATGCATACTCGGCGCATAAATCACTCCATTGTATGACATACCTTATTAAATCACACATTTCAAATTCTATTCCATAAGAATCATTGCATACAAAACTACTGTTCAGTCTTGAAATGATTAATCCCAAAAAGTATCTTTATACACATAGTACATCTTGCTCTGCATGTATAAAAGAACAAGGCAAATATAAAATTTACTTCAAAAGATTCATCTTCCGCAACAGAAGCGTTTCTTTTTGATCAAACGCGTTGCACTTCCAGTTGCATCGAGACTCGTGTCAAACAACTTCCCTGTGCGAGTTTTTCGTGGAGGAACTTCTCTGTCAAATTCGTCGGTCGTTTCGATGTCCGTAGTTCGATCGCGCCATGGCCTGCGTAGCGTCAATTTAGCAGGAAGACGAGAATGTTTAAAAGTGTGTTCGAAGTTGCGCCGGCGAAGCGCGAGGGCCACGGTGTCCTGTTAAAAGTTGCCGTAGTTTCAAAGTTTTTCGAAATACAAACTGGGAAACGCTACCAGGTGTGCGTGTGCACCATTGAGTAGCTGCGGCGTGTTATACGCCGGTCACGTTTCAAATCGAAAAGTTGTATACTGGAGAAACTCGCCTCGTGGAAAAGTTTCTGCAAACTTTCGTCCACGTGTGCCATTCAAAGAACAATGACAGAAGTACAAGGCTATACAGGAGAAAGAAAAAGCGATAAAACGAGGGAATTCGTTGCAATTAAGTCGACGGATGATCGATCGATCGAGTGATGAATCATTTGAAAGTGTGTGACACTGTTAATCGCAAATAACACAGGATCTTTCACCACTTAGAGTGAATTGTCCTTAATGCGGATACGAAAACACTCGAAAACACGCGATTTAACGTCGCATCGACACCAGGGTCATTAGCGACAATTCTAAATTATTGCCCTTGGTTAAATTTTGTCACAGAACTGAGTTTCTTTGAAGTAGTTTAGCGTGTCAGAAATGTGGCCCTCTGATGTCAATGCGGTGTCAGGTTTTAATTTGTATTTGAGTCTTTGGAATCCATATTTTCGGCTTCCATACAGCAGATGTTTGATGGACATAATCTGGTTACATATGGAGCAAGTTGGAGGTTCTGTCTTTTTTAGGAGGTATTCATGAGTGATCTTCGTGTGTCCGACAGAATCAATTTTCTTTTGCATAGTTTGTAGATAAACAAGTTTATACACGAGTGATCGAAACGAAGAAATATAGTAAAATTGGATTACAAGTATTTTATTAACATTTTGCACATCGGTACAGAGAGCTTGGTATTATTATAAATATTATTATATTAGTGTAAAGTACACATACATATTCACTATTAATGCATTCGTTGTTCATTAATATTTCGACACTGTCAATTTGATTGAAAGCAAGTGAATATTGGTTGACACATATCGAATATCTGAAAATTTTAATAGGGCAGTTTATTCTGTAAGTTTGGAAATATTTTGAGGTGAAATATAAATATAAGTTTTCTAATTCTCTTAGATAATCTAGCCTTTGCCAAAATTTATTGGCTATTTCCTGCTCGTCCATTTACCTTATAGCACCCTTTGTCGTATTACCATTGCAATACCACAAAATACATTTTATTTTTATTTCGCCCAGAATGAACGAGAATCTGATTGTTTCATAAAGAAGCGCGTATATTTCACGCCTGAAAAAACACCAAATACCAGCTCACCATCCTTAACATTCTTTTTCACTTAATACCTCTTCGCTTGGTGCCTCTTAAAAAAATAGAATGCCCCGCCAAAAGTAAAAAATATAAAATTTTACGAGAGTTAAAAAAGGACGGCATACCAACGAGTTATAATTAAATGAAAGAAAAGAGTTGATATCTCTTATTTTGAAAACGAATCATATTTACCCAACACTTTTACCACCTGCAATATTAACAGTACTTTCCCCGCGCAATTAACTGCAACAACATCAAACTAATCAAAAGCGTGGAATTTACCGTCCTTCGATCGACCACCATATTCATTAAACAAAAACTTGTTTCATTCGGCCCAGTATAATACATCCACCCTCGCAATCATTCTCTTCCAGTTTCGCGACCAACCCTTTCAGATGTCCAACCCGAAAATCAACACGCAAAGCAAAGAACGTAACGAAAAGCGTAACAAGGGGCCGGTTTCCATCCGCTTTCCGACATTGGTAGAGCAATCGAATCCCGTAAACGTCTCCGGGAGGAAGCATTAAGTCCTCCCAGGTCGCAGAAGACGATTTCGTGTTTGCTAAACACGAACTTCTCTCTGGGGTATGCGAGAACGCGAACCGATACCCTTCATCGCCTTTGACGTCGAGGGGGATCGATTCGTGGCGAGGTGTCTGTTACGTGTGTACCTCGTGCTTCGTCCTCTCGCGTCGATTTATTCAGGACAACGTCGAGAAAAGAGGAACGCGTGCCACGAGAACTTCGGGGCGGAATAATTTGCTGACCGATCCGGTCGCGTCCAGCCTTTCTGTTTTGTTTATCCTGACGATAGGCGACGAAAGTTTCCGTGAAACACGGCAACTCGACTTGAACGGGCTCGTCCTTTCACATGAACACTCCCTTTATTATGCTGTCGAAACTGATTTTGATCACCCCTTTGCACGGGATGCATTGTTTTCTATTTGATTTGGCATTTGATAGATCGCGTAATAAATTCGTCTAAATTTCAACGCTGTTTGCTATTTGGTGAGTACTAGCGAAGCGTAACGTACAGTGATTGCAATAATTAAACGTTCTGTGTTGTATAATAAATTGTACGGGATCTGAAATGTTTTATTGGAACGAAATCTTGTAAGTGTAACGCAGACAATTTTTGTTAGAAGCGTATAGACGCCGCAATGTATTAATTACTTTCGATAAGGTAATATGGCTGTGATTGTTATTTATTGTTTACCAAGTTTATCAAGCTTCACTGGGAGGAATTCTCAATAGTTTAACATACAATTATTGAACTAGTTTGTACTTACCAATTATTTTTAACAGAGTAGTATGGCTGTGCTTACTCTATTTTTTTTTGAGCGACTGTTTTTGCATGAAGTGGAGTTCGACTATAATTGTACGAAATCTGTTTATTATTTTAGTAAACTTGGTACTTCGATACATAAATGAAGTGGGTCAAACGATTTTAATATCGAAAGTCTGCTATAGATTTCACTACGTCTTGGCCAAAGGACCACTGCGAAGAGGGTTCACAACTCCATGGTATTTCCCTTTTCTCAATTTTTTTTATTGCCTCAAAGCCAGGTAAAACAAAACCGGAAATGATTTTATTTTTCCTGGCTTTTCGGTCGCCACAAATTATCCCTTATCTCCATAACTTGAATACATTCATTCTCTGCTATCTCTTTGACTTCGAGCAGCGTTCTTTACGGTGCCTTTGCTCGAACTCTAAACTGGAATACTTTAATTTCTGCCCTTTTAGTAGACTCTACTTGCTAGTGGAATATATACGGTAAAAGCGCTCCACTCCATAAAATGAAAGAAATTTATGCATCACATTTGTCGATAAGAGTGTAGTCGTGAGTTCGTAAAATACTTCCAAGCATATGTTTTCCTATCTTTTTTTATTTTTGCCTTTTTCAATGATTCAGGTGTTTATCGAGATGATTAATGAAATTTTATTAGTATATTCATAGTGACTGGATTAATAATGCACCACATATACGTACATATAAAAAAATTTGTAACATAAATAGGTATTATTGTTGCCGTGTGCAGTGTACTTAGTTAAGTGGAAATTAAATGGAAATAAACTGTTTGTGGATTTCTATTATAGAGAGTAATTGTACTGCAAAATGTATACTTACAATATATCATCAAATATACAAAAATATAATAAGCTTACTATATTAGATTTTTCACTTATTTTTCGATTTTCAATATTCGCTTTCTTTGTTACGTACCAACTATCGATTACGTTCGAAACATTTTATAATATACGTACACTAATAAAATATGCAGTGTAACAATTTTGAATACAAGCTGAATAACGCACACCTTCGATAATGTAAACAATGTCTAAATAATCATTACTCTTTTGAAAAAGTATTACAAGTATAAAAACTCAACTATTTGTACATCGATATCAGTCAAAAAGGATTCAATGTCGACTCGTTCCGAAATGAACGCCAGACAGAATTCAAAGTGTACATTCTGAAGAAAAAGACATTAGAACCGCGACGAGTTTCCTTGGATATTGAATTCATAAAGCCGTGAGTACGCGACACGGTGCACCATAAACGAAGCAAAGATCACGAAGGAAGAGTGCACGCCGAGATAAAGGGATTTAACGTGGCTCGGGAAAGAAACTAAAACATTTGGATTTTCATATACGACAACAGAAATCCTGATATACGCTCGTTCCACAGAGACGACTTTAGGAACACTCGATCAAATTTTCCAGACGTTTCTCGAGTGTTTCCATTCGCTTTCAGACATCGTCGTTTCGTCGTGCATTCTCTGGAGGACACGATTTAAATGGACGCCTTACACGTGGCGTGCCATTTTAGGAAACCGTTGAATTACGTACAGTTTAAAAGAAATCATTATCAGCTACTATCATTTTGTACTATTTATTTATTAGTGTCATTGGCAAACACTCTTCCATATCGTATTATACAACGAAATATGAATATTTTATTTTATAAATAATATTTTTAATCAGTTACAGCAGATTTGTACGAACAGAATGGAAAAAACAAGCAGTTTGAAAATAATCATTTACTGGATAGTAATGATGAGTAATGGATAGTTTGGTAAGTAATAACTATTTTATGAAAAACAGTCTCACTATGTATATTAATAAACTGGTTAAAACTGTAACAATTATGTTATTAATATTTCTGTATATGATATTATTTATTACGATAATTGTACAAAGAACTGCAAGTACAATGACGATAATCCATGTACTCGATAACAAATAATTGCTTGAAACATATAAACCAAAACGAAAAAGGAAAGGTAGGTATACAGTAGTCAAGTCATGAATATATACATAATTTCGTACAAAATAAATAACCCTAATTATAAACTACCAAGAAGGTAATTATCTTATTAAAAAAATATTAATGAGTATGCACGTGATGTTTAACAATAGCATATTCTACCCACATATATATTAAATACCCTGTATTAATTTCGATGTCTGAATTATAAATTACTGTAGTAATCTTATTGAAGATAAATTAATAAAACAATTAAGAGGTTCCTGGCAATCATTTTCTGATCAATTCGTACCTGACAAAAATCGTTCAATGCACAAAAATTACCCTCGTGTGACTACATACATACATGTATACATATATATTCATATTAGACCAAATCCCCGTGTGGAATTCACCCCGTGTGCTCCCCAATCCGCTTATTAAAGCTTAATCCGACCCAATAATTTAAGCACTCCATAACTACTTGATAAGGGCTAGTGTCAAGTACAATCCCGAAACTTTCTCTAAACATCCCTTCTACCATACTGTGTATACCAACATCCACCCTAAAAACCGCACAACGAGAGCAACATTCCGTGGTCGCGTACGAGATGTAAACAAACCGAGTTCGACAATCGTAACAAAGCAAAGGATGAAGGAGGTGGCGTGCGGCTGGTGAAACAACCCTGCCACATGGACGACGAGGGACAACGTGCACATACTAGGTTGCGATGGAAAGGCAAAGCTTCCGTTAACCCTGGCGTGTGGATTTGTCACGGGGAATCCGGTAGCAAAAGGAACGACGAGGTAGAGGGGAAAAGAAGCGCCGAGAACGGAAGAAAACACGGGAGGGCGATGAAAGCTGGACGGTGGGACAGAGAAGGGAAGAGGGGAGGAAGAAACCGAGCACGTAGCTTGTTACCACTTGTTTATCCAGCCGCGTTGCTGGCTTGTTCTCCAGTAACCTTAGAAAACCGGAAACGTCCCTCTGCCTCCTCTGCCGGCTTCTGTCTTTGCCCACGAATGCCGAAGACATACTAAACGTACGTTGTACGTGGACTCATTAAGCTTTCTCGAAGCCACTCCATTTCCACTGTACGTCACCGTCGCTCGAACATTTTCCTTCCCCCCTTTCTTACCTTCGATCCAGGCACCCATTTGTATCCCTTGTCTTCTTGCCGTCCTCGTGTCGTTCCCCGTCCTTCGGACAGTTTCGCCCGTTCGTCCGTCCGAAACTTTGTCCCTGCGCCCTTCTGTCACTCCATTTCTCTTGGCTCTTGTGCTGCCGCCCTCTCCCCCATCCCTTCCCAGCGTTATTGGCTCCTCTCTGCCAGAAAATCACGAGGAACGAGACCGTAGTTCGGTACGTCCAGATGCACTTTGCGAATGCTCGGCGGAAGAACGAGGTGCAATCGGGATGCAGTGGAATGTTGGAATGGACGTAGAACGATTAAGATTATTCGTCTTGATAGAGTTTGCTTTTGGGAATTTCGTAACGTGAATTTTGTATGGATTGTGTAATTTTTGTGGGTTTGGGTAATACGGTGATTCTGAACGTATTTCTGATGTAGATTAATAATTTTATTTTCTCTGCGTGTAAATTGTGTGCCTGGCATTGGTACCTGTTGCGGAGGAGAATAACGAAGGGGTTAATTATGCAGGGTAGAAAAACATAAGACTGCTTTAATTCTGGTTCTTAATAAAACGCCTGGCTAGCTTCGAATGAAGATTTGAATTTGTCGATGAAGTAAAAAGTATTTAAAAACTGCAAAATTTTATACACTGTTCTTAACGTTGTGAACATTCGGATTCGTCCGTATAATAATAATTGCTCTGGGTAATCTGTAAATTTAGTATTTTTGAGTCTTACTTAAAATACCCACTGGAAACTGCGCAGACCACACCGGAAGAAAATAATTTTACGAATATTATGTATATTAGATAAATAAATATAGTTGCACAAGAAAACGAGTGGAATCCCTAATCACGCAGCTGTTAAAATTAATATAAAATAAATAAGTACCGCAACCTTACTGTCTTCAACTAGAAATAATTTTTTACTAGAACTAAAAATGAAAGAAAACTCCAAATGAAAGCAGACTGTTGTTGCAAAAAAAAGAAAAAAAACAGATTAATGTACCAAAGCGAGAAGATGTCAGCAGTGGAACAAGAGAAATTAGATATAAGGTACATCGTGTTGTAACCATGTCGACCCATTTTTGCTAGTACACGGCTACGTACGACACTGCAGATGCCCACGGCGCACGATAGAAATACTGTGAGAGGAACTAGCTTAACACGGTTAAATACCAGACACCGCTCGTTTATAAAATTCTAACCCCGAAACGGTCGTTGTTCGGACTCTCGATGCAACAATAAATTTCTAGCTGCAACAGGGGTGTTGTTTGCGTTATTAACTGTTCGAAAGTCAACACCCTTATAATGGTATTTCCGTGTTTGACTGAGTTCTTAAACTATTGCTGACTATACCAAAATAAAATTAATTAACACGTGTGTGTTCCATAATTAATGCATGCTTTGTGGGCGGAATTTTGATTTGATTATGTAAGACTGTGAACTTCGTTTTGAAAAGGTAAATGATTGGTAAAATTATGTGTGTAATTTCAAAATTAAATTGGGTTCGCTGGGCATTGTTCAATTAGGTACCGTTTCTCACTTGAAAATGCTTATTCTTTTGAGTTTTGGTGCGCGCAAACACGGATGCAAAAACAGAAAATATTACTGCAATTAGAAATTATTCGTTTTATAAAGAACAGTATTGTAAGAACAAATTCGTAGATGAAAAAGTTTTATGACTTCGTGTTTAAATTTATTTTTCTATAGATCGTTGAGATATTGAGAATAATTCCTAGTAAATGATATAATGATCACATTAAATATATTTTTCATTATGTTCACATAGTTATAAAAATGCCTCTTTCAATTTTCATTGAATTCGTTATGAACATTCATTAAATATTTTGAGAAGATCATCAAAAGGAAAGTAATTAAAACCAGTAGCGAAACTTTCTATAAGTAATGATATTAAACTTGCGCTGGAATTTATTCATAATTAACCTGACGAAGAAATGTAGGAATCGGAGCAATTAATAAAATAGTGCTTTAATATTGTCTATCCAATTAGGAGATAATAATTTTCACTCATTGTTAAAGTAATAACAATTTTTAAAATTGTTAAATATTATAATATCACCTAACAATCGCAACTAAAACGAAATATATTACATGGTATAAATTGCAAATATCATACAAATCGAAAGTGTAATGAAACGCCAGATGATTGAAATATAGAAACGTATAGAAATAGAAAAGTAAAACACCGATAGAATTAAATATAAGGTGGTAATCAAGTGGCAAGGACGGAAAAAAAATTAAGGGACAGGAAAAGCAAACATTTTAATAATACCTGCTTAATAAAAACCGGTTTAAATTTCACTGGTCTTCGTTATAGGAAAGTTAATAGAGAAAACTTTCTTCTTTAGTTGGGCAAATAGAAGAGTGTATTTAACTTGCAGCCGGATATCCCCTTGGGTAACTTGAAATTAACTTGAAATTTTTCCACGAGACTTGGTCATAATTGAGATTTTGTAACAGGTGAATATGGTAACAGAAAACTATACAATACGATAACATTTTATGTGAAAAATTCGTGCAACTTCGAAACCGGATATAAAAATTTCTAGGACTAACATTTTGAAATTAATGTAACGGTAACAATTTGTTTACATGTTAATATTAATATCGTACTGGTTTAATTATTCGAAAACATAGGAAAAATAGTTCTTTAATTAATTATAATGTGTAACTTTTTAACGGATTAAGATTTATCAATTAATTTATATTGTTAAATGCGAAATATAAAATTTGAAACTTTTGTATCTGGATTGAGCCTCTGTATTCGAACTGCATATGCTTCTGTATTACTTTATAAATGTATAAATTAGCTGCAAGTAAAATTTCCATTTATTTTAATACAATTTCCTCGCTACTACTGTTAGATCTATAGATACCAACTTAATTATACTATAATACCTTGAGACACCAAACTGTGTTGCACAATATCGAATGACGATAGAATATTGCCGTAAATCTTATTAATCTTACTAATCAAATTTCATACAGAGATTGGATAATTCTATAATATCATAATAGTGGAATATCGTAACTTTATTACCATTAGAGGTAAACAAGAAATCAAATCTGTACCAATTACGTGCAATGCTCTAAAATAATTTCTTCGTTCAAAATCAAATTTCAGAAATTAATTTAATAAATAATAACGACTTATGTATTATAATATTTTTGTATCATTGTTCCTATGGGTGGAATCCAAACTCTTATTTCAAAAACTCCATCCACCACACAATGTCACAGTGCTTGTAATTTCAACAATAGATCCAGTACAATCCCGTGTTCATAACAATCATATTAATTCAGCGAGCAACGAACAACATTTCGATAGTTCCGTTATGCTCCATTTGCATTAAAATATTCCTGGCAAACATGACTATTATCGAAGAAGCAGACATCGAATAATTAGCGGCAGTCCAGATTTTCGTTGTATTAAATTAATGAAACTGCTACCAGCTAATATTAAAGCTCAGCTGTTAGTCAAAATATTGAATTTGGCCAGCTTAAGGAACGCCCGACAACCCCTTTCGCATAATCGTGCTGCTGTATGCCGGTCTTCGATCAATATCCGACATACAATTCGAACTGAAAGCGGGATTTAAAGTCCAATCTCGTTTAACCCTTTCACCGCTTAGTCCGTACGGCGTACAGGCAGAACAGAACCCCCTTGGTTAGTATATTCGTCGCATCATTCAATTCATTTCTTAATCCATTATTAAAATATCTTTAGAAATAGCACACGAAAAATATGATTTTTCGTATTTTTATCAGTATCGTGTGAGAGTTGTCGTGCGTCGACGTTTAATAATAATAAAGTTAGTGTTTAATTGAAGCAGACTGATATCTTATTACCCTACCTGCCCTCTATTACAATCTACGTGAGGTTTACGAAAAATAACTTCTACAATTGTATAATCATGAAAAAGGAGCATTGTCATAAAAAAAGAGGAAAATATTTCACAATTTTACCGCATTTCGTTATTTTAGTAAGCGGCCAAAGGGTTAACCCGTTGACAACAAAAAACAAGTTAACTCGTCATCCGGATTGCCAATACCATATTTTGGTTGAAATAAATCATTTAGTCATAAATACTTTATATCTTTAATGCATGTAAAGAGGTGCTTGAAAATGGTGAAATTTAATAATAAAATATAACAATGTAAAAGGAATATTATAAAATATAATCATTCAAAAATGTTAATATTTCATCCCTTCACTTACAATTTTTCACATTATAACGTAATCCAAAGTTGATTGTATAATTTCGTTAGGAAGCTGTACACAAAACTGCCACTAGTCATACTTCTGTTTATTATATTACAGAATTATCCTGACCTATTACTGACACTGGAGTTTCTCAATTTTTGCATTCGATCGTAATCGGAGATATTCACTAATTATTTAAGATCTTTCCGCTAACAAGTCTGAACATTCGGGGCATGCCGTCGCTAAAAATAAGACGCATACACCGTCTATAAACAATTCAAGTAAGTCGCGAACAGATTCCAGCGTCAAAGCCATATCTGCGCTTTATAGAAGGCCAGTTGTCGCAAGTCGAGTGTCGCGCAAATGAATTAGTTATTCATGATTGTCTGGTCGGCTTTCGACGGCGCGAAGGCGACTTATGCCGATGCTTGCGACGAAAGAAACAACCTTCGGGAAACTTTAACTTGCAGCTGTTCGCAGTCGTTGCATTTTCAGCGGCTGAAACACACTCGAATCGTGAATAATCTAATAATCTAGTCAAAGAGATTCTAAGCTGCTTAGCGTTGCGGCTGCCGTCGAGTCACACGCGAATTTCCTCGTACGAACGTATCTCAATGGGAAACATCGGATTTCCTATTCAGATTCGCGATGGATCGTTCATAGATTGAGATATGACGATTTGAAAATTCGTTTCGCAAGGGCGAAATAAATGTGATATTATTCGAAACGTTAAGCATGCTTTTCGAAATAGAAGGGCAGAAGCTCGAGTGTCGATCGAATACGGTTCGAAGGAATAGGGGTTTTGCAAATAATAGTGGTGTTTTAGGAATTGTTATATTTTCAGTTCTAGTTGCAGAGATGTAGCAATTTTATTTTAGTAAATTATTGAAGAAAACGGAGATGTAAATAAATGTCAACCTTTGTGGCGTAACACCACGTGACAAATTTATTGGTTGATGATATTATAGCATGATTTGCACAACTGTATCTGCAAAATGGAGAACTTCGTAGGATATAACAACACTGTTAATATAATACAATATAATATAATATTATAGTAATAATTCTTTAGTGTAATACTTTGCAGCCGAATCCAAGTTATATATTTTCTTAAAATCGCACTGCGTGTAAAATGTAAGCAAAGCAATTTTGAACATTTCACTTATGCATATATAGTCAGTTTCTAACAATAAATAACTATTAATTTATTTGCAAATGTCTGTCAGTTCATTAGCCTGTTTGCAAGAGTACTATGCGTGTAAGTATTACGTGTACTGCAATTAGACAACTAACTTCTCAGCGGTTGGAAAGATAACCGACAAAGAATAAAGTTGCAGAAAAGTATTGCTAGTTCGAACTGAAAGTATCATGAGACATTGCAAGTTAACTTCCAATTTTCGAGCGGCTCTTTTCACCCTGCCGTGCAGACTGAAATTAGCTAAATGCGAAGTATTAAATTAGAGTAATTACCGTTGCGGGAGAACGGTTTGCAGTAAGCAATTGCCGACTCCCTTGGCAAGGAGTTTATGAAATACAGCTACTTTAAATAGGGAGGAAGCTCGATGTGGAAAGCGCAGAAAGAGGGAGAAAAAAACGGTGAAAAGATAGTACAAGAAACGTTAATATCCTGCAATTCCATTTGATCGGACAGATCAAGGTAAAATACGTTATATTTTTAATCATTAAGATAAAAAAAAGTAATATAAAAATTGTATAAAATTGAAATGAATAATTGTCTGTTTTTGATACAACTCTTTTATTATCTCTTATTATCCTTTCGTCGTATTTATTTTAAATGAAAAGCGAGGACCAAGGATTTGCCTCGTTATGGAATATAACTTCTCACTTTTTGTCCTCTGCGTTTCAAAGTACTTTTATTCTGTTATTTAATTGCATAAACTTTACATGCTGCGCGTTGCTTGTTCTTCATTACACGGTTTTTTCTTGTACATGTTACTCCTTGTACAGGAGTAAATAGGTAAAATAGGAAACTGGGGCACAGCTCATTATATGAGGATAATATCATCACTATATTATAATATTAGAAGGAATACACAACAACTATTATCAAGAGAATACGAGATTTAAATCAATTTTAGAAAGTCATATTTGTGGATTTACAATCACGGAAATTTTCTAATACTTTAATAAGTGTTGATTCTTAACTTTCATTCTGAGTGAATAGGTAAAATAGGAAAGTGGAGCACAGCTCATTATTTGAGGATAATATCGTCACTATATTATAATATTAGAAGGAATACGCAACAAGTATTATCAAGGGAATACGAATTTAAATCAATTTTAGAACGTAATATTTGTAGATTTACAATCACGGAAATTTTCTAATAAGTATTGATTGTTAACTTTCATTTGAGATAATATTAAAATTTATAGCGGGTAATAGATTGTGCAACCTCAAAAATAAGTATTAAAATGTTAGTTAAACTTGGGTCACAGAAACTATTGCAAGTGGTATACTATAATTTCAACTCATTTCAAGCGAATCGAATTACCAATATTTATTTTGCCATTGTCGATCTAATTTCTTTCTATAATTTGAATTAATTAATTCACAAGTTGTAGTGGCCGGTGCGCAGCGTCTGAATTGCGACTAAAGACTGCCGAACTCGCTCGGGCAGCGTCAAAATACGCTGCCCAAATGTATATACATACATAACACCACACTATGACACATAAACACCATAGTATAAAGTTTATTATGAATGGACGCACAAATATTTTATTTCACGTGATCGATCAGTATAACTTCCAGGTAACTGTAGTCGGTATATAATCTTCATCAATTCACTTTGATTTTAGAGAATGTTATTTCCTACCAACTAAGATTTATTCACCATATGTTCGAAATTCAAACGAAGTTGACTCAACATTTTACATAAATATTCATTCTACCCAACGTTCACGTTCCAATATTAAAATTGACTACTCATCTGTCGACTGAATTTCCAAACCTAACGAAAGATTTTATCCTGAAATTTGCTATTTATTTCCGCCCACATTTTTATTAGACGAATTAATGACACTTAATACAATTTATTTAACAAATTATTCACCCAACTAGATCAGGATATTAGACATTCTTAATGACACAGCATGTGCCAATTAAAAAATCGAAAATAGAGATGCCATTCTACCTTCTCTTATAACAGTTTCCATTACGGTACAGCCTCGCTTAACCTGATCTCAATTATCCGCGGTGTCGCACCTGCTAATAATATACAAATGTAAAGTCGTAGCTTCGTCGCGTTCTAAAACCAGTTTCAGTACAATAAACGTATTTTTATGCACCCCTTGTCTCTCATTGCACCGAATTTCATCCCATCAAATATGCATGTGTTATAAGCACACCGAGTACACAAAGAAATCTATCACACAGGATCAACGTATTTCCCACAAGAAATAATTCGTGTACAATATTCTATAAGTAGCCAGCTAATCAGGAAAGAGTGCCAGGTAAAAGCAAAGAGCGCGAAATAAAACTTCAAAGCACCAGGCGCGAACAGCTCGGCCAACAACCTGAAAGCTGATTGATCACCTTAATTCCAGCGTCGAATCAACCACGGTCCTTCGTTCACCGTGGTTCCAGTAACCGATATTAATAATTTGAACGGAAGGCCACTGAAGACCACTGAACGGCGCGACGAGTACTAGCGGCAAACGGACAACCGTATCCGAGGAATCATATTTCACCTCCTTCCTTCATTATCAAACTAAACATCGCAGCATTGCCAAAACAGCAGGACGAATCGATGCAGCGAGCTGTTCGAAAGTTACGATTTGCCAAGCAGCTCGCTCAGTCAGCAACGCGGCTGTGTAACCGTAGGTACAACGAATGCTCGTTTCTGAAAACGATCCAACTAACCCGGGACGTTCTTTCGACTACGGCTTGCCAGCGAAATGTGGTAATTAAATCCACAATAATTGAATCGAAACGGTGGTTCATTGAAAGGTATAGCGAGCGTCAACGGGGAACAAAGGTGCGGGGGAGTTGGAGGTGGAAGAAAGGGTTGGTTGACAATTGTTTCCTTTATACCAGTGGAATTTCGCCCTGGTACTTTTTTATGCCACGACTTTAAATCCGTGACTCGGTCGCTGCTGCACGTCACTGTGGGATCTCTTTTTAATTATCTGCACCCACCTCGTTACGCAGCACTGTGCGATAGGATTCACTGCTTCGATTCTACGGCTTCTTGCACGGGGCTACGATGCGTATTGGGTGGGCGGCTGTTCTGCATTGTTAGAAAACTTTCAAATGGCGATGGCAATTTAGTTCGTAAAGGGATATTTGGTATGATTGTTAGGAATTCAATAATAGAGGCAAGAATAAGACAATTGAATTGATAGCGGAGAGGCTTGAGTGTTTAGAATTGTAAATATTGTAGATAGAGTTCCTTCGTGTGGGAAGATGTATCAGATCTTTTTGCGATGGTGTATAACGTGGGACTTGAAAATATATTTTTTTGTATCATTTAGTGATATTATAGCAACGAAATAGATAGTTAAAGACTAAGATTTGTTTATTTATTGAGAGAATCAATGGGAATTTAAGTCACGAGGTTTCAATACATTAATATGCAGATGAATAATAAATTAATAACACAGTAGGTTGGATCCTATTAAACACGCTTGTTTCATAATAAATATTTTAAGTATTATAATTTAGCATGAAATAACTGTATTAAGTAATTTACGAGTTAAATTTCCACTCTTTCATTTATTATCAATAATAGAATTATTAAACATTATACCAGATGCATAAAGGTAGGGAAAACAGTGCACTACAATGAAACAGAGCCACTTTATGAAGCACAAAACGAAATTATACGTAATATGAAATTATAATTTAAAATCAATTCAGATTCCACAAGAAGAAACTAAATATCCCCTGGTATAACAGCAATAATAATATTTCTAATAAAATCGTCTTAATGCTTTCACTACTTCAAATTCATTAGTTGCTAAAACGTTACCTCTCGATTCAGCTCATTTCAATTTATCTGGCAGACTGAAACCACCCCGATGTCAGCAGCTCGATAATAGTTCGACAATGTCCATGGAATTATATAGAAATTTCGTGAACGAACGAGATAAATGAAGAAGAGAAGGAAATCTAGGGGTCCGAGCAAGTTCTATCCATCTGCACGTCCGACATACTAACGACTGACACTACTGAACCTTCGCTTCAGCCGCAAATCTCGCTCTGCCTTCCACATAACGAACCTACACTACTGTATAGTCGGGCTCCTTGTGAAGATTTTCCTACGGGCCAACATCGTGATACCATCGATCCATCTGCCAGCTTTTCTTCGAATTGAAAGATGCTCCCAGCCACTCGCCATTCGATATCCACTGTATAGAGTGTTTTCATAGAAGGTCGGGAGGTATTTTAGCGAACGAGTTTCATTGATCGTAATGTATAAAGTAGAAGATGCTGCTTTCTTTGAGGAAACATTTTTTTCAATGCTTGTAAGATAAATGTAAAGTATTGACACAGACTGGTATGATCAATTTCGTTTCATGTACATTGCGATATAGCATAACCTGATGAAATGGAATTTGTAGTTATATAAATATTATGTACAAACATATACTATTTTCTGAGACAGAGAATCAAACTGAACAGTAATTGGATGAAATAAAGAGGGGGTAATGAATAAATACGTTGTCGTTATTATATATGTTTCTTATTACTTTAAATAAGGGGTAAAATTTCATTGTTACAACGATTTAATTTAACGTGATGCAATATACAGTAATCTTGGACACCAATTATTTTACGCCTACCCTTTATTGTATGTAATATAACATTCTCTTGCTTTGTCAGTTCCTTCCTTCACAACTACCAGTTCAAATATCGTACAACAATTCGATGAATAAATACATTAATATGTTTAGGAATATAATTCCATAGAACCATAAATTTCACCCTTAGCAATATTATTCCATAATTTTTGACAATATTATACTAAAATAAATCAGCATACAATGTGTCAGGTAGAAGCTTTTTATTGCATTTGTTTTTATAATTAGGTCTTAATGGTTGCCTTAAAGGGTTAACGTTATTAAAAGTATCTCCGCATTACGCACATGTACACATGTGGATTATTGTAGATATATTATAGTATCTAATTGTAAGATTATAATATCAATCTAACCAAAACCTCAGTTATTGGTTTGGCTAGATTAATATAGTTCTGTCAGTGTTCTGACAGGTCTTCACTTACTCGACATCACCTGAAGCCCTCCTGATATTTATTTAGACATCCACCAGAATTCTGTTGAATATCAGCATGAACTTTAGTTGTTTGCAGCTCAGAATCCAGTAATGAGAAATTATGTATCATTTGCTACAAAAAACCGTTTCATATAGCTCGAACATAATAATAATAACAAATATGTGGATGGATTTGTAAGTAATGGTTCTTGGTATTTTGTTACTCTACACCTTAAAAAACAAAAAATGGTGAAGGGCTCGAGTGAAAACAGAATTTATAGTTTCTCTTTCTGTCTTGCAGTATCATCGCGAACAGAAGTTAAAGTGGTGTCAAAAATATTTGTGGTACGCTAGTATCGAACAAATCCTTTCAGCATATAAAATAGTAAAACGTAGTTACCTTAAATGAACTTACGAAACTTCCATTTACCGGTTTGATATTGCGTTTTATTGCATTTACATGCATTCAGGGCATCAAAAATTTTAAAGTAGATTCCCGGTGTAGCAATTTCTTATGTCTATTTGGCCAGAGTTTCAACGGGGAATTTGTGTTCGTACGCTATTGTTGGTTTTTTATTTTGAATCTACTTTCGAAAAATTTGTCCTAATAATTTTCAAGTGAATTTTAAGTGAAGAATAAAGTTTACAACTTTTATGATACCCTCAATAAACTTTAATAAGCTATAACAAATTTTAATAACTATAAACTATAACATTTTTTTGACACTTGATTTATTACACAAAGATTCTATTTATATTTTTAAATAATTTCATATGTAATTGGAAATATGTGTACGTGGAGAAGGAGAACTGATTGTATTTCTTCTATTTAGTGCAACAAAAATGAGAAAAATAAACATGCAGAATTCAGACTTTTTAATAATTAGAAACATATTTATATAAGTATATTGTTACTGCAGTATATCTTTTTTGAATTTTTTCGGAATTAAACTTGTTATACAAATAGCAAGTTTCATAAAATATCAAACTGCTACATATGTGTTAACTGTGTCTAGCATTAAAACTATTTATACGGAATACCATAAGATATGATATATGTAATGTACAGATGCATATATTTACATATCTGATATTTCAAAGAAGCTTCTAGGAAACTCTACTCCAAAAATAAGTAATATTTTTCACGGTTATGAACTACTGGGGCACAAGTGTTGCACCCTGAGAGTTTTAGTAATAACCATTTAGGTACTTTATGGTATTAGTATTATAACATATGCAAACTTCCATCATTTTTCACAATTTTTACGCCAAATATACGATTCTTGGCGAAGACTATATTAAAATATAGGAGTAATTCATTCTACGTAATTCGAAAGAAGATGAAGCTAAATGTAAAATCAGATTACACAATTACTATTCTCCTAAATTATTATTAGCGTATATAGCATCAATAATATGTTACAAACATTTCAAGGAAAAATACAAAAAAGAAATAAGAATATTACTCAAATAAAAACGCACATAATTTCACTCAGCAGCTTACAATTTCTTACATCGTCCACTCAGTATCTTCGACCAGCGTCTATACTTTCAATAAACCATTAAAGCTTACATCATCCAATCATCACTCGTAAATTAAAAGTACGTTTATCTTGAAGAAAATTCTATTCTATTCTGTTTTCCTTCATCTACCCAAAATCGAGCACTGGATTCCGCAACGCCATCGCTTATAATTCTCTCTTCAAACTCCATTACCACACAAGATCTTCGTGCCATACCTGTATAGAGTTTTCCACGTTCCAGAGATAACTTTTCTCTCCAAGAGGCAACACGTTAACCACGAACGTTTCAATTCTTGCCGTTGCTTCGTCTTCCTTCGCTGTAAATGCAACTTCGCGTTTTCCCCAGCCAAGGTTTTCGGCTGCGGAAAGCTTCCACGTGTTTGGAACCGCTTCCACCGCGGTCATAATTCATCAAACGCGACCAAGCCAACGACAAGAGTGGCTTAGATCGACCGGAAGTCCCGGCGACATCGCGTTTTCTCTTCCATCGCAATTCCGTTTCCGTGAAATTTATAGTTCCAGTCCGGTCACCAGCTCGCCGCGATTCCATCTCGCCTCGTGCATTCGAGTTGCTTCCAAGAAACGCCTGCTTGTCTCATTGGTGCCGTTTAGAAAAATGAAGCTGAAATTGGGGCGATGTCTCATCGAGAAATTAATGTACCAGAATGGAAAGATACTTCGTAGTCGATAAAATGGACATTTCGCAGTCTGCTTGTCGTTTCTGGTTGGAATTTTATGACATGGCGACGTTTCTTGTTGTTACATTATCAGCGCACGTTGCATAGAAGAAGATCGAAGAAGCAATACCGACGTGAATTTCTATGTGCGAGAAACGTTGCTCTTTTGTGTTACACAGTTGGTGAACTTTACAACGCAGCAACGAAATGTATTCTTCCACGATCCGTTTAATTTATGTGTGTTACCGAATCGTTGAGAGCTAGATAACGTCTACCAATTCGGGAGAAAAAAATATTCTCCAGGGAACAAGAAAAATGTTTAGCGGGTTACAGTGTAATTTTCATTAACCCGCCAAACATGCTTTTGGGAACGGTTGTCCCGCCAGGTGAAGAACTGGAAAACTATGTTGCCCTTAACATGCTCGCACGTTTGCATTTTGGGAGCCGTTTAATTTTAGAAACCTTATGCATTCGTTTTGTTTTTCTAATTCGAACATAATTACAAGTTACAGGGAGAGCAGTAGTTTAGATTCTCTTTTAAACATTATTTACATCGGTGTAGAAATGATATTATGTACATGTACATATATCAAATTCCGAGTTTCTCTTTTTACCTGGCCACAGTACTTGCACTTTATAAATATTCACAAAACTTTTGAATACAGTGCATCAAATATATTATAATAACGTTGTTCATTCTCAACTGTCACGAAAATAAACAAAGTGTACACATTTGCCTTCTATGTTTGCCTTTTAAAATAAAAGAAGAACAAATAAGTCTCAGAGGAAGCTTCGCATAAACGATCGAACTGCAATAACTTCGTCATGTAACTATGTAATTAGGTTTCACTAAGGTATTCTATTGAGAAGAACAAACAAAGATGCTTAACACTAAAACTACCAAGACTTGTTTCAGATTTCTTGCTTTAGAATTATTAATATATAGGTATCGATGTAGCAATTTATGATGAGTTTTAATAAGACAGAATGACAATTATATATCTCTATTTAATGTCCATTCAACGACTTTCGTGTTCATAATCTGTCTAACCTATGCTATCTGAATAATACCAAAATGTCTCGGTAGTTCTAGTGTTAATAAGGCCAGCCGTAATGAGGCACCTGATAATTCACTAACGATGAAGATTTTCTAATTTTAGATACAATAAAGCCTTCCTTTGCCCGTACATATTGCGCTTCGTCCTAATATAACGCAACGTATTAAATAACGTTACAGTAATTATAGCATCCCTCGATGAGCGATGCTCGACCGCTCGAAATTCTATTTAAACGTGACACGCTTGTCTAGATTCCACTCTTTTACTGGCGGCTATAAACCATTAACAGAGCAAGAACTGAAATAATCATGGCTGGACATATTTCGTCCGGACCACCGCCACGGTAAAAATAAACCTCTGGAATTATTGATCATGTTTATTTGGAGTTATTTATTTGGAGAAGGAGTAGTACCACGTTAGCCCATTTCCTCCAGTTATATTACTTGACACAATACAAATCTTTTCTCAATAATATAAAAGTATGTAATGGCTCTTGTCCTTTCGTATATACAGTAGAACCCCGGTTATCCGATCACAGTTTAACCGAGTCTCCGTATTATCCGAGGTGCTACAATGTTAACATTTTTGAACAGCTCAGTTATGTATCTCACAGCCTTTGATGCGAGTAGAAGCAGCTGAAATTTTTTTGTATTTAACGTATTTTGTTTGTGTTTTATTTGTCAAGTTTAAACGTTTGGAAGAATATGAACGCGAGGGTAACAGCAAAGAAGAGAAGATATACAATGAAACAACAAATTGTATCTTGATTTTTTGTAGAAGTTTAATAAACTGTCTTAATAATTTAATGTTTAATAATTAATTGAACTTAAATACACGTGTCTGTGGAATATTATATTATCAAAACATTTTTCATGATTTTATTGCGCGATTTGTGAACACCCATTGATCATTCCGTATTATCCGAGTTTTCGAGCGGTTCTACTGTACTTGAAAATTATTATGCCATCAATAATTTATGTATTGTATAAAATAATGGACCCGTTACAACAATTTGCTTCAAGAATGAAGTAAAATTGCATTTTGTGAATAATTCAATAGTGATGAATAATATATCAAAGTGATGATAGTTTAGATGCAGATAACTCGTTGCATCCAATATTACTTATCATAATCAATTATGAAACCGATCTATGACGCATTAACTAATTGTCCCAGAACTACGCCGTGGCCCAAAATTAAAAGCAAAAATGTAATAAAAAAATCGGATTAATATTTTGGTACAAATTAAGCGCCATTATTGAACGACAATGTTTAACTTTGAAATTGTAAAACCAAGCCCAAATAAAAGTCGCTCGTTGCATTATCCATACCATGCTGCACGTCCAACATGCTGAATGAAATGTCAAATAAATTTCCGCTGGCCGGATAACTTTTCCTCAAGTTTAGCAACGTTCAAGGAACTCGTGGTTCCACCGAGACGTACATGGCGAGGGGAATTAATTTCCCAAAACGGCGCCAAGAATTCATCCAATTCACTCGGTCCCTGCCTCACGCATCAGGAATTTGTCCCCATTTCCCCCCTATTCCTCATTTCTTTTTTTCCAGCTCGTACTAGGAACAACTGCTCGTAGCTTTGTCCCGTTACAAGGACGTCCCACGGGGGTTAAAGTTGCAACTCGTTACTGGCTTAGTCGCGAGTGTACGTGGCCAATAAAAGCTTCCAGACTCGTCCGGTTACGATCTCGAAGCGCTGTTGGCAAGATTCCTGAAGCTCTGCTTTCAAGCGGGGTGCAACCCTTTCAGAGGTTTTACGCTATCTACATAGATCCGTGGAATGTTTTCCTCCTCTACTTCTGCTATCTTCTTGCCTTATCCTCCTGTCGTCGTTGTTTCGTGTACTTCCGGCCCACGAAACACGGACGTACACGCACTTCGGTCGTCGAATAGACTCGTAAAGAGGGCTCACCTTACTATCCTGCGACTCCCTCCTTTAGTTTCCGCGAACAATTTTGAAGCGCCTTATTGGATCTGAGAATGAACAAAGTTTCGATGGTGTGACGTGAAATTTCTCGTGGCTACTTGACTTTGGGCTGCAAAGCATTCGATAGTGGATTTTATTAGGCGTGAGAAAAGACGACGGATGTTGGCGATTTGTGTATTTGTCAATTAAAATTGAGGGTATAGTGTCATTAAGCGCACAGAAAGTTCAGAGTGTGTCAAGAAGAGAGAAACAGTAATGAATTGAAGTAATACAAATGGTTGTTACTTACCTGCAATACAATTTTAAGACAATTTATTATTAACACAAAATATTTCGAATAGTACAACCATAAATAATTATGTCATAGTATTCTCCCATCCTCTGTGGGAGTGCCAAGCGCCCAACGTCCGGGTACAAGGCGTTTATGACCACGCTACCTGGGACACAGGTATGTACAGAATAGATTGAACAGCGGAGTAGTGTAGATCGAGGAGCAGCGAAAAGTAAACTCACTGTTCAACAGTGTAGAATACTGTAGAAGTTATTTTTCGTAAACCTCACGTAGATTGGAATAGAGGGCAGGTAGGGTAATAAGATATCAGTCTGCTTCAATTAAACACTAACTTTATTATTATTAAACGTCGACCCACGATAACTCTCACACGATACTCACAATACTCACAATTCAACACTCTCTGCTCACGATACGTCTCTCATAAACTGTTCAAACTATTCTCAATCAGCTCTCTTCTAACTCTGCCTTGCACACGCATCATTCACTCTATATATTCTTCCACTCTTAGTTACTCTGTCATTCTATTCCTCATTTACTCTCACTCATTCAGGATACACGCTGCAGACATTCCTTGGCGACAGTCAGACGTGTCCACCCGAATCCTTGGGCCGCTGTACCCTCCATTCACACGATCTTCTCAAGTACTCAGCTCCAAACATATATTTCGCACCTCGGAATCATTCTAAACAGTCACGCAGTATTTCCAATCCCACAATACAATAGAACATAGTGTAGAATAGCGTAGTATTTTGTTAATAAATATATAATAATCCTCCTGTTAATATTATATTACACTTACACCGGCGTGATTTCATCAAAACTTCCGATCCCACACATCTTGTATCAAACTAACTCACTTCTCTTAATCATGGGTCAAATTAAAATTATGAGCTTCATATACGATTGTCCTAATTTCCTTTCACAAATCTGAAACAGGTCTCAAGTAATAGGATAATTACTTACATTCTTTGATACCATCATTTTTAAACGTCAACGACCATTGTCAATGTAGAGGTCGTGATTACTTTCCTTGTACATGGAGGACACTGATAAATCGTCGAGTTCTATTGCCTGACGTCAATTGCTCACACAGTACGATGTAAAGGCGTCGAATGCGAGAAAACGGATACCTGGTAGTTCCTTTTTCACCCCTTGTAGATGCCACCGTATAACATACGTTGCACGCTCGAGCGGCTTTAACGCGGCGGTCTCTGCATAAATCGCAGTCTGGAGTTATCGTGGGGCTCGCATCTGCACGAATGCGGATAAAGCAAAAAGAAAAAAGTCGAAAGGAAACGTCTTACCTAGCTGCAGAAATAGATTGAACTGAAGGTTTTTATGGAAGCTTTATGACTTTCACAGAACTCTCCCCAATGATTCACGGTGCAGGGAGTTACTATTGGAACGAGGTATATCTAACGTTTATGTAAAATGAAAAGTTCAATTTGCAGTATAGGTATCTAATATTGATTAATACTTATTTATGCTTAATACGAGGAATACGATGAAATAAATGATAAAGAGAGGAAACTGATGCAGCCACTCTGATTTTTCGTTCATGAACTATGCACATTGACGTTTAAAAATATAAAATTAAATTCGTAATACGGAAGCACATTTTAACAATTTTTGAGTTTTGAGTTTTAGCAGAATACGAGGAAATTGTAACAATATATATCACTAATGTAGGATTGGAAATACGGCGTGAATGTTGAGTACTTGAGAAGGTCGTGCGCATGGAGGGTACAGCGGCCCAAGGGTTCGGGTGGTCGGGACCGACCATCACCGAGGAATGACTGGGGGGTGTGTCCTGAATGAGTGAGCGCAAATGAGGAATAGAATGAAAGAGAAACTAAGAGTGAAAGAATATAACGAATGAACGATGCGTGCAAGAGGCAGATTTAGGAGAGAGTTTGAGCAGAGTGAAGAGTGCCGTGAGCTGAGAGTATTGTTGAGAGTGTTGAAAGTGCCGTGTGTTGAGTTACGTCGTGTGTCGACATATTCTTATAATAAAGCTAGTGTTTTAATGAGTAACTGAAGTCTTATTAAACCACCTGTCCTCTATTCCCAAAACTACGTGAGGTTTACAGAAAATAACTTCTACACTAATATATGCAGTATCCTTTAATATGATATTAACAACTTTTTGTTTCATTTAAAAATAGATAATTAATTATTTCTATGCTTGACTACAAATCACTGACAATCTCTTATTTAAGCACAAAATTAATATATACATGCTTGTAACGTTATCCACTTAATTAATACACGAAATTTATTTAATAAAAAGACAATATTTGCCTTTCTTTCTTGATTATTATATTCCACACAATCTGGATGCAATTAATATGGATCAAATTGTGTAGTATGCATAATAGTCTCAGTTACGTTTTCTACATTATTAAATTTCGTTTGAGAACGTACATACATATCTACACACGTGGAGCAATTGTGTTCTATATGCAGGTGAACAAGAGCTTTCGTACTTTGAAGTCCAGCAACTGACGGCCTGTTACACAAGCGACGATAAGAAAGTAATTTATAGTGTACAAAGCGCAATTTGCGAAATTCATGAATTATTTTGTTCATTTTATCGTAGCGTGACTCTGCACGATTTAGTTTTGGAGTGCTATGGCGAAGGTTTCCCTCTAATTCAAATCGATTTGGCTTAAAACTTGGAGAATTCGTACCGTTTAGTGGCTACCCCGTGGAACTCACATTTTTACAATGAAATAGTCGGAATTAATTGGATAATTGGAAAATAGCAGTGTACAGATTATGCTTTTCTTGAAAACCTTTTGATTCACTACTGTGCATTCAAATTTCACTCTTTGTAATCGAAGCTATTAACCCGTAACAATTTTTTCAATGCACAGTGTGTTATTATTAAAGCGTATAAAATCATTTCATAAAATTATGCACGCAACTATCAAAATGTATACAAAATACAATTTATTATAATCACAGTGATCCTCTTTAAATATTAGTAATTTTAATAATACTATTACTATTAAAATGAATTTTAATATTGGTAGATTCTTTTTAAAATTGGTACAATTAAACGAGAATATTTCGTTCATTATGTATGTATGTACTTTCGTTTAATTGCAATGTGTATTTAGAGATGCTTGCATTTTTGGTAGTAGCTCTCTCTGAAATGGTATCTCGTATTTTTTATCATTCACGCGTCACCAGGGACACTTAAATGGCTAGCTATAAAAAGTTAAACGAAAAATATGTCGTTGGCCACATCGCAGTGTACCAGTATCAATAAAAAAGGAACAGTATAATAAAAACAATAAAAAGCACAGAAACGAGAGCATGACAGCCGAATCATTAAAGCGTATCAAATAATTAATCAGTGAAACGTATTACCCAGGTTAATTTTGATCAAACAATGCACAAAAGTAGACACTTTAGAAATTATACTATACACACTTGCACGTGCAGCGTATATGATTTAACTGGAAATAGAGGAATAACTCATTTCTATTAATTCGATACTGAATAATTTCTCTATATTCCAATTTACACGCTTCCACGTACGATGCGATTATATCTAGAAACATCGGAATCACTCATTTCTGTTACCTCGATACCGAATGATTCCTATACTAAAATTGTTCTTTTACTAACAAAATATGAAACAATTTTAAAAGATCGATACAAAATCTATCATTTACTAAACAATAAACATCTAAAGGATCTGTCAGACGGTAAATACATAGTATTAATATTTCAAGGTGCTCAACATTATTGTACCTGTAACATTATAATGTCCATAATGTTGAAAAACTTGATGTATTGACAACGTATTGGCAAATTGTGTCAGAGCAAATTCACTGTAAAGTGAAAACCGTACGAATTTATGGTTTAACAGCCTAATACTAAAAGTGAAACCTTCCATTACATCCACCACAACCTTTCCAATCTCCGACCTAATTATCACAGCTGCTCTTAGAGAAATGAAACCATATTTCCTGTTTGAAAGTCACATGGTATAGATCCCCCTATATTGAACAAACGTATCCGATTCTTGAATCGGCATCGAAAGGCCAGACAGTAGCTCGTTAAGGACGAAGCCACATACGACTGGCAGAAGGATCTTATGAAGCGGAATTCCACGTTTCAGGAAATATCTGGCGGCCAGAAGGAATGGTGGCGCTGTCGAGGACACGAAGAGGATTGTCGAGAAAATGGTTCACGGTGGCAAAACGAGCGCAACTTCCAGCAGGATGGAAGATGGCGATTTAACCGTGGAATGGTCAGAATCGTAAATCATAGAGAGGAGTTACGGGGCATCGGATGGATAAGCTTTTGGATGATAACGAAGATTAGGAGAAGAGAATTCGGAGCTCGATTTTGCAGCAAATCTCTTACGATCGCTTGTGATTTAAGAAATGACCTGAACACTAATTCAGATGGGAATTGCCTTTTTATTTTTACTATCTTTCAGTTGGATTAATCATGATATCCGGTAAATGTAAATTGCTGCTGGAATTATTTTAATGGTACTTTGTGCGATTTATTCTGCTTTTCTCTATTCAACTCATTTTTCTACCTGTTATATCTTACAATTAGCTTATATTATTGTTTCCGTGTGACTGCACTTTGGTATCGTTTGTAACAAAGGGTCCATGATGTATGCAGAATAAACATAATTAAATAAGTAAAGTCCCTTCAGGACTGTAATTCGTATTTGTTAAAAGTAATTCCAGCGCTTTAGGTTGTTGTTATTATACAAATATGGATTATTTTGAAACTGAGGAATCGAGAATTACTGGTTGTACTAATTGAATCTTCAAAGGGTAGTCCAATTTTGCAAACACGAAAATTGTTTCACGTATTTTTAATACATTTAAGTAATTGCAAGTTTAAAAATATATTTAAAGCAAAAATAAAATAAATAAATCCTCAAAGTGAATTAGTTTCTGTAATTTTATCGTTACCTAAGTTCCCAGAATTCTAAAGACGATTGAGGCCTACCAACGTAACCAAATAGTACTAAAACAATTATAAAGTACCAAAGACATGCATATAAACTTTTCAGCAAAGGACGAAAATCCAAATATCCGAACAATAAATCTCCACAATCTTACAAAGATTCTAAACACACATATCAAACTTCCGTACGCAACTGCGCAACTTCTTTAAACCTTTTTTAAAACCCATCGCCTTCTACCGACCAGAATATTTCGGCTACACACGAAGCCCGCCACATTTTCGACACAACTGATCGTACGAGCACCACGAGCCCACCCGATTACTCATTTCAGTCTGCGCTTTGCTGTCCCCACCCGATGAACAATTTGCAAAAATTCTACGACGCGATACGGGGACAAAGGTCCACGGCAGATGATCCAGGAAACTGAATTCGAATTCCACGAATTTCCGCAAATTCCGTTGGCGGTCTGTTTATATTGGTGGATACCGTACGTGCCGGCAGCGTCTCCGGCTCCACGTCTGCCAGCACGTAGCCGAATCCAGCCACGGTAAACACGTATACGAAATTTCCTTCGACCCCGCGTACGTGTCCCGCGGGACGCGGAAAATCCTTTTTCCAAGCGAAAATCCGGTCTGCGTACTTTCAGCCCCGCGCGACAGTCCCTTTCAGCATCGTATCTCTTTCGTCTAGCACGTTGCATTTCGCCAGGCGGCCAAAATTTAGGGTCGACCGAGCGGGCGGCCACGAATTTCCTTCTCGTGCTCTCCGTTTTTCATCGTCGACCTGCCCACTCGACTCCTTCGACAATCGACGAACTCGAACGATAGGGGGATACCCGTGTCCCGTCGTTCGATTCGTGCTCGCGCAGGCAGTGCGCAGTTGTGAATTATCCCGATTTCTTATGTCTGTATCGTAACGTGTAGCACGGTGAATTCCAATCGACTTAGACATCTTTCTTGCGGGGAACATCGTGACTTGCAACGAAGGTTGCAAGGGAAACAACGAAACGGTAGAGGAAGAGGAGGGTAAATATAGTAGATGGTTACTCATCTGCTTGGATCAATGTTTATTGTGGCGAGGGAACGGTTTAGTGTATCGATTTCATGTAGGAATTCTGGGTTTGTTCGCTCGGAGTAATTTGAAATTCAATGTGAACCGGGGTGAATCGGGGTGTTTTATTCCAATGGTAAGAAGAAGCAGGAACGGGTGTAGCTGTGGGGAGGGGAAAATTCTGGAACGTAGGTTACTCGGTTACAGGGAAGCGACGTCTCTTTCTGTAGGTTTTTATTAGACGTAAATCTGGAATGATTTATTTGATTCAAATTTTAACGTGTGCCAGGGAAGAAGGGGGCTGGTTCTGGGGAAGGATTATTTTGCTGTGCTACCGTTGGCAAAAAGAATACTGTGAATTGGGTAAAAGATTGGACATCTGTAAAAATAGGAAGGATATTTTTATAATTACGTCAGTCGACGAACATGTTACAATCTGTACAATCATATTTTGATATTGACATAAAACATGCAAGAAGATTTGACACTCTCGACTAACAAGGAAGGTTGGGCAATCCGAAGATTCAGAAACGTATGAAACTTTGCATACAAGTACAGTATGTCATCCGTAATACAACCGTAATTCGGCTTTAAGGGGTGAAATCAGCCCTTGATAAAAATTCAGAATGATCTTTGTCGTGAAATATATCAAGAACGCTGGGAGATTTTTAAAAAAAGTATAAACAAAACATGCATCGCTTTATTGCCTCTACAAAACTGCGTAAAAATTTTGTTTGAAAAATCCACGGAAAAAACAAATTAAAAAATCATAGACTTTTTAAAAAAATTTGTTTACACTGTCTTGTAAACACAATCAAGTAATGCAAGTCTTGTTTAGAAGCTTTTTACATATCTCTCATCGGTCTTGACATATTGCACGAACAGGATCATTATTATAAAAAGGATTATACGGTTTCACTCCAAATATCTGAATAATTTAAAATTTAAATGATTGGATTAGTCGAATGTTGTATGCTCAATAAATATAGACAGAAGTATACAAAATGCAAAATATGTGTACATGAATTCTATTCAAGAAAAAATATATTTCCATAACTTTCTAATAACAAAATAAAGTGTCCAAGTCCTCCATCATATTCACTTTCCATAACACAAATATGGCGTAGAATATTATTTGCATAAACATATAATTGTAATATAATGTAACCTATCGAATATTAAATAACTGACAACGCAGATATTTGCTATGAAATATATCGCGAATATTACATTCATATACAAACACACATTGCACAATTGCAATAGAGTACATTCACTCTTCTTTCACTCTATTTCTACATCTCCGCTATTGTGGGTCTTTTGCATTTGGCCAAGATCCAGAAAGTCACCGTTCGAGTCACCGGTACGTGTATGATTTACGTACATCCTTCGTCATCCGGCATGTTAGTCTGTATCCAGGACACCTGGCCTTTCATGTGCCGATTCATCAACCTAACGACCCGAACAGCACGTCGTGGTTATCTACTGACGACTACTGACGGCTGGCAAAACTTTCCCTTTTCGAAATTCTCAGTTAATAAGGTTGTGGTAACGTGATCTTCGTCTCAAATTACGCAATGAATATTAGTGTAGATCAACACTATTAGTTAGAGATACATTTGTGTCGTAGGTGAATAGACATATAGATAACATAGAAGTATGTTTGTGCTTGAACTTCTAATGTATAGTCCAGGTATTGTATTGTACATAGTATTGGAGTTCAATTGAAGGGTATTTTCAATAATTAATATTTATTTTTTAACGCAAGGTTTTATATAATAAGATAATCTTGAAGTATTCTCTTGCTAAGGTGATCTATTATTGTTTGCAGTTTATTATTTGTTCATACCATTATAAAGGGAAACGCTTCTCATAGAATATTGTAAATGATGGAGAACAAAGTACATGTACGTTAGCTTTTTAACGAATTCCTAAATAAATAATAAATTCTAATCCTAAATACATTATTAATATCTATATCAGTAAATAAAATTTAATTAATCAACAGTAATGGTGATTAATTAGTATTTATGAACACGTTACAATAGAATGATTCATTTAGAGCAATCGACAATAGGAGGGCATCATAAAGAAAAAGAAACAATCTGCAAATGTTTGTTATTTACTTATAATTTTATACCCTTGTTGCACGGTATTTAAGTGTAATGGTCCTAATTAAATTCCAGCTTCTATTATTCACGAGTTTGCGGAACAAACACCAAGTTTACATTGTTAGGTATACAACATCATTTCATTACAACAGTTCAATACATTCACTCGTCGACGAGAACGCAATATTTCGATATTATAAACGGACATGCTTGTTGTACCATGCTGAAACATTAATTCACGAACGCAAAACCAGAAATTAAGCGAATGGGCAGATCATGATAGGAGCAATAATTCGTATCGATAATAAACGCGTTGCAATTTTTCCTTGTAATTATAACGCACGAGAATTAAGCAATTTCGTGCTGGCAGATGACATTTAGTGAGTTTAGGAAGGATTGATGATGAAATAATCGATATTTAATTAATTAATAATAATAAATGTAATCATGAAACATTTAATAAATACTTATTTTCCGTGGATCTCTTTCTGTATGTAAGATTCCTAGACGAATTAATATTATATGAATTAAAATAATTAATTTATTATATAACTTACTTGTAATTGTTATACTTTTAAATATGTGACTTTAAGTTTGCCATCTATCCTTTCTTATTTAAACTTGTCTGTATTAAATAGTTTGGAAATTTCGATGGCAATAACTACGACAATAAGAAATTATGAAATGGCTGCGTCCAATTGTATATAGAGTTATATGCTGCTATTTGAGAGATGTCACTTACATTGGTAATAATGTTGAAGTTAATGTAGTATGACATTATAGCAATTGATAATTCCCAAATATAGTTAACAATATATTTAACCAAATATACTTAACCAACTTTCAATGCGTAAAGTAGCTAGATTATTTACATACAAGCCCATAATTCTTGCCGCAGAAATGATCTATGTATGATCGTTTCAAGATCGGTGATCCCTTCGTGTTCTAAACTCGCATTAACGGGTGTTCGTTAAAATCGAGTTCTTGAAAGTTTCGTAAGACCGTACGTCATGATCGAAACTTATGTGAGGAACAAGACACGTAATCCGTTATGACGAACACCACCATTCTGTCAGCCGATCAGTTTTCTGACGTGTTAATTTCACACTACCTGCCTTCCCAGGTAACCAGTGCATATATCACGTGAATTCTTATGCCATTTCTTGGACGTTGCGTACGATCATCCTTTTTAGAAATACAGAAAATATATCTGTTTGTATAAAATAAGCCTGAACAATATTGTAAAAAAATGAATACGTGAAGGAATGATTTTTTTGTGGAGTATATTTCCATAGCACACGAATACTATTATTATCCTTATTGAATATTATTTTGAGCTACTCAAGATTTATTTCAGAATTGTAGTATAAAGTTCTTTACTCATATCCGATTTGATTTAATATGTACTTCATAAATGTGCACAAAATTTGTTTAATTACAAACTGTCCAAGTGAAGTGTTGAAGTAAAATATTAAACATTGTATTAAAGCTTCTGCCATATTGGACACATACATTGTATAGGTAAATTATTATGAAAAATAAAAAGAACTTGATAAAACGTTGAATTTATCATTTGTTTATTACAGTATAGAATTTATTGTCAATATTTTAGCCTTATCAATACCATTAAACGTATGTATATGAACATATAATATTAATTTCACCCATTGCCGATTTTCGAAATGTTCTGAAAAGTTGCGTTTATTTGTCCATTTAATGAATTCAATAAAAACGAAAAATATCAGTATTACAATTTAAAAAAAAAATAGAAAACATCAAACATGAAACATTTCATGAATACTTCTTCAACAATTAAGGATATGAAAGTTTTGTTCAATATACATAAATGTAAAATCGAAACGAAACAAGGTGTCTGTAAATTTAAATATGTAACATTAACTTTTATTTCAATATGTTTATTTAAATAATAAAGTCTTCTTTACTTTTATATAAATATGTAAGTTAAAGCAGCCCTCATTCTTCGTGATTGATTAAAGAGTTTATAAATGTATGAAGTTCATAATTCACAGGGCTGAAAATAGAAAAACCCACTGTTCAATCATTCTTTTCAAATCAAATGAAAACTACGATTGAATGAATGCCGAGTGTTCCTTTTTTCTTCTCCTTGTGTTTATTAAATGCCCTCGGTGTGTCCTGTATCTGACCCGTGGTTATCGTGTTGACGAAAGTATATACGCACGATAAGTTCAGATGAAGATAAATGAATCCCATGGCTGGTACGACCGCTAATTTGAAATTTACGGCCCCAGCTGTCGACAGCTCTCGGCTCGCTATCCAGAATCCGCTTCGCGTCTACTCGTTTGCTTCATTACGATTTATAGTAGGATCATTCTTTTATCACTTCCGCTTCCGTAGACGCGCAACGATGATGACAAGTTACACGAATGGCATGGTTAGAAACGTAATGTCAAGCAAAGTGGCCTATAAATGTTTTATATGCGTTTCAGAATTGCAATCGTTTCACTGCTTTAACTTTCACTCGTTGCTCTCATGTTTTATGAGACGTCGTAACATATTGAGTACAGGTTTCCCAATTTTTGGATACGACGACATTTGTAACAGGACTGTAAACCCTCTAGAAAATGAAAAAGCAACGCCCAACAAGCTATACTTTGTGATACATGACGGGTGCGATGATATAAATATATTATAATTACAGTACAGTATAATATAACGTAAGGATTATTATTACAATTGTATCAGTGGTTTGATATTTTTTAATAAAGTAAATTGAAAAACCTTTCGCTTTTACTGGTGAATTTTTCGTTGGCGAAAAATTTATCACACATCTGCCTCCACATTTCATGCGACGATGGTGCTAAATTTGTTATATGGAAAATGTTGTTGATAAACATGAGGCTTAAAGTATTTTCATATTTTCAAGTTTGAGATTTACTGAGCTGAAAGATTAATAATTTACAAACTTTAAAGCTTCAACTTTTCATACAGCGTTCTAAATCTTTCTAGAAATAAATCCTGGGGGTAATGCAATATGTACAAACTTTTAATATTTTATAAGTCCATGTACATAATAATATTTCATCGGTCTAATGCCCTAATGCTAAATGTATCATAGTTTAAATAGTGCTGGTCAACCTATGGCCTGAAATACATACATATGTATAAATCATACAAGTTAATAATACGATCCGAAACGTGCAAGTAGTACAGGTCAATATATGCGGATAACTGAAATACTTGGGGAGTTATAAAAGAAGCCTGAACATTTTGATTGAATTTCGACATTTAAAAAACCTAGATGCACTCTCACTTATCAATACTATATCAATAATATATCACTTATCAATAATATAGAGGGGATGATGCGTGCGCGAGGCAGAGTTAAAGGAGAGTTGAAGAGAGTAGCATCGAGAGTAGAGAGTATTGAGTCGTGAATATTGTGAGTATCGTGTGAGAGTCGTTGTTTGTGAGAGAATTGTCGTATGTCGACGTTTTATATTAATAAAGTTAGTTGATAATTGAAGGAGACTGAAGTCTTATTACCCTACCTGCCCTCTATTCCATTCTGCGTGAGATTTACTGAAAATAACTTCTACAAATAGAAAGTATAAACAAAATACATTAAACATCAAAATGAGTTTGGGTGGAACGATTGAATGTCATTATTTTTTTATCACCATTTCGAAATTCTTTGTACCGGTACTACCAAATCAATTTCCATTATACTCGTCAATACGTACATTCATTACAAATTTATTTACAATTTTGTTTCTCAAGCTTCAACTCTTTTCTCTAAAGTCCGTTTTCTCTAATAAACTTAATCGTAATGATTGCAAATGTGCGAAAATTTACATTGCAACAAGAATAACCACAGAACTGTATACATATAGCTACGCAACTGTAACCATGCGACCTAGTATTAATTTGAAATTTACGATCGGATCAGCCCGCAGCTTGCTTCTACGAGGAAACATGTTCATGTGCAGTAACTCGCTGCACCGCGATTCATATTGCGTGCCTGTCAAACTGTTTCTACATTACAGATCCCGCATTACAAGTGTACGGTGTAATAACTACTGCTGCATCGACAATTACTGTCAATCAAAGAAGAACATCATAGGGATACATTTGTAAGTGAACGAATTTTATATATAAATTTTCAAATATAGTTTTTTATGCATTAAAGCAAATTGTTTTCGTCTTTTCTTCTCCAGAAGAAACATCAATTATATATATCTATATACATGAAATTTCATGGAATCGTAGTAATCGCGATTTCACAGATTACGTTCAAAATAATTTCCGTAATTCGAAATCAATGATTCTCGAGTTCGTTTAAAACTTTTACAATTTATTTCTCACTTAGAAGGCCTTGTTTAATCTATCTCAGCTAATTGTTTGATTGAAATATTTTCAATGTGCACACCTACATTGAAATTTCTTCCAAATAAATAATTCCCTACAGAAATAAATCCATATAAACAAGTTTCACTTTCAATAATCTTGACATCAACTCGTACTTGATCGGAGGAGCGAAAATAATGATCAGACGTTGTAGGAAATCCTTTGACCAATGGCACTCGATGTTTGTGAATACAACTGGTAACGATATCGATGCTCGAGCATGGAACACCGCGAGCCAAATAATTCTCCAAGTTTCAAACGAACCGACGCGTGAAGCTTTATTGGAAAGCTGACGATATAATTTGGCAGTGTATACAGATAGGTTGATTCATCGTTTCTAAGAATGGCGGCAGAAATGAAAATTGAAAGAATAAGAACGACTGATCCACAAGAGAAATTGACGGTGCGCCGTCGAGTTTACCTTCCCTCTCTAAAATTCTCAGATCGCCGATATCGTGGAATGAAAATCTCATTACTCTCGTTATACCTGTCGAGCACGGATTCGAAACGAGAAAACTTTATAATTGGTACAGCAATCTTCTATTGTAATGTCAAAGAAATTTTTCCGCTCCCCGACCTTCCCAGACTAACAGAACGATGATTTACGTCCGTGCCTGAGTGTAAGTTACTTTTAATTCTTCCCGATGTTACGTGAAAAGTTTGTTTCGTTACGAACCACAAGACTTGAGTAGTTTTAAATGGCGACTTCATGAGTTATGTATAAAGTGTCGGCGAACAAAGTAACGGGCATAGAACATTATGCAAATTGGTAACTTTGTAAACATAAAATAAGATCGTTCCTGTGCTAACTTCTGTAGATTTATAATATTCAATTGAATGCATACAAATTATCGTATGGTATTAACATTAAAATATTAATACCATACAAATATTTTATGCACTTGTCATACGACATTATTAAGCCGCATTTTTTTGTGTTGTGAATTTAAAAAGAAGTGTCATGTCGCTAAAAAATTTGTAAACCTCTTAAAGTCATTGCTATCTTTCTTGCATGTACACTTGGGGCAAAGGGTTCGAAATACCTGTACAATTCTTCTTTCTGAATGGAAAATAAATATGCAAATCAATTGCTAGATTCACTTTTGTAATATTTAATATAATCTATCCTTAATTTATTCACTACTGTTTGTTCTTTTCGTCTGAATTAATTTATAGATTTTCTTTTCAATTGTATATACACGAGAAAGTACTGCAAGGGGGCTGATTATGCAACGCAGTATTATATGCACCTACGATGAATATTAACACGGATTTCAATTGATACTGTTCTCACCTTGGTAAGGTAACGATTGTGTCACGAAACGATTATGTCGACCCCTATGCTCCACTTCAATTTCCAATGTTTCCCAGTTAATAAAATATTGATCACGATGTGCGTGCAAATTTTACGAGCGTACCTCCATGAATTTGTCGTTATCGCGCGCTTCAGGGAACGTACGCCCATACGTACACACCTTTATCCACTTAAATCGACACGATCTAAAATTCCGTTTCGTTGCTTGCACACTTTCCATCATTTCGCATACATGTTTATTCATTTCCTCGTCGGGACACTTTCTTAAACCTTTGAGCAGAGGCGAGAAGAGCAAGAAAGCAACGAAAATTACCAACAACCAAGAACGGTGAATTCGTTATCTCTTCGCCTGTCGCATCCATTAACGTCGTGCAATCCCTCGCGATGGTCAACGAAATGCGTTGACATTTATAGTAAGTTCTGTATTTCTAAAGGTAATGCCAAAAGGTAAAGTTGTGCACGAATGATTGTTTCCAATAACAGCTTGTTCGATAACGACGATTCTGACAATAGAATTCCGCAACCTGATTATTCTATCGTATCTCATATTTATTATTTTGCAACTCTCAATAATCTTTCCAAACTTCTCTCAAGACTCGGTTCATTGTTTTCAAAATATTCATTTCGCTGCTCGTGTTTGGTTACTGGTTATTATAATGCCCGAATGCCTTGGAAATTGCTGCTAACGAGGAACGAAATCGATACGGAAATAATATTCGAATCATTTTATTCCAGCATTCAATATTCTTACTTCATAATTAGATTTTCCCCGGGCACTTCGCGTTAAACAAGGAGAAACGCACTTTTCTGTTAGCCGATCAACTCGAACAATTTTCGACCGCAGCCATTACATCCAGCGTCCATGGAATTCGATTCATGGCTGGCCATTAACTTCGGACACCTATGGTGGTAGCCCTAGAATGGAATTCGATACATTGTTCACACTAAAGGCATTCCTGTGATTAAACGCGTGCAGCGTTATAATTCGCGGCAGATGTCCTCTATGCGTTTCACAGCCACGTGGTCGAAATTACGCGACGTTTGTAATAATAACGGCGCTAATTGCGATAACGAATAGCGTGTTAAGTATTGAACAGTATGAACTCTGCGCCGCGGATGGGTAGATTTCTTGCCATCACACAAGAATCGTGTACCTTGACTGTCGGAGGATAATTTATTCTGATTTAATTGAAACGTTGGCCGATGTTGAAATTATTCTTCGCGGGATACAAGAAATGACATGAAAATGAATGTTTTCAATCGAGTTTAATATGATAAAGGGATGTGTGCAAATGTTTCATAATGCGTTTGATATTTTCATCAGACTTTTACATAAAATTGCGTAGCCGTGCCGTTGTGATTCACTGGTCAAATTACTCGAAAATCAAATAATTGTGGAGCATAGATAGTCAACGATGCGTGTACCAAAAAGGGGGCAAATCACTTTTTTACGACAGCAATAATGAAAAAAGTAATATTAATCACAAGATTGCTAGTAATAATAATTAGGAAATTTATTCATTTCGCACTACCATCATTTAATTTAATTTCTGCAATCGTTGAAACTGTTGAAACGATTAAAAAAGGGAAACTATTCGTTATGGATATACATAAATAATTATATTGAACTAGTATGCCAGCATAAATATATATTTAGCAACTACATAATTGCAATATTCAACAAAAATGAAGAGCTGTCATGTCAAGTTTATATATTTACAACCGTAAGCAATAGTACGTCCCCTACGTATAACATAATGCTTATCCGTGCACAAACATTGGTTAAAACCTTTAAGTTAAGAGTTTGGACTCACCTAACATCGAAAAGAAGACAGTTTTCATTGCAATTAGGAATATTAAATTACATTTTTATTTATATTAAAAACATTTGCAACTTTTTCAAAGTTTAAACATATAGAAATTACATAAATCACTGCAAAATTCATTTCGAGTTGCTGGTGTACTATCAAAAGATTCGATATTTTTATGGACGTGTAATTGATTTAAAAAAAGGCGTAAAATTATATTTTACTAAAATACTGTCATGTCGATATAATATGTTCGATAATGATCTCAATGATGTAATTGTACTTTCCATTAGAAATAAGATTATCATTGATTAACGTCACATTTACGAGAATTCTTTTATTAAAACATGAATAATTATAGACATTAATTTAGAATGTATAGTTTATGGCAAGTTAACATTGCAGGTTTCATGTTCGATATAATGGCAGCGCAGTGCAAGGTAATAACAAGTTAATGCTCGCTAAACTGGTTATTTACGATCTTGATATAATAATCGTACTGCAGTGTCCAATAATTGTTTTACACGGGTGTGTATTTGGTATTGTATTTATTCTGTGTACAAATGCCAAATATGGCAAGTGGTAGATTTGGTTTAATGAAAAATGAATTGATAGACTACACGAATTTCACTGTGTTCAGCAAATCGGTAAAAATGTAAGAATTAAGAACACTTCCTAATAAAACGATTTCAAAAATTATTACTGTCCTTTAGATACATTTAGAACATACACTTTCATATTATCTGTATGTGATATGTAGATTTTATAGAAACAAACTGTGCAGTCATTTTCACGATTCCATGTATACATTAAAAGCGTTCAATAATCCAAATTTTATTTATTTGTCACTGAACGTCAACTTTTTGTATTCACTCTGTTTTTATTTATATTTCATAAACATACACGTGCAGATGCAATATTTACGCACAACATGTTTGCGATATTATTGACTCATTCTACTGACATTCGATATATTCTGTGGGGAATTTTAAAAATGATTAACCAAACGATTTGCATAATTCACCTTGATAAAATAGAAATTATATTGCTCAGTAAATCTCAGTACTAAACAATTATAACACAATTATGTGTTTCAAATTTCAATGCAATACAAGTCTTTATAATCCGATGTAAAATTGACGATGTATCAACTCTCATATAATACTTATAATACATATATAAAATATACAAAATAGTCTGTCAAGCATGGATATTTTGTAAGGAATTTGTATCACGTGATATTGAATTTCACCTGTCGCATTTGCATAGATAACTACGTGTATGCAAAAATCATCGTGTAACCGAGTTTCCTGTATAAATATACGGTACCTGAACTTTAAGAAACTACTGTTCCCGAGAGACGTCTCAAAATTTGCCTCCTGTGTTACATCGTATTTGCCTGCGCGAAGCAAAGAAGAGGGAAGACACATATTAGTAAGAAATTTCCGCAAAATTCGAATAGGTATAATTGTTTACCGACGTTTCCAGATTTCAACACAATTTTTCTATCACCTTGTCTATGTATAATATAATAAATATCATCATATCAAATCTTCACCTTGCATAATCGTGATACTGATTGCAAAATTGGAATTTACGAATGTCCTCTTAATTCGCTTTTCTTCGTCAAGTATCAACGTTCTTTATATTGCGAGTACATAAGTTTCCTATAGGCAACTTTCAAATGCTAATATCAGAAACATTATGAAAAACTGGATAATTCATTGAATAAAACTTTCATTAGCCTATTATTCTTATTTTGTATATTTTATTTGAAATCGTTCAGCTGATTACTTTGTAAAACGTTTCATCGTTCATTTTAAGAGGGTAATCTCCTTGTCGGGATCAATTCACGTGGAAGAATAGAATAATTTATGCACGATTTCATTCGTTTTATAAGGAACCCCAGCACGTCTGATTTGTCGTTCATCAATATACATATATGAAAGTACATACTCCTAGCCTCATCAGTTAAAACGTCAAATTCAGAATTTGCTCGATTCCAGTGCGGTCAAAGTCGGACGTTTCTTCTTTGACTAGAGTTCGCTGAGCATTTCAATTACCCGCCTTCTTTTAATTGCACTCGGGGTCACGGGTTTTCTTTCGCCAAAAAGTATACACTGATTTGACAAACGAAGGTTCAGCAAACGACGAAATTCAAAGTTTTAAAACCCTCCGCACGATCACATCGACAACAACGCGGTTTAATCTCTTCGATCGATAATTCCGCGATTAATTCATTCGTTTAGCTTCCTATTACTAATTAAATTAAGCTGGCCATTTTACAAGTGCACTCTGTCATATCTCGTTCCCATAATAATCAATCTTCATATTTTTATAACGATGCAAACAGGTAAGGAAATAATAATAAAGAAGATATCTTCCTCTGTTCTCGTTAATATTTCTCAAGCATTGGTACACAGATTCCTTTTTAAATCGCAATCGATACTAGCTGTTCCTTTTATATTCTATGGAGAATCAAGTGAACGAAAACTTTTTGTCGGTTATCCTGTATTGCAGGTTTTGTGAACATTCTAATACCATACTAATGTGGTGTCTGGGATCTGGTGACATAGCATGCTCTTTTGCAAGTTTTCCAATGTTTCGCTGACACTATAGCTTCATTAAAGCTCTGATGACACGCTGATACGTTATCAAAGGTCTGATGATGGACTGACAACCGCATCTCTTCCAAAAGGATGCCGTTTACATTCAAAAGCTACTACCAGTATCAACTGTTCTCATGCAAATAACCTTGTTTCAACGTATGATGCTTGTAATTGCCCCGGCAGTATTATTCTCAGTCTATCCTGTGTGCCTTTGTGCCCGAACTGATGGCGAAATGGAACGCCGATTTGAGTAAAAAGATTGAGATACATCCGCCTTCTTAATCTTCAAATTTATAGTAGAAAAATGAATGAAAGAATCTAAGTAAATATAATTAGCGACAACTATTGCAATATTGGCAACTGTAGGAGTTGAATTTAATTTTTATGGTAGAATTGAAATAACATTTTCCAAATTAAGCTTGGTTCATCGATTAATTGAAAATGAAATCACTTTGCTATTCAGAGAAACTACTAACATTGAATTACGTGAACTCCCTCTCGTATTTCTGGCTGCTAATTGCATAATATTTTTTCACTAATATTGCATCGATATTAACATGCAAATATACTATTTAAATGTCCTCGAAAATAATCCAGAGCAAATTATTACTACCGTATGTATATCTTGAACCGCGAAGAAAAGTGAACAATGTCAGCATTACAGTAGTACGAATGTGAATTTCTCAGCCTGCAATATCCATTTCGAAATATTTCCCGAATTACCATCGTGGCAAAACGACTTAAGCTATTATCTAAAAGTTGCCAGATTACTTGCCGCACAATCACCTATTTCAGAATCACTGATCGCCCTTGTAATCTAAAAAGTTCGAAACAGACTCAATAGAAGGCTTAGCAGTAGCCATCTCCTGTAACACAACCGATATACCATACAAGTGCTCCAAACTTCCCTCGTGTTCCAAAACTATCTCCAGACTTCTGTAATTACCCGATTTTTACAGAAAATCCACTCTGCCCTATCTTCTGTCAAACACCAACATCCCCGTTACTCCCCATAATTCCCTATTTACTCAGCCGCATTCCCCACGGTATATTCCAACGTTCGCAGAAATATTGCGCATGCAATTCACCCTGCTGCACAGCCACACGTAGCTTCTTCCCTTTCATCCAGTCGACATATCATCGGGCTCCATTAACCGCGACGTTTCTCCTAGAATCGTTGAAATTCTCGACACAAAGGTACCCGATGATTTTCTTTCCCCTGTTCCCTCCACTTTACCGTGCGGATTCCCTATGCAAACGAGACCCATCCGCAAGATTCCTCTCGGCTTGCGTCAAGCAACACGCTCTGCGATACGAGGAGAACTAAAGAACGATATCCTTTCCCGACTCTGTGACTCGCGGCGTCCGTGGATCTCGTTGAATCGAAAAACATATCGATTCGTCCGCGTTCCGCGTGGGAAACGAACAAGAGAATTTTCGCGACGACTCATCCCGCCGTTTAAACTCTTCTCCCTTCGATGACAATAACGAACGTTCTCGAAGCGAGTCACTCTCGTATCGGCGAAGGGGTGGCCGCAAAACGGGAAGTCCTGAAGAGACTGCACGTGGGGCAAGACAGAGTGAGAGGAGGACGTTGAAGAGGTGGAAATAAATCGAACGACGAAGTGGCTACGTTCGTGGAAAACGGCGGTGGGAAAATGTGAATGAGAGGAGACAGCAGGGTTGGGAGGGGGAGGGCTGATGGGGGCGCGAATGGAAGATAAATTGTCAGATGAAAGCAGCCGGGAGAAGAAGCGATAGAAGTTGGAGGGGAAAGGGGGCACGAGCGGTCCAGAAAGAGATTTAAAAGTGTAAAGTGATGGGAGGACGGTGTTTGCGTGAAATTTATCTGCCTGAGAAAACAGAAAAAGTAAAGAAATAAATATAGGGGGATTGGGGCGGGTCGGCGAAACTATGAGAGAAACTGGATTAGATGGGATCAAAATTGGACAGGTGCGAAATAAATGATCGATTGATATGAAGTAAGGTGCACGAGGTTCGTGTGACGATTTCACGAGGAATCTTTGACGATTGATCTATATGTTATAAAGAAGATTAGCTGTTTATTTTAGCTGCCTTATGGGGATTAGCAAAATAATAAGCATTTGCATGTTGGGCTAATATGTAAGAAGCCATAAATAAGAGATACTTCAATGCAATATACGATCTGCCTAGTCTATTATTATTTTAATTCGTTATTATTAATTACAGTGAATTATTGCTTTTCAGCTTGGCCTGCCTTTTTAGAGTGATAACCTGATAACGCGAGGCCTAGTAAACATTGAAATTCCTTTTAAATTACAAACTCTCTAATTTCGAATTGTTAAAACGTTTTGAAAGAAAACATTACAGAAGAAATCCTGAAAAGAAATGAAAATTCTCGATGTAGAATAATCATGAAAATGAATTGCTCTTAAAATATTATTTGCACGCCTGTGGCAATATATAAGGGTTAGAAAGCATTGTCCCTTTTACAGAGATGTTAGATAGGGATGTCAAGACGAACTTTCTCGTTTTAATAAAATGTTACTCCATTTATAACCCCATAAGAGTGACGGACCTATTCCAGCGTCGAATTGCTGAAATCCTTCACGACCACGAATCCAATGAAATGGTGTTAGAATATATTCGGTGTCATATAGAATATATTCGCCTTTTACAATAGATTCCATTTGTCGTCAGGATGTACCTGTGGCATTACTATTTGATGACCTCTATCCGAACACAAATCTCTCCACCTGCAATAAAATAATATACCTTACACGGTCAATAATAACAACTGTTTTGGAAGGAAAATTTAATATAAAAAAAAATATACTAAGTAAATCCCACAACTTTTGACATTATTACGCCACGAAGCAAATTTATAATTTCTGGTATTTGGTGTTCTAAAGTGAAGAAACTTTAGTTTAAAAACTTTTACAGATTTTTTAATGACAGCAACGGCTGTCCTCGCCAGTTATTAACAAAAATTGTTTGCGTTACAGTGACTGCTTATTGATTCAAGCGTGAATATAGTACCTAACGATAAAAATGATATCTGACACCGATGAAAAAATAACAAAAACATAAAATAGAAAAATGAACATCTTAAATCATTTTTAGCATAGTACGCCGAGTATTCCTCCAGACTTACCCTTACATGAAACACCAAACAAAATTACAACCCCTATCCTCCCGTGCTCTCCCCAAAAAAGGGCAACGCAAAGTAAGAACGGATCAATGGAACGAAGGTTTAAAAGCCGTCGAATCGAGCGTAGGCTCCGCTCCTAATGCCACCTGGAGGGTAATTGAATTGAAATCAAGCGCCTACAGCGATTTCCCTACAACGCTTGTCGATTGATATCCGCCCATCGCGATCGAGCCCCGGCAAATAGGGATGGATGTACGTAACTCGGTAGCCGGCCGTAGTTTCGCGATCACCAGAGGAAGGGATTTCTTTTTTGATCGTGGAACTGTCACCGTCAGACCCTCGATTTTCTCTTCCGTTCAAACTCGCCCCGTATATACCACTCACTGTGCCCCGGTTCCTCTCCCTCATTTAAGGGCGGCCACTCGACGAACTCCCGGCCAATTAATGTTGCTCCATCGACGGCGATTTTTCATCTGAACTGAAATGGAAAGAGCCGGACGAGGCACCAGTGAGCTTCGATGGTGTTTGATTTATCAGTAGGAGCGTTAAATAAATTTTTAGACGCGACCAGCGCGTCGACTGTAAATTTTTTCCAAAAGCGCCCGACTCTACGTACGCGTGTTATAATTTTACACGTTTCCCTTTTTATTGAGGCGGGAGAACTTTTTATCTGATGGGGGAATCGTTTCCCCCCTTTACGAGAGAGCCATCGACTGGACGAACGAGCGATTCGACGAATAAGGGAGAAATATGGTGACTCGTACGTGTCAGGTTCTTTATTGGGCCCAGCGACGATGCAGCGTTCCTGAAATTTTTACTGGAAGAGCTGTTTAATTGGACTTTAATTGCTCGTTCGTTTCGTTGACTGTTTTTTTTTCTCTTCTCTTCCTTTTTTTAATGGAAGGAAAACCGCTTGAGAGCTTTGCCACGCATAGATAGGATTTTTCAACGTGGCGACGCTGTTTGTGTGTTTTAAAATGGGACACTGCAATATCTTGGTTAAGTGCTTTTATCAAGTGGACATTTTGTGGGTTGCCTTCGATTAAATAGTAAAACGAATCGGAAACTCTTCTCTGGTTTGTATTTCATTGTTCTTTTGACTGATTTTGTGTGTTCACTGTATCTGTATGTGCGTGAATGGTCGTACGTAGTTGCCGAGCTGAACACGTTCCCTCATACGCCGAATTAACTTTGTACGAGGTACTTAGCAATTGAATCAAGATGCTCGTGAGTTAAAGTATAAAAGGAGTATCTATTTTCAATAAATATATGAACCGTTAGATTGACAAGGATGTTGCTGACCCGTCCAGAGTTCGTTTGTTCTTATTCTGCCGCTCGCTTGCAAGATTTCCACCGAGGAAAACTATACAGGGCTACGATTGGCTGCTTATAAAAAGTATGAGGCGAAAATCTTAATTACTATTGGTAGAATTGAAACAGTCCCGAAAGGGAGCTGATAGTGGAAGGGTCTGCGATCTAATTTATGAAGGAATGTTAGTTTTGAAGAGTAAGGCGTTTGCGATGCTCGAACGGTGGGGTGAAAACAAAAGGGTAGCGACGGCCGTGGCCGATCGACGTCGACGGTCGCGGTTGAGTTAGTTGATAAAAAAAAATCTCTGAGGAGAAGCGTGCCTGTCGAAACGAAGTTCAAAAATATGATAATCATAAAAACCAGTGAACGCAAAGAATCATAGAAGACTAAACGAAATAAGTAATAGACTGTATTATGAAAAGAACCAATTCCCAACATTACCAATACAATCTTCTGCCAATTAATTAACAAAAAAAAGCAGAGTTACCTCGCATCAAAGAATCGAAAAGCAGTCTCCAATCCACGAGACCGGCAACGACGTGCTGGTCAATCCGGCGATTTTCAGAACGACTTCCTCCATCGTCGTTAATCCGAGCAATTTATAATTCGCCCAGGAAATCCGTGGCGAAAATGGTCTGGGCGCAAAATACGCTTAAAGCTGTGCCAGACGACCCCGAATACCTCGTCCTCTGTGAACTTATATTGTAATCCGGTATACCCTCCCCACTTTCAACCATCCCTGTGAAGCTGTTCTCGCAAATTCACCCCTTTTTCTCTCCGTGGACAGAGGCAAGTCGCGTGTACCCAACACGCCAACGTTTCAGAGGCTCGCCGCCAGTCATGTTCACTTCTCGTTCCGCCTCCGTTTTGGCTCATTCTCCGTTTCTAGAGAAACCCACTGCAGCCGGGACAAATTCCAGCCTTCATTTGCTGGAAAAAGCGTGTCCGTATCAAGCGGCAAAGAAGAGAACGCTTAATTCCGAGACGAACAATAACGACTTCAGCACTGGCCACGGATTTACGGACACTGTGATGCCTTTTTCCGGTTTCCACCGCTATTCTTCCGAGGAGATTGAAGGGCTAACAAACTTGGGAGAAATTGTGGTGCACAGAATCGTCGCCTGGAAATTCTGTTCGTTGTGTCGCGAAACGTCTCTGCGACGTTTGTGCGTTTTCTTTGCAGGTAATTGAGAGTTCTTGTTACAATTCCGTTTGGTATGAATGGCCGTTCATACATGGATTTGGGTTCGATACGCGCCTGATAATTATTTATTTCGTGAAGTTTCATGCTGTAAATGGGTTTCTTTTCTTTTTAAGGGAATTTGGTAGATTCTTAAAAGTGGCTGTGGTGTGAAATTATTGGGGAATCTAGGCGCTTATGTTCGTGAACGTCAATTAAATTCGATATTATAATTAATTGATTACACGAATGAATTAAGGACGATTTTGTATTGTGCGTTTCTTATTTATTGATAGCACACAGCCGCAAAAATAAGTCGCTGAATTGTTTTACAGAGGCATTTGGCATTTTCAATAATACTACTTACTAATGTTATTTAAAAAATAAGTATCCATTTAAGAACGAGATTTCACTGTATTTCAAGGAAGACAAACAGTATAAACCGACTTACAGAAGTGCATAAGAATTGTGTTCAAAGGTTTCAAAATTATAGAGGTAGCAGGAAAAATTTTACTAACAGTAAGCAGTCGCTTCATGTAGTAGCATCTCTCTGAGAACTTTACAAATACACAGTATCTGTACCTTTTCACGACAGGTCCCTGGAAGAAGATGCTTCAAATACCGCGACGTTTTAGAGACACAGCTTACTGCTTACTACTTTGCCATGAAAAGATAATCTCTCTGTTACACAAACGTTTCCGTTGCTAAAAGCTTGAGTATCATAATGCAAACATCGCATACTGAAACTTCTGCATTCTTGAAATATTATACTGATGGATACATATTTCAATGCCTCGAAAGAAAACAACCCTTTTTATTCAACCTGACAGAACGACGATCTTGTTAATTGTATTGTAATTCTTAAACAGTGAGAAATATTCTTCGCAAGATATTATTCATTTGCAATAATTTCATATCATTTGCCCATTGTAATAGAGTAGACAATTACTAATGTACGGTTATCTAAGTTAGCAGAAAGCACGAATTCCTTGTTTATGAGAGAAATAACGATTATTTTATCTTCACAAGTGGCCCGTCGTCGTATTTCGTAGATTCGTCGCAACTTTTTCTCCAGCGGATTAAAAGGAAATTTAACGCGAGTGCCAGCTACTTCATCCGTTTATCTTACTTTTCCACTTACTGACCTCCTAATTGAAACGGTAACTGTAACTCGCGATATTCTCGATGGCGCACAATTTTCCTCGGCTTTTCCAGCCGCCATTGTAACTCGAGCTGAACGTAAATATTCATATTCCCGTAATGAAATGCGAACGCGATAAATCACGTGCCACTAATTAACTTAATCGTCTAATTTGCAATATTTCGAATTACAAACCGATACTCTGCAGACCAAGGCGATCCTGATTAATGCGTTACGTTTCTTGTTCGATTTATAATTGTAGAGGTTCAACATGGATACTAATTTCATGGATACAAAATACAAGTATAGGTACTAATTCAATAAAAAGGAGGGAGAAATATAGATTTATAATTATAGTCTATTCAGAACACACTAGCATTTACGATTTTTCCTCGTTCTTTCTTCGTTGGTTTTAATGTTATGCATATTATTGGTACAATGTAAATTGTTTCATAATTATAATTATAAAAATTATATTATTCATTCTGTATGGTTGAAGTATCAGCAGTTCTTGGGAAATAGAAATGAATCTTATTTTAAGTCAGTTATAAGTTTTTAAGTTTATTAATTAATTTTGTCGAGATGAATGTTGTTTGGAATGTGAAACAATGGTTCATTTATTAGTAGGAGAATGATTCTGCGCAGTTTTTTATTAATTTTATTAAAATACTTGAAAAAGAATTCATTTTAAAATACTACTATAGTATGTAGGTACAAGTATTGTTACGAAGTTTTAGATTTTTCAAAAATTTTGCCGTTGTAAGTTATTTCCATACCTATGGCAAGTGACTTTCTTCACTTTCAAATGTAATGTGTCATACTCCAGACTTCATTTAAATTCATGCACAAAAATAGTGCTTATATAAAAATACTTGTTACGCAAATATTGTATTTTATTTCCCAAACAGTAATTTAATATATTAAGTGCAGCGAAAGTGATGCTGCTTAAGTTGCTCGTAAATCTTGGATTCAATTTCAAGTTTGTCATTAGTTACGACGATGTTGCGAACCCACGAGCAAGCCGCGAAATTAGAAACATTTGTTATTGGCAGGTCCAGCCCGCAAGACAGATAGGTTCGGAGATAGCAGTTTATATTTATAATCACGATGGAATCTTGATTATCTAATTCATTTATAACTAACACAATGAATCGTGCACAAAGAAAAACTTAACATTATCAACAAAGTTAAACGTTGAACGTATTAATTTTTCATTATTTAATTTGTTATTATTTCATTAATTAATGTCAGTGTGTTATTTTTTCCTTTCATACTTTTTTATATTCCCCACAATCGACGGAAATTAATCATAATGTCCATCAAATTGAAACGTATTGATAGTGTCCGCTGTTATGTCTTGCAATTTACACCCCTTTACATTCAACCCCAAGTTGCTGTCTATAGAAGATCCAACCTTTTTGATAGTGTGTGAAATTCATCAAGTTATGATAATACATTATACCCATTACTTATACAATACAGAGCATTTTAGTATATTGTACACTGTTCACAATATAATTTTCCAAAGTAAACAATTTACCAAATGCTTTCTCCAGTTACGTGAGGTACTTTTTCCTTTTTAATGAATAGAGTCCATTATTAAAATAAATTATATGCTTAAACCATCATATTATTATCCAATTTACATATGTAGCAGCAAAAGATAATAGCTATTAACAGACGAATAATCGATATTCATTAAACGTACATCTAAAGCATAATATGTTTCTATCGTTAATAATTAAAAACCAATGCGTCTTCTTAACCATTTCTTCAAATAATATTAAATCGATTGTTCATCATTTGTTATGTGCAAGCTGGAGATAAAAATATTTGCCCGGCGTCGGTACGCCAGTCGACACTTTTTAAAATCCTTCCACGATGATAAATTCCGTATTTCCGAAAGAATTTCGGCGAATTAAATTACGTCATTGCTAGGTCGTAAAGAGACGCCCAGAGTGGACGATTTTATGCAGGCTGCGGTTCTGCGGGTCCGTAAACTCCATCGTAAAACGCGAACAGTCCATCGAATTCTGCTACGACTCTAAATCACGGTGGTTCTTTGCGTAACAATGGAAATTATTGCCGTACGTTAACAGAGCGGTGAATTGCGACAGGCGAGCTTCAGCTGGAAGCTGAAACGTGCAACGGCGTAACCATTTTATATCGTCATTAACGTTGTCAGCACGGGAGAAGCGAGATTTTTTGGTTGGCCAGCGTATCTCGTGGCCGATTCTGTTGAAATGTAACACGAAGTCCCTACGTCAACGTTTAATAGCAGTTTTCAATGAAGCTGATTGGCAAGGGTGACGTGAAAACATTTGCTGCGTTCACGGTTCATCGGCAACTGGGGCTGCAAACGAATCGATGCATACATTTTATGAATTAACGAGAGAGCAGGAACGACGATTAATCTTTCGATTGTGTGCTTAAGTAGTTTGCCGCATTGAATGTTGTTATGAATTTGTTTCATTTATTCGCTCAATTTATATGTCATATGTGTGGTTAATTTATTTGCTGGGATTTCATTAAATGTTGATATTAAATTTTATGTTGGTTTAAAAACTTTAGTATTCTATCCATTACTTTGTGCTTCATATTTTTTAGCACCTTCGGAATCTATAGTATTGATGGTAATGATTGCAGTAAATTAACGATAGTCCACCCTAGGCTCAGAAGTTGTACTTTAAAATTTCTGCAAAGTATCGTACATTCCAAGCACTATTTCTGAAGACAAATAAAATTTCGTACCGATTGGGTCGAATTATTTTTAACACTTGTTATTGACTTACTTCTAATTTATAGCTGTTACTTTCGAGGTTATTGAAATTTGAATGTAACTATTTTCGTTGATTCGTAATTGGTCGTATTACCGTCCGATGCTTCGATAATGAATGACATAAAAATCTATAATTGGAACAGAAGTAATCGCAAATGGATAAATGCAAATTGGATTTCCTCTTTAAAACATTATTGAGGATGTGATAAAGAATGGTGAATTACTGTTTACGTCAAATGCTTCACCGTGTTACATTTTCCTCTATTTATAGCATTTGGTATCTGTTGGAATAAATAAAAATCAATCGGGATATACATTATAAAATCCCTTTTGCTCTACATTCTGCTGCATGTTCTTTCAATTAGGTATTAATTTATTTCGCTCAGCTTCTACTCTCGTATCCCACCGAGCATTCTTCATAAAATATTAATCGTGAAATGATATTGGTTCTGATATTTTAATATGAAGGGTAAATGGAGAAATCATCATTCTTCATTATTAAACATGTGAAACATAATATTCACAAAATTCGTGAACATTTAATGTCTCTGGCATATTTATGTATGTTACGATGTTTAATGTGATTATTAATTCTCCGTTTGCCTGACATCAATAGAGTGCCAATTTGGGAATTAATTGGTTTTACGGTAATTACAAGTGTCAGTCAGAGTGTTTTGGAAGCTAGAGTTATGCGCTAGTCTTCCATAATCAGAAATTTAATTTGTTCCAGCGGTACAACGACGTAGCTTCGTAATTTCGATATCAACTGATTACTAACGAAAATCGAAATATCGCGATAAGTAACCATCGCATTGAACGCCCTTTCCCAAACATTTATGTCTCTATTTTTCTGAAAAAGGGGGTTTTGATGTCGAAACTATATATTACCATTATTTTTTCAAACGCGTTTAACGTAATTGCAGTATTAAAATGCCATTTGTTTAATCGGGTCTAGCAATAATCGAATGCGATAATTATTTCTTTGATACATTAGCCACTTAATACTTTAACGATTGTGTACGAATGAAATTAATTTTAGATTAATAATTATAAGCTGATTGATATTCGAGAGTTCAATAAATATTTACTTATTGTCGTTTTTCTTTTACTTTTCCAGTACATGTATTATATTATTATATTTAATTTAATTGCGCAAATGCATTAATTAACAAATACATAATAATCGAAATAAAGTAAAGAAATTATGACAGAAATATGTACATATACACGGGAACATAATTTGAACTCCCTTGTGACCAATTCAGAAGAATTTAAATTACCTTTAATCTGTATGTCAATGCAGTTAATAATTATCATGCACTCAAAAAGGAGTCAGGTCTTTCTTGCACATGACAAATATGTCAATAATCCCACGTTATCTTTAAACAGTTGCAATAATTACAAAATATAAATCCTAAACACCGACGATATTATGATTTCAATAATTCTCCTGCAAAATATAATAAAATATTAATCTCGAAGAATTATTTCAAAACATACGCTATACTTCACACTTTGATCCCGCTGTTAAAGACACAATCTAAAATTCCTTAAAATATTGACCGTCATTTTTACCACGATTCACAATTAACGAAATTACACCTCGGTCTAAATTCAACTGAAACCTCGCGCCAGATAAAACGCAAATGCAAAATCAAACATCTGCAATCAATTTGGCATCTGGATCCCGTATAATCAATCTTATACAGTAATCGTCTGTTAGTCTATTTGGATCCGCAACGAACCAAAGCCCAACCAAATAAAAATTACCCTATTCAAGCGAGATAAAAATTCACCCCATGCCGATTCAATTCAACCGCTCATCACAGCACAAGGCTGAAAGCCCACGTTTGACGCTCGATGTCATTTGCCTCGAAATTATTTCAACACGTCGTCAATGTCTGCGCACCGTTATCTCTATCATTAACTCGATATACATATAATATCGACGCCGGACGAATTCTGCATGATTTTCACGTTCGTCCATTACGCTGGCCTCAGATTCGTGTTTCAGCCGTACAACCAGGCGTCGGTCTGTGGCTTCTGCGACCGATCCCAAAATGTCGATCACCGCTGATCGAATCAAATGTATTTTTGTGGCTTTATCGCCACGTTCGCCGGCTCGTTCGCGCGGACCCTTCCAAGCCACCATCGATTTTCCCTCCCGTTTTCAATTTGTCCGTTACGTTGGAAAACGATCTCCGCCTCGCCAGCAACCGCACGTCAACTTAACGTCGCATCAACTGGGTGAATGGTAAAAATAGATATACACATATACACAGTACGTACATATATGTATGTACATTTAAGAAAAATTATTTACAGTTTTATAAAAATACAATATACTGTAAGATAATCGAATGAGAGGAGTCTCTCTATCTCGATTAGGTATTACAATGATTTTGTAGGCGTGTATATGTTAAAAAGGTGTTCTGTTTATTAATACTGTGCTCTCTCGACCGTAGTCTATACAAGAATGCCTTTCCTTGGCAAAAGTGTCGGTCGCGAGGACGCCTACGTCACCATGGCCCTTTTTAACCCCTTTTAACTTTAGGGTTCGCCCCAAAGGAAAGCTACACTAGACAAAGACAGCGTGCATCGGCAAATGCAGATGGCCCTCCTCTGCCGATCCTGAACCTCGAATATTCTAACAATACATTTCGATAACAAAGAATTTGGTAAATTGCTGGTACAACGAAAAATAATTTTAATCAGCTATATATTATTACAGCATCGTGGCCTGTGTATGGTTTTCTGTCATAGTTACAGTGTTGGACGACTAGCCTCTGCGGCATCGATAAGAGCAAGGTATCCGAGTCCCTCCTTACTCATGACAAGCATTAGTCAGAATGACGGAGTTTTCCGTCCTAAGGATGAGAACTCGTGCTTGGTTGCGATGTCGCAACAAGGGCTAAGGTCGCCCTCACCCCTCCAAACTTAGGATATATGTAAGTACCATTGCCAAATGCTACTGCATGGAGGGTACAGCGGCCCAAGGATTCGAGTGGACGCAACTGACTGTCGCCAAGGAATGTCAGCAGTGTGTATCCTAAATGAGTGAAAGCAAATGAGGAATAGAATGTGAGAATAACTAAGAGTGAATGATGCGTGTGCAAGGCAGAGCTAAGGGCGAGTTAGAAGAGAGCTGATTGAGAATAGAGCAGTATAGTTTGAAGAGAGATGTATCAGCAGAGAGTATTGAATCGAGAGTATTGTGAGAATCGTGTGAGTGCCATTGTTCGTGTGAGAGTTGTCCTGTGTCGACGTCTTATATTAATAAAGTTAGTGTTTAATCGAAGTAGACTGATATCTTATTACATACCTCTATTCCAATCTACGCGAGGTTTACTAAAACTAACTTCTACAATACAGTTAATTCATACTTCATATAATTAAAAAACATAGTTAAGTCATAGCCCCTCTGTAGTTAACAATTTTGCACGTTCATTCAAAAAATATAGCTTATGAAAGGTGACTAAAAAGTAACAGGTACGAAAGGCCATGCCGGTGTCAAACACAAACATAAATCACCAGATATTATCACAGCCCCCTCGTTTGTAACATTGTTAATCCAACCGTGTTGCTGCCGCCGTTCAAACCGGCGCAACAAGCGTAACAAAGTTTCCAATTTCTCTGTACCTTGCTGACCAATTAACGAACATATCTCGGCAAAAATCCACGTCGCCCCGGCGCGCAAGAGCCCCAACGCAGTTCCTGTTCTTCGACCACTTTTGCTGGCCTATTTCCATTCGCAAATGAACTGACCGTTCAACCGCAACCCACCAGGCGGCCGTAAAAGCGGACCCCAGCAAAGTTCCCGACCAATCTGGTCCCGACTCGAATTTCGATTGCACCGCAGACCAACTGTCCCGTTCGATTGTATGCTTTGCCGTCGCTCTCTTACGGCAAACACCGGAACGTTGTGTCCTTCTAGCGGCCATGTAAACCGGAAACGACATCAAGCGTCGCTGACATCGAGCCGAACGTTTTAAGCGATTCGTTTGATCCCTTTTACGAATGGAGCACCGTATAGATCTTTGATAGCCTGTTTGATAGAATTACTTATAGAATTGAATTATTTATTTAACATTTGTGTGATGAGAAATGGTACTCGATTACGATCAATGTTGATTATATTGTCGAGCGCCGATGACGCGAATTAGGGTTGGTTTAATTGGGGTAGTTGTGTGCAATTTTTGTTGCCTGCAACGCGGAGGGAATTGGTTATTATCATGATTAAGTTTTACGATTGGGGTGACTTGGATTCGAGTAGGCGGAATTAATTTTCTTCCTTGTATTGTTAAACTGCACGGGGATTGTTGTAATATAAGGGAATTGTAATTGTGACAGGTATTATAAATACGTATGAAGTTCAGGGTGCAGCTTGAAAGAAAGTGACAGCTAAACAAATATAAAAATTAAAATCTCGTTCTCTTATTATCCGCAAAACGAAATATTCTTCATTACATGCTTCGAAATTATATGTTACATCATTGAAGTGTGATACTCAAATTGATTCGAAGAAGTTGCTAGAATCCAATACACAAATAACAACAAATATTTTAATGAAATTCCAGTAACATATGAGTATCACACACGATGATTAATATTTCCTCCAATTCTTATTCTTCTAGGCAACCTTTTACTTACTCTCTAGGGACCTTCCACCCTCCATTCCTTGTCCATGGGTGTTTCAAACTCGTTCAACGAAACATTTAACCCGAATAGCTCTAAATGATCAAAATTCGTAATATCGATTTGAACAAGGAGGAGAAGTTTGTGAATAGTTCACGAGTACACTTCGACGAGTATTCCCCGTGGAACACAGCGATCGCAAAAGAAGACTGGAACACTATCGAGGAAATCGATGATCCTCAGAATTCCTCTCGAACTTGTTAAACGCTGCGATCCTGTTGCGTGTAAAGAGTTTCAGGATACACAATACGTGACTGTATCTATGCGTATCGAGTGGATTGCAGCAAATTCTTGTTCACTTTTTGCAACTTTTTACATGTGTGCAGTGGTAAAACGTAATTGCAAAACGTTGGTTTGCAAAGTATTCTGAACATCGGATGTAGATTAATATGATAAAATTGGAATTAATTATTGTGGTTTCCATTAAAAGCTTCTCCACTGTTTTACGTATTCAATTGTTGAAATGTCTCTTGAATTACGAGATGGTTCTTAATTCTCGATTACAGTTGGCGGCATATTTTCATTCACTTTATTCTTCGGACTTCAATTTCGTTTTTAATTAGAATACAAAAATAGATGACAGCGTCATAACGAGACGACATGCTGAAAAATTGAATTTTTTTAATTCCGCGCAAATACTGTGCATAGTAGATTAACTGCCTACGCATTTTCTATTAAAATTTTGGCTTTTATTTACAGTATGCTCATACGTTTAACAACAGAAGAGTTTTTCCTGATTAATAAAGTTCAAGAAATTCAACTATTCCCACGCAGCTCAGTTTAAATAGATTGTCACTTTTTATCAGCATTGCAATACATTATAACGTGCTTCCAATTATAGAACCTTTTAATATAACACACATACACAATGAAAATACCAAAAATATGGTATCGTTGGTATGGTGGGGTATTTATTTGGTATAATGGAATGGTGGTCGAATTCCAAGAATTATTGAGACACTCATTTTTTCTAAAAATGCGTACACTGTCCAGCACTGTTAAAAAAATTTGGTCAACTAAATGTTTAGCACTGACCACAGCTGCAACACACAGGGTAGGTTAGTGCGTTGTGCGGGTAGGTTGATCATGCGAGCAGGACAGAAGTAACGAAAGATTAAGCGTTAAGCTTCGTTTTGAACGACGATATCTCTGGCACGGTAAAACGTATAGAGATGTAACGAAGGTAGCTTTAAGGGTAAAGATTTATTGTTTTCTGCCATCCTGGTCAGGATGGGTGGAAAATTTTTGAGTGCCACTTATGGAGCTATTCTTAGAGAAAATAATAAATATATCATTATACTTAATCCTATTTCGTGATTGTGTTCCACTGTTCCTCTCTTTTTCACCTTTGTATGCCAGTATAGCTCAAAGAAATTGGCGTTCCTCCCTTTCCACTTCCACCATCTTAATTTAAACTCTTCGTATATCGCCGACATTGCACCCCTCACCATTGTCACGATTACAATTATTACCATCAGTGCCCAAAAGGAAGGACCAAATTCTATTCAACAAACCTACTCAAAAATGTCTGAAAAAGAGAAATTTGCAATCACCCGCGCCACGCGCACGTTGTTTCTATCAAATAAAAAGAAGCAGCCAGGATTGGTACAAAAAAAAAGAGCGACAAATATTTCATTGCATGCAAACGCTATAAATCCTTCAAGCTCGATACCCAGGCGTAACCCAAATTCGAGCCATCATAGATCACCGAATAGCAAGCAGCCCTGTACAACAAATTCCCCCGTCAGTGTCGGCGGCCCTTTTATCCCCGCGCCCTTATCGTCTCCTCGCTTCGAATATCATCGAGCCAGCCCGTCAGAGGAAAGTATCGCGGGTAGGATCGAGCGGTGCCGCGGGGAACTTTCTCGATGGGGTGGTATCGCGAGAGAAACTTTGCGAATTTATCAGAAACCGAAGCGTTCCGCCATGAGTTATCGTTCCTGCAACGCCAAGCCGTACGTAGAAATAATATTTATGTCGACGTCTGAAAGCGGGCTGCCTCGCGATATAAGTCCGAAGAATTGTTCGACGAATAAATGCTCCGCGAGACAGCGTGCCACGATTCAGATGGAACACCACTGTTGCTGTTGCTTCCAATTTTATTTTTTTTCTCTTCTTTTCTACACGACTCGCCTGATTTCCGTGCCGTCGATAGTTAAGCGAAGCCCGCGAGACGAGCACGCGATCGAACCGCGAGTACCTGCGATTAATGCCGGTTATTTGCATGAGAAATTGTGGGACGAGGTGATTTTTGCGGGAAGATTACTCCCGACGATGCAGCTCGCCCTCCGCCATGGCGATAAATTACGCGAAACGAGCAGATATTTCTGCGTATACGTGGCATGGGGCTTCGAAATACCGCGAGGATTAGGAATTAGGGCGGACTTGTTTCGGGAAACACGTGACAGATGTATGTATTGTAGGCGATTTTTGAAAATAACTTTTATTAATTTCCGAAAAACTTATACGTCCTACACCTTCTACGTCTTGTAGCAATCTGAGCATTGCTGTTTTCAACCGCGTAACTAAGATACTTATAAATAAACTAACTTCTTAATATTAACAATAACGTATAACTAATCAAAATCCAAAACGAACACACAAACATAACATACATTACAATACTAATGCTACAATTACTAATACTACAGTATGTACATTCGCGTGTGTATATGGATTTTGACACGAAAGGCTGGGGTGGTTCTTTGGATCCGGCATCGTGCGTTTGACGATTGGTATGGGGGATGTTTGGTACAGGAATAACTTTAACTAACTCTGTAACAGGAATCATGGAGTGACGAGCAATACGAACGATGAGTTTTATTAACTCGTTCCGTGCCACGTGGGTCGTATGCGCCTCACGATGTCAAGACAACATTTTTCTTTATGACATATTTGCGGTGTAATATTCATTAAATTGCAAAAATCATTATGATCGAGAAAGAGGTATGGCGTTTAACATGCAGTAATAACTGCTGCACAATTTAGGTCAACGAAAGGTACCGAAAATCGGTCTGGCACGGAACGTTGTTGTGATTATTTTCGCTAATTACAAGCACTAAGAAATTCCTATAACCGAGGCAAAGATTTGTGGCAATTAAAGGAACGTTAACGTCCAACATCGTGTTACTGAAATATGCATAAAATTGTTCGTAATAAGTTAGTCAATTCTGTGTCATTATTTCCTGCCTGCAATCCTCGTCCTTTTGTCCCACCGCCTAAATTCCATCCTGTACACAGTGAATCGTTTTATTCTGCGTTTTACGTACAATTTGGTTGCGATAAAGCACAGAAACGTTGGCTTTAATGCGCCAATGGAAGCACGTTCGCCAAACGGCCACTTATAACCGCAGCTACGTCCAAATTGTCAAAATAGACGCTAAGGATAAGGAAAATGAACGGCATGGCAGCTTCGAACTACGTTAACAGAGTAAAATGAGTGAATTAAAGAATTTATGTTATGTTTGTGACTTAATGGCCCTTTTATTAGATGATTATTTATGATAACAGTTCTGTATTCATATTTGATAAAGTATAACAATGCTGTCTCCAGATTAACGACATTACCATGATATTCAGATTGAATTCTTTTGAGAACCGTCATTAATTATTAGCAAATTTTTACGTAACAGCAGTCACCGAGTTGTTACGATGTAGATGATATTCTTCTATCAAAGATGAAAATTCATATTGAAGAAATTGATTACAGTAGCGATTGTTCTCAAACGCTGCTAGTAAAGCATACAGATCTCGTAGAATGCAATTTTTGTTATATATTTTGAACGAGAATTTTGAAACCTTTGCAGGATTTGTCAGTTTATTTTTATTGAAGAAATTAAGGAGTTTCATTGTTACACAGTGCCAATATAAACAAGACTGACAATTTGACCGACACTATAAATTGTTTTCACTGTTATACTTTTTCTTCAATAGCAGGACATCCTAACATAACATTTCCTCGAATAAATAATATTAGATTTTGAATACTGGAATGAAGTTTTCATTCATTAAAATCACAAGTTCCCAATTTATTATTATTATTATACATATATTATAAATCTCCATATTGGTGGTTCACTTACAATTATATGTTAAACGTCTAAATGAATTCCAGGTTGGCTTCAAAAAAGATCAGAGTGATATGATAATAATCACATTGATCAGTCAAACATAAAAAAATAGTGTTGTACAATAGAATGCTGTCACGAAACTTTAAAACAAAAAATTGTTCATTATTAAAAGAACGCGTCTCTGAACCGTTTTAACCGGTTGCAAATAATACGGTTATTAGTTTATTGTTCGGTATTAGCAGAGTGGAAAATATTCAAAGTAAAAACTATTATAGAATCCCCGATACGTTCCCCTATCTCTCTTTTCCACTGTTCCTCCGGATCACGCCATTCAAACTGGGAAATTTATGAAGGACGTATTTCCTCACCACTTTGCAACTTTATCGATAGCTGTCAGTATTTTTATGCGACGCTTTCTTTCGTTTCAATCCTTCCATACGCTTCCCGGCAATATCACTACGTAGCGAATTGTGTGTAACAGAATTGTTTGGCAAAAACGTATGGCTGTGTTCCTGAAGAGCTATCGCTTTACAGCGTGGATGGAGATTATTGGAGACCTATTATCTTTTCTGTTGGTTCCGTTGTGATATATTTGGCATTCTTTCTGGAATAGCTTTGTTTTGAATATTAAAGTGGTATTTATCGTTTCCTGGGAGCAAACGTGAATGTTTTATTATTTAGAAAATGTAAAATTATTTGATGTAGAAGGAAATAGTAAATATAATTGTTATTTAGGAAATATAAAATACAAATTTGTCATACAGGAACATTATTTATTAAATTTCAATTTCATAAAACATGTGCGCTTTTACTCTACTGAAAGCTTAATTCCTCTTAAGTGTTTCTATAAAACTTGTACATTCAATTATCTCAGAAATATTTTCGAAAAGTTTATTCCAATAGTTTTGCAACAGGTGTACGTGTTTTAGTCGTACTATAATCTTTTTGTGCTTCGTGCTCTTATTGAAATATATTCATGACCTTAATAAATTCTGTCTTAAAGATTCATTTTCAGATACCAACGAAAGGAACCGAATTGCTTTATTTTTCTTCTGCTTTTATTACCTCTACAAACTCGTAAAACCTGAATATTCCTCTCAGTATATTTTTTTGGATATAGCATTCAGCTGGATCTGAGGGGATAAAATTCATACAAGAGTTATATGAATCTCGTACTTGACTATCTATAGCTTCTTTATACTGTCAGTCCCTGAAGGATGGGGCAACGAATAAATTCGCGTGATGCAGGGTAATAGAAAGATAGAAGAAATCGTATTCCCGTTCACGTGTTCCTTGGAAAACCGTGTATTCGTATTCCCAGCTGAAATTTTATTTTGCGCTGCTCTTTTACTGCCATACATTTCTCTCAAAGAATCGCAAAATGGATATCGAGGCAAATTATTCGACGTTTCTCCGCGAATGCATGGAAAAACGTATCCGAGCCATACGAGAGGGGGGTAATGTCAAAGTAAATTGTATAACAAGAACGGTTGCAACGCGTGTCGTTTCTCTTGCAATAAATCGGAGGTAGAAGAGAACAAATTGTATTAAGCAACGTTGATAAATCGCGTAGATAGGATTAATGTAAGTGATGGGAATAAGGGGCGAAAAACTGTACGAAGATAATGAATCATTTGATGGTAAATATACTGTTCATGCTAACGAAATATATAAAGAAACGTTTATGAAATTGTTCATTATCAGTATTCAAAATGTTTCATGAAGAAAGTTACAAGCTTTCCTTCGCTGCTGGTGTAATTATGGAACATTACAAAACGTTTAACTTCCCACACATTCGGGTAAAGAATATTCGGAAGTGAAAGGAAATGATGAAAGGGATATAATACTTTTTCAATTTCCTATGTGTGAATAGAAGGAGAAATAAAGAAGAAAAATTGTTCTCGTTGATTGCCTCCCTTGTATGATAAATAAATAATTATGCCAACTCCACATATAAAGATAGTTCTGCGTAAGACATATAAAACCATCAGCTTATATAAAAATATAAAATTCTATTTTCGAAGACACATATTGTAAAGATATTTATAATACAAAAGCGACCATAGTTAAGTAAATAACAATTGTAACAACATTATTGTACAAAGTTGTAGCGAGGCAGAAGATTCTGGAAAACTAATGTAGTTCAATGTCAAAAATACCACTTGCTTCTCCACTTCGTTCCTTTCTCACAAGCATATTGATGCAGAACCATTTCAACGATTAAAACTATAGAATCCTCCATAAATAATAAACAATTCAATACAAATATTTTATAAAGATTATCATGGAATAAATCGTTTGTTCCTAACATTCTCTAAATACTCCTGCAACGAATCAACGCTCGGTATTTCAAGAATCTCTCAACACAAAAAGCCTGTGTTCTTGAAACGTTCGGCATCTTTTGCCTAAACGTAAGACTACCGTCTAATTCAGCTCGTGAATTCTGCGCAGCAGCCAGGCCACATAAACTTACGGGGCAACATTTCACAGCCACCTCGAGGGTTGGTCGTGGCCGGAAGTCGCCACAGTGCCGTATAAACCGACGATAAACACCTGTCGGGGCCCTGTTCCATGGCGTAGCAGTCGTCCGGGAATTAGTTTGTCGCATACGGTCACCCCTTTATACCCTCGTTTGGTTCTGATAGCGAGGCTCGGTCAAAGTATGCCACGAGTGAACGACAGGCTGAAATTATTCCTAAACTTCTGGTTTTTCGATGGAATTTTTCGCCCATGGAAAGTTTCGTCTGAAACGCGCGAAAAGTTTCAACGATTAAGTTAGTCATGTAAATACAACGAATAATTGCAAATGTGACAGCAAACCCCACGTCATCTTAAAGGCGCGTGGAAAATTGAAGATACGAATTACAACATTGCTCTGCGTTCCCTATATTCTCTAAGTGTTGCTGGAATTTCTATTCATTCGATTCACAGAGCAATTTAAATTTTATAACGCGTGGAAAGCTCTAAAAACATTCGATCTTCATTTACTGAATTAAAACCGGTTACCGCTTACAAATAATAAGGCCTGCTAGTTTTTGTTGTTCATTAGGTGTATATAAGAGGTGGAATGACCAGATAATGCGAGAGACCCGTAGTTAAATAGAAGATAATTTTTAGGATTCACACCGACACACACCCTTGCCACGTGTCACAGTTCGGCCACGGGTCACCATGCACCAAATACTCCACGTGCATTCCCCGAAACCATTCACTCTTCCCTCGAGCTAAACATTCACTCGATCCACATTCGACGTTTCTACTAACACTCTTCATTCACACCATGCTTATCTTATAACTGCCTCGACAAACCTCGAGACAGTACTATAAACTAAAAGGCGCCAACAAACCTGGCCCTATCCGCCAATATACATATCCTAAAATCCATCAATGCCACAAAAATTTTTGTCTTTCGCAAAACTTTGAAAATTGACTTTTGTCCGCTTTTTCGGGCCAAATAGACCACTGTGCGACGGGATGTCGACCCCTCGCAGGACTATGTGCCCTGATCGCCGCACGCACAAATAACTCCCGTATCGTACCAAGGCACTTGACCGACGATCTCGTATTACTATATACGACGATCGTCTCCTTGCACACTAGTTTTCAACAACTATGTGTTTGAATTGTGTAGCAAAATGTTTACCACAATTATATTAAATAAATGACATTTAATAAAACGGTTAAATTCTAGCAATGAAAAATTGTTCACTCATCCATCAGATATAGGTCTAGTAGCTATGTCCCTCGTGGTCTATGTTTCTATCACTACCGTACAACACGATGATTGTGCAGTGATTCAATGCCATCAGATTGGAGGAATCATCATGTACACGTGACCGACATAAAGTGGGTTATGCAGCAGTTACTAACCACTGTGACGATTTCCAAGCCAATCGACGTTTACTCTACTACTGGCATACGTCTCTCAATGCACAGGATCGAAATTCCTTTAGAAAGGACCGCGTTGCCCCCATATACTGTGGCTCGTGCATTGGAAAATCCTCCTAGACCCCTATAATATAATTAAATAGAATGTGAATCAGCGCGATTCTACAAAGCGTGTGAGAATTATCCTGCTCAGAGATTCATGGAAAACGAATGAACACCACAGGAGAAAGTGAATAATATAAGATATAGAGATTCTACAAACTTTATTTCAATTCTCCTCGAAGATTAAGTTATTCTCGATTATGTTAGGACTTTAATTCCACTCTGATATTCAAAGCACCGTTATCACTGTTTTATAGAGTTTGCCGGTAGCATCGGAGTTTTTCGACCTACTTTGCCATTCCACGAGATCCACGACCTGAACTGGCCACGATCTCGCTGCAAGAGAGCAGGTATTTGAGTTTCTAATAGGAACGGAAGTGCGCCGATACCTGTTACGTAAACTCAGTTACAATCTAACTCTACTTTGATCACCAGCCAAATTAATATTGACCAGTCAGTTCAAACAAGGTAGAACTGGCGAGATTGAAGATACACCGGCGAGCGTAAATAAGAATATTTGCACCCCTTGTACTCATAATTAACTTGAAGCAGCTGAAAAATATAAAATTAGAAATTGCTCTCGGATGTATCCTGTGCAATGTTTTCAAAAGTTCCTTTGGCGTTCATAAAATCATATATAATATGCAAATAAGTAATTATTAATATATAATATTCTGGTACAAATTGTGAACAATTCTACTAGGAATATTTTGTTATATTTCCTATTTTAAAACAGCATGAAATGTCAATATAAATATATAGCCACCTAATACGGTACAAAGCTCCCCCCGAAATTTACAACAAAGGAAAAACGAAGGTAACAACAGTGGTCGCTAATAACCACGAAGGGGTATGCGACCTTAAACAATTAAATTAAATTAAATAATAAATTTATAATTGACAAAAATTTCGGAAGGTTCGGAATAACAAAGAAGCAGATATCGTTCGAGGTCCACAAAATAAATTATTACACCGTGCATTACAATTGAAATGAAATTATTTTAAGGGAATTATAAAATGTTATATTTTTCATCTTAATAGCAGGCTAGACTTCTATAAATTTGTGTATTAACAATGTATGAAATACTCCCTATCGCCGTGACGCATGATCCATTGTACATTTCTTGGCGACAAAATTACAGCTACGTACCTAATTATATAGCGACAACGTTACGATCGTAGAAACTATTATAAGATTTCCATCGCTAATATATTCCAAAGCTAAATGACATCAATGTAGAAACGCGCCGCGTACAGCTTTATACTCCATCAATTTGGCTGGCATCTTTGAAAAAAAAATAAAGCCGGGCAATTAAACGCATCGGTTGATTACAAGGCGAGTTTATCATTAAACGAACGAACCTAAATTAATGCAACGAACGAATTCAATGACTGCGCCGCGAGCCACGGCCATCCCGTGTCACAAATGAGAGAACACTGCGGATAGAATAGCTTTCGAATCGTTTAACTTTTCAAAATGACTCGATTAAATATAATCGGGCTGCGCTAGAAAATTAAAGGGCACTGCGATTCACGAAAGCTCAGAATCGTTCTGGCAGTTAACGGGCACACGTATGGTAGAGAGAATCGGTTTATTAATCTGTAAATAGCGGACTGGTCGTCTCCCTTTGACAGTTTCCATCGTCATAAAAAATACGCTTCGTTACGAGAGCAATCTAGTATGTGGAATAGCATGTGGCGCAAACAATTGAACGCTTTGATCGACGTACCACAATGTCGGGACAAGTAAATGATTTCATCGAAAGATATTTTATATTATCTCACAAATTTCCTATAATTTACGGGTTTTGAAGTTTTGCCATTACCCCTTTATTTTCTTTTAGGCACACGATTTAGATGTACTTATATTTTATTTCTATTTATTCTGCAACAGTCTACTAAATTCAGTCAACAGGCATCTGAAAAAGTTTAAATTGTTTTTTATTATTTATTGCAACAATACGTTGGTATCGAGGTCCGTTTGAAAATTGAAGTAAATTTTGGATGCAGTATTCAGTATTTATATTTACACCGCTAAAGTAATATTCTATTAAGGACAGTCGCAAGAAAAACTTGAATTCATTTGCTCAACAAAACTACAAAAACGAACTAACCATAAAATATAAAAAACACTTAGAAATATTGCCCGACTTTTTCCGCAATATCTAAATTCCTTTTCCCTTAAAACGTCTCCTTTTCGCATCATCCATATTGATACTCAATAATTCATTTCAATTTCCATAATCCAAGAAACTGTACGCCAGCAATATTTAAATATCCTTCAGCCCGTACCGCAATCCCTTCCCCAATCAGGATTTTTCTGCAATTCACAAAAACGCCCAAGAAATGCAATCAAACTGCCCTCGCATATCATTTTCTCGTCTCCACCTCGCAGGTTCACCTACTCTACTAAAACTTGAACTTAAACTTCTTACTCCATCGTATATTTCTATTCACGACGTGCGGGCAACGCCACTTTTCGAAGATTACTAGCCCTCGTGGAAGAACCCCGTGCATCATAGCCGAGCAGACGATCGCCTGGGAAAACGTGATCCTCTTCCACAAATGGCGGAGAGAGGCAAAGTTCTTCGTGACCTGTCGACCACCAGGTGTACGACAATATTCATAGGTATGTGTACCAGGTATACCAGGAATATTCATGTACACGCCATTGAGAACTTATTATTTTTCGTGCGCCCCTCGCATATAGACCGCGCCATCTTGTCTCGTATTAAATCATAATACCACTCTTCACTCTGTGCACAGAGAATTTATAACCCTTATTCAATATCGTGCCATTAATTTGAATGGATGTCGGCAAAACTAGGGCCGTTTGTGGGTCAGGCTTTTCCTGAATTTTTGGTAATGACAGAACAACCGGCATAGAACACCTGGCAAGATTGGAACCCGATCCGATTTCATCCCCCTTTCACCCTTTATTCCCTGCTTTACATGGTAGTCGCGGCGATTTCCAAATTTCATTGGGATTGGTCGTAGTGGAACGAAGCGTTCGATCGTAATTCATTTCGGAATGCTGTGAAGGAAGGGTAGATTATATAATTTACTTGATGGGACAAATAACGTGTGTAATATTGCAGCGCTCTGTAAACAATCAAAGTTTTAAAAAGAGTTTGCTTGTACTTGTATGTGGTTCGTTTCTTGGTAAAGAGAAAGCAATTTATGTGACACAAATTTGTTATTAAACAAAGAATCAAAATAATTGACTTTTAGTTGGCAATAAATTCAGCTTCATTTTTTTAAGTGGAACGATTTATATCTATGCTTTAATCGATGGTGCTTATAGCCCTCCATAAGAGAACTGTTAAATTATTTAAGCTAAGAAGCCATTAAATCAATTGGAAGATTTTTAGTTTCAACACGTCGTCCAAACTATTGATTTGCCTAACTTAAATAACTTAACAGTTTTTGTTTTACACGGGACCACATCCTGCAGCGATTTATACATTAAAAAATATATTAATGATTTAACTAATTATTTTGCACATTTACCGTTTTCAATCTGAATGATTAGTTGAATTTATTAATCTTCTCGTTTAATTTAATGAAATCAATTCAATCTTGATTACAATACATTCAGGTGCCATGATTTTCTCTGCAATATTATTTCATTCTAATTCATGCATTTTTAATCGCCAAACATTTCATAAATTTTGGCTCCTTGCAAATTCATTAAATTCATTACGTCGGAACGCAAAAACACCTTTAGCAGCGATTATTCGACGCTAATAATTTCACCCTTCCAGTGTACAGAGCCGCTTTATCATTGGAATCGCATAACCCCGTGAAAACGCAGGAAAACATATTTCAGGTTGGCCAGCATGTAAACGTTAAATCAAAATTTAATGTGACACGCGTACAGGCCACAATAAATTGTCCATTAAAATCAAACAATACGATACACGCTGCGGCCACGTGAACTCATTACACATTCCCAACCTCGATTAACCACCGAAATCGCCGCTGATTAATAATCGCAAATGAGCACACAGGCAGGGTCGCATGAATTGCAAAATTTCAATTTGTGTTCCACAATTTCCAGTTTTTACATTGGTCTCCACATCACGTTACATGTACTAATTGCTTTGCAAAAACAATAAAATTCCGAATGAATCTGAGAAACGTTTGAAAATAATGCAAGCAAACATCTTCTCCTGATTTAATTCACGAAATAATAAATAATAATAAGTATTGTTATTTTTTAATTAATAAATACATTTATTAAAAGGAATTGGAAAAGCCAGAATCAATTAAACGAATTTATTTCAACAAACAACAAGTGGACAGCGATTAACAAGTGTCCAACAGCTGCCCACCGTTTGAAACTCCAAGTTAAGTTTAGTTGCGCGCTAATCGAACTGAAACCCAAGTAATTCAGATGCTAACTATTGGAAGCCTAATTGCTTTCAAGACTAATTAATTTAAGCTAACTATTACCGCAAGCTTGATTGCTTCCGAATTGTTTGACGCTTTATTGATGACTGATAATGGAAAACTATCCACCTCACTACACACTCGGATTGCCTACAAATTTACCAGGTACGTTTTTCATTAAAAAAACCGGAAACAGTCGAGGAGCTGTATTTCATAAAAATATATGCAACTAACTCAACACGTGTTGAACGAATGGAAAATAAATGATCAATCAACAGAAACCTCTTTAATGCTTCAAATTTAAATGATTATAATTCTGTACTATGTATATATTTGTTTTCCCTTCTTTCTTTAATCAATGATTTTCAATATACAAGACCAACTATTGGTTTCCCAAAATATTCTGCTACTTTCGAATTAATAAATATTTTGAATTGTTTAAAGAAGTGGAAAATGAAGAAAAAGAAGGGTTTAATAGTGCTCCAGACTTTATATCAATTAGTTTCTGTATAATGATCTCCAAGTATCGAACAAGTTTTGTTTTATTTATACTGCACCAACTTTTTTAATGCATAAAATTATTTATCAACCTCATAATGACAAATATTGTACAGTGTTCTGTATCGATAACTCTTTATTGATTATACATACAACATTAAAAATGATGGACCACCGACAATATAATGATGAAATCGATTTATTTCGACATACTTTAATTAGTTACTTATTCTCGCTCATAACTTTTTATAAATTTTATAACACAATATTTCCTTCACTGTCCTCCATAAAATATCGAAGTAAAACTTGACTAGTAGTTTAACTACTGCACATATAACTAGTCCATCTTATTGCCAGAGCAAGTCTGCACATATTGAAGTTTCACTACTGTATTGAGTCATATAAGTTCTGCCATAAATAATTTTATTCCTCTAGTATATCATACTAAAACTAACAGTACACAAACCAGGTATAACAAGCTTGTCTACACATTTTCAAAAAATAACCACGTGCCAAATAAAACACCCTCGCCTAAAGACCTCTAAAATGACAAAAAATTACCCTTTCTCGTACCAACAAAAAAAGATAGAGCTAAGCACCCTTGAGTAAAAACCTTTAAAATAAAATAACACATTTTATCCCAACAAACAAAACAGATAAAAAAATGAAGTTCCAATTAATCAAATACCCTTCGATAAAAAATCGTTGAAATAGAAAACTGAAATCACATTTTCACCCCAACAGCCAAGCAAATGAAAACAACCACGCCTCTCATTGAACCATCAATTTCTGCCAAATCAAGCACTGCAATAAGTATATTCAAAGTTACATTTTCATCCCGACAAACGACGCATAAAAACTAACCATTATAACCACCCGTTAATCCATAAATGTCCAATAACAGCAGCAACGAAGTAATCAACCGTTGCGCACAAAGGCATTCATGGGCGCAAGGAAATGGACTTAATACACCAAGTCCCGTGGCGCATTCAATTTTACTTTTACCGATCCCATCGCGAGATTACGCTTAATCAAACGCGCTCGTATTCGCGCTGATACTCGCGACCAGGCGCGTCGACTCGTTACACGAATGATACCGTGATCGTTGTATCCTCGACTTCACGACAATACCATCCGGCGCATTGAATCCCAGGTCGAATAAAAGATGCTGTAGGCGTGCCGTAACGTAACCAACCGTTGTATCATTTGGAAATAGACGCTGCTAGAACAATCCAAGTGGTGAAATCGGCTACGCTTCCACTTTGAAAGCGAATCGGGAGCTGGGAATATGCATACGTATACATATGTATGTGCATACTGCGTCGTTCAGTTACGTCGATCACGTTCGAGCAGGCGTTGGCGTCGTGGCGCTTTTGTGGCGCAGGATTTCGGTTAATAAGCCTAATGCACTCGCGCCTATAAATGCGAAGACCCAAGGGAATGAAACGACGAGCAGAAGTGGACTAACGATGTGTACTTCCTGTGAAATCGATGTTGCTAATCTCGGAGATGGTGGATGATTTATATCGGTGGGCAATTTAGAAAGGATACACAATTATTTTGTTGGCCGGATTAAGGGATATTGTTGGATTCTTTGGAGCGCATGAAGAGGTTCCTTGTTGGAGGAGAAATTGAATGTCTCGTTGGCTTAAAAGTCTCAGTGAAAAATTTACCGTGAAACGTTGAACGAGAGAAGTTTGTTTTGATGAATCTTAATGGTGATCTGTATAATATCGATTCTGTTCGATTTCAGTACACTTTCGTTTTGGTTTAGACGTGTCACATTTGAGGATAGCTTTAGAGAGTGTGCTTATATGCAGACTGTGAGTTTCACTTTTGCCAACTGATTTGTGGCCCACGCACGAAAGTTTTTATCACAAACTATGAAAAAGCAGCGGGAAATGTTACTAGCTTTTTTTTCGGATTCAAGTGACAACGGTAATAAGCAAAACTTTATACCGCTACTTTCAGGAAGCTTTGGATTAAATATTAGTTTTACACAGTTCAGATTAAGGTAAAGTACCTGGGTTGGCTCGAGTTATGCTGGTTTCGAAATATGTTAAAAAAGTTTACTTAATTACGCGAGGAAATGCCAGCGGTTTTTCAAAAAAGTGAAGATGTGAGTCGCCGGATAGTTTACTTGATGATAAGATATGATGAGAAGTTGTTAAGAAGTTGGTTCTTTTCATTTGTAATTTAAATATCATTAAAATACGTATTTCTGTTATCCAGTGTTTCATATTTCATTGCAACTTTGCATTACCAACGGCAGACTGAGGTAAATTGAACGTTGTGTCGCAGTGCTACAGATTAAAATAGTCTTTGTTTGTTCTGTAACATTATTAGAATAATAATAATTATTATTATTAGCTAATAAAAGCTATTAAGCTATTAAGCTATTAAGTTGACCATTGAAATTTAATTCTATGAACTTTTATAGACATATGTAGCGAGTAGTATGAAGCCGTTTCGTAACGGGCAAGTAGTATAAGTCAATCATAATTCCCCATAAGACGAAATCACCATTAATTCTTTGCGCAATTATATCAAAACTTAACTGCAACTATAAATAAGCATACAAATAATAATAATTAGTATTACTAACGTAAATAAATAACTGCTAACTAATAAAGTACTTGAGGAAAAATAAAATTTAGTGCCGAACTAAAGCCAAACGCTTTAATATTGTGCTCTACATCAATTTTCAACTAAAACAAGCTACAGATGCAAAGATTCGATGCTTGTAGGAAATTCGATCACCATTCAGTTCCATTGGAAAGCTGAATGTGCAATTTGCAGGAATTCAGTTTTAAAATCGCAGGACTGAATATTTCTCGAGAACAGCGTAATGCATTTGGGGTAGGTAACGAATCAGCTGTTGAAGCAAAGATTCGCATTGGAGAAATATACAGATCCCTTTATTTCCCTCTTTCCGAAAGAAATTAATAGGGGTGTTATACCTAAAACGATCTAATAATTACAACCTAAATACTTTTATTACAAAACACAAGGCAAATACTAACTTCTACTGAATTGTATACGATCTGTATAGCAAAATCACCCTCCGGATGTATACAAATTTGATTTGTTTCCGCATTTAAGCCCCACCATTAATTTAAATCAAATTCGACCAACAAAGGCCTTACTGTTTCACCATTTTACAAATGTCTGTGGAATATTGAAATGAATTTGCATGATGTGATATTCAATGGCGGCGGTCGACTCCCCTGCCAATCTGAAATCCATTAATCTTTCACGAAGTAACATTTGAAACTCTAACGAAAAATTTATGCTGAGAACTTGGTTGGTTTATTAATTAAAAGAAGAAAAAAACAGAAACCTAAGACTAGTATCAAAAGTATCTTGCTGTCGAACGGTTGTACAATTTCTCCGTTATCGCGGTTTAAAAAAAGCACTTTCGAAGTTCTAGACAATTTTCCAAACCTTCCTTAGTATGATAACAATTTTGTTTTCATCATATGTTTTATAGAATTCATACTTTAAAATAAAGTTACCTTTTCAAAGTCGATTTCCTCACTGCACAGTAGATGTATGTAACACCCGGGGCGTTCAGTTTGACTCATTTTTTTTTTCAAACCACCTGGGCACCTCTATTCTACGACCATCGAGAATCAGCGTACTATTTCCCCAATAGTTCAACACAATTCTCGGCCACCGTTCATCCACCATTTTCACCCTGTAACCATCGGTAACGCCGCGTGTGACGCGTTACCTGCCCTCCACTTCCTGCCCCACGGCCACAGGCGTCGCGACGCGGGCGTCTCGCGGGGACGGCAGTTCCGGCGATTAACTGAAATTCGAATCGATATATCCGGCCGCGTGAAAAAGTCGACAAGCTCACCTTTGTCTCTCGATCGCGGATTTGTTGTAATGCCTGCGGGAAACTCGTAAATTAACGGCTGGCGTCGACTTTCGAACGGTGTCGCTAACGGTGTATTCTGTGAACGAAACAATACTCCCGCCGAAAAAAAGGATAGGGAAAAAATGGAAAGGTAAACGGAACGACAAACTGATCCTACGTATGGATTTCGAACGCGTCCGGAACGTACTTTATCGAACGACTGCGTTCGCGGATTCGCGATTTTTCTATCGCACCTTCTCACGCTGTCTCTATTGTCTATATTGCTTTTTTTTTTAATAATGGATAGAGAGGCTTATTTCGTTTCCCCTTTTCCCTTACTTCTTTCACGGATAGCTTTCGATCGGACGGCGTAATCGGTTGGGAAATTATTGCAGCGCTACTTTGACGAGGATTTTCTCTTTGTTTTAGGGATATCGGGTAAACTTTTTAGGTGGACCTGTTGTCTTTTGCGTTCCCATTTTATGTTCTACGCAATACTTTTAGATAAATATGATGAACATATTATTAATTTCTTCAGGAAATAGAGAGATTTAGAAAAAGAAAAGTGAAATAGATTAATGATCATGATAGGCTCTAATATGTACCAGAGCATGAAAACAGGACTGTCGACGAACTTCATCAAATACAGACAAAAATAAGTAATATTCTTTTTCATATTTTTAATTAAAACATTTTCTAATTCAAGTTTGTTTTAAAAGTAATTAAAAGTTTTCTATAAAAACTGTGCTCGCAGTGAAAAAATTGGAAAAATTCCTCGATACGTATTCGACTAACGATAATATCTTTCTTTCCATAATATTTGGAACATTATGTTTTTCAAGATATCGTAATGATTTACAATGATTGTACTCTGATTATGGAATGCAAATTTAAGTGTTTTCCAATCATAGTTACATACTTCCACCAACCCTAATCCCACCTGAAAATCAAATCGATTCGGTTCAAAGATGAAATAAACAACATGAGTAAAGAAAAATAATCGAATTTTATTGCGAATGTATTAAGTTATCTTACATTCCGTCCCGAACATTTGAGTTCGCAAACAAGACTTATTTACAAGGCTCTTTCGACTATATTACAAATAAATATTCTCTTGAATTGTCGCCCTGTCATTCCTTCAATATCATGCATAATTGCACATTCTTTCAATGGAAATTTCTCATTGACGAAGCGGCAGGACGCTATTTTTCTATCTTACTATACATTTCTTTTACACTATTCATTACTAAAACACGACAGCACAAGGAAAATATACAGACGAGTACGCGAACGATAATACCATTCGGTGCTGAAAATACGAACGATTTTAACGGCGCGCACATACAATTGATCTCTTCCTCCGCTAACAACTACCATCATTTTCCTATAAATACAGATACTCCAGTCACGCCTACACTCGCACGAAGCACTCCACACACACCCATTTCGGAAGAACGAATAATTCGTATCAACGATCGTAAATATATTATAATCCATGCAGATATAACGCAATACGATAAATAACATCTATTTATTACGAACTTAGGTTCTGTTCATTCGACATTTTCATACGCAAACTTCTTTTTTACTTTACAGTCAGTTACGGTAATCCTGAAACACTTATATATATATAATATATCATATTACATATTATATATGTGTGTATGTACATACAGTGTAGCTTCTTCTTCTTCAATAGCAAACGATTTTATTCTTCAATTACTTCCCTACCAACCAGTGTAACCACTTAACAACAACAACAGGATTTTCTCATTCAGCGATAAACTACGACGATATTAAAGAAAGGAAACTTAATAATAACAGTATAAATAACATTCTCCCCACATTTCCTTGCGACACGTTATTAACATTCGTGGATCTCTATGAAACGAGAGATAGTTACTGATAAGATGAGAAATGAAAGCGTCGTAAATGTAGTCGCATTTCTTCGATAATCCGTCCGTATTTAAATCATCCAGTCCCCTGCAAAACGGACAGAACTAACGACGATTAAACACGTGCTGGAAACAGGTTGCGAATAAGTTGGCGAGACCGTGAACGTTTCGTACGAAGCCACTTTGAACTTCGTCCAGGAGGGCTACAATTTACGTCTCGAAGATGTGTACGCACGTACTTCCGGTAGTTGAAACTTTTCAGAAATGTCGAACTGTCGATGCTATGCAGTCGAACACTGTACGCCATTATTTCGTGTGTCTTGTCGAGCTGTATGCACCTTTGCCCCTTGACTTTTAAACGAACGAGACGTTTTAGAAATACGTGCACAGTATAATAGAGTCGTACTATGCCGTTCGTTAGAAATGCGTGGAGCAATACCTACGGTGTCTTAGAGAGATGTAAACTGTAGCGAATAAATCATTCTGTTGAACTACTGAATTAGTGTATGGAGGAAAAAATGTGGGCGAAATAAAAGTTAAATTTTTGTTGCAGGTATTTTAGAAATTTTAGACTTACATTTCTTTGCAACAGATTTCTGTAATGACCGAATGTATAATAACAAACAGAATTTCAGCTTATAGACATATAAAATATCTAGAGACATAATGAATAACTTAATTCTTGAAAAGTTTTTGGCATTTTGTTCGCAATGCATTTGCGAAGAGTAATACAAATATTAGAGCAGTTTGAATACATACAAATATATATTTACTATTTATAACTGCGACACATATGCCAACTTTATCTGGAAAACTCTCTCTATTATTATCTCTATTATTCCTGTTATTATTCTTTTAACAAGTGCATTCATTCTCTGTGTATCATACCTTCCCCTTTATATTTTTTACAGTTACATCACACGTGACCCACATTTTTAGACCACAGCTACAACGTCACAATAAACATTTAATACATGCTCTTCCATTTCATAATAAAGAGACGTGCTCACCGTGTGTATGTGTGTGTGTGCACAGTTCGCGTGCACGATCACCTAGCTTTTCCAAGGAATTACGTATACGCCTGTCGCAGATGTCCATTACTTCCAGGGCACATAGCTCGTAAACGAACGTAAGTTTTCTCAGTGCATATACTGTATTAGGTGCATCAGAGTTATGGTCGTTCAGCTTCTACATATGCTGCCCTTACACGAAAGATTACTTGCGACACGGCATGTAGAGACACGTACCTTGCAAACACACCTTCTTTTTCTCCGATTGAGGGCATCAAAGGTGCATACAGGATCTAATAATCGTTTACACACCCGGAAATTCTTGGTTTACTGCACCCCTATAAAGTTGTTCTTTATGTGAACGATCCTATCCTTGAGGAATGAATGCATTTTTTAGACCCCTCTAATTCCGAAGATGTGTACACGCAATGCGAAGAAGAATTCGTGGCTACAGATATGTCTTCGAAAGATGATCTATTAAGTGGAGTATGTACATACTTATTTAGTCTAATAAACAGTAACCTTTCAATATAGTGTTCGTTCAAAATTAACGTCACGTCTACTTGAATCTACTTAAATGTTTATTTAAATATAACAATTCTGGTGGGAAAGCACAGTGACTTTCCTTCATCCAATCTCCCAGATTGAAATTATCGTTAATAAATAATATTGTATGAGAAATAAGGAAACATTTTCTATTACGTAAATCAATGAAATACAATAAATATATCAGCGTGAATTAAAATAATACTAATAGGACCTCGGTCCCAAACTTTACACAATCATAATCCACGAACGGATAGATCATAATCGATATGCTTAAGTTTTTTTCTAGCTATAATACTTTTGTCTACTTATCAGATCATTTTTACTTAAAATTAATGAAAATCGATCCCTATGCAATTTTCATTCGCACCGAACTCGCCAACATCATTCGCAATAATTGCTGACGCTTTCAAGTTACAAGCTTACGACCGTTGTCGATTTTTTTTGTTATCTTTTCAACGCAGTATCCCGTATATACAAATCCATTATTAATAATAATATCTGGTCGGGCACGACCATCGAGACTAAATAATGGCGTGGTGACGATCATTACTCATTTAATCGTGAAATGAGCATCGAATGATCGGTCCTTTTCATTTTCATAATCCCCTGGGATTTCGGTGATCATTGATACAGGACGTTGAGTTAAAAAAACCCGATCGACGAAGGATAGGAAATACCTAAGAGCTGTGTGAAAAGCTACCAAGCTTCATACTGGCCCCGGGTAATCTTCGTCTACAATATGTACACGGTACAAAAGTAATTAGAACAGCTGCGATCGTTCTCGACTCGAGGACCATGCACCCCCTCTACTGTCGCGTTGAACATTTCACTATCATCCCTGCCACTCAAAGCAATCTTCGACTAGAATTTGTTTCTCCTTTTTCGTGATATTTTTGTTTCTCTTGTAAGAACAATTGTAATTTACATTTCACTTTTGCTAGGCCACGAGCCATTTGTGTGCTGCTCTAAATAGGTGGCAAACTTTTATGGATTTCTTCATTCTTTGATTAGAATTTCAATGTGCTCACGTGTTCAGTAAAAAGAGAGGAAACATACTTATTAAGCGTCCACGAGGGGCTAGCTCTTATTGTTTTTAAAGGTTCTATTACATTTTCTCTTTACGTGTGTACAGACATTGCCAAGAAGATATTGCCAAAAAGTACTCCAACAAATAATTTCAATGCGACTAATACTTCTGTGCCAGCCAAATACACATTCCCATCTTCACATACGTAAAGAACAAGAAAGAAATTAAACTAATAAAGCCTTTCATCTCTTGTATCCCACGTCCCCTACCTGGAGGCACAATTGTAACGAAATACTGCAGAAGTATTTCGCGAAAAATTCAAAATCTCTCACAGCAGTGGCAACCAGTGAAACGTTAAACTTAGTAATATAATATATGGACAGTGATCAGAAGGAACAGAACGGGAATAAATTATTCCTCGTCGAAAATCGATTCGCGAACAAATGCGCAACAGTGATGGGCACTTCTCAATCGAGAACTCAGAAATCGCACTCTCTAAACTAATCGTTAAAGCTTCAGATTCCATTTCGTGGAAAGTTGTTCGCCCGAGTTCTCCCTTGGACGAGTTTTACACGCGTCCGGAATCGAGCAAACAGCATGGATTTCCACGCGGAATCGGATACGTAAACGGCAGGCTCGATTAATTATTAACCGCAGAATGTTTCGCGAAATGCATGCTGCGCCCCTTCGTTTTATACGCATTTTCCTCGTTTCCATTTACATACGTGTACGTGTACGTACGCTTGGTTATTGGTGTCGTTAATCCGAAATCGATCGACGCAAATGTATCAACGATTTTAGGTCGCTGTTTATACGGGAATAACAAAGTAGCTGTAATACAATACTTGACATCGGATTAGTTTACTAGAAATTATTCGTGGTGAACCAGGTATAGTTGTAATTGTAGTTAAATCTTTATCGTGAATGTATAATAGTACATCTACTATTCAATGAACACGAAGTTTCGGTGGGACTCGCCTCGTACTATACGCGATAGTATTATAAGTGACCCTATTTCTATTTCTTTATGTAGATAATTGTTTAGGAAATTGTAAAATAACAATTGGAATCGTTAATTGAAATTTTATTTACCTTCCTATTAATAATGTCTTTCGAAATCGACCGTATTATTTAGTTTGTGCACGTGACATATCATTTTGCAAGAATTAATTGATAAATTATGTTATAGCTTGCGGATACTGTGTTGTATAATTTGGTTAAATTTTAGTTGAATTACAGTAACGTTTCGCAAGCATCAACCTAATGATATTCATATTTTTCGAAACTAATTTATAATTGGAGATCTAGCAAACGCTTGACTAGTAGATTTAGAAAAATAATTTAAGTCAATAAATAAATGAAGACACTTAAGAAAAACGACGGCGATATTATTCGTCGATGAACGTGATAATTGCTAGAAAATACGAACGTTTTAACTAAACTGAATATGTACTATGGGGGACCAACTCTGCAAATATTACAATGAATAATACTAAATAATTTTGTCTATAGTGCGAGACATTTCGCACAAAAATGCCAATTACTGTTTCAATATTATGACTAAAATAACAAGTCGCCAGATCACAACCAAATCACATTGTCGCCAGTCAAACTGAAGGAAACAATCCAAACTATTACTAAAGAATTTTCCAGCGTTTCACCACAGTCTGACGAAGACAATTTAAGGAAGCGAAATGCAAACAAGAAGACCCACAATCAGTGAATCAAATTAAATTCACTTAAGAAGCACACCTGATTCAATAAGAACTCATTTCTAGTATAGTGTATTGTACAAATATTATTTGATTGCATTGTTACTAGCTGTCTGGTGATCAATTGAATCTTTTCTTACAAAAAACCCCTTTTTCTATGTGATTCTCGTAACATGTATTGTTTGTTCCATAAAAAAACATCATATCTTGAATCACTGTACTTTCGATAACTGAAGCTGTCCATCAGTGAGAAATAAATATTGTGATGGTTTACAAATTAATTTTTAAAATAATCATAGAAATTTGTGTTCGAAGATATGGTCTGTATTCCCAGGAAATTTATGCGCAATTTCCAACCGAATATAAAAAGTGGGAAGCTACTTTAGAAGAAAAAATTAATATCCATGAAAAATTTACACACTGTCGTATCTTCTGAAATGTATATACATATATATATATATTTTTCCAAAATAACCCAGGAAACATACAGTACCATAAAAATACTCTGAGAAAAAATACCTTTTTACCAATAAACTGCGCTGTATGGAGTTAATCAGCTTCCGTCACCAAAAGACGATCAAGAAATTCGACGAATCGAGAATATAATCAATCGTCTCGTTCCACTGCACGAACGAGCCGCGGCAGACACTTCAAAATCACGAACGAAGTAATTTGAATACGTTCGACGCGGGAAAGGAAAGAAAATCATCTTGCAAGTACAAAGTTTCCCGAGATTCAACCACGTTCCCGGTTCAAGATAGAAACGGCACGTAGGAAAAGAACGAAATCCTTTCTCGGTCGCTATTTTTCCGTGACCGTAGTCACGTGTCGCGCGACAAAAGTGATTTTTCTCGAGTCCGCGGCACGGTTGCTATTTAGAACGCGTTTCAAGCGGGGAACGGTACGTGCGCGAAAATCAGACCCCGTCGAAGCAGCTGCCACACGATCCATTTCCTTTCCTTTTTCCCCCATTACATCGTGTCCGTTTCCATCCCTTCACGCGATTCATTCTGCGCATTCGTTCAGTCGTCATCGTTGGTGAGAAAATCGTTGGAAAATTACGAGGCGATAATTCTTTCCTCCCCGACGAATATCTTCTCGTTCTCTGAATAGGATTTCACATTTCCCATCTACTATTTCCAATATGGCAAACGTTTATAATATTCGACGTTGCTTCGTCTTTTGTCTAATCTTTTGGGAGAGAGGACGGCACGTTATTCGAATGCACGCGTCCTGCTGCAATAATCTATAACATTGTTCTGAGAGCTAGTGCTAGTACTTTTAAACGGAGCAGACGTAGCTTTTTAATTTGGAAAGACATCGTCGAATAATTCTTCGATACACCTGCGCTACCACTCAGTTTCCCATTTATCTACGAGCTCGTGTAATATCGCTTGAAACAGCGCAATCGATTACTGATTGCTTCTACCCCTCTCGCTTATCTTGTTAACTTTCTTCCCTTTTCCCTGTGGAGGAGGAATGTGGCGTGTAACAAAGTGCCTTCGAAGCAACTGGTCAATAATCCTCTCCTTGGTAATAGTGTTCGTGCCATTTCGCTCTTCCCTTTTAGCCCTGTTGTCGAGATAAGTGAAGTGGGTGGAGTTAAAACATTTATTCCAAGATGTTCCCGGAGTCGATCGCATCTTGGATATTATTTTCCCTTCTTTTTGAGATTCGTCGATTTCTCTGAATATCGTGCGCGTGATCCTCGGTAAACAAAGAAGAACATACCTATAGCAGCTTTTCTTCAAAGCTCAAGAGGTGTATTATTCTTCGATTGTCTTTACTTAATACTTGAATGCTGTTTAGTACCGAGAATCGTGTCGTCGTAATTTAGCAGGCAGTTTCGAAGCTAACGATTTTTATCATATCGTTCTCTCTTCTCCTATAGTCCTTGGATAACGAACTGAATTTGCCTTTCAGGTTGAAATAAGCATGTGGAGAGCGCTGCTTCGCTTTCAATAAAGGGACAGACAAGCTTCCATGTCATCCACTATCTACGTCGACATTTCGGCATAAAAATTCGGCGTATTAAATTCGAGATGTGGCGTAAGAGAAAATTGATAGAAAAAGAATTGAATGAAACGTCGGGCCGTGTTGCGCATCGTTACTGGATTCCCGTCCGTAGCAAAAAGATCTAACTTCGTTATCCACACAACGAAACGCCAAAAAGACGATTAGTAGAGGGATAGAAGCTCGTCAGACCGATTCCAAGGGGCCACGATTTTTCGATGCAACTTTTGCCGGGCCACCACGCTGGAAGTAATTCCCTTTCAGCGCGAGAATCGACCCCTCGAAAGCACGGTCCGCTATCTTCCCCTGTTTACAGCGATAGCCGGGGCACGTACACGAGGAACAGCGCGTCCTCTTCCTGTCGCTGAAAGGTCCACGGGTTTCTTTCTTCCTCTTTCTCGCCGATTCCAGTTCGCTTGCCAGCCACGATGCACACTCCGCCATCGAGTGCATAGGGAATAACGACCGTTCGTTTCGTCGCCGTCGTCTCCTCTGAGTATTTTCTGGACCAGCGATAAAGTCGAACGCGTTCGAGAGGTGTTCCTCCGAATGGAACAATCTGGCTGTCTGTCGGAATCGCCAAACGAGACAATACAGTGTCCTGGATAATGTGGTCTCTTGAGTGTTCGCGCTTTCTTTAATGGTAATTCCGAAGTTAAGGCTGTCGAAGTTGGGGACAAGTGATCCACCGTTGTCGACATTTCGGATAGTCCCGCGGCGTTTAATGCGCACTCTGGCTAAATAGATTCCGTGTAGCTGCATTCAAATGGTTCTCAACAATGGACGACTAAAATCAATATCTCGAAGAGGCAAGGGAAATCTTTACCAAATGGCGGTAGATTCTCTGCAAGGGCCGTGTGGTTTCTCGATAGAGGCGTCATATTAGCACACTCCGGAGGCCGATATTTCTATGACACGGTGCCCCGCCAGAGAAACGGTATCTCAGTGGAATATCTCCATGGAAGTAGTTCCTTGCGCGATTGCAGACTATCAGTTCCTTGTCACCCTCCGTCTTTTACTTGTACTCACCCCCGTGGCGTGTTGACTGCATAAGCAATCGGGCAACTGGAGAACCTTCCGCATCTGAATCAGCCCCATTTCAGCTGCTTCTCGAGGCTGCGCCGATAAAAAGTGTAGTTCGAACGTGTCTGAAGCATGAGTCGTCTCGGCACGATCGCTCTTGTCACGTTAAGCCGTACAAGGCTGCGTCTAACTAGTGAAAATCGCGTTTCCAGAGCTGAAGAAATTTCTCTCCGCCTTTCTATCAGCGCACGATTCGCCCCCTTTCACGGCTAGGTGTTTCAATAGCCAACAATTCACCTCGTTCCCCGAACGTTTGCCAAGCACTGTGCACCAAACACTCTTTGCAACAAGGATCGCCTCTCCTTAGAAGACAAGATGGAGTGGCCGTTGTAACGATGCCAGCTTCGTTTGTCGATTTTCCTTGCCGCCCGAGTGCCTCGGGTCTGTGGACCTCCGTGGATGCTACTGCTGACAATCTTCGTGGTTCGGTCTATCTTGTCGCGATATTTTGTAATTCGAATTACTAGGGCAGTAAGAATCAGTAGTAGGAAAAGCTGTTAATTGTGCATGGTTCGAAGAAGAGCTAGGTTTGGAAGACTGGTTCGCATCTTCCAACGGAATCGAACGAAAACATCTCTACTTCAATGCTTCTACTTGATTCCTCGCTGCTTCTTCGTGTTTCTGGGAAAATTGCTTCCCTTGGAGATCGACCGCGTCTTCTGGAGAAAACGCTGGCAATAATCGCGAGGAAAACCCAGGATCGTATGTTACCCCGAACTTTTCTGTAAATCCTTTTGACCGAAATGTCAAACGCTGGCTGGCTAGGACCGGTCTTCTCGCCGGCAGATGCGTTCTTAGTTCGTTTCCTCCCTTCCTGGCGTCTCTTCCCCCGACAAGAATTTCTATTCCTGTCAAGTTCACGCAAGAAAAGGGTTTCGTCTTCAGCCTTGAAGTTTTGCCCGCTTCAAGCGGCCCAAGTGCACGTCGCACACTTTTCTGTGTCAGTTCCTGACAGATGTACGTTTGCTTGCAAACGTATGAAGGACTATAATCCCTCAAGATCTAGGGATTTATTATTTTCATTCTCGTCTTCGAAGCACGACAACGAAGACAAATATAGATATCAACACCTAGAATATTTTTGCGACCGTCTGCGACAGCCACTCCCGTAGATGTCCCCGTCTATCTGATACACTCATCCGAGAGCGCATCATCTTCATCTTTCCTCCACCCTCTCGTACGCGTCACGCGAGGCAACAATATCAAGCTCGTACCTTTTTACTACAAATAACGAGTACTCGATTAGATCAGCTATTTGGCAAACGAAAGTGCCACGCGGCTAAGGTACTACAGGGCTAGACACGTGTTCTTTCTTCTTGCTCGTCACAGAATCATCATCCATTCATCTTCGTATCATCTTTGCCGCCTTTCTATGGTTGCTCTCTCTTATCTTCAAGCATCCGTCGGTCCAACGTGTATTTCACTGATATTCGAGCATCGAATCGTCGCCAACCACCGAGGCAATTCGACGAACACGTTCACCCTTAACGCAAGTGCTCTTTGATTGCTCGATTGTGTTCGTCACAGTATCCGTCCTCTTTGTTTCCCTCGAGCGTTCCGCGTCAAAGGAGCACGCTTTCCGCACGAGTGCGGAGAGAAAGTTCATGTACGAAGAACGTGGCGAGAACTTTCTTCTTTGTTCACTTCGAATCCCCCCTCCAGCCGGTTTATCTTGTCTCCTCTTAACTTCTTCTAGTTTCCGACTCTTCCCTTTTACCCCCGTCCAATGCTTCGTCTTCTGGCTCATCCTCCGCGTTCCTCTTAATACCCAAGACACACTCGGTGCTCGCGTGCACGTGCCTGTTCTTTCTCACTCCTTGGATGGCTCGTCGGGAAATAAAAAAATACTCTGGCGAATCTGAAGCGAGGAACGAACGGAGGGCCCCGGTTTCAACACGACGACTCGTTCTACGCGGAAATCGTCCCCTTTTTCCGGCCACGAGTGCCGCGTAATCGCTTACGTGAAGTACCTCGCGAGCACCGCCAGCACCACCACCACTATGGCCTGCACCCTGAACACGCTGGCGCCGCTGCCGATCGCGCAAACTTTGTCGGTATATGGCAGACAGTGTACCTGGAATCACCGCAAATCACGCGCAAGGTTAATCGTGCGAACAGGGGGCTAAGAATAATTTGGAAAATTAATTATCAACGATGGGCAACAAATTTGTCTCCTATAATATAATATAAAAGAAAGTTTATCGCGGCGGCAAAATGTAATAATCTATCTCGAATATCCGGCGGAACGAGAAGCTGGCTACTTTCATCGATAGGGGAAGCAATTTCGCCGAGGAATAAAAAAACGAAAGTTACTCCGCAACGATACACGTGCTCGTGTACTTTGCAGCTACGCTTCCCGCGATGAGATACATATTTTAAGCAGCTTCACCGCGACGGTACAAGACTGGACGTATCTCGTTGCGGTAACAACAGTATCCCCGGGCAGATGTGGCAAATATTTACCCTTCGCAGCGAGCTCGACATTCTGTCAAGGAACTCCTTCGCAAATTGAGCTGTGTCATCGCCACATTGCCGCCGAACCGTGTGATGAGAGCACTCCACGTATTCCTTGAAGCCACTGCAACAGACGTAACCCACTTTCTACAGTTCCATCGGTAATCCAAAAACTCCATACGTATTTCAACTTTTATTCGACGCTTTTACGGGAAAGTCAATTCGCAGTGCATTGTTATCGAAGCATTTATTTACAAAGGAAAGGGGAAACTCCTGGAAGCTCGCGCGAGGGAAAGAGAATGTCTCGTCCGTTTCCTTTCACAGAAGAATTCAAATTTTACTCGCGCTGTCGTACATTTTGCATCGGTTTGTGTTTATCTCGATGGTTTTGTAAGATTTGTATATTCCACGAAACAGAATTTAGATATTTTCTACCGCTTCAGAGACTGGCCGATATATCCAGGATATAATTAACCCGCTCGTTGTACTACACTTAAAATTGAGAATGTTTTTCGTCCACGAAGCGGTACAATTTTTGTACATATTTAATTAACTGGGGTTCGATTCATACAAATTATCGCAATAATTGTATTCGACTGGGAACTGCATATATTATACGATGCTTGCAGGGGAAAAAGTTAATCCTCTTTGTCTAGATTTAATTTCAAACTTTGAAGGATTTTAAATAGGTTGCTATAAGAGTGTAACTTCTTGTTTTGAATTCACAATGGGTGCTGGGAAACAATGCACGAGATGCTCGCAATGGAGTGGTAAGGCTGAAAAATACTACGGTAAATTATTCAAGATAATGAAATATAATTTACAAAACACGGGTGTCAAGTATTATATTACATTAAATACAACAACCATTTCGTACTATCAGTTACTACCTGTACGTAACGTTCGTTTTGTAATATTAAACAAGCAAGCATTAATAAACACTTCTCCGTTAGACGAAGCGAAAAGAATTTCGTGTTTCTCAACGTTATATGTATAAACGTTCCAGCATAGTACTATAATAAAATTGCAAATGCCAAACGCCGAGTGCGTTCAATAAATAAAAGGTACCAGATCGTATTTGAATTGTAATTAAACAAATATTTGTAGGACTTCAATCGTGGATTCATTTAATTCTTTTCGGTCATGTTCCCAGCATATTCGACCGTTTCTGAAGTAGAGTTCCAGTAAAACTACACAAAGTTCCAAGGTTCGCCAGGAGAACGTTAATTACCAGAACGATATCCTTTCGTCAGAATTAAGCATCGTGAGAGGGTACGAATGAAAGGTGCACTCGCTATTGTTTCGTAATTGAAATACAAAGAACCGAGCGTAATTTTTATTCGAAATCGAGACAAAAGGGGGCGGATGATAAATCATAGATTGATTCGAAGGTCGATTTATACACTGTTGGTATAATAAATCAGATGTCCGCCGGGTGCTATAAATCGACGTCACAATGAGACACGCGTAATTCCATCAGCTCTTGAAATAAAACTTCCTATCACGGTTTTAGAATGCTGGATGGTCGTCGTTTATCAAAGTATGAAAGATCGAATAGCGTACGTTCATAATTCGATGATGCAGCGTGGAGAAAATTGTCGGCGTGTTTAAAAATATATGGCAAGAGATTTTGTTCATACTAGTTCAGAATAACTTTGTTGATACACTTTCTGCATATTGAAATAGAAACGGCAGGAATGAAGAAACTCTGAATCAGTTCTAACATTACAAATCGAATATTTTCATCGCGGTGAATCGCCTTTTCCTCTGTCCAGATGACGAATCGTTGCACTTTTGCAGTCGGAAGCAAGAAAAACGCAGGACAATCAAAATTTGATTTAAAATATTTTAAAAGTAAAGAACCAAATCCTGGTAAATACGAACTCCGAGCAGCTCGCTCATTAAATCGAATTTCCCGATGGTATTATCGAAATATATTTTCAGCATGCCGGACAGAAGGCACGGCTATCGAAGAGATTTATATCGAACGCGCCTAATCGGTTAATATTAATAAAAAAAAATTATTACACGCCAGCGCGCTCTATAATCCGCGAAGATTAAAGCTTCGACGGGGAAAGCATACGTGCGCAGTGCGGGAAATGCAGAATATTAAGGATCGTTCTCTCGATTCCGCGTCGATAACTCTTACTTCGTCCAGCTAGAGCTTCGTTACGTTCACAATTTCGTTCAATGCGTATTCCCTTCTGTGTCCGCCGACAGCACGGGGACATACATTGTTCCACGCGAAAACGAGGAACTGTCGACGATATTTAAGCTTGATACGAATAAAAATCGTAACTATAAATGACTTAAAGAAACAATATTGTGGACGATCGACGACTTGACGATTCGAACGAACATTATTCACACTACGTTCCCGCGCACGATAGGAAGAGCTGAAGTACGAGAAGAAGAGAACAGGATGGTATGCAACATTCGGTATGCATTCGCATTGTAGTTACACGTTCGCGAGTACCTTTCCGCCGCGTTTGCACTTTCCCTCCTTTTTTGTTTTTTTTTTTTGTTTTTTAGAGGAATCCGTGTAAACACGACGAAGGGGGGGGGGGAAGCTTTTCACGCCGATGCCTGTACATCGGACATAATGTCATTAGCTTATCTCTACCACGGTCTGTTGCAGCTTTTGAAACTGTGCATCACCCGATGAAAAAAGTCGATGGCAGGGGCTGGCAGAAATAGAAATCGGTAGGGAAAAGTGGGACGCAATATCAAAGAGGACAGGCGCGAAAATGGGAAAACAAAAGGGGTGTTATGGGAGAAGAATTCGGGACGAAGGGGAAAATGAATGGATCAATAACAGAGAAGTGTACAATGAGTTGACATTGGGGAAAGAATCATTCGGAATAAAGGATGATTTAGAGAAGGCATGGATTAAAATAGAACAAACGGCAAGTTAAAATTGATGACAGAGGAAATTAATTTCGAAGCGGAGCGGGACGGGGCGAGAAGGGGGGCGAATGAAAAAGAAGAGTCGAAGAAAGTAGCAAGAAAAGGGAGAATGATAATAGCAGGAATATGAAATACGAATAGGTGAAATAAAGTTCCAGGAAGGAAAAAGTGAAATACGTTTCCGATGAAAGGGTGAAAAGAAAAAGAAGAGATGGAGAGGAATAATGGGACAAAATGCTGCAAGAGTATAAAGTGGTAAAAACAGGAAAGTGCCAAAGGGAAGAAACAACGTAAAATGAAAGGGAAGAAGAAACGAAACAGTGAAATAGGGTAACAGAGGAGGCCAAAATAAAAAGGAAAGAGTAGTTTAATGACGAGCAAAAGAAGAAAAAGAAGATATGGAAACGAAGTGAAACCGAGAAAAAAAGGGGAAAATGGAGAAAACAGTCGGCGTAAAGAGAGGGGCGACAGGAGGGAGCAGAAAGCGAGCGAAGCGAGAGTGGTAAAGGCTAGGCACACGAGACGCAAAAAGGATTTCAAACACATCCCGCTGCATATGAACACGACGCTCCCTTAACACTCTTATCGCGTAAATTCAATTGCACCCTCCGTCGTATGTACACTTTTGACATGAAATCTTTTTGCGTACGTCCTATTGCACTTAATGTGCTTAACAGTATAACCGGTTCAAAAGAAACGCTTTCAATCCGCTGGAGTACAAAGTACTACACCTACGATCCTCAATACATAATTCGCTAAGCAGAAAAGAAGAGAACTGCGGTAATTGAAACCGTGTTAACTAAATTTTCATTACACTTCTAACAAGTGGAAATTGTTTGATCGCATTACAGCAAGTATAATCGCTTACCCGAGGGAATCTTTGATTTGCAAAACTGAATGGGAGCTTTTTGAGGATATTCGCGTTAAATTTTGCATCAATGCTTTCAATAAAATCACTGATTATAAATGTAACTTTGTCTCCATTGAACGAGACACTGAATGGAGTTCTGATCGAACACCTTTGCCCGTCTGGGATCGGATAGTGGAGTTTTAATTAAATTTTTAAGGTGAAAGAGAATTTGCGTAATTCAACGTCAAACGCGACAGTCGTCTGTGCAGATCACAGAGTATCGAATATGTCTAGCCGGTGCTTCACTATTCATAAGAGAAATACGAAAATGAAAAGCAAACGGTCTTTCGCTCTTTGCGCTGTGAAACCGTGGAAGAGCCGAAGACGACGATTTTCCCCGCTACCTTTTGCTAAATAATTGCCCCTGCTTGCCTTCCCTTTGTTCAATGCAACTTCTATCTAGCTTCACCGAACGGGACTAATTATCGACTAACGTTATCGAACACGAGACGATAAATAGAGCACCACCGATCTCTCCAGCACAAAGAGAACATCGTTAAATGTTAGTTAAATATAAACATGTTTATACTAACTTCGACTACATTACTTTAGTGGCAGAGGTGTTTAAAGTTAACAACGGCGCGATTAAAAGTATCGATTATTAATTGCACGGAGTTCGATTGTGTGTGCTGGTTAAATATTAAAAGTAATTAACTATTGAAATTGATCAACTGCTTTAATGTTATTTATTTGCAATTTAATTACATAATTAATGAATTATTGATTGTTATATTTAACTCTTAACGAACGAAAGGCTACAAGCAATCGTGCGAATGTATACTTTTGTTGAGGTTATAATTTTAGTTGTTTGTCTAGCCATACGTGTAATAAAAACTGGATAATATAGATTGTTACATGATTTATTCTTTTTACAAAGTTATATCTACTTTCCTTATTAACTCTATTCCATTAAAATGTTAATAACTTGTTAGACAGTACATGTTTTCACGGTGTTAAACGAAACGGTTTTATTGCTTCTTTTTAATGCAACAAATTACGCTGAGTTTATTGAAACCGTGTATTGATACTTGGTAATACTACAGAGAAAAAACCCAAGTGATAAAATTAAAATGTAATTGCAATTTAAATAGCATTCAACTTATCGTCAATTATAAAAAAAAAGAGCAGAGTTTTATATCTGCTACAAAACTATTGCAATTTATCGATATATCGGGAGAAACTTTTGAAAATGATGATCAGATATAGGTTTATCGTAACATTGAGAAAAGAAGGCCAAGGGCTAGTAACTGATTAGAACTATGTACACTGAATTGAAGCGTACACTTCTTCTGCCATGTGTTACAAAATGGAATAGTTTCAGAATGTGGAAATTGGCATAACGGATGCAGACGCGACGTTAACAAAAGCCAAGGTCAATATGCAACTGTAATTTGCTGTAATTTGCAATTGCATTAATATTAATTGCAGTATGCAAACGGAACTAAGGCTGCACTGCATACACTACAGAATAATTTTGTAACGTTACAAAAGAACGCAATAAGTCTATCTATAAGCCTATCGAATTGTAATAGATTCCTGTATATATGAAACACTACGAAGTTAATTACACGATATACGTTATCCTTATTAACGAAAATACAAATAAATCAGTTCTTGGTAACGATTGAAAATATTGACACGTGTATTTGAAATAACCAAGGTAAATAAAATAATTAGATGAAATTATTTTATCATTAAAATCTTCAAGCTTTATTAATTAATCCCAAAAATTTAAACACTCTTTCATCAAAAATAGTTTAGACGCAAAAAAAGGAGGAAAAACACATTAGTAAAGCAAGAACTGATGAAATTTTGTCAAAACGATCACTATCTCGAAAGAAGCAGATAACGTCACAATTTTTGTGCGTCACAGAATTCCATTCGGCCACGGGTAAATAATTTTACAACTTGTTGTCTGGTGAAAAGAGAAAAAGGGGGAAAGAAATACACGTTTTTCATAAAACGAGAAACTGTAAAGGTCAAAATTTTTCTGTTCGTTCCATATGTCATTGATAGACATCTCAGTTAAGGCTACTTTATTTTTTAAACCAAGAATGTATAACTTCGTTGGTCGAACTTCCACTGTAAAGTAATAATAAACGTATTACATAAAACATCAAACTATTTGCCCGTTATTTTTATCGAATAACACGAAGAAACAAACTTTAATCTTCATATCTCAACATCCATGGTAAACGAAATTATTTGACGAATTATTAATAACAAGCACAAGTACTATACAAGTACTTACAAAGTCACTAATAAAACCTGCCCTTTCAGTTACCTTAATATTTTATAAACAATTTTTAAAACATAAAAATCGACATTTGCACATAACAAGCTTTAGAATCAAACTATATTATTTAGAATTCCTATACTTTGCTTGTTCCCCTAGTATTAAAAAGTAGCTAAAATTACTTTTTCATATCCAGCGTAAAAAAGAAAACCATCGAAAGAGAAAAGCGTCTTAAACATGCGATTTGAAACTTCTTCCTGAATTATTTGCAAGATATGAAACATTTCACGCGGTAAAAATGAACCTTCCTGCTTTCATAGTCATACCGTTTCATTTAATAGCCCGATGAAAATTAAATTAAATCCTTTTAAATCCACTTTATTACTCGATAAATACTAGAATCTTTCTATGACTTTCGTACACGGCCTGTTTTCGACCAAGAAATTATTCATTTAATGAATTTTAATTTTCACTCACCAGCACAGCGCCTTGAGGGGCCCATTGATGCTCGTCGAGTGATTTCTTCTTTCGATCTCCTGGGTGGTTTTCTGATATTTCTTTTGACAGAGTTCGTACTCGAGCTGCACCTTTTGCATGCAGGGCGCGTGCTTCAGAAACTCTGCAAACAGGAGAGAGAAGAAAATAGTTGCGAATGAAGTTGCTACCACGGGAGGATGGAAATTGAAAATGTCTACTCGTTTGGAATAGAGAAGAAACGCCTGTAGACTGTCTGCGAGTGCAGAAAGTGTTCGTGCTGCTGGGCACGAGTAACGTAATAAATAATTTCAGGAGTTACAATTTATCTGCGATTCTTCAAAAATTCAAAATCTATGCGGAAATTTGTATCAAACTATTGTGCAGTTATCCGGGGGACGTAAAGGAATTTCTGATTCACCCAATTGAGTATGTTTAAAAAAAAAATTAGTACTTGCGTGAAGATTTATGTGGTACTAAAGTATTATATTTAAGCATGATATATCTTGAGGGCGAAGTATCCGACATTTTTACCGTGAACGAAATTTCTTGCAAATTCTTGCCATATTAAATTCATGTACCATGAAATGTGGTAAATTCTGATACATGTCTGAGTCTATTTAAGAATTTAACTATTTACGAATATTCACCATAAACTCGGCCAGCTATCAATCACGTGTCGACTTCTAATTGGATTTAGTGAACGAATTCTCAGGTTCTTAACACAGACGAATGTATTTCTCAGGAAAAAAGCACAATTTATATCTAGAAGCTTTAAACTCTTCAACTTTAAGCAAGAAAACTTTCAAGTCGTTAGGTCGTTCAAATTAATTGTCCACCTAATTTCCATCACTAGTCCCTCAAAGGTAAATTCCCTATTGCGCCAATAAAAGATTTAATAACAACGCTGAAGTTTAAGCAATATATCCATCCGCCCAAAGCGAAATCTAGAAATCTTGAAAATCAACTAAAACTTCAACAAAGGCTATTTCAATTTTGCAACGTTTCAAAGTAAACTGCTTACAATGTACAAAGTCAGAAAATAATTAATAATACAGAATAGTTGGCGTGCAGGTAATACAACTTGTTATAAATTGATTTATTATGAATTACTCTGATTATAATATTTAGGATCGAATATGCTGTTCCTATATTATCTTACGTTTTCTAATTATGTAGATATTTGTGCAAAACGATCATCGACGACTGCAGACTATATGTATAATAATGAAACGTATTTTATATTCCGATTCCACGACCAACCGTTTCATCGTTCGTATATCGGCGCATTAATTTTAAATCGATACTCTGTGTGCAGTTCTGTCGTACTCCAAGCGGTGCACCGAGCGAAAAGTTGAGTAAACATAACAAAGTTAATGGCAAGCCATGCACCGAAGATAAATCGAGCAGGTCGCCGTTTCTGAAGTCGATTACCAATATTGACCAACAGAGAAATGCGAAAATCTGCGTACGTTCAAGCGCGCGTTCTAAAGCATTTCCTACACGCTTTCCTTTCATTTCCATTGATTTTATGATTTTTCTTTAACCATTTCGACGATGCCATCTATCCATCGGATCTACAGGTACACTAATCACAGCGATCCACCATTGAAAGCGTACCAAACCACGAAAAGTAGCCTTAATTACAACTTGCGGAACATTTGCCACCTGCAAAGAACAACTGTACCAGGAAAGTTAATTCCAGTATTTTAGTTCATTCAAACCTTGTTTCGAAACATCAAAACATCATTATGCAAAGGTAATATTTTAGTTAGCAGAAATGATGGAAATAAACGGTATTCGTTCATCATTTTATTCGCCAGCCGCGAGGATTCGAATTTTGTCCCGCAGCCTCGAATCTAATATAGACACACGATATGATAAAATTTTAAGAGAATAACAGCCAGTCTACCATACGTCGCGCGTGATCAGAGTTAATAGAGTGCATCGTAATCTAGTTTTCAAATGATTATGCTTCCTCTTTGGAAAGTTCAGTAAAATAAAAACGAAAGCATTTGACGTTTATAAATTTTAACAGCATACGGTAATGAATTGGCGATCGTTGTGAATGCGCCAGTAAACCTTAAACACCGGACTGTCGAACGAACCAGGTTCAACGCGAATAATCAGGCTCTTTGGGCGTCGCATAGCCGATATTCCTCTTAACCAGGCGCTAATCGCGTAACCGATTTCGAGATACGTGGTATAGAATCGACCAGCCACACAGCCCAATGCAGCTCGATGACCACGCGACTTGGTAACGCGTTCTACGACTCGTGAAATGAGTGTCTCAATGTTTTCCAATTTATAAATCGAAGCCACCGAGGAATGTGTTTCTTTCATCTGACGTTTATGCGTGACACTTGGTTAATAACTCCAATTTGGCGACAAATATACTACGCGTTAGGTTTGATGAGGTTTGGTTAGGTTTGGCTAGGTTTGGCGACCAATATATTACGCGTTAGGTAGGAAATCGCGATCCCGTTATGGATCTGGCGTTATGATTATAGCAGCTTTCCTTGGAAGGTTTTTTTTTTAAATGAAAAGCTATCGCATTATTTTGGTATCGAAAATCGAGACCGATTTGACGTTTCATTGGTAGTGTAAAGCTGTAGTTATTTACACTAGTCTTTTTGTATGAACCTGTAGTGTGTTTGTATTTAACAAAAATGGAGCTGCCAATGCGAATATTATGACAAACAAGTTTAAAACAGCAGTGCACCCTTGCATTTGCTTAATTCTGGCGTATGTAAAGGGTTAAGTTCGAAAGTTGTGTAAGGGATTACTGCAGATATCGTATTCTACGTGAAACAATTTTTATCCATTCATACGAAGAACAATTAATGTAAAAGAGCCTGGCTAGAAGAGATAAAACTCTGTCGGTTCGTACCAACAGGAAATATTTATGAATTTAGAAGGACGAAGATGCAGTAGTGCGCCACTGGTCTTGTAAAATATTTTCCAGAAATGCAATCTATGTATTACATGTACGTTGTAAAAGTCTGAGGCCGAGATATACTATTAAACATTGGATTTTTGAAATACTAAGATACCAATCTGTAGAATTTGCATCATACACAAAGCTTTCGGTATTCAAAATTGAAAGTACCTATAATAAATTGAAGGAATTTTTCCTTCCATTAAAAATTGTTCGTCTACTTTATCTTGCTGTTTACGCGCAAATGATATCGCACAACAACGTAGCAAAAGGTTCTGCAAAACTAAATATGGCGCGACGTAATTAGACGATGCTTCCAAGAAGTTCTGGATACCTGCAGAATATGAATCTCGTTAATCCTTTCGTATAGTTGATGGCAGGTTTCGCATATAATTCTACAAGGTAAATTTATTTCAAACCATGTGTCCACAAATATACTGAACCTTGTTGATCATTTTTTCCTATGGAAACCAAAAAGATGTGTTCACATTTAGAGGCATACATTTTTTTGTTGCGTCAAGCCCGCAGAAATATCGACAATTTATCACATCGCGGTGTAGATTGCCTCTGTCCGAAGCTGTTGCACCGGCAGATACGGTTACAACTGCTGACATACAGGTGTATCGTAAGAAAAACCCCTAACGTTTTTATGAAATATCAAATGAACTCTGTAAAAAACGGGGGGGAAGTAAAAAAATTCAACGTTGATTGCGGTCAGCGACACATTCGACCAGCTAAATTCAATATTTTCTTCGCAACGCGACACGTTCTCTAGGGAAAAAATTCCGAACGCAACGAATTTATTCGTCCAAATTACAATCACTCGAGATTTTCCAAACTGCCACAACAACGACAAATATAATATACACACAACGTTACCAACTCGAAGTCCACGTAACTCCACTAATTAGGATAACCAAGGCAATTGAGTTTACTTTCTCTGCGAGCGCTGTGCCGCTCCAGAAAATTGATTCACACCACATTGAAAATTGTCCGAGTTTCGTAACAGAGGGGAACTGGATTACTAGCCTTAAAGAGAATGCAGGCTTCAGTAAATAAGCCAGGGTTTGGACAAATCTCTGTATAATTGCGCGAATAAATGAACGTCACGCGCAAGGACGCATTATTCTGTCCTCTACGATACCGAGTGCTGGCCACGGGGTTGATAAGGTGGAAAATCAAGGCGGAAAGCCGTTCGAATGGAAAACGCGAATATCGTACAGAATTTGCATCGGGGTTCGTAAGAAATTCACCACGGGCGATGCAGCTGGAACGTCTTAATCTTATCCGTCGCGTTGGAATCTCGTAGAGGGGATGTATTCTCTGATTATTACACGACGAATTTCACGAAATGTCTACGGAGCTGCGCATAATCTGCGCCCAATTCAAATCCATTGGCCATTAGAGTCAATAATGTATTCGGCACTCTCGGGATTACACGAATATCGACAATGTATTCACCAGTGGCATTCAAGAACGATCGACAATTTCTCGCTGCGCGACAAACGTGTTAATCGGCCGAAGGTGAAATACGTATTAGCTATTAGGTGGATTTCCGGTCGAATTAATAACGAAAATGTACTATACATTATACATATTACGGGTGAATAATTGAAAGGATTAGTAAAGTTTCACGATGAGTGGATTACGTTAAGAGATATCTAATGTATGCAGTTGTATTTGTTTGTATGAAATTGATTGCGACATACTGTTCAGATATATTATTTGTATCGTTTGTGGATAAAATTGTGTGGAACGCGAGTTTTATGTTCTATGGTGGTATTATATTTTAAGGTAAGAAAAATCGATTGCAATTTTTGTCAGCCTCAAACTTTTGTTGCTCCAACGTTCAAGACTGCTTCTATTTCAAATACACAGTATAAAGAATAAAAGTGCAAAGGTGTTTGGCAAGCAATTAGTATAACTGTATCGCTGGTAATTAAAGAATTCAAATAACATATACACAATTATTTATGTCTATATGTTTAACAATAATGCTTACAATATAATGAAACACCAGGAGCTCGTGTTATAATTTTTTGACGTAGGCACGCCTTGCAACCATAAAGAAAGTAGTTTCTGGATTTGTATATTTCTTTTACGTATATTTGATATAGCTTAACATTGAATTTCTTGTGAAATACTGCATCATCCGTGAATTTGTGGTTTATAACTCGAAGATATTCCATGAAAGCCCCCTAACAATCTTCAAAGACAGTCTAACAGATTTCGAGATATTGATGGGTTAAGGAACAGAGGCCCTTCGTGAGCTATTCGTCTCGGTAATGCATTCTCCACTCTCGAGATTACACGAATATCGTGGCTGTTTCCGTTCCTAGATTCAAGTTGATTCTGAATATCTCCAGATCTTGGTATGTGTACGAATCAAAATTCAAGCTTCAGTCGAGGCATCGTGAAAATATAAAAATAGCTTGATTGGACAATGAACGCCTGCCACTCGAGATATTATTGAAATTTAACAACGATCTGGCCAAATGGTTCACATGCTGATAAGAGCAACCACAAATTCCATGAAATTCAGAATACTGAATCAATTATGCTCTTATCAATCGCATATTGTTAACAAATTATTTCGTTCAGTTTGTAATTTCGAAGGGAAATTAGTGTTTGTTGTTTTTTTGATTGGAACATGAAAAGAAGAAAAATAAGGTAACAATATAATACCGTGGTGAAAATAATTTTGTAATTATTACAATGTTCCGAAGATTGAATATTATTTCCTTGCATCGTCTCCGTATTTCCACTCATTTAAGCAATTGTTGCAAGAAGGGTTTCCATATTATTAAAGAAAGATGTAATATCCGCATTTAATGGTCATTGTTTACTTTCCTTGGAATAACAGACTCGACGAAAATACAAACGAGTGAATTAAATACACGAACACCTACAGTGTTCTCCCATTAAATTAATTACAGCATAACGTAAGTAAATACCCATCATGATACATAATATTATTGAAAACAAAATGTTCCCAATGAAAGCTCCCCTGTATATTATTAACGTGTCCAACAAGCACAGCCAACAACGTTCCAATAATTTCATCGAAGTTACACCCTTCCAAGTTCCGAAGTCTGTTCTTCGCCTACTCGATTTTCATTCACCAATGTTCCCTATTTTATTTCAGCCCAACTAATACACCAAGCGCAACAACAAATAGGTATAATGCACTGTAATATTTCCATCGCCTGCCCAACATCTTCAAGACACGAACCACTCCCTAATTGTGTAACGCAAAGCAACAGTGACAACCTAGTTATTCGACTTACCGTCCTGGTAAGGGCCATCTTGACACAGCTCCATGACCACCTTGTTGGTACCAGCGTACAACGAGTTGAAGTCTTCCCTTTGTTTCTCCTCCAGACACTCGTACGTGTACGCCTGGATGCATCTCATGCCGGCCTCGAATTCTCTGCAGGAAGCAAGAAAAAATGCTTGATAAGAGCACGAAAGTGTAATGGTAATTGGGAACTGGGAGGGCGGTGCGAGTGCCGGTATATAACGATTAAACTTCCGGCAGGTTTCAAATGTAACGCTGAACGAATTTCGGTGGATTCGTTTCAACGAGCGCGGGAATACGGGGATACAAATCGTTTTGTTCGCCAACGACGATGTGGTCGTTAACGACGGGGAAGAAGCTAGCTTGACTAGTGTAATTTCGTCATTACCGGCGCGAAAGAATGTCTCGTAAGAGGGTTCGTTCACGACGTCCGGACTTTCAACGACGACTAATCGTGGCTGAGTAAGATGGCCAAGAATTTTCTTTCGCCGGGTCCTTTACGCTGGTATTGAAATTGCGCAGCAGGTCAGCGCAATTGAGGACTCGTCAGGTGACTGCATTGCGTTGAAAGAATAGTTACTAATAATGATTTCGGCTTGACCTTTCAGAAAGATCCTTATGGTTAGAATTATTTAACTGTGGTGAGTATTACTTTGAACAATTATTATTACAGTGTATTATAGCGGGGCAATTAAAGGCAGGTTTGCGAATGAATTATAATATAAGAAACTGCAATGTCATTTTTAAGATAAGCCAATACTTTTTAGGTATGAAGAAATTAATATTTTGAATAACAGGAAATAATGTTTCCATACTTTTTGTAGAAATGTTCATTGCAGAATAATTAACAATGTATTACGGTAGAGATCTATATTGTATTAGGTTGTCCCAAAAGTTTCTTTCGCTGTTTGACTGCTCGGTTTTATTGGGCGTTTATTAACGTTTAGTCAAACACACTGACTGATCCATTTTTCTTCGATGTTAGGACACTCACTCACAATCAGCTTTTTTCTGGCTTTCCAATAGTATCATGTCGATTGAATCGATAGTCTCAGTGCCGTTCTGCGTGTATCGAAAGATGGAAAAACAGAGAAGGCATATGGATCTGATTTGGAATATTCCAGCCCCCCCCCCCCCTTCTCTTCAAATCTTGCCTTTCTGATTATTACTGGTTTATTTCTTTAAAAAGTTCTATTCCTGGTAAACAATTGAACGCTTTAAATGAGATAAAAATCATGTTGATCAATATTTTGCCACAACATAAAAAAAGTATTAAAACATATCGTACATCGTTTAAAAATATTGTACCCTTCGCAAAATTGTTTGCAGTTAATATCTATTTTGAAGGCGGAAGAAACTTTTGGGACAATCTAATACATTTGAAAGCAATTCAAATATTCTGTTTCAATATCTACTATTCTTCAAGCACGAGACGTGCACGATTAAATAATAATCTCACCAATGCATGCACTTGTGCAATAATAAAATTTCCGCTTGTGTTCTATGCCCATAAGTAATCCAACGATTTGACAAAAATGAAACGCGTTCAAGGCATTCACGTTTCACAGGCAGCTTTTCATAAGAGGGTATGAAAATAAAACTTATTTAATAAGAACAAAAGGGGGGATAAAGTGTAGCAGCCAAGATATTTTAAGAGGATTTTCTTAATACGGAATGCACGTTTCCTTATTCTTAATTAAGAGAAGATCCTCACAAGAGAGAAAAAAAAAGTTTGCAGTCCTACTCCTCTACTGAATAAACTGTTGCGTACGACTGGCAGGTAGCTGAAACTTCTATTTGCATGATTCCCGTCTGACGGGAAAGCCGGAGAAATTGAAACCAAATTAATAACTGAAGTAAACGATGAATATCATGCGAGGTAATGAAATGTTTTCGAAGATCTGTCTGTGGACAGACTTCGTTCAGGTACTAGCGAATTATTCAGTCGTCAAATATTTTTCAACGTTTAAAAGGACAAATAATTTTTAAGTGCCCGATCAAACACGTACAATCGAGACGGGAAAATAACTTGATTTACATATTCAAGCATCGAGTTATTGGGAAAGTAGATATCCATGTTAATCAAATATTTAACCTGACACGGCCGGCAGAAGAATGAATCGATAATTGCTAAATATTCCAGCAATCGCGTGAAATAATTCGGAACGAGCCATTCGCGGATCCATTCTATTCGCAAAACGTGACTATTCCATTATCACCGAGATCGGGTTCAATGGAAGACGGAAGGGGAGGAGGAAGGAGACGAACAAGTGAAAAAGAATTCCAATAACGGAAACCGGGATGTCTTTACTCGACAGCGGAGCAATTATCTTGCTGTTGCTTATTGGAGCGATCCAGACAGTTTCCCTTTTATTTCCTTCAACCTTCTTCAACGCTCGTCGAATATCACCGTGGCGGCAGTGAAATTTAAATTTCAGATTTCAATTTCAATTTCACGGGCCGAGGGAAATTGAAGAAAGCGCGGACAGGCAGCGCGTACACGAGTCAATGCTTGCAAAATTTAAGATTATCGCTCGGATCACCACTCTACTCGGGGAGGAACCAGATTGAGCTTCGATGGGAGTAAAATATAACCGCTTGGCTCTCTTCTGGGCATTCTGATGGCGGAGGAACGTTAAGTGAAATGCCTGAGAACTTGGTTGCGGGAGATCGATATGTTGTTTCTTGCACGTGTGTTTAAATTGCGGCCTCCTTCGTTTCTTCGATTTGCAACTTTGCAGTTATTGGTACTTTAACAAGGAAATTTCGCCTGCGTCTGTTTGTCAATGGTTAAAGTTGTATAATTTGTGCTAATTTATTGTAAATTTTATATAAAAAAGTAGAGTAGTTTGGCAACGAGTATTTTTGTATTATTTTTATTGAGAGTAGAACTGTACTTTGAGAAACGTCACGAATTAATGATTTTACAGGTACAACACGAGGTTCAGCCAAAAAGGAGGTAATTCTGTTCTACCTAAAAAAATAAAACTAAATATAACGGAATAAAATGTTTGCATTCGACCCTTGGTCTTCGAAGAAAATGACTTTGCTGATTTATCGAGTGCTCGTGTACTTAACTACGAGCTGCCATGTAACTGATGCTATCACTGAAATCGTAGCAATAATTTTCTCGAAAACGAACCCCTGCACGCAAAAATTCTCTTCTTTACTTTCGCCTTATTTTTTTCATATAGAATCGCCACATTTTCTGTTCTACCACCGGTTACGTGACACCACGGTCCCTCGAAAATAAAAATGGATTAATTTAATCTAACTGGAGCATCTAGTTGAAAGATTTTTAATTGACAACGATAACCAAACAGAATATAGCAGATCGACTAGACTTTATCCTCCCTTCAATTCATTGTTATCGGATTCATTGCCATGCATTATTTCGCGTGCTGAATCCGCGTAACCAGTTTACGAGCGGCCGTACGGATAACGGGCGTTTCAAGTGTACTGTGCCGGATTCCGCATTAAAATTTCAAATTTCAATCGCAATTGGGGCTGCGGAAAATCGCCCGAGGTCGTCTTATTCGCGCCACCGCGAAATTACAGGCGGGGGTTCGTGAAATTCAAGAATTCAAAATCTCTGATTGGAAATAAAACGGAAACTGGCCGAGTACTTTTCTGCTCAGTCTATATTCGTGTTTTCTGCACCCCCGAGCTGTCTCTGCGGTCTGATCGCAAGGAAAACATGTCTCCTTCGATGGATATATGGAGTAAAAGTGATCTGAGCAACGTCAACAATGCCATTCGTATGACAATAATCAAAAATATTAATAAACTCCACTGCTTTTGCGTTTCAAAAATGGGTACCGTCAAATACGTAATTATTGTGAAATTTATAAATGAGAACAAATACCACATTGCTGTTGATTTGTGCACGTTAAGTTCCATTGCAATGGTATCCATTGATACTAGGATAACAGTGAATATTATTACAAGTTCCAATTCGTAACATTTTACGAGAATTATAATACATACATCTATAGTACATCTACAGAATTACAACTTCTTAATTATTTTATACTTTCGTACCTACACGCTTCCTTTAACCAAAGTTAATTGACCTTTTCCAATATTCTTACACGTGGTAGAGAATGTTATTCTAAATTCCCAGTAAAATAATGATCAAGTACTAACTTATCATATAAATCATTATATTTTACCTACATAATAACCAGAAGAATTTCCAGAAAATTTCAAGAATAAAATTGTTCGTTACAAAACTATTAATAAACTCCCTGAATAAGTGCACGTAAAACATCACGATACTCCGAAGTAGTTCTCGATCCATTTTTAAGCTACGAGTGTACCATATTTTCGATTCACCATTCTCTAATCTCGTTCCCACGAAAAGAAATCCCGGCATAATTTCTCGACATTGGAAATATACGATTTTCCGAGTGCGGCACGGTGCTGGTTGGAAAATCACGCGCGATCGTACATTCAGTCGTTTTATGTACGCGAGCACCCGTTATCGTATGCGCTGGCTGATTTGGTTGCTTTCCGTGAATTTGCCCCGATATTTCTCCAATCGACGTCTTTTTTTGACATGCGCACGATTTATCCGGGCAAAAAGAATCATCCAATTTGCTCCTCGAGTCTCGCCTTCTTGACGTCACCCGCAATGAAGAAAATTGCATGTTTATGCCAGTAATTATGAAAACGACGTAATAATCAGTCATTTTAGATATCGAAAGGGTAATTATGTATTTCCTTCACATTGCATGATCGTAGAAAAGTATTCTCCATTTAATTCGAACTCAAATGTAAAAATATCTCGAAACGAAAACGACTTAAAACAATTTCGTGATCACAGACTCTCATTTGATATAACAGATAATAAATGGATTAACACGAATATAAAATAAGAAATATAGTTTGTGCGTAAAACTTCGGATTAGTATTTCCGAAGTGGAATTCTCGCTTCCTATGAAACAATTCTATATAATTTATTGGTATAATAATAACCGAGAAGAAAGTATCTCTGCTTCAATTCTAAATCAGATTGACCTAATTTCCGCAGCGAGTATTAATATAATTAATTGAGATGAAAATTAATTTCGCGTCGCTACTAATTGTAAGTAGAAGTTCAATTAATTGCCAAACTTTGTAAGGAACTTTTACTCGGTTCTAAACGGTATATTAACATTGCGTCATCTTTTAATTTTTATTATTATGCTAGATTCATACTTGACATACATATTGCACACTGGCTTATCCATGAAAGAGTGATAACAAATATCGTAATATTTAAAATATAATTATTACCAAGCTATTAGTACCTACACTAATTTATAAAAAGACTAAGCACTTTATTCCAATACATTGGTTTCACTGTACACAGTGCATCTAAAGGAAATTTAAGATTAGAAGAAAATTAGAGAGGAAGACACAATAAAATTTCTTATTAAATAAATAAGCGTTTCCCAAATATATTCGTGGTTACTAGTAATTGCAAGCCGTATAAGAAAGAAATATATCTATGTGGAAAAACCGCAAGTATTTACGAACAGAATGCCCCAGGGGGACTCATGATTTCCAATGTAACTTGCAAGGAAGTTTAACGAGCGCTAACCCTTTGTACCTGTGCTTATTTTGCATATGCAACGATGCACCTTGAGCTACACATTTTAACGAATGCGCCCATATAACTATTATCCATAAAAACCAACTGCACCCTTTGTACTGACAAAACTTGCAGATGTTTGAGAATATTATAATAGCGTACATGTGACAAAGAAATAAAAATCATATTGTATACAATACAATGCATTCAGAAAAATTACTCTTTGGCGATACAATATATTATTTATAAGAAAATTACGGTTATTAGAATACGCGCATTTTCTTTAACGAATCTATTCTATTATAATAGACATTATATTGTTCAGAATATTACAAAACTTTTGGAAGTAAATAGAATGCTTTTGTAAAATAATGAAAGTGTATTTGTCGACCTAAATTTTATACGAAAACAATTTTTCCAAAGCGTTCTCACCCTGGAGGCTTTAAAATATGTAATTTTAATTTCGATATGCTCGTTTGTGTAACATGTTTGTAAAATAGCATTAAAATTTGTTATGAATTGGACAATTTTCGAACGTTTGATCGGCTGAAACTTTGCACGATTCGAACTTGCATCCAACATTATTGGATACGCAATGCGCAACTTTCTTGCATTAGCGAACATATATCATTAAACGCTGTTGATTGATCTCGCGAGAAATTCACGCGTTTAAATCAACATTGAACGGGGAATGAAATGAATTTTACGATTAAATCGTTTGGAGGAAAAGAGAATTGTTTGCGAACGATTATTCGAACCTGGACAAATATTTGCTAACTTAGAATCAACGAAACAATTAAAAAATCTTTATAAAATTAAGTTGCTGTTACATACTTCGTATCAGGCAACTAATAATTGTACTCTTCATCAAGATAATTCACATATTTCATCTTTTTATTACCTTCTACATGTGTTTACTACTGAATATCTTGGTGATAATAAATAAAATCATTGCAAAATAACAATTACATATTTTGGGAAGATATATTTTTTCGATATCAGATATGTACAATTCAGGGCTCGATATTAATATTTTAAAACCCTTCACGCTAGTTTAACAGAAAAAGGAAAAACCTTCAACCACAGCCAGTTATTAAACAGAATTAAACGTCCATCGGTTGATTTTGATTTTCAACAAAATATCCGCGTGCGCAATGCTGTTATTGGAGTCTTATTGAAATATTTAACGCTGTATATTTGTTGCCGGATATTTTTCAATCAAATGGCGAAAAATAATGTTTATGAAAATAAAGACAGTTCATATCGAAATATCACAAATTTCACGGAGAATTCCCCTGTATAAAATTCATTCCATTTAAGAAACATTTGTTTCATCGAAATGACATATAATTCGATTTTACACTTTTCATTATGTTACAGATAGGTAACGTCGATAAAAATGTCACGGTTAACATGAATCTAAAAAAAACATTAATTTTTCCCTTCTACAATATACAAAAAAATTATGTATTCCAGTAAAATATATTATTCGCAGAAAAGGTTACTTAACATTTCAGGATAACATCACTAATAATATAATATTTTAAATCTCGAACATTCACCCTGAATTGCGTAATTCGAGAGCCCCATCCGATATGGAGTGGTGAAAGAAAAATTGTTCCTGCAAAGGGTTGATCATCAAACTTCTCAAAAATTAACTAGATACTCTTAAGAAGCTATTTAAAACTCCGAAGAAATCTCGAGTAGCCCTTCCCTCAAACTTTCAGCAAATTAGCGAACCGAGTTATTAGAATTCTCTTTCAATCTTCGAAACTTGTTCCTCGAGTTGCTCGACCAAGAAAATAAACGAATACGGTCAATAAATTGGAGGAAATATTCGTTGGAAAATTATCGGTCCGAGCCATCGGGAAAAAATCCATTTGCCCGCCAAAACTCTCCACATACGAAACATAATTGGGGAAACTGGTGCGGTTCGAAAGGACAGTGCTCATCGATCCAAAGTTCAAAGCTCGCTAGCAATAATTTTCTCAAATTTCTTGAAGGAAAGTTCCCCTGTTGTTATTGAGACGAAATCGACAAATTGTATGGACACAAAAAAACTGTATCGAAAGATGCAAACTAATTGAAATATTCAATCAGTGTTCTGATCAATTTTCAAAACATTCTCCCCTTCAATTAATCGAATGAACATTCCGAATGCCGTACCAATTGCCAGCAAATTCCAGATCGTTTCCTTTGTTTTTTTATTCTCTGCAAAATAAATCTAATGAAACGCGATGCGCAGTTCTAGGCAATACTGGGTTCGCGTTTTTGAGTAATCGTGGCAAAATAGTCGAAATATTCGAATTGAAAACCGGAACGAAAACGCAGGAGTTTAATAAACGCTCGACTATTTCAGTGCTCTGCTTGCACACCGCGGCGCAAATATATATAGGTGGTGCATCCCTGGTATTTTAATATGATATGCCATCTTCAATTATTTTGGGCGATGTATTAATTTGACAAACAGCATCCACCATATCGGGTAAAACCAACAGTTAAAAAGCACTAAAAACAAACAGAACGAAAGGCAACTGTGTCCACGATACTGTTTTTCCATCGAGCAATCCTGTAAAAAATTTCTGCGAAAATTGCACTCTCCCTCCAATATAACATCGAGATGGAATTCATTTGAAGGTAAACAAGGGCGGAATACAATTAGTAGCTGGGAAACTTACGGGCATAGTTCCTGAAGTTCTTCTTTTTTCACCGTAAACCTCAAATCGTTGTTGTTGATTCTCTGAAGGGGCCTTCCGCACTTCACCAGCCTTTCGTGTCCGCACTCTTGGCTCCGACAACTGCCAAGCACTGGAACAAGAAGAACGATACCGTAGAACGTGGGAGAATGACAGCAAATTGAACAAACTAACGATAAAGTGCTACTACCATTCAACAATTATTACCAGAGACAATCTGGCATTCGCTTTAAAACGTTCGACAAGTTCGCGCTGTTTTAGTTCGGCTATTATTCTGTTTTGTGATTTATCGACCGCCACGCGAACAAGAAGATGACATATTTATTCGTCTCATTAACCACTGTTTAACCCTTTCACGGTTAAAGGTTTCAACAGTCAGCTGCGAATATTGACAGCTTTGTTGTGCCAAAAATGACTGCAAGTACAAAGAAATTCGTTTGATGCTGGCACTGACTATCTTTTATGTAGAATCTTCCATGGTTTAATTAAACCATACTTTCATCCACTATAAAAGGACTTGTAAAAATAGAAAAATGGACACAAAGTTCAGAAAATTCTTTGCTAAAATTGGTTGCTTTTACAGATTCCATCAAAATTAAACGTTGTTAATTTTAAATTATAATTAAAACCCTTTGAAGTTCTTTCGCGGGGAACAAATGCCAACTAAGTTGCGTAATTATTCTTTGGTAACAAGTATAAATATAATAAATGCTGAAGGTTGAAAAGAATTTGCTTTCCGTTGGAAACAAAATAATTTATATATATATACTTACTAATAATATATATAATTGAGTTATATTATATCGCAGAAAGTTTGTGACGAGGGACGAACAGTCAGAGATAAGAGAATGGAGAAAAGGAAAGGAATTCTCAGATGACAGCCTTCAGACGATTTCGGATTGGGCTTGAGAGCGCCACTTGCGGCTAATCTCTTCTATCATCGTTCCCCTCGGAAGTTATCATTATTCTTCAAGAGGCAAGGCTGCGAGAGGAAAGTCGATCTTGACCTAGCGCAAAACCCTCGACACAAGTTACCCGTGTTGCCCTCGATCGAAGCGATTACGTGCCGCGATTGTCAAGTCTGAGAAATTAATTTTTCACCCGGAACACGACCAGCACGTAAAGTCACTGGCAATGGAGGCGATCGTTAGAGATACTGCGACGAAAGAAAATAGCTTGAAGCATAATAATTAGTTCCGCTCAGCTACTTCAACTCGAAGTATACAAGTACTGTGCGAAAAAGTAAGCGGCGATATTATAATACGCATAATTTACGCAAACATAAATTATCAATGAAAGCAGAGGAAGAAAAACTGGATTCCCAGAGCAAAATTTAGTATTCATGACAACAGTGTTTGCAAATGCTTGGAAATGGAAATGGATCTTGAGAGGCACGGTTAATTGTAGTAGATTAAAACTGGATTCTTCATTGCATTTAAAAAATGATTGTATGTAAGAAATTCATGCGCATACAGAATTCAACGACTAGCTACTTCAAAGTGATTTATTCACTTAAACGGTAATAAATTTTCTGTGCCAAACAGCATTAAATTTTCACGAAATCTTATGAATGTAAGACGATCTTCTGAAACAGATTTGATAATAATTTAATTCAATCGCGATCGATCGTATCTAAAAGCAAGCTACTATCCAAATTAATTTCATTTATTCAACATATCCTTAAATATCTCTTGGTACCATAAACACCATAAAGTCACGCGTCTTATCTACCAATAAGTATCCGTCCGTCTAACATAATTGAGGAATCATTATTCATTTATTTTGTAACAAATGTTCAAAAGTATCGTTTCATAGTCCTACAAAAATAGCCCTTTAAACATCAGTTAAACACATATTTCCAGTTATTCTCTTCCTTACTGACAATCATGGCTTAATTAAATCAACTAGTAACTGTTCTTTTTCATGAATACCTAACGTGGCTGTATACTTTTACGACCACCTGTATATGCACAAGAAAAAGGCAGCACGGAGATTCAAGGAATTCAATAAAACATGCAACACTTTATCACATGACAAACACGCTTCCAGGGGCCACGATAAATCCACGTTAGTCCGTACATCGAGTCGTCGAGTAGCAGCACAGCTACGGATGTACTACTGTGCGTCCGAGCAATGCCATCTTGATCCACTTGAGCCGCGGGTCGTCTTTTTGCAAGGATTAAAGTGGATTACGCGTGGCCAACACCGCCACCAGGCTAACGAGAATTTAGCTAACGTTGCACACACCGATCCCACGCGCACCTGTCCGTGTACTTAAATGCGTGTAACATACTCGTGAGAGCATGTAATGCCAACGACGAGAGGCCCTGTGACTTATCGCTAGTATCACACGCTTGGGGAATAATTCGCGTCGGTGTTAGCGAATTTTGCTGGAAATAAATAATGGCGGATGATATTTGTTTCTCCTTGCAGTCAAACTTGTAATTACCGAGAAATTTTCTCGGCGCATCGTCGATTCATTATTTCTGCCGCGATGTATAATTTCGTTTGAATCGTTCACGGCGATAGAATCGGTTGCTAATGTTTTTTATTATGGACGTACGGTTACAGATTCAGAATTCGGACTTTTATTCGGATTTTGGGGGACAATTTATGAGGTTGCTCGGATTAAATGTATCACCACCTGAAGTATTTAGGTCAGGTGGGATATCACGAAATCGGGGTGCAGGGAAATATAACTCTGAGGGTTTCAGAAATGTGCAATTTGTATCATTTTTATAAATTACGGTTGAGATCTGATTTTTGTATATTGTATAACAGACAATTTGCACATAATTTAACGTAAGTCAGTTATTATGCATAGAATTCTGTAATTGAATTGAATAGCAATAATTTGTTTTTAAAATATTCGTGTGATGGAAACTGTGAGGAAAATGAAAAAGGTAAAATGATTTTTAACAAAAGGTAACGGGACAATGTAAAACGAAGCAAAACAGGAATGTCGCGAGTAAAATACGGCTCGACTTCGTTTAAATCCACCGTTGGTGTGCGAAAAGTGTTGAAAAAAATAAACAAATAACGTAACAGAGCAAAGTAGGGAAAAGAATCTCGAAAAATCCAGCGCGTCTGCCTGTTCACCTGTTCACCTGTTCCACCAAACAAAACACCATTAAATCCGAATCAACTTCTTAATTTGAACGAATGGTTTTTTGCCCACGGCTGGCCCGCCAGGAGCCCCATGATAATAACCACGATCGTTCGTCATCATTAAGCATCCCGGAAATGCGTTTCCTGTGTTTTGTACCAGGTAGCACTGAATTTTTCTCCAACGCCTCGGTAACAAACAGTTTAGGGGATACTTTATTGGAACGATCAGTGATCGAAGATCGATGCTTTTGACGTGAAAGGTATATAAGCAGCAATATATTTTTACATTCTCTTCTTTTTCTCATTCCTACCATGTTGAAAAGCTATGTTACCAAACAATAGACCTGCTCAATGCAGCCATGCACTTTGTATAGTTACGTCGATTAAATTGCTACAGACAATGAAACGAATTTTTATACGTGAAATTCAAACAGGAAAAGTAGGCCAAGCGAACCATTCGAATGAAAAGAAAAGCTAATTGGAATACAGTTTCAATTACTGAAATAACCTTTTCTTTTTTTTAAATAATTGTCGGATAAATTCTCCACCCTCCCTTAATATGCAAACAGTGCATTAGAATTGTGTGCAAGATAACGAATTACCAGCAATGGAATCAAACATACCCAAACGCTATTTGATTAGAAAAATTCGAAATATATTTCAGCATAAATGAAACTCATACGGCGAAAATATCATATTCGATTCCGCTAGAAAAAAGGAGCTACCCCTTAACGAAAGCACACCCCAGACAAATAACGTAACATAATATCGTATAAGAGCGTTGCTCAACGGGAATATATTACCTCTTCACCAGCAACCGTTTCGCACAGTTATTTGCTGCATCCCGGTCGAAAGAAAAACCGGTTGATTCCACGGTAGACTTGAATTTGTCTCGGATAGCAATAAGAAGCGGGCGACTGAGAATGAGTATCGTACACAAACGTGAAGAACTCGCGGTAGAAGAACAGAGATAAAAAGTAGAGGATAGACGAGTTCATGGCGGAGGAAAAAGCACGCTCATGAAACCGACACGATTGCGTGAAAAGTATATAAATTCCGTTTCACCGTGTCCGCGTGATGTTCGAAGAGTTTTTTCCGACAAACGATTCGCGGGGAAAAACGTGTACGCGTGCGTGTAATCGAGGTAGAATTTTCGATATCCACGGGAAAAGGAGCCGAATTTGAATGCAAATTTCGCCCCGTCCCTATTTTTGTACGAGATTGACTATTATCAAATAATGCACTATATCATCGTGGAAAATGGAGCACCATGCCGAACACCATGGTCGAACGGACGAGGATGCATCGATCGTGATCGCAGAGTCCTGCGTGAATTTCTGCGCAATTTCCCTGCTCAGCCAGGCTGGTGGCGTGATTCTTCGTCGATTCCTTGCTTCCCTCGATCCGACAAAATTCACCACGAGTGGCTTCGAGTCAACCAAGAACCGAGAGATGTGAGCTTCTGCTTCGGGGACATGACGAGTAGACAGTTTTACTGGGAGCCTGTTAATATTGATTGTATTGCTGATATCGTTTGAATAATACAATCACAGTTACGATACTTTTCGTTGCTTGCAGAATAAATATAGTAGCTGGAGAAGACTTGTTTAAGACTTTTATAGTTTGACATTTTGGATATTATATGTTCCCTGCCTTTGCATGCTCAGCTTTTCACTGGTAGGCTAATAATATGCTGTTCAATTGGATGTCTATTTAGTTTTCAGCAGAAGGTGATATTATTACGAAAGAACAGCAGATACATCTGTTGCCGGTTTTTTGTTTAGTCAGTTGTACTTATCGCGACAAGCTGTCACATCGGGTTCAGTCTATTGAAATATTTCATTTAACGTTACCTTTCCATCTAATCTGACTTCGAATATCCTCGGGACAATGCATTTTATCATGCCAGTTCGAAACGGCGCGTGCCTCAATTAAGCCAAGATTCGGGTTAAAAAAGTTTGCAGAAAAGCGGTTGGTCGTTCATTTATTCGTATCGTCCAGAATGCACTTAACTGCCGCTAATGGATTTCTCCCTTGCGTCTGTTTAAGCGCTTTCAATTGACTTTTTTCCAATCGAGCGTCGAACCATAATAAAATGAATGCATTTTCGCTCGGGGAATTTCCCCTTGTCTGTCTTCGACGAGCAAATCAATTAATTCAACTATTAATTAGTCCAATCCACGGTGTCCTTCGATACGTTCCATTGTATAACAATTACGCGCGTGAAAATGTTCTTTACCTTGCGCGAAATTAGAATTCCGTCGCTGTACAAAGAGAATCCGAGGCTCAAAGGTTTAATAGAAATCGCTATCGCGCACATCTTATTAAGCGACAACGAGCAACGTCCGGCGAGTGGACGCGTACGGTGCACTCGAACACCTGCCACACTATGGGACAGGTGACAAATTCAATCAGAAGAATCGATCGTTTCACTTGGAAACCGGGGCGGAACGATGGAAAAGCATTAATTCACCGGCAACGACGAAAACTACGTCGACTAATCGCGTAACCAATTTGAATGGTTAAACGGTTAACCATATGGCATCGGTGCCTATCATTGCTTACCAAACGAGATTACACGCGCAAGCACTTACCATCGAACATCGATTCGACGGGGCGGGTGACAAATTTTCGATACAATTTGAATTTGACCGCGTAATCGGTTCAACAGAGTGTCCTGCTGGTATGTAAGAGGGTCAAACGTTACTTCAAATGGTATTAAAAGAGGAGAAGAAAGTCGCAAAGTTTTACATTTGTGCAAAGATTGCAGGAGAAAAGGGCGGGAAAAAACATCGGATAATATTGTAAGATTTCGAAGGTAAAACTATTCCAAATTCCAATTAATGAATTTCACAACTATATATAATTTCTGCTTTGCCTTGGTATTCATCTGACATTTAGAAATTGCATTTTGAAATGCTAATAACGATGCCAGAGTTACTCCAAATAATTTGGTACTTTCCACGACGAAACGAATGCATGATCCAGTGTTTCTCTCCAATTCATCAGCTTTTTTTCTCTCCGTCGTTTTTATTTTTCACGGATGTGAAGCGAGGTAAACGATCTCGATCTCCTTTGCTGGCTGCCAACGCATGGAAGTTGCCTCGAGTTTTCAATGTCGAACAACTCGATGCCAATGATAGTTCCATATCACCATGCGACACACAGGCACACCGATTCCTTACATGACAGCAAGATGTTCAACGTCTTTCAACGTTTCGTCCGCCGTATTGTTTAAGGTGGTTTAATTCGATTTCCTAACTTACGAGCATTAAATACTCGCGACTTTACGGTGCTCAGGAATGTCTGTGACGAAGTAAGTGAATACATCGAGCTTGCCAGCCAAAACGATTTGCGTCAAACAGCCTCGAACGGTATCCTGTAACTGATGAATCAAGATATTTGTTTCAAGCGCACTTGAGCGCGGCAAAAACAGGTTATCGATTGCTCGAGAAGAATCCCTATGAGTATTCCAATTTTATTCTACATGTCGCAATCGTTGGAATTTAAATGTGCTTAAAACTAGTTGCATTCCAATCTTTAATGAGAAATGCAGAGGAAAATTGAAGTTGACATTTTCGTTGTGCGTTTAAGATAAGGCATATCCTGTTATTCAATGCTCGGAATAATACACAAAATCGAGGAGCTTTCAGAAATAAGACGAAATTTGTTAAAACCGTACTTCTTATCAAAACGAATATGTATAGAAATAAATAAGCTACGGCATTAATCCAATTACTAAACACTATAGTAATGAAAGAGGAAAGAGCGAGAACTAACTAAGAACTAACCACCGTTACTATGCTTTTTTACTCTTTATTGTAACTAACATCCTTGAGTCGAGAATACGAGTTTCAAAATAGTTTCTTCTGCTTCGACTGTAAGCAGCACACAAAATTGGGCTCAGCTCGGCCGAACAGACGTTCAAACACGAACGACGCCCGAGTATTTGGAAAGCACACAGAATGATTAATTCCGTGCTACTGCTTGGATAACAGACGCGTTAAATTTTTATTCATAATCTTACCAAAGGAGGCGCTTCCGCTCCTGTTTCACGTACTCCTACTTATTTCAGTATCCTCCAGCTTAACACACCGTCCATTAACTAAGCATTAAAGAGAAGAATATGGCAATACAAACTTTCGTTGCAGAATTGTGTCACTGAAATACAACGTCCGTTCGATCTAATAAACATTGCATGTCATTACCTACGTTTACTAAAGATTTGTTCGCCGTTTAACGAATGCAGGATATTCTCAGTATGCGTAATTCTAAGTTTCACTCGAACCTTCGTGCAATACGAAGACATTCAAGACGGGCCAGTAATTCCACATTTCCCGCCCCTTTTTATTTTTCAATTTTCCTTACAATGCGTGCAGTTTACAAACACGAGGGCGTTTCCCGCACGGAACGCATAGTCTGTTTGAGGCAAGCTTTCACCCAGCCACTCGCGCCGCGAAAAAGCGACAGTCGCTATCGGGGGTGGCCCACCCGAGAATCTTTTCATTCGTTATTTTAATGACCGTGCCCGAGCCGGGCTTCGCTTCATCTTTCGCGGCTTGCGGAATTAATGTTGGCTGGTGCTGGCTGTCTCCCGATGAAGAGGCGAGGTAGGCGTGGAAAATGAGAACGGAAGGGAAAAGAAAGAAAAGAACGAGAAATCCGGAGAAAAATCGGACGGGTGGATCGAATCCGGTGGCTGGTACATACCTGTCGAAGCGCGAATGACACGATCCCGTGTCGAGTCCCCTTTTTTCACCTCGGGTGCTCGATAATTTCCGACGTCTGTCGACGTCATTAATCCACCTATCTTTTTTTCGGGTCTTCGTCTCGACAGCGTGTGTTCCGGAGGAACGGGAGCGGAAGGGGGTGAAAATTGATTCTCGATTATCGCTCGAGGAGAACGAACCTCCCGGCGCCGTGGTTCCGTGCGAGAAGGACGACTCGGCACGGGAGTAATTATCCTCGGCGTAATGCGATGAAGTAAAAATGAAGCGAGCGGAATAGCGGGAAAAGTGATTGATATTCTTCAGAATTGGTTCAGTTAGAATCCGTTTTGGACTTATTAATTCCTCGGGAATTCTTAGAAGAAATAGATACACTACATTGAGGAAATATAATGCCTGCGATAGATGAATTATATTCTGATTTTTATGGAATTCAGATTTCGTAATTAATTACTTGGAGCGGTTTAAAGGCGCGCTGCATCATACGATTATGATTTAGAGCTTAGCCTACGACAAACGAATAATTGAACTAATCACACGAGATTATTAATACTTATACCGCGCCTTGACTTTCGTAAAATTAAAAGTGACCGGCGATTTAAGATAGTACAGCTATCATAAAATTACTGTCGCGGCAAGGTTGTATTTCTTCGGTATCAATAATAATTCTCCGTCTATACTGAACCTCTTCGAAATAAATATCCATAGCTATTTACTACTTTCACCTAAATAAGTAATAACCGCCGATAACTGAGGGAATTCTTTTCCACCAAAAAATCATGGAGCAGGAGACTGAAACTAGGGAAAATAAGGCAAAACAGTGAAATGCTGACACTAATTAAAATCTTAACAACGGCTCCAGTAGAATGGAGCCTTCTTCGTCCCATCTTCAACAATGCGCATCTCCATAAAAAGCTATTTACGCATGCGAGAGCATGCACGTCCGCGACAACTTTAGCTGGGGAAACTTCCCCGTCAACGACCCTAATTACCGTGCACTTCAACGATTCCGAGCTGGATGGAAATTGCGCGCATCTAACGAGTGAAATCATCCCAGTGTATACCTACTTAATTCGTCTTCTGACCAATGTACCAGGGCTGATTTTGACCAATGCACGCCAGGGAAATAGACACCGAAACTTATAATTGGGGAAAGCGAGCCGGTATTTCGTGAAGAGAACGGAACGGCAGGAGTAACCGCGAAATATCGAATATATGAGTTGCGCGTTGCGTTTCGAAACGGATCCCGTCCGAAATACGAGCCAATTATTTCCCTCCAGTGCGCTACCAAGCTTCAATTTATTTTTACTTGCGCGGATACTGTATGCAGAATGAAAGCTGTAGATTTCTGTTTCCCAATTTCGGGTAGCGGAAGATTTTTCCGAAATTACGCAACGGGAGTATTCTTCAAAGTTCCAAGATTTCGTATTAGTTATTTTCATTTTATTAGTATGTGCTTGTGAAACTAGCCAATTGTGTAACAATTTGAAATTGAACATGCCGGAAATTGATAGCATTACGGCGAAACAGTATATTCACAGAACCGAGTTTTAATTTAAAAATTCAATTTACAACTCCGTTTCATGGAAGAATTAAATTGGGGTATGTTTCAACCTTCTATCTAATTGTAAGATTTTATGAACGATTTTAGAGTTTCCAAGATGTTCACGACTTCGTAGTTTCTATTCACTGCAAACAGAATTAATGATCATTTTTTCTTAACCAATTTAATGAGTGTAATTAATTGCGCAACTACGGTGCTCCCTTTTGCAGGACAAAATATTTTATAAGCGTTCTTATAATAAAGAAATTACTTTGTTACAAAAAGAACAGTACTCCTATCTGCAAACGTACATATTATGTAGATTTCAGATGGTAACAGCCAGCCACTTATTTCAACTCCTATCAACCATTTATCTTCATCAAGCAAATCTGTAGCAGCCCCATTTCGCTTTCTCTGTTAAACAATCTTGAATGCGACCGACGCCTCAAAGGAGTAGCCATTGGGCATAAAAATCGCCGAGCAATTTTCACGCGTTACAAAAAAAGAGCGCAAACTAAACCATCGCTCAGTCAGAAAAAATTCAGCCCGGATTAAACGAAGTGAGAGCAGTCGTTTCGGCGTCGCAATCAAAAACAGTCCATTTCCGGCTTCAAATCTGATCAGTTGACCCCTGAACGAAAGAGAACGAGAGCAGGAAAAGGCGAAAACGAAATAGGGAGCGTGAAAAACGAGAACAATCGTCCTACGTTGTGTCGTCCTATACGTGACACCGATCGACCGATATCCTGTGCTTTCCAGTTCTCGTCGCGAGCCGTCCTATACGCGTTCCATCGTCAACCCCATAAAGCCGAGCCCCCGTTTTAAAGCCGACACGCTATTACGGTGCTCGCAGGGGGTGCAAAATTACGGGCGCATTATGCAACCGGGCATTAGTTAATTTTGCGACTCGCGTGGTTGGTACCCTCTGGTTAACGTTTCAACCCTCTACACAGAGAGTGAACAAAACGTGGTTAGTTTCGACGAACAAAAGGGCATCTTCGACACAGAAGTTTCTCCCAGTGACTTCTGAGACAGGTGACACGCGCGGTGGTTTACAATTGAACGAAGTGTGGGGCAGATTTTATAAATGGGTGATAAATGGATTGTAGCGTGTTGGTAATTAACTCTTAAGAACAGGCTATCTCTAAGCTATCATCGTAGGCATAGATATAGTTCCTGGGGCTGATAGAAATAGATCTAATACAAAGTATTTCATTTAATTCGTTTAAAGCAATATGTTTATGATGTTGTATACAAAATTGGCTATTTATTCCGATAATATTCTTAATGAAACTGGAGGTTTTATAATGGCTATTTCGCAAAGATTTTAATAACCAACTGAACTTTATCCTTCTGTTACAGTTTTGGAAATAGTGTGATATACAGTCAATGAAAGATACTCAAACACTGGACCTAGTAGAATTTTAGATTAAGATGAGCAGACTCATTTATGATACACGATACATGAAGAACTACTGCCTAATACGACTGGCAAAAAACGATAACAAGAACAACTGAATAGTAAACGTACGTTTCATGAGTAAGCTACAGTTATTACAGATATTATTACGCACGCACTTCTCGGAAGATACAGGTTGGAAAATTGTCAGTGACCATATAGTACTTGTCTCATTATTATTGAAGTCGATTTATTTGTACATTAATAATGGAATTGCTTCGAACGGTAACAGAAGCAATATTGCAGAAGCTACTGAATAATTGGAATAATACATGGATAATGCTAATGAAGCAGTCACAATCACAATAGCATAAAGAAATACCGAACACGAGTATCGTTTTCATTTTGTTAAAATTGTACTGCAGAAATTAGAAATTGTGGTAATTTGTTGAGCGCCAATAACGTGCCGAGCTGCTCAAATAAGCTCATTGTCAGTGTAAAACTTGTTTGGGCCTTTAATAATTCCGTTATCTAGAATAAACGGTGGGCACGAAGCAATATTTAGCAATTAAAGATTTAAACAATATGTAACACTCTATGTCTCCTATTACTTTGTGCAGCGGAAAATTATTTGAGTCACAAGATAAACATGCATTCCGAATAAGCAGTCGTTCCAAACTAAACTGGGAGAAATAAGGTGTGTCCCACGAGAATTCAAAGATAAATCTTCGGCAGTTCTTCGAAGTTTAGCAAGTTCAACATTGTTTAACACAGACTTATTATTCTTGCGAAGTTCACAGCGAACTGAAACTAGTGATAGAATCAAAAGGGAAGGAAGAAACTAGGATTCTGGCGTTTAAATATCTTGTATCACTTTCAACGAATTCGGTTCCTTTTAGAGAAGAAATCGCAGCTAAAGTTCAAGTTTGTATCAAAGTTTCAGGGGAAATAAATGCAAACGCTTTGTAAAATTTGCAATTATTTCACAACTCTACGTGCACCGTGCGAAAATCAAAAGGAATCCAATACATACACTTCCCTATCAAAGCCTGGTACCGTTTCTTTTCAATAACTAGAGTATAACAATATTCCATTATACTGCACAGAATTCCACCAGAAAGTAAAACTATTAACAAAAGCTCGGGAAAGAAAACAATGGGAGCATTAGAATCAGCCACAGATCAATGGAACGTGAAACGATTATAACATTTTGAGCAGAATTCGGTTGTGAATCCGAACGGCAAATTCCTCGGTTAACTTCCGTGGAAAATCTAATGATTAAGGGGATACATAGCGAAATACTTGACGGTCGCGTGAAAGCAATTCAGCCCGCTCCAAATGCACTTACATCGATCATACGCAAGCGAACGAGCACGATGGCCTGTCTGGATGGCCTGGGTTCAGCTTAGTATGTATTACGCGTCAAAGACAAAACGGATAAACCGGCGACAGTAATTTCGCGCAGTGCACAGTAACCGTACACGCACGCTACGTAAATGCACGTGTACGTACGTGTACACATGCAGAACTTTGAATTCACACGATGTGCTCGCGACAATAGAGTATCTCATCCCTTAAACGTTGTCGTAAACGGAGATACTGCAACCATGGTTGCAACTGAACAGGTGACCATCTGGTCCCGCGTGTTTGCTTCGAGAAAATTTCCAGGTAAACTTGATATTCCACGATACTTTGCGATAATGAATAAAATAGTAGCGAAGATTTAAGGGTAACACTACATAGTTCATGGGACACTGTGGTATCTCGAATGATTTTATACAATTTCTGAAAATTGAGTTCTGGTTAGAATTGCATCGCAATTCGGATGAGTGAAAAATAAAAGTGTTATAAGACTGGCGTATTTTTCTTGATTTTGTACTACAGAATTACTTACAGTGTGAACAATACTTCTTGGAAATCCTGCAGAAGGTATGGTAAATAATAATTTGGATAAGGCAATAAATTTTGTACGAATTTAATAGTGTTTCTGGTAAATCGCAAGTATTAATCTTAATTGCACTATATATTTATTTATTTCACTTAATTTTTAATCTGCTTTGAAAGAAACGTTCCATTTTATTGCGTTTATGCTCTAGTTCTGTTTGCATTGGTTTCTTTGACAAGAATTATTGTATACCACGTACATGTGTCCAATTCCTTTTACTGAACTATGCTATAACATTTCATGCATAGAATCCTCCGGCTTTCACCTTTATACACCTACGCCCGTTTCGATTTACCAGGCTATCGAACGCGGCACTCCAAAGTCGAGATTAACACTGTTATTGTCTCGCCGCCATTCTCATCACTTCGCGCAAACATTGCTACGTATTTTTTTTTGAATAGGAAAGCCATTTTGAAATGTCTCTTCTAAAAACAGAAAGCAAACGGTAGCTTTTCGAAACGACCGAAGTACATTTCTTTGACCGCGACTAGAAACTTTTGTCCACGGAACAATACACAAGCACGAACGTTTCGCTGTTTGAGTAGCGTGAAAAACGTAAAGTCCGACGATATCGAATTGACGACAAAAATGTGCAAACGAATAATGGAAAGTACTTGCAACCCTAAATAAGGGAAACAAGCATACTACTTATAAATTACCTAGTACCTAGAAATTCGTATTAAAGAGAAGAGCAACAAATTATCAGAAATTTGATCATTTTTCCAATTCGCGAATACGGTGTTACTAATAATGTTATTATTTGATCAAAATTGTGCCGGTCAAATAAATATTGACTGGTTAATCCCTGTGCCCGTGTACGTATATTAACATAAATATATGCGGCCTCGTTTGGCCGTATAGATCCGATCCACCGGAATTAAATTAACGCTAAAACTACGTTTAATCCGGAGCACGCGACAGTAAAGGCTCTACTTTACGACCCGGAGAAGGTAAAAATGCAAAGGACCGAATCATTTCTGTTTTCAGTAAACGGTGAAATAGTTCTCTAGTTTTCGTTAATTCACTGCGAGGAAAGAGGTAAAGTGGCGGAAAAAACTCCACTTCGAATGAAGTGACTATAACAATTCTCGTGCTGAATTAAAAACATTTTCTCTTTTGAAAATAAACTCTAATTCCTATTTTCTTTTCGTTCCTCTTTTCCGTTTAATAGGCGAAAAAAGTAATTGAATCCAAAAGAAACGGTACGTGAAATATGCTCTTGAGAAGTCATTTGCTAAAATGATTTCAATCATATGTTAGGAAGAGACAGAGAGAGAGATAGTTTTTAACGAAATATCGCGAAATTAAATTAGCTACTAAACAGATGAAACAAAGTTCAAAGTTTTATATAAAAATTACGCTCGGTCTATTAGCAGCTAAAAACTCGAACTTCTTGGTACCATATGGGAAACTGAATTCAATTTGTGGAGCACAAAAGTATTAACGAGCGGAAATCAACGGCGAATCAGTACGATTTTAATTGCTACCACGCGTGTAATAAAATCCAATAAACATCAAAACCCAATATTTCTCTTTTACGTCCGTGCGCAGTTCATTCTTGATTGTTATTACAATTACAGGTTTCCATGTATCCCTGTATAAAATAATTAAATTTCTTCAAATCTCGAATATTTTACGATATCACAGTTGAATATACGTATTTAGACAATGGAAAATACTAAATTCTAGATAAGATGCATCGATACTTGAACACGCCGTGTCTTCCACGCGGCTGATCGAATTTCTTCTTCAGGGAATATCGTTTACGCGAAAAATGTTCACATTGCCTCTTAAAAATGCAGACGTCTACGATCGCATCGTGATGTAACTTCACTCCATTATACGTAGGGTGCTTCTCATATTCCGGAAGTAAACGTGTGACGATCTCTGTAAGAGCTGCATAGACGATTGATATTTAATCGAGACAAGACGAAAGATGCTTTCAATTAGTTAGTTAGTTCATTATTCGTTTCATAGGATTATTTATCACACCTACTACTCCTACACCCCTACGAAAATTACAATTGGTATTATTATTATTTTTAAATATAGTTCTATATAATTTCTTTGAAAGTTGATGTCTGGAGGTATTAACAAAAAATATTGCTCCCATAAAATTGGTACAATAATTTCAATTTCCTTTAGAATAATAAAATTTTATTACGTGTTCACATAAATCTATGGATCTTTATTTTATACTCGGAATATGACTTAATTTCCTTTTGAGAAGCACCATTATTTAAACAATACAAATGATGCGGAATGCAAAGCTGCTTCTGCCGTTAATCAACGTAACATTAATTGCCACCTTCTTTCCATATATCAATATAGAAATATTCAGAAACAAATGCAATCGCACGATTACTGAAATGAAGCCAAGTACCCACCCCTGTTCCACCCTTTCCATGCTCAAATCAAATATCTCGCAGAGCAGCGTCCGCGAAGATAGCCCGAGAACGAAATCGTAGGGGCAGTAACTGCCACGTAAGTACAAGCACGAAATGCAAATTTTTCTATTCGTTTCGAAATCTGGCGAACGGCAGCGTCAGCTTTCTACGTATTAAGTCAACCGATGAAAACCTCAAACAAGACTGCCTCCGAAAAGTTCCTTCGCGCAGCGGAATAATTAGTCGGTGTTCTCCGTTGGGGAATTCGCGAATCAGTGGCAATGGAGGGCAGGGGATGGTTCGCAGCGATGTTCCACCCTCGTGCACAGAAATTCGCGAAGACGCTCGAGAACAAACTTGACAAGCACAACTTTCGTCCGTTTTCGCGTGTTTCCTTGGGCCAGCGGAGGAATTCCACCGAGATGAACGCTTTATCGCGAAAATTTCACTAATTGGTCGGACGTTCCCCGGATTCTCGGTCAGTTGTTCCGTGTCTCGAGACCGCGACGCAGCGGCAATTATGTGCAGATGAATAGTACCTACTCGTTGTTGAATGTCCTCGTGGTGTATTTGCGCGGTTATGCAATCGATTGCGAGATTATCGGGAAAAATATTTTTCGAAGTTTCAAGACTCCGGTCAACGTTGTGAAACAAATGTAATTGTTCGTCCAATTTAGAGAAACGTTTTTATTTAATTAAAGGTAGGCGTTCCGATTCATTTGAGTGTAAGTTTGAAGTAGAAATATTTATTAATTATTTTCAAAGGGCAGACATGGTATGCATTGCTTCTCGACATAAAACATATCGATCACTATCGGCTCTATCCGTTGCAAAAGTGCAATTATAGAATTGATGCAAAAAGGTACCAGAAATAAATGGCCACTACTGCTGACAAACGACACATCGCATGAACTGCGATGTAAAGTGGAAATGGAAAATGCAAGGGGAAAAAGTAGAAGTACGAAATAGTAATTACGATCCAGTAAACCAACGAGGCACCGAATTAACTTCGGGAACACTAGTTTAGTAAGTCGTAATAGCTTGCTCGAAAGGGGAAAAAAAGTTTGCAACTCGATTAAATTTGATCAGAAACAGGAACAAATGATTAACGAATAAACTGGCCCACTTCCAAACTGTGTTTCGTGCAAAAAAAATCTCGAACAATAAACTTTGAATTTTTACAATTTATCTTGCGAATGAACCTCTCAGCTTTGCACGTGAATTGCGGACTATAAACTCCTAGCTTTTGAAATCAACTTCAATAGAATCTCCATTGGATACAAAGCGAAGTATCTTCAGCCCGAAATTAAATACGGGGCACATAACAGAAATGTTGAACAGTACACGTGTATAAACGGAGCGCGAACTACACCGTCAAAGAATAATGATAAACACCACGGTACAGGTTTTAATTATTTTCACAAATGAACTACAGTAACGATTTCCCCGACAAAACCTTGATTTATGACCAAGTAATTATTCCCCAAACTTGGAGTAATTATTAATTGTTTTTTTCAAACCATTATTAGAACAATACAAACAAAAATGACCGAGCTTCTATCGTTTAAATAAACTCAGATTCTCTCCGATTCAACTGGGTGTAATTACTGAGATGTTAAATTATAATCATCGAGGATCACGACTTTAATTAACTTTCAACCGTTTCAATTACCAAAGCCAGAATTCATTTTAGGGGCCAGTCTATGGAACGTTAGAAGCGCGATTCTGTATCATTTTATAACGTGCATTACGTGCACATACATATTTATATGTACAGTACAATATACACTACAGAATTACAATGTTAGACGTGAATATTGCTTTACTATTTCGTGTTGCTTTAGATAAAACAATTTATGTGCAAAACATTACTAAATTCATTATAGTTTGTTCAGTAAGGCTCTTATTTTAATAATATATTCATATTTTCATTCAATATATGATCTATAATACATAGAGTGTTACTCTATTACTACTGTTACATATGAAGCTCCAATTTCCTAAAACTTCTGCATCAACTGCATTGAAAAAATTAAAACGCACTTTTCTTTCCTTCGCGTACGCATTGATTATATAACAGGTACGAAATATTGTACCAGTACAAAAACATCGAAGTTTCCTTGTAAGTAAAAATGTTCTGCGAAGTAGACAGCAACATTAATATTACATTGCTCTTGCAAAAACGTTCTAGAACTACTAGAACTGTGTATCAACATTTTTATAAACACAAGTGCATTAGTTTATGTTACACTTTTATACATGGAAAGAACTTACGAGATAAACAAATATTATATTACATCACACGTACGCACTACTTTTTACCTGACACGCCGCAGGATAGTATGATTTAAAGGCAATTTAAGCATCCCGTGGCGATCTTTCAGGGCGTATTTCGTTGGTCGCACCTGCGTCCACGCAATATGTGAGCCACTCAATTGCCAAATCGGTTAACTCCGCAAAACAAAAATATGGAAATTTATTTGAAATGTAGAAAGTTAAGAGTCAATCAAGCGCTTTGGCAATAAAATATAAAAAGCTTCAAGAAGTGGAGTTAACCGATTTGGCTAATGAGCGGCTCCTGTAGCTCCTAGATAATTTATAATTCATCGTGGTACTGGTGTGTGCAACTTGCATTCGCGACAACGCAAACAAAACGGAAGACGTCCTTCGAGATCATTATCGGGACAGATGCGGTAGTGATACAAAGTGCACAATCGCTAGTGATACCAGACCACTATGTGTGTGGTCGCAGATGCAGTTGATTGAGTAAACACGTGCACGTATGAGCCGCGTATGCGGTATGAAGTAAGAATGAGCTGGAATTGAATGCATAACACAAGGACATGGGGTGTAGAAGCTGTTACGACACGCAAAGATAAGTGTTATCTACGTAAGTACACTACGGGCCAAATATTTCGAATCACTTTCTCAGCTCGACAAATGTCGACTATTTAGTTAATCCTCCATTCATTTAAAATTAACGTCGAATCGGATAGATGTAATTGTAATTGTATTTACTTTATGCCGGTATGTTTAAATGTGGGAAAGCTTCTCCATGTTTTATTCAATCTGTCTAATACAGCGTTTCCCAGCTTGAGGCCCACAGGGGGCAATACATAATTACTAATAATTAGAATCATATAGAGAAACCTTTCATTAAAATTATTTCGTACTTGAACTTCAGTCCTCCATTATATGTTTTGAAAATTTACTTACCGTGTTTCCTCAACAATTTCCTACTGATTTCTTCCTAAAACCTATCATTTAAGTTTTTCCAGTGAACAATTTAATTTTTGAATTTTAAAAACTATGTATATGTTACATAGGGGGCATAAGAGTTTTAGAAAGGCTTAGGTGGGGCATGGCGCAAAAAAGGTTGGGAAACACTGGTCTAATACCTTCGAAAATAGCAATCCTTGTAACGAAAACAATTAACATTAGAAATAGAAAATAATTGTCTTTGTAATACAGTTGTGTTCAACACTAGGATCACGGACAAGTTGGAACACTTATTTTTACACACTTCCCTCAGATTAACGATTGCCAATAAAAATGCGCGTGTCCTTTGAAAACTTAATTCGCTTAATTTCGAAATGAAATGTAATTAATTCAATTACAATAATATTAAACGGATCTTCGTCAATTCTGAAACGCATCAAATGACGCGTCCCGTAAGCCAAGCGTCAACTGACGCGCTACAGGAACAAGACAGAGCCACTCCAATCCTCGCGTTCTCGACCACCCCCAATACAATTCCAAGTCGGCCAGCCGTCGCACGAGTTCCCATCGATCTGAAAAGCCTCGCAGAAAATCGAACCGTCCGAGCATACACCCCGTGCCAAGCGGCAAACCATAAGAACCCCCAGCAGGAGACCAAACCTACCCCAACCGAGGAACACCGAATCCAAAAACGGGGTCGGAGAGAATCGACGATACGGTGACGCGTGACGCATGCACACGCGATAACAGGCGAGAAAGGCGGGGATCGCTTTCGTGAGGTCGGTGAATCGCGGTTACACGCGTGTGCATGAGCACGGCAAAGCGGTTCGCAAGGCCAGAACACGAGATGCCACGCGATTGGTCGTGCCGGCATCGTACGACGGTCCCGGCTCGTTATAAATAAGATCTGTTCCCTTGCCCCCCACGGCAATCAGCATGCTGGCCCCGTATCGCTGCGTCAGCGAACGGGTTAACTGGACACATACGCACGTTCTGCAAGACCGCGGGAGCCTATGTGCAACGAGGCAGGCTGTGCGGGTTCGTGGCGGAGCCGAGGCACAGTCGCGATGGCCAGGTTGCGGCTTCAGACGATGGCACCGTGAAAGTGTATCGGGTTAATGAAACTTTCTAGCCGACTCGGCCCTCCGCTACGGTCGCGGTGATCCTTTAATCGCCGTTTCCGCTGGCGTAGGTGATAGATAAGATATAGAGGTAGAGCGACGCGTCGCGACGGGAGGTAGGGTCGATAGGGATAGTAGATGAATCGATAGCGTTAGGGGTGAGAGATAGGGTACGTAACTCTGTGGTTGGAGGAAATGTTAGAAATGTTAGGAAATGTGTTCGATTGTGATTTTTCTAATCTATTCGCGATCTAACGCGAGAAGTTCGGATTTCACAATTCAGCACGTTCCGTGATTAGAATAATCGTGGATTAAATCGTACGAAGCATCCAAGAGACGCACACAGAACTTAACAGTAAGGGGAAACACATCCTTTTCACATGGATCCCCTCACACCGAGGAATAACAGGCTAAAGAGCAGACACAGCGGCCGAAGAGTCAATATCCCTACCAGCAAACGAAGTCAAAACCCCAATCCCGTATCAGGACCTTGCCATCACATTACATACAGCCGGACAAGAAGAGTGGAACAGAATATGGACTACATAAAAAAAAACAAAATCACACGACATCGCACAAAACTTCTTCCAACAGATGCCCATCCAACACATGACTAGGAAGGAAAGAGTAATTATGACTAGGCTCAGAACGGGACACATCAAATTAACCCATGAACACCTACTCAAAAAAACTGAGCCACCCATCTGCAACCTGTGCAACCAGACTCTGACAATGAAACACCTCTTATTCGAATGCATAAAATACCATCACCATAGAGCGAGATACAAGCTGGATCCTCACACAGCATTAACGTCACAGGACCACACAACAGACACCCTCAAATTCCTAAAGGACACCAATTTACTACAATTTAATTAATCTTCTCTTTAATTACGAAACAACATTATGAACGATTATTATCGCAAGTGTGAATATTATCCTTTTCCCAGCCAAGGTGGTAAAACTTACTAATGTCTTAAACGTTTCACACTCCGTCAGGAAAAGAAATTTTATTAGACAAAATAATATCGTAATTCTATGCTACCTATTGGTTAATTACAAAAGAAACGTAACAAACTACTGTTTACCTGTTTACCGCGCGCGCACGCGCGAGTATGTGTGTGCGCCTTACTTGAAATGCTCTGATAAGACACTGACAGGATACTTAAAACTCGACGCGCATTGTCTGCTACAAGTCTGTACCACTTATCGCCGTGAGTATTGAATATACAATAATCAACGCATAACAAATTACCGATAAAAACAAACCGTTCAAAATCGAACGATTTTCCTATACTTAACAGACGCCTGCAGCGTTCAAGCCTTAAGAGAATTAAACATTGCTCGCGAAATTAGCTGCTGTTTCTTTGAAGTAAAAATAATTATAAACATAAAGTAATTTTAGTATACTACCGTATAACCTATCTCGATATTTAAATACAAAAGTTAAAAAACAGATTGCAATGCAAACTTTGAAACCGTTTCCTCCAATTTTACAATTATTGAATGTCTTGCTATCCACTCATCGATTCGAAATTAATATTGTTATTACATTTTCGCTTGCCACAGCTTCTCAAGTTGTCAAATAAAAACTGTTTATTATTCGGCACAGTTCTGGACAGCTTGAAATTCTTACAATTAGTGGTCCAAACTTTTGGCCACCAGTGTAGTTATCTTATGATGTGCATAAACTTCCTGGATTTACTCGTTATCAAGGAGCGCAACGTCAATCGCAACGAGTGATTAATATTCTGCAGACATAACTATACTTGGCAAGCGATAATGCTCGCAAAAAAATCGGCGCGCGATACGCCACTAATTCGCAAACAGCAGACTGCAAGATAACACCGTCTCGGGGCAATGAAATCATTTACGTGGCAATGAATCCCCCTCTTATCACACGAGAATGCTCCGTTCATGCAGATTAAATGCAGACTATTCCAAAGATATGTAATCCCCATTACGTATGATTCGTTATCTATATCGCTAGTGCAACAGTACTACGTGTACTCCATACACCTTTTATTCGTAGAATCGAAACTGTGTAGCCACGAAAAGCTGCTAGTATTATTGGAATGAATACACTGATTGAATTTTTATTCGAGCGTCGGATTAGATTGAATATTTCTTCTTAATACTGACTGTTTATAGTGGTTCGTTCCTAGTAGATGGCGATTTTGAATTAAACGCGAATCGACTTCCATAATGAATAGCGATATCATTTGTCAGATGAATAGATATTGTTCTGCAAATCCAAGAGTAAATCGAATAATAGAAAATCGATAGCGATAAGTACTTTTCATTTTGGAATTTACGAAAAATGAGGTGAACAATGAAATTAATTAATTTAATGTTAAACCCAATTCGTCAAATTGTTACATTAACCGGGAGATCAATTTGCAAACTGTATGGACTGCTAAGTATTTTATTTGTTCCAATGACAGAGTTCTCAATAAGGCTCTATTAACATAGTATGATGATACTGATAAACGTAACTCTGAAGGCACACTGTACACTCGATTACAACTCAAACAACCGCCGTCGTTGGGCACGCCATGTCAGGGGCACATTAGGTTAATGAAATCAGCTAATTAGCTCATAATGGCTCACCTGGTACCATACCAAGCCGGGGACTGAATTTCTAAATGACATTTTGTACTAATCAAGCGGACAACTGGTAACATAGGTCATTTATCGATTGAAAATTCCGAGAGATACAATTCAGTTCGGTTCCATATCCATGAAGGTTCAAAATAATGATGCTCCAGAATTAAAGCTAACATTTTAGAAAAATGACTGTGCCTGATAAAAAAAATTTCAATATCTACATTGAACTGCATTATCTCCAGTACATACACATATGAGGAATTTAATAAATACACTAACTATATACTAAAACTAATTCTGTGTATTCGAGATCAATACAATTTCAATCCTTACCCCGATAGAAAGTTATTATAAAAGAAAGCATATGCTACCATCATCTAGCTGCCATAGTGTTTCAATTTAAACGAGTTTGTTAATGCAAGAAGTATTGACGTCCCTCAATTTGATCCCGCACCCTAAGTCTGAATCTAAAGCTGCCGATCTGTAATCAATTCTTGAACTTGCTCGAACTCTCAGCATTCCTGGAAGACTCGAACAAACGTTAAAAACCGTAGACAAAACAAATCCACTGGTACTCGTGGTACAAAATAGACACAAAATATTTCCATTCGATACATTGACCATTGCAAACCAAACTATTGGCTACTGTTCGCGAGAATGACATCGTCAGGTACCATTTTCAACCAGAAATCGTAATTGAATCGTAATCTCGGCCGAAATATTTGATTCCAAATGTTACTAGAAGATAGTAGTTGATATTTCACGATAGGATTTAATATTTATCTACGTTTACAGGCGTACTTAAAATCCGCAGAGTAATCGCAAGGATTAATTATCAGAAAAGTCTACCCCTAACATTGAACTTCAATAGAACTTTTCCCTCGCAAACGTCTCCCCCAAAGAAAAGGGGAAACAATTGTCGCATTATTATTCAATCTAATATAATTATTATCGCTGGTCGTATTATTAAAACACTGTTACGTCGACACGCCACGACTCTGCTCGCCCAGGTCACCGGCAATGTGTCCAGCGTTCGGCCAACGTTTATCTTCAACGTGGTAGACAAAACGGCGACGATAACGCTGTCAGTCCCGCATCAGATCCGAATACTTTGTATCCCGGCGAGCATCCATTTAATGACAAGCACAACAATGAAGATAACGTGTGCGCAATCCGGATACGGGATGACCCTTTCATCGCGCAAATTACAATCCGTCCATGAGAGATAATGGCCCGTTACGCATTCCCGTTTCCGAGCAAAAAGTCATTCAAGCGAGAAAACGCGAAAAATCAGATATCACGTCGGATGCGTGTATCAACGACATTAAATTTAAGCTCTCGGAAAGTGATTCTGTGAAATGGGGTGACAAGTTATTTGTATTGACGCGATACCGCCGCACGGCGAGTGTCCTTTTAATTGAAATAGTGAGCGTTCGTCGCTGTTGCGTGTTTCTAAAATTATCGATAAGGTCCTGTTGTTCTTTGTTTCTCCAATTTTTCCTTCGTTTTTCACTTTCCTGGACTAGCAGTACCTACTTGATGCATTTTAACGAAGGTATGTACTTTGATCAAGAGTGAGCAACGAACGTTGAATAGCAGAATGGATAATGATATAATAGCTGATAAGCGAATTATGGAGATATATACTTTGTTAACGTGGCAATTTGCCAACAATAACGCGACGATATCGGTAATTCTAAAATAATTTTGTTCGCTGATATATGTGAATTGAAAAGCGTTATCCACGGAAACCGTTTAACACAGGCAAATGAGTAAAATTACGGTGTAAACATTTACAAACTTTGGAAAGAAATTTATCGAGTCGCCCAATTGTTAAAACTCATCAATACATCAATCAATCATCGTGCGCACTACTAAAACAATTGATTTGCCTAAATGGAAATCCGCCTACAATTTCTTGATAAATTACAGCAATGCAACGAACGATATCGTACAAGAATAAATAGTGAAGCGACAGAACTATTCTGCCCACCAATTTATTCTCTTCTTAATCGTACAAGAAATGTAGTTTTTGCAAATTACTTGACTCATTATGTATAACGATCAATGACCTACTGAATATAAATAGATGAAATACGTAAATCCTCCAATTTTAAATAATATTAGATCTTATAACCGAAAAACAATCCCGCTTCTGCCAAAAGTATCGACGATCCAATATCCACGCATCTACTTCAGAAAATTGCTTGTCTACTGTAAGGATTGATTGTCTATTATATCCAGCGTTCCGCAAGAAATTTCACTTTCCGCCTATCGACAAGTAAAATGACCGACATCTCGAACTGTGAAACGAATCTCGTCGTCGTTCTTGGCTTCTGCTCGACGCAACGACAAAGCAGATAGATGACCCTGCCAACAAACGACCCTGCTTTTCGCGTGCCAAAAATGTTCCTGGTCGCGCGACTTCCCTCCCAAAATGCTCGCGTCGCATGCACAATCTCGAGTTAATTATAAAGCTCAATCTTCGAGAGAAAGGTCTCGCTAGAGTTCATTAAGACAGATTGCAAAATGCCTTTTTAACGAAACTGTGCATACAAGCTTGCAGTTGGAAGACGCAAAATGGAAAATATCTCCAATAAAATTGTTTTCCTGCGTCAGAAAAGTATAAAGTGGATATTTAAATGATTAGCAACAGTTTGGTGGATACACTTTTTTTTAAATTTTCAATGATGATTGTACTGCGAATACATTTGATTACTTGTCACGAATATGCAATATAAGTACAGTCGAACCGCGATAACTCAAGTCTCAAGGGAAGAGAAAAAAAACCTCGAATTATAGAGGTTTCGTGTTATCGAGTGTTCGAGTAAGAGAGGTTTAACACACGAAAGTTCGACTTACAGAGGCCTTGTATGACGGTTAACTTTCCGAACTGCGAGGACGGAAAGGAAGGCAAATTAAATTTTTTCGCGTGAATCACATTTTTATTGTATACATATATGAACGTAATCAGAAGACGAAAGTTAGGTCACTGTACATACATATATGTACCGACTTCTTATTGTTCAAAAAGTCTGTAATTTTGCTCCGAGTTAATGTATTAACACATTGTCTATCTATGAAAATTGACGAAAAACGGTTAGCTTCCATGGATATGCCCGTGGTCGTTTTATGTTTTGAGACAATCCTAAAAAATATCGAATCACTACTGACAACCAAAAACCCATGGAAATTAATAACGCCGAACTTTCAAATTACCCATTTCCGGCAAACATGATTGATTTTCGAGACACCTTAATTTGCCACGATCCTCAATTAACCGTCGTTTAAGTAAATTATCGCTGAAAAATTGAACTACACAACTCTAGCTTCATATCAAACGTCGAACAGAATGCATATGTACATACGTTCTCGGCCAACAAAATACCACGCGAATACCTCTGAAAATTTCAGTTCTTCGCCGAAGTAAAAAGAACCCGGAGATTTTGCCTCCGCCTCGACTAATTGTTAACAAACTCGGCAAACTGCAAGAAAAATCCGCAGATCGAATTGTTAACGAATCTCGAAGCACGCGGAACAACAGCCGTGGAAAAAAGTCCCAATCAAATGACACTCAATAACTGGGCCAAACTCGTTCGGCCCCGGAGGAATCGTAGCTCGAATTTCCGGACAATCAGAAGAGTGGCGGAACCCGGTAGGAATCAGAGGTGCAATCGACGGTCCGTGCAAAATCAACAGATCGAACACCGGCCGTACACTTTCGACTTCATTGCTTTCCATATTCACCGGAGAATTCTCGCGCGTTGATTGCGACCAGAAAGCTAAACGAAAAGTAAAAGTAGTCGTTCGTGAACGGAACGGCAGAATGGAAGAACAGAAGGAACGTGGCGAGCAAAAACGTGGACGATTTCTGGGTCGGTAAACCGGCAGGGAGGCTCGTCGCGTCGTTATTTACAGCTCTAATTGAAGGGGCCAAGTATCCGGTGACCCGCGCGAACTCTACAGCCTTTGGAGTAGGGTATAATGCCGACTAACAGACCAATGGTACACGCAAGACTCGTCTGGAGCACTGATCTATCCCAATATTCTCCCCGACCAACAGTGGTGTACGTACCCGGGAATCATCCCGACGTCCATTAACTTCCACGTGCTCGGCGCTATCCTTGCCGCAACCAACAATTTAGGGAACCTGAAAGATCCCTGTTAGAAAGCCTACGTTTCATAGCAACGCGGTTCGCTGCTCCATTACGCATTGTCCTTCTTTACAAATGGACTTCCTTGTTCGTTAAATAGGAGTGCAATACAGTAATCTGTCTTAGTTGGAAACGCACAGGCAGGTATTGAAATATGAAGAGGATCGAAAAACTTGTAACTTTGTTAAGAAAGACAGATGTCTGTCTTTGAGCTTTGACTAGTTACGTGGAGAATGGATAGCCTGTGAATGGATGATACTATTGTTCGTGTTCGTCTGTGGCGCTTTTGAATGGGCCGGAATACTTCCTGCGATCCTTGAAGTTCACTGCGATTTGGTAGTTAAAAGCGATTAAGTGGTATTCGTGAAGACATTCTTTGAGGCCCTCAATGGCTTGGACGCTTTTTGAAAAGAACGTACTGCTGGTTGGGAGTTAAGTAATTCGTACCAGAACTTGTAGAACGAGTATGTTATGCAAAATATCTGGTAAGTAATGCGACTCGAGTACGGTCATATGTGTACAGCCGACAATAGATACACGACCTTACACACTAGAATTTCGTTTGTTTTCAAGTGTCAACGGCTGGAATTTGATTTTACACAAGTTTCATTAGAATAGTCCGCATTGGTAAACAAGATGTTAATTACATCTGCATAATACTACAACGAAATAAAACAGGTTAAATACTTTATCGAACTACTTTAAACTCTGATTTGAATACATTGCCAACTATTTCATTAGTAAGGAATTCGCAAATTTGATTTCTTTCATTGAAATTGGATTAAGAAATTTCACTCTCGATTACTTAATATTCTATACTTATCGCTAAATTCATCTCTATCGGTGTAAACGGCTATCACTAAAATACTTATAATGCTATTAACATTGAACTACAGTGTTACGTACTAAAAAAATGCCGCATTTTTTATTAAAACAAGTGGACAAAATTCTTTATGCGATACAAAGAAATTAAACAATTCATTGTTCAAAGCAAACTGGATCAATTTAATCACTGACTGTTACCTAGGTCTTGCTCTACCGTATTAACGAAATGGCAACGAAATTCTCTCGAGCACTATCACTTTCGTCAATGGAACGCGACTAGTATTTAGCAAGGCTTTCAATGCATAGATTATGCAAATAGGAGCCTACAAAAGTTTCGTCCGGTCATAAATGTTCGGAGAATTCGATTTTCAAGATTACCCTAATCACGACAATTACAGTATCACTCACTCGAATCATTATCCACTTATCACTTAACGAGATTATCACTTAACTAACTATCAAACCCATTAGCACAACCACATTTTCAGATACCTCAAAATCGAGCATGCTTAATTAATAAAAAAAAGGTATTAGATAAATTATACGCTCGTTCCATTACATTTAATTATTACAAAATTCTAACTATTAGTCGTCACGCCGCGCTTAAAACCCAAACGCAAGGTCTCATGCTTCATAGACTATCGTGAAGACCTTTACCAAGAAGCAGTAAAAATTCAGGAATAAGTGTTTAATATTAATTTCTCGGAGGACATTATATTAGAAGGACAATCTATTAACACCAATCACATCCACGTGGGTCAACAAAAAATACGACAGGCCCCAAACTCGTACGATACTACAAACAGAACCTCGATTAACCGGATCAGGCCTATCCACAGTCTCGGCTATCCGGGATGTCGAATTTAGTAATAATGCATTTACATAAAATTCGATGATAAAATAGAAGAAGTGGCTGTTTTAAGTCAAGATGTTCAACATTTGAGAAAAGTTTGCTTCCAATCATTTCCTCTAATAAAAATACCTGCAGCCTGTCTGCCTCCCGATTAGACGGGTCAATCGGGATCCTACTGTATTTCATATTTCGCGAACAACAATTCCTCGACAATAGAGGGGGGGGGGGGAGAAAATGATGACCGGACATCCGTCTGTCTTGGCTGCAGGAGTAACTACGCGGCCGGTTACGAAAGGAGAACTTAAACTCGATGGAATGCGCTGCGAGAAACCGGCTCTCCTGGCGAGAGAGAACGGCCAGCGAGGAAAAAGAAGCCGAGGATGCTTTTTTGAGGCCTGAATGCAAACCGTCTTCTACGAGAATTCGCAAAAACCTCGCCGCATTCATTCCTTTCTGCAAGGGAATCCTCGATAGCGATGGGCCCGATCAGATCAATCGCCGTAATCGACCTTTTGCATTAAGCTAAATCGAATGGGCCACCTATCCGTTGGAGTCATTGACACGCAGGCAGATTTCTCCGGTGTATAATTAATTTTTTTACCCGGATTACGTGGACATACAGAATATTATCCTTATAAGATCTCCGGTATTTATAGACACGTGAGATCAAAGGGGATTCTATACATTTCGTTTATTTATGCTTATTTATGCGTATGTGTCTAACAGTATCTTTTGCAACGAATACTTTTTTGTGTGGGATATTGTTCGAAGGTCGCCAGATGCTTCGCGATTTGTAGATTAATAGGAAACGTTGAAGCGAGGGAAAAATATCGAAGTGATCGAATGTTGCTAAGTAGCTGATGTTCATTAACATATAGCACGCTTAAACGCTAAAAATAACACAGGAATTCCGTATTGTATAATAAAGTATTTAAAGCTCGAAGATGTTTCACGGCGAGTGTGATATTTTTGGATACTCGTTAAAAACGAAGTACGAATATATTAAATGATCAATGTAAGATGTCCAATTAAACGTCTTCCTTGTACGAAACATATCGAATTCTTTTTATACATCCGGGAAAATATGAGGTTGCAAGAAGATAATCAGCTAAACGCAAACGAAATAGCAATTCTGATTTTCAAATGAAGGATTGAACAGTCCTATTGTTTCGATAATGCAAATACAAAATCACAACGTCAACTCGTGTCACACGTTAATTCCCAGAACGGAGTAGTGAACTCATATTAGTGTGATCATCCAAGAAAATAATTTAGTCAGGCATTCTGGATTCTAGGTTCAAAATAAAGTACTCAAAAAATATCAATGGTAAATAACAAAAATTCTAAATAAGATTTAGACTTTTCCCAATTTTATTGCACAAAAAGCGTACGGCGATCGACTTGTTCGAATGTTCCAAGAATCGGATCAGTCCCATCGCTACTCGCTGCTAAGGTAAGGCCAGGCGCACGCCCATCCGCTCGGCCAATCAGCGAACGCTACGTCATCTCGTACGATGTAACGGAGAGACTTACCCACGTGGTAAGCATCGTGTTATTTTAGTATCTCACCACGAGAGAATCTACCGATCGCACGCTTTTATTTTCAACGACCATTCTAGAATTTCGCAACGTGCATCACCCAGCAAATTATCTGGCCAACAATAATTCCATTTTCGAGCAAGATTATTTCTTCTGTTACGCACACGCGTTTCGATCATATACCGATGAAATAACGCGACTAATAAAAACAAAGCAAACGTTTCGCGCGGTGCAACATATGGTGTATAGCTCACTTTGAACTCGTTGCAACGATGCATCTCGTGCTCCGTTTAATTGACCAATTAAACGATGCAACAAAAATAACACCGGTCGTATTACTAGCCGCAGCTTTTCCACCCTTTAATATTTCCCTGCTGGGATCTTATTAGCCACAGAAAGTACGTTTATTCTGAGGCAGTATCAGCGTTATTTATTAACCCTTATGTTAGCAACCAAAATGGAGTAGAAGTTCGAAGCTTAGTTATTCGAATTATCTTGCATAAATTTGCTTTCACAAAACGTGAGTTGACGTGAAATTGTTCAAAGAATCGAGATCTAGAGCGGTTTTGCGATTTTTTATCAAGAACATACAAAAATCATTCAAGAAAATATAGAAATGGGTACCCGGGTACCGGGTTGCTAACATAAGTGTTAACAAAGTTATTATAAAGACAGGTATGCGAAAACGTAATGCATTTACGGGAGTGTACGCAATAATAATATGTCAATAATATGTTACCGTGTCTAGTCAAGACTTTGCAATATTTGGGAAAAATTTCTACCGATTGAGCCAAATAATCGAGACCTTACTGTACCGTATATTCGCACTACTAAATTGGAGTATTTACGCGGACAATAGTAATTGCGCACCAGATGCGACCGATTGAATGAAACCAAGGGCACGGCGAATGATGTGTAGGTCAGTTAATAGTTAGTCATCGAGACGTAGCGGAAGATGTAAACAGATTTAAGTATTCATGGAGGCGCAGTAGTTCTCACGAGATCCAACGGGGGTCTATTAAAATCGCAACAGCGAATCGCGCCAGGAATAAGCCGAAAATAACTAAAGGTAGAGCGCCCCGACGCTGCCTCCAAATGTTCCCGTCTAGTATTTGGAGTCGGAATCGCGAAAATCGAAATCTACCTACTTGCATCGGAGAATAAGTTGTCACAGGTACGCGTCAGCCGTTGCGGAGTGTCAATCAATTTTTGGAGCACGCGTAACGCGCGCATTTCCCTTACTCACTGGACCTCTGTTCCGATACACGACGACAACGACGATTGCTCGACGCAAACTTTGTTAACCGAAAGTCAGACAATCTTGACGTGCACGAGACGGTGTTCGACCCTAACGATAAGGGAAAACGAGAAGCGAATGAACCCTTTCGTTATGAAGAACGTATATGTAATGGTCAGATATTCAGCAAGCGTTTTTACTTTCGATGGCACCGGAGCGAAAGGGTTAACCCAATTCTTAAACAGTGGCCTAATGGTCAGGATACGCGATTAATTTTTCGCTTGCAATAAAGAAAACATATTAAAATTGTAAGGAAAAATATGATGTAAATGGTTCGGTTCTAGAAAAATGCACGTCATATCAAAGGGTTATCCTCGAACTCAAAGTTGAAGGATCGCTGCGTTGGATAGATCATGAAAATGAAAGTGGTTGAATGGAAATTAAATCATAGGGATTTACGTGTGACTGGAACGGTACCTATGGGATCTTAATAATCATTTTCCAGCGAGAATTGGTAGTTGCAACTTTACAAAATGGTAGTTTGGTAAATTGGTAGTGGAAGATTTATAAAATGTACTCACGGGAGTAGAACGCGGTGACGAGCAGGGCAAGCCAAGACAGCTGTTTCTCCACGAGATTTCTCATGTTCGATCTCCTTTGACGACGTTTGATTCACAGATACCAGTCACTAGGGACGAAGTGGCAGTGTAAAACTCGATTAGGATTGGCCGGCACACCGGCAAACGTTTCTGATGCGATCGTGTCTTTCCTCGAATGGATCGTAGAAAGCAAAAGAACGCGTCACACGCACCGTTGTTCGGTTTCCCTGGACACGGTAATAGTGTTGCTCTTAACTCGCGAAGACAGGTCAAATTTATGACAACTTCGTTACGATACAATCCGTATAACGCAACCGGCTGTGCACGACTGACTCATGGGAATGTATTTTGGCGGCATGAAGCTTTAAAGGCGTGCGTGAACTGCGCGTGCGCGGATCGCTCACGCCACCGGACTTGTTTGGTGGGGTATCGAGACTGCTTCTTTCTCTTTCACTATTAGTTCTCCGATGTTTTCTCGGTTATGCTGTTTCACCGAACTACGCTGGCGCCGGTATCGTTACAGCTTTCGATTCGCTCGACGTGCAAGATCATTAATTGAAAGCCTTAGCGGAACAACGATAGAACAAGATCTTGTATTCGCCTCGAGAATGGAATTTAATTAAGAGCGGGCTTTCATTGTCGATGGATAATAGCGACGGGTAATTAGAGGATTTTGGCGGAACACCGACACAACTGGATGTACGCGCGAATGCAACGGTGTCCCTGATCATGATGACGCGATGCATCGCGTGAAAGGCTGTGACGATATGCCTGAAACGTTGCAAATCTTCAAACTGTTTGTTTTTATTTAGAAGAATGAGAACAGTATTGAATAATTGTAGACTAGATATTAACTGTAAATATTCTTGTATATAAAGTAATTGATTTTGTATGTTCTGTTATATTTCATATGAGCGCGTGACTGCATTCGAAACTTTGTATATTGAACTTCTGAGAAATAATGAGAAATAATAATTTTATTTATAAGTACTGTTATCTATTATCATTTTCTTTCTGCACAGTATCTATCGTTGCTTCGCACAGCTTTGAGCATTGGATTAAAATAAATAAATTCTGAGAATTTAGAATGTTAACGCGAAGACGTCATTCCATTGATCAAACTTTTCTTCTATTACGAAATAAATGTCGTATTTTACACGACTTCTGAAGACAACTATATTCTTTATTAATGAAGTATATACTATAAGTATGTACTATAAGTACGTCATATTTCCTCCCTTCTCACTCTCTGTTTGCTTCTTTCTGGCTCATGTTATTCAAATTACGCAGGGATGAGTTGTTTGCCGTTTCTAATCATAATTGAATATTTTTGTCGTCTACTCTAGTTGACACTTCAACATTAAAAATTACTGTATACCGTGTAGTAATTTCCATTTAGCGAAAACAAAGAAAATCGATACCAATTAAATATTCTTGGATTTCTTGTTAATGATAAATTGTATTAATCGCATTAAGGATTACCTAATTATCACACATCCGAACGATGAACGAAGTTATATATCGAACATGAAATTTTCGAAAACGTGCATAACAGATATACATGCGGTGAATCGAAACACTATGACGTGTATATATCTACATACGTTATTCGAACCGATACGGCAAATAGAAATTCCAAACCGTGACGCAATAAGAGGATTTTCTCTGTAAGTAGATTATGTTTGCCACGGAAACGAAAATTCGCTGTGTTTACCGACACGTGGCAACAGATCGCAGAGGGTGTTAAAAATGCACATTTCACTAAATAATAATGGCTACCCCTTCGTATAGGAACAAATAAATTTGTTACATAACAAAAAGATTAGTTCACTTTGGATAAATGAAAACGGGAGGTAAGTTATTCAATATACCTTTTCAAAATGAATGCGTTCTATTAGTTGATTGAAAACCAAAAATACGAGCACTACGAGATATTGAGGAATAATGGTTAAAATTTGAAGAAACTTGTGACGTGATCGGCGAATGCTTTTCAAAGCTTGTTTTGATTGCACGATGTTTATTCACAAATTAATTCTAATTCATTTAACGTTGAAATGAAGAAAAGTTGTAAGAAAAGAATATTGTTTTTGAATCCCGTTATAGATAATACTCTGGGAACTACAAAAACTATCTGTTAAAATGACGAAGTTCAGACGTTTGGGAGGTTTTGAAATTTCTACGCCACTGCATTAAAACACCGCAGGTTTCTACATTATTCAGCAACGAAATTAATAGCACACCATTTTTTATTTTGAATATGCACCATTATGAACCACGAGGACAAAAATACGGTACAAAAACATGTACCTTAAAAATGCTACTGCACTACTTTTTTTCTAGTTATCAGGATAAACATTATACAACCCTTACACGCGGCTGTGAAAACTTTAGTATTCACCCTAGACTCACTCTTCCCAAAACATTTCTATATAACTAAGCAGGCACATTCTTTTTCTTTTTCTTAAGGAAACCTCTTTACATTTGACTATCTAAAAGTGCAAGCTACACTTGAAGTTACTTTTCATTGGCTGCAAAGAAAAGGTCAACGAAAAGTCCGATAGCACAGATTTCTGTACATTTATCGATCGAATACTCCTTCCTCATATGCCCTCTGGTTTTCCTTTCCTCCCGGCAGTTCCTCTGCAAAATAATACGTTTACATAAAAGCTCCCGAAGGGTTTTGACTAGAGGAAAGAAAGAAAGGAAGAAATGTTAACGCTCGATTTACAATTCAAGCGTGCCGCTTGAGGGCCTTCGAGTCCTACGAAGAAGGCAAAAAAAGCTTTGCAAATAATGTCGACTGCAAACTGCGGAATGGTGCAAGAAAAGAAAGAGCCTGATTTTAATTTCAAATGTGGTCGCTGACACTATTGACACGCGAATTAAACCACCCATCGTGTATATACTACGTTGTTCAGTTGTCCGATATTTGACGTGCATTAAGCACTATGAAAGTTCATTGGAAATTATTAAACACGCCACCGCGATTACTGTCTTACACTTGAAACTGTCGTTCTTTCCAGTTGCTGGAAACAATTTCTGCTACTCGTCTGGACGGGCCCGCGCAATCGCTGCATATGCAAAAGCGCAAAGAATAATGAAACAATGAACAGAGGAACGGGGCAAACCCGCCCTTTGTACCACCGACAGCACAGAGAGAAGTTTATTAAATCTGTCAGACTGTTGTGTTGCGCTACTTGCTCTTCGAATATAACATTGTAACGATGCAAGGAAATAATATTGTACTGAATAATAGGATTAGCCTGTGACACTGTTACTGACGTCGTTTTGTAGCTATTGCTGTTTAAGTCGACAATTTATTTGTTCTACACACATGAAAACCTATGTTCTCGTGTTAAAAACATTTGCACTGTTGGTTACAAAAAACGAATCGGTTCTTCTGTTTTGAATGGTGTGGTAATGGTGGCTAGATATGAAAGAATGATATCAGAATATGACTGGTACATGCAGGTTGTTCCTCAAACTAATGCTTGGAGAAGACGTGTAATAATTTTATTCCGTTGAACGATATCGTAGCGAGGTGGCAAATCGTTGTATCTGGATGAATTTTGTATTTGTTAATATGTTTCAATCGCTATGTGCTTCGACTTTAACGGAGACTATTAACACTCAAGTAGTAATGTAAATTGAACGTATTATTAATTAAGACTTGCGCTCTATTAAACGAAATATCAATGTACACTATGGATAAAGAAATGGCTATGCAAATTTTACAGCCATAAGGACACATTTGCGAATTATTTTTACTATGCTACGAAAATGCACAGCATGCTATGTTCTCTCCCTCCTGTCATATGCTGACCCTTTCGTAGACGCTAAATGTTTGAAATATTAAAGGTACTAAGATTATATTTCAACGGTACTCGAGAAATTTTCTAAAGCAACCTTATCATTCCCTCTCAATTAACATTCCATAGTTTTTGTATTTCATTAAACGCTACCTCTGTTTATTGTTTCTGTTGTTTGTAATTCTGCTACCTTTCCACTACATTTCCAAAATAATAGAAATAACTAATTTTGACCCCCGAAAAAGAGTTGGTGAAGAAGATTTTCTCTCTTTGGTCGTTTCAGCTTCGTGCAGCGTACCATGTGCCCCCTTAATTGAGCATAGAAATTCCCGTGGATATACGATAAACCCACTTCTCTTGTACGCCCGCGTTCTCATGAAACTTCAGCGCTCGCTGTTTTTCTAGTTTGTCGAATTTGCATTATGCAAATCTTGAATTTGATTACATCGAGTCAGTGACCGAGGCCGAGCATAACCCAGAATTCTATTTATAAAAGAATAGAATAATTTTTCAAATAATTTAGAAATGTCCTAGTGTAGCTAACAGATTAACGCCTATTTTTCGACGGTGCCCCGTGGTATGTTAAGTTGCGTTACGTATGGGAGCATGGTTCAGGTGATAGGAGAGAAAGAGGAACACGAGAAATCGATTTCAAATTGCTACCATTTTAAGAAAATTTTAAAATTTTATCCCAAATCTGTTACCTGCGATAACCAGAGTCGCGCGTGACACTAGAATACCCCATTAATTTAGAGTTACGAGACAAACCAACATTTCCTGCGACTCCTTGATTTCGCATCAGGTGGCATGGTTAGCATACGCAGAAAACGTTTATCAATAACCAGGTGGGCGCGGAATCGCTTTGCAATCGTATGCAACCAATCGCGACAATTTTACCTTTACGAATGGAAGTCCATTCACTGAACACTAACGCATACAGTAGATTATCTACTTTCACGTTACAGCAAGATAGAATCCAATCGAATTTTCGTCGGAATCCAAGTGGTCTTACAATGTATAAATATTCGAATGTATGTATTCCTAATCTCTCCTAATTTCATGATTTCGTTTCCTCTCTGAAGATTACAAATTCAGTTTTTCTTAAATAATTTCTTTAGTGTGGTATTTATCTTCATTTACCAAGCATACTATATTTCCATTGCACGAATAAATTTGAAAGACCTCAAGTATATATTATCTGTTACAAAACATTGCAGCTAGTATAAAAACTCATAATTACCACAAAAAATAATAGTGTCAATAATTCTGTAATATCGGACGAATACAAATTAGTTATGATATTTGAATATCCGTTAATATAACTCAAGTATATTAATTTAATTGCATGGTAAATTTAATTAAAAAATTTAATAGGAATATAATTCTTTATTTATCTCAAAATGTAACTGTATTATTGAAATTTCCTTATCCATCATTTCCAATGTAATCGCAAATAGTATTCGATGGTGCCTAAAGATTCCAAGACATTTAAAATGAGTAAATCGATTGATATCAGCAAGTACGATTGAACTAGACACAGAATCATAAAGTCTTTTTGAATTTGGCGAGCTACACTGGCAATGACAGGCAAAAGACATAAGGAAAGATGAAAATGACGATGTTAGCTTTGAAGAAGTAGTTGTCCTTTACATTCAGAACTTTATATTCGAGGAAATTAATTTAAACAAATTTATTCCACACTTGTATAGTTTAAATTAATATGTTTTGTTCCACAACGTTAAATAGCACATGTTTCACAAATGGATTGAAAAACTTACTTACAACAAGGTTAATAAATAGTGGGCAACACGTGTCCAACTTTATAAAATTTATGGGAAGTTATTTTGACTTCAAGGAAATATCAATAAGGATAGTTTCTCTCCTATTAAAAAAATATTCTCAATAAATTAAAGATACATGAATGTTGTATAAGATTTAGGATTGTTTTGTTGTTAATGTTGATAAGAATTTCGAAGATGATAGGTATAAAAGAAATTTATAGATATTTATACAAGAATTTCAGAAGAAAAAAAACAAGGGTAGCAATAATTTACAGGAAAACATTTGCAAGTGGTATTTATTCTTACGAAAAGAATTCAGAAGTAGCATAGCAAATTTAAGATAAAATGATATAATAACATGATTTATTCATTTACTTGTACTTGAAATTATTTATGGCAAATTATTAGAGTATGCTTAAATGCTAGTTTTACTACGCAGTGTTATCAAAACTTTTTCTTGAAAGTGAATGAAATTGCGAGTTGCGAGTGTATTATTCCGGTGTCATGTCCCCACCACCACGATGGCCTGTCCACGTAAGAATCGTACGATACTGACGTGGTTGGTTCACTACACTCTCCCGTTTACCTGGCCACGTTAATGGAAAGATACGTATGACGTATGACGTCACCTGTACTTACATAAGAATAATGTTTAGATTAGTCAAAAAATATTTCTTGATTACTGGGTTTCTCGTGCAGAGTGTCTCGTGCATTTGTAAATGCGGGGAATATGTTTTTGAAATAGTTTAATGAAGAAATGATTATCAAGCAATGTTATGGAAATAACGTGCACGATTTTCTTTTATGAACTACTATGTAATTAAAATAAGGTAGACAAGATTATCGATATTACGTGAAAGATGCAATTTTACCAATGGCAGCCTTATCTTTATTTTATTGACAGTCGTTTCATTTTTAATATAATATCGTTACTAAAGAACCTCAGGATTAAGTGAGCAGGGGTAACATAACTTGAAAGAAAGAAGGTAAATTTCTCATAGCACATCAAATGTAATCAATTGTGCATTTGCATCATACTATATAAACACAAAGCTATACTATCAAATATACCTGTAATTTATACAGTCGCGCGTTACTAATAAATGTAAATCACAGATCTTACTTAAATATTTTTAATTCTACGATATTTCATTGTTTACTTCAGAATCAGTTTTTCCCTCGGAGAATGTAATTTTTCATCCGTTACGAAATTATGAAATAACGATATTTTCCATATACACATATTTCCATTGCTTGAAAATGCATGAGTTCGTCTGGATTTGTCGGTTAAAATAATGGTTTATAAATATTCAATAATGTTATCAAGTCGTGTCAAGGTAATGCGTATAGTTCTGCATTATGATTTGAGGAAGTCAACAGGCTTTTCATATGTAAAATACGATAAATAGATCTAAATAGTTATTGACTATCAATATGGCTCGTAAATTTATATTTATTTTCTTTCGTTTCAATTTACTGCCAGATACTTTTGTGAAGTATCAGGAGTAGTTTAATGTAATATTTTTCATTTTGTATCCGCGCCTCAACCGACACGTCGCAATACGTCCATTTAATTAACAAATCGAACCGCCGAAATTCTGTTCTGACCAGGAAAATCGATATTAAATCGATATTAAAGTGGCCACGTCAAATGTATTTCAAATCCACTTGCTTTACCTCTAAATGGTGAGAATGTGCGTCGTTTATTCGTTAACGTAACGTCACTTTCAATTTCGCTTATCACAAAAGCCGTTCCACTTCTTAACAACCAAAAGCACTTCCGACTTCGCGGAGCGTCGTGTCGCGGCGTCGCGTCTCGTTTCGGTAATTCGATAATTTTTTCCCAGAGTTGGAGCATCTAATTGCCTAATTGGTTCTACGTGGAATTACTCTGTGCGCAATGTATGCAAATATATTCTCTGGCTAACGTAAATGTTACAAATTAACACGCTCCCCACGTGTTCAGGCCTGTGCCGAATTTACTGATAATTGTATTGCAACGATTTTTATCGTGACAGTGGAACACGATTTGTGATGTTGAAACGTATATCGATGGGCGCCATGTAAAAATAGTGAGAACTAAATGGCAAAATTGAAATGATTTTGCATGCTTGAGAGAATACTTGACGATCATGAAAGAATATATTTTCGACGGAAGTAAGTTTTTCATCGAGGTTTAACGTCATGCAATTACGGAATACTTTCGACTACCAACCAGCGACGATTTCGCGTATTTTGTTATGCGTTTCTCGACAATGAAGCCTTGGTTCTTACGAACAGCAAAGACTTAATCTGAAACCGTTTTTCCGTTCGATGCGGTGGCATATGAACTTTGGAGAACGAACGCAGCGTGTGTGAACTGTACTCCATTTTCGAAGAGTAAATGAAACGGCTGGTCCGATAAAGAAATACGACTTGTGGTCCTGAAAAAAATGACATATATAGTATGGCTGAATGACAAAGTGGAATTTAATTTGAAAATAAAATGAGAATTTTTAATTGAACAATACGCTGTGGATTTGAATTTTGCATTTATTTCGCGAGTTCCATTTGTAATGAGCTAATATTATTTGAAACAACTTCATGTTTCTCACAGCAATTTTTATGCATACATATATTCTTATTGACACTCGGTATTGTATATTTTTGTGATAGCGAAAATGAGCGTAAAATTGATTTACGATAGAAAACTCGCCAGCTTAATAGACATTAGTGCCCACTGCAGGTTGCAGAACAATATATTTGTATGTATTAAGTCGGTTACGACACCTTATTTTGAATTTATGCAAAATATGAATAGTAAAGATTATGGGCATCTTTAATTTCGAAAATAATTGTTGAACAAAAACGAAGCTTTACCTTATATGGCTACGTAAGTATGTATGGAAGTGAGTATGCAACCTATTCACTGTGTGGGAGCTCTATTTAAGATCTTCACTACTGAAACTCAATAGTCCACTTACTGCGGTTGGTATAGTGCATATCTTCACTAATGGCAGCTCAATTACTCATTCAAGCGAAAAATTATGTTTCTCATTACGCGCGTTTTCTTCTAATTACCCATTGCAGAAATCATTATGTATAGTGTTAAACGAAATTAAATACTTACAAAAATATTCGGAACACCGATATTCTCCATCTCAATAATTAATTAGCAAATGACAAATGTGAATTTCCACAAATCTTCAATAGTTACCACTTAGGATTTAATTACATTATACGGTAGCCAATTACATTTGTTGCGTAGGAATGAAATTTTGGGATAGTTTGGGACAATTATCCCAATGGGAAAATGTTTTAAAGTGAAATTGTTCATTGTGAATTTTGTTCCGCCTATCACGTAACAAGAGAAAAAGACATTAACGAAATTAGTAACGTAAAATGGGCGTAAAGCTATATTAGGATTATTCTGTACGTAATATGTAGATGGAACATTGTAATAAGTACGTGTTTTGAAGCAGCAGAGACAAGGGTAATCCATCATACCTGAAATGATCACATTAGCACGATAACAGTTTCTGATTACTTTTAATCATTTTTATATGACAAAGTAGATTAAACTTTGGACAGTACTTATTCTCACTATTTTGTTTTGATAAATTTCTGAGAAATATTAATTCTCCAAATTAAAATATTGACGTTCGTTTACATACATTATATCTGAAACCAATATACAGAAACTAATGTAATTAAACTTTAAAACCTACTCTATATATTTATTTCTTTATTGCTGTGAACAGTATGCCAAATCAAACTCGCTGCAAATTTATCTTCGACAGCCTATGACACTTTTAAATATTTAAATAACTCGTATTTACAATAAAATATCAATCAGTTCACATGCTTCGCATATTATTATATTCCCTCGCGGAATTAAATAATTTTACAATAATGGGAATGAGAAAGTTTCGAAGACCAAAGAATAATGATCCTAGAACTGATCATTATTTTCTGGCGTTCGGGTCGTTCTCATTCCCATTATTGTGAAATTATCGGAACGTACATTGCTTTTGACACATAAGTAGATATTAGATAGATCGATAGAAACTGTCTCGTAGAAAAATTTGAAGAGAACAAATATAAAGACCAGTTGACCTTCCCCCTGCTCGTTCTCGTTACTCCATTTTCCCGAACGTCGCATATCGCCCAGTAAAACGACGATTTACCGTCAACGGAATAATAAAAACAGCACGTTTAATGGGGCGATGCTTCACGATGTGTCAAGCGTGTTATATGTATAATAAAACGGGTTCGATACAATCGTACTGAGTGCACTGGTGAACGTCGAATATTTTGCTTAATTGCACACTGTTATTATAATCTCGTAGGTGGCGTAATTGTTATTAATTTAGGCCCTCGGCGTGTGGAATTGTTTAGGTGACAATTTTTCATTATTCTTCGAGTTCAAAACTGTTGCCCTGTTGCCTTATCGTCTGACAATTCAGACATTTAACAATGGCATTTCGTGATTAATGACATGGTGGAATCGTGCAATGAACAAAGTGATACTAGTCTCGATTGCTTCCCTAGTTGTTGACTTTAATGATTTAATTATATTTCCAGTTTTAATGGCATGAACAGAGTGTTTGTTCGAGAAGTTCCGCATTTTATCGTTGGATCTCGAGTGTTCTTTTTTCTTTACCTGACTTTTCTTGATTCTTTCCCTGACCCAACTTGTACTGATCTACGCGAAATTGACCTAAATGCGAGAGCTCTTTTATATTGTTCAATGTTTCACGGTTTTACGAACGATGGAATTGTTACGGCCACGCTTTATTAGTGTAGCTTTCTTTCGAACTGGGACGATTAGTGATACACAATTTTTATGTACAATTCATCTAGGTCAAGGAGATGTATATTATATTTTGTGCGGTTTAAATTAAGATTCATTCTGTTACGTTGATAAACGAAATAAATGCAGGTACCCCTCGTATAACACGGATATTCTGTTCAATAAAAACGCCGCATTATGCGAGATTCGCAATCAGATCTAATTTATTCGTACGGACTTGGGATGGGAATATTGCTGCGAACGTCATTGGCCCATTACATGAAGCACTTTGCTACTGGTGATTCCGACAGTGCCGCACATACAATGTATTTTAGAAAATATATAATGTGAAAGGATTTCTAGACCGCGTTATATCGAAACTGTGCGCGTTATACGATGGTTACTGCCTCAATTTCAAAATCGCGTTGTTAAAGTACCGCGTTATACAAGGGTTGCCTGCATGTCTTTTCAGGCATTAAGTTTGACCTAATTATGATTCACTTACTTCGACTTACTTCAACTACCCAGTCAGCCAAACCTGCAATAACAGCTTCTGTGTTGCTACCAGCTAGGTTTTGTAAACAGAATGGCTGCAGATTTGATGCAGATTCTGTTTGCAGAACCCAAGTGCGGAAGCAGATGGCTACGGATCTGTAGAGAGAATCTGCCAGTTCTGTTGCCAATCTGCTGTCAATCTGCAGGCAGATGGCTGTTAGGGTAACTTCAACATGGTAAATACGTTTTATAAAATATTATTCATCGATTTTTAGTCTCCTGTCGTTTCTCCACTAACCGTTAATGACGTCGATCCATTATTTCACATTGTAAATATTCAGCTCAAGTCTACGCCATATAATACATCGAATAATAATATAGAAAGACTAATAAGAATTTTTTCCATATTAATAAATATTTTGTATAAAGATTATCGTATGGAGTACCAAAAAAAAATAACAGATATTTAATGTAATACAACGCGATCGTAACTCGTTAAAAATGACAAAGAAGCAAAGGCTGCGATAGAAGTTTAACGAAGCGACCAGTAAATAAAAGTGTTCCAAAAAGAACGGTCACCTATAACTACTTTATCTACCGTCCAATTCCTTGGCTGCGTCGCTTCAGCCGCATCATCGACGCACGTCACTTGGCGTCGCCGTCTGACCGGCGTCGTCGCGGCGCCCGGCGTCCTTTTGGCTTTTTCCTAGTCTGTTTCACCCTAGTTATTACTGCAGAACGATGTACGCGGCCATGTAGAGATGTATGCTCATTCAAGGTCGTGTCGACACACTTTCCTTTGGAAACCTACTTTCAGAAACCACATGACGGAAATCTTGTTGTTTAATTCGTCTATTAAATGTATAATATATACATGTCTGTGCTTTCTTTCTATGAACGTAACCAGGAACAATTAAAAACCACTTATGTATATACTTCCTAGATGAAAGAAAATATTTTACGTTGTGCAGGGTGACAAGGGAATATGTGGGCAAACTTTGGTACCGTATTCTACTATTAATACCTAGAGATGAAGAAGGCTCATATACGAACATAGGCCCGAAAACTCTTCCTTTCCGAGATGTAAGACACTTTCTGTTTGCACTGGAAATTCACTAGAACAGCTGTGAAGCGCAAAAGTTCAATTTCTTGTCCTTATTTCTTTTGCTAAAAGTAAATTATGTGTTAGAGCAAGTTATGTTGATACCGAAGGCAGCGTGCTAATTATCGTAGTAATTATTATCGTAGTAAGCATCGTACTAATAATCGGTATGTATCTAAACGTTTCATAGTGAAGACAGTATTATCACTATAATTTATTCTAATATATTCGTTCGATACTCCATAATAATCGAAAGTATCTATTTCTTCGAAAGGGTTTTTCATTCTTAGGAACAGTAGAATACCAAAGTTTGTCCGTCTATTTTCTTGTCATCCTCAATACGTACGAATAAAAATCTTTGTGTGATGTGGACTATTAATATTCTAATCAGTTCAATAGAATCAGTGATCACGTCTAAAGTTCATAGCTTTATTACTTTTTAAGAGTAACAGTTCTGATGTGGAGAAATTCGGTACTGTTTAATTCAGTCACAGAGTAAATGGAAACTTTGTTTCGCTTCGAGCAACGATTCTATATAGAAGCAAATTTTATCCAGGTTAATAGAAGAGATTCGATTACAATTTGTTTGCTGACTTATTTATAAGGTCTGTACATTTCACCCGTTCTTGTGAAATAATAGAAAATTGAAAACCATAATTGTCCGAATGCTATCTGCAAATTCCAAGCCAATTAAGAAAACCAGAGCGACTATTGCACGAATAAATGTGCGATCCGTTGTGAAATGGCTCATTCAATTCTTTCATGTTCCTTCTTATTTTCCCTCCTTTATTTTCCGCTTCCGCTGTTTGTCTCTTTGACAGCCGTTCGTTCCTGTTTCCTGTCCGGTCTTCAGAGAAACTCCTGGAGGAACGGGTGACAGTGCATGAGGGAAAATGAAACGAAGGACAGAGGACGAACGAAGTTTCTCGTTTGTCGAGACGTGGCCCAGTTTCACGGGAACACTTCATCTGATGGAGTCGTTCGAGAAATACTTTACTTAAGTGTAATGTAAACGGTGGGTAATGGATTCCTGGCGAATCTTTGAGTAATTGCATGTGATTTTCTGTACACCTTTACACACCTCCAATTATACGTGGGTCTATACGAAAATGTAATTTCCAGTGGAAACACATAGCGGCGCAATTCGCTATGGAAATATCTGTGAATTGAGTTACGAATGAAATTTGTCTGGCTGTGTAATACGCTTAAGGGGCGTTTCGAACTTGTTAGAAAGTATCGAATTTTAATTGAGATCTCCGTTTGCGGTACTCTGTGTGCATTGTTCTTGGTATTATACAATAGCATTTTTACTGTATTAACGTAATGTACCTTATGTTGATAATTTTTATAAATTCGCTATTTATAAATGTTATGCCTTCAAGTTGCATTACTTTTGTCGCGATAATACGAAAGGTTTGACTTCAGTGTTTGTATACTTATATACTTTCGTGATTTTTTATGGAGTCGAGCGTATATTACAATAATTTTCAATTGTTCTTATTGTTGGGAAACTTAATGGAAAATTGAGAATTACTTTACGTATTAAATCGAGGAAAGCTGAGAACGTTTTAGCAGGCTTTATTTTTCCCAGACACTCTGTTCATTCGTAATTAAGAGTACACATAACGAATCAATAATATTTACTTCGATTCATTTTCCAACTTCGATGCATGGTTTCAGCGGAAAACATGTTTATTGAAATGCGAAAGTCAAGCGTATATCCTTTTACAATTTCCATATAATTATCTCTTTGATATCGTTTTTCTTTTTTATGGAAACGACGGGCAATAATTGTTTTAAACAAGTAACGCATTGTTACAAAGTGCAGTGACACGTGTGAATTTAAGTACACAAGATTGCCGGTTAAACTTTCAATTTTTACATTCTGTGTAGAGTGCGAAGATCGTGCGAAACGGTCTAACGCTTGTTTCAAAATGTCAGTTCTTGACTACTTGAAGAACTTTATTCCATTTTCATCGCAAAGAAAATAAACATTGGCCAGCATCATCCGTAGATCAGGGATAAGTGTTCCTTGCGTTAACTTTTACTATTAACAGAAGTTGTTTTAAGAAAACAAAAGTGGTCGCAACGCAATTGAACATATCTAAAGTTAAGACGGTGTAATAAAAATAATGAAATGATTTTATACTAATTTTGTACTCACATTAAATATGAAAACGACACTCATCCAAATTAATGGCTATCGTATAGCTGCTTATTACAAGATGTTTTGCATCTATTTTGCAACATTTAGAATTTTCCTAACGAGGAAAAAACACGGTACATTGCATGGCTAATGCTGAAAATTATGTTGTGTGGAACGATTCCGCGAATAAAATAATAATTGTGTTTATCGCAAGCCGAAGAGCGAGTAGTAATAAAAATGAAATGTTTCTATTCGAACTACTTTTTATTCTGCAATGTTCATGAAATATTGATAATAAGATAATGGATTCTATGAATACAGATGGCCGCGCAGCGTACATTTGTCAGTGAATGATCGCTGTCACTAAAGTATTGTTTATGTAAAACGTTTATTCTATACGAGACACTTTAAATCCTGACGAACTCCATTTTTACCGCTTAACTTTATCGCGCGATGATAAATATAAATGGCAAATGGCGTATGTTGATCACATTATTGGATATTCAATTTCATGCGCCACCATCCCCGATATTAGTCCAATCATTTGTTAGTATCATGCTTCACGCGATACCCCTATTGAATACTGTGACGAAAATATTAGAAACAATAACTTGTACGAAAGGTGCGCTGTGTTTATTGTAAAAATCATTCACGATTCTACGAAGACACGATTGCAAAGAAAAATGATTAATAAAATATAAACCGAGCGAATAAATTCCTTCAACCCTGTGCCACGTAAAAATGTATTTACTTTATCGTTTCTCGATCATTGATTTCCAATAATGCCCTATATTTGAAGTATTACCTTCTTCAAAAAAAGATCTCCAATAAGCTTTCCCGCAAGCTCCTCGTCAGCTTTACAAGCCTCTGCCATCTCGATTATATAAAAACGGTGAATTTCATTATTTCCCAATAAATAAGACTAACTAACCCAAAACGATCACGAGCAAACGATACAATTTCTCAGTGCTAGGTAAGAATTCAATATTTTTAATGAAATCCAGTTTGATTGCGGCAAATCTGTCATTTCTTTTTCTATCACTAGCGAGAAACAGTAGTTGCGTAATCAATTGATATGCAATCGAGTAGTGACGCGATTTTGACTTTATCTGGTAACCGCTGACGCGAAACCACGATGTAAACATTGTCGAAAACGCATTTATGCATGTGCATCAGAGTCGATGTTTCGTCACGATAATTTCGTTGATTGGATTTGAATGGGTGTTTGGCCGTGCTGCCGTCCCGTACTGACGATATTATCGCTATTAGCCGTAAAATGTCATTTACTAGCGGGCACGCGTCGTTCGAAAGCCATTAATGCGTGAATAATTGCGAAAAAGTGACAGAAACAGCGTGTACAGTGACAATTCTGTCAATAGGGATTCCTTTTAAACGAACTGTTCCAGGATAATGTTGTTACAATCGCAATAACGTGTACAAATTTGAAGAACGTGCATCAATATAAATCAATATAAATATTGAATTTGTTTTCAAACAAATACTTTGTATCATTTTGTATGTTGCTTATCTTTCATCGCTTTAGATTCTTCATTTATATTTCCCTTGTAAATGTATAAAATGTTAAAGCACTTTCTTACTAATATCGACGAAATATTATATTGACTAAATGAAAAGTACACTGACATATGTCGCTGTATAAGCAATTTCATGTTTCATGGAATACGAGTATGAAATAAATGATACGACTTATTTAAACGTTTCACATTGTGACATCAAATTTTGATTAAATTCCGTGTAACACGATTCTAAGGTAATTGATTTGTTCGCTCGTATAGAATATCTACAGTGATTAATAAATGAGATAAGAGTATTTTAATTGATTTGTTCGCTCGTATAGAATATATACAGTGATTAATAAATGAGATAAGAGTATTTTGATCTCGACTACCAGGCAGGATAAGTCCTATTTTCTTTGCAAGGGTTAAATTTGTCTACGTTTGAATATTTCAGAATAACAAAATACACGATCTTTCACTGCTTAATAAAAGAAAGAGTAAATAACTATAAAAAAGCGATTAATCATGTGTTAACGACTTTTTAATGACAAGTGTTTGCCGCTAGTAGCTGATACTGCGAGAAATTTCAAGAGAAGAAACGTTGTGTTAACACGAAATGTTTACTGTTCTATCCCTTCGAAATATTTTACAATTGCCACCGAAAAATAAACAATACCTATCGTTATAGAAAGAAATAATGGGAAGAAAAAATAAACCGTAAGACGTTTTTAGGATTTAAAATTTCAACGAGAGTAACAAAAATTACTCGCACGTATCGAAGCATCAATTAATTCAAACGTTCAATGATAATTTTCCATGAAATTGATGTAAGGAAGAGTAGAATCACATAGAGCATAGAGGATTATCGTGTGAAAACAGTCACCTTACGTCCGCAGTTCTTTACAGGCTGCGAGTGTGCTATTCGCGCAAGGGGAAACGGCCATAAAGCCCGAGCTAATTCCAACTTGTGAACTTTTTTAAGGAGCTACGGGGATACACTGGTCCAGATAAAGATATTGTTCAGAAAGTTTTTTGATATCCGGTCTGCCGGCGACGAAGAAGCTCTTTCCTAAGCAGCACGGCCTTCGTTAAATCATTCCGAGCATCACAACCTTTTGGTCCAGCCCTCGACCTCAAAATAATCGACTTTTGAATGTAAAAAAGCACCCGGTGCTCATAACTACTGCATATCTACCTACATAACTAGTGCTCAGCACCTACTATTGAATTTTCGATGTTTACAGAAGATTTTCCACAAAAAAAATGCATATCTGCCATTTCTCCATTCGAATAATACGCTGCCATTTTCACGATACTTTGTAACTGTGTAATATCTACAATCGACGATCCACGACTGCCTGATTCTCAATGAAATCTACTGTCGGCACTTGAAGAAGAACATTCAGAACGCGGTTTATAAACACTAAAGTAAACATCGCATGCGATGGAAGCAAGCGTGTGTAGAAATGGCATCGAAGATTCAGTAGTAAGTCAATCATGATACTAGCAAACAAAAATGTGTAGGATTGGAAATACTGCGTGACTGTGTAGAATGATCCCGAGGTATGAAAGGTACGTTCGGAGCTGAGTACCTGAGAAGGTCGTGTGCATGGAGGGTACAGCGGCCCAAGGGTTCGGGTGGTCGGGACCGACCACCACCGAGGAATGACTGCGGGGTGTGTCCTAAATGAGTGAGAGCAAATGAGGAATAGAACGAGAGAGAACCTAAGAGTGAAAGAATATAAAGAATGAATGATGCGTGGAAGAGGCAGAGTTAAGGGAGGATCGAATTTCCCACTCTTTCCTCTGCCGCCCGTTTAATCGAACTCCTGTTAGATGAAATCGTCCCTTTCTGCTCCTCCTGTTCTTTGAGAATATCAATTGTCACTTCATGATCGCATTCCTATTACTTGTGAACGATTACACGACACGTTTCATTCTTAGAATTTTTTAATACCAAATTCTAATTAGTCTACGATTATTCGAAAATGTCCACTCTCCTACAATTTTCATTTCAATGATCATAAATTCAATTTTCAGATTGGATTGAATTGTATTTGAAAAATTTCTAATTTAATTTAATCATACGTTCACTATATGCATTTAACATAAATCACAAATTAAAAACTATTGGACAAAAAATGAGATTCTACCAGTCCACGATGATACTCTATTTGAAGAAACTTGTTATATAATGCGTGCCATAATTTATCATTCGCTAATACTTGATGCAATGATCGGAAAAAAACACTTCGTTTGGAACACTATTTCCCGACATGCAAACTGAACACCCTACAGCAAGACGAAAAATGAGCATGTCGTTTAAAGTTCTACGTAGCTCCATTATTGTGAAACTTGTCCAGCTTTCTGGACACGCTCGCGATTGGCCAGCATTTCCATCATGGACGAAGTTTTCCACCGAATTGGTATATTTAAAGGCGAGCCTTGGCGCATTAATCGCGCGCCTCGAAGCAATTTTGACTTCTCCCGCTTCTCCATGTACACCTAACGAGTGGTATTCATGAGCGCACAGGCTGGAGTAATCACTGCCCAATGAAACACTCTGAAGGTCCTAAGGGCTGCTAGATTGCCACCTAGAAGCTTGTCTTTACGAGAAAAAAAAACTTTCTCTGCTCCCTTCTTTTGACTTAATCAATTGAAATCAACAGTAACGATCGATCGAGAGGCGTTTTGATTGATCCATCACAAACTTAAACTAATAAACTGCACCAACATACTATGATTGACTGAATGAATTATTCAGTACTGAGAGTAATACACATGAATAATTAAAATGCCTCCAATGACACTACATATTCTTCTACGATTCTAAGATTTTCTTAAACGTCAGCTGCTTCGGAATACGAAAATAGAAAACTGGAATACTTGTCACAGAAATAATACGGAAAAGCCCGAGGAATGAATGAACCGACTAAACGAAAAGGAGAAACAACGCAGAGAAAAAGGAACGCCACGAAATATATCTCAGTGATTGCATTATTGGTGCGCAGAAAATCTGGCACAGAGTCTTCGGAAGATCACGTTTCAAAGTCAACGCAGAGGAGCGTCTCCGTGGAGAACGGAGGACGTTTTGGTCGGGAACGCGGTTTGGTCTAACTCTCAGGTATCTAGATCCGAAACTATCGTCGGACTGCTGGCAAGACAATTTGCCTGGAACTGGATTTCTCTCTATTTCTCTCTATTTCTCCCTCTCCCCGTCTCTTACTCTTCCACGCGAAACGCTATCTATCCCGCTCGCTCTATACAATATCGGTCGGTTTGCTTACCGCCTCCGGTTTCCACTGCGTCTCGAAATTCGGGACTTGCCGACTTTCTGGTACCGCGACTCGAGGAATTATCAAGCGGCATCGTTATGGCGCACGCGTCGTAAACTTTCGATAAAATGTGCGGGTAGAAACGTACCGACTAATTTCGTACGTGTAAATTTGTTGCACGATTCGCGAGCGATTATAATACAGTCAACTATGATTTGCGAGCGTTGGAGAAGAAATAAGCGATTTGTATTGTGCGAACTAGGTTTGATTACTTTGGTGAACGCAGTTTTATCGTATGGGCGCTAATGAGAATTGCATATGTACACGATTTTTCACGTATGCAGATATTATAATATAGAGGTGGCTGGTTTGTATTTGGTCAACGAATTTTTATGAGTTTGGTTCATTTCAAAGTGACCGTTTCTGTGAAAATCGTGAAATCATTAAAGCTTTGAATTTTTGCGGGATTTTTTGGTAGTTTTAAGTATTAATAGGGTGAAACTTATTACGACAGTTTACCCAAGAAGGCAGGGAAAACTCGGAAAATCGACCACTACTTCTTCGTATATAATTGTGCATATTCGTATGCATTTTAAGCTAATTATAATTATATAGATGTTAGCACTTTAGGAATAAAATCAACCGCTGCCGTTTGGTCGCAAAACTGTTGCTTTAGGATACACTTGCTGTTAGTATATTATTATTATGTTAATATGTTGTTATATTATTACAAGTCGAAAAAGTCTTTTATATATTAAAGCCTCGCTTATCAATAAGATATTGCTTTATACTCGTATGAAAGAAAATAAAAAAAACACTATTGTCGTCGTCACTTTTGAAATTTTATCTTTACTATAAAGCAAGTCATTTTAAATAACGGATCGACAACTGTTGTTCTACCCTGTATAATTACAATCCAGTGCAACACTTTTAAATGTAATTCGTATTTTCAGAATAATTAGAAATTCCTTCAATTTATTTCCCTGATCCTCTGTATTTTCCACCTCACTCGTCGAAAATCTGGGAAAGACAAAACGTTTCGTCGGTTTTCTTGGCAACGAGTTCGCCAACTTGGCGAAAATTGGATAGACGGTAGAAACGAATGGGAAATAGTGCCAAGTTTTCCAACACAGCGGAAAAAGAGGAAAATAATCACAGTCAGGGGTCAAGATAGCCGTCATAGTCCTTATATTTCATTCACTAGTGAACCATTCTATAGGATCTTTCAATATCCAGAATTGACTAACTACTAAACTAAATTAATTTTCGTTCACTGCAAACCATCTTTCACAACAATATACATAGTACATTTATGCAATGAAATAAAAACGATTATCACAGCAAGTAGCATTTATTTTTTTTCTTTTCCGGAAGATGTATTATTCATTTATTAGCAAAAAATGAAAGTCGTCTAAAACTAATCTTACAATTGGTTCTAAATTTTGAATAGGTACTATCACAATTACAATTTATGATTATTCTATTATCAACTACTTGTTAAAGGAATTTTCTATCAGCTACTCACATTGTGTTTATACGATCAGAAATATGTATACGTGCATCATAAGCGTTTCCGTTTCGTATAAACACTCTAATTGCGGACTGTGTGGCCTTGAAAGAAAGCATAAATTGCCACGCACCGAATTACTACTCTTCCGTATTTATTTTGAACCTTGATTGAATAATAAGAGAGTATTCTGCCAATAACTATGGAGCGTGAGATACAAAGCGGACAAATACTCTTTATAAACAAGTCGCCTTATAATTGCAATCAATATATTAATACGTTTCGTAAAGCTCCATCAAGAATCATAATTTACTATTTACAACTGTGCTGAATGATACTAATTTCATATTTCCCCGTTCTTACTTTCTATGTCTATGTTTCCATCCTTCCTTTATTCGATTTGAAAAATTGATCATTTGTTGCAATGTTGCATTGATCATTACGACCAATAATTTTATACCGGACATTTTTCTTATTAACTCCGCGCAATTCTTTTATTCATTTTTGTTCAAGATATTTAAAGAATAATAGCACATATTTAATGACTATTTATAATTGCAATAACAGGATTAGATATTCATGTTACCTTAATTTCCACTTTTAAAAATATTACTCGCAATATTCTTAAAAGTGGAAACACAAGATTTTAAGTTAATTCAAAAATTTTCACACTTATCAACGAAGTTTTATCGAGTTCGGCGCTTCAAGTGGTTCCAAAGCAGGCGCCACCGTACAAAAGAATGAACATACGCGAGAAATAGTAATCCCTCTTACCGATTTGCCGACACGAGACGAGATATATCTCGTCTGCTCGAAACAGAACAGAAAGAAGAAGGGAGGGGCAATTTCTTTCTATAATCTGTTGGGTAACGTTTGTGAGTGACATAGAAATGATAATGGGGCACTAGAATACAATTAACAATCTAATTTAAGCAGATAAACTTCCATCATTTATTCAATCACTCATGATCGTTTGTACATTACAGTGGTAAGCTCTAAATACTGTAAATATTCCATTAAACATACAAGTGCAATTTATGCACAACCAGGATAAGGATCCACTCTATTCTTCCTTAGGATGAATTGAATCTTCCTATTCATATCCTCGGTATAGATTGCTCTACATTTTTCGAAATTAATTCTTCTTCTTGTTTGCGTGGGTTTCTCGTATGTTCTAGTATTTCTGTATTGCTCAAGAATACCTTCTTTCCCTAATATATTATTCAACAAGCGCGAGGCTTTCTCTACATTGTTGTTCTGAACCATAACAGTACGAGCAAAAAATTGAGCATGTCGTCGCATACCCATCTGAAACAAAAAGCACCATCAGTTAATTGTTACCTCCTTTATTTGTTATTTGTGAACGTTTTAAATATTAAATCTCTGTACCATTTTTTTTTGTTTTTTTCGAAAATCAGATATTAACACGTTGAGTGCCACGCCGGTTTTGCCTCGCTTTCCGTTTAGGCCACACGACGCGACACGCGCGACGGCGCGCCGCGGCGTAGCTTAACACTGTGAAACAGCGACGCCCGAACGAAAAGTTTGGTGTCAGTCACCGATGACTGACGCGGCCTGAACGGAAAGTTTAGTGTCAGTCACCGATGACTGACGCGGCCTGAACGGAAAGTTTAGTGTCAGTCACCGATGACTGACGCGGCCTGAACGGAAAGTTTAGTGTCAGTCACCGATGACTGACGCGGCCTGAACGGAAAGTTTAGTGTCAGTCACCGATGACTGACGCGGCCTGAACGGAAAGTTTAGTGTCAGTCACCGATGCCTGACGTGGCACTCAGCGTGTTAATTTCGAAGTGCTATATGTATGAACAATTTTAGGCTCTATTTAATTATGTAAGGTATCGTTTATATAAATAATTGAAATAATCGCATACTGTTATACAGAAAGTTTAGGTAAATTTGCTGAATACCTGAGAACGTACATGCACATACGTCCTCTGTAGCGAAAGGATTAATTTTACACTAGAACGTGCTATATAAATAAAGAGATATCAAATTTTATTTGTTTCTAACATAATTCTTACCACGAAATAAACTATTTCAACATTTATGTCGATAGTTGTTACATCTTTAGAGGTTATGTTTCGTCAATGTATTAAATATTTTCAAATAGTTTATTGAACTTGTTACCAAAATAAGTTAACGTAGTACTTAAAACGAGATACTCAATACAATACCTTGCACTTCAATTAAATATATATACTCTTCTTCAGATCAAATTTTACTCCGACGCAGGGGAAACCCAACGCAGCAGACAGATTACAACGCTGCTTCGATAAATCGAATGAATGTTTCCAGGCGCGGTTTATTTAAACGTATTCAGCTTTAACATTTTTCTTTATTTCCTATGTACAATCGAAGGATACATTTAATTTAATTAATAGGGCGATGAAAAGTGCAGTTAATTTGAGTAGGATAGCTTGAGGTAGTTGAAAGTATAATAGTCATGTGCTAGTATAGCTTCTTGATGTAAAGAACATTGGTAATAAACTTATCAAAGTAATTAAAATGCGTCCATATTTGTCCCGAAATGTTAATACTTTCATCAAGAAAACAACATATACATTCGTCTATACGTATTATAATTCTTACTTGACACTGTTTATGGTTCATAGTATCGTTATTTCTTAATTCCACGCGGGTACTCGCAAAAGAATTGCATGTGACCCAAGAAAAGCATGTTTAATAAAGTTATAATGATGAAATACAGAATTACGCACGTTACAATCTGAAAATCATAAAATATTCAAAACAGTTATTATCTTATACAGCGCTTGAAGAACAAGGTTCACTATTGTAATTGGAAACACTAACGTGATACTATTAAACATTAATTAGTATTCTAAGCAATTACTTCACGATCTTTCAAATTGTATTGGAATCCCCAGCGGCATATGCAAAGCCATATAGACAACGATATCAAAAGTAATACCACTGTAAACGGAGTAGCATATATGTGTATACGGAACATTGGACACATTTAGGTAATTTACAAACGGCGCTTAGTTTTTCTTTACTTGCACCTTTTTCTATTAAGTCCCTCATTCTGCAACATTAACGCGACTAGTAACATCAATATTCTCCAGAGTGTACAAACACCGTTTATCCTTAAATTCGCATATCACATTTACCTTTCCATTGAACGATATGAAAAATATTTCTAAATTTCTGTGGCACGTGTCGCATACTTCTTCACCGATCGGTAATTAACCGTAATTAAAATCCTGTCGATGTGTCTATTATTATAGTACATTACTGTTCGAAGATATTTTCCTTCGATTTTAATGGATAAATGGCTCTAAATTGTGTAAACTTTTAACCTGGAATTTAGAATGGGGAGCGACCCACGATTTTACGTTCTCCTGTTATTTATAAATCTATCGACGCGTTTAACATTGTGTGCATGTATGTACATATATTGCGCGGGCAACGCGGAGGATAGAAACGGATCTGTCATTTAAAAAACTTAATATCGTTCGTCAGAGTGCAACTATGTTCAGTATATCTTTCATCGTGTAAATCAAACGTCATACACGTGTCGTGTGAATTTATATTTTAATGTAACATCCGTTTCTGCGTCGCACTTTCGAAATGGACTTTTAAACATTCCAATATTATTTTCGTCATGAAAGCTAGTCACATCGAAAACGTATTTAATTTATCCATCATTTATTCAGTGCGGTGAATGACATTTTACGAAGTGATTAATATTTCAAATCGTCGGCAGCGTTTTTTAATTGACAATTAGAACGACATGGAACAAATTAAATACGAAAAAAATCAGTACGGTCTTGCTACGTAAAATATAAAAGGGGGATCAGGAAGCAGAAATACCCTTCTGAAAGTATATTATGTTTTGAGATAAAAGTAGAATTAATGGGCTCAGTAATAATAATAATATAGGAAAAATTAGAAATAATATCGATTTACAGTTTAAAGGTTGAAGGTCCTTATAGATTGCACACGCCAAAGGATTGTTTGATCGATATCTTTGCGTTTGCTGCAGGGGTTGATAAAGTCTTGAATAGAACACTGCAGAACAACAAGCGCAGGTGTTAAAACGTTTTATCCTACCAGCGTGAAATAAATTGTTCAAGGTTTTGACTCCGTGCAGTTTCGAATAAAGAACAATGCCGCCGAAACGAAAGAGGGATACGAAAAAGATGTCCATTGAGCCACCAGCAGCGTAAGTATGCTTTGGCAATTCCTTAACCCAATTTCTGCCTCGATTCTATGTTACATTGATTCAATTTCTATGTAAAGTTTAAATGCTGACCTTGTTGCTTTACGGATTACATATAATTAGTATCACTTTCAACAATTGTTTATTCGTGCAGCCCAATACCTCGCTTACTAAATCGGTGAACAAAGAGGCGGAATAAACACTAAGACCTAATATCTGTAATGCCAATTTTACGTAGCAATCCAAATATTCTACCGTACCAAATTGCATTAATTTCATTTACTCGATACCTTTTATTTTCGAAATCCCGATTTTGTGTTACTTGTGTTACTTGCGCTCTTTGCAACGGAATAATTATTATTCCAAATTGAAGCATCGAACCGGATATTCTGGAGGTAATAGAACCGGACGAACCACCGAAGACACTCGTGTCAATAGTCACGGGGGAACCATTTGGGCCCCGGGTTCTTTATATTTGCGAGAAAAGGGAGGATGAAAGTTCTGATGATGAGCCCGAGTCAGAGAGCGACGAAGAAATCAGGCTTCTGCAAGACGAAGCCACGGATGTGCCGTCAGAGTTCTGGCACATACAAAAGCTTATTAGGTACATGAAAGCCGGCAACCAAACGGCGACATTGGTGGCTCTTTGCCTTTTAAAAGATTACGACTTAACCAGTAGGGTAATTTATTTTCTTCGCCTATGCAATTATAGCGTTACAACATAATAAAGATTATAAGTATTTGGATGATCTATAGCAGCGATTATCGATCTCCTTTTGCCTAATGTCATACGTAAACTAATTATCTACTAAACTTTTGGGCGCACCGAAAAATATTTTATAATAAATATTCAAGTTTATATTTTTCAAGCAGTACGACCTTTTTCTTTGTGAAACGATTAGGCTGTTTGGAAACCTTGAGAATGAATTTTACTTTATGTTAGGAGACAAAATTTTACAAGCGTAGTGGAAGAATTCGAAAAATGTTGATTTTCCAAATACCTATTTCTAAATCTATCTATACCTATATTAGTAATAAGTTGTTATGTATGTATATACGTATGTGCATACTGTACATTACTCCAAGTTTAATAATTTGATTCTATACATATATATATGTCGTTATTCTGGACCAAAACAGATTATACAAAAAGCTATTCAAGAAGTGGGAGGTCTAGAGATCCTCGTGAATCTACTGGAGACGAAGGATCTGAAATGTCAGAACGGCGCATTGTCAGTTTTACTTCAGGTTGTGGCGTCTGCGGAGATGCGACGGTACCTAATCGATCTTGGTATTGTAACACCGTTGATTCAAATGTTAAAGCAACCAGCTAGAGACATTCAAGTTAGTCTTTCGTTCACTCTATACACACCTCTCTACCAAACTGCTCAATTGCACTCCTCTCTCCGAATGTATTAAGGCAGTTTGGAAAATCGAAAGTAGAAACGCTCGTACCTATGTAATCCTCTGCATATTCGAAAAATGACTGCGATACTTTATTCTATGCTTGCAAAGGTTTTAGCTGCAGAAACTATGGCTGTCGCTGCACAGATCAGGAAAGCGAGGAAGCAAATACGTATTAGAAACGGCATTCCTCTCATTGTGAGTTCCCTTAACAATTTATAAGTAAACGTGGTTATTATTAAGTATTATTTATTTACTAACCCGTTTGCGAAATTTCTAAATGTATCACAAATAAGAAATTTTCGGTCAAAATAGCTCAATCTGTGGTATATTCACAGAAATGTAGTATACAAATATCAAATACAATTTATTTAACAATTTTGGTTTAATATATTAACATTTTTGTTCGATTCCCCATTTAAAAGTCCTGAAATAATAGATCTTTTCGCTCCAATACTATAATTTGTTTGACATATTAAAATAAGTTTGACTTATTAATATTCTTGCCCGATTTTCGGTCAGATTAATATAATTTCGTTATTATTAATAGTGGGGCTCTTTATTTGTAAAGGGAATACCTGCGATCGAATTTCTCTAAATTTGGTTCATGCGACCGTGGGAAAAATCGAATAAGATTTATGACTTATGGAAAAAATATGCTGTTTAATAGTTGGACGTGATGGACGTACCAGACGATATTCTCCTGACACCTTACAATGATTTAAACGAAGCTAACAAGGAATTGATATCAGTGGCGATAGGTTGCGCCAAGGTGTTAGATTCCTTGAGCAGTAGTCCAAAGGTGAAAGACATGCTTCGCAATTATGGTGTCGTGCGACACATGGGACGATTTTTGAAATCGCTTCATACTGCTCTAATAATACCGATGATGGGTGCTGTTCAACAGTGTGCAAGTATGGTAAGTGGACCCTAGCGTTCAACTTATATTTGAATCACTAAGAACATCGCCCAGTATTAAAAAAAATATTATACAGTAGACCCCCGTATAACGCGTTAATACATTTCAATTATCTCGACATCTGGAGGCGCTAGATTAATGATCGGGTGCTTAAAACGGTGGTAAAGAATCCTGGTACACGACAATAAACGATTTATAAATGCTCCAAGCGCTATTTATTTTTTATAAACAATTTAACAATGCGTTTGAGAATTCCACCGAAACTATACACGACGCCCTTTCCAAAAGCGAAGCAGATTGTTCCTTGAATCGGGAGCTTCATTTTGAGACGTCGTTGATTAAAATCAGCGCAGTGGAACGCGAGATAATTTAAAGCAATTATAAACAAATACGATTACTTCGGCTTGCAGGCGAGTTACATTAATGATATAAATTACAGCTAGAAGTATTAGCTACCATCTCCGATAGGTGTAAACGTTCTTCCATCTGCAGTTCATTTATCATAAACAATTAAACAATTAAAATTGTTATTACGGCCAACTGCATATAGTCACCGCAACGGGGTATTTTTTCTCGCGTAGCTTATTCGTTTCCCTTTCATTTGACACCTCATTTATTAAAAAACAACCTCCAGGAGCCGAGATAACAATATTTTAAAAATGTGTCGGTAACGTTGTATGTGACATGGAAATTGTTAATAACTGTTAAACCGCAAATGCCATATTGTTAAAACTGTTGGAGGAGACAGCTATGATTCGTAGCTCTAATTTAAGATCAGTTTGGTTAAGAAATGCGTACTAGAAGCCGAGACAACTGCAATTGTTTAAATTAACGATGTAATCCAGAAATTTGATTTAGACGGCGCGGCAAACCGCGAAAAGGCCGCAAACGCGAGATGGCGCCACATGTCTTATTATCGACTGTGCATGGGGCACTAGTGCCCCAGGTCCAGTAGTAGGTAGTGTTCTGAAAACGGTTCGATATCAGCTATGAGAATATGTAATCTGAAGGTCATGTAGATTGCAGCATGATATGCACTCCCTAATATGCTACAACCTTTGTCTGAATGATTTAGTCGTATCATTTAAATTTTGCAAGATATTTGACTGTTTTCACTTAAATTGGACACTGTACATATATGGTATTTATTAAAAAAAATCACACCTTACCAATACATGCAAACATAACTTTTTTATTTTATATAAATTTAACGAAAGAAGACGGATTCCCGCATTAGTCGCAATATCTTTGGCACGTTCTAGGTATTCGCATTATACGGCAGTCTATTGTAATTTCAACTTGAATGTGGAATTTTTAATGCTGAAATATTATAATTTAAAATAGTGGAACCCTGAATTTGTCCAACACCTTATCTATCCTCCTTTCATAACAATCCATGAACTTTCGCATAAATTATTCAAGAGTATTCCACGTCTATAACGATATACAGTTAAATATATCTTTCATAGCAATAAAAGTGTGTGAACCATTGAAAGTTTGCAGATACAACTTATTTCTAATTCCAATGATAAATGTGCTACTCGCCATTAGCTTAGCTACGTGGATGATTCTGTAATCATCGTGTTACACCAAGTAACGAGATCTTAATCACATTTGCAGATCGAATTTCGCGAAGCATTCGAACGAACAGAGATCGTCTACGACGTGGTCCGACACCTGAAAAGCGATAATACTAAATTGAAAGAAAATTGTGCTTTGGCGATATTTAAATGCGGACTGAACAAAGTAGCCAGGGACATGATTCGCAGTGTGTCCGGTCTAGATCTGCTGTGCAGCCTCTTGACGTCCGAGGAGGTTCATTCTAACAAGCGTTTGCTAGCTGCTGTCACAGGTGGTATTTGGAAATGTGCTATGAGTCCAGAGAATGTGGTAAGGTTTAACCAGCTTGGCCTGGTGGCTTCCTTGGTGGCGTTTCTGGAGGAACTCGAGGACGATGAGGTACAGGCGAATGTCGTAGGAGCATTAACAGAATGTTGCAAGGATCCTGCTAACAGAGATATTCTGAGGATCAACGAAGGTCTGCCGAAGCTGGTAACTATGGATACATTCCTTTTCTTCTTGTCTTTTTGCGAAAAAACGGGGGCTGAATGCATGATACTATAATTTCATTGACACTTACTAGCTGTTCTAGTTACGAGATTTAGATTGCGATTTAAATTATCCATGTACATAAGTTGAACAAAAAGAGAATCGTTTGTTCTCAAGTGTTTAATTAAAGATTTTTATCCTTTATTTTATTGCTGTATTTTACTGTTATTCTCACTTTCTCTATTTCTTATGTTCGCGAATTTGTTCGTCATTCCTTTCATTATAACTAAATTATCATACATGACGCAGAATAATTTATCCTTCGGCGATCAAAATACCTAAGTTAGTACCTCATTAAAATAAATTCCTCGTGTTAAATACAAATATCTTGATCTCTACAATACTACATGCATACACATATGCACTCTCGTATCCACTCGTCGTTCTCTTTACGAAAATAACTTTAATCACGAGTGTAGAACAAAAACACGGAGAAGGGAACTTCACAGAGTAACATTAAAGAAAAAGCCGCGTCTGGTTCCGCCGTGCTATTATTCACGCTCAATAAAATTACTCCAAAGCTACGCAGACAAAACCATCAATCATTCGTAGACGATGAATCCCTTAGAGAAACTCATCCGTCGCGAAATATGGGTGACACGCTGTTCGTAGCGTTAATAAAATCTTATTCCCCACGCAGATCAGATTATTAAGCTCCACGTACGAGCCCCTGTTGGAGAACGTGCCCCTGGTGATAAAGGAGTGCGCGCAGAACGAAGAGTGCATGGACATCATCAATGACCCCGAGCATAAGCACGATGGTGTACGATTGGTATGGTCATTGCTGAAGCATCCCAGCGATGCGATCAAGAGAAACTCCTGCCTCGCGCTTGTCCCTTGCATCAAATACGCCAAGGATTCCCCGGAAATGGTACGAGCATTCGTTGGCGGACTGGAGCTCACGGTCAGCCTTCTGAAAAGTGTGAATACTGAAGTGCTGAGCGCAGCTTGCGCAACTATCGCCGAAATCGCCAGAGATCCGGAGAACCTGGGGATTCTGAGCGATCACGGGGTGGTGGATAAATTGGCGAAGCTAGTGAACACGGTAATCTTTGTCATTTTCATTCGGGACACCGGGCACCTTCGCGGAAATTGACGGCTGTCTCGTGCTGCGAACGTGGTCCATCCGATCGAAGAAGGTCAGAACGTTTAGTCGAGGAAGAAGAAAATCCGTTGAGAATGATATTGCTTTGGGACGGTTGGACCCCTGCGGTGCTGGTGAAGGCGTTTCGTTGTTTTCTTGATCAATTCGCAATTGGCAGGATTGTTGTGTGATTAAGGGAGCAAAGTATATAGATATATATGTTTGGAAAAATTAGGGGATTCAATTAGGGGATTCAATCGGATGGAACTAAAATTTTGTTTTTAATTCTTTGTATGACATATTTATATATTTGTCAATGTCTGATAATAACGCTTGGATAAAACTGGAATTCTTTAACTAAACGATTCTTGATGAATATATTTTAATTATGTTTCAACGATTAACGGTAAATATTTCCTTTGAATGCTCTACTGTTTTCAGGAAGACGAAGACTTGCGCGCGAATTTAACTTTGGCCATAGCCTTCTGCTGCGAATGGGAATCCAATAATATTAAGTTCGGTGAATTGAACGCGGTCGCTCCGCTAGTTAATTACATGACCAGCAAGAATAAACATGTCCTTAGGGGAGTATGTATAGCAGCGTATCATTTAAGCAAAGAACCCACGAACTGCATTACCTTACATTCGTCCGGTGTTATAAAGGTATAGATATTTTGTTGTGAAGAAATGTGGCTATCAAGTAACAATTTACCCACGTAAAATTGCACGTAAATGATTTCTGTATCTATAATATCACTTATTAGAGGCAATCAATTCCAGGAAATGTACAATACAATTGCATACTAAATACATATACATTTAGTCACCGAATTTCCCTGATAATATTTGAGCAAGTTTGTTAGAAATTTTGGATTACATTATTTCTGTGTTAATAATTATTGTACAATTGTATTCAAAATTTATAGCATGTGCTACGCTTGGTAGGATCGGATGATCCGGACATGCAAATCGCTGCTGCAGCTACCATTCGAAATATTAGAAAGCTCGCACTGACGGCAGAAAAATTGCACTTTAAGGAAATGTACGTATCTTTGTTACTTTACGACCTCCGTATTTAATTAATTCTATTCTTATTTGCTTTGCAGAAGTACATTGCAGGACACCGATTATCATGTTTAATGTAACAATTAAGCATATATTACAACAGCAATCACGTGCTCAATTAAAGAATATCTGATATAAAATATTTTTATTGAAATGAACCACGTTCCTTAAGGAATTATCTAATTATAACGTCACCGTATATTTGAATACAATTATGCCACTTCGCTGCATGAAGCTTAACGAAATAAATCATTGACAATCTCATCCCTGTGTTGCCGTTCCGTTATATTCAAGCACTCAATGTATCAACGATAAAGTGTATATATATATTTGGGTATAACATAAAAATCATTCTGTACACGCAACACATGCAAACAATCCATCTTCTATATGTAAAATACATTTAATCGTAGTAATAACAAACGGATACGAATTAAACAAAAATTATTAGTAATCGCACTCGTCTCGTAAATTTAATTTTAACGCAGAGAAACTATATATCTAATGTACAATTATGTAAAAGTTTATTCCGCCCGATGTACTTGAGGCTCGTATAAAAGTATATTTCTGTGTTTATGCAAAATTGATATCGAATTTGCGAACGTTTGAAATATTGCGCCCAGCAATAACTTATTAGCCTCTCCTATTCGTACATCACGCATGTACATACGTCTATTCTCACCCATACTGTTTTTATTCACTTTTTTAATCTCTACAATATAGTAAACTGTCCTTAAGTAAAATACACCTGTTGCCACCCGTGTTATGTTTCTCTATAAGATAAGAAAAAGATAAATAGATCGAGTACAAATTTTTTTGTCCAATGGCTGTACAAACACCATAAATTTATTTTCCTGTGAAAAATATTCATCACATTCACGATTATTAATATTTCCTTCTGTGAAAGTCTTCTATAATAATAGTAGATCTTTGCATAGATTGTGTTTACAGGCGTTTAAAATCTATGATTAAAGACCAGCAGCGCATGGTACTATATTCACTATACGATTTCCAAAACATACAATAAATATAATATCACGTTTAACTGGATTTTATAAACATTCGCAGTAGCACCCGAATAATAGGCACGCTTAATTATAAAATTCACATTGCTATAAACGCTGCATTTTAGAAATTACAGGAGTCAAACATGTCGTTTTTATTAGGAACGGGTGAGGAGAAAAAACAGTAAAATTTTAAGGCATTTTATCAAATTTAGCTTCCTGATGATTCAATGTTGTAAAAATTATTCCTGCTTCTCTGTCGACAGCGCGCTCGCTGCAGCTTTTATTACTGAAACGGAAATATTTTGATATAATACGCGGCTAAAAGTTAATTGCTAGTAATCTCGTAAACCGCGTCTCGTTATAAAAAAGTATGCATACCAGTGTCTTGTGCAGATGATATAAATTCGTCAACTTTGCGATGATATCTTAAAAAGTTTGGTCTAATGATACGGCGGTATAAAACTAGCGAGCCGTTGTTTTCCATCGGCGCCATGAGCCAAATGTAAAATAAGCACTACAAAAGGAACAAACAATTGGGTAAACAAATATCCACCGCACCCGATTTCTACAATGATTACGATCGTACCTTAAACAGCCAATAAACTGGGAACCAGCATAAAATGTTGTCAGAGAAAAATTCAATAATTGTAAAAACGGCATAAACGACCCAATAGGTCAGCCACTTTGTATCGTCATCCTTTTTCTGACTCTCCAACGCTTTCATCGAACAATAGGCGGGATACATAAATCCAAAGATATTACAAACTAATTGTTGTCCGACGCCGAATACCAAGTACAATGCCGAAAGTCCTACGACGCCTGGAAATTATGCAATATTAAATATTGGAGGATGTGAAGGGGGAAAAAAAGAAAAAAATTAAATTCTACAAGCGAAGAACGGTGAATGCGGCGTAACAAGTATCATTTCAGGAAAATTGCATCGAGTATAGCGTTAACGTGACCCCTCGTGTATAATTGTCGCGCATTATGAATGCTCAATGATTCGTCGATATTTCTGCAGAATAACCGCATTTTTAAGATTCCGGTGCGCGATAACATCGTGATGTAAGGTAAAAAAAAAAATATGCGTGAATAATGCGCGGGTACATCTATATCGGAGCGTGTATTTGTTTAGCGCAGAATTGTACGTGTTGGTGCAGAAAATTTCCGTAGGAAACTCGTTACGTAAAGCGGAAACGTTTCAATTCGTGCGAAAGCACGGCAAAAACTGTCACACAAGAACTCATAAAGTAAACTGATGAATTCTTACCTAGGAAAACGTAAAGCCGATCGACTCCGGTTTTTTTCTCGATTTTTGCGAGATACTTGGTCCACAATCTGCTCTCATCGTGCAACGCTTTTTCCAGAGATTCTTTTATGGCTGGTATCCTCGACATTCTGTTTTCTGAATAAAAAATTTCAACGCTACTCCCTTCGTGAATTTGCAACTCGCTACTAACTTTGCGTACGTAAAAATCGACCGTTGGCATGCAATTCGCACAGGGACGATTACGAGAATTTGCGAATGCGACATCTGTCGGCGGTGTATGCAAAATAATAGCGGCAGAAAAAATTCAACTTGCGCGAAATTCATTTCGATATTTATTCAATGATATTGGACAATTGTAATATAATATTACCGTAATAATGAATCTAATAACAGTGGACACAAGTAATAATATAATGTAATACTAGATGCACTAATGAGTAATCCATTGGTTCATCATATATTTATTTTATCAGCTAATTTATCATTCAATGTTAATGCATTTCGAAATTTGTAACATTTCAGAAAATTACAGAATTACTTTTATCGATATACAGTAGAATCCGGTTAACCGAGGTAATGTGGACCGATAATCGACCGATCAATGGATTACTGATTGGTACACCTAGTACATATTTGTTACTTTAAAGTAACTGCTTTATCCTAATCATTTTTTAGAATTATTGTTCAAAATGTACTATGTATATGTTTTATGAAATCATTTATACGAGGGCCGTTTGATAAATCAGTGACTTTTTGAATTTGCCGCGCAGTAACTTTAAATGCAAGACTGCTCCCGTCAACTGTCGTCTATTAATAGACTGCTGTAAAATTTTTAGCAAGCTGCGCCATTTAGTTTGTGTTTCACAGCCATTGAAAGCAGATAACCTCGTGAATTTTAACGAAAATGGAAAAAAGTGAATTTCGTGTGCTGATTAAGCATTATTTTTTGCGTAAAAAAACCATCACCGAAACCAAGGAAAGACTTGATAAATACTATGGGGACTCTGCACCATCAATTTCAATGGTTAAGAAGTGGTTTACTGAGTTCCGTTGTGGTCGTACCAGCACAAGTGACGCCGAACGTTCAGGTCGCCCAAAAGAGGTTGTCACGCCAGAAAACGTCGATAAAATCCATGGAATGATATTTGACGATCGGAGAATGAAAGTGCTTGAAGTGGCTGAGGCTATAGGCATCTCAACTGAGCGGGTACATCACATTTTACATGTATATTTGGACATGAAAAAGCTATCCGCGCGATGGGTGCCGCGATTGCTCACACTCGATCATAAGCGCAACCGTGTGACCACTTCAAAGGAGTGTTTAGCGATGTTCAACCGCAATCCGAGGGAATTTTTGCGCCGTTTCGTTACCGTAGACCAAACATGGATCCATCACAACACACCAGAGACCAAAGAACAATCAAGACAGTGGGTTTCTCCGGGTGAACGTGCACCAAAGAAGGCCAAGGTGGGTCTGTCGGCCAACAAGGTCATGGCCACAGTTTTTTGGGATGCACGAGGTGTCATTCACATCGATTACCTTGAAAAGGGTAAAACGATCACCGGCGAATATTATTCAGAGCTTTTGGACAGATTCGATGTTGATTTGAAGCAGAAACGACCGCATTTGGCGAAGAAAAAAGTGCTGTTCCATCAGGACAATGCACGGGTGCACACGTGTGTAGTCACCATGGCTAAAATTCATAAATTGGGCTACGAACTGCTATCCCATCCAGCATATTCTCCAGATTTAGCCCCCTGCGACTATTTCCTGTTTCCAAACCTGAAAAAATGGCTGGATGGTAAGAGATTCGGGTCGAATGAAGAGGTCATCACTGAAACAAATGCCTATTTTGAGGACCTTGAGAAAACCTATTATTTGGAAGGAATAAAAAAAATTGAGAAACGATGGACTAAATGTATCGAGCTAAAAGGAGACTATGTTGAAAAATAAAACGCTTATTTGCCGAAAAAAATATCTTTTATTCAAAAAGTCACTGACTTATCAAACTGCCCTCGTACTATACATTTAGTTTTCTTTTATTTCTGACGAAGAAAAACTAATTCAATTTTGATCTTTTGATTCATCACTTTGCATTTGACATACAGGGTGTTCGGTAACCAGGGAAATTCCACGAAATGGGGAGTTGCTGAGGTGATTCTGAACTACTTTTTCCTTGACCAAAATGTTATTTGAAGCTTGAAGTTTTTGAGTTATTAACGATAAAACACTGGCCAGTCAAGGCGCCCGTAAAGCGCGCGCTCAAGCGCGTGGCTTTCAAACGCGCTCTCCAACGCGAACCAACGCATTGGCATAGCGTGTTACATCGTATTAAATTAAGAATAATGTGGAATTATTTGTTATTCATGAATAACAAGTAAACCAATAAGTCGTTTCACAACTGCGCGCTCGAAACTTTTATTCGTTATCCGAAAGGACTCAAGTATTTTATTACTTAAGAATTTTTTTTTAACAGCTCGTCAGGTGGATAAATTGTGTTGTAAGAAAGACGATTTGGATAAATAATGTTAGAAAAAGCTACGTTAAGCCTGCGTCGGTGAAAAAGACCGCTGTTTTCGACGATATTATAAAAAATAAATCGTTGCTAAATATCGTATTGCAAAATAGTTCGTTTCGAAGTTTTATATTTATTTGTTTATTATAACAAAAATTAATAACATGTTCATTAATACTATCGACGAAATAGTCGATAGTATATCGTTAGTAAATAATAATTAGTCGATGGTGCCCATCGCTACATTGTACAAAAGATGACTCGTTGAAAATGCGCCTTTAATTTAAAGGAGACAGCTCCCTTCAGTTTTGTTTATATACTTCTTTGTCACACTTTAGTCAATGATTGACAAGTCTACGAGGAAAATGGAAGACCATATATTTGTTTAAGGTTATACAACATTTATTTTATTGGTCGATTTATTTACGATACGGACCGACTTTTCCTGTAAGAGGTATTCAGTGAGTAATTCAATGAGAATTCATATGTAAAAGGGCTACCATACGGCACACAAATTGTTGCCAAGATGAGTAAGATGTATACAACCGCCAATCTCTCCGACAAGGAGTTAAAGGAACAAGGCAATCGTCTTTTCGATCTTCACAAATACGAGGATGCAGCGTACTGCTACACCAAAGCAATTGTGAGTGCCGCTACGAATCTATGCAGACAAGTTACGACACTGCATCTCATTCCTGCAGATTAAAAATCCGACCCAAGCGTTATATTTTACGAACCGAGCGCTGTGTAACCTGAAACTGAAACGATGGGAATCAGCATGTCAAGATTGCAGACGTGCCCTCGACATCGATCCATGTTTGGTGAAGGGCCACTTTTTCTTGGGTCTAGCTCTCCTTGAAATGGAACTCTACGATGAAGCAGTTAAACATTTACAGAGAGGTACATAGTTGTGTTTTGATTTAGGAATTTGACCGGCAAGTTAGTGTACCGTATTTATTGAGGGCGTTCAAAAATTGTAGGTAAATACTTTCCTATCGCCTTACAATTTTACCGAGATTATAAATTCTAGATTATGTTTATGGTACGAGCACAAGTTCGTACACAAGTTCGTTTTTGTTTATTCTGAAGATTCGTATAAAAAGTTAATGTTGTTGGTGTTACGTTCTGAAAAAATATTTCTAGTAGTAAAAGGTGATTTACTAATATTTATTTTCTAAGTACAATGCATATCGCTAGTAAGAAATATTTTTTACAATTCTATGGTACACTTTTAATGGTACCATACATTTTAAGACATAATGTGGTTATGATGGTAATGTTTTGTGAATATTCCTTTTTATGTTATTCATGGTTCTTTATGGCAATGTGAAACTTTGTTCTTCGCATGGTTGCGCTCATCGAATAACAATGGTCTAGCTGTGGATTTGGCTAAGGAACAAAAATTAAACTATGGAGATGATATGACTAGTATTTTAAGACAAGCAAGAAAACGTCGCTTCCAATTAAGAGAAGAACAGAGGATTGCTCAAGATATTGAATTACAGTCATATTTGAATCAACTGATAGTAGAAGATGCAGAACGATGTTTAGCTGTGTTAAAAGAACAAGAGGTGGTAAAAGAGGCGGATTGCAAGGGCGAAGGGGAAACTGCCTCCAATGAATTCATTAGAAAAAAAGAAGAGATAGAGGAAAAAAGGGATACATGTATGGTACACCTGAATGACTTATTTGCGAAGGTGGACGAAAGAAGAAGGGTGAGTTTATATTTCTTTGGTACAGCTGCATTAATTTTGTTAGAAGGAATATAATTATACCGTGTTTGAAACTTTTATGAATTCATGGAATAGAAACGAGAAGTACCTGATTATTTATGCGGAAAGATTAGTTTTGAAATTTTACAAGAACCTGTAATTACACCAAGTGGAGTTACGTACGAGCGAAAGGACATTGAAGAACATTTGCAAAGGGTAGGACACTTTGACCCGGTTACTAGAGTTCGCTTAACTCAAGATCAGTTGATTCCTAACTTAGCAATGAAGGAAGTAGTAGATACATTTTTGCAAGAAAACGAGTGGGCATTATATTATTAATATATAAAGTTAGGTTACTGCCGTATTTTTATCATAAATAATTGCATCAATCATGATTACTTTTGGGTCCTATTAATTTACATAAATGTGCATATCATTGTGAACCTCATGAACAGTGACTAGCTCGTATATATCCATATAAAACTTAATTAAAATTTTTTACTTCATTTCAATGTATTTAGACTATTACCGAAATTGATTAATCTAGCAAAATTAATAAATAAAGAGTCAATAATAAAGGAAGATTTTATTAGTGAATAATTTACGTATACAATACTGAAAATAGCACACAGTACCCAATACATGGGATGTTAGACGTTATAGGTCGTATAAGAGTGTTAAAATTATATATATATATCTTTTTCCGATAAATAATAAATTTATTTTGTGATGTACAACAAACTATTTTAATGAGTCCCAATTATTTATACAATTGTATTAATCGCAAGTAAAAAATGTAATTGTTCTGTGGTAAGTATGTTTATCTGCCTAACTTATTATAATATACACTCGTTTCTTTAAGAAATAAATACTTTCACATGAACATAATGTATTACACACATTTATATGAGTATGAATGTTGGTGTACGCTAGAAACATTCCGTATCAGGAAGATTAATGAACACTTTCTTTTAATTAGTTGTACGCTATGGAAAAATAAAATTCAACGAAATGAGGCAGACAGCTCCAGCTATTATAGGCGGCATATAACATTGATAAAAAGGTGGATTAGGTGCTGCTCCCATTAAAAATACAAGCCATCCTAAAAAGCATAATATACTAGATAAAACTTGAGATCGCATTATGCGATCATTAGGAGAGATTTCCACCCATCCCATTGTACTGCATGCTACTAAAACTATCCAGCTTTGAAGTAACAAAGGATCTTCCGTAGAAAGTCTCATATCATAACTGAAACAAATTCATAAGTGATACAAATTTCATGACTATTACGTTTCAATAATATTTACAAACCTGAAATTCTTTGCCCAAACAAGAACAGACGGAACAGCTGGAATAGCGGTAAAACACCAGAGTTGGAAAAGAATGAGATGATTGAATATTTTTTGTCTAGTATCTTCGCGTTTCTCTGGTGTGTCCGTTGAACTTCTGAATCGTCCCGTCCAGTTGAAATGCTGCAACGATGCCATCAATAATTCTTCCAAATAATCTTCGTACATTTTTGTCAAGTTTAAAAAGTACAGGAAGATTGTAATTATCATGGCTAATGCTCCACAAGTTGCCGGGATTAAAGATAAAACAATAATTGCAGTAATAAACGGCAACTGATTTAATCCTCCAAGTAGCCAATCCGACCATGTTGTTGAAAAAGTTATTGCACGTGCCAGAAATCTAGAAAAAAAGTGATGATTGTCATTAGAATAATTTTGGACAAGACAAATCACAGAATGATTCTTTCGCCAGAGGTTTCAAAGACAATGCCGCCGGCTAAACATTGTAGCAAAATACGGTGGCTTATATGAGTGAACTGAAAACGGAAATCTCAAAACTGAAAAGTCGAGGAAAATAGTGTACGTATACAGTAGTTTCTCTCTTGTTTCTCTCTTGATCGACAGATCACTGTAGACACAAGCACGGCGTTTTGGTCGCAGTGTTTAGGCGGCAGCTTTGCCTTTGTGATCATTAATGAGAGAATCAGCCTGTATAAATAATGCAATTCAATTGCTGTTCCTTACCTAACAGCAATACTATGAGCTACTGAACCGAGGAAGATAATCGAACAACATAGGCCAATGGTAAATACGCAAAGAATGGCCAATGTAATTAAACACTCAAACATTAAATCATAAAAATACGATAGAAATACTGTAGTCACTATTACTGGTGTTTGTTTGAGGCCGTGATTAATTCTGGTTGATAGAAATAATAGGAGTAAACCAATGATTGTGGTGTACAAAAGATACCAGCGATCTCTTACAAGAATAGATATTCGATCTATAATACCACCCTTTTGAATATTGATTATATACGAGCATGCTGGATCTAGAGTTATTCTTAAGCTCGAAGAATCATTGAATTTGTTGTATTTAGTTTGAATTTTCATAGTCTTAGGTCCGTTATCTCTGAAATAAAATTCATGTTCATAATTTAACTTCGAATTTTCCAAACATATGATTTAAGTCTAGCAAGTATTACTTACACGACTGTAAAAAATTGAATTTGCGTGACTCCGATACTCCATGGTTCAAAAAACTCAACTATTGCATGATGTTTCGGGTCTGTGCATTCAGAAGCTATCAGCTCAACTTTGATGACGCTTATAATGTCATCAAAAGTAACGTAATATCTAACGTCTCCGAGATTAGTTTTATGAATTCGTGGTTTAAAAAACAATACTTTCATGAGGGATACATTATTTTCAATACGTACAAGCCGCGTATCGCGAGAATATAGATCAACATTTACCGCAACATATTTTTCTAACGTATCAGGCGTAATTCTTATTACAATATGTGTCGCGCCCGGATATTTTATTTCGTGAAGATTTAAATCAACACCTTTTCTTACGCGATGTAATGGGTCCGGTAAAAGTCTTGTTCTGTTTGTTAGGTTCCATCCCCAATTACTAAATAAAAGAGTAGAGACTATTTATTACACTTTGATGTATCTTTAAGATAAGCAAGGTGAATAAATAAATAAAATATTACCAAACTCTTGATTGGCCTTGTATGCTGGATGCTGTACACACAAATAGCCAATCTTTTGTTTCCAAATTTACGGTATCAATAGTTAAACTATCTGGTTGTCCGGTCAATCTAATCATAAGATAAATAGCAGATGTTCTCTTAGGTAGGTTCTTGTTAGTCCATGTGTAATGCCTCTGAATATTCTCTATCCATTCACCGCCAGACTCAAATTGTATTGTTTCTTTATAGGAGTATAATTTCTTTCCGGAAGTACGCTGCAAAACGAATTTTTATTCACACATTCATTTAAGACTATACAGTGTTTCACATCGTATTGAATAACTTCTGCAACAATTAATTTTTTGTAGTTTCAATTTGTCACGAGATATTTGCCTGTATCCAGTTAAATCAGGCACATTGCACTTTAGAATGTAACTGTCTATTAAAACTTGATTAGAAAATATTCTTACCTGGGAGAAATGATACGATAATGCACGTATTCTATCGTCTGGGTTATACAAAATTTTTGGTGGTTTTTGAGAGTAATTGACCGAATCAAACAATGAACGGACAATACAGAGTACTAATTGCTTGCACCATAGGATGCTCAAATGATCTGTGGATTTCCAAACATCTGGTATAGTAGTAGAAATAACATTGATATCAGCTGTAGAATCTACAGCTTGTGTTGAAGTTATTAGTACATCTCGGTGTCCTCCTCCAACTGATACTACACTTGTCCCTGCATCTTTTATTTCACTTAATCGGCTCTCTAGTTTACGGTAATAACTGGCAAACGCCCTATCTAACACTAAAGTAGGAGTGTGAGGAGTAGCCAAAGCAATAATAATGCTAGCAACGCTAGCATTCACGTTTGGTGTTAATAAAACAGAACCTTTAGCTATAATCCCACCCTGTAATGCAGAACATTCTTTTAATACTATTATCCTAATAAATCATTAAGGTTTCTCTATGAATATTTAATATTTATCATATTTTTCGATTTTACCATTGAGTGTCCAATGAGTACAATGTTCTCCACATTAGTTTTATATAAACTTAATATCTTTTGTATACAATGTGTAACATATACTGTTTCTTCTATTAGTACACCTACAATGAATAAAAAAACTTTCTTTATTCTCGTTAATCTATGAAGTCGAATACAAATAGCCAATAAATAGAAACCTCCATATAAAGCAGAGTAATCCTTGCCCAATGAAACAGTAAAGTAATCAAAATGGAAAGGAGTTCTGTCTTTTAAACTCTTCCTTAAACTCACGGAGGCAAGGGATCTAACTAAAATCAAAGGAGATATTAACAATAACTCAGTTTAGTTATTATGTAACCATCCATGGAGAAATTTAAGAACCTTGCTCATGAGATCCAGCATTTCCAGGTATGAAAAGTACTGGTATTCCTGAGAAATACATTCTCCTGAGTTTTTCAGTAACAAATCCTTCTCCATAAGCATATAATGCATATCTTGGGTAACGTTCTTCAATTTCGTCGTCCAATGAAATCCTCTGATATATCAAAGCAATATTTTATATAAATCTATTAAGGAGCACGTAAATTATGTGCTTCAATTAATACATCTGACTCTTCATTTAAATAAAGAGTCACGTAAAAGTAACTTATATGAAGCGTAATGCCACCTTAATAATAATCGATATAAAAATTTTCAAATTTCATTTAATATGAAACCCTAAATTAATGATAACATTATTAGATATGTTTGCACTATTGGATTTATAATAGAATGGCAGAAAAACTTGTTTAACCCGCTGTTAACAACATGGTTTCATAGGACGTTGTTACTAACGTCGGTCTCTGTGACCTATGTTTCTTGTACATTACAGTGCTTTCTATGATCGTTTAATAGATCATACCCAAGGTTTTCTGAGAAAACTTCTGTAGTAATTCTCTGATCCCTAATATTGTTGGCTTTATAAATAATATACGAATTGTGATGAATCGTGATTTAATCATGTAGGAGGAACTCTTTCTACGTATAAGGGGTTAAAATAAAGTGAGCAATATCTATTCATCCGTTTTAATTGAAAAAAATATCATGCGAGTTTACCTACCACATATTGTGGATATTCAAACATATATGTCATGTCACAAGTATTCTCCTCGAAGTCTGTAATATAACGGGCAGCTCCAAATATGTACAGTAATAGAATTAACATTACAAACAACAAACATGTTGTATAAATTAATACAGATCTAGTCCGAATCATTTTGTTTTCCTTTTATCACTTTACAAGTTAACTCTTAAATTATTTCCGTAAAAAATGGTCATGGTTATACCGACGTAAGCCATGGAATTATTTTGAATTAGATTAGATACGTAACATCGATACGTTAGATTGTTTGATTATGATATGCAAAAATAAAGGAAAACTGCAAGTAGTGATTGTAAACATATTTGTGCTGTACATATTATACAACAAAGTTAAATTGTTATAAGTAGGTTATGTGTGTTTGTCTATATTCAATGAAATATTATTGCGCATATATAATACGCATATTTGTATGTTCTTTTCTGTTATCACAGTGGTTTCCAAATTATAGTGGCTCGACTCTATACGGCATTCTAGAACGAGTTAGATCGTTATAGGATATCCCACTGTATCTATTTACTTGTGGGAATGTCATGAACTTTAAAGTGAAAGGGATAGAATATTGTTTAAATTCCTGTAAATAAGCTACAACCACCTATGTTATGTACAACATAATCGACATTTCCCGTAATTTTTCTGAACCACGTATAACAAGCTTCTTTATAACATTGTACTATTTTACCAAATTGAAATGAAAAATAAAAAAGGGGATTTGATATAAATCGATTGGTATAAACAATTCGTTTATTTGCTTTTAAAAATCACATTAGGTATGTGTATACAAAATTTATTGCGCGTTTCGTTACATTTGTATTAAAATGTATATGGCATTAGAAAAGTTGGAGTGAGATAACAATGGATTACAAAACTTTTGTTCGTAGCATTTTTGTTTCTTTAACTCTACATATTTCGTAATGCTCTAGGTATAAACATTACTAAAAGCAAATTTATAGCCTGCACATCAAGGACTTGTTCGCAATTCCTTAAAGTATATTTAGGTAAATATGTTATAATATGGTTGTTTGTGTAAATAGCATTTTGAGCAATTAAACATTCTTAACTAATCTCCTCGTATAATCTTCAGTTATTACAATTTTGGTTTTTAATTCGTTTAAGGATTATATAGAACTGCTTGCTGCAGTAAATAAATTTGTCTTAGATAACATACGGCGATTAGCTTTTATTATTAAAGAAAAAAATAATAAAAATGTATTTAATCAGTGGCATCTTCCTTCGATACACTAAAAGGCTCAGCCACAACTTCTGCACCGCAATCAGCAATTAGAATATCCTTTGTTGGCCTGTCTCGTGTATCAGTTTTTATACTTTCAATTTTTCGTACTACGGACTGCAAAATAATTGTGAAATAAATATCATATGATGTACATATTTTAATATCGTTATAATATATCTAAATAATATTGCATACCATTCCCTTAATTATTTTGCCGAATACAACATGTCTACCATCGAGCCATGGGGTTTGTTTCACAGTAATGAAAAACTGGGAACCATTAGTGTTCTTTCCAGCATTTGCCATGGACAACCATCCGGCACCATAGTGTTTCAACTTAAAGTTTTCGTCGTCAAAGCGTTCTCCGTAAATACTACGTCCTAGTATTACATAAAAATCATGTAAATAACTGTTACAATTTTTATAATTATAAGAAATTATCAAAACTATAGAATGTTAGGAATGACATCTTGTCCAATGCTGTGTAAAGTTTCTATTAAATGAAATGTAATTGTACAAAATTAAACGGTATTACAAAAAATCAAACCTCCGGTTCCATCTCCCTTTGTGAAATCTCCTCCTTGAATCATAAACTCACGAATGACTCTATGGAATTTGCTACCCTTATATCCCTCTCCTTGTGGTTTCTTAGACAACTCGATGAAATTTTGCACCGTCTTTGGAACAGTTTTTCCAAAGAGTCCAATCTCAACTCTTCCTTCATATTTTCCATCAATGTTAATATCAAACCATACCTACGTATATAAAATTTATTATTTTACATTTAATTTTGTAGACATATATAAATGATGTTTGAAATTTTCCGTAATAAATATCTGCTTCGTTTTGAAAAAAATGAAAGATATAATAATAATGTGGACGTATACAAATGAGGAATGCATTTTTTTCGTTCGCTAAAAACGTAAAGAAGAGCATTATCCTAAACAAATGAGATATACTTTTCTTACCAAATCTTTATTTTTATCTGCTTTACACGAAAACAAAGGCTTTGTTAACGCGTCTGTACTGTGCACCGGTATAATAGTAATTATTCCCTTTTTACTCACCTTATCTGTAACTTTTGGGCCCTTTTTATCGTCGGCGTTACTACTTGAGCAAAAAGCAGCTAATACGATGCCCACTAACAAAAGTGATTTCATTATTAATAAAAATAATCCTTTAATTGAACACGTATTAACCGGACAAAGAGTTCATACGACTGCACTCTGTCAGAATGGAACACAGTTGAACGTGGATCTGTTGCGCGTGCGCATATATTAGAAATGTGGGATCATTGGATTGGTTACATTCACCTCGCAACACCGTAACGGAAGCTTCACGAGCCCGGAATTGCGAAACATATCAAGCACGTACAAAACGATGTTGATATTTTCTCGAAAATTCCGTGTATTTTATCTTGTATACTATCAGTACACGTCGATTGTAATGTTCAAAAATATGTATCAATTCATTCCATTATAATTAAGTATCAAAAGGTACTCTCGTTTTCTCCCATGTACGTAGAATTAGGTCTAATTGTTAGTACTGTTAGACTCAATTGTAGTTAAGAATTATAGTTAATAAAAATCGAGGTCTATGACTTGCCTCTTAACTATTATTTACATTTATTATCACATTTGTATAATATAATTATATGATTACATACATAAGTTACAAATATATGAGACATTAAAAATCATGCATGCCATTACTATAGTGTGGTTAGAATTATATTGGTTACAAAACTCAACTATTTCGTTCTCTTGATTTTCTTGTACATTAAAATCATAAAAATTGCATCGCGTATACGCGTATCGTGATGGAAAAGTATATTTTTGATACTGTTCATACAGTAGCAATAATGGTTTTCATTTGCTAAATATGGAAAGGATTGAAACAAATATTATGATTGTTGTTCTTGAATTTCACTGGTGAGATAAGATATTGATCAGTTTCACTGTGGTGAACTGTTATTTTTTTAAATCTGCTATAAGAGCGAGAGGACTAATAAAGCACAGCCTACACTAGAGTAGGCTGTGACTAAAGTACTGATAATAAAGTCTTCTAGTAGAATCGATTAGTCTCCACCATGAAGTAAGAGTTACTTCGTAGCTCCACACAGCAAGATATTGAATAGACCACTTTTGTGTACCAACACAGGCACATATAGAATAGAAGCAATGTATGTATTTTTGGCACCTATTACTGGCGCTCTAGAACCCCATGATAATTTCGAAATCGCCTTCAACGTTACCGTCAGATTATAAAACGCGATTGTTTGAATATACAGGGTCCGGCAGAGTCTCTTTTCGAATCTCGAGATATCGTCAGTGGGGGTGCGTTAAAATCGCGTTTCCTTAATCTGCTGGTAACGTTGAGGGCGATTTTGAAATGGTAACGGAGCGCTGGAGCCCCGCTAACAGGCAACCAAGAAATGCATTGGATGTTAGGTCTATTCTTATATCTCGCCTGTGGTGATATCTTATTGTATTCTGAACCAATAATGTTGCATTTGACACAAAAATGGTAACAGGGACGCAAACTTGCATTGCATTTTAGGTCTATCTTATACCTCGTCTATAGTATTGAAAAGCACAAGCAACATTTAGTGATGGGCACCATCGACTAATTTAAACTATCGACTAATTACTAATTAGTAACGATATACTATCGAATAATTAGTCGATAGTTTTTCGCTTATTGGTTATGTCTGGAGTCTGAACTATGTCATGAAATATTGGTGTATTTACTTTTCGTAAATTTATTACAGTTCATAATTAGAATTTCAGAAATATAAAAGGTCAACAAGTTTCTTTTTTAACCAATTGATAATATTTCAATTTGGCATAAACTATTTTATTTCGGCACTTAAAAATTAACAGTTCTAAATATTTTGTGAGAATCAATTAGATTATATATAAGGTTTTACTCAGTTCTTGAAATTTAAAATTAGATAGACAGTTATTTAACATGACGGCATTAATTAATGTTTTTACATCAAAATTTAAGTCGTTTTTTCTCTTTTCTAGGGTAGATATAAATATTGCTGTATTAGGAATATAAGGAATTTGTCGATCTATTTTCATAATTTTCTTCATTACTTAATAATGTTGTAATTTCGGATTTTAAGGATTTTATAGCTGATTGTGCGTTTATTTGATGTTGCAAAGTATTAAAATTAATAATAAACATGTATACTAGACCGATTTGGATGGTCGGTATTACAGCAGCTTTTTCCTGCACAGAAATGGTAATACCGACAGGCGAGAGGGAGCTGCATGTTATTTCGATATTCTAATCTGAATGTGGAAAGAAATTGTTAGCTGTTGCCACCGACGAGATATAGGAATAGACAGGACATCTTATGGACTTTCGTGGCCCAATGTGACGGCCATACCGACTCAGAAATCCGACACTGATTTGAGCGTCCCCTGCTCATGAACAGTGATCACTTCAAGAACTATTATTTACTGAAGTAGTGTTGGGGCAGGACTCATACGATTGTGTGAATATATGTAAATGCTTTGGGGGGATCAGGACAGCTATTTCTCGAGCAACGTTTAGGTAGAAAAATTGAGCTACGGTGCCTGGTCGCGCGATGCACTTTGGCTCGGCTCGAGTTGAGTCGAAACCACATCGCGATGCATCGGGGCGATGAAATTGACAGTGTCACGTCAAGCGTCCCGCCTGTGCTGTCGCGCTTTCATTGCGCGGCAAAGAACGAAATAATTCTTTAACGAGGATCGTAGGTCCAGCTAAAACTTAATCAGAACCCGCCGAAGTTCAATAGGCACGACCCTAGAGTCGTAGGTCCGGCTAAAAGTTGGTCAGAAAACGTAAAAGCCCAGTAGGTAAAACTCTGAGATCGTAGGTTCAGCTATAAGTCGGTCAGAACCCGAAGAAGTACAATAGACACGATCCTAGAGCCTTAGGTCCGGCTAAAAGTTGGTCAGAAAACGTAAAAGTCCAGTAGGTATAACCCTAGGATCGTAGGTTCAACTATAGGTCGGTCAGAACCCAAAGAAGTACAGTAGATACGACCCTGGAGTCGTAGGTCCGGCTACAAGTTGGTCAGAAAACGAAAAAGTTCAGTAAGTATAACCGTAGGATCGTAGGTTCGGCTAAAAATTGATCGGAAGGCCCAAAAGTTCAGTACGTATGACCTTAGTACAGTAGTACGCACGACCGCGGTCGGAGACCTTCGAAGAGTTCGGAAATTGCGTATACCACCGAGCGCGACCGAGCGCTACCGACGCGCCGGCGCGTCACGGAGTGGGGATGACGGTGCGCGGCGCACGCGGTGTCACTATCAGTTCAAGCGTCGTACCGTACGGATCGTCTATGCTGTCGAAGGTTAGCGACATACATCACCTTACAATACAATAGCATCTCGGGGTTTACTTTACCACCGCATACGCTTGTCTATTAGCTTCTATTAATTAATACGCGTTTATTTAATAATCGTTTGACTATCGCGGATGTACATTAAAGTCTTTATCGAGTCTCTTTTGTTGGACGCTTGACCGGTCATCCGGTACCATCGATTCTTTGATACGCGGTAACTAGTCGTTTATTAAAATATCGGATTAACTAATTCATTAGTTTGAACGGTTTTTCGAATCATTATTATATTTTATTAACGATTACTCGGATTCAATGCGGTGTTAAGGTTGCGTTTATATTCTTTGCAATGTCACTTACATACTCAGTTACACATGTCCTTTCGCAACTTTGAATTCGATTCTGATTTTAGCACAGGTTTATCACGTTGCTTTTCTTTTTGTTGCAGGTACAATGGGTGATTGGTTGGTGGAGGATAATATATTGAGGCTGCAGGAATGGAGTATTGAGATACAATTACTGCGATGCATAACAATCAGTCCGATGATGAAGGATTGGTAACATTTAACTTATTATCCCAACGGTCGCGATTTCTGTTATAGCTTCACTAGTATTTATTAAAAACTTTTAATATCTCTGTGACTTTGCACAAGTACGGTCAAATTGTATTTTCGATGCAGGATTGCCCGCGTACGTACGTACTGGTTGCCATGCACCTGAAGCATGATAAATAGTTTCGAGTCTTGATTTCTACAAGCAGCTACGAGAACTTATAAATGCGCGATATTGCTTACTTACTAAGATCATGATCAACTTTAAAACTCGGGCAAAGAACAGTCACAGTATGCTTTTGATAAATCATTTATATTAATCTATAATAGTATATGTTGAATAGACAATTAACAGTAATTAAATCAGAATAATAATACGGTAGTACTTTATTAAAACAAAGCAGTATTTCCTCAACAGACGTTTGACAGGATGAAGAAATAAAAAAGAGACAAATAAAATCAAATGTGTATTGCTTCAATTTCTACCTCCTCACCCTATTGACTAACTTGTACAGATTCTCTTTCAGAAAATTTTGATGACCGCGCGCAATGCGGTCAGTAGAGTCAGTGCTTGCTCCGTCAAAGTTCTTTTTATTGTTTTTAGAGCGAAACCGCTCATAATAATTATAACTAAATATAAATAACAGTAAAGATACGCGAAAGTAGAGTCAGTGTTTGCTTCGAAATATTGCTCTCGCGAAATTAGAGTCACTTTGTTCGTCGATCACAATTGACGTGCGCGATAGTAGTCTTTTATTTATTTTTTTTTTCTTTCGCAATAAGTATTCCGGTATTAGAGTCAGCACCGATGCAGTTCGGCGAGTTCGGGCATTCATCCATCAACTCGAAGAGTAAGTATCTCTGTATTTCTTTAATCTTATTTTACAATGGTCTTTGATAATTATCATGATCGAAAAGTACTCAAAACGCAAAGATTTCAATGTTGTCTGTTCTTTTGAATGTTTCAGAAGCTGCCATGGGCTCAATTGTATCACCATAACGATATTGTTGGCCGCGCGCAATGCGGTTGGTAGAGTCAGTGCTTGTTCCGTCAAAGTTCTTTTTATTATTTTTTGAGCGCAGCCGCTCTTAATAATAATTCAACATAAATAACAGTAAAGAGACGCGAAATTAGAGTCAGTGTTTGCTCCGAAATAATACTCTCGCGAAAAATAGAGTCACTTTGTTCGTCGATCATAACTATTCCGTTTCCTTTTCCGTTCTCGGCTCGGAGGACTGATGGTTAGGGACTTAGTGTCAGCGAGTTACGATGTGTGGGGGCGTGATTGTGGTTCTGGACCCTGGTCACGAGGCCCTCGGTTAGACTACGTTATTCTCTAACATGGGTAGGTTATCCACCATTCTGGAATCGTGGTCGCGGTTCTTGCAATATCCGGGTTGCAGTGTCATCGGGGGGCGGTGTGTGGGGCTGTGATTGCTTTTCTGGACACTTTGGCCTGCCAAGTAGGATATTTATCCCCGTTAGACCACGCCAAGCACACCTTGGGGTGGCAGAAGGCATACGGGTCATAATCTAGAATCGTGGTTGTGGTTTTGCATATCCGTGCCTTAATGATTTCTGTGGCTCGGAATCGAAACTTGTGTTGATGCTAAGTCGTTTTACTGTCCAGACTCTGAGCCGAGGGCACGCGGGCTGCTCGGTAGCAGTCACAAAAACAGTAGAAATACTGTCGCGAAATTAGAATCACTTTGTTCGTCAATCATAAGTGTTCCATTAGAGTCAGTGTCCTGTTCAGCGAGTTCGGGCTTTCAGCCATCAATTTGACGAGTAAGTATCTCCTTCGTTCTTTAATCTTGTATTGCAATAATCATTGATAATTAACACATTCCAAAAGTACTGAAAATACATAGATTTTAATGTTGTTTGCTCTTTTTGAATGTTTCAGCAGCTTCCATGGCTTCGATGGCGACGAGCTTGACCGCACACCTGGTGAGTCTGCAACCGGTGAGTGGCATGCTTTAAAGTTCCTCTGGTCACTCAATCATGTCGCAGGACGAAAGGTCCGAACCGACACGAGTGACTGGTTGTAATTACGTAGTTTTTTCTGGCAAGCACTGTGACCATGGGTATATGGAAATATACTCATGAGTAGTAACTTTTTTACTGTTTTATATTATATGAGGATAGGTCTTCTTGTACAACGCGTTTTTAACAGTTATAATAAATTGTTAGTAAGAGTATAGTCGTTCCTCTTTTTTACTACTTTGATTATATATAAAGTAAAGGTACCTACTTACCTTGTCAATTTGTTGGGACTATCGCATAATTTTATTATTCGATATCCATATTAGTCTTTAGCGTTTAAAGATATCAATACGTTCACTTCTTCCGCACAAGATGTTAATTGAACCCGAATGTACAAGAAGACAATACGCGAACCGGTAGATCTCGAAATCAAAGCAATTACTTTAAAATCAACCGTGCATTTTAGAAGCAATGCTTTGATGACGGGAACACCGGAGGATGTTTCAATTTCTTTCAAGGTATATTAATGTAGAGTCATTGAATAATTTTCCTAATAAAGTAGAGTCATTGAATAATTTTTCTAATAAAGTAGAGTCATTGTACAATTTTTCTAATAAAGTAGAGTCATTGCACAATTCTTCTAATAAAGCAGAGTCATTGCACAATTCTTCTAATAAAGTAGAGTCATTGCATTTTCTCTTCAATAAAATAAAATCATATATTAATAAAACTATATATTTAGCCCGTTAGAAAATCAGTATGTCTTTATCATCTTTCTAGACGAGGATTTCCAGGTTTAACCCTTTCCGTGTTCACTGCCCGGATCCCACTCACGTGCCCCTGTGCTACTTGGGTGGGAAAACGGTGGTAGAGCACGATGATATTTATGTAGTTTATAATGATTTATTGTGGGCGACTGACAGTGCGTTTGGTGTATCGTGCACGACGTAATATCCACATTGTGTGTGTGGTTAGGCTGTGGATTTGCGTCGTTCCGTACTAAAACGTAGTTACTCTAACCAAGATAAGATGTCCATTAATTGAAAGCAGAGACATCATTTTTACTATTAACTGCATTAATAATCCCTAATATACCGAGGCACGAAGTTTTTGTCATTTAAGATGACGGAGACCAAATTCCAAAAAGTATCGAATATACTTATCAATTGCTATCAAGTACCTTTTGTATCGGTGCTATTTAATTATTCAATTAAACATCTATTAAATATCTCAACCGCGACGTGGTATTTTCCACGTGAACGCAAAGATCCCAGCCACTGTCAGTCGACTTCAGAAAAATGGTACGTACATTAGAGTGTGCAAGTTGTGTGACAGCACTTGGGTGTCGGGGGTGTCCCGGGACGCCTCCCTAGTGTAGGCTTTTGCGCCCAAGTGTTTGACTGAGAACCGTGGAGTGTCGTGTGTTGGTGTGTCTGTTTGCCATTTTTTAAATATAGGTCCAGGTAGGATAGGTAGCATAGTTTCTGGTGTGATTGATAGACATAAGTAGGTAGGGCCGGGCAGGTTGACACAGTCTCTGATCGGGTAGGCACTATTTCGCGTGTTCAACCTGTTTCAGGAAATCTGATTTGAAAAGTCGACGGTGAAGCTGTGGCGCGAACGAAAATGTGTTCGCCTCTGGCTTTGCCTATCGATTTTTTGAATCCTTCGCGGTCGTGGTCGCGATTTAGGCTCCGAAACGAAACGTGTTACATTATGCTCGAGGCTGCACGCGTGAACGAAGAACGATTACAATTTTAATCGTAATCTTTGCGATTTTCCGTAATCACAATTTTACGATTTTATTTGATCGTGATTCGGCCACGTGTGTTCCATTTAGCTCCGCGATTTTAACTCTTTATTTCACATTTATAAGTTTTTCTTTGGTTTTCGATTAGAGCCTCGAGCCTAGCTTAAGTTTCAGCTGGCCCTTGGGTCCAACGAAAAGAAGAGGCTATATGCCGAAGAGGCCCGACAAACTGTCACTCAAGAGGGCAACTACTAATGGTTCCGCATTCTTTATAAGAATGGGCAATCATTCTATATTACTACTTTGTCACTGTGCTTGCACTTTAATTTGTAGAATTTTTATTTGTACTTGGCCGATGCACATTCCGGTCCAACGATACAGCCCTCCCAAAAATATCGCGTTGCTTTATAGTTGCGAAAAACTTGAGAACGGGTCGAATTAGAGTTGCGTTAAATGCCACGCGGTTTTTCAAGTAAAGTCGCGAAAAAGAAAACGAGTCTCGCGTATTCTTGGAGTTGCGAAGTGACTCGCGGTTTTTAATTAGAGTTGCGAGCAAATGAAAATCGTGTTTGATTTAGCGTAGCGCAATGGTATCGCGATTGTTCTTGCAATTTTGCTGTTCTTATTGTTAGTTAAATTGTAGTATTTTATAATATATTTTACACATGAGAAAGTTTCTAGTGTTGCGGACATTATTTTCGCGTCTTGAGCCTTCAGCTAACTTTTCAGAGGATCTTCAGTTACATTGCTTTTTAATATTCCAAATACTGATATTTTACTGTTTACTTTCTATCAGCCTTAATAAATAGTGTTGCGAAATGATTGCATCGCGAGTTCCACTTAGCGTTGCGTCGATTAAAGATCGCGTTTTTAATTAGAGTTGCGAATACCAGTCCCCATCCTGGAGCCACCCTGGAGGGTGGCACATCATCGTCAGCCAAAGATCATGGCTGACCAATTCTTTGGCAATTCTTGTTCTATATGGTGTAATTTTTCTTTTCCGTGTTTTATATTTGTTTTTCTTATTATTTTATTTCTTAATAATTATACTACCTGGAATGTCTGTTGATGGAAATACTGCCAAAAATTTGCATACATAATAGTAAATTACTGTGTGAACGAAATTAAAAAAAGAAAAGAAAGATAAGAAAAGAATAAAGAGAAATAATTAATAGAAATAATTTGTAGAATCTTTGATAAATTTATGATAACTCGAGATAGTAGATTTCAATTAGAGACAATACTAGTGACTGTTCATTATTGGAGTTTAACTCTTAAATATTTTCTCTTAATCGTTGCAATTTTATTTTCACCTTTTTTTTAGTAGAGCCAATTTTTAAAACTTTTCGGGCTTGCTTTGTAGAAATTGAAATTCACTCGCGATATCCGTAAATATTTCAACAAAAATCCTTGCACGAAAAATGTTCTTGGCTGTAGTTGGACCTCGGCATGGTGATATTTGTCGCTTCTTTGTAGAAGCAAAATAGAATCAATTGTAGTGAAATGTGACTACTTCATTTTGGAGTTTTTAATGAAAGTGATACCACCATTCAGTTTGATCTAGAACGTAAAAAAGAATATATCACTTTGGCCGAAATCCAATTACCTGTTGTTATTAAAAAATAGCTGCATTTTTCATATCAATTCTGATTTAAAACTTTGCTAAAATTCAGTTATTACGAATTAAAAGCAGCTGTATTTCAGTATAAAATGGGGAGGCTTGGGGACGTCACTAATCCAATGCTTGAGATTGTTACAGATTCACAGATGAACCCAAATATGATATATTAACAAATGGAAGTACGTCAGAGGCTCAAAAGTGGAATATATACAATACAGATCCAGAAATACTATCAAAGGCACGATTGGAAACTATAAAATTAAAGAGCCAGCCTCGTCGATTCAATTTCTGAGTTTAAGAATTCATTTTTATAATACTTTATTCATTATTTCGTGCCTGTGTTTGTTTCAGAAGCATGGAAAACAATCAGCTAAAGAAGAAGATTCATGATAATACATACGTATAAAATGACCACATCCCCGCTCTGCCGCTGCCCCTGCCCCTACCCCAGCCCTTTTAACTCACTACATTTATTAGATAATTAATTAGGTAGGCCCAATTAAAATCAAACAATACGTTTAGCTCCTTATGTAGGCAGGGTTTAGAAAACCAAAAATTGTTGGCAGGTGCAGCAATTTTTTGGTGTATGTTTCAGTCTGTTTTAGGACACCATGGACCACATGATTAATATGGACGAATTGAAGAGGAATTAAGCATATACGTACTTATACATATATGAGTTTGGTAAAGTATCTATTACAGTCCTATTTAGGTAGGATATTATTGAAATTGTTCTTTTAATTAAACTCTTAGATGTTATACTAGGTAGGGTGATTCTAGTTTTAAGTTAGATCTTTAGTGAGGCAGGGCTCATTTGAATCTACTCTAGTATTTAAGAAAGTAGGGTTTATTTTTAAGTTATGTCTTAGCTTTTAAGCCCGCAGTGTTCACCACTGCAATAATATTCCGTTGTCTAGTTTTTAAGATCATAGGATATATTTTTAAGAATGTTTTATTTCAGGAAATTGGATTCCCTTCTTGATTTTCTTTCAGGTTTCCTTTTGATATTCCATTTAGCTTTCGGTCGTGAATTTTCCAAGTACTCCTCTTGTTGTCTTACTTGTACTACGATCAATTAATGAACGTTCTACAAATTGACAATAATAGGAGATTTTTCTTTGTCACATGTTATATTAGAATTAGTTTTCGCGTAATTGGAGGGTGGAAGGGCCGTGGCTAGGGTGGGTCTCCATGCGCAGTAACCTCCACGTGGTGAGACCCGGGCAATCAATTATTTATCGCATAATTTTTAAACGTTTATGACACGTTTGATAATTATGTGGAAAATAATTCGAGCGAATTGACTGCGCATTGCACTTTCCCCTCTCATTCCCTTTTTTGCTTCATTCTCTTATTTGCCTGATTCCCTTATTAGCTTCATTCCCTTTTCCGTTCTCGGCCCGGAGGACGGATGGTAAGGCGCTTTTGGCACTTGTGGCGGTATTTGGGTTGCAGTGTCATCGTGGAGCAGTGTGTGAGGCTGTGACTGTGGTTCTGGACAGGTGACCCGCCAAGTAGGATACTTCTCCCCGTTAGACCACGCCAAGCACACCTTGGGGTGGCAGAAGGCATATGGGACCTAATCTGGAATCGTGGTTGCGGTTTTGCATATCCGTGCCTCAATGATTGCTGTGGCTCGGTATCGAAACTGGTGTCGATTGTAAGTCGTTCTACTGTCCAGACTCTGGGCCGAGGGCTCGCGGACTGCTCGGTAGCAGTCACTTTCGTTACTTCCCTCCCATTTGATCCCATTTATGAGTTTAAGATTTTTATAATGCTTTACTAATTACTTCCAATTTGTCTTTGTTTCAGAAGGATTGAAAGGACTCAGCTGAAGAAGAGGATTGCTTAAAATATGTTTAATATGACCACACTCTCACCCTGCCCCTGCCCCTGCCCCTGCCCGTGCCCAGCCCCTGCCCAGTTGCCAGTTGTCTGTTCTAGGAAGGCATGGACCACAAAATTAATATGGACTAATTGGAGAGGAATTAAGTATATGCATACTTGTACCTACAATAATATGATAAAGTATCCGTTACGTTCCTATTTAGGTAGGATATTATTGAAATTGTTCTTTTAATTGAACTCTTAGATATTATATTAGGTAGGGTTATTCTAGTTTTAATTTAGATCTTTAGTCAGGCAGGGTGCATTTGAATATAATCTAGTATTTAAGAAGGGATGACTTATTTTTAAGCTGTGTCTTGGTTTTTAAGACAGCAGTGTACACTGCTGTGATAATATTTCGTTGTCTAGTTTTTATGTTCATAGGATATATTTTTAATAATGTTTTATTTCAGGAAATTGAATTCTCGTCTTGATTTTGTTTCAGGTTTCCTTCTGATATCCCTTTTAGCTTTCGGCCGTGAATTTTCCAAATACTCCTCTTGTTGTCTTACTTGTACTACGATCAATTAATGAACGTTCTACAAATTGACAATAATAGGAGATTATTCTTTCTTACAATTTATATTAGAATTAGTTTTCGCGTAATTGGAGGGTGGAAGGGCCGTGGCTAGGGTGGGTCTCCATGCGCAGTAACCTCCACGTGGTGAGACCCGGGCAATCAATTATTTATCGTATAATTATTAAACGTTTAAGAGACGTTTGGTAATTATGTGGAAAATAATTCGAGCTAATTGGCTGCGTATTTCACTTAGGATACAATGTACAATAATGGCCGCTTAATGTTCGTTTTTTTCCACAATTAATGTTCGTGGACTCATCCCTACCGATTTTTGGACCTGCTCCGATGTATCGAGGATGTAGGTTGCGTCATCTCCAGTTAGTTATCTCCACTTGTCATCAGCAATGGCCCTTAACACGTTGAGTGCCACGCCGGTTTTGCCACGCTTTCCGTTTAGGCCACACGGCGCGACATGCCCGACGGCGCGCCGCGGCGTAGCTTAACACTGTTAATACCCCGTTAGTTAAGTCACCTATGACTGACGCGGCCTGAACGGAAAGTTTACTGTTAGTCACTCAACGGAAAGTTGATTGTCAGTCACCGATGACTGACGCGGCCTGAACGCTAAGTTGATTGTCAGTCACTCAACGGAAAGTTGATTGTCAGTCACCGATGACTGACGCGGCCTGAACGGCAAGTTTACTGTTAGTCACTCAACGGAAAGTTGATTGTCAGTCACCGATGACTGACGCGGCCTGAACGGAATGTTTACTGTTAGTCACTCAACGGAAAGTTGATTGGCAGTCACCGATGACTGACGCGGCCTGAACGGAAAGTTTAGTGTCAGTCACTGAACGGAAAGTTGATTGTCAGTCACCTATGACTGACGCGGCCTGAACGGAAAGTTTACTGTTAGTCACTCAACGGAAAGTTGATTGTCAGTCACCGATGACTGAAGCGGCCTGAACGGAAAGTTTACTGTTAGTCACTCAACGGAAAGTTGATTGTCAGTCACCGATGACTGACGCGGCCTGAACGGAAAGTTTAGTGTCAGACACCGATGCCTGACGTAGCACTCAACGTGTTAAATATATCTCACGCTGGTTCTCAGTACATCTCAATCCACTCCCAACACAGCCTAAACCGAGAGTGCCGAATAGTGATAAGCATGAACAATTCCTTATAAATAACATCCCTGGATAGTGTTCGCTAGGCAGCTTCGAAGCAGCGAACATTAAGTGGGCATTACTGTCCACTGTAGTTATTTGAGCGGAGAGAATCTTAAGTTCTTATTGCAATTACTTTTGAGTTCTCGTTTCTATCGTTGTATCTGTCTGCAGCTGTAAATATTGTGTATTATTTATTGCCCTGCTTCTTATGTTCACCCTTCTGTTTTCTGACGCTTTCGAGATAATTCATTAGTAACATAAATCATATATGTTTCCCCTAGAGAATTACATTTTCTTATTTCTCAAGAAGCCTTCTTTTTTATAATTGAAATGCCCGTGTATATATCATTTAATTCATAAATTAATTAATATCTGCAAAGATATACTTGAATCTACGCGGGTCTCTGCCATATCTACAGTGCCAGCTATGGTTCCGCCATCTATACAGAACTTCTTGAAACCACTCGCGCTTGCTATGGTAGTACCATCTATACGGAACGCCTTGAAACTACTCACACCCCTTACTTACCATAAGTGTAGATATGGCAGAGGCCCGAATAGTTTTAGTCACTTCTCTATAGATGGCGATACTAATGACTCGAGATAAAGCAGACATATATACAGTTTCGAGCAGTTCTGTATAGATGGCGAAATTAAAGCCCACTTTGAGTGTAGGTAAGACAGGGATGCGAGTGGTACGTAAATTCAGGCACTTGTTTATAAGTAGCGGTGCGATAATGTTCATAAAATTTGGTAATTTATGTCTTCATTCATCCAATTAAGTTAATAATCCTCGAAAACCGTTTCGTACACTCTTTTACATATCAATAAAGTGTCAGCAAACACAGTGTTTCAATCTACATAAATATTAATATGTACGGTAACATTGCAAGTTCCATTGTTCATTATATTCTACAACAATCGAGCACTCTTTAACACGGGTAAATGCATTTGTGAATATTTTTTCCTTTAAATAAATTTTCCAGGACTGAATAAATACATACTAATAGTGGTATTATTCTTTATTTCGGTCTCACAGGAATGAAAGTTTGGTTAGTGTACATATAACCTATCTTTACAATACTATCTCTTGCACTCTCATCTTCCGTTCCGCTCTTCCTTTTCATACCTTCTCTGCCTTACGTATTACACTATTTCTTATCTCTTTATCGCACATCTATTATAAATCTTTTCCGTTCCTTCCTGTTTAATTACAAATTCCTAAGTTATTTTTATGTCTTAATGTATCTATTTCTGTACATTTTGTTAGCTGGTGCTCTTACGTTCCAAATTTTTGTATGCACAGGTCTCATCTTTTATCCTTTTTCTTCTCCCAATATTTATTTCATCGTTTAATGCTTTTGGATCTCGCACCTGCGTTGTTAATTGTCAATTGCGCCCTCGTCCGTTTTTACTTAAGTACCATAGTAGCGTTGATGTTCTAATATCTTTAAACGTATCATTGTATCTTGCTTTCCCTATTTTTCTGCCTTGTACCTGCTGTTGCATTTGATTGACTCTACTTTTGAGGATCTCCGTCAATGCCTTTACTTCCGCTTTTGTCAAAGTCACTCATACTTGACGCATTCCATTCCTTTTCAAATAAACCTCTCCTTTTTATGCTTCTGGCTTGCCCCTCCTTTCTTACTTCTTCCTCTAAATATCTCTTAATAATCTTTCTCCTGTTACATACTTATTAATGTATTTTTTCTGTGTGCAGGTCTCGCAGGCAAAGAGTAAGGAGCATTGCTTGGCACTTCTCATCGTGTATAAATGCAAGAAAGAAGGTAGAAGAACTTGTACAACATACTTTAGTTATCCTTTAGTTATAGTAAATTGGTTTATAAAAATAGTTTGTATCTATTAGCCTGTAAGTTTATTTTAGGACAATTGTGTAATTAACTGTTATGTTATCTATTATATGCTTTATTTTATATTCAGTTTATTCGGTAGATCTTATATGAACTTTAATATTACTTATATAACTATTACAAGTTCTACTGAATGTGCTAAATGTAAAATGAAAGATATAATAAATAATTGACATATTCACAAGTTACACAATTGCTGTAATTTAAATTTTATATGCTTCTACATATGAAGTACGTAAATTTTAGTGTATGATTTATCTGTAAGATATATTGTAAATTAACTTCAAAGAATAGTTTATAAGTATTAGATTATTTATGTTTATAGTGTTAGTTATATTACATAAATGTTGGTTTAGAATTGATACAAGATTTAGTTGAACGATGTAATGTAAATAGATATAAAAGAATAGTTAATAAGTATCTGTTTGTAAATTTAATTACAACATTTTTGTAACTTGTATATTCATTGATTAATTTAAATAAATTTGCAATGAAAAGAATTCCAGTGCTCTTTTTACTTTCATACCTTACCAATCCTTGAAAGAACCTAATTCCGATTCCTTATACAAGAAGTACCGTGGACGAACTTTAAATGCAAAGTCCTAAAGCGGGAAACTTGTCAAAATGGCCCTATACGTTATTAAAATAAGCGCTGAGAAATTCCTGGAACGTGACGTCATTTCCAAGAATTGCTGCGATGAAAGACCTCCTTGCACATCATATTCTCCTGATACAAATCCACGATTTTCAGCGACATATTTTTGCCAAGAACCCGGAAATTTAAGCGCTCGAAAATTCCTGGAACGTGACGTCATTTCCAAGAATTTCTGCGATGAAAGACCTCCTCGCATATCATATTCTCCTAATACAAATCCACGATTTTCAGCGAGATATTTTTGGCAGAAACTCGGAAATTTCAGCTCAACGAATACCTCCTTGCATATCATATTCTCCTGATACAAATCCAAGATTTTCAGCGAGATATTTTTTGGCAGAAACTCGGAAATTTCAGCTCAACGAAGACCTCCTTGCATATCATATTCTCCTGATACAAATCCAAGATTTTCGGCACTTAAATTTCTACTGAAAATCTTGGATTTGTATCAGGAGAATATGATATGCAAGGAGGTATTCGTTGAGCTGAAATTTCCGAGTTTCTGCCAAAAATATCTCGCTGAAAATCGTGGATTTGTATCAGGAGAATATGATATGCGAGGAGGTCTTTCATAGCATCAGTTCTTGGAAATGACGTCACGTTCCAGGAATTTCTCAGCGCTTATTTTAATAACGTATAGGGCCATTTTGACAAGTTTCCCGCTTTAGGACTTTGCATTTAAAGTTCGTCCACGGTACTTCTTGTATAAGGAATCGGAATTAGGTTCTTTCAAGGATTGGTAAGGTATGAAAGTAAAAAGAGCACTGGAATTCTTTTCATTGCAAATTTATTTAAATTAATCAATGAATATACAAGTTACAAAAATGTTGTAATTAAATTTACAAACAGATACTTATTAACTATTCTTTTATATCTATTTACATTACATCGTACAACTAAATCTTGTATCAATTCTAAACCAACATTTATGTAATATAACTAACACTATAAACATAAATAATCTAATACTTATAAACTATTCTTTGAAGTTAATTTACAATATATCTTACAGATAAATCATACACTAAAATTTACGTACTTCATATGTAGAAGCATATAAAATTTAAATTACAGCAATTGTGTAACTTGTGAATATGTCAATTATTTATTATATCTTTCGTTTTACATTTAGCACATTCAGTAGAACTTGTAATGGTTATATAAGTAATATGAAAGTTCATATAAGATCTACCGAATAAACTGAATATAAAATAAAGCATATAATAGATAACGTAACAGTTAATTACACAATTGTCCTAAATTAATCTTATGCTCTAATAGTTACAAACTATTTTTATAAACCAATTTACTTTAACTAAAGTATGTAGCAGGAGTTATTCTGTATTCTTTCTTCTTTCTTGCTTTTATGCATGATGAGATGCACCGGGCAATGTTCCTCACGCTTTGGATGCGAAACCTGCACACACAAAGAATATATTAGTAAGCATGTAACAGGCGAAAGAAACATTGTTAAGGGATAGTTAGAAGAAAACGAAATAGAGAAAGATCACACCAGAAGTATAAGAAAAGGGGGGGCGGGGTAATTTAAAAAGGAATGGAATGAATCCAACATGAATAAATTTGACGAGAAGGGGAGTAAAGAAAGTGATGGTCAGCCTTAAAGCCTAAATGTATAATCAAAATGAAATAAGGGGATAAGTAATGGGATAATGTACAGAAGGTTTGCAAGAAAGAGTGGAGAAGAAGAATGCGTAAGCTAAGATAGTAATCAAAAGTAAGGCTATATGTACACTAAATCGAAATTTCATAGCTGCGAGGCCGACATAAAAAGGAATACTATTGTTAGTATGTAATTATTACGCGCAGGAAGATTTATTGAAAGAAAAAGATATTTAGACACGTATTACACTTACATCAGCCTTTGTTGCATACACCTTCCAATCCCACAAAACCAATTTAATATAACTGAAGTATGTATATGGCGAGAGTTATTCTTTCCTCTTCCTTCTGTTTATGCACAATGAGAATTGGCAGTCAATGCTCCTTATCCTTTGCCTACGAGACCTACGCACACAAAAAATATGTTAGTAAGTACATGACAGAAGATAGAAAGATTGTTAAATGATATTTAGTCGAAAAAGAAAGTAGAGCGGGCCAAACTAGAAGTATAAGAGAAAGGTTCTTTTAGAACGAATGGAACGAGTGCGAGAATACTAAATTTGATAAGAACGGAACTAAAGGATCTAACGGAGAGCCTTCAAAGAAAAATACAAGAAGCAAGATATAATGAAAGGTTTAAATGTATTAAAACGGGAGCAATACGACAGTACCACAGTAAAGAGAGAACAGGAAAGAGTCGGCAATTAATAGCGCTTAAAATGACTTAGGAATTTGAAATGAAACAGAGAGGAAATGGAAAGATGTATAATACATGTGCGATAAAGAGATAAGAATAATGTGATACGTAAGGTAGAGAAGGTTTTAAAAGGAACAGCGAAACGGAAGATGAGAGTACAAGAGTCCATATAGTATTGCAAAGATAGGTTATATGTAAACTAACCATACTTTCATTGCTTCGAGACCGAAATAAAGAATACTACTACTATTAGTATGTATTTATTACGTGCCGGAAAATTTATTTAAAGGAATAAATTTTCACAAATGCATTTACCTGTGCTAAAGAGCTTGATTGTTGTAGAATAAAATGAACAATGGAACTTGCAATGTTACCGTACATATTAATTTTTATGTAGACTGTAACACGGTGTTTGCTAACACTTTATTGATCTGTAAATGAGTGTACAATACGGTTTTTGAGATTAATTAACTCAATTTGATGAATGGAGACATAAATAACCAAATTTTATGAACATTATCGCACCGCTACTTATAAACAAGTGTCTGAATTTACGTACCACTCACATCCCTGTCTTACCTACACTCAAAGTGGGCTTTAATTTCGCCATCTATACAGAACTGCTCGAAACTGTATATATGTCTGCTTTATCTAAGAGTCATTAGTATCGCCATCTATACAGACGTGACGCAAACTACTCGGGCCTCTGCCATATCTACACTTATGGTAAGTAAGGGGTGTGAGTAGTTCCAATGTGATATGCATAGATGGAACTACCATAGCAAGCGCGAGTGGTTTCAAGGAGTTCTGTATAGATGGCGAAACCATAGCAGGCACTGTAGATATGGCAGAGACCCGCGTAGATTCAAGTATATCTTTGCAGATATTAATTAATTTATGAATTAAATGATATATACACGGGTATTTCAATTATAAAAAAGAAGGCTTCTTGAGAAATAAGAAATTGCAATTCTCTAGGCGAAACATATATGATTTATGTTACTAATGAATTATCTCGAAAGCGTCAGAAAACAGAAGAGTCTACATAAGAAGCAGGGCAATAAATAATACACAATATTTAGAGCTGCAGATAGATACAACGATAGAAACGAGAACTCAAAAGTAATTGCAATAAGAACTTAAGATTCTCTCCGCTCAAATAATTACAGTGGACAGTAATGCCCGCTTAATGTTCGCTGCTTCGAGGCTGCCCAGCGACCCCTATCCAGGGATGTGATTTATAAGAAATTGTTCATGCTTATCACTTTTAGGCACGCTGGGTTTGGCCTGTATTGGGAGTAAATTGAGACGTACTGAGAACGAGCGTGAGATATATTCAAGGACCATGGCTGATGACAAGTTGAGATAACTTGAACGCAACCTCGATCCTCGATACATCCGTGCAGGTCCAAAAATCGGTAGGCATGACTCCTCGAATATTAATTGTGGAAAAAAACGAACATTAAGCGGCCATTATTGTACATTGTATCCTAAGTGCAATACGCAGTCAATTCACTCGAATTATTTTCCACATAATTACCAAACGTCTCTTAAACGTTTAATAATTATACGATAAATAATTGATTGCCCGGGTCTCACCACGTGGAGGTTACTGCGCATGGAGACCCACCCTAGCCACGGCTTGAAGATAATATACAATATATCTTACAGATAAAACTTATACGAAAATGTACGTACTTTATATGCTAAAGCTTATTTTAAATTACAACAATTGTGTAACTTGTGCATATGTAAATTGTTTATTATATCTTTCATTTTATATTTAGCACATTCGGTAGAGCTTGTAATAGGAATATAAGTAATATTAAAGTTTATACAAGATCTACCGAATAAACTGAATATAAAATAAAAGATACAATAAATATACATTATACTGAATTACACAATTGTTCTAAGTTGCTCTTATGCTCTAATAGTTACAAACTATTTTTATAAACCAATTTACTTTAACTAAAGTATGTAGCAGGAATTATTCTTTCTTGCTTTTATGCATGATGAGATGCACCGGGCAATGCTCCTCAGTCTTTGGATACGAAACCTGCACACACAAGGAATATATTAGTAAGCATGTAACAGGTGAAAGAAACATTGTTAAGGGATAGTTAGAAGAAAACGAAATACGGAAAGATCACACCAGAAGTATGAGAAAAGGGGGGGATTATTTGAAAAGGAATGGAATGAATCGAACATGAATGAATTTGACGAGAAGGGGAGTGAAGAAAGTGATGGTGAGCCTTAAAGACTAAATGTATAATCAAAATGAAATAAGGGGATAAGTAATGGGATAATGTAGAGAAGGTTTGCAAGAAAGAGTGGAGAAGAAGAATGCGTAAGCTAAGATAGTAATCTAAAGTAAGGCTATATGTACACTAAATCGAAATTTTATAGCTGCGAGGCCGACATAAAAAGGAATACTATTGTTAGTATGTAATTACTACGCGCAGGAAGATTTATTGTAAGAAAAAGATATTTAGAGACGTATTACACTTACATCAGCCTTCGTTGCATACACCTTCCAATCCCACAAAACCAATTTAATATAACTGAAGTATGTATACGGCGAGAGTTATTCTTTCCTCTTCCTTCTGTTTATGCACAATGAGAATTGGCAGTCAATGCTCCTTATCCTTTGCCTACGAGACCTACGCACTAAAAAAATATGTTAGTAAGTACATGACAGGAGATAGAAAGATTGTTAAATGATATTTAGTCGAAAAAGAAAGTAGAGCGGGCCAAACTAGAAGTATAAGAGAAAGGTTCTTTTAGAACGAATGGAACGAGTGCGAGAATACTAAATTTGATAAGAACGGAACTAAAGGATCTAACGGAGAGCCTTCGAAGAAAAATACAAGAAGCAAGATATAATGAACGGTTTAAATGTATTAAAACGGGAGCAATACGACAGTACCAAAGTAAAGAGAGAACAGGAAAGAGTCGGCAATTAATAGCGCAGAAATGACTTAGGAATTTGAAATGAAACAGAGAGGAAATGGAAAGATGTATAATACATGTGCGATAAAGAGATAAGAACAATGTGATACGTAAGGTAGAGAAGGTTTTAAAAGGAACAGCGAAACGGAAGATGAGAGTGCAAGAGTCCATATAGTAATGCAAAGATAGGTTATATGTAAACTAACCAAACTTTCATTGCTTCGAGGCCGAAATAAAGAATCCTACTAATATTAGTATGTATTTATTACGTGCCGGAAAATTTATTTAAAGGAAAAAATTTTCACAAATGCATTTACCTGTGCTAAAGAGCTTGATTGTTGTAGAATAAAATGAACAATGGAACTTGCAGTTACCCTAAATATCAATTTTTATGTAGATTGTACATGAACTGTGTTTCCTAACACTTTATTGATATGTAAATGGGTGTACGAAACGGTTTTTGAGGATTATTAACATAATTTGATGAACCAAATTATAGCACCACCACTTATAAACAGGTGTCTGAATTTACGTACCACTGACATCCCTGTCTTACCTACACCCAAAGTGAGCTTCAGTTTCGCCATCTATACAGAACTCCTGGTAACTACTCGGGCCTCTGCCATATCTACACATAAGGTAAGTAAGAGGCGCGAGTAGTTTCAAAGAGTTCTGTATAGATGGCGAATCCATAGCAAGCACTGTAGATATGGCAGAGACCCGCGTAGTTTCAAGTGTATCTTTCCAGATATTAATCAATTTATGAATGAAAAGATATATACATGGGTATTGCAAATATAAAAAAGAAGGCTTCTTGAGGAATAATAAAATGTAGTTCTCTAGGCGAAACATATATGATTTATGTTACTAATGAATTATCTCGAAAGCGTCAGAAAACAGAAGAGTCTACATAAGAAGCAGGACAATAAATAATACACAATATTTACAGCTACAGATACAAAGATAGAAACGAAAATTCAAAAGCAATTGCAATAAGAACTTAAGATTCTCTCCGCTCAAATAATTACAGTGGACAGTAATGCCCGCTTAATGTTCGCTGCTTCGAAGCTGCCTAGCGAACACTATCCAGGGATGTGATTTATAAGGAATTGTTCATGTTTATCTCGGCACGCTCGGTTTAGGCTGTGTTGGGAGTGGATTGGGACGTACTGATTGTGAGATCGAACGTGAAATATATTTAAGGGCCATTGCTGATGACAAGTTGAGATAACTCGGACGCAACGTCGATCCTCGATACATCAGTGCAGGTCCAAAAATCGGTAGGCATGACTCCGCGAATATTAATTGTGAAGAAAAACAAACATTAAGCGGCCACTTTTGTACATTGTATGCTAAGTGCAATACGCAGTCAATTCGCTCGAATTATTTTCCACATAATTATCAAACGTCTGTTAAACGTTTAATAATTATACGATAAATAATTGATTGCCCGGGTCTCACCACGTGGAGGTTACTGCGCATGGAGACCCACCCTAGCCACGGCCCTTCCACCCTCCAATTACGCAAAAACTAATTCTAATATAACATGTGACAAAGAAAAATCTCCTATTATTGTCAATTTGTAGAACGTTCATTAATTGATCGTAGTACAAGTAAGACAACAAGAGGAGTACTTGGAAAATTCACGACCGAAAGCTAAATTGAATATCAGAAGGAAACCTGAAAGAAAATCTGCAAGAGAATTCCATTTCCTGAAATAAAACTTTCTTAAAAATATATCATATGATCTTAAAAACTAGACAACGAAATATTATTGCAGTGGTGAACACTGCGGAATTAAAAGCTAAGACATGACTTAAAAATAAACCCTACTTTCTTAAATTTTAGATTAGATTCGAATACGCCCTGCCTGACTAAAAAGCTAATTTAAGACTAAAATCACCCTGCCTAGTATAACATCGAAGAGTTCAATTAAAAGAATAATTTCAATAATATCCTACCTACGTAGGAATGTAAAAGATACTTTACCAAACTCATATAGGTATAAGTACGTATATGTTTAATTCCTCTTCAATTCGTCCATATTAATCATGTGGTCCATGGGGTCCTAGAACAGACTGAAACACACACCAAAAAATTGCAGCACCTGCCAACAATTTTTGGTTTTCTAAACCCTGCCTAGTTAAAAGTCTAATATTTTCAATTCGTGCAAAACCTGCCTGTATAAAGTTCTAAGATTGTGTGTTCGAACAAATCCTGCCTACATAAAGAGCTAAACGTATTGATCGATCATAATTGGGACTACCTAATTAATTATCTGATAAATGTAGTGAGTTAAAAGGGCTGGGGTAGTGGTAGGGGCAGGGGCAGGGGCAGGGCGGGGATGTGGTCATATTATACGTATGTATTATCATGAATCTTCTTCTTTAGCTGATTATTTTCAATGATTCTGAAACAAACACAGGCACGAAATAATGAATAAAGTATTATAAAAATGAATTCTTAAACTCAGAAATTGAATCGACGAGGCTGGCTCTTTAATTTTATAGTTTCCAATCGTGCCTTTGGAAGTATTTCTGGATCTGTATTGTATATATTCCACTCTTGAGCCTCTGACGTACTTCCATTTGTTTAATATATCATATTTGGGTTCATCTGTGAATCTGTAACAATCTCAAGCATTGGATTAGTGACGTCCCCAAGCCTCCCCATTTTATACCGAAATACAGCTGCTTTTAATTCGTAATAACTGAATTTTAGCGAAGTTAATAAATCAGAATTGATATGAAAAATGCAGCTATTTTTTGATAACAATAGTTTATTGGATTTCGGCCAAAGTGATATATTCTTTTGTACGTTCTAGATCAAACTGAATGGTGGTATCACGTTCATTAAAAACTCCAAAATGAAGTAGTCACATTTCACTACAATTGTTTCTATTTTGCTTCAACAAAGAAGCAACAATTCGGAAGCAAAATATCAAACTTTCACTATCACCATGTCGAGACCCAACTACTGGCAATAACGTTTTTCGTGCAAGGATTTTTGTTCAAACATTTACGGATATCGCGAGTGAATTTCAATTTCTACAAAGCAAGCTTGAAAAGTTATAAAAATTGGCTCTACTAAAAAAAAGGTTAAGATGGAATTGCAACAATTAAGAAGAAATATTTAAGAGTTAAACTCCAATAATGAACACTCATTAGTATTAACTCTAATTTAAATCTACTATCTAGAATTATTATAAATTTATCAAAGATTCTGCAAATTATATGTTTTTTACTTTGCTCTTTTTCTTTTCTTTATTCTTTTTCTTTCTTTTCTTTTCTTTTCTTTTCTTTTTTTTTTCTTTTCCTTTCTCTTTCTCTTATTTTCTTTTTCATTTCTTTTCATTTCGTTCACACAGTAATTTACTAATATGTATGCAAATTTTTAGCAGTACTTCCATCAACAGACATTCCAGGTAGTATAATTATTAAGAAAAATAAAATAAAAAGAAAGGCAAATATAAAACGCTGAAAAGAAAAAGTTCCTGGTTCAGGAACAGGCTTCCAATTGGAAGCAGATGGGGACTAGTAGTCGCAACTCTACTTAAAAACGCGAACCTTAATCAAGGCAACAGTAACTGGAACTCGCGATACAATCATTTCGCAACACTATTTATTAAGACTGATAGAAAGCAAACCGTAAATTATTTGTAATATCAAAAATTAAGCAAATTGAAGATCCTCTGAAAAATGAACTGAAAGTTCCAATACTCGAATGCAATTTCCGCAACACTAGAATTTAACTAATAATAAGAATAGCAATAAGTGGCATTCAACGCAACTCTAACTCGACCCGTTCGCAAGTTTTTCGCAACTCTAAAGCAACGCGATATTTTTGGGAGGGCCGTATCGTTGGGCCGGAATGTGCGTCGGCCAAGTACAAATAAAAATTCTACAAATGGAAATGCAAGCACAGTGACAAAGTAGGAACAAAGAATGATTCCCCATTCTTAAAAAGAATGGGGAGCCATTAGTAGTTGCCCTCTTGAGTGACAGTTTGTCGGGCCTCTTCGGCATATAGCCTCTCCTTTTCGTCGGACCCAAGGGCCAGCTGAGACTTAAACTAGGCTCGAGGCTCTAATCGAAAACCAAAGAAAAACTTATAAAGGTGAAATAAAGAGTTTAAATCGCGGAGCTAAGTGGAACACCCGTGGCCGAATCACGATCAAATAAAATCGTAAAATTGTGATTACGGAAAATCGCAAAGATTACGATTAAAATTGTAATCGTTCTTCGTTCACGCGTGCAGCCTCGAGCATAATGTAACACGTTTCGTTTCGGAGCCTAAATCGCGACCACGACCGCGAAGGATTCAAAAAATCGATAGGCAAAGCCAGAGGCGAACACATTTTCGTTCGCGCCACAGCTTCACCGTCGACTTTTCAAATCAGATTTCCTGAAACAGGTTGAACACGCGAAATAGTGCCTACCCGATCAGAGACTGTGTCAACCTGCCCGGCCCTACCTACTTATGTCTATCAATCACACCAGAAAGTATGCTACCTATCCTACCTGGACCTATATTTAAAAAATGGCAAACAGACACACCAACACACGACACTCCACGGTTCTCAGTCAAACACTTGGGCGCAAAAGCCTACACTAGGGAGGCGTCCCGGGACACCCCCGACACCCAAGTGCTGTCACACAACTTGCACACTCTAATGTACGTACCATTTTTCTGAAATCGACTGACAGTGGCTGGGATCTTTGCGTTCACGTGGAAAATACCACGTCGCGGTTGAGATATTTAATAGATGTTTAATTGAATAATTAAATAGCACCGATACAAAAGGTACTTGATAGCAATTGATAAGTATATTCGATACTTTTTGGAATTTGGTCTCCGTCATCTTAAATGACAAAAACTTCGTGCCTCGGTATATTAGGGATTATTAATGCAGTTAATAGTAAAAATGAGGTCTCTGTTTTCAATTAATGGACATCTTATCTTGGTTAGAGTAACTACGTTTTAGTACGGAACGACGCAAATCCACAGCCTAACCACACACACAATGTGGATATTACGTCGTGCACGATACACCAAACGCACTGTCAGTCGCCCACAATAAATCACTATAAACTACATAAATATCATCGTGCTCTACCACCGTTTTCCCACCCAAGTAGCACAGGGGCACGTGAGTGGGATCCGGGCAGTGAACACGGAAAGGGTTAAACCTGGAAATCCTCGTCTAGAAAGATGATAAAGACATACTGATTTTCTAACGGGCTAAATATATAGTTTTATTAATATATGATTTTATTTTATTGAAGAGAAAATGCAATGACTCTACTTTATTAGAAGAATTGTGCAATGACTCTGCTTTATTAGAAGAATTGTGCAATGACTCTACTTTATTAGAAAAATTGTACAATGACTCTACTTTATTAGAAAAATTATTCAATGACTCTACTTTATTAGGAAAATTATTCAATGACTCTACATTAATATACCTTGAAAGAAATTGAAACATCCTCCGGTGTTCCCGTCATCAAAGCATTGCTTCTAAAATGCACGGTTGATTTTAAAGTAATTGCTTTGATTTCGAGATCTACCGGTTCGCGTATTGTCTTCTTGTACATTCGGGTTCAATTAACATCTTGTGCGGAAGAAGTGAACGTATTGATATCTCTAAACGCTAAAGACTAATATGGATATCGAATAATAAAATTATGCGATAGTCCCAACAAATTGACAAGGTAAGTAGGTACCTTTACTTTATATATAATCAAAGTAGTAAAAAAGAGGAACGACTATACTCTTACTAACAATTTATTATAACTGTGCAGTAATTGCAATTGACAAGTAAACGAAGTCGAATGGTATTCGACTTCTCCACTACAAACTAATGCACGTAGAATACTGGACGTTACTTTATATTCATTCAATAATTAATAATAACTATTTAAATATCGTTTCATAGGTATTCAATTAAATACTCTATTATAAAAAGATATATAGTGATATATTTTGTACTAAATATGATTTGTTTTAAAATTATCAAGCTATTTAAAAACGCGTTGTACAAGAAGACCTATCCTCACATAATATAAAGCAGTAAAGAAGTTACTACTCATGAGTATATTTCCATATACCCATGGTCACAGTGCTTGCCAGAAAAATCTACGTAATTACAACCAGTCACCCGTGTCGGTTCGGACCTTTCGTCCTGCGACATGATTGAGTGACCAGAGGAACTTTAAAGCATGCCACTCACCGGTTGCAGACTCACCAGGTGTGCGGTCAAGCTCGTCGCCACCGAAGCCATGGAAGCTGCTGAAACATTCAAAAAGAGCAAACAACATTAAAATCTATGTATTTTAAGTACTTTTGGAATGTGTTAATTATCAATGATTATTGCAATACAAGATTAAAGAACGAAGGAGATACTTACTCGTCAAATTGATGGCTGAAAGCCCGAACTCGCTGAACAGGACACTGACTCTAATGGAACACTTATGCTTGACGAACAAAGTGATTCTAATTTCGCGACAGTATTTCTACTGTTTTTGTGACTGCTACCGAGCAGCCCGCGTGCCCTCGGCTCAGAGTCTGGACAGTAAAACGACTTAGCATCAACACAAGTTTCGATTCCGAGCCACAGAAATCATTAAGGCACGGATATGCAAAACCACAACCACGATTCTAGATTATGACCCGTATGCCTTCTGCCACCCCAAGGTGTGCTTGGCGTGGTCTAACGGGGATAAATATCCTACTTGGCAGGCCAAAGTGTCCAGAAAAGCAATCACAGCCCCACACACCGCCCCCCGATGACACTGCAACCCGGATATTGCAAGAACCGCGACCACGATTCCAGAATGGTGGATAACCTACCCATGTTAGAGAATAACGTAGTCTAACCGAGGGCCTCGTGACCAGGGTCCAGAACCACAATCACGCCCCCACACATCGTAACTCGCTGACACTAAGTCCCTAACCATCAGTCCTCCGAGCCGAGAACGGAAAAGGAAACGGAATAGTTATGATCGACGAACAAAGTGACTCTATTTTTCGCGAGAGTATTATTTGGGAGCAAACACTGACTCTAATTTCGCGTCTCTTTACTGTTATTTATGTTGAATTATTATTAAGAGCGGCTGCGCTCAAAAAATAATAAAAAGAACTTTGACGGAACAAGCACTGACTCTACCAACCGCATTGCGCGCGGCCAACAATATCGTTATGGTGATACAATTGAGCCCATGGCAGCTTCTGAAACATTCAAAAGAACAGACAACATTGAAATCTTTGCGTTTTGAGTACTTTTCGATCATGATAATTATCAAAGACCATTGTAAAATAAGATTAAAGAAATACAGAGATACTTACTCTTCGAGTTGATGGATGAGTGCCCGAACTCGCCGAACTGCATCGGTGCTGACTCTAATACCGGAATACTTATTGCGAAAGAAAAAAAAAAAAAATAAAAGACTACTATCGCGCACGTCAATTGTGATCGACGAACAAAGTGACTCTAATTTCGCGAGAGCAATATTTCGAAGCAAACACTGACTCTACTTTCGCGTATCTTTACTGTTATTTATATTTAGTTATAATTATTATGAGCGGTTTCGCTCTAAAAACAATAAAAAGAACTTTGACGGAGCAAGCACTGACTCTACTGACCGCATTGCGCGCGGTCATCAAAATTTTCTGAAAGAGAATCTGTACAAGTTAGTCAATAGGGTGAGGAGGTAGAAATTGAAGCAATACACATTTGATTTTATTTATCTCTTTCTTATTTCTTCATCCTGTCAAACGTCTGTTGAGGAAATACTGCTTTGTTTTAATAAAGTACTACCGTATTATTATTCTGATTTAACTACTGTTAATTGTCTATTCAAGATATACTATTATAGATTAATATAAATGATTTATCAAAAGCATACTGTGACTGTTCTTTGTCCGAGTTTTAAAGGTGATCATGATCTTAGTTAGTAAGCAATATCGCGCATTTATAAGTTCTCGTAGCTGCTTGTAGAAATCAAGACTCGAAACTATTTATCATGCTTCAAGTGCATGGCAACCAGTACGTAAGTACGCGGACAATGCTGCATCGAAAATACAATTTGACCGTACTTGTGCCAAGTCACAGAGATAATAAAAGTTTTTAATAAATACTAGTGAAGCTATAATAGAAATCGCGACCGATATGCAGCGAAACATGAAAGTATTTCAATTTTTCGTTTAGAATTAATGAAATTTACTGACTCTAGTTTCAGTCCTACTTAAAATGTTTAAACTGCTCAATAACTTTCAACCGAAAGAAAAGAACTTGAGCCAAAATCCAATCGCCAGATAACAAGAAATATACGTAAACCGTTGGGATAATAAGTTAAATGTTACCAATCCTTCATCATACGTCATCGGACTGATTGTTATGCATCGCAGTAATTGCATCTCAATACTCCATTCCTGCAGCCTCAATATATTATCCTCCACCAACCAATCATCCATTGTATCTGCAACAAAAAGAAAAGCAACGTGATAAACCTGTGCCAAAATCAGAATCGAATTCGAAGTCGCGAAAAGACATATGTATACATGTCAGTTATAACTGGGTATGTAAGTGACATTGCAAAGAAAATAAACGCAAACTTAACACCGCATCGAATCCGAATAATCGTGTAATAAAATATAATAAATATTCAAAGAACCGTTTAAACTAATAAATTAATTAACCCGATATTTTAATAAACGACTAGTTATCGCGAATCAAAAAATCGGTGGTACCGGATGACCGGTCAAGCGTCCAGCAAAAGAGACTCGAGAAAGAGTTTAATGGATATCCACGATAGTCAAACGATTGTTAAATAAACGTGTATTAATTAATAGAAGGTAATAGACAAGCGTATGCGGTGATAAAGCAAACCCCGAGATGCTATTGTATTGTAAGCTGATGTACATATGTCGCTAACCTTCGACAGCATAGACGACCCGTTCGGTACGACGCTTCAACTGATAGTGACACCGCGTGCGCCGCGCACCGGCATCCCCACTCCGCGACGCGCCGGCGCGTCGGTAACGCTCGGTCGCGCTCGGTGGTATTCGCAATTTTCGAACTCTTCGAAGGTCTCCGATCGCGGTCGTGCGTACTACTGTACTAAGGTCATACGTACTGAACTTTTTCGACTTCTGACCAATTTTTAGCTAAACCTACGATCCTAGGGTTGTACCTACTGGACTTTTACGTTTTCTGACCATCTTTTAGCCGGACCTACGACTCTAGGGTCATGTCTACTGTGTACTTCTTCGGGTTCTGACCAACTTTTAGCTGAATCTACGATCCTAGGGTTGTACCTACTGGACTTTTACGTTTTCTGACCAACTTTTAGCCGGACCTACGACTCTAGGGTCGTCCCTACTGGACTTTACCGGCTTCTGAACAACTTTTAGCTGAACCTACGATCCTAGGGTTATACCTACTGGAATTTTACGTTTTCTGACCAACTTTTAGCCGGTCCGACGGCTCTAGGATCGTGTCTATTGTACTTCTTCGGGTTCTGACCGACTTATAGCTGAACCTACGATCCCAGAGTTGTACCTACTGGACTTTTACGTTTTCTGACCAACTTTTAGCCGGACCTACGACTCTAGGGTCGTGCCTATTGAACTTCTGCGGGTTCTGATTAAGTTTTAACTGGACCTACGATCCTCGTTAAAGAATTCTTTCGTTCTTTGCCGCGCAATGAAAGCGGGACAGGACAGGCGGGACGCTTGACGTGACACCGTCAATTTCATCGCCCCGATGCATCGCGATGTGGTTTCGACTCAACTCGAGCCGAGCCAAAGTGCATCGCGCGACCAGGCACCGTAGCTCAATTTTTCTACCTAAACGTTGCTCGAGAAATATCTGTCCTGACCCCCCCAAAGCATTTACATATATTCACACAATCGTATGAGTCCTGCCCCAACACTACTTCAGTAAATAATAGTTCTTGAAGTGATCACTGTTCATGAGCAGGGGACGCTCAAATCAGTGTCGGATTTCTGAGTCGGTATGGCCGTCACATTGGGCCACGAAAGTCCATAAGATGTTCTGTCTATTTCTATATCTCGTCAGTGGCAACAGCTCACAATTTCTTTCCACATTCAGATTAGAATATCGAAATAACATGCAGCTCCCTCTCGCCTGTCGGTATTACCATTTCTGTGCAGGAAAAAGCTGCTGTAATACCGACCATCCAAATCGGAGAGGTCACGTGCCGTGTCTACCTCCTTAAGGATTCGATGGTTTTAACGACTGAATTCGTCGATAGTTTTTAGTAACTACATTCAGTCGACTAAATTAGTCGTTAGCCGATACTATCGATAGTCTTAAAAATCATTCGAATGGAAGTAGTAGTTGGGTACTATCGAATAATCGATAGTTTTTAGTCGATGGTGCCCATCACTAGCAACATTACGTAGCGAGGATGTGTTGATAAGTCGAAAAAACTCGATTATCGATATTTGATCAATGCTTATTTCAAGTAGCAAGTGAAGTCAACCGGTGTCGCGTCTTTCGCAAATAAACAGAAGCATAACACTATTTCTTACAATTATTTCTTTCTAATGACTATTGAAATTTTTGAACATAACGAGGTGTGTATCTTGACTTTACAAGAATCAACTGTATTACAGTGTAATAGGCTGTACAAGAACAGAAAGTAGCAACGTCGATCCTACTTCAATTTTTTTCGTTAATCAAATGAGTGTGCGTTTTTCTACTGTCTATTACATATTCATTGCATGTATCGATTTGTCAAATAAAATACGAAATTTTCAATTTTAATCGTTCACCATTTCTTATAATTACTATCATTCTTATTTTTAACAAATATGACATACTTGGTATTGCTAATTAAATACTATTTAATATTTTATCAAGTTTAAATACAATGCGAATTAACTATTGTGATTTATCCATTACATATGATTTTTTTTTAAAGCTAACAACATTTGTACTAATTCCATGATCAAATTTTATTCAATTCAATTTTATTGAAGATGGAAGATGAACCCGCCCAGCCGCAAACCACAACTCAAGCTGACTTCATTAAAGAAGAATTGCATTTCGATGTAGACCCCAATGATCCGGTAACCAAAGCAGCTTTAAATGAACATCCACCCGAGGAATGGATAGATATTTTAGGAAATGGTGAACTGAAAAAGAAGGTTGTAAAACAGGGGAAAAACGGTACGAGGCCAAATAGGGCTGATATTTGTACTGTAAAAATCACTGGTAAATTAAAAGATGGTACAACGGTTGAAGAATACGATGATCTGAAAATTCAATTAGGCGATGTTGAAGTGACTCAGGTATTTTCATTGTTATTTTATAAATTTTTGTTTGCCTATCATTGATTCACATTCTGTTGCGATACAAGGCATATTTCTTTTTATCCAAAAACTACTGTATAATAATAATTAATTGTTTAACATCATCATTCAATAACAGGGCTTAGATCTAGCAATTGCTCTAATGGATATAGGCGAAGTCGCTGAAATTGAAGTGGATGCAAGATTTGCTTATGGGTCATTAGGGAAAGAACCAAATATTCCACCTAATGCGGTTATATTATACACAGTTGAATTGAAGTCCAGTGAATTAGAAAAGGATATACAAACTCTTAGCGTAAATCATTGGAAAGAAATTGGGTTAGTGTCCTTTACGTAATAACTGATACCATTTTAATTTCTGCTTAATTACATATCTCTTCTTTAAGTAACAAGAAACGAGAACGTGGAAATTGGTGGTTTACTCGTAATGAACCAACACTTGCGATACAGTGTTACCGGAGAGCGTTAGAATTTCTATTGCCAATGGAAAATCGAACGCTCGATGAAAGCGAAGTTGAACGTACTATCACCGATGCGGAACTGCAATCTCTGTTAGAAGATCGTGTGAAAGTGTATAATAATCTGACCGCTGCACAAATGAAAATACAAGCTTATGATGCAGCTTTAAAAAGTGTGGAAAGCGTTTTAGGTTGTCAGCCACAAAATGTGAAGGCCCTTTTTAGGAAAGGTGATATACTGTACATATACCGATTTATATATATATATTAATGAATTTCGTATATTAAACTTGTTACACTCTTCTAGGAAAAATTTTACATTACAAGGGAGAACATACGTTAGCATATCAAACATTACTGCAAGCAGCAAAGTTAGAACCGGAAACCAAAGCTATTCAAGCAGAATTAGCTATTTTAAAAGGAAAGAACGCTAAAGATGTGCAACATGAGAAAAATTTGTATCGCAAAATGTTAGGCACGCATAAAAATAGTACAACTGCGTCAAAAAGTGTAAAAAAAGAGAGTAACGGTAAACTTTCATCAAAGCTTACGTGGAGCTTAATTGGTGGTGCCACTGCAGCAGTTGTGGGCATACTTTTGTACAGATTTGTTTCGTGAGAAAAATTTTCAGCCAAATTGAAAAGAAAGACAATGGCACAGTCCAATATTGTAAAATGTAACGATATATAATTATGCACCATTGATTTCAAATGATCGAAAAAATCAGTATAGAAACAAGTAAGCTATAAAAATTTAATAATTTTATTAATATATCGAAAAATCAGGAGAATTGAGATGGTCACACTATTAATAAAGTTTTATTAAAATCTGTTTAAATTCTGTATTCTGTACAATGTGTAAAAAATCTAAAACATTGCGTGAAAAATTCACTTTTTGAGTGCATAAAATTATTGCTAATCTTAGTAAATTATATGTTTCCAGTGGTATGTTTGTGCTAAGAAAATTTATAAAAAAAGAATTACGAATGTATCTATTATGAATAATATACATTTAACGTGTAAAATATTGCTATAAAACGGCGTTGACCAATGCATGTTTCAGCATGAGCCCTCTAATACATTCAGAAACATGTTTCATAAGGAAAAGATCTTCATTTTTATAGTTGTTATTATCACTATTATTATTGCTATGTTGTTTATTATTTATTTACCCCGATAGCAATAATGGAATAGGAAACATTATTGAATTGTTTGTTATTGTTTTATAATAATTAAAAAATTATGTACAGTGATATAATAAATTCATATAGGGGGATATAAATAATGTAAAGAATATAGATGTTGAAGCACAGAAATAAACTTATATCAAAGGAATTTTAAATATTTGTTTTTATGTTTTTATATAGAACGTTACGAAAATGTTTGATTTAACAGTTTTAAACATATTTTACAATATACATATATAACTCAATTCCGTAAAAATTTATATTATTGGGCAATTCCAAATATAATCTCAATACTTTATTATTTCGCGTGTAGCCATTCGATATATGCTAATCATATTGAAGTCCTTAGCACTAACGCAGTTAAAGAAACAAAATTAAGCAATACTTATATTTCCTAAAACATATATTTTGAAAGAGCTAGAAAATTTATGACACTTTTAGGCCATATATACATCATATATTTCTTCATGTAAAATTTAATTATAAACAATTATAAATAAAAATTTAGAAACATTACTGTACAATCATTGTACTTTACTTAATTTGTGGTGAATTTTGAGAAATTCTAAATATTACAAATATATCACATTTTTAATGATCACTGATTTAAAATATCGAGTTACAGTTATAATAATTTTGGGCGGTTTCATATACTTTTTTTGTACATATTTGCGAATCGCAATAATTCCATAATGCTTTGCATCATATTTCATATTACTAAAACCACAGCGGTACGAGAATTCTTTGCATCATGAATTCAGCACGTTATAATTTCTATTAAAGATTCAAAAATGATGAAAACTGTTGATTAAAATAATTTTCCATTGGTAAGGTATCGACTTTGTTAATATTTGAATCCACAAAGGGTGATGCTCCTTCGACAGTTTCTAACGATAATTCCGAATAATTTGTGTGATCATACAAACTTTGATCTGTACATAAAATTCCACTCTGGAATTCTAAATCCTGATAATTCGTTAAACTCAGTATTTCATTACAATTGGTTTCCAATTGATCTATGAGATCGTTGATTATCAATGTCTTCGGGCTAGTAATTTCTACAGCAGCAATTTGTTCTGTATTGATATCTACTAGTGAAAGAACCTGAGGAACACAATCTGTGTTAGATAACAAGTTTGATAATTCTAATGATGATGTTGGATTCTCACATAAATCATTAGAATTAGACAGCGTTTGTACTTCCAAGCTTGTATTAAAGTTTTTATTATGGATATCCGTGTTCTGAAAAGTTGAAGATTTGATGTCTGTTATTAAAGTATTAGATCGTTCTTTCTCTTTTATTTTTTTGATTGCAAGTTTTTTTGGCTTCTCTGGGATTGGCACAAGGTGGCCATCCTCAGTTTTCATTAATTTTACAACCTGTTGAATTTTACAACGCATTGTAATTGCATATTACATTTACACAACTATAATTTTAAGAAAAACAAAATACAAACGTATATAGAATTTCACCTTTTTCCTTTTCTCAAGTGTGATTCTGTGACAAGTCTCCATATGCCGAGTAAGATGATGGGATCTCTTGAAGGCAGTACTGCATTGCATACAAGCAAATGGTCGATATTGCTGATGAGATAATTTATGTCTTTTCAATAAACTATTTCGTTTGAATGCTTTTCCACATTCTTCGCATACAAATTGCCTTTCTTTATTGTGTATATAGAGGACATGATCGTTAAGTATACTAACACTAGTAAAAGTTTTACCACAATGTTCGCATATAATGTTCCTTTGTTCCACATGCAACTGTTTGTGCCTGTCCAAATCTGATTTTCTTGCGCATTGAAATATACAACCATATATGTTACAAGTGAATCTCTTTTCTCCTTTGTGTATGCGCCTAATATGTTGATCAAGAGCTCTCTGTGAAATTAATTTTTTAGAACAAATTGAGCATGTAAAGATGATTCTCAATGGTATTTCTCTGTTAACTTCGTCAAGGTGGGTAGTGGAGTCTAAATGACGTGAATAATCATCTTTTTTCAAAAAAGTATGCCTGCAGTCAGCGCAATAATAAATACCTGTAAAACAATTATATTTTACGATGTACGAACATATTCCTCTATTATTCTGTTGTCTTAGACAACTTACCGTTGTTTGATATTTTGTTATGATTCAGTTTTGAAGAGTGTACCATTTTATAATGTTCGTGCACTTTTCTCTTGGACGCAAAAGTAACATCGCATTTTGAGCATTTATGATTATTATGATTTTGGATATGGGCTAGATATGTTTGTTCCATACTAAATGTTTGTAAACATCGTTCACATTCGAATTGTTTTCTTGCGCAACGATTCTCTTTATGATTCTTGTCATCTTCCTCTGTCTTCAACATTTCTCCACAATCCGAACAAACTTTTCCATGTTCATAGTTATGCTTTGCACGATGACGATTTAACAAGATACGCTTAGGGAAACTACGGGAGCATACATCGCAAGAATGCGGGTATCTCGTTACTCTCTCGCCATGCGAACGAAACAGATGTATTTCAAGGTGTTTTCGTCTGGCAAACTTTGCATTGCAATGAGAGCAGTTATTTTTCTGGTGGCCTTCTAAATGCCGATCCAAATGTCTTTTGTATCTGAATGTCATTGAACACTGACTACACGTTTTAACTTGCTTATTCGATGTATCAAAATTATTGATCTTCATGTGACTTTGATTAGTCTGTGTTAAAAATTTGTTTTTAGGATCATTATTTTCATCGTTTAGATGGCGATCCTTGATATCAAAACTGTAGGATTTATCCTTAATTTGTGTAAGAATACTTTTCTCGTATATAATGGCGTTTCGTAATTTAATGGGATTCGCTATTATATCTTCTATGTCAGATGGATTAATCGTTGATTTTACATTATCGTAATAAGTACTGTTCCCATTAACAGGAATTATAGATTCTGCAGATTCATTTTTCATTTTTATTTGACTTTGTTCCTGGTATTTGTACTTTAATTCATTTTGAGAGGTCAATGTCTTTCGTAAAGAACCATTTTCATCTTTCATGAGATCAAGTTCCATGTTATTTATAATATTTTTTCCAGTATTCAACTGCAATTCAATGTTTAAATTAGATACAGGCGTAGAAAATAAACTTATTCCTGAATCTTTAGTCTCCACATTACTCATTTGCACTTGCAAGTAATTAAAGGCATTGGCCTCTTCATTTTCTGAAAATGATTTTTGTACCACTGACGGGATTGAATCCCCCTGCCAAGAAGAATTACATTATTTATCAGTATATTATTTCTAGCATTAAAAGATTAACCATTCATCCTTTTGTAATAATTGGTAAAATTATTTCTGTATTAATCAGCGTTAAATATTTTCTTACAGAATTATTTAAAACTAAAACATACTCAAGAACATAAATGAAAACTATAGTTTTCAAATTCTTAAATATATTTGAGAATTTTATTGCTTATTTATGATATTGCTACATTCTACAAACTTTATTGTTCAGAAATCTTACCTTGTTACCAAGTGAATGATGTGATAATTTATTGTTTGACATTGTTTAAATTATTTCCATTAGTACCGATAGATTACAAATAATATTGCCTTGGGCGATCCATTTGACGATAACATATATTAGAACTATAAAAATATCTTTTAAAACAAGACTGCAATTTATTAAACATTCCTTAAATTTTAGGAATCGCACTTAAATGTAACCTAAACGAATTGTTACAGGACATTTAAAAAAATCAGTTGCATTTAAACCTGCTAATCAACTATGCTGTGTAATTTCTAATGAAGCTGTAAAAAAAATGCGTGTGTAAATATATTTTTTTGCGATTATAATATCTTAATATGCACTGTATGATATTTTTTAAATCGGCAAACATGGTTCATCGAACGTAACGATGCCATTGTACTGTTATTCTGATTGGCTTTTACAATGAAAATCTACTTGTTAAGTTACTCTTATAACATAATCGTTACTAACAATAATTAATAGTATTATAGAAAAGTATATCTTTTTACATGAAGCCTTAATTAAGGCTTCATATTATATGAAGTTAACTTTAATCATACTTTTAATTCAAAAAATAGGTGGAAACATTTATATTTAAATTAGCATAGAATTGCAGCATAATATCCAACTTTTGTCTATTGTCTGTAGCATAAAATCTTTAACGAATTTCAGGGGTTTACACTGAAAGGGTTTTTAAATTAAATACAATATTCTGTGCTAAAGTAATTTTATCACATAAAAGATAAACCGAAGTGCCGGTTGATTGTGAACTTTCTAAATTAATTGTATTCTTAATTTATTGAAGACTCCTGTTGATACATGTATAATCATTTTCGGTTGCATACAATATATGTACATTAGAACCAGTACAATGTTTCTTAACAAAAAGAATTATTTAATTTTCACGTGCTTGAAGCAATAATTGTTTTCTACAGTTGTAAAATGGTCAATAAATCAAACATTAATGTAATATAAATTCTTCGAAATATTTCATTATTCGGAACACATTTAATTTCGTTACACTTATACATTATTTGATCATAATTGTACACGTGTCCCGCCGAATTCATTTCATCCAATCAGGATTAACTGATTGACTAGTGGTGACATCTTTTGACAAAGCAATAATGTCAGCACAAAAAGTTTATAGTATATAGTCTATGTCCAGTGCTGTCCATCGTTTTGGGGAATCCCAATCACAGCCACGTTGCCATGGAAACGCACGTCGTTACCATGGACTAGGACACTAGGAACTCTGTACGTAAGGAATCTCGCACACTATCGACTAGACATCGTACACACGACGAATGTGTGTAACACCGCATAAGCGCGCTTGGTATGAAGAACAATTGGTAGGGGAACTAAGCGCGTGTGTGGCCCGACCGGTGGACTGGACAGCACTGGTCTATAGTCTATGTCTATGTTGTTAAAAGTTTGTTAAATGTTTAGGTTCATCTGACGTGGTTGAGAATATTATTTTTAATTTATTCATATTTTAATATCACTCGCGGGCATATAATTTTAAGAATTGTCATTCCGAGCCAATAATTCGCCGATACAAGTTCAATCTCTGTATTTGCTGTAAATGTCAAATGTGGAATATTGTTGATAGATAGTTCAATATTAAATTATTGTGTGCAAACATTTCCTTACTTTTATAAGATTTTATATAACATGATAAATATCTTTGTGTAACAAATGAAAATGGGAGAGACATCTGAAACACAAAATAAAGACATCGGTCCTGGAGTGATAAGCGAGCAGGAACGTGAGTTAGCGCAGAGTGCATTATCCGAGTTTCAAAAGGAAGCGTACACTGGCTGCTTGTCGTATTTGAATAAGCTAGAAACTCTGAGACCGAAGGATCTAAAAGTTATGCACAACAAAGTTGTAGTGGAATGTTATAAAAATGATTTGAAGAAAACGGAACTGCTGAGGAAAAGTTTGAACGCTATATGTGGGCAAATGTCTATAAGCGAAACGACCGAAACGATTGACGATATTGAGAAATGTGTTATGAGGTATAACCAAGCGGTTTTATTGTATCATACAAAGCAATATAATGCTGCGCTTCAAATTATGAACAGGTTATTTGCGTTTATAGAACCTATGGGTATGTAACGATAACGAATTTTATGATAGATTTTTTTAACGACAAGTTAATACGAAATTCTGCATGCACGTATTTCTTTTTCAGAGGAATCTTTAGCGCATAAAGTATGCCTTCTTCTAATAGAACTACATATTGTAACGGAGCAACCAGATGCAGCATTATCTTTAATCAATTACATTGAAAGTCAACTTATATCCACAGATAATTCTAAAATTGCCCCCGTTGATAAAGAAGGTATAATAAAATCTATAAAGGAACAGAAAGAGCCTAAGAAAGAAGTAGATACAGCTATGGATGCGTTCAAAATTAAATTATTAAAATGTAAAGCTAGAATTTATCTTGTGATGCATCAGTTAAAACTGTGTAAAAGGGAGTGGAAGACATTGGTTTCCTTGGGCACACCTGCTGTAAGATATTGTGATATCTATTGAACATATATACCATTTATTTGTCCTGCGATTAAAATTTTGTGTCCAGTTCTTTGATTCTTATACTTACATCGGAATTTTGTTTGCTTTCAGAATATATCAACCGTATTCTTACGAGCTAATCTTGAATATTTAAGAGGAAATTACAAGAAAGCTATTAAATTATTAAATTCTGTCACGTCAGAGAACTTGGATTTCAAGTATGTTAAATTTACAGCTATATTATACAGGGTGAACCATGAACAAACGTGTTCAGCTTAGAATTGTTCTATTGTTATTCTGTTGGGTTGATAGAAAATATGTTTATTTAGTATAACATGATTTACTGAGAGCTTCAAAATGATTATAGTAAATTTTCAATTATTTCTTTCAAATTTCTGATAGTCACCTTCAGATTTTGATATAAATAATTTATTATAATCATGCTAAAGGTCTAGTTAATAGATTTTATACGAAATAAAAAAATATTTTAAAGAATGATCTCGTTTTATGGTGCACCGTGTGTGTATGACGAATATTATGATAATAAAGTTCGTATTATTTCTCTGTTCATGTCGCGCAGAACCTGTGGGGAATCTTCTGCTGTTCTATACTACAATAATATGGCATGTTTACATCTCGCTATGGGAAAATCAAATTTATCATGCTTTTATTTACGGAAAGCATTGCATGAAAATAAATGTGCACTGGAAAGTGTACAAGTAAAAGATAGTGGTAATTATAATATGTAATTCTTGCTTAGTAGTTTTGTATTGAAAGAAATTAGTGGCAACAGCTTTAAAGGAATTATTTTCATGTAGATCCTTCATCTTCACAACCACTGTATACTCTTGGCAGCAATAGACACTACGAATTAATGTATAGCCTAGGCGTGTCGCTATTACACGCAGGTCAAGCATCGGCTGCATTTGATTGCTTCATGGAAGCTGCACAAAAGCTCCATAATAATCCTAAACTCTGGCTAAGAATTGCAGAGTGTTGTATTTATTGTCACAAGCCAGTAAGTGTATTTCTTGTAATTTACGATGCGTTCCGCGTGCTGAGTGTTCTAAAAAAGAGCGTTCTAAATCAAATATCGTTCGGTATTATTTTCAGACGAACGAAGTTGATTTTAATATTCCAAAGCGACGGAAGGATTTAGTACAAAAGGTTGTTGGTACTGGAATTTATAGAAAGATTATTTTAGCTTCTTCTCTTTCCAAAGACGTAAAATATCATCCAGAAGGTTTTCCTTCTGCTATACCACAATTAACTTTAGAGTTTGCGTCTTTGTGTTTGAAGAATGCACTATTTTTATTACCGAGTAACAACGAACTTAGTGTACCCATGACCACAATTGCTGGCCCACAAACAGTACCTTTATCATTAACATCTGGCCATAGTTTAGGTATGTAAAGTATGTATTTACGAGTATCAGTATTAGTACATATATAATATATTACTATATTTTGATGACCAATTTTGTTAGGAAACCAACATTCGACCTTAATGTCGCAAGCCACAACTGTTGAAGCGTTAAACTTAAGAATTAGTGTTTTGGCTGCGAGTGCTTATGTATGTTTATGCCTTGGCGATTATGTTGTTGCACTTGAGCATGCTAAAGCATTATTAAATATTAATAAATTGCCTGGGGCATATAAAATGCTAGGGAACCTGTATGCAGCCGAAAGTTTAATATTTATGGATAAAATTAGCGAAGCAATTGAATATCTAAAACCAGAAAATATTCAAGATATAAGTACTTTCGTATCTATCCCTGAGAGTCAGGATAAAGACAAAGACAAGTCGGACGAAGTAATTTCAAAGCCCATCAAAAGTAAGTACTCCTTTAATGTATATAATCCTTTCATAGAATTGTTGTTTGTCGTTTATAATTTTTATTCATGTGTACATGATATGATTGTCAATGGTATTTTATAGTGTGGTATCCAACTACAGTTCCGACGGGTATTGCTGTACTTCGTTACAATTTAGCTGTGGCTTATGCTATCCGTGGTGAACTCGATAAATCTGGAGAGACTTTAAAACAGGTATCAGAAGGACTTCAATTCTTCCGTCAATTTATTTTGCAATTAAATAAAGGAAAGTTTAGTAACGAACTTATTGCTAATCGATGATTACAATAAACATTCTAGGTTTGGATGTCGAAGGGTCCAGATTGTGACGTTCCCATACATGTAATAATGTTAGCTTTATACATAGAATTGCAATTAGGTAAGGATAATACCATTAATTATAAATAATATTAGCCGTTTGAGTGACATGGATTGAGTGCAGGAAGTTAATCCTGTAAGTAATATAATAAAACCATAAACGTCACGATTTTATTATTTTTACTGATAGCTTTTTTGTAGATCTAATACTTTACAGTAGAAGATAACATTAATTTATAAAACATTGTTTAGTGTTTTCCGACAGAAAATAGTAGCAAGTCAATTGAGCTGCGTGCACTCAAACGGTCTAAAACAAAAAATACTTGAGTAATAATGATTTTGTTTTTACATGACAAGGTCACGCAGATATTTCGAGGTCAATAATAAAGCAGCATTGTCCGCAATACCGTTGACGATAAATTTTATGCTCAAAAAAGGGAACAGGTCGAGTTTCTATGTACATTTCTTTTTTATAAATGTAAATGAAACGGCGGATGTAAATAAATATAATATATGTATATAAAAATTATAGATTCTCTGAACACGTCATGAGAAATGCGTACGACTTGTAAAAAAAAGGGCACTCCTCTACTTTATGTAGAGGACTTACACTTGCACATAAACGTTACAATTACGATCGATGGTTTGAGTGATGAACAAGGGTTAACAAATTTCTATAATTACTTTCATTAATACATCCTCATCTACATCAAATTTGCATTTACTTATCCATTTTGTTAACATTAACTACCCTTAATAATTAATTTGTATATAATCTACTACTGACACATAATTTTATTGTAATATCATATAGTTCTTTTTTTCAAGTAATATGAAATATAGATTTAACTTTTGTTGAATGACATTTATATAAAAGAATAAAGGAATATGAAAATGAACTTATATGCGTAATATGTGACGAGGGTGAATATTGTTTCTGATGTAGTTGAGAAAAGGAATTTCTGTATAAAGATAAATTCTATCGCCATAAATAGAAGAAATGAATTGCCGGCAATGATTTTGCCAATTGTTACTGGAAGTAATTTTATTGGCTGGTATTGGGGGCCTCTGGCCTGTAATATGGTCATGGCCGTCTAGGCGAATCACCCCAGGGCCTTATACTGGACCTTACTCTGCCTGACTCACACAATTCCAGTGGTTCTCCAACAGTCGATTATTCCATGTGATTTGCAATGTGTGTGTATTTGTTTTATTATGCACAATAGGTGTGAAATTATTTTTCGTAAACGAATATGAACTTCATTGTCTTCTTCACATATTTACTGTAATAAAGTATCTATTTTGAAATGATAAAAATCGTAACATTCTATTTATTATATACGGCACAACCCCTCAATAATTGTGTAATATATTTGTACAGGTATATTTTCAAAACCATTTTAAGAAAGTGCATCGTCTGAATATCTAGCAAGAATTATATACAAATAATTATCAAAATTGTTATAAGCGCGTATATGGACTATTACAATAAAAGATAAAAAAATCGAAAGCGCTCAACTATTCGCGAGTAATCACACCTGAACAATGAACGGAAAACAAGCGCTTCTTTTAGTTCGCATTGAAGAACGACGGTCGCATCGAAGATTTATCTGGAAACTTTAATGCTTCTCAGATTGAAGAGGAAGGACAACGGAAGGTCCCTGGTCGCAGGTTGCGATTGTACATACATATTACGCGATTTCCTTTCGTAAATCGGTTTAACACAGCATTGAAGTGATATTCCCCTCATTTCAGATACAAATGAAGTTCACAACATTCAATTATTATTAATTATTCTTATTCGTGTTAGAACTCGACGTATTTGTATTACCGAACATAAAAAGAAATTTTCAACCATATGACGGATACGAGGATGTAATTTATCTCGACAAATAATTGTAGAGCCTGAAGTTAATGTTAACTGTGTAATTAACAAATTCTAGAAACGATTTTCGACTTTGTAGGTGCGTTTGAGAAAGTTTGGAGAGATGTCAAAACACTAAACACACTCTCGACGCCTATAATCTTTATTTCCATTAGGGCAATTTATTTTTGTAATACATTGTAGAATCCTGTAGGGCTCTTGTAGATTTCCGCGGTGATTGCTCATTTTTCGCGTCACATAAGCGAGGTATGCACCATTTTAGTCGGTATGCACAGCCTGGAAATCTGAACTGATCACGCGTGCCCATGGAGCCGAAGCGGACTTGATAAATTTAAAATAAAATTGATCCAACCATTTGGCGTGCTGCCCTGACCCAGTTCGAGTTCTGCTCCCGTCTCCAGTGAACAGAACAAGACGACGAGCACCCAGAATCGCCTCGGGGAAACGCCGCCCTCTTCGTCGGGAAATCGTCGCGAACATTGGAGAACTGTAGAAACACCCTGAGACTCTACTACGGTTCCAGCTGCATATTTACAGATCTCTCCGTTAACAAACACATTTCCGTAACAATGACAAATGAAACAGATATAACATGTTATGTTTCCAAAAATTTAGAGACATTAATTTAGAATTAACGATCAGTAAATTACAACTTTAACCATTAATCATTGAATTCTTGAATTGATAATAATAATATTGTCGGTGAACAATTTGAATACTATTATAATTTTATTCGCATCGTTCAATATTATAATATACTGTTTGAAATGTTTGATTTACTGTATTTATCGACTTTCTTGCGGGAAGGGGATGCACAAGTTAGATAGTTCTATTCGTTACCGGCATTATGGTAATCGAAACGATTTCTTCGCGTTCATAAATCGTAGCAAGCGTATCAAGGAAAGGAAATCACGGCTGCACGAGCGAAGACTGTCTGTATTGATGCCTTCATGAAAATTCATTTCACATTGAATAGGTTGAAGGATAAGGACGATGCTGCAGATGTAAAAGTATCTGTTACATTTTTTTACTCACTTTCGTCCTTAACAGAAATCTTTTATAGATCGCATAAAAGTGAAACGAGGTGCTAAAAAACCATTCTATAAGAACCAAGTGACTTCAATCAAACGAAAATATGACATTTATAAGCCCTATTACGGTGCGAATTTTGAATTTCTTTTAATTAAAATGTTCACGTCCTTGATGCAAAATTAGTGGCGGCAGACTGGTTATTACAAAAATGTCTGGAATCTACTAGAAGCGTGAATAAATTTTCTATTGCTCTTATCGCATTGTATTTTTTCTTTTTTTTCATTGAATCTTACTTATTTTATAACATTGGATGAATATACAGCTTGATGATACGATTATTTTGCACAAAAACTCTTCTTACAGCATAATTTTGGTTTCAATGCACCCAGTATAATATAAATTACCACCAAAATTGTTATTACAAGATTTTAATTGGTTGCTAAAAATAATATGCGTTTTGTGAAAGTTCTTAACTTGGTATGCAGTTACTTTATAAATAATTCATCGGTGATATCAATTTATAATAATAATTACATTGCAAATCTTTTAAATTAATTATAACAATTACCACAATTAGAAATCTTCAGTACAAAGAAAATTTAAAGATTTTTTAAAATGGCACCTCATGTATAAATATTAATTATTCTTGAATATGTTACATTGAAATGCGCTCATACGAGATCATATTATTGTTCTGCTTTCTGTGCGAATTCCATTCGAAAAATTTGTTGCCAATAATGGACATTGTAGAATTGTTGTTTAAACGTATAGATAACAAGGACGCGAATAAAGGAGAGAAAAAATCGTGCACGTTTAAAGTTCTACCTAGAGGCCTCGGTAAATCTGCGATTGAAAATGTTCGCGTCCTGATTTCTCTTTCAACCAAGTAAGTAATTGCAGATAATTAGTCTACAACACTGCATTCAGCAATAATTGTAAAGAATAGCTTACCGCGGCGGATGTAATAGATACTTTATATCAAAGCAGTATGCATTGCAATTATATATTTACAGTTTATATTATTCATATTCCTATTCCTAAATTTGATCAATCCTTTACTTGATTAAAAACAACAATTTATTTAAAACAAAAACGAGTAACAATATCGTTACGTCAAGTTAGATCATTTAGTGATTAATTCTGTAACACCGTGTAGTTATTACTATTCATACCATTCATTGCCGATATCCGCTTTAGGCTATAGAACGTTTCGCGAATGCCCCTGGCTATATGTATATCTATATCGAGTGTCGATTGTTTGAAATAGCTCAGAAATATTTTTTTACTTTCATTTACTAAGTTTTATAGCATTCATACGAAAGCATAATATTCTGAAAATTATTTACTGGTTTTAATTCAATTAGTTCCAATCGATATTCACACACACTTCACCATTCTGAAGTGAATTTTCATATGCATTCTATTGTTTCTGTATTTTTAATATAAACCATAAAATTGATTTATTTCCACTACAACATATTTCGACGCCCCCAAATACTCACATACTTCTACGATTGTTGAATATTGTAATTAGAACACCTGAGGCTATAAATTGAACAGAGATTCTGTACACATTTAATGAGAAAATTTGCGGTGTATTATTTCTCATTCTATTGTTAATACCCTGTCGTTAAAACATATTCTTCCCTCTGGGTGTCTGCATTCTACTTATGCTACAAGCCTTCTAAAAGATTGTGTTTTGAAATATCGCCTCAGGGTTGTTGAACACTAGCGGTACGCATTGAGTATTAAACACAGCCGTTCATACGGTGAATTTGAATGAGCCTGGTTGTAGTATTTTATTCTTCTCGTGGCATCAATAATCACTGATACGTGTGAAATCATTAATACGAAAAGTAATGCTTGCACACATTAGCAAATACATTGAAACGAAAGAAACGAAAATAGGAGGGCTTACGGAAACCATATTACAGCAGAAATAGGGGATTATCAAATGTTACATGATAGTGTGATTGGCATAGTAGGGAATAAAATGAATATTAATTTGAATCCACCTTTCTACAGTTGTAAAAACCTGTCGGTATTATGCAGTCGTCAATTATCATTTCAATTAGTAACTGTGTCTCCGAAAGAAAAAGGCGTTGCTGGAGCAATTCGCACATTAAAAGGTTTGAAACGAGAACTAACGCAATGTACGAAGCCATAAAAAATAGTAAGAGGATTGTACACTGAGGTTTTAAATACTTTTACGTAAATCTTAATTTAATTTATTTTCCCCAACGGTGCATTCATCCCTGATATTCCTTGAACAATATATTCACTTGGCAATATTAGAATCGCGGTAATGCAGTAATACAACAACTATTCCTTTCGTTACAATAAAATGATTTTAATTAATAGTGGTCGTGGCGAGAAGCATTTGCATTTTCGTTCTCGTTTAAAAGAACTATCACCAGACATTCCGATGATTCATCAGCAGCAATTCGAGAGCCACTACCCATTGGCGATATTATGTAAATTAGCATCGAAAATTGTGTAAGAACGTTTTTCAACAATTCAACTGCAATCAGAACACATTAGGCCGTTCTAAGTGATGGCTGACAGGATCATCTAATTAAATTAACAATTCTTCGACTCTTACAACATCATCGTTGCCATTTCATTACCACGTTTGCACTAATGCAAAGTCATTCAATATTGTAATAAACGTGGTGGCGTAGAAACGATTAATTTCATATTAATCCTATACGAGATGAATATCTGCCTGGCGGGCGCGGCGGTACCTGTGCGGAATAGACGAAGAGGCGTCAAAACGAAGATAAAGAATGAACCCTCACGATTCGACAACGATAATCTGCGTATACCTTCGTCCTTCCCCGCTACAGGTATGTCCATACATGGTACCAGCCGCACTTGACCTATATCTTATTATGCTGGCAGCGTCCGGATGCAATGCGAAACGTTTGTGAATAAGCCCGCCGGGTCTCCTCGAGGTTACCGAGGTTCACCACCACCACTAAGAAGTCCTTCCTTCCTGTAGCAGTAGTCTCAACATCCCGGCTTCCGCGACAGACGCAGACAAGGTTCAAGTAGTCGAGGAGTTCACTTCGATCTTCTAGTTTCATCATTTTCCTCCACCGGCGTTGGTTGAACGTAATAATCGTGGACGAGTGTTAGCGTCATTCACCGGTGCACATGATTACATTTCGGTTTTCCCTTTCTCCTTATTGTTTTTCATCGTGCAAAACGTTGCAGCAGTTTCCGGCTTTAATGGTAAGTAGTTAAGACTGTTAGTTCAATGCACTTAATAATGCCTACGTAATTCGATCGATCAACTGGATACGTTAGGTAATCATATTTGTATGTTTTCTTATTCCGATACTTGTTTCGCTGCACGGTTCGAACTGCGGGCGATTACGTCTCTTCTTCTGCATTCATTAAGTATGAGATTGTTGACGGCAATTATTGGAGCATGAATGTTTAAATGCGCACGGGCTCGAGAAAGGGCTACCGTGTTAAACATAATTGTTATATGTCACATTATGTGTAAAACATTGAAGGCCTTGGATAAAAGGCAAGACAATTTGTTTCATACGTTCCCCGTCTCTCTTTTACGCGAAACTTTGCAACCTTGAGTGAAAAGTCGCATTTTACGTTTTCTCGCGTACAATAAAATCTTGGTGTGCCGCGGGTTTATTCTCGTTTACCAGGCGATCCCATTAAACGGAAATATTTCGAAAAAAGTGTAGAAACTTAGATACTACATTCTAGGATCGATATCCCGATAAGAATCGCTGATAAATATTTCGAGGATCTGCGAAAAAAAGAGCAAGTAGTCCAATTCGTTTAGAAACCTGAGTCCTCGCGTATTAAATTACCTGCCGATCAACCCTTCGGGTGTCTAACCACCTTTCTTTCTCAAGGTTCCGGCCAGGTGCCCTTCAAGTGTTTCCTATCTTCCCGGTGTCTCACTCTTGACCGGTATTTAGGAAGGTCACGACCTCAGGGTAGGTTTTGTCGCGAGGGGATCGTGCACGCATGCGCGACCTGCGGGCGAAAGTATTTAAAGAGGTGGACGCGCCTTCGGGAAGGCCACTCTTCCACGAACTGTCACGAAGCGCGCAAGTCCCCCACTTTCCTACCCTTCCGAGGCAAACGAGCACGCGTTCTCAACGAGAACGGGAAGATCGGCTCCTCTTTCTCCCCTTCTACAATCGCCCCTTTAATCCTACGATAATCCCCCCCCCCCCCTTAGGATTGTTCGTCCTCCGCGGTTTCCCTCTCCAAGGATCATTGGTGCACGCCATCGGTTCGTTTAATAGAACTGCTGGCTTCTTTCTGCAGATTTAATTTGGTGACAGCAGACGTGGCCGGACCAGTGATAGAAAGGAAGAGATCGTCAACAACTGCTGGACAGTCAACTGGTCTTTTCATTATATTCGAGGTGCAACCGAAACGTTTCGCCAAATAAAGGATAATAATTGGCGGTTCTTTGACAACGAAACCGATCTCGTCGTTTCCGTTTCAATCGTTCCCAAGTGACATCGATCACCGTTATTAGAGACAAAGCATTTCACGAATAGATCGTAGTCCAATTACGAACTGAAACCATGCGATCTTCGTTCGACTGTTCGGAAGATTGGCCACTAAAATAAGAATAGATGTGAGACTGACAATAATATATCCTGAAGCGTAAGTCGTAACTCAACTTCTCTGATGGACTAGCCCGGACGATATAGCTACACGAGATTGATCTTCGTGTCGTCGATCGGCTATCATCAGGTATCAAGTGGAGGAATCGACGTGTGCAAATATGGAGGAGGTGGATGTTCAGCAGGAGTCGAGGGACCAGGTGGGCAGCTTGATCTTCTCACCACCGCCGATGAAAAAATCCGACACGAGGGACAGTATCTCCTCCGTGGATAGCGACGTGAGCCTTTCCTTCGATCGAAGGGGGTCGAAGGGCGAGGAGGCCGACTTGTCAGACAGTAGTTCCGATAGTGAAAGGAAAGTGAACGACGCAACGCAGCAACGAAAGAATTCTGACGCAGACTCTGGGGCAGATTCATTGGAAGAGGCCACTGTTAAGGACTCGAACGATCTGAAGCAGAGAACGTCGAAGGAAGCTGGCACGGCTAATCAAGCGGACCATTTCGTTCCACCAAGCGACGAATTGGCCGAGAAGATATGCGTCCAAGTAGAATTCTACTTCTCCGACGAGAACATAGTCAAGGATGCCTTCTTATTGAAACACGTGAAAAGGAACAAAGAGGGATACGTGTCTCTGAAACTGATCTCGAGTTTCAAAAGGGTGAAACACTTGAGCAGAGATTGGAGGGTCGTCGGGACTGCTTTGGCTAAATCGAAGAAGCTTCAAGTGAATTCACTGGGCACCAAGTTACGTAGAGTCGATCCTTTGCCACCCTTCGATCAGACCACCCCTTCAAGGACGATTCTAGCTGCAAGACTTCCGGTAGACAGACTATCGGTTGAATCTGTGGCTGAAATCTTCAGGCCGTGCGGAGAGATTGCTCTAATTAGAGTGCTTCGACCTGGCCATCCTGCACCGGCTGAGGTGAGATTCTTCTATCTTCTATTTACCTGTTGAACTAATAGGTATTTTAACTTCCAGGCGTTTTATAAATACAGCATACGATTCGAAAGATATTTTGTAAGATTTGTCGCTAATTTGTTGTAATTGATAGAAGTAATATATAATTTAGGTACGACAAGCAATCGCTAAAAAGCCAGAGTTGGCATCGAGCGAGGAGTGCGCCATGGTCGAGTTCACGGATTCAGCGTCCGCTCGTACCGCCTTACAAATGACCTTGGGCGATGCCAAGGTGTTCGAGCTGCAGCAATCCAGTGACAAGAAGAGGAAGCAGCTACCAGCAAAGAAAAGTGCCCTGACAAGATTGGCCAAGGAGGAAGCTTACAACTCCTCGAGTTGCGCCAGCGGATCTGAAACCGAAGATGGAAGAGTCAGGCATAAGAAACCTATTCACGGTTACCCAATGTATCACGCTTATCCGGGCCATCCATTCCAAGGTATGGATTCGAATAATTCCCTTGATATCAGTGCTTCTCGCGTGCCCTTCTTCACTTTCTGTAATAAGGGGTGTCGACGCAAGCAGTTCCTCTGTTTGATGTTTTCCGACAACCAGCATAATTGCATCTTTTAAAGCAGTATTACTTTCTGATCAAAGTTTATCGAGTGCTCTATCCACGACAAACTGTCGCTTATTTCTGATATGTAATAGTTAACTCGAGGTCAGAAACAATTTACGTCTGAAATGCATTATTGGCTTTTATCCTATGATAAAGTTTAATTGAAATTTCTATGAATTTCAATTACAGTGATAAATGCTGCATTGCCCTTAAATTATCAAGAGCGTAGCGCATACTATATAAATCACTGATCATTTTATTGTTACAGATATGTTAATATATGATATTGAATACCATTATTACAGGACCCCCATCGCCAGACGCATGGTTATCTCGTCGATTGTCCTCATGTTCGGTCTCAGGCTCAGACAACGGGTTCATCCTCCGGCGTTTGTCCTCGTGTTCCGGTTCCGGTTCCGGTTCGGACACGGGGAACTTTGGCAGACGTTACTCTGCCTGTTCGTCCGGTTCCGAGACCGGCTACTGCCATCCGGTTTTCCCGCCGAATTATTACTATCAAGAGAATCGACGTTTCTCTTGCTGTTCGAATTCCAGTACAGAGTGCAACGGTGCTTGTTATCATTCTAGTCGCCGCGGTTCCGCGGATTATGGGCCGTATTTGAGAAAATTGTCCGCGTGTAGCCGAGATTCTGGCTTCGACACAGGTATGAGAAAATTGTCTCTATGTTCCTCCGGCTCCGAACAGGGCGGCTACTGTCGACCTAGGAGCAACAGCGGTATCGCTTTGACGCATTTACCTGAAAACGTGACGAGGATGCCTTCCGGGCCGGACGGAACCCGCGGATTTGGCCGGCCATCGAAAATGAACGTTATGTCACCACAGATGGAACACACCTGTTAGATGTCAATTATTCTCGAGGAGTTGCACTGCGGACGGACGTCGGAAATATAGGTGGTGAACATTTGATTTGGTTCGTTGTTTCAAGTGCATGTAGAACGATCTATTTTATTGTTCAGAATAGAGATTTGCTAAAGACTTTTATACGAAAGATCTCTGGTGTACAATTAGTACGTTTACTTGAACTTAAGTAAGGTGATTGATAATGTACAAACGTATGAATCAATATAAAAGTGTATTTATGGTTGTAATATATCCCGTCAGTTTTGCCACGTGCGCGAATGATTGAATTTATGAATCGATTACATATTTTCTTATTTACGTTAAAGTTACTCATATTTAATATGTACAGTGGCCGTCAAACGTTTCCGGCCAAAATGTAGTATTGTTATATCGCTGACATTGGAGGTTTTTAAAAACAACAACACATTGCGCAAGTATGGCTTGCATATTAAATGATAAAGTATCATCTTGTTATGCCCCTTGCAAAAATAATGTTATTAAATTTTATAGTATAAGGAATATGTTAAAATTACTGCTTGGCCGGAAACTATTCGCAACCACTTTATGTGTATCGGCGACATAGCGTTTTCCCTTGGATTTCGTATGTCGGTTTTATTTTTTCAAGTAATTGCGAACGTTCGATTCGTTGGCTGCTTACGACCGTCGAAAATGAATGTTTTTAAACGGTATCCTTGAGTCCATATCTACTTGGATTAATTGCGTACTATTTATAGTGATAAGACGTTGTGTGCCTAAAAACATGTAAATAATAGCATCTTAATAGTGTCGTAATTGTGATAAGCGTAACTTTTACAATAAGCATACGTCAATAATATTATCAGTTGTAATATAAAAATGTTCGATTGTGGGGTTCTGTGATATTGACGAATAATGTACAGACTTCGAAATCGTAAGTAGAATGTACTTATGGGAAACAGACATTGGTTCGTGTACCGTCTGCGATACTCAACTAGCAATACAGTTAAATGTTTAACAATTATATAAGAATATACATGTTAAATGTTATGTAAGCGTTCTAAAAAAAATATATTGGAACAATAATTTCCATATTCTATCAGTTTTGTATTATGTTTTATAATTATATATGCTGCGCGTTATTCAGATTACATTCATGAGCAAACTGATAATTATTCTTTTTTCCTGCTTCATCTTTTATATTTGCTAACCTTTGCATTATTTCTTGGTAAGTATTTATTACATATCACGTAAGTTGGACAATAATATCGAAAGAATAAGTACCTCCTGCAAAGGTAAATTAATTTACCTTTGGATATTTCAATCAGGCCAGAATAAAATTAAAGGCGAGACCCGCGGCTTTACTTTCCAACAGGTTTTAAATAAACAGCCTTCGTAAAATAAAAGTTATTTAAGTATCTGCGAAAATGCACTCCGGGCCATCACAATTATCTCAGTTTCTGGAGGAGCTATATTAATGATCGTGTGCTCCAAGTGAAGGTAAAGGTTGCAAATGACGGCCCGTGAAAATGCAACAAGCTTTGCAAACGATAATGTGGCTGCGATTAGAAGAACTCGAAACGGTTTGCAAGCCATCGTTGGTCAGCAATTCTTTAAATTATTATTGCAACTTCCAACGCCAATTGTGGGTACTTGCATTTGTTTTAGAAACTATGTTCGCTACCTCTAAGTTCTTTAAATGATGACTCCAAACTTTTATTTAAATACAATTACCGCTCGGATTTGTATACCAAATGTAAGTGCTATATTTCAACGATGTACTACACGTAAGTGAAAATAGTACAGATAAAAAATTAATCGACGTTGTGCTTACTCTATATCTGTAATTAATTATCAACTGTTTAAAATCAAGAACGTTACAAATAGTTATGTATATTTTTATTCATTCTAACAAGATCTTAAGTTTCTGATCAAAGTGTGTTCCCTTGAACCGCGTTTTATAGGATCAGTGTTCTATAAATAAATAAACATAGAATTAAACTAAAATATATATTAATACCTACTAACATTCCTTTAGCGATAGCTTGTCCTTACATCTTGCTTAAAATTCGCACGAAAACACTTTTAGCAACAGAAAGAATGTACACGTTTAAAATCGCAATTGTCAAAAGCATGTGCAATACCCGCCCCGCGTACTATCGAATTAATTTTCGACTTTAAGAACAGCGCGAAATTCAAACTTCGATTCGTCTGTCGAAGAAAAACATGAAACCATCTTTTACAGTAAAATTTCATCGGCGAGGTAAATTTTATTTAATGTTTTCCACGTACATATATTTAGTATTGCTAAATTTATTATGTTGATGCAATTCTTTTGCTACGGTTGATAATTAAGTTAATATAAATATGACTTTTATATATAATGCTACCTCGGATTTTGTTAGCTGTACGTTAGATCTTCGTCAATCTATTCAGTGAAACTGTAGCATTTTCTTCCTTTTGTTGAAATTCATAATTATAATGAATGAAGATAGTGCGTGGAAGGAATTGTCAGAAATTTTTGCTGACCCTCCAGAAGCAAGAGATAAATGCTCGCAATGCAAGTAAGCATTTATACGGAATAGGTTATATTTGTACAATTCCATATAAATTCGAACAACGAGGATATCTAACGTATTAAAAACTGAATCTGCAGTTGAACTTAGTTCAAAATTTAAATTAGTTAATTACACGTTGTTTCAGAAGACCAGTGCCAGTATGTTGGTGTCCTGGATTACCTAAGCATCCTGTATGCCCATTGTCTAAAATAATAATTTTACAGCATCCAGCGGAAGTGAAACGATGTTTACGAACTGCGCCCATGCTTGCCCTAGGACTAGAACCTGGCAAATGTGTAGTTTACAGGTAGAAATTAGAAATATTAAAATTCAACGTTGATCTTTCATGCCGACTTTACAGCAATGCTTTTCGCTCTAGAGGGAAGAAATTTCCACTTCCGAAACACGAAGGTTTAACAGAAATTTTAAATGACAAAAATACTGTACTATTATACCCATCCCCAGATGCCGTGGCACTGGATAAATTAACTCCTATTGGTGTTAATGGACAGAAACCCTATAATCTTATTTTATTAGACGGAACTTGGCCCCAGGCGAAGGTAGTATATTTTATGGCTTGGAAAAATACTAATCTGAATTGGGTAAAGAGGAAAGCCTTTGTTTTAGGCCATATATCATTCAAGTCCTGCGCTGTGTCGTTTACGAGCGTGCAAATTGACTGGGGTTCCAGCGAGCGAATACGTTATTAGAACGCAACCAACGGAAGGTTGCTTATCCACCTTAGAAACTGGAACATTCGCTCTTTCCATTCTGGAAGGGGATCCAGAATTGAAAGAAAAAATGCTCGGTCCCTTGCATTATCTTTGCAAGTAAGATGATAACAATAAATTAACGATTGTACTTTGCAGGTATAATGATTGTGAATATTTTAGATTTCAGCTAGAAAATGGGGCTGTAACTCATCAAAGTAAAGAATTTCTTGTTAAACAGAAGGCTTATCCAAAACTTATAGGTCGGAGATTAGCTAAGCAATTACGTATGTTGCCCGAGGAATCAACGTAACATTTTCTTTATCCCATAGAAACAAACTACATACCAAACTATATTATTTACGAAGATGTTATTTTATACTGAACGTATAAAATTGATAAGCCCGTTCAAGGAGGTTGAAGGAGACGAATAATATCAACGAGCGGAATGTTCAATTTGAAAGTATATTTTTATAACATTACGTCATGTTATTTCATATCTTTCGAGGATATACGAAAGTCAAACTTAATATTTCCATGTTTTGGTACAAAGTCAAATGACCATGAAACCATATATTGTGGAGTATCTGGTGTTATATCTCTAAATAAATGCACGCCTTGTCTTGTAAATGGGTCCCATGTTATCCGCTTACCAGGATGTATTTCCGCCGTGGGTCCAGACGACACAATAATTTCCGAATCCAAATGCCAATCAATCCATAACGCTACACCATTGCAAGTTCCATTCCTGAATTAATGAGAAAAATAATTAAGTAAATGTTGGAATCTTTAGCAGTCACTGCTACAAGAACTAGCAAAATCTTACTCTAAGATAGGGACGTTCTCTGTAATATTTATGTTTTCACATTTATACACATCTTGTGTTAAATCAAATTTTTGAATGACAAAAGGTAAACTTAATGCTTTCGTAGGATACTCCCACAATGGTTGAGCTTCTACTGGAGTATCACTTTTGTCGCTTGATACCTGCAATATATTATCGTAAGAGAAAAATATTCTTTGCCTCTTAATTTTGATCGACTCACCTGTATTAATTTATCGAATATAGATAAGTCAAAACCTTCGCAGACACCAAGCGGTGCACGTATTTTATGCAAATCTTTAAATTCGACTACCACGCCCATTATTGTTGCTGCGATCGGAATTCTTTGTATCATAGGCGAGTATCTTGAAGTCAGATACCAGAAATAAAGATTTTCCCATGGTACAATAGAAGTAATGAAATATGGTTCGCCGAAAATTAAATTGATTGCACTTTCGGGAGGCAGATCATCTGTCGATTCAATAATTTCTATCTTTTCTGAAAGTCCATTCGTTTTTGCAAACACTTCGATACATTTTTTGGATAAAAAGTTTGTTTCCAAAATGAATAGCTTCTTTGCTCCGAATTTAATAGCCGCTAGGCCTAATATGCAACCATCTGAAAGACATAAGCCGACGGTATCTGGCGTAACTTTCTTTTCTAGAACGTTAATGTACTTCTCATTTCGTGAACGATCGTTTAACTGCCCTATACGCGTTCTGCAATAAGCCACGTGAACGGTGCAACTACAAATAGGCCTTCCACAGTCTGACACCTCGTTCCTACAAATAGGAAGCTACACTGTTATTACATTCTAAAAAAAAGATAATTATGAAACGAATGACGCATAATTAACTTACACTGATTCATTTATCAACTGGAACCATAATGAATATTCATCGTGATATCCAATCAAACTAACTTCATTGCTGGTACTAACTGGCGTTTCTACAGGTAAATAGTAGATAGCTTGCATCCAGTGATCCCTCCATGGTATCGTATCTGCTATCGTGTCCAGATTAAAACCTTCATCTTGTAATGTTTTTGTATCGGGGTGTTCCCACACAGGTGCGCAGCTTAATAAAATCTATATAAAAACTATTTAGTGGTATACTTACAATCTTTTCACAAGTCTTAATTACCTGATTATCCACATCCATTGTCAAATCCCACCACATAAAAATAGCGTGCGCTGTACCATTTGCGATTGGTTTCACGGATAAACACTTTTTTTCGTCGTATAACAAACGTGACTTGCCAGATAAGTCGAACCTAAAACATTTATGCTATATTTCTCGATTCTTTACATAACTTCACGATTGAAATTTACGAAACTGAGTTACCTAAATATAGGTTGAGGTGGTAATAAGGGTCTAAACGCATTACAAGGAAGCTGTGTTAACTGTATATCATGTACTGCAGCTGCTCCAGAACAAGACTTTACAGAATTCGGTGTATTAAATAAATATTTATCTTTATGTTGAATTGAATGTACCGTGTTCCACGAACACACAGTTGAGCTTTCCACTACTTGCACCCAGACAGTAGCGCTATGTGGTACTACTATAGCATTGTCCTAATGCAATTAAATATACGTTAAGTAATATTGTACAAGAGTCGTGAAATTTAAAGTTTAAGAATCCTCATACTTCTAATAGATTTTCATGGGCATGAGAAAATGTGGAAAGTGCTCCCTCTCCTATAAGTTCGGTATCGAACACTTCGGTAACTAAGATGTTCGCTTTCTTCACCATGTCTCTGTCTTTTCCAATGGTCATTTTCGTGGAACGTTTGTGCACTAATTTGATCCTGTTATCCAAGCCGTTTTCTTGCATTATTTTAATAGCGCATTTGGCCATTGGAGTAAACGCCTAAAAAATAGTCTTGAAATTCCAACTTGTACAAATGTAAACGTCTGATTCGGCAACGAACAGTTGGAATATTCAGATAATCTAATTCACCTCGCAAGCCGTAATACTATCTGCTCCGCATTTGGCAGCCATCATTGACAATAACCCAGTACCAGTTCCTATATCAAGTACATTGGCCTCCTCCCCGCATTCGTGTTTTCTTTCTATTGCAAGTTTAAGCGCTTCGTAATACTTTTGATTCTGCAATTATACAAAATGATTGAAAATGCGTAAACTGTAGAGGATTGGTATAAAACCAAACGCGGGAAAAATTACTAACTCTTTCGTGATCGTGCAACATATCAGCAAATGCTGATCTGGCAACCTCTTGATGATAATCATAATTTTCGTCTTTTTCCTCCCAAGTGGTGATTCCAGTTAGAGGATTCAGACATTGAGTAAAGATACTCATATTTCGTGTACGAATAAGACGCGTAAAACAAACACTGAGCATATAGTTTCTTCTAAATTGATTTAATTGCGAAGCACCAAACTATTACCGAATACGATTATTTATTACTAGGGTACTGATCATAATACATACAATTTACGTAAAACATTTATTTGATGAAAGTTTTATTCATCAAAAATCAAATACAATTTAAACCTGAGGTTAGATTTAATCTGTAATAATTTAAAGCCGCCTATAGAATTACGCTAGAGGATGTGACGGTTAAAAATAATAATATGAACTATGTAACATAAACTTAATAGTTGCATGAAGAAATAGTAAAGGAAATATTTGTTAAAATCGGTATTATGACAAGAGTAATCAACTACACGTGCTACAGTGTACGTCATGTTATATTAGTATACAGATGCATATATCGCGTGTTAATTCATCATTGTTTCCTACCATATCAACAGAGTAAAAAATTTGTTTTTCCGCAGAAAAGGTGCCTTGTTTATCGCATGAGAATGGCCACGAAAATCCACAAAATTATTTGCTTATTTGCCTATTCATATGTATATCTCGATTGTGGTATAATATAATATAGTGGCGCTACGAATGAAGTTTGCGCTGCGCATAAATCGACGCAATGTTATGGATGAAAGTCGCGCGGAAAAATATTCGCTTTTGTATGCAGTTGTCAATATTTCATAACTTCTAAAATTGATAAGGAACGCTTAGTTTGTCACAACACTTTGTTGCAAACTTTATAATGTTTTAGGGTGGCTTTTTGACTTTTCTGCGACTATGCAAAATACAGAGAATGTCCCGGATTTATTAAACTGGTCGAAGTTTATCGAAAATCGATTGTATTTCGATTAAATTCGATTTTATTATTCAAACGAGTTTAGTAAAATGCACTTGTGATTTTCTAATTTACACGAATGAATTTACGTAATTTATACGCTTTAATATTCTAAACATATTTTAAATGTATATCCTATAAAATTCGATGATAAATTCTGTAATTCTTAATAAATTAAAATACATATTACTAAAATTATTTACGTTGAACATAATTTTCCTAAACATACTTCGCAAAAAGTATTGTCTGCCTTTATATGTATATCTTAATGCAATATTCTATACTTTCCTTAAATTCACGCATTCAAATTTCACTTAAATTTTTGGAAAAAGTGAACTTGCATTATGTCACAATCGAGTAACAGTTTACTCGTTCTTGATTTTATCGGCACAGAGAAAATATAGCCCGCAAGCATAATTTTATTTCGAATAGAATTGTTTAATTGAAAATAACGGTTGCAAAATAATTCTACTGAACATTAATGTTTCAAATAGTGTAACACCATACATTCGATATTGATACATTTCATCTGCATATTCAGTCCTAACATTAAAATTGGTTAATAAAAAAAAGCTTGTTCACGCACGGTATTTATTTTAACATTCAACTGACAACAATATATATATGTACAGTTTTGCGTATACGTAATATCAGTGTATATATACTCATTATATTTATATAATTGTAACATTAGCTACCCTCCGCATCTGTATATCTTAATAATTATTGCGCAAGCTACATCGACGTTGGTTACCTGATACGGTGTATCATTAATAAAACATTAGTAACGCGAATTATCCTCGAAAACTAACGTTACAGCGTGCACTCGTGTCTCTTCGAATAATACACAAACCTCTTAGTTTCACGCTTAAATTGCATCTTTAAATATGGATGGACACGACTTCCTCCTAACATACTTCGCGACACTAGTAGGATATGTAGAAAAACAACGAACGAAAGATGACAAAGTCGAAATTGAGAGTGTAGTACTATATTAAAATTCTTATTCCGTTCTTCTATCGTTGGTTAAACACGCAATAGCTAATAATTTCTAATATTACTGATACATTTCATTGACATTTTTCCTTCATCCCACCGATGTCGACATGAAACAACGTCCTCTGATTAATCCTCGTGCAGATTTAAATTTTTGAATGATTTATTCGCGTTTGATTATGCGAATCGATGTAATGTATAAAGTGTGCTCTTATAACTTGAATTTAATTTTCGAAAGGAAGATTGAATTCTTTATTTATTGTCCATTAATTATTGCCGCGGTCGAGCAAATAATACACACGCTTGCTCTACTTAAATGTGCTATTTAATTTTTCTTTACTGTTCGGATAGGTTGTAACTCTAATCATTATACGTGATTCACTTTGAAATGATCGAAGCTATTAATAATTAAACATTGTGTGCACACTATATACACCACGGCTGTCCCAAAAACATGGAGAAATTAAAATGGCATACGAGCGAATTATTGTCTGACATTCGTATGCTTCGTAGTTCGAAATAACGCGTACGAAACACACGGTACTGAAAGAAACATTTGTACTATTCATTGCAAAGGAGATTCATATAACATTTCACGCGGCAGCTTTTTGTCCCGCGAGTTATTGTCAGTTTACAGTTTAAAAGACACTTCAACAATTATTTACAGCTGAACTATCCCATAAGAATAATCATAATATAATAATGGGAGTACATGTAAATCGTTAATCGAACCAGACACAACATAACACATTCCCGGGGCTGTTAGTTAAGTCGATAACAAGATCTTAACAAGTATTATCAACGACTTTGTATTTATATATATCATTTCGTATTAAATCACTCTTATATAGTTATTATAGTTTAGCACCTTCTTGTAAGGAACGAAAAAGAACTGCTATCTAAATTGTAATATCCCAAAAAACAGAAATATGTACTTACATACGCGTGACTATTAGTTTATCGAAGACAGGGATAAGCTTCTTCTCCTTATCAATCGTGACAAACCTATTTACGATAGCAATTTACCGGATAATTCTCTTATTCTTCAAACCGTCTCAGTTAGAATCTTGTTGAAATATATGACAGTACGTGATCAACAATTTGTCGAAATGACCCAAAAGCGTACATACAAAATAGAGAGAGATCCGAAGTACAAATATACGCGTCTACAGCGCATCACGCTACCGTTCTAGCCTCGGCTAGCAAATAATTCTCTTATCGAAGGAATAGATTCGTTTGTACTTCTTGTTGAGTATACCAATTTCGAGGCGAAGAATTTCAAAAATTTCCGACGAAGAACTTCCGTGGTCGGCTTCTTCCCATTTAACGGCCGATTCGTTTGCAGTATAAAATTTGTCTAAAAGGTATTCTATCTTATTTGCACGATACAAACGTCACGTTAGAAAAACGTAAGCGACAACTTAATAGATACAAGATAGATTTGTACGCTTCAAGAAAATATACGCGAACGAAATTCTTTATTCCCCCCACACGCCCGCCCCACGATTTCGTAGGCCTCAATTGATGTGCAAGAAGTGCAGTGCATACGTTTATATTATTGTCAAATTTCTCATCGATTAAAATTCTGATTAATCGACTTAGATTATTGTCGTACGACTCGCCCGTCGACCGGGCCTTAAGAAATTTCTTATTGTCCTTATACGTAGAACGTTCGTCGATAGAGTACGGACAAACACATTCCAAAATCGCAATGACATTTTCTTGTTCGACACGTGCTTCTTGATATGCGCTCGTTGCGTTTCGCGTTTCGTTGAACACTACCGATATAGCTTTAACGCGATAAAGTTATCGAGCCTGCTGATCGATTCTTACTTGCCTTTCCTTTCCGTTTTATTTTATTATCACAAGAAATAAAACTTATAAATTCGATACGCGGGATATGTCTGTGACAGTTTCACTAAAACGATTAACATTTCAACTATTCAAATGTATCACACGGGATAACACAATTACAAACGACACTTCGATATGATTCTGGATATGCGTCGCATTTTCTTTTCTTAAAGCACATTCGTCAAAAATTGCACAATGTGACCGTTCTCTTTGCGATGTGCTTCAATTGGAGAAAGCTGTATGCGGCGATAAGAGCAAAACGGAGAATCAATCAGCGAAATAGCACTGCACAAAGATTAAAGATGAAAATAAATATTATAGCGATTAGGGAACGTTCTGTTTCACGTCCGCTGGACGGCTCCTACGCTAATATTACGTCACGTTTTATTTGCGATTTTCTAAGGGATAAAATTATTTCCTTGACTAATTTTAATATTATCCTATTCATTTTGATCTGCAACCTGCTGCAGCGTCTTTTACGAATGTATATTGCAAATGCTAAAATGCGTTACAAGCTGAATAGGCTTGGAATAGTACGATACATCTCACGACTGAGTGCAAAACATTCAGCTTAATTTAGAAAATATCTTTTGATAGAAACTTTACCAATACCATATTTGTAATTGGCAATTGGTATAATCAGTTTCCTAGTTGAACAAAAAATTCCATGTTTTTTTAAATCTGTTTGCAACTATATTTTTGTATTTTTCGTGCATTTTCATTCCTGTGTTTGATATTATTGTGATGTCTAAAGCGTATGGTCCGATGGAATAAAAATGGAATAAACAATTATATCAATCTGTCGGATTCGATGACGAGATGTATCTTACATTCTTGATAACAAAAGAAACTGTAAGTTTTGGCTGGAAAGTGGAACTTGCAGTTTCTTGTTTATTTCTGCCCACCCACGTTTCGTCCCACCCACGCTCGTCCTTTCATAATTCATTAGAAATTACTTACTGAAAACGTCGAACGCTTCTGTTTCTTCGCAATTGCTATTGACACGCGTGCATTACGCGTTAAATGATTTAGAGAGTCGAAAAACAGCAAGAGACACGCGCAAGAATCAAAGGCAATTGTCTGTACCTTCGAATTTCTCTATTGCTGAAATATGTTGTATAGTACTTCTCCTTCTTTCCCTTTTCTTTCTCTTTAACAAAAATTTCACCGCGACAACACGATGTAAACGGAGACCGAATTATGTATATGTATATGTATATAATGTCATCATTGTATTAATTGACACGATGTACCCTTGCGATACGTGTTGAGAGTAAAATAGAAGTGACAAGTACCAATTGTACACGACAAAGAAAAATATCTAACTGCACTTAAATCAACTGCTAATGTTCGAAACGTTAATACGAAGTTAGAAAATACTGTTTCTCGGCCTGTGAACCATTTAAACACGCGTTAATCCGACACGGTCGAGGATAACCAATCCTAGGTGAGATCCTCGTCGTCCTCGTTGGGGCCACCAGTTGGGCAACAACACCCTTCCGATCCGTCGCTTCTTATACAAAATAACAAAGTCTCGGTTGGTGTCACTTCGTGCGGTACGATCCCGTGAAACTCTTTCAGATCGGCCGCGGGGAACCAGGCCTTATCATTATCCTCGATTATGGGTATTCCGTAAATTCTGCATTGAGAAACCATTCAACAGAAAAGTTTAAACAAGTGGAAAAATATTAAGATTAGCATTTCTGGATCGAAGTAACAATGATATAGCAACAGTGCTGGGAAAAGGTGAAAAAGACGCAGGACCTTCGCAGGAACTAAATTGTTAATATTAATAGTGAAAAGGGGCTGAGAAAGTACGAAGTTATTGCAATCGATCTGTTATAATCAATGAAAAAGATAATAGGATTATTGTGAAAATCAAACGTAAGGGGAAGAAGGCTGAGAAATAAAGGTTTACCTGCAAATGGCAACGACAGGAATCCAAAGAACAGACGCGAGTATAAGAATTCCAATGAGAACCACAGACCACATCGGCCATTCGTGTTTTTCCGTAATACCTTTACTGGCAACCCAAGCTGGATAACCACTTCCATCGACGATAATTTCCACGACCGAGGCAATTAAAATGCTCAGCATAGCCAACGGGCTAAGGTATTTCCAACAGATTAGCCAATAAAGGCCTGGACGGTTGCCAGTCATTAATTCTATGTCATCCGCGAATCTGTAAACGAAACAATGCCAATAATTGCCACCGGCGTGCCTCGTTTCGGATACTTAAAATATATGTACATATCTTGCACACCTTTTCAAACCGTACACATATGACACTGCGATGCATTCGAACAAGGCGATAATCAACAGGGGAAAGTTCCCACTGAAATTGTCGAACAATACGAAAACGTAGCTGCCAGCACCGTGGGCAAATGCCATTGATATCGCGCAGCAAACCAAACAAATGCCACCTGTTCGGGAAATCAATGAGAATTGTGAGGCTTTAATTACCCACTAGTTCAACCGATGCGAGATTATTAAACTTATTAACCTGTGAGGATCTCTTTTCGTAAGTTTGGGAACAATTTCATGTCCACGATACTAGTGACGACACCCTCGAGGGTACCGAACTGAGAGTCGATGCCCAACGTGAACAACATGAGGAAGAATAGCACGGACCAGAATTGGGCACCAGGAAACTGATTGATTGCTTCCGTGAAGATGATAAACGCTAAACCAGTCCCAGATGCCGACTAGAATTCAGTAATTGAAATTGTACATGCAAGACGGAATCCGCAGCAAACGAACTTTGCGACAACGACGGTCCGGCTTACATTGTCCAACTCTTTCTCGAGATCGCATACAGGTAGCTCTGGCATGATCAAATTGTCCAACGTGCCGTTCCCAGTAGTGATATTCAAAAGCGTTCCACTTATTGGTATCTCAGTTGGTATTTTATCAATGTGACCGAAAATGTTGATAAGGGTGGTGTTCCGTTCCAGCAGGCACTGTTCATAGACCATGGTAGCTTTAAAACCTGTTACGTAAAATAAATGTATAAATACACAAGTATATTATTGTTAACGTTTGTCAGGTGAAATTAATTGACGTGGTGGACAATTACCAATGATAGAAAATACAACGATGCCCGCGAACATCGAAGTGAAACAGTTTGTCAAGCTGACCATAATGGCGTCCCGGTAACAGTTGTTATTCACAGGGTTGTAAGAAGAGAATGCTATTAGACCGCCGAAAGCCAAGCCGAGGGAAAAGAATATCTGTGTACCCGCTTCTAGCCAGACAACTGGATCGGTTAATTTCCACCACTGAACAGATATTTTGTTGTTTATAAGAAGAAGAAAATCATTTGGTTGATATAATTTATACAGAAAGTGTAAGGGGACGATATATAAATAATACTTTTGGGGTGAAGAGGTGTCTCAGGCCATCGGACATCCCCGTCAGAGTGACACCGCGGAAGAAGAAAATGATTAGAACGATGTATGGAAATGTTGCAGTCACATATACGACCTGTAAAATAATACATTTCAATTGACAAAGTGATTGAAATGTTTCCAAGTTCCGATTGATCGCAAAGGCCTACGCATAAAACTGTATATTCGATGTTGAACATTTTTCAAAGAATACCTTCCCCGAAGACGCGATTCCTTTGATCATGCACATATAAACGAGAATCCAAGCGATCACTAAAGCCAGGGCAATCTTCCAGTTGAAAATTTGCGGGGTATTGATGTCTTCGGAGATCATTAAAGTTGTTCGATACCAGAAATACTGCGTGGGACTGCTGATCTGAGAAACAAACACTGGCTGTAGCGTAATTAATCCCGATTAAACGTGGGTCCAATAATTAATTAGATCAATCGTACAACACATTCTGGTTCGGGCGCGTACGATCCGTTTTGGAAGTATATGTTAGGACATTCTGCCCATGGTAGCTGCGATTGAAAACTCTGGAATAATACGATGAATTGTTAATCAATTCCCTTTGCTGTAGTAAGAATGCTGTCACGTGTTTGAAAATTCGACGCATAAAATAATTGCATGTATGAGAAATGAATAGTTTGGAAAATGCAAATGGTCGGCAAACAAATGAATACTCACTTGAACGAAGTAAAAGAGGCACCAAGCTATAATAGTGTTGTAATACAGAGCCACGTTGAATGAAACAACGGCACTGCTCAGACCTATGCCACCCATGTATGGAGAGACCTTTTGAGAAAGAGAAAATAATGTATCGCCGGTAGAAACGTTCGTGTGTTTGTTTTGACGGATTCCATTGTATACATTGTGTAATAATCACCTGATTCCACACCCCGATGGCACCCTTCCGTAATCTTTGGCCAATCGCCAATTCCAGATAAAATATGGGAATACCCTCGATAGCCAACATTACAAAGTAAGGGATTAAAAATGCACCTGTTTCGGAACATACAAATGAACGGTAAATAATTAATTTTTTAACTTGCGATCCTGTGTGTCTACAAAAATATTGTAGAAGCACAATTTTCACGATGAAAATGTGATGTTATTCTGTAAATAGAAAAGAGAATACCCACCTCCGCCATTTTTTTGAGCGAGATACGGAAATCTCCAAACGTTCCCAAGTCCCACAGCGTAACCGACAGTCGCCAATAGAAAAGTAAGCTTACTATCCCAATTTTCTCTCTCATCCTCCCCCGCTTCCGGTCGAAAAATCGCTTTTCCCTCATTACTTCCAAGCTTGCTACCCCCGCCCCCGTGCCCCGTCTTGCTCTGCGATAAAGAAAGATATCTGATATCAAATTACTCGTTTCTTCGAATCTCTTGAATTTCAACAGTTATGTATATATTCAACAACAACAAAAATGAACAATCTGAAATTTGCAAAAAGAAATTGGACGTTCCATAGGTTTTATTCGTCCAGCGGTGGTTGCAGACAGTATTCTTTGATACGTGTAAAATTCGCATACATACTTTCATGTTAGGACTGGAGTCCTCGAAGGCTGCGTTCGTGGCCCCGTAATTGGCAGTGGTGATGGCTTTCTTATTTTCCACCACTAATCTTCCTCTCATTTCCTTCATTTCAAGTTTGTCGACACTCTTCTGGGGCTTCAAGTCGCGCGAGCTTTGCCGGCGGACAAGGTGGGCCGTGTTCGCCATTCTGTTGCTCTATTTGCGCGATCACGGTTTTATTTTCTATTGCAAAGATCAAACAGAAATACCACGCGCGCCTGCGGACTCCATCCTGCTAGAAATTAAAGCAGCTATTATGTCGAGGATGTCCAATGAATAGAAATAGAAAAGAAGGGGTTTTTTAATTAACCCATCAATTACGATTACTTTTATGTCGGCAAAAGGAAATACGTATTAGGCTTAATAATTAATCAATCAGGTCATTTAAAAAATTAAATTCCGAATTGCAGGGAGAAAGTTTCGCAGCAGCTGTACTGGTATTCGAAGAGCAAAGGGTTAATGACTGTAAAAGGAGGTGTAAATTTCAGGGCTATAATTCTATATAATAATTGTATATTTTTGTGAGCAATTAATTATACGTTAACGTTCAATGTACGATCTTAATATCCAGCTTGATTTACATTGATTGCTTTTAGTACTCGATTTCCCAATCCGGAATAATTAAACAGCGAATACGCTCAATCAAATGCATGTTTCAACTCAAATGCAGTAATCTTCTACTGCGTGCATAGTGGATGTAATAAACTGTAATTGTCAGTGTTCACCAATTGAAAAGTAAGAGCGTAATGCCGATGCTTTTCATTCAACATTACATTGCACGTTGTTTATGTTGATTAATAACGTGATGGCAAAGAACGAACATTTTCGCAGAGTCAAATACGTTTCCAAGGCATGTATTAAGCCCCGCTCATTCTCCCTTACGATCATTACTGCCTTGTTACTTCTACTACGCCCATAAACACGACTAAAGGGAGCAGTTCTAGTTTTTACAGTCACATCAATGATCAGAGTTACGCAGGACATATTTAGTATAACAGTGTGAAGAAAAGATCGAGCAAGCTGTACCTGCAGCAGCGATTATCGAGGCGACGAGACGAAAAATAGATCGCATTAGACGAAAAATCGAATTACCGATCCTAGCTGTATCTCGAACACGTTCGACATGTTGCATCTGCATCGGGAATGTTTGCAAATATTTCACGAAATGTGCATCACGCCTACAATACATATATGTAATCAGCGTGCGATCAAACAAACCGCTACTTCCTGCCCAAACCGTAAATAAGTAAGAAACAATGTATTTATAAAATATTCATTTCTTTATTTCTCTTGTTTGATGTAAGTGTTTTATATGTGCATGAAAACTAGTTCCGAAAAGCCAAAAACTTCGTCATGGGTCCAAAAGGGCCAGATTGGCCTGCCGTAGGTCGACGGTTCGAGGGTTAACAAGTATCATGCTTTTATTCTTACGATCTATCATAATACGCCATTTACGGTAAACGAATAATAATTACTCGACAATCGGATGTTAAGTGTAAATTATACGAGAATGAAATAGTCACGAGGTAAACAGTAGTTGAGAAAACGATGCGAGAATCGTTTACGATTGATCCCCTTGTATAATCGTTTAAAGATTCTTTGCCCCGTAAAAGAAGACACTTGATAGGAATATCCTTACAACTCTACTTGATGAATCTGGTACGCGTAACTTTTTTCATCGATAGGACAGCTAGTCAGGCGGGAGAGATGTTTGCTTTTCAGCTTTACCGCGGCCCTGACCTCGTAACAAGTAAGATACCTTGACAGCAAGTTACGAATCGCTAAATATTCTACAAGTGCAACTGCATAAAATCCATTCCCCGTTGAAATTAGTTACCTTCGCGCTAACTACTGCCTACTGGACCCTAAATATTATTACAGTTTCTTTCCGAGCACTTCCAGCTGAACTTATGAATAAAAATTGATTAATAAAAGAAGGACACACTAGGCAAAAATATTTGCACACATTGTTCTTTCCTTGCGACGAATAATAATTCGGCAAATCTTTCTGTACGAGGTATTCGATACCGTATTGGGCGGCAATTTTACACGAGTGACATGTACTGTAACTATTGTTCCCATTGACGTCACGGGCGTACCGATTAAATAATATTTTTGCCCGTTTTTATTTTTTCTCAGCCCGGCTCAATGCTCAACGATATTTTACAAATATTCCAAATTTCATTCACCGAGAAACTGTTCATTCGGATGTGATTTGCCCCGGGGTTCTAGATAGACGATTTAAATAAAAATGATCCGATCCCGTTGTTTTCACAAAACGATTTTGCATGGCAAAGATGCAACTGGGTGTACACAAATTTATGACGAAATTAACGAAAGATAACAACGTTGTCCGGCCACGAAATATCGCCGTTAATTCATCACTGACCTTTTGGGGTGAGATAAAGAGAAGCGCGAGGGCCTCCTTATGGTTCGAGGAGCAGTTAGCTACTGTGGCACCCTCTACTACGATGGTAACTTTTGTAATCACGATATCTGACGGAATCAATAGCAAGCGCCGGCGCCCCAATGCTTCCGTGTCCTACAGACCGGAAGACGCGTGAACCCTTTTCGCCAGGAGATTGGTCAATGGTCGGCGGACCGATAACTAGCTGAGGAGGAAAAAGTGATAAATCACCGATGCCACAGTGGCTAACGTTTGGCAATAATCAAGAGGAACACAATCGTAAACGTAGTAACTGAAAATAAAAGAATGATGATCAAGCTATCGAATTTGAAACATCATAGAAAGTTGGAATGATCTTGATTGAATTGTAGTCCTTGGTGTATCTGATAACACACGCATGTAGTCGGCTTGCCGTTTGTAAGTTTCTAAATAGTTTGAGTTTCGTAGTTGTGGTACAAATTAAATTGGAATAAATTATTTTTGTACAATAAAAACAAATATTAATATATTATGTATGTTAATTGTATCGCATGCACTGAATTTTACGTGAACAGGTACGTAATTGCGTTGAAAATTTTAGCGAATGATTAAGTAGAAGGCATGTGACCTTTACGGAATCTAAATCGATAACAAGTAACACGTCCTCTTATATGATATATATATGAATGTGTTCAAATATAAGCCATGTAAAAAATAGCAGTCTTTTTTCTGTCAGTGATTTCCTTGCATTGCACGGAAGAATTATACCCCGGAAAGGTAATACTTCTCACAATTATTAGTCGTTCGTGTTTTGGATAAATAATACGAAGAGGGTAAACCATATCGACAGTAACGTAATCGTCGTTAATATTGTTTGGTGTTGACGCTCATTTCAATTATACACCGCGGTTTCCCTGGAGGCATCACGGCCAAGTTTCGTGTTTGTAAACTAAAAAGGAAATGAGAAACTCCTTATGAAGTTTCTTCAACTTTTTCATTAATTTCCTTTTGAATGCTTTCGATGGTTTTATGATTAAACACAAAAATTTAATTTCATAATCCTGTTCGTATACATAAACCAGAATAGTTATTGGAGTTGTAATTGAAATCGCAGTGCAATAATGGTTGGTTAACCGTCAATTATTAGTTCGCACGAGTAGAGCTGTATATCCCTTTATTGCCCTCACTTGCAGGCAGAAGAGGCTTATTCACCGATTCAGTAGAGGAATCCGGTTTTAGTCAGACAAGTAGAGCATGCCAACTGTGTGCCTGTCAGTGTCCGCTTACATAACGTCTGAAACTACTTGTTACATCTATATTATCATGCATTACAAAGCTGTGCATTTATTATTTTGAGACACGTTGATTCTGACGATTTTTTTTAGGTAATTGAAGTGCACACAATTGTTTTATTAATATTACTGTAGTTTACTTTATTCTACATGCTTTCGATAGGTATACGAATTTAAATACAAATATTTCTCTAGTTACAAACAAGATAAAATATTGGAAATAAATTGTATAAATACAAATTTGTTTGACCATACATGTACACGAAATTTTATTTATTTAAATGTAACAAAAGGTAACTTCTTAGCGGACAGTTTCTTTTGCCAGAAATTGTGTGAAACCGAGTATTCCTGAAAAAAATGGGGCTAATTGATGAGAAAAATGCTAATTAATTAAAATGCTAATAAATCACGGGTACTTACGATCGATCCGTGCCCTTTTAAACCTATTTTCCACAAAAGAAGTCATTAAATTTTCTATCGTGTCCAAGTTTTTATAATTGAACTGCTTTACGGATCCATTGATCAGAAGATATCTATATATTTTGTAAGTTGAAACCCCTCAAATAAATGAATCGAGACTAAAGACTGTAACACATTTCCAATTAAAGGATACAATTCGTGGTAGTAATTAAAGGTATCAATAGCCCATTCTAAAAGCAAATCTAATTTTGGTCTACTAGACGTGCCATCGATCAATCCTTTCATTGTTTCGTCGCTTAATGGAACTTTGCTCCGCGCATTTTCCAAATTATTTAGGCGATTTTTGAGATCCTAATGTAACATTAATAATTATATTGTAAACTTATTGTAACGAGTAACTACACTTTTGTATCGTATTTTCTAAAGTACCAAGATAAAGAATTTTTGAATAAAAATAATTCAGTGCGTTAATATTTATATAATTAATAGATGCAACATATTGCTTATTATTACATTAATAATTAAAGTTTGACCGAAGATATTAAAGGTAAAATCTTTATTTACTTGATTAATATTATTGAAACGAGTTAAAATATCCAAAAGCAGTACAAGTTCATTGTCCACCCCCATAAGGATTTTGAACATCAATCTTTCGCGTAACTCCTCCGTCTTACAGAGCTCTGCATCATTGACCTCTTCGCTGTAACAGAATGACATCTGGCGGTACATCACAAGAAACTCGCAGAAAAATGCAGCACGAAATTCCACATCGAGTTTTTACTCTAGCAGTTGCATGCGAACAATTTCAACTGCGATAAAATTGCTGAAGTACGTAGAAACTACACATTACCTTGTCACCAGTCGGAGTTGTTCTGATTGATTTCTCAAGGCATGCAGGGGTCGTTCAGCTTCCCCGGACAATTCTTTCCATTTGCAATCAACTTTCTCCAATTGCGAGAAATAATTAATCAAACATTTGTGTACTTCCTTTGCCATCCTGCATATAGGTTATAATTGATTCTTGAAAAACGCGTACTAGAGGTGCTCTCATGTGGGAAGTAGGGAGCGCCAGTTGGCACAACCTTATCGGCACAGAAGGAATCTTTTCATTAATACCTGAATAATTAATTATTGTATAAATTGTTTATCCACCTGACGATTTAAGTACAAACGCGTGACGCTTGGCAAACATGAGTTAAGTCTCGTTTGATATTTGCGAAATACTACATCAACTATGTGAGAATCACTGTTTCAACAGTTGCGTTCCTATAATTTATTATTCATTCAATTTTGTACACATTTCCTCTGGCCTAAATTACCTAACGTGTAAATGTTACGCTTCTTCTAATACGCACCAGTAATGAAGATTCTAATAGAAGATACTATAGTAATTGGCAATCATATACCACTGACGAGATATAGGAATAGACAAGTCATCCAATGTATTTTTTCGGCCACGATTTCTGGGTCCCGGGGACCCATTACCATTTCCATGTCACTCGCAACGTTACCCACAGATTATAGAAAACGAAGCAAAAATTAAATAATTTTAAAGAATTCTTTTGTTCTTCGCCGTAATGAAAGGCAACCAAGGATATGAAACATTTAATGTTAATTGAATGGCTTTTAATTAAAGAAACACATGATAACAAGTTATCTTATTTCAATTGTACTATCAATAAATGAAATAATTTTTAAAGTTATACTTTACATTATTTTCTGATAAATGACAAAAAAATGACAAAAAAAACGATCGCTCCGAGCCGAGGCGAAACGCTTTTCGATCCCTCCGAGCCGTGGAGACACGCTTTTGACCACCTGGTTCTTTAATTGCCTGATTCTTTAAAAACATATAAGCATACTACAAAAATCATGGGTATCTTATAATATAATGGGCATACAATACAATACAGTTTAGCATTCTGTGAAAACGTTGACCTGAAATAAACCTCCGAGGTCAACCGCGGTGATATTGGAGGAACTCAAGAAGGCAATTAAGTGTAATGTTAGGAATACGAGAAATTTAAAAAATCGCAGCCAATTAGCTCGACATTTTTACCATATAATTAACAATTAAATCACAAAAGTATAAGTGTTAAAATTGGTAACTGTATGGTAAATAAAATCGATTGCCCAGGTCTCACCACGTGGAGGTTGCTGCGAATAGAGACCCGCGCGGCCGCAGCCGCAGCCGCGCACCTACCACCATTAAATTACAAAAGTTATTATTTACAAATTAAACGCTACTTCCTTCTGATGTATATTTGCAGCGCGGTTGATATGCAAACTGGATATAAAAATTCTGTTAAACCTAAATCAACTAAAAAATCAACATTATAATATAAATTAGCTTATACATTGTTTGAGAAAGTAAAATGTATTAAAATAAATAATTGTAACGAAGGCTGAAAATAAAAATTCTGTTAAACCTTTTGAAGTAAAAAATAGAGATTATAATACACATTAGCTTATAGTTAGTTTAAGTAAATAGCATGTATTAAAATTATTCATTACTGCGAAAGCTGAAAATAGAAATTCTGTTAGACCTGACTTAACCTAAAGAATAAGCAATATAATATAAATTAGCATGCACGTAATTCAAATACATTCTACCTTTAATTAAGGTAAATTAAATCTCAACTTAAAACATCCTACCTGACTAAAAAGCTAATTCAATTTAGAAGTATCCTATCTAATTGAAAATCTGATTATTTCTGAAAATTCTGTTAGACCTTTTGAAATAAAAAATAAGGATTGTAATACACATTAACTTATAGTTAGTTTAAGTAAATAGGAGGTATTAAAATTATTTATTATGGGGAAAGCTGAAAATAAAAATTCTGTTAGACCTGATTAAAACCAAAGAATAAGCATTATAATATAAATTAGCATGCACGTAATTCAAATACATTCTACCTTTAATTAAGGTAAATTAAATCTTAACTTAAAACATCCTACCTGACTAAAAAGCTAATTCAATTTGGAAATATCCTATCTAATTGAAAATCTGAAAGGACAGGGGGGGGGGGCAAGGGATATTTCATGATGAATCTTCTTTCGCTAAAATTGTGATCGCGTAACCTGAAACAGATCGAAGTTCATAAGAATTTAGTAATATTTCTTAGGTATCATATGATTTCCTTCGATTTATTTGATCCATACAACATCACTTTTGAGCCTCTGATTACTTACATATTGCAATGTATGTTATTTAATGTACTTGACGCAATATTCAATTCCTTTCACATCTCCTTTAACTTAACAATTCTGTAACAGACTTTTTTATGAGAATAGTAATTGTGAAAAAATAGTACAGTAGTACAAAGGGAGCATGTTCTTCCAAAATGCAAATATGCTGAATAATAATTGTCAATTAGAAATACAAACATTTACTTGGATACTAAGATGAAACAACTCGTTTTAATGTTAATAAAAAGGGGAGAGGCGAAGAAGAATAATAAATTAGAACATTGAACACACAAACTCAATAGCCAGAGGGGCATTCTACTATTAATTATCGTCCACTTATTATAAACCCGATTGAAAGCCGTAAGTGGATTATCTCTTTCTTTCGCAACCCTAATTAACTGCATTACTTGCAAAGTCAATCGCGTATGGTGCTTCGTTATCTCTAATATAGTATTTCGGATATATTAAAAAAGATAGGAAAAAATAATTCACTGCACCCATCATTTTTAACTCGCAACACTAATAACGAACGAGTCATGGTAGTCGCATCCAAGACTACGATTGCAGCAATCACCTTATGCAGCTTTAGTAGCTGCCTTTCGTGACTCAGGAACCAATTTGGGCATTTCATTGTGGTCGCAACGCTACTTAAAAATCGCGACCATTTATCATCGCAACACTATATGAAAATCTAAGAAAAATATTCGCGATAGAAAGATATCGCAGCACTGTAAGTGCTAATTAAAACCTGTGTAGGAAAGGAACGCGAAAATTATTGTCGCAACGCTAAAAGCAAGTACGTATCGCAAGTACAATTTAATACAAAAGCAACTCTAATTCAAGCCGCAATCTGTATTAATTCGCAACTCTAATTCAAACCACGATATATTTAATCGCACCTGTAAAAAAAATGCCGCGACCTGGGTCTATCCGTAACTCTAGTTGCAATCGCGATGTGATTTTATTCGCAACTCTAATGCAAACCGTATTCAATCGTACGCGACGCTAATAAAAATCGCGTTTTGGCCAATGCGATGACGGCGGGCCGGGCAATACTGCCGGCCAAACAATAAACTACAACTACGGCATACAAAAGCGAGCATAGTGACAAAATAATAACAAAGAATGACTCTCCATCCGAAGGATGCAGAGCCATTGATAGTTGCCCTCTTGAGAGACAGTTTGTCGGGCCTCTTCGGCTTTTAGCCTCTTCTTTTCTTCGGGCGCAATGCTCGCTGAAACTTAGTCTAGGCTCGAGACTCTATTCGCAAACAAACAAAACTAAATAAAAGGCTAAATCGCGTAGCTAAACGGAACACAGGTGGACGAATCACGACCAAATAAAATCGTAAAATTTGCGATTACAGAAAATCGTAAAGATTGCGATTAAAATTGTAATCGATCATCGCCTACACGTGCAGCCTCGAGCATAATGTGACACGTTCGTTTCGAGACCAAATCGCGATCGCGACCGCGAAAAATTCGAAAAATCGATAGGCAAAGCCAGAGGCGAACGCATTCTCGTTCGCGCCACAGTTTCGCCGTCGACTTTTCAAATCAGATTTCTTGAAACAGGTTGAACACGCGAAATAGTGCCTACCCGATCAGAGACTGTGTCAACCTGCCCGGCCCTACCTACTTATATCTATCAGGCACACCAGAAGGTATACTACCTATCCTACCTAGACCTATATTTAAAAAATGGCAAAGCATTCACACAAACACACATCATTCAACGTTTCTCAATCAAACACTCGGGCGCATGAACCTACACTAGAGAGACGTCCCGGGACGCCTCCGACACCCGAGCTTGGCATACAATCATTCACACTCTAAGGGTACGTACCAGTTCCTGAAATCGGCTGACAAAGGCTAGTGACCATTGCGTAAATTTGCGCAAACGTATATGCTTATGCATTACTTTCGTATCAAATATTGATTGCTCAAATATGTATGTTGTACATTTTCTTTCTACTATGTACGCTTGGTTTGTATAGTACTCTATTCGTTGCCATATTTTCATAATTCGTTACGGCATTGAATGTGTATTTGCAATTGTAAAACATATTGCTATTTATGAAATCATAGTATTATAATTTGTTATGAAATTCCCGAGCCGACGCAATTCCACGGCCTAACCCAGACACACACACGGTATGGAAAATACGTCGTGCACGGTGCACTAGCAAATGTCAGCCGCCAAACATTGTTAGAAATTTAAAAACCATATGATCATCGTGCTCATTGCCTTTCACTCACCCAAGTAGCACCTGGGCACGTGAGTGAGTTCCTGGCAATGAACACGGAAGGGGTTAAACCTGAAAATCCTGATCTAAAAAGATGATTAGTATACGCAAAATTGCAATAGGTAATAGTATATATTTTATTTTCAATCTATTTAAAATTGACTCGACTTTGTAACTTATGAAATATCAAGAAGAACTCGAAAATTACTGATAAATAATTTATGTATTAAGGAAAATGACTGTCATTGAAAGTGAATTTACTAGAATAAGTAATGCAATTAAGAAATAAATGCAGTTAAATAATTACTTGGAAAATTGACAAGCTATTAAATAAACCTCGGGTGATTCCTTAATCGAAGTAAATTGTACAAGTTAATTACTTCGATTTGAAAATCTGCCCGTATACAAATTGCCTCCTTGTACATAAGAAGATGTAATAAACTTTATACGCAAGCGACTCGACTATAGAACATGAAAATTAATATTAAATGCTATTATTGACTATACACATTCAACGCCGATTTGAATGTACGTATCGTTCTATTTATTCATATTATTAATACTGGATCACTATCGTCATGAAACACTTGCAATTACTGCAGTAACGAGGTCGGAGGGTATCCGACTTCTGCACTGCTTAACAGTGAAAACAGTGAATTGATTTTAAATGCAATTATAAATTTAATGCACAATGTGCTCAATATTATATACATTTGTTCAATGTATTGATTAATGTCATCATATATTTTTATCGTAATAGAGGAACCCACGTGAGCAGTGCTTACTTGATAAAATATTTATTTGAATAAGAAATATTTGTATGGTTCTTAATTTTTGTTATATTAAAACGCGCGGAGTACAAGTAGGCAGATCTAACCTCATGTAAGAAATAATACACAAGAGAATAACATTACAACTGACGGGTATAAAAGCTATACCCGCGGTCACTATGCTCGCAAAACTACTAAAAAATACAACCAGTCACCCGTGCCGATTCGGACCAATCGTCCTACGGCATGATTGGGGACCGGAGGAACCAAAACACATGCGACTCACCACCCCGTTGATTGCAAAAGTAGAGGAAGCATATACTCGTGGAAGACATCAGGAACACCGCCGGGGCCGTCCAATTGAACTCCACCGTCAGGAAGTGTGCAAATTGTAACTAAACCAGAACGCAAAGAACATTAAAATCTGCTGCTAAATCCACATAATTTAAGTCTTCGTAGAAAAATGAGACGTGTTTAAAAGATGCTTACATTTCTCACTTTATCAGTGTCGCCTAAAACATCCCCTTCAGTGATGCACTGACTCTACTTCCGATGGCGGATACAAAAAAAAGATTAAAATAAAAGACTATGCACGCGACCGCAAATTATATCGGCGAAAAAATCGGATGCTAATTTGGCGATTGAAATAATTGAAAAGGAGCACCGGTGCTCTGATAATAGTATTAATAACTAGTACGCGAAAAACACTGACTCTACAATCGCGTGTAGCTAACGTGTAAAAGAAGATTTAACCAGAGCCACTTGCTCTGAAAAAGCTAGAAAACTTCGAAGCAAATACTGACTCTACCGACCGCATTGCGCGCGGTCACAAAATTTTCTGAAAGAAAACATGTTCATCCTATCGAGTGTTTGAAAATCTAATTGTATTTGCAAATCTTTTATTTAGTGTTGTTTCATCTCAGTATCCGTCACAGATCATATAAAACCAATAAGGAAAAATGATTAAAATGCTCACGTACAAACACCTTAGTTGCAATGAACTATTTCGCATCATTGTTGCTATTGGCTTACTCTATTTCGTCTACTCACCTCTCTCCATACTGCTGGAACAAAGAGGAACAAAGAAATAAAACAAGTGCGCGAAGGTAATAATAATTGCGATATACTAAAGCAATAATTCATCTCGAATTCTATAGCAAATATGAATAATCTATTTACAAACGTATAAGCACACGATGTTAACAAAAGATTTAGTATTGAAGCAAAAGATCTCGACTATTCTTTAATTTAAATCAGTATACTATGCAAATTGGTAATTAGAATCGTATTAAATAAGCAGCAGCGGTAGTAGAGTGCAAATAATTTTCGTATAGCTATTATGAACACCGCGGTACAAATAGGTAACGATACGCACCTCATTGAGATGTCTTCCATGTGTTGTCAGCTCGGCGTCAAGTAGTAGAATGACAACCTTCGCCATCGTCCTTTGCCGCTCGGCTATGTTCGCTACCCGACTAAAGCCAAACACCCTTTTTGTTTACGATTGCTTGTGTTTCCTAGAAATATTTCAACGCACACGTTACTCGATAAGTGGCTTTTTTTGTTTCGCGATATATTGTTGATATTTTCCACGAAACACAAGCTTCCCGACCACCAGCAGAAACAAGATATAGCCGAAAATAATGGCTTCTATTATGTTACTACTTATCTACAACGCGACTGTATATCATACAAGTTTTATGCGTGGTACGAATTATAATTTAATAGAGACATATTACTAAAATTCTACTTATTTCCACAAGAAATTTGAGGAACGCTTACCTGTCAGCGAGAACTTGATTTAACAATATGGCGCCGCGTCACTCTGCTCCTGCGCATTCCCGTTTGAAAGTGTCGCGTTCGCGCCATTTCTGATTCGAAGCAAGCGAAAGAGACGCCATGAAACAGAATCCAACTGAAATTGGAGATAAATTTATTAACGATCACCAATATTATGATAATATTGCTAGAAACTGCAGAATATATTGCAAGATAATGGAATTCAGAGCTGGAATACGTATATGCATATTCGAGTCGATTTGAAAATGCACGCCGCGCGGTGTGATTCCGTTCACTGCACAATATTTACTTAATTTCTTGCAAAATATTCATTAATATTAACAAAGAAACCACAGAAAACTTGAAAGACAGGGAAACGAAAACAATGTATATCATTTCCTGTCTTCAAGAATATATTAGACTATGTGACATACCGTAATTCGACGGGCACTCTGAACACGTCTAATCACTACGAGATCCCTTGGTCGAAAGAAGGAGAGCTTTGAAATAGATTGCGCTGATTGGCTGGTAGCTGATTGGGCGATGGGGGTCATGTTCTTTCCTTACGGCGGGTGTTTTTGAATATCATATCGAACTGAATATTTTTTATTGCAAGTGTTACAGTATGGATATTAGTCGAATAGTAGGATGCAAATATATTTATTAGTAATAACAAACGCATCTGTGTAATCAAATGTTTGTAATGTTTGTTGCACTATAGAATAAGTAAACTATTTCCGTCCAACTAATATTTGTTTTTCTTTAACTAACACTGATGAAATAAATTCAGTTAAGCATCATTCTATGATTTGCTCAATCTTATGGTGTATATGCACATACACGTGTACATACGTAGTCTTTTATTAACAAAGGACAAAGTAGTTTTACGCTTAAAGGAAATAGTTAAATTTACACCTTTTATTTAAACTTTATTATTTATTTTGGCAACACTTTATACAAATTAACCGCGGCATTCACAATCTGATTAACTGGTAGCGCTATTGACAAGCTGAGATCTCTTTCATGAAGTCCGTGAAACTCACCGCTTGCGTAAATTCGTTCATTCATTCATAAAATCCTTAATGTTAATGTTTGTACTTCAGTACTTAGTCAAACATTATGAAATAACGTCAATTTAAAAAACGGTCCTCCCACGCATAGCACGTCGACTGCTTACACATATCTGCACCGGGAAAAAAGGAAATTATTATTCAAAATGCTAACTACTCAATGCTAGTAATATCTGAAATTGGACGAAACACATATACACTCTTTTATTTTGCAACAGCAAGATAAATGAAAGAGGCTAATAAAAACGTGTTTCTCCGTCTAAAAAAAAACGGATTCCTCGATAGCAGACCTTAACATCATACGTCCTTAAAAATTAAAAGAAAGAACAAAAAACGAAAGGGCACCCAGCAATGCACCGGACGGCCCTGGCTCAGTTTCGTCGTGCCACATCGCTGGCACAGGGGCAGTCTGGCGGAAACAGCCGAAGGAACTTTCGACTAGGCAGTACGGTGCGCACGCATCCGACAGTATCCCCCGTGCGCTCGGTAGGGCTCGGTAACGGTCGGTGAGTGTTTGGTCGGTTCGTTTCGTGGAGCCGACCGCGAGCACAGTAGACCGTCGACCGACAACCCCTTCGCGTATCATTCACAATGATGACACGCCGTCGCTGATCAAGAGCACCTTCTTTTTTTTTCTTTGTCGTGTTTCTTTTTTACTCGTCTGCCTTGGCCGGCGCGTCATTGTAAACAGTGCACGAACCTCGAGCGTATCCCTGAAACATCCCTCCTCGTACTTACCTGCCGATACGTATCGACGTTTCGCAGCTAGCAGTGTGTAACGCACCACATCGGGCTACTGAACCGCGTCTATCGTTTCGTTCTCCCTCTGCCTCTGTCTGCTGTCTCTTGTAAACCCACCCCCTTCTGCGTTTCTCATCTCTCCCGTTCGCGTTCGCTCGGAAAGACATGGACGAGGCAAACGGAAAGATGCGGAACAAGCACGGGGACGAGGATTCTGCATCCCTCGGCGCTGACATTCTGAACCCCTTCGTGCATCGTCTCGAGCTCGACACAACCTACGACAAACTCAAGGTCAGTAGCTCCCCGAATTCATTCTGCACGCGGAAATCTCTTTCCACGGGATCGACGTTCACGCGTGCTCCGACAACGTTTTGAAAGGGTTTGTCGAGGGCGGGGCGACGAATCATTTGATCGTCGTAACGCAACAACGGCAACGCCCGCCACTCTCCGATGCCGGTGTATATACGGGCGAACTTAAACGCAGTGTCTGCCCGTAAAAATAGATCGGATTTTTGCCAGTGCGCGGCATTTTCTTTGTACCGTTTTACATACGATCGTTCTATCTTCTAGCGTTCTTTATTCGCGTGCACAATTACGTAAAGCTCGGAATTATTGTCGCGATGGAACGATCGCTTTTTCGATGCTTGGAACGATAGTTCGATGATCCGGCCAACTGGACGCATGGCATTTTCCTGGCAATCAAGTGCAACACATTTCCGATAACGCATTATACATATACCAATACTGAATACGAAACGTACGGCGTATACGTAATTTCTCGTACTATTTCCATTACACCGACTCCCAAGTCCGGCGGTTTGAACTTTCGACGAAATTGTTCCTTGCCGGTGTTATTGATACACAATCGTTTTCGATAAATCCAGATTAGATTAAGTTTTCTTTTACAGCAGGCAAGTAAGTTCTCTGGGAAATATAGATGATTCCGTAGGTAGGGTTTAAAGAAATTCGAACAAATAAAACTCGTGAACCACGTTTCCTCGTGGTATTAAAGATTCATTTGGAAAATTGTATATAACGTTTGTCCATCACGGGCAAATAGTTTTGACGCCTTGACATTATCGAATTATCGACGACCGAACCTTTTCCCAACGTTTCAGTTGACACCGTTTCCCAATGGACACAATCGAATTTCTCAAACTCCGAGCATATTACGCGCAATCGAATCAAATCTAGAAATTTATTCAGTACCTATTGCAATTGGTGTTCTAATAAAACGACGCTATGAAGTCAAATTGTCCATCGGGAGAAAAAATCAGCCCCCATACGAAATCAATATCCACCGTGCACAAAGCTGACTGAACCGCGAGATCTACGGTATTCTTCACCGAATGATTAATCACGAAAAGGTACCACTCGATATTATTGTACATGCAAACATTTCACCGTGCGCCATGTGGCATGTCAGTAATTAATCAAGGATTTCGTCGATCTTGTTTGGTTGCCAATAGTGATCATGGATAGCTCACGCCGGCTTTTGATGCAGTGCACTTAGACCGTTGGTTAAATATCTCTTTTTAGATACACGCGCTAATTAACGCGCATATGCGCCGGTCTATAGTTGTTCGTCCAAGCGCATGACTTAAACGTACATACCTCGAAATGCATTCTTTGACACGAAAGTGCTCCCATTGCCGCTTTTGCATTGTCGAACGCACGTAGTTCTCGATTGTCACAGCTGGGACAAGTTGAAAGATCACGTTCGCTTTTTACCCCGCCGTTCCAGTCCTTTTTCTTATCCGCTTTTTAACTCTGTCGAGCATCGCGATTTCACTGCGAGCTTGAAAGGCGCTTCGTGCCGATAGAAAAGACTGCGCTGAATTCTGTAATGAAATAGGCGTGCTGAAAGGTCCCCATTTATTTTTGGGTGTCAGTCTACAGTTACAGCGGTGTGGAACAAAATTGGTTGCACATTACAGGGCAGCTCCACACGTATACGTAGTTGTAACATTAATTACAGAGATATGGAACGATTTGTAGTTACTGCGGGACCATGGGTAAATGAGCTTTTTACTACTTGCCAGTGGGCTCTATTGCGGTAAGGAAAGTTAGTAATAAAAGACGGAAAAAACTGAATATATTATGACATGCATACATGAACGTATTATAAAATATATGCATATATCGAACATTAATAAATTCGCTTAGATCTTTGACGATAGAAAATGTTATTATTTATGAAGTAATATAAGTGTAACTAAACTCAATAATTGCACATAGACATACAGACGCAAATGTAAGTAAAGATTATGATTAAATTTAGAATTTCGAGTTGGCTTTAGGGGAAACTTCTTTTATAATAATTATAGCATCGATAGGGTATTGGTAGGCGTATAACCAGCATTCTGTAGCCCAACCAAATTTCGAACAAACTATACTTTAAAACAATATACAGTTTTATGATTCTGTCGTGCTCGCGAACAGAACTCGCAAGTTCTATAATAAATAACATTTTCCAATAGTTGCTTCCTGTAAATTCAACGTGGTGCACGGTATTCTCTGATTTATAACTAAGGAGAACGGGACAGGAATATTTATTATTCCTATATTTATATATATATATTCGCCCCTTAGTTTGGTACCGTTAAATGCAACGCGCGAATTGAGTGAAATTGCACCGCGTATGCGATACAATGAATCGGTACATTTCTGGCAGGAAATGCAATTCAATCATAATCTAATAAGAATAGAGGAGAAGTTGCGAGTACGTGGAACAAATACAGCACACAGTTGTACATATACTGCTACAGATAAAAGTTCTATCGATATAATACGTCTAAAACTTCTATGAATAACTTTAAAGCATTATGTATCGCCCTATTGCGTTAAAGTGGCGAAAATTAGAATTTGTTCAGTTATAGGCATCATAATTATACAATACAATCGTATTTTATATAATGTTGCAGGCGTAAAGCCTCCTATTATTGAGTTACTGATGCAACATCTTAAAACGTTAGGCCACGTATCGTAATATTAAGCTGCAATCTTTATGATAATTTATAAAACTTAATATATACTATGGTAAGTAAGAAACATGTATATGAATGTACGATATATCTACGCGAAAATGAATTTTCGTAAAAATACCCCATTTTCATTATTTTTAAGTGTGCAAAGTTTGATGGAATTAGACGTTCTCGAATTTGAACTGAACAATTCATTCCAAGTATAAAAGAACAATTTTTAGAACTTGAGTTTATCGAGAGCCTTGGGTGTAGTTTAGATCTATAGATTTTTCTGTTTCCATTTCGAGCAGTATTGTTATTTGTTTTTTGCTTTAACGCAATATATATACAATGTATATTGGCCTGTACTCTTTCAATTTTAAATCTTGGCACAATTTTAATTTTCCTTCAAATGATGCATGGTTCTGCATATGTATATGCATGTGAAACTTTCTCCGTTTCAACTGGACATACCGGATTTAATACAACCTCGGGGCTCTGCACTCTAAAGAAAAAATTGTTCTTGCTCAATAATGCGAATTTAAATGTGTTGCATCTTTGTGCAAGTGCCACGCAATCTTTCGTTCAGTTTTCTGTGGTCATTGCAGCAACATTACGTAACGGGAACTCGATAGTAAGAAAAGGTGATGTTTCAATAGCGGCCTGTTTCATCGATATCATACAATGCTGATCAGTTCGAAATAGAAAGAAACAGATCTGTAATCATAGGGGCTGAAACATGCTACTCGATTTTGTATGCACCGTTCGTATTAGTTTTGCTTGGTCTACTTTTTCTCTTCTTAGTAATATCGCCGCTGGTTTATCGACTTTTTTGAAATTCTATTGAAATATCATGTCGTGTAGTATCGTGTCAGAAAATGCACGTGTAGAATTATCGAAAACACACGTATGGATAATACGTGTCATTCATTAAAAAATTAATGGACTTGGAAAATAAGTGATATTCTACGAAAATATCTGCAATATAAGAATATTCTGTTGATCGCAATTTTTAGTTAGAAATTCCTGCAATACTTTTCTTATTTATCTTTTAGGGGATGTTTTCAATATCTCTGGAGATATATTCTATTTTCTATATAATTTCCTAATACATTGTAAGTAAACAATCAAGAAAACAATGTTTACAATCTTTTGCAGTAGAATTGTGTTATAGCAGTAGGAAACGTTCAGAGAATACGTATCTAAGCAATATTGAATTTCGAAGCCTCTAACTATCGTTTCGGACGGAAAGAAAATCTCTTTAGCTATTACGAGACAATCTGAGGATGGCATGTTGGATGGTATTCAAGATATATGTATCCCGTGTATTTACAGTTAACTCATTAAAGCAGATTCTGTTTTTGTTCTGTGGTAATCGATATTGTTATAGCATCGTTGCATTATGAAATGTGCATATAACAACCACTCAGATTCAGCCATTAATACAAATTAATTTACTTTCAAATTACAAAGAAGATGATTACTAATCGCATTAATTTGTCACGATTTGGGTGCAGAATAAAAGGATTTTATTTGTTTGATTAAAATAATTGCATTTGAATTAAAAGGACCTGCTTCACTTGTTGAGTAGATTTGGTGATATTCTTAAAACATATTTAATAGCGTGGTAATTAATTTCACTAAAGGGTATGATTAGTATATTAATGCATGAAGCAGATCTCGCTACGATTAAAATTTTTTTACATTAACAGAGTAAGGTGTTCGTGCCTCGACACGGTCTAGTTCTTGCGCAATATGGCAAAAGAATAATAAATAAGTTCGCATACCTTAACCACGCGTGTACACATTACGTTTCGACTGCACATCCTATGCCGATCGAAATCGACGAAATCAGGTATATAAAATTATGCTTTTCACCCATTCAAGCTGTTGATCGTAATATAAAAGTGATAGAAATCAATATTTAGATAAGGCTGCATCTTTACGGACACTACTACTTAATAAGTACAAGCGGCTAGGTACTTCCTTACTGTGCGTTTCATTACGCATTAATTGCACATTGTTCAACGGTAGAATATTGCAATAAATTGTCGCTACGTTTTGCGGATTAAACAAGCTTAAAAACTACTTAACGTTAGTGAGCTTAATATAAACACGGAAACGCGAATAAGAGTAGCACACTTCCAATATGTACTATTCCGTGGTTGCTTTTCACATTTTACTTTCACGTCGCTTGAGTTTTCTTAAGGAAAAGAATATACAAGCCAACGAGGGCATTTATCTCAATGAAAAGGTCGGACATTTCGTCTTGTTACTGATAAACATCGTGTCGGTGAATTTTTGTCGGTCATGTGAAAAAAAGACACGGTTATAGCGCGCACGCGAGAAAAATGAGCGATATGAAGCTGCTGGAAAAACAATTCTCGTCAATTTTCACTGGGAGAGGAGCAAGTCTTTCGCCTGCACGAAATGTGGGTCATAACGCGTAGAGAACCTACTCCGCGGAACGTATTCTCCACAAAGAGAGAGAGACAGGCAAAAAATAGTCCGAGACATTTTTTTTAGAGAAACTATATGAAAGAAAAAGAAATTGCTGTCCGCGGTAACAGTCGAGCCGTCCCTTTATTAACATTCGACTTTTATTCGTTGTTTAAAAATGTCCCACATTCTCCAATGAATCATTGAAAAATATGAACAACCAAATTATGCATTCGAAAAATGTATAACAATATGATAAAGCGTACTGCAATGATTACAACAACAAAAACTGCGTAAATGATATTGAAAAACGTCTGATAACGTGTTTCATTAAAACATAGTCCGTTTCGGAAAAGTGAATTGTACAGTAATACCCTCTTTCACTTTCATGCTTATGTTATTTTTTTAAATCTGTACGAAATATGTTTTTTATATACGACGGCGTGAAATCCTTAAATGGGTAATTAATATATGTTAAAACACCTGCAGAAATACCATTCGATATCGTAATTAAATCGCGTAGCACTCTGATAAAGCCTGCATATTTTCACGTACCGTTCTGTGAAATATCTTTCATTCCTGCGACACATAGGTTGCCCTCGAAAAGGTGTTCCGAGACTTTGTAAAATGTTTCGCGGCAGCATTTGCATAGATTCGGCGCATAGGTTACAAAAAAGATTCATGTCGATACACGGTCACTCCGAAAATCTCACGGTTAAATCACGTGTCTTCCACTCCTTTCTTGTCCTGAAGAGCCTTGGCACAATTTTCTGACCGTCTGTCAGCCCAAATAGCTGTGACTTCATTAATTCACATCGTAATATTATTATCGTCAGATTAAGTCCGTGGTACCTTCGCGATTCACCATTTCGTTGCCGCGTATACAACACGTACCATTGACGATGCACCATGAACGCCTTCTAGGTTTTATAGATACTGTGCACAGTATCGAAAAGTTCATTGGTTCAAGTGCGTGAACGCTGTCTTACGCACCACTTACTCCTGTGGAATACTAATTTTTACTTTAACAAATACGTCATGGGTCGCACATGTTCGAACTAAGCAATTCGCAACGTTTTGAGTGGCCGTGAATGCAATTGTAAAATCATGGATTTTTCGACCATTCCAGAGATTCTTTTTATTATTCAAGGTGTCTTCGATTGAAAGCCGTACTGTTTAAATATTTATCCGCGCGGGTTACCTCTGCACGAATGTTCTAACGAAAGCTTTGTTAATTAGAAGTATTTTTACAATTTTGTCATTGCTAAGATAAGCACGATTTTCAGCTTCCAAGGCTTTCGAAAAACTGGTAAGAAAAGTCGCGATGAATCGAGCCGCGGTTAATGAAATGCTGCACATAAACATCTTGTGTTTCGAGGTCATCTTGCGCGCAATTTAAACAGGATACTTTGAACCAGGTAAAATTTCTAGAGTGCACATAGGGGATGAGCATGCTTGTATACAGCCGCGGCAAAAAATCGGTCACATGATAACCAGTTGCGAAATAATCACAGCTAGATAAATGGCTTCTAACCATAAAACGTCGAGTTATATTCCACGGTTTGTACTAGCCAATACACTTTGCACAATATCACTAAAACATTACTATTCACTTTCTCTTAATAAAACTGACTTTTACTCCGTAGCTTCTCTCCGTGAATGGTATACAAGGAACAAAACGTTCAGTAAATGCACGGAGTAGGCCATATATTTTTGCAACATTTTGCCTGTGACGCATTCAATTTTTTAGTTGGCATATTTTGGTCGGTATGTCCATTCGGTAGTAACAAAGGAAAGCGGGATGTAAAAGGTGTACGTACTTATGAGCCACTTTCAGTGACCTAAATACATCATTTTGGAGACGTTGATCTTATAAGATCTGTGCTATTTGTCGAGCTCGTCGACTTGTACTTCTCGCAGCTTTACGTACAACTGATTGAAACGAAATAAGGCAATTTTATTAATCGAACAATATATTGTACTTTTTGTTGCTGAAAAGCTACGATAGGGCAAACAAATGGGCAAGAGAAAAGCATAATTATTAAATAATCTCGGAATGTCTGTGATCTTTTCTTTGGATTAGTACAAAAGCATAAAGATATAAGCAATTAAAATTTGTCAGAACAGTTAACTCCTATGGAGAATTCTATTACATAGGTTTATTAATCAGAAATCAGAAATATTTCATGTCAGGACGAAACGCAAAATGTTTAATCTTTTGTAAAGAATAAGATGTTGGAACAGCATCTATTACTCGGTCGTAACCTGAATGTTCAATGTCGCGTATTACATACATGTTACGCATAAAACATTTTCAAGGACAGGTAAGTGGTTAAACGGCCGGTCAACTGCATTAAACATGTCTTAATAGTGTATGCATAATTATCGTGCGGAATTTCAAAAAGCTGTTCAATTTCTTCAATTCAATGCATCTTATTGAAAGCAGCGTTTCATAGAAACTCATTAGAACCATCTTGTTGTAAACTATATCTACGTACTATATATTCCTACCTCAGTGAAATATAATGACACGAGCTTCCATTGAGTATTTGGTCTTTTCTACTTATTTATATTCAGTAATTCTTTAGTAATTAACATATCTTTATCAAACATATCTTATTCATAATCCCACGCCTAAATATTTCGTATCGCATAAAATATCGCCTAACTTTTTGCGCGACCAATAGCAATTATACACGTAACTATATTTTTCATTGGCACTTTACCTAAGAAACAGCTTTATTAAAAACATTGAAACCTTCGAAAAGAATGGAAGAAATTGCTTTTAGAGATAATGCCTGTTTAGAAGGAGTTAGTCTGCAAAGGTGACAAGCGTTTGACGTTTTGGCGATTCATTCGGTTATTAAGAATCCGATGTATCGTAAGGATTAATCGGTTGTGGCCTCGATCTTGAAAGGCTCGTGTGTGCGAGTTATGTAAATACGCGTGCGTAGCCGGTACACGCGCACAAAATGAAGTTAACAGGTGAGATGGTGCCTAACGGAACGGCTGAACGGTACTCGTTTCTCCTTTTTTCCTCGTTTCACTCCCTTCCGTCTTTCTGCGCCTTTCTGTTCCTCTTCTCCTTATCCGTCGCACCAGTCAACGTCCTACATTTTTCCCAGGCCCCATAACCTTGCCCTAGCGAAGGAAAATGTAATTCACGTTTTGGCGGAGGGAAAAAAAAGATTCATTCGGTCAATTCAAGTGAATTGGAGCAAGATAATTATGCTTACAGATTGCAGTACAATTTGGCATTTCACGGTATTTTTCGACTCGATCAACGATGCATGCAAATTTAACGTTGGAATGAAAAGTGTAGATCATTCGAAAATTAATAAAAGCTCTTTTGAGATTGACAATTAGATTAAATGTAGCAGCAAAAATTGCATGTCGTCGATCTAGACTTTTCGTAGTTGCGAGAAAAATTGTGGATCTCCGCAGAAATTCAATTCAGCGTTATAGGTTTCTGATGTTTCAATTATTACTTTCGGGCGCGAAACAGTATTTTAAGTAAAAGCTATTTTATTCTCCCAGTAACGATCTAACTTTTACTCGAAAGCAACATTCGTGCGCTCAATACACAAAGCTCGATATGTTGAAAAATATAAGAAGTCAACGATAACACTGTTCAAACGAACAAAGTGGAATGTAAGCACAATTTCGTCAAAAATGTGAGGATAAAATTCAACGCAAGTCTGATGGAGCAAAATGACATTGTACGCGAGATAACAGTGGATCCGAAACGACGAAAAGGAGCATAAATAAATTTTACGTGTCACCAGCCAAAGGCAGAGGATCGTCGTCCTTTGCTTATCTTTCCAAGGCAAAACTTATCGATTAGCACACGAAATAAACTGCCATCCCGAATGTTGATAGCGTCGTCCATTGTCCGTTGAAGAACGTATAGATCTTGCTGATGAAGACTTTGCTCGCCTTATCGGCAAAAAAGCTTCCCGGTCCGCACACTTAAGACACTGTTAAGAGCGAATAAAAGTGAATAAAAGTGACACGAAGTATCTTCAGCTGGCTGCCAAATAAAGTAGCTGTGAACTGGTCCTCCTCGATATAGGTTAATTTAGCTTGAAATTTCGTTGGGCGATCCAATTTAACAGACGACCTATACCTGCTGTGTTTCAAACTTTCGAAATTCTTACCGGTCCACGTGGAATATTCCTCGATATATTTTATAATATTTTATTCGGGGGGGGTCTATCTAATTTAGAGCTCGCATAATATCCAGCTTCCAGTAAACGAGCAAGTAGTTCTGTATAGCAATCGAATGAATGCGGAATTCAGACATTGTTTTATGTATTTCGAATTGAGAATATCTGTAACCTTTGCATTTTATAACATTCAAATGTTTGATTTAATCGCGACGTTAACAGATAATGCGTGCAATTGACAAAGAAGTGTTTCGTAGCACTGAGACCGCGATACTTTTCATTTGATTCAATTATTACAAATATGAGTCAATGACAAGTACACAACGAATGTTTATTCAAATACTATTCCACGGGATTTTTATGAAAAGTAACTACAGAAATGAGACATAATCAGAAATTCGTCTCCTTGTTAGACAGTGTGGAAATGTATACATGTATTTTCTTTTCATAACGCATACTCATATCATACATTTTTTTGTGTTTCAACACATTTCACTTCGGTCGAGTAAAAGCCTCTTATTGCGTATACTTTAACTTTTAACAAGATACCGTTGTAGCTTACCGAGTGTTTTCGGTTTCTAATTTAGTAGTAAAACGTCAGTACTGATTACAGTTGCTGGTTACATTTAATTACCTACGCGTTTTCTAAGAACGATTTTCGTACGTGGCAGATGTGTCCCGAAACGCGTTACTCTAAATATACCAACATTAAGAAAACTTATCGATATCTATTGTAACTAAAATGACAAACATATAAAATAATGCAAAAGAAAATTACATACAGTACACTGTCTGCATATTCTCCATACATTTTGCATATTAGGTCATATTGTATACCTATATGAACATCTGTTGCCTACTGATAAGAATGATAACATTGATAACGTCTCGCCGGTCGTTAATATCTAATACAATCTGCCCATGCATATAAATAAACAGCGGAGCGACCGAAATACAAAGATATTAAAAGACATGTTACTCGCGTCGAATTTAAAACAATCTCGAACCAATTTCAACCAAATTTTATTTTCCATAATTCGTCTCTCTTACTCAAAAATGAAAAATATCGCTGCACCAAGCAAACGACAACCATAAAACGAAGTAACGTCCGCTTTAATGGATTAAAGAACTTTCGATAAATCTTTTCCTCCCCTTTTTCTACAAACCAGCAATACCTCGACGGTGGTTGCTGTAGCGGATATTCTTCATGTTACAGACGGCATTCCTCACGGTGGCTCTTCTCCCATTCAGGCTGGCTGCAATTACGGCACTGGTGATCATGGCCTGGCTCCTTGCTTGCCTAGGTCTCATTGGATTGTCCGAGGAAGATCTTCGCCGAGCCCCATTGAAAGGGTGGAGACGGTAAGACATATCAAACCATCATTACGTTTTTTCACCTATCCCCTTCATCTTTTTTTTTGCCTGCGCATTTCCTAGCTCCCTGTCGTTGACTTTGTCAGCTTTGTCCAGCTATCTGTACTATTAGCCAAGCATTCCAATGTATATTCCCGCACGATTATTTGCACGTTCGCTAATGCACGTGAAAACTTAACTACTGTCGGTCCTTTTCTAAATAATTCGACCCGTTCCTATTAATAGTATCTGTGCACTATCGCTTTCCGCTCGTATTGGCGCTGCTTTTGCCTGGATTGTTGTATTGCATTTATTTTCTACTCGAACTTTCATTCGCCGCGGTAGGTGCTACTTCTACCGAGGATTACATTGACGTTGGAACATTCTTGCGGTAACATCGTTCACAGAATTGGGAAATACGCGTACGTTTCCCAACACACACGCTGCGTTCATTAATATTTCTAATTGGGAATATATCGGGGGGATATCTCTTTAAATTGAAATTTGGCTTCAATCATTCATCCTCGTGGCAGGTAAAGAAGATGTGTAAATTGGGTTAAAAAGGAAATTAATTCCATTTTGGATAGGGCAAGTTAAATCGAACGTTAATTCTATCGCAATACACTAATAATATCGGTTATCGTACCTACCAAGAACTAACGCAAAACATACGTCAAACGAAAAAATGATGCTCATACGATTCTCGAGCAACGCAATATCTTGTTGCCCTGCAGTGCAAAACGTTAACAGGGAGGACTAAGTTTTATGCTAACAAAAAGAACGTGTTTAAACTGTAAACAGGAGGAATCACGTAAATCAGTTTAGGTTTGCCACAAACGTAACACGAGCAAGGTTACGTACAAGCGATAAAATGCTTCGGGTTTAGCAGAAAACATTAACCATTTCGCCGCTCCGAAAAATAACGAAAAGCGGTATAATATATTCTTTATTTTTACGATAATGTTCCTTTTTTATGATTACGCTGCTACTTCTGATGAAAATACAAGGAAACATATTTTTCCCGCCTCATTCGCAAAGATATTTTAATAACGAGTTAGGAAATTTTAATAACGGGTTAAGAAATTAATTGAGTGTCGCGGCGAATAGATTAACCAACGGGACTCCGTTTTGCCCGCACGTCGCACGGACTAAGCGAAAGGGTTAAACGTCTATCAATCTCAGCGTCCGACAGCAATTCTTATCGCCATAAAATTCTTATCGCCGCGATCTTTCTTTTCGCGCGTGGCGTGGGACGAATCTCTGGTGTAGTGTAGATCGCGCGAAACAAAGAGACAAAAACGATTGAAATTTTGATCCATACACGCGGTGGCGAGACGAGCCGGATAAATTGCGGAAATCCGTTGAACAATTTTATTTCATGGACGCATACTTGAAACGATTGAAGATGCCCAGTGGGGAGAGAGCGTGAATGACCGCAGGAAAGAAACGAGCGAGGATACGGTATGAAGAAAAAGTAACTGGAGAAAGTATGCGTCAGACAAGTAGTTCGGGTTCGCCGCTCTATGGCCGCCGATTCGATGGAATTTACAATGCGCCTCCGCGCAATCCTTTCGCCGATCGTTTGCCGTGATTTCGAATCGTTGCACGACATTTAATCGCAAGTAATGTAGTGCCGCGCTTGCACTTCGCTTCGGTCACGCTTCGAACGATGCCCTTAATCTTTGTAATCTCCATTCGGCTCGTTCGTGCTCCCCGTGGAAACACTTTGGAGATAATCTAAAACGAATCGGCGGATTGAAAAGTGTTCTCGGACAGCCGCTAGCCTGGACGATACATTGATTTCAATGTTAACTTTCATGCAGATTCACAGGATACATTATTGTCCGGCGTCAACGATGTCTGAAGCTTATTGGTTCGAAAGCAGTCTCGAGAGTTGTCTTGCTGTTTGTTTATTTAGATGCACGATCATTTTATATTACTCCGTTGCAAATTTAATTCTTAAATTAAATGAATTATTCGTGTATTAATGTTTACTATCGGACCGTTATTATTATTGCGCTACAAATAATAATTTTGAGAAGGTTTGTTTGTTTGGGTTTCTAGAACGAAAAGTGTGTCACAGAACTTTCGTTAAAACTTTCACGCCGTGAACGACGTTTAGAATAATGAAACCTGTTTTAGGAGTACGTTACAAGGAAAAATAGTATCGTCGAAGTTGGCTTGCATGCGAATCACGTGGTGTTTGCATAAAATAATGATCACTCCAGTTGCTTCGGGTGTGCACCACTAGCGTTAGTTACTACATTCATTATTAATTTCAGATAGTAAAGCATAGTGCACCGTGCAGAAGTAGAATATCCATTTTATGCTTTGCACTTTTGTACCTAGCATACCTATAGTATAGTACTTATAGTAAATTCTGTAACAACAATTCATATATGTATATACTTATAAATATTATTTATAAACGCTAGAAGTATTGATTAAAAATAAACAGATACATTCATGTACAATACGATTTAGTTAAATTGCAGGAAGTTTTGAATTAAATTCTTCAAATTATTTTTACGGTATATCAATGTTTCAATTTAGATGCTTGTTAAGGAAGCACTTTCTAAAATGGATATATTTTTTAATTTCGATGCAAGAATTTGAATCCAAATCATTATTCTATTGACAATTTTAACATTCTGATATTTGGTACTCATATTTTTAACATGTCCATTGTTATTATCTCGTAATATTAAAGTACAGTAGAATTGTTTTAACAAACTTACTTGTGCAATGGCAATATTATCAAACTTTCGACGAAAAAAGTTTCTTTTATAAACCTTGGTACAGTATAACAGAAGTAGACACGATATTTTTCTTTATGCGCATAACAATCAATAAGAACAATTTCTTATACCTAACGACGCGTGGTTCTTCCTAGTTTTTAATAAACAATGTACTGGCGTAGTACAGCGTTAGGGTAGACTATAACCTTGTGGAATTACTTTGCTACCTTGAAGATGGTATATATAACTCACAGTAGCAACAAACATATCAGAAAAATAAATCATTACTGCGTAGTTATCTTACGAAAGTTTCGTTATCGTTTTCCTTTTTGTTATCCTCTGTAGAGATTAGTAAGCGAGACAAAAATCAACACCCTGTCTTTCGCAACAATATTTTCTTGCTTCTCACCCGAGAAAAGTTCGAATGTTCTTACGTTTCCTTTAAAATTTAAGGCATTTCGTAGAAATAGCACGCACGTCTTGCAAAAATCAATACCTTCCATATGTCAAGAAAATGCAAAAAGCCCCGCTTTAGTTATTGAACATACTTTCCAATTAATCACAAATTCTTTTCAACACCGAACAGCAGTTTTAATTGAAACAATACGAGCAACTTAATCTGCACATCGGTTGCCACTCCTATTGTCACGCAAGCACAGTAGAATCTCGATTACCTAAAAATGCCGATCGAACGAAAAATTGTGACAGATCCAAATTCTTTCGATTTCTGCTGTCCACGAGCTTCGCGATTATTTAATACTCATTGTTCATCAAATATCGTGCAATCGACAAGTATCAAATCCTGACATACGTACATTTATTCAATGTCGATGAATGCCGAACGTCGAACGCTGGCAGATAAAACGACATAGAGCACACAGTAAACGAGTTTCTACTGGAATCGTCACTCTGTCTGCATCTCGTGCACCGAAAAATTATCAGTTGCACAACGTAGAGAGTAACAGTGTTGCTTGCGGTCGATGCGCAAAATGGTGTCACTTAAAACTGCTCGGAAATAAAAAACCCAAAAAAACGAAATGAAAAAAAAAACAGACAGATGCGAATTGTGATCTGCTGGATGATGCGAGCGTTGTTCATCTGCGGGGGATTTCATCACCTGAAGGTCAAAGGTCGTAAAGCAGAATCAAAGGATGCCCCCGTGTTAGCCCTAGCCCCGCATTCAAGCTTCTTCGACGCACTTCCGGTCGTTTACCTCGGCGGACCGAGCATCGTCGCCAAAGCGGAGACCGGGCGCATTCCTTTTTTCGGAAGTAGGTCTCCCACTTTTGCTCTGTCAAGCCACCAGAGTCGTTGTTCCATCTCTTAGAGTTGCCTATTTTCGAATTATGGAAAGTGGAATTCCAACACTCTAAAAACTAGAACTCATTAAGAGAACCGTTTGGTTTGAGGACGATCTTTGTTCACGCGCGACGAGTCTCACTGTTCTCCCGTAATTCGAGAATTATATATTGCTAATAATGTAATAATTGTATGTCTACGTTCAAATGCGGGTTGAACGGGAATTCGTAACTTTCATTTGCTTGCCACTGCTGTCAGAGGAGCAATGAAAGTTTCGAAAAATAAAACAAAGATATATTTGACAAGAATGATAGATTCTATCGGGTTATAGAATGTTGGAAAATGTAGATTTTCTGAGTAGTTTCGGGTTTGAATGATGATGGAACACCGCTCTGACAAGTCTCATTACTGTTTCGCAATATTTCATATGCTCTACTTTTATCGCTACAACATTATTTCATATTTATCACTTTGTGTTCGCACCTGTTAAAGAAAATAACGGTCAGGATCTCGTAAATGTGAAAGTTTCGCGGACTAACCGAAATTCTTGTGCTTTGTGCCTAGCGTCGTATTATTTTACGAGTAAAGAAAACATTCAACATCAAACATTCACCTTTTTAGGTGGTTGTTCATCGATTATTTCTTGGCCGAGAAACTTTACAGTTGTGCACTGAATTATTATACGAGGACGTACATTATTTTACAACGCGAGAAATATTAAGTGCACGTCCGGAGATGGAAATGAAATTTCATGAAACTAAATATACATATACATGTATATATGTATATATATATAAAAGAAAGAAAATAAAGGAAAAAAGGAATATTTAGGATAGGCTAACAGAAAAATCTATGTATGTGGTGAATGGGAACACCTACATTGTTACTAACAAAGTCTGTAATAATGGGTATACCTACGTTACTAACTGACACTTGTTAACGTTCTGGATAATAGTTGGAGCACATTATTTTCCATTACGAGGTTCAAAGGAACAGTTGCTGATACACTTTTAATGCTTTGACGACGCTACCAACCGCTTCATAAATGTATGTATACATTTCTCTCTTCACCTGGTACTTTTTTCCCCTGGACCTTTCTCCTCCTTTCTCTTATTCCATGCTTAGACATTTATGAAAATCAACGTGATCATTGCGAACAAAATTCTGGTTTTTTTTTTGTTTTTTTTCGATATTCAAAAATCTTTGTACAATTTATTTTGAAGTTAATCGAAATATTAGTCACGAAATATAATATAGTAGTGGAAATACGGAAGCGTAGTGCGATACTAACGTAAATAGACGAATGTTCAAATTATTTCCTTCCGTTGCAAAAAGAGTCTGCATTTATACATGTTTCCCTTTTTCCTTAACATTCTATTATCGCGGCAACAAATTACTTTCCATGCTTGAAAATAAATACGGAAATTATGTAAAAGTAATAGCAGTGAAGAATTAATTCCTTTTCAATTTACAATCGTTTTTGTCGAAAGAACGACGGTTTACTGAAATATATACGTACAATACTATGAAATATAATGTATTGGAACACACAGAAGTTTTCGATCATCCTTAAGTATGAATTCTACAAATCCCGAAGTAGCTCCTTATCCTCGTACCACGTTACAAAATAAACAAACAAGTTCGATACACTTTTTACAAATAGAATTTATCTATCTTTTTTTATATAATTGCCAAACCGAAAAGAAAGAATACTTATCGACGCGCATCGTAACAAACATTGTACACATAGAAATTGTCGGTACTCGAAGAGTAATGAACTCACGTCTCTGCATAAACTTTCTCGTTACAATGTCGCATGGTTTCGGAGCAGCAAAGTTTCACTCTTGTGCAAATAAACCGGGTGGTGAAGTTTTTTTGCCATATAGGCGATGCAGCGCTACGTACTCGAGAAAAAATCGCCCCGTTGTATCTTCACCTTTGCGAGCAGCGTTATCCACGCACGTGCAAAATGCTGCATAAATTGTAGCAGTATTGGAAAAATATTAAATTGGCAAAGCAAACTCCACAATTCTGCTAATCTTTAATAACAAAGATTATCTTGCAAATAGATAGTAAATGTTGGAATTCACATCGACGAATTGGCGAAAATTAAGCGTATTCCCGTACGCAATAACAGTCGACGAGTACACGACAATTTTCTCTGTATAACAGTTTTCCTTGCCGAGCATCAATACAGAAGTGAGCAACAATTTTCAATCGCGCAATTTCTTGCAAACGCTACTCGGGCATTCCATAGAAATATTAATAAAAAACGCATGGTTCACTCGTACAAATCTCGAGCTCGAGTCGAATGTAAACTCCAAACCACGAATCCTCAAAACACTCGAAAGCTATATGCAAAACATGTATCTCCTACTATCTTAACTCCTGAAAAAATGAATCCCAACATGTACCTATGTATATCCCAATCAGAAGCCCCTCGAATTCGCTGGAAAAAGTGTCAAAGAGAATAGAGTACAAGGAAAATAGATAGCAATTTAAACGGTCTACCAAGGAAAATCACCTTTATATCTAAACCAATCCAGTTTAAATGGTCGTCACGTTAAAAAATCCGGAACGTGCGGAAAGCTCCGAAAGATCGTAAACAAGGATTGGCCACGTTAAGAATAGCTAAATGCCACTTAATGTACTCGCGGCTGGAATATCGAGGCGAAATAAATAGAACGCAAGAAACCGCGGTACGCGTTAATGTAATTGGGATGCGTTAACCATGCTCGATTGAAACCTGCAGCAAAATAGTGCCCTGGCTGTGCTTTATGGGCCGGCTGACTTACCAAGCAGGAGGAATGAGAATCGTTGTCCGCGGGAGGCAAGCGACGAGGGCGGAGGCGCCGATCTTAGTGGTTGCACCCCATTCGACCTTCATGGACGGAGGGATTGTCTACGTAACCGGCTTTCCTTCGATCATCGTAAGGCGAGAATCGGGCCTGAACCCGTTCACCGGAAGTATGTGCCAATTATTGAAACGATTCCACGCTCGCTTTTCATGATTAACCAGGCAACCCCTAGGAAATGGTATACTAACCGTGATGTCACTATACTTCTGTGATAAGGGCTGTACGAAGGATTGGTACCGCATATTTTAGTTGTAACAGAATGCACATGGATTTATCGTGGGGGGGTGAAGACTGTTTGAGGTTCTCGAAGGGTAAATTGATTATTCGTTTAAATTGGAACACGCTTCATCATTCGTTAGGTTTGACACGATTTCTCCCCCCACTGGTCGATGAAATTGAGAATTAATTCACTTGCGTTTTGGTATTGGTTTGCTGAAGAATAGGATTGTAGATTGTCGTTGGTTCTTTGATGAAGTATAATGTGATACACGTTCGGAAGCCTCTCTCAGTGCAAGAATATCGTAGATATCTTTGTAATTAATAAGTAGGTTGCCTAAGTATTGTAATCGGAAACCTTTTACCATGACTTGTTTAGTTACTATGAAATTGAAACAGAATGTAATAGATTGGTATTGTGTCTGTCGCAAATGAAATTATACTATACAATAATTTCGTTGATTACGTTACGAATAGTGTTAATAAATGTTTTATTGGTTCCTTATTGCATGTAAAATATCGCTGATTACTTGTCAGTGATCTGTATAGTTGGTATTTCACGAATACTTTTATTTACTATGGTGATTTACTATGGATTCTCCCATTCACCGCAATACATATATTTCAAATGTGTTTCTCTGAAAGTTGTTATTTAAAACTATCTGAAAATGTAATCTATCTACAAACAAGCCTTAGCTTCTTATAAATACAGGAGACACTTTTTAATTACAAAAGGAAAGTGTAAGAAATTGCTATTTCAATTTTTCCATTAAAGAAAGGGCTTAAAGAAGGAAATAGTGGTAAATTAAAAGGAGGACATAGAAAGTTAGAGAAATAACAAACGGAGCATTATAAAATTCTAATATTAATTTGACCTTCATTCTAGCGTATATAGAAACAATTCATGCTTAAATATCATTGTGAAATATGTATGAATGCCTAATTTATTTTTGGTGCTTCTATATATTTGCTTATGATGCTCTCGCAGAACTTATCAACTATACACAACCGGTCTATGTTTGGAGGGAAGATCCAAATTCACGACAAAATACGATCAAGGAAATTATCGAAAGGGCTACTTCAAAAGAGGATTGGCCACAGGTATTTTTAACACCATAAGAGCTAGAACTACTCAACTTAATTCAAACAATAAATCTACAGTTTTCAGAAAAGGTGTAACATTCGAAAATATATAGTTTGCTTTACAAAATTGTACGAACCGAACATTATTTGCAAATTAGCTATATCTTGAAGTTTCCATTTATGCTAATTAATATTTAATACAAGCTCTAAAGGATACTTATCACATATTTTGAAATTATTATCGAAGACACGAATGTTCTCATTTGTTGGATCGATCTTTTGTAAATAATATTATTTCTAGTTGATTATAATCGTGTTTCTAATTATAGCCCTCTAACTTTTAGCCAAATTGCTTATTGTTTAATAATAATTAGTTGATTTCAAGTAATAGCTTAAAAGCAATGTAAACTACACTAAATATAAACTATCTTACTTCATCGGTTTCATTATCGTTATACGACTACCCTTTAAATCGTTTGTGTTGCAAAATCTTTTAAATCATATCTTTGTTAAGCTTACTATAAATATGGAATACTTTGCATGATTACGTGATGACTTTTAAAAAATGTATACGCATATTTGGAAACGTCTGAACATACAAATAACGTCTTTCTACAGGTGATGATTTTCCCTGAAGGTACTTGTACAAATCGATCGTGCCTCATTACTTTCAAATCAGGTGCATTTTATCCCGGTGTTCCTGTTCAACCTGTTTGCATCAGATATCCTAATAAATTGGATACTGTAACATGGACGTGGGAAGGGCCTGGGGCGTAAGCGGTTTTTTTCCCATTCTTTTTTGACAATTTACGCAAATTAAACCGGAAGGTCACAGCATCCAATTGCACTGTTAAATTGCGAAACTTGTAATTTCAGGTTAAAGTTACTGTGGCTTACACTAACTCAGCTGAATAGCAGTTGTGAAATAGAGTTCCTCCCTGTTTACAAACCAAGCGAAGCTGAGAAAACAGATCCCAAGCTTTATGCAAATAACGTGCGTCGCCTTATGGCCGAGTAAGTGAATTTTATTAAACACAGCCAAACACTTCAGTAAGGATAAACAATTTTCTTTGGTTTAAATCATAACAATTGTACCAATCTATTGCAATTGGAAAGATATTAATTAAAGAAATATGTTTTAAAGTTTGAGTACAAAAATAACATATAAGAAATGAGTGATAACAATTGAAAAATTGAATCTCATTTGTTTTCAGCGCATTGCAGATCCCTGTATCGGATTATACTTACGACGATTGTAGAATTATTAGCAAGGCTCATCAGTTACATATACCACGTGCATCCATCATAGCAGAAGCCCATAAGCTTCGAAATAAACTGGGGTATGCTAAAGTCGAGCACAAATTCGTAACAATGATATAGTGTATTAAATACTAACGTAAAACTTGTTTACTTTAATAGATTGGTGTCGGCGAAAACGGAAGAGGAATTGATCCAGAAGAAGACGGAAAGATTTTGCGAAATAGTCGATTTGCACGCGTTCGCGCAACTACTCAGAATAGATGAAAAAGAGCCTACCACTCAACAACTCTTTCGGATACACGATAGGGTCTATATCGTTTATAATAATAGAAAAATATACAGTCGAACCTCGACAGCTCGAACATCTGCGAGACTAGAACCTTGTAAAAAAAAACCCTGCGACATTCTAAATGCAAACCTCCTATAATTCGATTTCAGAGAAGCTCACTCTCTGCAAGTAAAATGAATATCATTGATATACAGTATCGTTTATTACAATGATTATATCTATTCCCCTGCAATTCGAATTGTCGACATTCGACTGTAGCGTAGGAATTATTGCTTTCATCAAAGGCTATAGCCGGATAAGGGGGTCAAATGTGCCCCTAAACAAAATTCAACTTGTGTGGTGTCATTCGATAGATATCAAGAAAAATCAATTAGTACCAAGTTTCAACCCTGTAGCTCGACTGGGTTTTTAATTTTTTGAACTGCGGCGCACCCAATTCAAAAATCTGAAAAAAATTGAGAATAGTAGTATCACTAATATGTACCTATAAAAAAAATATAAAAGTGCGTCCCCGATTCCTTCAATACAAAATCGGCATTTTTCAGCATTTTTTATTTTTTGCAGCTCGGGTTTCCAATTTAAAAATCTGCAAAACTTGTACAATGTGTACCTCCATAATTGCTGTCTCAGATTTTTTTCAACATTTTTTATTAGCTAAAATGGGAGATATTGGCAAAAACCATATTTTTGTTTTTTCGCTGTAACTACCCTCCCAGTCGAGCTACAGGGTTGAAACTTGGTACGAATTGGTTTTTCTTGATAAGCTATCGAATGACACCTCACAAGTTGCATTTGGTTTAGGGGCACATTTGACCCCCTTATCCGGCTATAGCCTTTTCAAAATATTCTGCAGATTGTTTTTTATTTACTATAACAATATTGAATTTCAAAGCCCGCTTCGATCTCCTCAACTCCATGAATTTCTATTAACGCTATTTCCATGTCACGCACTTTTATTAGATACCGAATAATCAATTTACTGATACGAACGTTTCAACAATTTTAGAATGGGAAAGGAACGATAGACTTCGAAGAATATTTATTCATAGTATTAGCGACGGAGAATGCGAACTCGGAGCTGGACAAAATCGAAACGGCATTCGAAGTAAGTATACAGAATAGTTACGGTTCTCGTATTGTTCAGCGTTCAAGCAATATTATCCGTATGTTACAATTAATAGGTGTGCGGAACGAAAGCACTGTCGTGTATCAACAAAATGGAATTGAGGAAGGCTTTGTACCTCTCCTTAGACTTGCCCGCCGAGGAGTCTGACAAAATTTTTCAAAACGCAAAAATAGACCCTGCCGATACAGCAGTAAACTTCGGTAACTTTCAGCCGCATAAAGATAAGCTACGAAATAAAATATTTCCTACGTTAATAGCACTAATTACTTTTCGTTTCTCTTTTCTTTTATTTCGGTACCTGTGCTCCAACAGAATTCGTGTTAGCAGCGCTGGCAGCACGAGCAGAACTAGCCCATATATTTTCCGCGACCACTGAGACAAGGAAAAAGAATATTTGAGAATATTTCATCGACTCGTTCCATGCTCATCGAAGATACAGGACACACCGTGTCTGCAGCAGGCCGCTCCTCAATCAGACATGCGTCAGTCCTGTATAAATTATTATAAGTTCTATTCTTGCTGATGTTACTACCCTCTCAACGAATAGATAGCCATTTTTTTTAGTATTATTGTCGTTGACGAAGCAAGAAGTGTCGTCTTCATGAGAACTAAGAAAATGAAAACCCGGAACGAGAAGATCGCATATTAATTATAAGAAATTGTATCGAACGAATTGCTGTATGGTGTATGCGCAGGGCAGATATGTTTCTGTAACAAGATAGGAGAACCTTGTCGGGTACGAAGTCAATTCTTGCAGGGGACGTAAACGCCGAAAATAAGAAGAAAGAAGGGAGGATCGAGGATACGTATTTATTATTTAACACGGCGTTCGAATGATTCGTTTTTCTTTTTTTATTTGCTACGACCTGATTCATTTAAGTTACGAAACATTCGAATTTTTATATCGTGGTATTCTTTGTTACGAGGATTTCATAGTGCAAAATATGAATATTGTTGTTCAGAACACAGAGAGGAGAAAAGAGATGCAACGTAAAGGCACGATAGTCGCGGCATAGATTTATTTCCTTTTGTTGTCCTAAATAGCAAAGTACACTAAAGAAAGAAACACCAGGTGTTTCTGTTCAAAGATTCACACGTATGTACATTTCATGTTGTTACTGACGTAGAGCTTACTGTAAAACTTTTACAACTCTCCTCTAAAATGTCACGTTCAATTTCAGAGTCATGTAAATAGTATTACACCGAAAGTTTCTTAGACGTAAGTAATGACGCAGGTTTCCCAGCGCCCCGTGTTAAGCTTCGCGAATCACGTCGGGACAAATTGTCCATGCGAGGTAAAATTAGTTTTAGAGTTATCTAGATTGCTCAGGGTACCGATTACTTCATTCGAAGGCTATTGAATATTACACGCGCTTGTAATAAAACGTGTGGCAGCCGATTGTGATGGTGGCCATCGCAACATACAAACTTAACCAGAGTTTCTAATATGTCTAAGGAAACCGAACATTTTTAGGACAATGCATTTAGAATAAATATATTATAAAATTTATTCTTTGCACAGTTATAATACATGCTACAGTATTTAATATTTAATACACGTAAATACATATACATGTGTACACGTGTAAATATATACATATATATGTATACCTATGTAAACTAATGATAATACATTGGTCATGAGATGCGGAGAGAACCATTATGTACTCATTATATATACACATATATGTATATATATATATACGTATACATTATATACATCTATTGTATATCAATATATATGTTTATACGGGAAAGTATGTAATTGTGTGTATATGTATATATATAGCTATATATATATACATATATATAGATACAATAAAATATTCTTACAAGACATGATCTATTTTGAATAGATTTGATTAACTCTTTACAGCGAAGAAAGCGGTATCATCGATTTATACTTATAAGATTCATTTAAGTACAAATGTACACTTACGTTGATTGTAATAAACCTACAGTATCACAAAATTCGTAGAAGTGACGAAAACAAGAAACTATTTTGCTTCGCAATATCGAATAGTAATGGAAAAATCAAATTACGTTTAAAGACATTCAACGCTACATAATCACAACCGATTTCTTGGACAATTAATGCATCTATGAGATACGTTACTATAATTTTTAAAATATAGCGTACAGAACCGTAGTTTTACTTTTAAAATAAAAATCGTATTACATATATGGCAAGGGATATGTAAAAGTTTTGTTTTTTAGTGAGATTGCGACGAAATTCCACGAGTCATAAACTATTCACGATTTAATAAGTGGTGAGATTCGATTAAATAAATAGAATGGAACTTTTTGTAGTGTAAAATAAACTGCAACGACCCTTCACTTATTGCAATGCTTAAAGCTGAGTAATTACACAAAACGTTAAAACTATCTCAATACCTTATAATCATAATATAACATTATAATCAGTTGTGCAGTTAAAGATCGAAACGAATATATTATTTATTGACTTTATGTCCTATATTTTAATAATTTCGCGGTACTCATGATTTAAAATTGTATCTTAAAAGGCACACCATTACAGTGATTTTTAACAAGATTCTTCTTCAAAACTTACATCCTAAATATAACAAGTGATAATCGCGTAATATTATAATCCGATTTATATAAATTTTGTGCATCGCTTATACTGTTAATTATATAAGTACAACGGAAATCCAAAAGAAAGAAAATCAATTTGGAAATAATCGAAGAAAATAGAAAAATATTGAGAGGAATAAAAGGATAACTTACTTATCTTATTTTTTTCGAAAAATGCTGGACATACTTGGCGAACTAGTCTTTTGTTGAAATATTTTGCTTACTCTTTGCCTCATATCTTCTACGCCTTGCCCTACATTCACCGTGGCCATCGATAACGAAATGCCAGAGCTCATTGATAAAGACCTGAAGGAACAGAAAATAATTTCAAGGGACCACCGTGCGACAATAAGTTGTGCATTTACCTTTCCATTGGTTTCGAATGATCCTGCCGTGATTCTGCTTCCCGTAAAAGTGACCGAACAGCTTCCTTCTGTTGGGGTAAATATTGATTGACCAATTGTTCGAGACACTTCAATCCCGGGAGCAATACACTCGACACACATTGATTGCTCAATGGACAATAGACCAAAACAGAATATGCTTCAACCAGAGCACCGATGAGATCCATTTTACGAGCTTGTTGTAACGCCGATGACGTTATCGCTGTTAATTGCGTAGCTATAACTATACAAAATTAACGGCCATCAGTCTCGCGTGATAACTACGAATGATAAAAATTCTAATAAGCGCTCACCGTCTTCTATATAATTTTGGGGGCAATTAGGTGCAATAAATGCTAAAGTGGAGACCAACGGAAGTGCTAATGTAGGCGGAACACCCTGAGGATCTCTAGCGATGGTTTCTAATGTCAAACGTGCCTTATCACGCATCTCCCTTACTTTACATTCAGTTATTAAACGTCCGAGCGAAGGAATTGCTGCAGATCGAACAGTTCTAAGAGCAAAAATCAATTGTTTTTTTTTAATTACGATAGATGTCTACGTTTATTCAATGCGCTCGATCGAATCTTAATCAACTCTGTATATGTGAGCTTTGTTTGCTAATTAGATATAAATGAAATATATACGAAGATATCTTACACATCGGGGTCACTAACAAGTGTTACGATTGCGGGAACTACCTTAGCACTTGCTAACCGATCGGAAACGTGAGCTATTACGCAACCAAACAGAGTTGCAGTAGCACACTTTACGATGGGTCTTTGGTGCACTACCCCTATAAACACAGAAAGATGGTGTCAGACATAACTTGATCACTAAATTTCTAATAAAGAAATAAAATAGGTAAATTATTTTGCTGAAAATATCGACGAACTAACCATCCCATAAACCACTAAGCACGTACTCTTGCATGTGTTCTTGGGCGCATAACATAGTGATTGCGATCTGTAAGCTAGTAATACTGGTGCCACTCATGGATAAAGCAACGAGGAACTGTTTAAAAGACTTAGAGACCTCTGTACCATTTAAAGTGGACAATATTATTAAATATGTCGGAATTAACGTTAAACTCATAGCTTTTTTATCTGTTGATAGGGTCGTTAACTGTTCCTCGAGCTTAGTTACCTCCGTAATGAATATAGGTTGAATCTGAAAGACGAATGGGAAAGTTGTCAATTACATTCGCGTTGTTAATTACTCCATTGAAATGCGAATAAAATATTAAGTTTACCCGGGTTTGCGTGATGTATCGTCCGAAACCCACACACAGCGATTGAATATATGTTAGCAGAGCATTTAAAATAGTCTCCTGCCCAATTTCAATTGATTTTACCATTTCCAAAATATCCAAAACTCTGAAATATGTTAATCATGAGTATTACGAGAATGTCAACAGAACGCTTAACTAGAAGAAAAAAAAGAAGCAAAGTACAATTTATTTGTAAACCACTCTAATTCTGGCCATGAATCATTCTCCCACGTGTTTGCAAAAAACGTATTTAGAAGAGCTCCTATATCTATATCCCCATCATAAAATATTTTTGGGTTAACAATATTGGAATGACACAAGTTCAGGAACGCGTCAGCTGCATGATAAAATACAAACCAAGTTCAAAATAATTTCGCAATTATCTGAGAACATCTTATAAATCGATGTCGAGTAGCAGGTGTACTCACGTAAATCGGACGACACTCCGTGTTCAATGTAAGCTCTAACTGAATCATTATCCGCTATACAGATAACCATATGCGGGAGTAAATACTGCAATACCCCAATCGACGAAACTATTCTTCCTTCATCTAGGTGATCTTTAGTAGGCGAATGTTGAGAATGGCCAGATTTTAAATGGCTCTTTACTTTCGATATTATACGCGGCAACAAATGTGTTTGCAATCTTTTCAGAGAGAGAGCCCATTGGGCAAGAATTGGTAAAAGTATAGAAGATGCGACTTCAACGACAATTGGCGACAAATCATAAAGCGCCGTCAATGCTAGTTCCTCGCACTGTAAAAGTAAAGTATTGCCACTGAAATCATCTAAAGCTTAAAGCTAGCTTAAATGTTGCATGTCCATTTGAGAGTGCTTTTTACGATAGTTGTTCCCGAAAATGCACACAAATTGTGTATCCAGTTGGGAGCAACTCCGAAAATAATTACTATCAGATAGGCACTCAAATGTTCGCCAAGAGCTTACTACTAGACAGTACTCTCGGAACCGTGTCCATTTGAGTGTCAAATATCAGAAAGTATTCAATTTCTCTCTGAAGTTTTTAACGAGGGCCTGCTAGAGAGTTTCTTAGAACAGTTGAGCGATGCTCTCGGGCTGTCACTCTGAATGCAGTATCCATTTGTGAGAAGTTTTCTCGATAGTTTTATTCTCAAATAGACACGTACCTTTACGCGATTTTATTTGTATATCGAATAACTGTGTAGCTTGCATACAATACCTGGAAATATTTATCAGGATCATCCATTAAAGCTATCAGTAGCGCAAGACTTCTTACTACGCAAGCCCTAACTGACGGGTCTTTATCTTCAAGTAACATTTGTTGCAGCATCGAGAGCATTAAAGAATTTCTTATACCGACTGACATATATGGAGCTAACACAGAACAGCACTCAACTGCTAACAACCTTTTCTCAGGATACTTGTGCTGACTCTGCTCCCAACAAATAGTCAATATTTCTTCACCTTCCATTGGCTCATCTTCTAGCTTTGCCATAGCGACAAAACCTAGTGGTAAAAGACACGAAGCAAAAAGAATGTATTCAAAATACATAATTGTAATGTTTATTATAACATTATTGTATTTACCTGCTAATATTAGTTGCCTCTCGTCTTCCTGCGGCCTCTTCTTCAGACTGAACAGAAGTTGTAATAGTTTTTCCCTTTCCGCAGAATCCTTATGAAGCCGAATTGCGCTTAGTATTAATGGTATCACTTCTTCGCGCTTGTTTAAAATAATATTGGGTACGACACGAGGTAACGTCTGTGTTAAAATTTGAACGAGAGTATCGCGCGTAACTCCATTTTTAAAAACCTCTTCCACTGTAGAAATTACAGTGTTTGGGACGTTCACTAAACAATGTGTTATTACCTCCATTTTAAATTTTAATGGTAGATGCCTGGAAAAAATCATGTTTTAAATATTCTTATTACGAAAAAGAGCCTAACGTAGCGGATAGAAGAAAGATTAAAATGTAAGCAACGTGAAAAAGCAGCACGATTTTATAAAAAGGAAGGGTGCAATATTTTAATATATTGAAGAGTGAAGGGGCACCTCAGTATATACTAATGTGTACATTCTTTTTGTAAATAAAAGTTCTTTTGTCGGCCTTCCGTTGTTCTTAAAATAAAGTACCTAGAAGGCGGATTTGGGAGAATAGCCGATCCTTCTGTAACGTCCACCCTAGGTAACTGAATTCTGGTCCATTCTTTATCACCAGGATCTGTTTCGCCAAGGCTAACTACTGCCGAAACGCTATCATCCTCTTCAGGTTCGTTAGTCGAAGAGGGTTCGACGGTCGATGTATCACGAGCTGGGTTGTCAAGAAGTTCAAACTTATCCGGAGTTGTAGAATTCGAATTTATCGTTTGTATCGTTCCACTGCTGCCCTGCTACATAAGAAACACTTTATCCATTACCAAAAATGCCCAGAAAATCGGCCTTTTGGACAATTATTTACATGGTTTAATTGATACCTTAGTTGGATTTGGTGATAAATTTTCATTTGTGGAGACAATAATTTGTTGCAAGTCCAATTTCTCCTGTTCTAAAAGCTCGGTTTGCTGTTTAAGCTCTTCAACCTTTTTTACCTATCGTAGAGTACATTAATATAAGTACATACATATATACATATTCTTTAATAGAACATGTTAAATGAAGTATATCGTAAATTTGAACGAACCATTTCTTTAAATATATCATTTTCTACTTCGGGTTCCACCTCGTAAAAATCTGTTTGTATACCAATGCTCACGGAAGGTAATTTATCGTGTCCATTGGCCCTCATATATTCCCTATATAATTGTAATAATTCTGCGGGCTTTGGGATATTCAATCCCACATCCTGCCAATCTTCAAAATCTTGATTTTCATTTTCATCGCTGAATGTAATTGATGTCAGCTTGTAAGAACGTGCTAGCAAATACTCGTTCACAAGAAAATTGATGGCTCTTTGCTCGTGGGGTTTTATCGGTGGTTCATTAACTGAATGTTTATCAGAACCTTTGTCAGGCGTTGTTCCTTCGGACTCTAAAATATATAATGATATTATTTTGGTTTATTTATTATGGTTTAAAACATAGGTGGCCAACAGCTGAGATAAAAAACATACCTGTTACTACTGTGAGATTTGCACGAAGAGCAGAAATGCTTTCTCTGGCCTTCCTTAATTCGAATTCTAAGATTGCCACTTTTTCATCAACACCTGCTCCGTCTTCTGAATATCTTGTCATATCCAGTGAATCTAGAGTAGCCTGACTAGAGGACCTAGCTGATTAATTGAAAGTCAAACATTAAATTACATCAATCCTGTAATAGTTAATTATCATAAGCGTAATTACAAAATTAGTTTTTTAAAAACGTAACGTGAAAACAATGAAACAAGGCTCAGTGATATTTGGCTTAACACATTGTGGACAAGAAACAAGAAACGAAAAGTCGACGGTTTTTGTTTTTTGGAGCATTTATTACGAACATTCTGTTACTGTGCAAAATCCCAGGCTATATTTGCGTGACAGCGTAACATCCACAATATGTTAAGATCCAAATATTTTTCCACCGACTTTATTGATTTTATTTAATTAATTTATTCTGACAGAACCAATGATTTTCGTAGTATAATTATAGTAGCAAGTATTCGAAATAATATTAAATTTTCAGCCCTTTTAGTTTGCTGTAATATTTTTGAAGAATTTTAGGCACAGTGAAACCACCGAGTAACTAAAAAACCTACTATCCGAGCGTTATTACATGGACGCTGCACTATTGAAAAACATTTTATTATCTGAACAGTATATTCTCCTGCCTGTATCCTCTATTATCAAACCGACATCAGGTATAGTACATAGAAAGGTGCACGAATTAGCCGCAACAACCTTTTCTCAGTTAAGTGCAACTTTGCATCCCGCCAGGTCCCAGAACTGGCTGCCATTCTTTGTGCTGGATAGTATACTAAACAAACTTTCTCTGCATCTTGCTCGCACTCACAGGTTTCTCGCTCTAGCTTCTAACCCATTTAGAGGCAAGCAAACTGGGGAAAGAGATTCCTGGAATCCACTTTCACAGATAGCTGCAACCATTGTGTCCAAAACTATTGCGGCTAATCGTGCTCTCCTGTACATTCTTCCTACAATATCTTTCTTATTGTAGCAGTATGAAGTTGATGTCTTACGTGTCAATGAATTAATCAAAGTATTAAGATATTTATTTGATTTAGCAGTGAGAAAAATATATGATTCATAAATAATGCAAAAATTATATTTCTCTTGTATCATATCCGATATATATAGTATATAATTTGATTGTATAATAATTGTAAGAAAAAATAAGTATTGACAACATTTCTACTATCTGAAAATTCCTTTATCCGAACAATCGTGCCCCTCTATTATTTTCGATACTAGATGTTCCACTGCGCTCATAAACTTCTGTGAAAGAAATAAGTAACTCCTATAATATCGTACATACGCATGGGAATGTACGGTTCTGGCTTAATATTTTGACTCTCGAAATGATTCGGCTTCGAGAAGAACTCTCTTAAAATAGGTAATTCTTTTCCAGCTTCGCATAATTCGGCATGCAATTCCAAGGCCGTTAACAAAAGCTTTTCGTTTAAAAGCTTGTTAGCTATGTCCTCGTAAGATATCGAAGATTTTACTCCAATGTATCCTAAAATAGCACATAATCTCTTATTATAATATTTTCATGGTGAAGACGTCGTATTATTAAAAATTAATACACGAGTATTGGCTTGTTCCAACTATCGATGACGTGTATACATTCTATGAGCAACAGTGTTACAATTCGATCTCCTTAAAAGATCGTGCGATTTCGAGTTTTATTTTTGGAGTCTAAATAGACATTACTTGGAAAATATAACGAGGGTTTTTTTTCTCCCTCTTAACAATATTAAGAGTTTAAATGTAATGATTACCTTTACTGTCTGTAGACAGTGGATTCCTAACCTCCTGTACAGCACCAGCCATAGCTTTCACTTTGTTAGAACGTTAACCGATAATGACATTGTCTATCTAGGTTGATGAAGAAAATAGTAACCCACTCAAACGCGTGCCATGCTTTCATTAACTTAATTAAGTATATTAATAGAAATCACTTGACTATGCGACACAGCACATCAGTGATGACAACAAAGCCATGTTGCCCCCGTGATGTCAGTAAACTAGCGCCTTTCAACTGGCAACTATGAATACATCAGTTATGTACTTAAAACTCTATGTAACATCAATAATGTAACATTACTTATTACTAAAAGCAATATTATTGAAGTTGATTTGTTACGATGTACAGTCTTAATACATCATTTAGAAGCAAGATTGGTCGGAAGGTCATTCTAAACAAGTTCGTATAATTAATATTTTACTAATTTACGTTTTACATTCAATGATAGATTAGATAATAATTGACGTTTACTTGCATGGGAAAAATGAAAAATAAGGTATTTTTATGAAATTCTCAAATTCTACGATACTGTGCTAAAATTCGATTCATTTATCGTGGAAAATCTTTAATTATTCGGGACAGTTCGAATTGCATGCTCTATTGAATAATATAATATATAAGGTAGAAAATTTGAAACATACGCATGTACTTCAAAAACATAGTTCTTTATCTTTCTCAGTACAAGTTTGAAGCAATTTGAATATCAATGACTTCTTAGAAAAATTACAAATAAAATATAATAATAAGGAAATAAATGTGTATAAAATCAATACTTAAGCAGGATAAGTATTACAGATACAAGTGGTTTTGCATTATGTTACACTTAAAAGTCTAAACGATCCTGTAGCTTGTTGCACATGGAAAACCTAACAAAGAACAGGGTCTGAAAGTGTACCGAACTACGCTTTAATTTATTACAAAGTCACATTTATTAGTCTCAGCTATCTCAGCGTCATCAATAATAATATGAACCTCTCGTTCTATATACAGTCTACCTTCTGCGCGTCTTTTGTCAAATAATAATTTTTAGTAAGTAATAATAGTAGTAATAACACGTGTCTCAAATTTTTCGAAATATTTTTTCAATTTTTTTTTCTTTTTTTTTTGTTTGCTTTCGCCTCGTTGATATTTTTATAAGTGTGCTGAAAAATCGGTATAAATGTAACTACTAAAGGAGTAATATTTTACCGTAATTAAACGTCATCGCTTAGAGAAAACTCGGAAGTACTGTAACACCGTTTCACGTTATCCTATATTACTATTGCAACGTTTATTAAAGTTGGTTCGTTTAGATGTACGGTCTTAATAAACCATTTAGAAACAAGATGGCCGAAAGGTCATTCTAAATAACTAATACGAAAATTATTAACATTCTTTCCCTACAATTCGTTCAAGCACCATTGGCTGTTTAGTATATGAGCGATTGAACAAATTGGATTCGATTATGTCTAAAATTATTACTTCGTTCTTGATTTACTATCATTGATAGATACTGCTTTGTAAATGTCGATAATAAACTTCGATCGACGCTAGCACGCTAATATTAATTCTTACACCTAGATCACTACCGTCGATGCTATCAACGATAAGCTTTTTCGTTAGCCTTACCGTATTTCATGGTGTTAGTAGATACGACACTTGATCCGTACGATTGATATTCTATGTTCTTAGATACCTATTTAATCCCTATCATCACGTCGTATAATTAACAACTAGTTTTAATTCGAACAATGACTTTTCTCGTTACATACCAATATATTCAATTGTCTCAGCAACCAACGGCAAAGTCAAAACAGCATAAAATTTATATAAAGTATTACAGGTCTTCCAGAATTTTTCTAAGTTATAATTATTTTATTATATTTTCTCTAACCAGCGACCGCCATCTCGAGATTTCACTCAGGCTGGGATCAAGAGATGCAGGCGGTGTAGTACTTCCTTTCTTTTTGATTGGTATCAATCTAAATCTAGTATTTGGACGAAGTGCGAGGATGGGTCGTGCGTGCTTTTGCTTTCTAAATCGAGCGTGCTAATCTCATAAAATCGTTTCACTTCGTTAGCCACAGATAGCTTACTTTCGTGCTTTCTTCGCCAGTTTATAATTTATTTTCGTTAATTCATTTGATAGGTGCGTGTACTAGTCCTTAAAAATAAAAAAAAAAATAGAAGGGAAAATCAAGAAATGAAAATACGAATGTCCGCAGTTATGCATTTGCGTGTATTTGTTTCGTGTGTGTGTGTGTGTGTGTTTGTGTTTTAAAAGACGATTGGAATTTGTAGAGCAGCCCTGAGAAAGAGCAACCGACGCGCGTGAAAATGTGTAGGTGAATTAGATCTGTATGAGAATGGATGTTTCACAAAACATGTGAATTTGGGAATTACTTATTAGTTACTTTTTTTTTTACGTTCCCTTTTAACCTCAAGTCTTAAGAACTGTGTGGCGCGAATCCGCACACCCGTGCCTCGAATTTGTATACAAATGACACCCTTCAACGCTAAATATCGATACTTCTGTAAAGGAAAACAAAACGAAATAATGAATGATAACTCCAGATTTGAAGACTAGAAAAAATGCATTATTTTCATCAATTGTATGCATAAGTGAACTTACCGTCAGGCAACTCGTATAGTTTTCTAGGAAGAGAGGCAAAATAATTATGCCTCAACGCATCTTCTGCTCCTATCCGTTGATCGGGATTCAGTTGTAGAAGCGACGATGCCATACTATCGCCATCGGCAATATCATAGAGTCTAGGAAATGAAAGACCCAATTTTCGTGGAGGATAGAATCTCAGTTTACGTGGCTTATATCCTGGCAGGTGTGTGACACCAGGCCAAGTTTCTTCAGTAGGAGTACCCAATACTTTGAATATTTTATCAAGTTGGTCGTACGTACAGCGTACACCTGGGAATGTTGGTTCACCAGTCAACATCTCCATAAATATGCAACCTACTCCCCACATATCAAGCGAGGTAGAATACTCTGTAGAACCCAAAAGAACATCAGGTGGCCTGTACCATAAAGTCACAACTTCGTGCGAGTACGTATGCGACGGTACAGATTTAGCTCTAGCTAAACCAAAATCTGCTAGTTTGAGTTCCCCTATTTCACTGATTAACAAGTTTTGCGGCTTCACATCTCTATGTAATACTCTCCTGAATAGATGAATAAAGAATTCAATTATCAATACGAAATCAAACGTGTGAAACTTTGATGTATGCTATTTACCTGCGGTGACAGTACGCCAATCCCCTTAATAGTTGAAATAGAAACAGTTTAACATTTCGTGGATCTAGACCACCGTTCCCGCTTCCATACCTCTCCATATATTGAGACAGATCGGTATGAACATATTCAAAAACAAAAGTAAGCGTCTCGCGCGTATGAATTATATCGTGTAAGGTAACGATATTGCTATGCTTCAATTCTTTAAGAAGGCTTGCCTCTCGAATGGCAGTAAACGGAGCACCTTCTTCCTCCTGTAGTCTAATTTCTTTAAGTGCCACCATTTGATTTGTAAGTTGACTATAGCCTTTGAACACTGTGGCATACGATCCTTCCCCTAACTGTTCCAGTTTTATATAAGCTTCTGTTTTACCAAACGGAGAATCTCCCTGCAAGCATGTACGTACACACGTATATGTATATAATATCTTCCACCAATCAAAGAATCGATAACACAAGTGAATAGACACGAATATATAGTTACCCCAAATGCTGAAAATCTCTTGGTTCTTCTAGGAGGTGGGTCTGGCCCAAGGAAAACCTCCGACTTGGGTCGCGGTGGACGCCGAGGTCGTAAGATTACTCTTGCTTCTTCTCGTATATCCTCATCGAGAAGCTTGGAATCACTAGAAACGGAAAGCTGCCGATGCACTCTCTCATGGTCGCCCACACCTGTCCATTCTATGACATCCAATTTCGTCCTTAAAACTTTCTTTAAAATAACAGTAATAGGAATCCACGTAGAATCATAATCCCTCAATACTTTATCAATATATAAAAACTTGGCTTATATAATGCATCTTTATTTAAGGCGGTATTCTGCTGGTTTCGAAGCTTCGACATATCAAATTTCGTTGTCATTTTGTTAAAGTATAAGTATTCTAGAACATGTACGCAAAGGGATTTATTTAAATTCGTCAAATTAGTTTAGATATAAGTGTATGGAAGATGCGACTCGCAGTTGCGACGTGCATTCGTATCGTAACGAGACTATCATTTTTGGTCATTTCTGTCGTCGAAATGGCAGAGGAGGCCAGGATCTCTTACAAAGGGGACAACAATTTTGTGAAGAAGAAGAAGATCCATTGTATAGTCCTGGACTTAGCATATTATTCGTAAGTATACACATTTTCTAAAATTGTTAAATTCCGTGGTTTTTTCCGATTTTTTCAACATGTTAAAGGTGGAAAAATATTAAAAAAAACCAACAGTTAAATAGTTCTTTTGAAAAGAATTCCTAAAAATTGTTTAAGACAATGGCATTCAACATCAGAATACCCTCTTAACAGATGATATTGTGTACCAATTATAATCTATTATTGATTACAATTCTTTGTCGACGTGAACAAAAGTTATTGCTATAAATGTTAAAGCCAACGCAAAATATTATTCGGTACAATGCAAAGATAAGAGTTAATTTATTTTGATAAATGAAGGAGTATCTTATACTGTTTATGATTTGGGTGTGATTAATTGTTATTATTTATTTAACAGTGCATGAATTTTACACTTACCATAACGGCGATCCTTATCTGCAGGTATATTGCCGTTTGGTTCTAAACGGTCTAGGAACTCCTCGGAATAGCCATTATATGGCAGTTGACCCCTGTTTGTAGCATCGTCAGCCTCTTCCTTAGATATTGCTAGAAGCAAACAAAATAATAACATAATAAACACGACAGTAAGTTGCGAAATGTTATCGAATAGCACAGAAATAATATCCATGATAATGGAATTAAGTTTGTGAAACCTTCCAAGTATTTAGAAGGGTATTAATGCTTTTATAGATCGTTTTATATAATGAAAAAATATATAGTGCAAAGTGTCAAGTAGCAAACTAGTCTTATCGTCTCGTTTTAGAAATTTGCTTCAAGTCATAGATCAGTTCGAAAACGATACAACATAATTTTAATTACACTTACATAGTCTTCCAAAACTGTGGCTAAGACGTTTTTTAAGCTTTTGCACTCTGCTAAGAGCACCTCCCTTCTTCTCCCGCATGTTCACAGACCCTGTGCATAATAAGCGCAATCTTTAGCAACTGTAAATCAAAACAAAGATATATAAATTCATATATTGGCGTATTGTAATACGTGGCCAAGGAACTCGGAATGATTCAAACATTCTGAACTATTACATGTGCGATGACATCATGCAGTGTGCAATGCCAGTGTTCCTCAATCTTATGATTAATAATGGCAGCGATGTGTAAGATATATTTGTCTCGGATAAAATGCAACGTACGTAGTAATATTATCAATGAATGTTACTTTAAAAAAAATTAAAAACATAACAGCCTACAATCTCGCGTACGCAAGATAACGATATTTTTTTCTTCTGCGAAATAAAGTAAAGATTACCGTTGCACAACAACGGCGCGTTCAGTTTAAACAATGAAACAGTGGAGCAAAAGAGTTTATAATTGCTTGTACAAATACGAATGACATTCTTCCTTAATTTATGTACCATATAAGTATGTATGCTCAATTAGAAAAGACAATAGAGGCAGTTGTTCGCTGCATCGACAAAAGTTATAGTCAGTCATGAAATATTAACAATCTAATTGCGCAACATACCTAACATTAATTACTATCGAAGATAACCGAACATGACATAATTGTCGAACATTTCTTATGCATTCTATTAATTATGCGAAGTCGCTCATAACTGTAAGAATATTAATTGTTGTATCCTTAACAAGGAACGGATGACCAATTCAATTTTTACCAGATGTACATACACGTATATAAGCGACACATGTACTTGTGCATCTTCTATGGGGATACATGTGCCTAATGTGTTAAATGTTATCATGTACAATACACGTATGTGCATATAACACATGTGTTGTCACTATAGGTCAATGAACTAAAGAGAATGTTTAGTTATACGTGCGAAATAACGATGGATAAATTACGTTGATAATTTCTAGGCTGGCTACCGACTCCACATTCAGTTTCACGGTGTTCCGCATACTGCCCCGTACACAAAAGCATTTTTCTCCATTCATGCATCTGTCGCGTTCTACGAATGACGTTTTCGCGGTAACGAAAGGGCACTACAATATCCGCAAACACTCGAGCCGATGATGCACAGCCCCGATGCAATCTCACATCTGATAAGCTCGTCTACGCGGCCGAAGTTGGATAAAAAGGTTCGCCAAGAATGTACATGATCCGTTTGCTCTCTTCGAAATACATACTGTTTGTCCCCCACCCCCCTTTACTTTGTAAACGACACACTCTCCTTTCCTCCCCCCCTTTACCGCACTCTCTTGCCCTGTCACTTCGTCCCTCCTTGTCAGACTCATGCCCACCCCCACAATCGCAGAACTTTTGACACTGTCCAACCATACTGGATCGTGTTTTACCGAGTGCAATCCACATGTGCAAAACGGGGAGGCAAAAATCCGCGCTGAACCGCGAAGAGAGGGGTAAAAAAAAAGTAAAAAAAAAACGGAAAGCGGCATATGAGCGTCGAGGACACAGTCTAAAGGCTGCGGAAAAATGGACAAGGAGAGGGGTGGGGGAAGAACTGATTGTGAGAGAATTAGTTCTACGATAGTCGGATCTCGTGGGCGTCAAACTTACCCTCTTTGCTCTTGGAGGCGGTCGAGCCCTTGTCTTGACAGTACATGATTACTCATTCGTTCGAACGCACGAAACACATCACATATGGGCGGTGACGCACTATGTGTGTGTGTGTGTACGTGAGAAGCTATGTTTCGTGGTGTTTCTCTCGGGCAGGTCAGGTCCAGTCCGGCGAGCACCTCCTTCACCTCTCCCGTACTTTGAACATCGATGGCAACTTACGATTCTTCTTTCCCAATGAACTGATCGCCATGAAAAATACACCACCGTCTCTTCGTTCACAGCTTAAGATCTCGCGCCTCTCGTAGGTGCTTTCCTATCGCGGTACGCGCCACCGATATTCCCCACCCCACCGGTTAAACCTTCCTAAAGGTTTTACACGCCTCGGCTCAACAATATCGTAGATATCTGTTGCGGCCAGAGGTTTCTCTGTCGCGACTTCCTGGATGTACGGCGGGTGCTCGCGCACGCCACCATTACCTCGAACAACTCATCCGCGAGAACAAACTTCTCCTAAGAAGTTCTGTATTCTCACAGCCCCACTGCCTCGCGCCACAGACAAAAGTCTGAAACTGGCCGATCCACATCAGTCCATGTGTATATAGTTTGCAGTGAGAGGGCCAGCCCGATCGGTTTTTTGATACTTCATTTAACGCCATCTCGACGTTGCTAGTGCAATCTTCTGGTGGTAGAGTTACGTCACGTTTGCCTGCTTTTCTTAATGTTTTTGATTACACTTGTAGCGTATTAACATATACGTGAAATTCACGAATGCCAGTTTCATTTAATAGAAATTATAAGAGAATTTAAAACCGGTTTTGTAATTGCTATGGTATTGCTATTGGAAATGAATTTCGAATAAATAAGTAGAAGCAGGGTTGACAAAGCATCGTACAATGTATCGAACAAATTGAAGTTCGCGACCCTCTGTTCATAGTGGCATTACAGCACGCCATTTATTTTTTCCTTCTTGCAAAGGTATAGTTTCATTTTCATTCGCATATCTCTGTAGTCATATGCATTTTACGCATGCATCAATGTATCTTATGGACTTTCGTGGCCCAACGTGACGGCCATACCGACTCAGAAATCCGACACTGATTTGAGCGTCCCCTGCTCATGAACAGTGATCACTTGAAGAACTATTATTTACTGAAGTAGTGGGGCAGGACTCATACGATTGTGTGAATATATGTGAATGCTTTGGGGAAATCAGGATAGCTATTTCTCGGTCAACGTTTCGGTAGGAAAATTGAGTTACGGTCACAGACGAGATATATGAATTCCTATATCTCGTCAGTGAAACGATCTCGTATATCTCGCCTCTGTGAAAAGATGCTAGAAAACTATCTGAACGCTCACAACGGTAGGAATTGTAATTTAAATAAAGTTAAAGAAAAACAAATATTAGTTTGACGGAAATAGTTTACTTATTCTATAGTGCAACAAACATTACAAACATTTGATTACACAGATGCGTTTGTTATTACTAATAAATATATTTGCATCCTACTATTCGACTAATATCCATACTGTAACACTTGCAATAAAAAATATTCAGTTCGATATGATATTCAAAAACACCCGCCGTAAGGAAAGAACATGACCCCCATCGCCCAATCAGCTACCAGCCAATCAGCGCAATCTATTTCAAAGCTCTCCTTCTTTCGACCAAGGGATCTCGTAGTGATTAGACGTGTTCAGAGTGCCCGTCGAATTACGGTATGTCACATAGTCTAATATATTCTTGAAGACAGGAAATGATATACATTGTTTTCGTTTCTCTGTCCTTCAAGTTTTCTGTGGTTTCTTTCTTAATATTAATGAATATTATGCACGAAATTAAGTAAATATTGTGCAGTGAACGGAATCACACCGCGCGGCGTGCATTTTCAAATCGACTCGAATATGCATATACATACGTATCATCTTTTACGTATGCGTATACGTATTCCAGCTCTGAATTCCATTATCTTGTAATATATTCTGCAGTTTCTAGCAATATTATCATAATATTGGTGATCTTTAATACATTTATCTCCAATTTCAGTTGGATTCTGTTTCATGGCGTCTCTTTCGCCTGCTTCGAATCAGAAATGGCGCGAACGCGACACTTTCAAACGGGAATGCGCAGGAGCAGAGTGACGCGGCGCCATATTGTTAAATCAAGTTCTCGCTGACAGGTAAGCGTTCCTCAAATTCCTTGTGGAAATAAGTAGAATTTTAGTAATATGTCTCTATTAAATTATAATTCGTACCACGCATAAAACTTGTATGATATACAGTCGCGTTGTAGATAAGTAGTAACATAATAGAAGCCATTATTTGCGGCTATATCTTGTTTCTGCTTGTGGTCGGGAAGCTTGTGTTTCGTGGAAAATATCAACAATATATCGCGAAACAAAAAAAGCCACTTATCGAGTAACGTGTGCGTTGAAATATTTCTAGGAAACACAAGCGATCGTAAAGAAAAATGGTGTTTGGTTTTAGTCGGATGTCGAACATAGCCGAACAGCAAAGGGCGATGGCGAAGATCGTCATTCTACTACTTGACGCCGAGCTGACAAAACGTATGGTAGACATCTCAGTGAGGTAAGTATCGAGGTGTGTATAATTTGTGACTGGTACTAAGATGAAACAACAACAGTTAAAATACTTACAAAAACAAATAGATATCTATATTTGATAACAAGCACTCGATAGGATGAACATGTTCTATTTCAGAAAATTTTGTGACCGCGTGCAATGCGGTCAGTAGAGTCAGTGGTTTCTCCGCAGTTTTCTAGTATTACCAGAGCAAGTGGCTCTGCTTAAATTTTCGTTTACAGTTTACCTACACGCGATTGTAGAGTCAGTGTTTTTCGCCTAGTAGTTATTAATTCGATTATCGGAGCACCGGTGCTCCTCTTCAATTATTTCAATCGCGATAGTAGCATCTTAATTTGTTCGCCGATGTAATTTACGGTCGCGTACATAGTCTTTTATTTTTATTTTTGTCTTATATTCGCCATCGGAAGCAGAGTCAGTGCATCACTGAGGGGGGTGTTTTATGCGACACTGATGAAGCGAGAAATGTAAGTATTTTTAAAACAAATCTCAGTTTTCTATGAAGAGTTAAATTCTGTAGATTTGGCAGTAGATTTTAATGTTTTTTGCTTTGCTGTTTAGTTACAGTTTGCATACTTCTTGGCGATTGAGTCCAATTGAGCTGCCCCGGTGATGTTCCTGATGTCTTCCACGAGTACTTGCACTCCTTTTGCAATCAACGAGTTGGTGAGTCGCATGTGTTTTGGTTCCTCCGGTCCCCAATTATGCCGTAGGACGATTGGTCCGAAGCGGCACGGGTGACTGGTTGTATTTTTTAGTAATTTTGCGAGCATAGTGACTACGGGAATAATTTTTATACCCGTTAGTTGTGACGTTATTTTCATGTCTATTATTTCTTATACGAGGTTAGATCTGCCTTCTTGTACTCCGCGTTTTTTAATATAAAAAGATTAAGGACCATGGAAATATTTCTTACTCAAATAAATATTTGATCAAAGAAGCACTGATCCTGTAGGTTCCTCTATTTCGATAAAAATATATGATGACAGTAACAAATACATTGCACAAATGTACATATATTGAGGAAATTGCATATTAAATTTGTAATTGCATTTATAATCAGTTGAAATTTGTTTTCACTGTTAAGCAGTGCAGAAGTCGGATGCCCCCCGACTTCGTTACTGCAAGTGCTACATGATTATAACAATCATGTATTAAAGTAAATAAATATAACGATACGTTTATTGAAATCAGCATTGAATATGCATAGCCAATGATAGCATTTAATATTAATTTTCATATGCTATAGTCGAGTCCATTTCGAATGAAATTTATTACACATTATGTACAAGAAGGCACTTTGTATACGGGTAGATTTTCAAATCGGAGTAACTATCTTGAACAATTTACTTCGATTAAGGAATCACCTGAGGCTTATTTAATATCTTGTCTATTTTCCAAGTAAATTTAATTGCATTACTTATTCTAGTAAAATCAGTTTCAATGACAGTCATTTCCCTTAATAAATAAATTATTTATCAGTAATTTTTGAGTCTTTATTGATATTTCATATATTACAAAGTCGAGTCATGTTTAAAGAGATTGAAAATAAAATATATTATTAGCTGTTGCAATTTTACGTGTACTAATCATCTTTTTAGATCAGGATTTTCAGGTTTAATCCCTTCCGTGTTGATTGCCAGGAACTCACTCACGTGCCCAGGTGCTACTTGGGTGAGTGAGAGGCAATGGGCACGATGATCATATGGTTTTTAAATTTCTAACAATGTTTGGCGGCTGACATTTGCTAGTGCACCGTGCACGACGTATTTTCCATACCGTGTGTGTGTGTGGGTTAGGCCGTGGAATTGCGTCGGCTCGGGAATTTCATAACAAATTATAATACTATGATTTCATAAATAGCAATATGTTTTACAATTGCAAATACACATTGAATGCCGTAACGAATTATGAAAATATGGCAACGAATAGAGTACTATACAAACCAAGCGTACATAGTAGAAAGAAAATGTACAATATACATATTTGAGCAATCAATATTTCATACGCAAGTAATGCATAAGCATATACGTTTGCGCAAATTTACGCAATGGTCACTAGCCTTTGTCAGCCGATTTCAGGAACTGGTACGTACCCTTAGAGTGTGAATGATTGTATGCCAAGCTCGGGTGTCGGAGGCGTCCCGGGACGTCTCTCTAGTGTAGGTTCATGCGCCCGAGTGTTTGATTGAGAAACGTTGAATGATGTGTGTTTGTGTGAATGCTTTGCCATTTTTTAAATATAGGTCTAGGTAGGATAGGTAGTATACCTTCTGGTGTGCCTGATAGATATAAGTAGGTAGGGCCGGGCAGGTTGACACAGTCTCTGATCGGGTAGGCACTATTTCGCGTGTTCAACCTGTTTCAGGAAATCTGATTTGAAAAGTCGACGGCGAAACTGTGGCGCGAAAGAGAATGCGTTCGCCTCTGGCTTTGCCTATCGATTTTTCGAATTTTTCGCGGTCGCGATCGCGATTTGGTCTCGAAACGAACGTGTCACATTATGCTCGAGGCTGCACGTGTAGGCGATGATCGATTACAATTTTAATCGCAATCTTTACGATTTTCTGTAATCGCAAATTTTACGATTTTATTTGGTCGTGATTCGTCCACGTGTGTTCCGTTTAGCTACGCGATTTAGCCTTTTATTTAGTTTTGTTTGTTTGCGAATAGAGTCTCGAGCCTAGACTAAGTTTCAGCGAGCATTGCGCCCGAAGAAAAGAAGAGGCTAAAAGCCGAAGAGGCCCGACAAACTGTCTCTCAAGAGGGCAACTATCAATGGCTCTGCATCCTTCGGATGGAGAGTCATTCTTTGTTATTATTTTGTCACTATGCTCGCTTTTGTATGCCGTAGTTGTAGTTTATTGTTTGGCCGGCAGTATTGCCCGGCCCGCCGTCATCGCATTGGCCAAAACGCGATTTTTATTAGCGTCGCGTACGATTGAATACGGTTTGCATTAGAGTTGCGAATAAAATCACATCGCGATTGCAACTAGAGTTACGGATAGACCCAGGTCGCGGCATTTTTTTTACAGGTGCGATTAAATATATCGTGGTTTGAATTAGAGTTGCGAATTAATACAGATTGCGGCTTGAATTAGAGTTGCTTTTGTATTAAATTGTACTTGCGATACGTACTTGCTTTTAGCGTTGCGACAATAATTTTCGCGTTCCTTTCCTACACAGGTTTTAATTAGCACTTACAGTGCTGCGATATCTTTCTATCGCGAATATTTTTCTTAGATTTTCATATAGTGTTGCGATGATAAATGGTCGCGATTTTTAAGTAGCGTTGCGACCACAATGAAATGCCCAAATTGGTTCCTGAGTCACGAACATTCATAGAATGTATTTGAATTACGTGCATGCTAATTTATATTATATTGCTTATTCTTTAGTTTAAGTCAGGTCTAACTGAATTTCTATTTTCAGCTTTCGCAGTAATGAATAATTTTAATACATGCTATTTACTTAAACTAACTATAAGCTAATGTGTATTATAATCTCTATTTTTGACTTCAAAAGGTTTAACAGAATTTTTATTTTCAGCTTTCGTTACAATTATTTATTTTAATACATTTTACTTACTCAAACAATGTATAAGCTAATTTATATTGTAATGTTGATTTTTTAGTTGATTTAGGTTTAACAGAATTTTTATATCCAGTTTGCATATCAACCGCGCTGCAAATATACATCAGAAGGAAGTAGCGTTTAATTTGTAAATAATAATTTTTGTAAAGTCGCAGCAACCTCCATGTGGTGAGACCTGGGCAATCGATTTTATTTACCATACAGTTACCAATTTTAACACTTATACTTTTGTGATTTAATTGTTAATTATATGGTAAAAATGTCGAGCAAATTGGCTGCGATTTTTTAAATTTCTCCTATTATCGATCGAAATTATCGATAGTGCTGACCATCGATATTTCTCCACCACTACTCCCTAGCAGAGAGTAAGAAGTCCCTATGCGCCGATTGACACTGTTCCCCATGTACACACGTATACATACACTATACATTAAGTGCACACGGATATCAGCCGCCATTTTGTTCCTACGTTTGGCAACTCTGGTGCATACTTTCGCGTTGTGAGTCGGCGAAAAGGAAAAGCTGAAAACGGCTTTCAAGACATTTCGATTTATTGCAATTTTTCGGACCGCGATTCAACATCGAGCGATGTCGAGTACAGAGAAAAAGCCATTTCGCCGGCTGCCCACAGATGTTCTGCCATATCATTATAATATTGTTTTGTCACCCAATCTGAAGACTTTTGTCTTCGACGGCAAGGAGGATGTGCATATTGACGTAAGCTTAATCGAACTAGCTCGAACCGTTAGAACATTAATTATCCACACAGATCGTTGTGAATTTGTAAATCGAATGATGGAAGAGGAAGCGTTAACCATATGGCAAACCTAACCACAAAATATATTTGCTATATATGTATATAGGGCGACTTTCATTGTAGCCTTATGTGACAATACATTTAAAGGCAATTCTCTTATCTTGTTTTATCTATACTTCATATTCCGATTGTGTATACAGTGTTAAAAGCAGAACATGATAAGATAACTGCCCAAGAAGTACTTCATTTCGAATTTTTCCTGTTAAAGCACTTTGTTACATAAAGACTCCGCTCCTGTAGCCTTTTTCTTAATTAGCTATGACTTTTCATTTTTACAGGTAAGACAGTCCACGGATACTATTGTCTTAAATTCATTGGATATCGACATAAAGACCGTCACTTTCAATACCGAGGATGGAAAAGTCATTCCAACGAAGCAGATTAAAATCTGCGCGCCCGAAGAGACAGCTACTTTGGTTTTCGATGAATGTTTGCCATTGGGCAAAACTGGATACTTGAGCTTGGAGTTTGTGGGAGAACTTAACGACAAAATGAAGGGCTTTTACAGAAGCAGATATGTTGGGTACTGTGATACCACGATAATACAATAAAAATACCGATTAGAAAAGAAAGTGACAGGAATAACATTTTTCTTATTCTAAGAAGTTTTCATTTCCAAATTGTAAATGTTGAATGTAGAATTTATGACCAGCCTCTCACATTTTGTAGAGAAAATAAGTGGAGCGCTGTAACTTTCTTGTGTCCTACATCGGCGCGTAGGCTTTTCCCCTGCTGGGATGAACCAGTAATAAAAGCTACTTTCTCGATACAACTTGTACTTCCACGCGACATGTCGCTCACTGGCTTATCAAATATGGTAATAAATGCTTTGTACTCTCAAGTAACAAGATTCTTTGTATGCGTGCAGAACCAATGGGACTGTTGAACATGCGGCGGTAACTCAATTCGAGGCGACAGATGCTAGACGTTGCTTCCCATCCTGGGACGAGCCAGCACACAAGGCCACCTTTGATATTAGCCTTATTGTACCAACGGGTCTTACAGCACTGTCCAATATGGTAAGCAGCGTCTAGCACTTGCGGTTTTATCTAATCTCATTTTCTTTTTGTTATTCACAATAAATCTACTCCAATCTTCAGAATTTCAAAAGAAATACCTGCCCGTTTGTTTCAGCCCATCAAAAGCAGGGTGACTAACGAAGCAACCGAAACGTTAGTATTCGAGCGGACACCAATCATGTCCACGTATTTAGTAGCGGTGGTAGTTGGTGAATTCGATTACATAGAAGACAAATCGAGCGACGGTGTACTGGTGCGTGTGTACACACCAAAATCGAAGAAAGAGCAAGGACAATTCGCACTGGAAGTAGCAACGAAAGTGCTACCGTATTACAAAACCTACTTTGGCATCGCTTATCCGCTCCCGAAAATTGATCTCATTGCGATCGCTGATTTCTCATGCGGCGCTATGGAAAATTGGGGCCTGGTCACGTATCGTGAAACCTGTCTCTTGGTAGATTCTGAGAATACATCAGCGGTTCGAAAGCAATGGATCGCACTAGTGGTAGCGCACGAACTGGCGCACCAATGGTTTGGAAACCTTGTCACCATGGAGTGGTGGACGCATCTGTGGTTGAACGAGGGTTATGCATCGTTCGTAGAATTTTTATGCGTTGCCCATCTGTTTCCAGAATACGAAATCTGGACGCAATTCGTCTCAGACACGTACATCAGAGCCCTAGAATTGGACGCCCTGAAGAACAGCCATCCCATCGAAGTACCGGTGGGTCACCCTTCGGAAATTGACGAGATTTTTGACGACATCTCCTACAACAAGGGTGCATGCGTTATTCGCATGCTGCACTCTTACATCGGCGACGACGATTTCAGAAAGGGTATGAATTTGTACCTGAAAAGATACAGCTACGCGAATGCTGAAACGGAAGATCTCTGGGGCGCCCTGGAAGAAGCGAGCAATAAGAATGTGCGCAGCGTAATGTCTACATGGACCGAGCAACAAGGATTCCCTGTTGTTCGAGTCCAGTATCGGCAAGAAGGCAACGATCGTATCGTGTCGCTGTCCCAGGAAAGATTTCTCGCGGACGGTTCCCCGGATACCGGAAGCAGTGTGTGGATCATACCAATTAGCATAAGCACGTCGAAGAATCCGGAGGAGTGTGTACTTCAAGATCTCTTGGATGAAAAAACGAAAGAATTCCGAATTAAGGACGTTCCCGAGGATCATTGGGTGAAGCTGAATCCGGGAACGATCGGCTTCTACAGAACTCACTATAGCCCAGAAGCATTGTCCCTCTTGCTGCCAGCTGTGAAAAAGCATGCGTTGCCTCCGTTGGATAGATTGGGCTTGCTGGACGATCTGTTTGCTATGGTGCAAGCCGGCCATGCCTCTACCGTCGAGGTACTCCAACTCATGCAAGCATTCCAACATGAAGACAACTTCACGGTATGGGTCAGCATAGTGAATTGCTTGGGAAAAATCGGGGTTCTCCTTTCTCATTTGGATTTCTACGACACGTTCGAAGCATTCGGCCGCAAGCTATTGCGCGACGTCACCAACAAACTGGGCTGGGATCCCAAACCAAACGAAAGCCATTTGGACACGCTTCTACGGTCCCTTGTATTAGGTCGTATGGCAGCTCTAAATGACGAAGATACAATACAGGTGGCGAAGAAGAGATTCGAGCTGCACGTTTCTGGTACTACGCCAGTCGTAGCCGATTTGCGCAGCGCCGTGTATCGAGCCGTACTGTCTGTCGGCGACGCTGACACGTTAAAGACAATGTTGAGGCTTCACGACGAGACAGACCTCCACGAGGAAAAGGACAGAATACTGAGAGCCTTGGGCGCTATCAAGGACGAAGCCCTGCTGGCAAAGGTCCTGGACTTCTCGATGAGCGAAAAAGTAAGATCGCAGGACACGGTGTTCGCCATTATGTCGGTGGCGATGACGTACAAAGGTCGCAAGATAGCATGGCAATTCTTCAAGGATAATTGGAAGACGTTGCTCGACCGTTACGACGGCGGTTTCTTAATCTCGAGATTGGTGAAATTCACAACGGAGAACTTCGTCAGCGAGGAATGGGCCAAAGATGTCGAGCAATTCTTCAAGGACCATCCGACGCCGGGAACCGAGAGAACGGTCCAACAAAGTCTCGAATCGATCAGATTAAACGCGGCATGGCTTGCCAGGGATAAAGACTCTATCAAGGAATATCTGATCAGTCAAGTTTAGTGGTGGCACGCACTATATCTCGCAATTGAATTCTTGTTTCTGCCTTGTTACAGTTTCTGATACAGCAAGAAATTGAGAGGGCGATATCATGCGATTATGCGAGCGTTTCAAACAGAAAGGAAAAAAGAACGGTTGCTTCGAGTCAGTTTATAGGAGGGGCGAATCAGAGATTCTCTTCTAACGCGCGACATCGTAGAATTTTTGTTCATATGCTTTTTCACATATACATACGAGGATTGCTTAAAGGGTAACGCGATTACGTTCATGGTTGTTCATTGTTTAGTTTGTCAGTATTTTTCAAACGAATGTACAGGCACGGGCACTGTAACATGATATTCGTGGTATATTACGTCGATGGTATTTTTATATTGAAGCATGCACAGATTTTGGCATTTATTTTCTCAGCTCCGTGTTTCACGGGCGTGAAGTTTTCCTTCCAGCGAGTACGATGGCTCAGATTCGCGCATTATGGTTTACCACTTTTGTTTCGCGTTTAAAACGAGTGGAACAAGGAGAAATGGAAACAAGCGTGTAGCTGCAGAAACGCATTTATATCACATACCATAATCGAGAAAATTGAAATAAATACTTTTACGCTTGTATCCGATCGATTGTATACGTATACAAACAACCCCATCCAGAACGATCACCTCACCCGATGAATAAGTACAATGATTACCTGAAATATCCAATAATCATAGTTTACATACGAGGATGAGCCGATAGTTATTGGAATTGTGCTTATGAAATTTATCAAAGGAGCTTTATATTCTTGCCTTTTAACCCACTTGGCCCTTCGGTACACAAATTTCGTTATAACCACTGAATGAAATGTGCTTAGTTGAAAGATAAATCAAGTATGCACAGCTTCCATTTGCCGTTGATCCGGGGAGAATTTATGGCCTCTTAAGACAGTTTTAAGTGGATCGAACAAGTGGTACTCAAAAGATCCAAAGTGAATACGATATCGTGGATATCCTACAGTCTATCCTTGATAATTTCATCGATTAAAATTTCCCACATATGCAGTGGGCCAAAAAAGTATTCATACAGTGCATAGGTTCACTTGCAACCTCATTATTTTGGTGTTAAGACAATTATTCCTAAAACAATATGCATCTGTACATCTGTAAAAGCATAATTGATGTGCTCACTGTATGAATACTTTTTCGGCCCACTGTATATACCGCTATCTAAAGTGTGCGATGCGTACTTGCCATATCTCTTTACGACGAAGATTTTGCTCAAAGGATCATGCATGTGTACGTTGAAAGCCAATTCAATTATATCGACAAGCAATGCAGAATCAAAAATTCATGAGCGTTCTAAAAAATGTCTTTATTCAGGACAACTATCGTCTCGCGTAAACCGATACTTCCCATCAAGTACACCAAACCCATTAACCCTTTCGCTCCAGTGCGCAACAAAAAATAAAAATGCCCTCCACGCACGAAACCGTACGGATTTCATAAATAATCGAGAGCTACACGTCTAAACGCTCAGATAATACATTCTCTAATCGCCCGAGGTATAATTCGCATAAATAATTGCAACAATGATGCATCGTCGCAGAGACCATTTGCATTTCTACGAAACAGTTGCTGAATACCCGCGAGCAGCGACACGATTGAAAGAAAAAATGATCGATCGTTTAACCGAAAGGTTCGCGTATCTCGAGCAGTCCATAAGGTCCACCCCTAAGCCACCAATCCATACCGCCCTCCGCCCTGAGAATCAAGCGATGGAAGCACGCCTGTGCGAGCAGAAGTTGTATCGTCCACTTGAGCGTCGTTACACGCTCGCAAGGTGACACTTGCCGAGTACGAGTTCGGCTCCTTATCCCCGGCATCGATCAGCCCTTTCAGTCCGGCGTAGGAGGGTGCACCGTGAGTCAGCCTCCACTTTCATTAGCGCGTGCACGCGCGTATCCGCAGCTTGGTTGTTCGCGTCGAGCAGTCACCAGCCACCCTCTTTCTCCCTCTGCCCCGCGTGCTTTCCCCGTCTCTCCATGAATACGAAGCGAACTCGAGTGGCCGAAGGGACAAGAGAAACCAGGCCGGGGACACAGGCGCTCGGACGGAATCAGTTCCCGTGGGTATCCCATGGACTCGTGGTTCCCAGGAACGCGCACGCGACCCAGGGCAGGGAAACCGATCAATACGGGAACTTGGCGAACTCCTACAACGATACGGCCACCGGTCTGTCCTCTCTCCTTTCCTCGACGAGGACGACCACCGGCGGCAGCCTCCACCCTCGCACGTGTGCGTGGATGATTACGTACACGTGTGCCCATTTAAGCCCACCCCGCCGCGTGTGTCGCGGATTTATCGCTTTCAGCGATACAGCGACCGGGGAAACGACCTAACGAGAAGAAACTGCCGATGGGGATCGTTGCAGGCGAACGAACGGGAAGGCGTCCTTCTTTTTTCTTTTTTTTCCGAGCCAACGCTCCCGGGATATCCCGCGAACGGGTTGCGGTTCCATCTGCGAATACGTGGACAGTAGCAGGGTTCATTAGTTGATTTTATCTCGCGTAATGAACATCGCCTGTTTTAGGAGGAATGGGTACAGGATGTCTCATTGGAATTTGGTCGGTGATTAAAAGTCTTTACGCTAAATGTTCCGCGCGATTTAGCGTAATGTGCGCGTTGCATGGGGGGTGAAAGGATTATGGTGTTAGACGGATCTCTGGGAGTCGAGATTGGCCAGCGGGGGCCGGCGTAATCGTGGTAAGCTTTCGGGGAGAAACTTGTCGCGGATTGGACGTGGAATCGTGGGACCGGTATTATTTATTCGGGTGTAGCGGACGTTTCGGTGACTTGTAAGTAACGTGCTTGCCGCGAAGCTCGTGGTATAGCACGTTAATTGAAAGGAATGCAATTTTGCACGAAGATCTTATCCGGCTACCTATTTCTCCTTTCACTTTTTTGCTTTCCTATCAATTTCAGGCATGTAGGAGGACTTCGACGGCGACGGCATCCACTGCGGCAGTATGCTCCGTGACTTGTTTTTGAATTCCTTTTTACCGAGGAGCGCGCAAAGGATCTGGGATTTGTTTGCGAGAGAATAGTGATACACAGAGTGCTGGTATGGACACAGTTTGCATTTTATTTCGCGCGCGAGCAACAGGCTCGCGCGCCAAGTATACTTACACTTTACAGCCTTTCAGTCTTCGCGAATATACAATAGTTACGGGGAAATCTCTAAATTATAATATGAAAAGCAATAACAACGATAATAATCATGTAATAATAATATAATAATAATAATATAGAATCGACGATTCCGACTAATGTATTAATAATCATAATACAAATAGTCCGCTTGATGTATCTACAAGGTGAGTTCAAATAATACAGGTTCCGATCGACGTGACGATAAACAATTCTCTTCCACGCGAAATCGACGACACGAATAGGGGGGTCGATCAATTTACGATCGATCGTCGACGAGGAAGTGTTTGCGAATTAAAAACAGAAAAGAAAACATCAGAAACAAAGAACATAGTATGAAGAATGCATTTCTACGATATTAAATGGAACGAAATCACTCCTCGATCGACTGGCGTCAGTTTAGTTGAAATTAATATCGAACGAAGCAAGGGGGTACAAATTTCCCTCCGTTATTTCGTTGCGACGCAAAACGTAATTATTTAATCGCGCGAAGAAATCGATCGATCGTCTTTGCGACGTCGGGAAACGATACACAGTACACATGTAACGCAGCTCGGGCAAGGAAAGGATTGCAAGGATCGTGGGACAGAAGGGCGAGGAGGTGGCGAAGGGGGGAATCGATTAAGATGAGAAGGGAGGTCGTGCGAGGAATGCGGTGAGTTTTATGTACAACTATTTACATCTTTCCTCGAAGAAAGAAGTTACATCGGCCCTAAGGGCTGCTTCTTCGTCTTTCTTCCATGCCGGCTTCGTTCTTCGCCTTCTAGCGCCGCCTCGAGATGTCGAATGCATCCTCTTCCCGATGCCAGGCCTGCGTGTATTCCCGGAAGGCCGAGGAAATCCCATTCTTCTAATCCCGATATACCTGAACATCAGGATCTTTTACCTGTCTTCTTTCTTCATCCGGACCTTCGAATCTTCGAGAAATCTCTGTACAATCGAGGACGGTCACGAAACACGTTTGCAGCGACGTCCTTCAGCCGGAACGCTGGCACAAAGGGCCGAGTCCTCTCATTCAACTCCCCAAAGAAAACTCGGAACAAATCCCGCGACATCGAAGCTCGGAGGTCAAGCCGTCGGCCCACGAGGACGAGAAGCTCTTAGTGACCTGGACCTCACTGGAGCTGCTTCACCGACACAGGTCACCGTTCCGCAACCATTCCGGTCATCGTGGTCGTCGTCGACGCGGTTGCCGCTGTTGGCACGGCCGTCGTGGCGTTCAACAACGGCTGCAACGGCTGCCTCGTCGTCGTCGTTTTCGTCGCCGGCGACTCCTGGTGCACGTTCGTCTCCTCCAGGGTCGTTTGAAGATCGCAGATGTACTCGATCACCCTTTGTATAACTTCGAGCTTGGACAGCTTCCGTTTCCTCGGCATGTCGGGTACCAAGGACCTCAGCTTCGTCAGGTAGGCAGCTACTTCCTCTGCCTCCAAGTCTCGACGGGTCCCATTGATCCCGAGACTATTGTGCAGACCACCACGACTCGGGGGAACTCTGCCGCCCAAAGGACTCACCACCATCGCCTTCATATTGTATTTGGAAAAATGTTTCCCCTCGCTGGTCGATACCGACGAACGTGCGCGCCTGTTTCGCAGACTTCGAAGAGGATGTGGGTCGGAGACTAATTCGATCAGGCACACCTCCGAAACGTACGGACGTTTTAACTGCTGAACGCTGCTGGTGCACGCACCCCGTGTATTTATCGATCGAAGCAACCCACCGAAGCGCACGGGACGATAGCCGAAAACGCTCGCAAGTTCGAGCAAGGATCTGTCTTATTCCTTACACTTTCCGTGCACTTTCCGTATATGCTGTGGATTCTTGGTGATTTTTCAAGCAGCCTCGGGTATTTTAATGCACTAACGTCACACACAGTTTCAATAGTTCTCGTCCGAACAGATTATCACGAGCTAATTGTCACTCGCGAGGAGCATCGCTCGAACGAACTGACTGGTAATTTGGGAAAACAAATTTTTCTAATGCCTATTTCAGCGCAACGAATATGCAAGGAGAGCAGTATGCAGCACGATTCGTACAACCGACACACTGCGCTCGACTGATCGAAGTCAACTGGCCTCCGCCCCTCACCTGCGTCTTTATATAGCCTCCCCCCACCCCGCACTGTTCTACCCGTGACGCCTCCACCACTCGTACAGCGCAATCGCTGCCTGAACAGAATAGCGTTGGACTCGAATCGCTCACGAAACGGATTGTTATCTGACCTATTTACACGTGCACTTTGGTAAATATTTATGTGCATGCAATTTCTTTTTTGTACAGATGAAAAAATGCACGATACTCGCGATCAAGATACAGGTACGATTTAAAATAATCGCGTTTGCACCGTACTTGACGGCTGGGGTTATTTGCAGGTGCATGCGAACTCAGTGTCGATTTTGTTTTAAATCAATTACTTTTTAGCAGCAATATCTCGTTCGCAACGTTGGATGAATTCTATTTCCTGTAGCGTTATGTTTTTACGATCAACAGCAATTGTCAAATAATTCCGTTACTATTTACAATACGGAAGTGCTGATTAATTTATTAACGCAAGATCGATTGCCATTTTTACATTCTTAAATTAAAAACGCGTCACATTCCCTTAACTTAATTTCTCATCGCACGCTAAGGAACGTGATGCGCAAGTTAAATAAACATGAGCAACTTACACCTCGCTTAAAAAGTTCTACCGTTCACGGATAAACTGCCTCAAACCATAATATCCGCGATTCTACTCATCTCCCTGGAACGATCTCCACCCTCACCAGAAAAAAAGCAAAAAATACCAGTCCACAGCAAATTCCATTCTCAATCAGACACCTTTCCCCAAGCATTCGCAACCCGCGAGCGCCTCGTCTTTCCTCCATTCACAACCGGCAGACCGTGCCGCCGGATGAAAGAACAGAGGAGGCTGAAACAGCACGAAGGGGAGAAAAAAAGAAACAGGCGAGGAAAATCCCTCGTGGCCACGTCGATACACATATCGCAGCCGGCGGAAGAATAATTCGCGGAAAGGCGCGACCAGGATCGCCGCCAGGAATTCGCGCCCTGACGCCTGCTTCTCTGTCTCTGTCTGCTCGTCCCCGATATAACCTTGTTCCAGCGAAAATCGTTCAGCTCGAAGCCCACCGTAGTCGGGGGTGTTTGACGACCATGGGACCGGAGGCGTCGGCGGGACAAGCCGGGCGTGGAAGAGAAGGGCGACGCCGCTAAAGCTAAAGCTGCCCACGGCGGAGGGGTCGAGGGGGGTAGGGGTAGAGAGCGCGAAAGCGTGGGTGGGGAAGGGTGCGCATGAGGGGTTCGTGGCGCGGGTGGAACGGCGGGAGGAGGGGTAGGGAGACACAACCATTGTTGAACGTCCGGCGGCGCCAGCCACTAGCCATCACGGCTACCACCACCATGAACCGCGTCCTCGTCTCACTACCACCATGACCGGCGGCAACCACCGTCCACGTCCATGCTCATGGTTCACGAGCTCTCGCGGCACCGTGCACCGCCAACCTGTACACCATGATTCCGGCTACGATTTTCTGTGCATGCACGTGTACACACGTGCGACGGCGCGCGCGCTCGCGCGCGCCTGTACGTGCGTACACGGACGGACGAAGTGGTATCAGCGCCAAGCTTCTTTCGCCTTCTTAACTTTGCGTGGCCTTCGTGTGCGTGTAGGAAGTATATGTACGTGTACAGATGTGTGCACACAAGACAACGCTATTGCAATCTTCTTCTGGAGAGTGGTTCGTCGACTCGCTTGCACGTCGTGACTCTCTCGTTACTGGGCGTCTCGTTACCGGTCGCCGGGACAAGAACCCACCCGATGTCCGGCGCTTGCAACCGAGGGAGACCTTTATTATGCGCTACGCTTCGTATACGAGTCCCCGGGGACATCCAGCAGAAATTGCGCTCGGCGGAGAAGCAAGGGTGATTCCGAATTCATGGGGTGGTTTTGTGAAGGACGGTAGAAGAATATAGGAGGTATCTGGGGGATACTGTGCATACATATGCATATATAGTGAGCTGTAGGGTTGGCGAAAATGGACGACGAGAGCGGACGGTATGTGGAAGGTTAATGAGGGGCAGGTAAAAATGTTGAGCGGCAGATTTTTCTGCGAGCCTTATCGAGGAAAGAAAAGCTGATACGTACCGGGTACGTTCGTACGTGAGTAGATACGATTTGAGCAGGAGTGTGCTGGACTGTGCTTATTCACGTTGCCGGTATCTATGCAATGTTTCAGAGTGCAGTAAAATGAAAAAGACGTGGGAATGAATGCTGAGAGGAGCGTAAGGTTCTATTTTGCGAACGTAGGTTTTGGTAGAACGGTAGCGGGTGTACAAAGTTGTATAAAATTGCGGGTATTGGACACAGGAGTTTTATGTAATAGTTTCAGACAAGGGAACATTCAAACTGTCTGTCTCCGATTTCGATGAAACTTGGTGGATGTATTAAACAGGTACAAATAAGGGACACGTATTTTTTATAGCGGTCCAATTGCAAGTTTAGGGGGTGAAATCACCCCTCGAAGAGAATGCAGAATGTTCTTTTTCGTGAAATATCGCTAGAGATATTAAAAAAAAGTATGAACAGAACTTGCATCGCTTTATTGCGTTTAGAAAACTGCGTAAAAGTTTTGTTTGAAAAATGCATGTTCTTGTTCCGTGGGTTTAAAAAAAGAATGTTCACACATTTCAAATGCTAAGTATTATATATAAATTCAAATCCTGAACACTGTGCTTTCGCCATCGACTGTGTAAACGTCCAATGGCTCGTTATTTCTACTGAAACAGGCATTTCCGTGGCATCATAGCTTTCGTTTAACTTCCCCCGACGAAAATACAGAGCATCCATGGCGTGCACCGGTTAATCAGATAAAATTTTCGAAAAGCTGCGATCAGTTATCGATCGCGGTGCTGGCTACGCGCGAGCGTGACACATCGCAGTGAATTTATCAAGTACAGACACACCGAGACACAATAGTACCTACCATATGCACTTAATACAAATCATTCCGAAAAAATGTAATCCACGCTTCGATTAAATCATGATACGTACATCGTTGATCGCGAAACACCTAGCACGATTATTCCCCATAGTGTTCGGCTGCACGAGGAAGATTAATGTTTTATCGATGGCCAACGAAGGAAATCATCTGCCTAGGCAATACAAAGGCAATACGAAAAACAAAAGACAGAAACGAAGGGAGGGGAACGGACTGTTGCGGTAGATGAAATAATAAGCTTGCGCTTAGGAGTAGCACGCGGCGCGGCGAGCGTACAAAGCGGAGAATCCGGCGATACGAGCGTGATAATGGGAAACGCAAGCGTAACAGGGCGCGCCTCATTGCCCGCAAAATCCCGTCGCGATAAAGATGTTAGATGTCGTGAAACGCGTACCCAGTTGGTCGAGATGGAAACCGCAGTTTTTCGCTTACCTGAAAGCGAAGGCGCGAGTCTGGCCGATGTTAAGCAGAAACGAGCGTAACGGGAAACGTGGAAGAAGTACGCAATTCGCGATGTTTTGCTAATCGCGGAATTACGAGAAACGTGCGCCGGATATGCCGTTTATTTGACGACCAGGTGCGAGACGGGCGAGAAACGAATAATTGGAAGAAATAGGAAACGGCGTGGCAGTAATAATTATACGCGTGATCAAAGTATGGAACTGGTGACGAGTACAGTTTTAGTATATGCCCGTCGATGAATTGGTAATTCGTTTTTTTCTTTATTTTTAAATGGAGTAATTCGCGGATATGGTAATAGATTTGTAAATGTGAATATATTCGAGTAGATAATAATTAACAGAATAATATAGTACGCACAGTGGAATTATTCAGGTGGCATTAGATTAATACATCGAAGAGCATTGCTGTTGTATATATTTGTACGCATACAAGCAAATATTTATTAACACTAAAACTACCAAGTAACTCAAACAGACTTGCTTCAGATTTGTTGCTTTAAAATTATTAATGTATAGGTATCGTAGTAGCTATTTATTACGACTTTTAATAAGACAGAACGACAATTGTATATCTGTATTAAATGTTCATTCAACGACATTCGTGTTCTTAACACTAGGACTACCAAGCCAGTCAAAATGACTGGTTTTAGATTTCTTGCTTTAAAGTTATTAACATATAGGTATTGTTGCAGCAATTCATGACGACTTTCAATAAGGCAAAATGAAAATTATATATCTTTATTTAATGTCCATTCAACCATTTTCGTGTTCATAATCTGTCTAACGTATATTGTCTAAATAGTACCAAAACCTATCGGTAGTTTTAGTGTTAATCTGTCTAACGTATGCTATCAAAGTGCTACCAAAATTCGGTTCGTTATAAGTTATAACGCAATGTCGTTCACAATTTCTCCGCGATAAAAGTATGATCTTACAAACTCCATCGATATTTAACATCGCACCGTGCTCGAGTCACATAATTCTTTAATTCCATCACCTTAAACCCATCTTTACATCTCTATCACCCCCGCAATTCGCAAACCCCTTTGTTCAAGCTAATCTGCATGAACGCCATCAACAAACAAAAGTCCACTGGAATTTCAGATCGCTTATCGCCATACTTCTGCAACAACACGAAACAGTAACGCATAACTCGACAATGCTGTAATCCCTCGGCCGATCGCGATTCGTGCGCTGAAAAACGGGCAAACAGCAACCGTACCTGGCGGTATTATTTCACCGAAAATGAGTTTAACGAACCTGGCGATACCGGATGATTAAGAGATCGCGGAGATGCCCGCCGTCGCAGAAACCGACGTGCCAATGGGCGCGAGAATTCCATGGAAAATTACAGGGAATAAAATCGAACGAAACGCCTCCGTGAGACTCGGGCACTTGCGCGGTTACATACCTGAGCAACCGGATCTCATTGACTTCTTGACCTTCATGTTTAAGAAATGGAGTTCCCTTGACCTGGGAATAAATAAACTGACGAAACCGCCGCTCCGCAATATCACTTTAACCAAAGCGTATTTATACTTTTCCCTGGTATCGTGACTCTATTACGCGTATGCAAAGTATTAAGTGCTATACTCCGGTAATTGAAACTGGATACCCGACGCCGTTCCTTTATCTGTTATTATGGGATCGCCAATCGGGGAACACGGGTTACACGTAATGACCGGGAGCCCCTTCTAACTCGCTTAATTTCGTTAATTAATTGTTAGAATCGATCGCCCCCGGGCGTTGCCGTGCCGCACCCGCGCCGTTTCTGTTCCCGTTCTTCGTTACACGTGTGTCAAAAGACGGGGCCCTGATATTTATTGGTGTCGTATTATCTCGTTGCGTTACGGGTCGAATTTAACACGAGGTACGTAAATTTCATTGCTCTCAGGCCGTGAGCGGAGGGACGAGTGTATAAATTGTTACATCTCGACGCTTTTGAACGTTTCCAATCGTGCGGACATCGTACGCTCTGGCACTGGCTGTTCGTTTTCACGTTTATTGTTCGAAATGTATTACTTCAAGGAAAAAATAGTTGGAATATTATTTTGAAGCTTCTATTTTTGACTGTTACGTGAGCTGCCTTTTATGCGTTCTCGAATTGATAGGACGAGCAAACGGTCTAGACCGAGCGCTTCCGCCGTCAGAAAAAAACTCGATGTACATACACAGCTTGAAACCGGAATAGTACCACGTTACGTGAAAATTCTACAGAATACTAACGTGACAAGGAAGTGGGTAGAATGCTGGACACGTAGACGACTCACGACCACCGGATCCTCATTTAACTCCGGCTGACTTGAGCGTCATTCGAAATTAACCCATGCTGGACGAGGTAATATAAATACTTGTTATGTAACTGGATGGATCGGTTGATTGGAAATTGAAAGGAAATATACGATCCACCTGGTTCAACGAGACTAGTAGAAAATTGCAAGTTGTTTGGAAGAATGAATACTTGAAAAGGCTGTTCTTGTATGTCACTTCTTTTTTCATTTCTTATAAGTAGGTATATTACCTGATATTATACGTAGGATAAAAATGACGACGCATTTTTCCTATCTGTCGACTGATTTATTTCCTTTGTTGCGTAATCAAAGTTCCAAAGCAGCATTCAAACAGGGTTGGGTATTTGGAATAATAAATAGTAAATAGTTCATTTTATTTTAGACGTGCGTTTCGACGTTTGAAAATAAAATATTTTATTTGCGAGAGGATGTTCTGAAAATAATATGTCAAATATTCTATTTATTTTATTTCCCCTCTAATAATCAAATATTATTATTACTAATCACGTCTGCAAGTTGCAGTCCCTTGACTGAAGAAGAAGATGTAGTAGATGTTAGTGTGCAGATGTCATGAATTCTTGCATTCTAATATTCATTCCCTCCTTAATCTATATTCATTCAAGAAATATTTCAAGTACTATTTCTAGTACCTTATTTAAAATACTATTTTATTCGAACTACAGAAAAACGATTACTCAAAATTTCTCCTCAAATATTTTACCATGGCTGCATTCAAAATATTTCCCTCCTTTTCTAACCAGTGCTATGGGCCATGGGCTGATCAATATTTATTGAAATTCATCAGGGGGGAGTGCACAAAAGATAAGAATCCATGTGGCATATTTTTTAAATATTTCAACCTGTTGAAATCCACTTTTTACTTCTTACATAATACGTAACAGCGGGATATGGCAATTTACCCAAACATTGAACCCATTAATGAAGTTAATTGAACGAAGCGTTAATGAATTCTAGAGACGTCGAGCATGACTCGGGTAAAAGGGAGGGAGGGGAATTTCTGAGCGCAAAGATTTCCGGAAACGCGGCAACGATTCGGTAGAAAATCGAGAAAAGACACGGGCCCGTGCGTAACTGTAAATCAGATTATGCAAATCATCGATGACGCTCCATTGACTACAACTCGATACAATTCACAATCGTATCGCGCGCACACGTAACGAGGAACCGGATTGGTCCTGGATCGAAAATAACTACGACATTCCACCGGGGGCGATATCAGTGCGATGTTTTTAACCGTGACCAGGCCTAATAGAACGTGCGATGCACGGTTTTAAATAAACCGTAATCGAGTGCGCATTACATAAATCTTTTTCGAGCCTGGACAAGTTAATCGGCCATTTTACCACGAAGAGGTGCACCGACGAGCCTCATAAATTACCGAGTAATTGCCCGATGACTTTTCCGCAGAGAACGCGAACGCGTATCGCCCGAATGGCGCTTTCGAGGTAATAACGCAGCGGACAGATACGTGGATACCAGCTCGAATAATGAGCACGACGAATCTAATGAAACGTCGATCTTGCCGTGGAAGGCAAGGCCCAATCGGAGATGCAGCCACGAGCGACACGCGTGAACGCGTGAATGCAAATAAGAACAATGTTCTTATTCGACGGAGCTTTCGGATGCGGGGCGCGCGACGATGAAAATTGAACGAACGAGCCGGGTTTCAACGCGAAATCACGATCCGTATGGAGAATCGTGCGACGTGCAAACATGATCCGACACGAATACTCGAAATGCAGTTTCGTTGTACGCTTTGGAGCGGCGTCAATCAGAGCGTGAATTCATCGATCGCGCCTCGCCTCGCCCGGTTTTATTTGCTCGGCGATTCGTCCTCGATTAGCTGAAAAGGAAGAAATCCGTCATTTCCCAGGGATTCCACGATAAAAACAAGCCCCGTCGTCTGTGCTGCTGACAATCGGCGCCGCTCGCGTACACGCTGGAAAATGGGACAGGGGAAATTTATACGCACGCATCCCATCCACCGCCTGTCTTGCTGTAATTAACATAAATCACGGCGCGGATGAGAGCAAAATTACGATTAACCTCGTCCATTTTCTGGCCGGATATTGGGATGTAAAATATAGAATAAATGATTCATGGCTGATTATATTCGTTTCGTTAGTAATACATTGTTATCGTATCCTAGTTAACAAAGGAAACACGAACGGCCGAAAATAATATAGGCATATCCTACCGTTATCCGTTCAATTCCTGCCCAAATTATTATTTCAACGCGATATTATTTGCTGGTCGTGTTCTAGTTGCGCACAATCCTATATTATTTCAATTGCGTTAGGTATAATTGCGAACGTAATTATTCAATTAATTATTATTCACTGCGCCTATATATTCCCTCTAAAAAAATCGTACATATGCTCCCGCATAATAATGCGATCTGTAAATCTAACACGGATGGAACAATAATTATTCGAAGGGAAATGTGTTCGAATCTCCTTAAATATGACTTAACGAAATTTAGTAGAAAAATTTGTTCGTTTATTCCCAGCGAAAGATTTCCTCCTTTCTTTCAGAACAATCGATCATCCCGTTCTTTCTTCCCGCCCGTTTTTCACGATTCGGGCGTTATTTTTACCTGTTCGAAGTCGAAAGTGACGATCATTAGCATACGTATTATGGATCGTTACAAAAGAATCATCTTTCTCGAGTGGAAACGCAAGAATAGGGTACCTGTTCGCCCTACAAGAAGCGACGTTCGCCAGGTGATTTAGCGATTTCACCACGAATCCAACAGCCTTTTGAATACGACGAAACGAGACGTATCCGTTCTTTGACGGTCTCGTGCGTGGAAACGCACGGCCTGGACGTTGCGGACGCATTTGTCAACGGGTGACTTCAGTGCTCGTCGCTATTATCTCATGCATTATGAATGATTCATGAACGATCGCGGCGCTGGCTACGTGGCCTGCTTTTGTAAAAATCATAGATTTTCCTCGGTTGTACCGTTTCCGAGAACGACATTCACGACACGTCGGTTTTCGGAGCGGATCGGAGGAATTTACAAAACGGCACGGAGCCATTATTCTTGTATATCTTATTTGAACCGTGCTGTATTTGTACACAAATATTCAATATTTGCGTTGAAATGTGAAAGACCGATTGCGATACGTTCACCGTGGACAATGAATATTTCTTTGGCCTGCGCGGATAAGTTAATCTGCTATTATTGAATTAACATAATGTATGCGTGCCTATGTATCGTACATGCACGTGTGCATTTCGAAATCTCTGTGTTCAGTCGTTTCATATTTAAAAACTGAACCGTGCGCCGTTGTTTAAGATTAGATATTCTTATTAATTTTGCACTTTTAATTGGATGCAATACCAATGGTTTCTTTCTAGGATAGCTCGACAACGGTTTACAATTGTTGATATTTCGGTTACAGTAATTTATTTATATAATATTATGTTCACTGCGCGAATCAATCTACTTCCAAGGAAGAAAATTATTGAACGGTCAGATTGAACCTGTATCTAATCTTTTATTGGAATGCCACGAGGAATGTTCTGCCACTAGACGACTGTTTAAAAGCACGTGCACATTTTTTGCTATAAGCACATAAGCGACTTGCATCCGCGCGAGGTGGACGAAGATTGTACATATCCATTCTGTAAAGAATGCTGGAAAATTCCGCAGCTTGAACATTGTAGAGATAGAAGCGGTATTCTTAGCTTTCGAGCTTCTTGAAAAATGTCTTTTAACGAAAACAAATAAGGCAACCGTATTTCTGGAGCCAGGGTTAGGCGAATGGTAGCGTTATGCACGAAAGCTCACGTATGTGTCTATATGCACTCGCACGGACGGGCATAAACAAAATATTGTATCTCGAGCGAGCAAATTATTTGCTTGCCAGGAGAACACCTGAACCAATTACGCGAGAACGGGTTTGCGTAAGCGATAAAGTAATTTTTATGAAAACAACAGGGGTTATTACGTAATTTTTATTACGCTCTGCCCGGTGGAGTCGCGTACGTGTACAGGTATAGGTACACAAGGATGCACCTTATCAGGTTAGCTCGCTCGAGATAAACGAACGAAGAAAAAGGCGCCACATTGAGATAAGTGCGTTCGATTCCAATACGAAGGTAGAAATTGCCGACACCTTTCGATCGAAATCCTTGGAAAGAAGTCAACGTGTATTCTTGCGAACAAGGATAGGGCAAGTTACAATTGTTACCTCGTGATTGTAGAAGGAATTCCTGCAGAACAGTGTGCCAAATATACGAGCCGCTGAACAATGATGAAACAATGATGATGATCCATCACGTGAAATTAATTTTACCTACCTTTGGAACGTTCACTTGTTAACGAAGTTAAATGTAACTTAAATAGTATACGCGGCTGATATTTTTAATATACATAGGCAGTGGACGCGCGAGCGTACAAGCTTTAAGATCCAAATAGTTTTGCATTCGGCGAATTTTACGATTCGCCTTTTACGAAATCAGCTTTCCTATGATCGGGCTGTCGCGTGAATGCGATAGTGTTCTGAGAAAACTTGGCGTGCCATCTTTGTACGTATAATCGCACGGTGATTACCAACGCAGTATCCGCACACAAAATTATCAATAGTTTTGCGTTAGCGCTGCCACTTGTCGCACATAGTCCAGCTACTTTGGTGCCCTTTACTCTTCTACGTAATGTTTCTTCTTTCCGAACTTTAGAACCGCCTTGTCACTGATGTTTGTTCAGCGGAATGCGTGAAACAACATGTGACACTGTTGACTTTTTCTACTAATAATCAGTTACCACAGTGGGACAATGGTCTAGTTACATAAGACAGTAGACAGATGAAACATCGAACAGTAGTTGTATCGAAATTTCTATATTCGAGATTGCGGAAATATTTTTCGTTCCTCCTCTCAACGATGCTTTCTCCCGCGTAATTGTTTACCGGTTAATGCGACTTATAACTCCTTCCCTACTTTCCACCCCGTCCTAATTTCCCTCCAAGCCGCCGAATTTACACTTAATAAACATCCATCTTTTAATGCTTCTTCAATGAAGCGAATAATCTGGCAATAGATCAACTGCACATTAACCACTCCCAATCTTTCAGCTGCACCGCGAGATCGTCGCACGTCCAGCTGCTCCTCAATGAGCGACACATTTCTCGCCATTTTAAAAAAAAAAAAAAGAATTCTATTAATAGACGATTATTTCAATAAACGATCGCGAAGTTCTCGAAATAGTGCGTGCTTTCGAAACCCCGCCGGGCGAGGAACATCTTCGCGAGCCTCGAGTGGTGCACGTGTCGAGTGAAATGTAATCGTTGAAATTTACGCGGCGCGAAAACAAGCTACGTGCCAGAATGCAAAACGAGCGAGCGCCTCGTGGAAGATCGGTCGTGACCGAAGGAAAGAGCAAATAAAGTTGCACCACGAGTCGCGCCTAGAAGCGGCGTACGCGACACGGGCCCGTGATTCACCCGGTGAAAAATGATTTAGCCGAATCGATCGCGGGGCATCCCATCCAGGTGTTCAGGTCAGATGTACCGGCCACGCACTCGGACGAGCTCCGTACGCGGTCGAGCAATCGGCTTATCGGGGTAACGCGATAAGAAATCGACTACGGCGTGTACACCCTCGGTGCAGGTAAACCGAAATTCTATGAAGCTTCCCCGAATCAAGATAAACTCTATTCTGTCTCGATAAACCACTCGACATCGTTTTTCTTGCGCTCTTTCCTGACAAACGGCAGCGTTCGGCGTATTATATTATTATATTATACGTGCGCAGCCATGCGCTTGGCCCTTTTGTTTATTAACCTGACTACCGTGGCTCCGTTTCTCCGCAACTGGAGAATATCCCGTTTATTTCACAACGAGCCACCGTCGATCCTCTCATTTTTATAAAATATTAAACGGGCAACGAGCGTCGCACTGAACTGCTTTGCTTCTCTTTCCTCTTTAATCGAAAGGAACGATAGTCGAGTGCGTTTATACTCGCATAGAGCAGCAACGACAAAGGGGGATGCAAGAAAAACAGAAATACAGAAGTATACATTCAGCCAGGCAAGTACGCGTGTACTTACTACGCTCCGACCGCGTCCTTGCCCCGATAAATGAATGAACCGAACGGTGGTGCGAGTTTACATAATCCACAGTGAATTTTGAACTTGAGCATGTCTGTATCAACATAGATCGGACTAGACAACGCCGATAGAGGATGTAATTCGGTATCGGGCGATAACCAGGTGTGTCGTTGCCCGATTTTATCGAACCGATCCACACATCTCTTCCATTAAGCGATCAGGTGTGCCGCGTATCGCCCGATCGCGATCCACGAGTACCGAATCGAAGGAAATCGCGCTCCGCGTTCCCTATGGTTCATGTGAGACGCGACACGCGCAACGAACGGACAATTTGCCCGGTCGATCTTGTCTCAAATGAGGCGCAGCGTACTAGACAAGAAACGAACGACCAGACACTGCGACGATTCCGAGCAACGGTGCAACGTGAACCAGCGTGTAAAAATACGGCTGGATACGCTGGATCGCTCCACAGTTCGGACGTTGCGTCGACGGAGAAAAAGAAAAGCAGACACGCGATCTTCGGCGCGGATACTCGTTCCGCCTCGATACGAAGGTCGAGTACGCACAATAACATTTCGTAACGGTCTACGATAAACGAAAGGCTGAAACGTCGGTTACGTAATCGACGGTGCTGTTTCGTTTCCATTATCACGCCGGCGAAAGAAACGCGACGGATCGGCCGTGCTCGCGCGCCGTGCCGATTTTCCGCATGCCGAAGTAATTAATTACGGCCGCAGCTGGCGAACGATCTTTTTCTTTGCGTCTCTGAATCTATCGCGCGTACAGAGGCTGCACAGAGTGCACGTAACGCCGGCGAACAATGGCGGGCGCAAGTGTTAAGAAGGAAACGAAAGAAACGGGGAAAAGAACAATCGGTATTATTTACCTACGTGGCATGCCCCCGACGAGATTGTGTAACACGACGTTTAGTGGATGCGGATGGTTGTTAGTGCGCCGGTAATCGGCGAAAGGATTTCGTTTGATTATTGCGCGATAAATTATCGTCACTCCATTTGACTCGGCGGAGCTTAATTTATCCGACAGGTTGAGTTTATAGGCTGACAGGTGCGAGTATTAGCGGGGGAACGTTGACGGTATTTTGTAAGATTTTTATTTTCGTTCGATTCATTAATCTCCGAGTGCTCTGGTCACCGCGGTTTGTATAGGAGGTACAACATAGCTATTGCCTCTTTAGAATTATGTACTTCCAAGTGCATATAAATTATATGGACTTCGTATTTGCGGGAAGCGTGAAGAATTCGGGATAGCATGGTTCAGTTACCAATGATGCAAACGTTAAGATTCTCCTAGTAAAGAAACAGCAAACACGCAAGCCTCCTCATTATGCAAGTAGGTGGGAGGTTATTATAAAGTATTACGAAGAATATAACGCCCTCCCATAACAGATTTTCTCGCTCATTGTTGTCCTTTTTCCTTAATGGACATTTTTTGTTTCAGGCGCAATGGAGAGCTTTTGCATGCGTGTCCATTGAAATGGGAATTACCTAGGTTTATTTTGTGATTTTCAAAGAAACTGCAGAGAGCGTTAAAGCAAGGTAACATGTTCCCTTTTTTTATTCTGATTTTCTCTTCTTTCGTTTGTGCAAAATTGTTCACTTTTGTTCTCTTTTCTCGGTTTCTCTGTTTTGAAACGAGAATTTTTACTTTTCATTTAATATTCGAACTTAAAGCTGTAAACTCTCTCATCGTTTAGTGCTAGTGGTAATGTTGGGATTGTTCCAACGATCGGGGCACAATGGACGAAAAAACGGAATAGGTTGAATGTATCAACAGTCAAATCAATTGTAACTGTGACAGGTAATGACAAGAATATTTCTTGTAATAATTATTATGATTCTACCTCAACAAAAATATGAAACATCTGATGATTAAAAATAATTAAATTTAATTTAGAAAAATTTGAATGTTTCCCAAAGAACCAAAAGATTCTAATCAATTTTATTAACGAATAAATATTTTTCTCTTCACATTATTATATGGAAAGAAACTAAATAACCGATTTTATTGGGTAGAGGGATACTTTATGTCATGTTATGTTCGTTTATTAGGACGTGATCTCTCCAGCCAAAAATTTCTGCGACTTATATTATATATATGAATATATAAGTAAATAATATTATTGATTTAGGTATATTTAGAAATAATATATAAGAATAATTTATTCTTTCTACAATTGCGCAATTTTGTTCTTTATAAATGTGTTTATTTCAATTAATTCCATAATGTTCTCTTTATTCTCATTCAGGATTTCTGACAACCCTATATGGCAAACACTGCCCTTGTCTTCAAAAATTCATTACCAAATAATAAAAACTTATTTCAATTGCTCCTTCGGATGCCAAGAACAAAGTGAAAAAGAAAGAAATTAATAATAAATTCCGAAGAAAATTGGCCTGAAGCCATCAAAGCTTCTAAACCGGCAAAAATCAATTCAGTCCCGACCTTTTTTACAATGTCCTCCGTGCAAAAAGAGTCTTTTTCTTGCTCTACAAACCTATCTGCTTCAATTTTTGAATTGATTAAAATTAATCAATTTTCAGGCTTTTGAAATGGAAGTTCCAGGAGGTAAAAAAATTGATTTTCGACATCTGCGGTCATTTCGACATATTTTGTGGTCAAAAAGCTACGGAAGCAGCTCGGGACATTTGTGATGTGTATGGAGTAGATGCTACAGCTCCGAGGACTGCTCAAGATTGGTTTTAAAAGTTCAAAAAATGGCGATTTCTATCTTGACGTCGCACCTTATTAAATTTAATTGCATTAAAATTAATAAATTCGAAAAATTGAAGCAGATAGGCATGTAGAGCAAGAAAAAGACTTGCGAATGCATATACATATGTATATACTTTACCTAACGAAACACAAAATTGCGGGAAAAAATAAAGTCCAAAAAGGCGGGAATTTATTACACAACCTAATACATTAAGCAGCACATTTCACATGAAATTCCCCAAAGTCGGTCGTCTAATTGCCTCATTCACAGCAGTATCCGAGACTTTTCTGCGCCGGCAAATAAAACGGGCACGTCCTCCATATTCGCACCCCCTTCCCCTCTCGTGAACAAAATATTCTTCTCCCGTGCATCGTTCTCTATCGATGCTCCCCGGTTCGATCAGCCGTTCTGTTCGCGGTCTGATGCGCCCGCTCCGGCTGCGATTTGTCGTAAAGAAAGGCTATAGTACGTACCTATAATTAGCGCACTCCCGTGCTCTCGCCCCTTGGAAATCGGGCCGACGAGATTGCGACCGGTGAAACTGCGCGCATCTCTGCAGCTGGCGTGCACGCACCGGCCACGAACGACCCCAAAGCGAGCTCGTAATCGTGTGCTTCCTGCCGCATCGCGTCCGTCGTCCGTCGCGATAGCCTGCGTAGGTATACATACTCACCTCGTACGCTCGCTCGTACACTCGCGCGAATAAATTTGTGCCGCGACGCCAACGCCACGCCAGCCTGCATGCAAGGCCGTCGACGGTCGGCAGGGTGTACAGTTTTCGAGAAAAGGCGCAGGAAACGAGGCGTTGTCTTCGTCGACCCGTCTGGGTGGATCAATGGGGGGAGGGACGGGGATTTATGGTTCACGTGGATAGACTTGATGCGAGATTTCGGATTGGGGACGGAGGGTTGCGTATATACTTGAATGCGTTATGAGGCTTGCAGGGGGATGCACGGTTTGAATCGTTGGAATGCGGTAATTAGTAGACGCGATAGGTTGGAGCGCGGAGGACCGGAAGTGGGAAGAGTTTCACGTTTTACGTGGAAAGGTGGCGCAATGAAGGGTTGCCTGCGGGTTAACGTGTTGTCAACGGCAAGAATTATGTGCCACAAATACGTTTGTAACAGGATTTTCTTGCGGGGGTTTTAAAGAATCTTGGGCATCGGTAACGTGGAGTATAATAACGAAGTATGTAACCACTGTACCGTGGAAAGATAGTTTGCTCTTCCTGAGAGCTTGGCAATTTGTTAAATGTTAACAATTAATTAGCCCGCAATCGAAGTAACTTTCACGATGATAGGTAATAGAAATACGTCTCTAATTAATGGCAAAATCGGATTATGCTAACAAATAGAGCTAATTAAACAAGGATCAATCGCCATCGTCCATCGAAAATAAATGATTGGTGATCAATTTCACCGATAAATTCTCTTCATAGTTATTCACGTTCGTCTCAGCCTCGTAATTAATTTACCCCCGACAAAAGATTGACTAAATCTCCGTACCCATCGTCTACCAAAAAAAAAAAAAAAAAATAAAATGCGGCAATTCTTTGCGCTTTAAAATGAAGGGCACCAGTTACATCCCCATAATTAACCCACTCAGCTTCTCCCACGAGCATTGTCTCCTCGGATCGAGCACGTATCGCGAGGATCAACCGGTGTGCGTCACTAAATCGTCGAAACTCGTTCTCCTTCATGGGTGAATTTACTGGATTTCTTTTTTCGCGCTGCCCGGAGCCGAAGGAGGAAGGCATGGGAGTGCCCCTCGAAAATTATTCCGTGGAGTGTATCTTGGCATCCGATGATTGTGCGCCAGAGGCTAGAGTGGTCTCGGAGTGCACGTGCGCCTTGCACGTGTTAGCTGTGGGGCGACCCTCCCGATTCCTGACTGCCTACAGACTGTAACATCGTATCAGGGCCACGCCGGCTATAACTATATACCCACACTTGCCTCGTCGTACTTCATTTCTCTTCCTCCTTGTCGCTCCCTCGCTTCGCCACGGCTTCTCCTTTCCATCTCTGTCCTCCACTATTCCGACGCGGTGCTAATTGTAAGCGCAGAACTTCTCAGCCGTCACGATCTCCGGAATACGCAGGGAGATCGTGGAATCGGGAACGACACGATTGAGCGCTATCTTCCTTTACAATCTACTAATGCGTTTCGTTGCGCTGCGATTCGACACGGTGCCCATAAGTCGTTCGCGATCGTCTTTAATATTTTACTCGAACTTTCGTTCAATTTGGAATCTGCACAGGTACGTGCGGTGAATTATTTTTAATTCCGCCTTCCTTTTCTTTGCTGCATGCTCCGTTCAAATTTTACGGAAGCTCGCGGCCTGAAGGATTTTTATCCTCGCTCGTATCAGGTATGTGCTGTTAGGTATCGGTAAGATGACATGGTTCTCTCGCTGAAAAATCCTTCGATATCCGGTTCTACGCGGCAGAGGCCGTTGTAACCGGTTCGAACGTGCGTTATATACATACATAGGTACGGGAAGAGGACATTTTTGACATGCGCGTATACTCGCAGTGACGCACCAATAGCCTGCTAATTAAGGAATAGATAAATGGAAACGGAGTTACGCGCCACTCGTAGCCCGCGACGTTGACGGTTCGAATTATGTACAAGAGACAAATCTGAACAACTCCGACCCCTTTCAGTTAATGATCCCCATTATTCGACCGCCGCAGCTGGTTCGAACGTGCGTCCCCTGTGAAATTCGACCGAACCCCGTAATCCTGGAAAGGAAAATCGACGTTCGTTCAACGTCACTGGGCACATCCTTACCTTATCCCTCCAGCCCTTTCATTCAAGTCGCGTAAAATAACCGATTATTTCGGCGTGCGCGTATATAAAAGTAGCGCGCGCAATAAAAACACACGCGAGCCGAAACGGGCGACAAAAATCGCGGTGCGATGTGCCGCGAGGATCCGCTATTTGCGCAGCTGTTCAAACGGGCCGTACCGCGAAAATACTACACCTCGTCGTCGGTTTTTAAAATATCCATGGAGAGTGTGCGGACGTGTTTGCTGCGTTCGTGGCACGCAGCGGCGTTGCGCGTAAACGCGGCTGTCCTTCATTAGCACCGTCGAGAAACGCTTCGCGACCCGTTTTTCACGGCGAGCCGTTTGCTCGAGGGACTTCAACGCAGATGTAGAGCACTAGGTACGACGATGGCTTCTTCACCTAGCGTCGCGAACAGAGTGCCAGTGCGCATTGAGAACAGAGCCGCGCATTGTGCGGCTAGACATTGAATTTTACAGTCAGATAGATGGGAGCGCAGCCGTGATGTTCACGAAAGACCACTGTGGGTCGAGAAATGTGTGTTGAGTGCATATATGTACGCGTTTAATTTTGGGTTCGTGGAATCGGTTTTAACGCTAGGTTTACGGACATTGTTTGTACACTCATTCCCACTGACTCGCCTCGGATTAACGATTGCCAATAAGAATGTGCGTTTTCTTTAAAAAATTAATTTACTTAATTTGGAAATAAGATGCAATTAATTTAGTTGCGCGATGTTAACGGATCTTCGTTTTTCGAAATCTGTAATCCATCAAATTGACGGGTTCCGTAACGCTAGTGTTAATATTGAGATATATGGAGCTTTCTGAGACGCGTACCGTACACTAGTAAACCAGCTCGAAACGCTCTTCACAGTTCTGCAATTCGAGAGATTCAAAAGGGAATGTATAGAGATACAAGCGTCGACGGTAATCTTTTCAATTTAGATTCAGAGCATTTTATTATAGCCAAAGAAGATGATTCATTCGACATTGCGCAATAATTAAACGTTGCCATTGCACGAGGGTAACGAGATTCATTCAGCAAAATAGAATGTAAATGATGAATATTCGTTGTGACAATAAAGTGTTGTGCACAGAAGCTGAACCTTTGGTTCAATTTATTTATCTATAAGAGTTGACTTGTCCATTTCACAATCAGTATTCACGTGCAAATTCAAAGATAATTGTATCTCCCAGTGGTAGACGAAGAAGGCATGTATAGGTGTCGAGAAATGTATTTAAGCATGTTTGAAGGAAAAGCGTCAATGGAATGTATTCGAGAAATATGAAAGATTGAAATATTAGTGAAAGCCATGGTAGTCCTTGTCTAATTAGGCATCGTTCAATGAATACGTATTAAGATCATTTCTATTGTACTTTTCATTCACGTATAAAAACGTTTGCAAAGAAGATAAATGCGTGGACATCGAGCACACAGCTGTAGAAAACTGGACGAATCCCATTAAAAGCAAGGTATTTGTCTCTCGTTGCCTCCTCGTTCTCCGCTTGATGAATACTTAAGCCGTACTTTGCTACCTGGCCATTTTACTCGCGCACAGTTACTCGTTTTCACGGTCATCGTTGTCACGGCGTGAAATTCATTTGGAAGCGAGTCGTTTACGGCGGCCATTTAACGTGAAATCTATACGGGGCCCGAAATTCCGGCGTTTTGGGACCGTTTCCCAGGTACTAAATGCATCAGGTAACTCAGGTGTGCCAGGGTACCGTCCCCGGAACATTGTTGTGCTCGGGGAACACTCGTTCCGCCGTGTTCGACGATGTTCCCGCTGCTTTTCGGCGCACAATGCACAATACACGGTGTGGTTTTAACCCAAATAAACGCAGCTGATCCTCCGAGTGGCCGCGAAACCTGTGACTACAGGTATGGCGACCGGGTAGACGGGAAAAGCACCGTAACTGATGGACTAATAGAAATTAAGTGGAAAGGAAGATAAGTGGCCGGACGATTATTGTGTTTTTGTAAATGAGCGAATTCCGCTTCGCTGGGAAATAGAGAGGATACTGATAAAAAGAAACAGAGGCGGAATATTGTTTGTATTTTTGCGTAGCAATCGTGACAAATTATTGTACATTCAGATGCTACGTTCTTTCTAGCGTTTCTTCTTCCGGCGTTCACTGTTTATTATTAGGTTCGTGTCCTATATGGAAATTTCATTTATGTATATGGAGTGTCGCATAAATAGCCGATAACCGGAGACTAATCTGTATTATTGCAGCGAATTTGCGTCAGCATGGTTGCGTCACAAATTCATTAAATCGATTTAGGCTAACACAGCGCTACATATGGTGGCAGGAAAATATTGGTGAAATGCATCTTATTACTGTCACATAATTCACGCGGTTGCATCTCCCATTCAGATTTCAATAATTAAATAGGGGACAGTCAGTCGATAATGTTTGCTTTGTTGCTTTCTGGAGCATCATTATCTCGTGATTTAGAGTGAAAAGTAGAGGGACGATAGCACGGGAAGACGCCACACAGTGGATTTCTATTGCACACGGTTACCCTTCTAACCCCTGTCACCATATTTCTTGAAATCGGGCCACGACTCGCGTATCAGAATTTGGGAACGAATCGTGAAAAGCCTGAAAGTTCACTGGTCACCCTCGTAATATCATCCAACGTTACTTCACGTCGGATCGATAACGGCGTGTATCACAAGGGCCAACTCTGTTCTCTGTCCGACACTATTTTCTTCTTCTCCCTTCAGTACATAAAACTTTTCGTAAACGATACGTCACTGCGAGCAATATACGCGTGATCCAAAATCATTTTACGGCGATACTCTCCGAAGGTAACGAAAACTTTATGTCCATAGGTACAAATAAATGTACATATTAAGAATAAAAATATTGTGTACAGAAATAGCAAAAAAGTTGGCGCGCGTTGGTAGGTACTTCAATTTTACTGATTCGATGTTTGTCGTAATTATTACGATTTTATGTAGCAGAAATGTCGGATAATATATCAGAGACAAATAATGTGCAAGGCATAATTGAGCGCAGTCAAGTTCTATTTTAATAAAGGAAAATTGGAACACAGGAAAGTTGCAATTTTCAATTTAAAAAAATAAATTTACTCTCGTCACAGAAAATGTCGCTCGCCTTTCCGGGAATAACAATTACGTTACAATCACCGCGTAAATGAACAATAATAGAATTCCCTTCCGAAATTGATTAAGCTTTTTCCTTTCGGACAAAACTAATTACATATATTTCATTCAATTGATTACACGAGCCATGTCAATTGAGACATCAATTATTTTTCACGTGAAAGTGAGTCACCCGAAAGCGACTATTTGTCATTTCACCATGGTTGCCGATCGAACACGACCACCATGGCGGTCCTGAACAGCAATCACACGAGGCTGGTGGTATGTACTACCATACGGGGGAATATAACAACGACTATAAATTCATTTGATCGCCTCCACTGCGGACACCGTATAAAGCCTCCCACAAGTACGCCTGTGGCGACGAATTCTGCAGGAAGAAGGTCTCGAAAGCTGCTCCACGTGTACAGCGCGATCGTGCCTTACCTGGCAGGTACGTTGGTAAAAATAATGGAAATGTGAGGGGAAAAAAAAATGTATCTATAAGAAATAAAGAAACATAAAAAAAGGATGAGGCAAGGGGAATGCAAAAGGGATGGAAAGGTGATAAGGAAGAAAAGAAAAAGAGTGAAGAAGAACCCTCGTGTTCGTTCCGCTGTGTTGTTTTGTTTTATACGCCACAGGAATAGAGTTGCAAGTTGCAACCATCCAAGGGGAGGTTTTCAGTGAATTATTAATTATGGTGAAGGAGAACAGGTTACGCTGCGGAATGGTTAGATACCTTTGTTCATTGCACGAGGATATGTTTTAGTTGCGACATGTGAGACGATTTTTATTTTATTACGCGTTAAATAAAAATTGTTTATGTTCCATATCCTGTATAGATGTTTTGCAATATTAATTTTAGCAACGATGTTAATTACGTTCGACTGAGTAATTCAAACAAAAATATTAACCTGTTACCTAGGTTGTATTTTTAAAAGGAATTCCTTTTAGCGGAGAATCGAAAGTTAATGAAAGTAGACGTATAGATATGAACGTTATCCCAGTACAAAATCATAATGCATTTAAAAAATAGAGTATTTATGACTTAAGAAATTATTATTCATGTATATCTGCATGTGAAGATATTGGTGACCTAAATGACAAGGTAGCTTATTATCTTCAGTTAACAAATCGAGTAAAAAAAATTAATCTGTGGCAATGAGTAATGTGAAGTCTGTTCATAAATTTTTATCATATTTAACAGTATCTGCATACATATGTAGAACGCAGTGTCTTGAAGATAAGTGCACTATACAAAAAGATGGAACAATTTTTATTTCCAATACAAATTGTATTCTTATTTACACACGAACGTTAGGCCTTGAATGATTTATTTAAAATGAAAAGTTCAAGATAAAACTAAACAATGGAATCGAAATGATTTATTGCAGTAAACAATTGCAGGAATTATTAAAAAGAATGCAACTATAATGTATATCTGTACGAAGTTATAAATTCAGCAAATATTATTCCTCAAAGATTAAGGGCAACATTGATAACAGAAAAAGATGCCTGTGCAAATTTTAATTAAAACCCAGATATTACCTTCGACAGGGAAATGAACATTAGAAATAAACACATTCGAATGCACATTTAAATTTTTTCTACAAAATCCTGTACACTTTATGGGAATGGACGCCCATACTAAAGTCTACGCGCCACTGGGATAGAGTTGCAACGAAGCAAAGAGGAGCCGTGCGTGCGGATATTTTTAATGAAACGCCAATCGTTCGTGTGTCTGGTGATTAGCGCATGCGGAACATTTTAATGATACGCGTGCCCGCTAAAGACATTACCGAGTTAAATTTAAAATGCACGTACGCGTTCCACTGAAACGAGGCGTGCGGCTCTTTGAACGGTGTGCTGCAACGTTTAAACGTATACGTTCGAAAGAAAACTTTTCTTTAATGAAACAATGCGTTCAGAGTACTGGAAACGATGACAAACTTGTTCAGAAAAATCTACGATTTATTTTATACGTTTTTTATTATCATTTTAGGTACCAGTATGTAAATAGAAAATAGAACGATAAGGAACTTCAAGTAAAACATAAATCTGACAAAATTGCTTCCCGAGCAACTAAATGACACAATTAACCGTCGATCTCAGCAACAACAGTAGTTTCACTTCTCGATCCTCCTCAATTACCGAACAATCGTCGAACCTCTACCTCAACGGCGAGCAAACCTGACCATCGGTCAGGTATCGGCTGATCGGCGGCCGTCGTTCACGATAGATATTTAATTAAACGACCGTCCGTTTGAGGAAGAACGGTCTTTCAGTTACGCGCGACAGTCCATTAAGCGTACCCGCGCTTATGTGTCCGGTTCCCCGTCCCGTATATAAGTAGCAATAAAATCCTAACGACCCTTTCATAAATCATCATCGAGCGGCACGTATCGACAATGAATACGATCTCCCGTTCTAAGCAAAAAAGATGAGCCATCGAACTTTGTTCTATCAGGTAGAACCGACGGTATTACACGGCAAGTGCGCCACGTAAAAACGTTGTTGCACCAGCGTGAGTAATCTTCACGAAACAACGTGGAAAGGCACGACGCGGAGGTGAAAAGGAACAGGCAGAGGAAAAGAGAGAAAGAGAGGAAGAGAGAGAGAGTGATACAGGCAGGGTAAGAGTGAGAGGGGGCCAGGGGCGAAAAGGAGAAAGAGAAAGAGGTAAAAGGCGCGTTCGCAAAGGCGACCGAAGCTGGCCGGCCGGGTCGGTTTGGCCCCGTGGGAACGCGTTGGTGGCCAGCTGCACTGATTGCCATGAGAGGACGTGACGTAGCCGTCGTCGAAGCCACACAGCCGTGCATGCAACACGAACGTGTCTTTTACTCTTGTGTAGACCCGCAGCTCTAGCGATGGGCCCGAGACCCCCATTCAATGACCTAGCATACGGATAAAGGTATACATTATATTATACTGTACATGCACTGTGAGCTAGAGGGAAGATAGGTGGTTTCGAGGAAGTAGAAGGCTCGGGATTATAATCGGAGGTGATTTCGAGTGTTAGGGGATGACGCGATAGAGTACGCTTTTTGGAGTAGCTTTCGGGTTTTTATGAAATTTTGTAATGCAATGCAATTTTTATGATTGCGTTATTGATATTTTATTTTATATATATTGGACACCTGGGACAACTTGGAATACGATTTGTAATTATGCTATTAGGTTGAAGCGGGTTCGAGGTTTAATAGGCATTTGATGGTTCTCAGAAGACTATGCGGTAATGACCACGTTGTAGAATGGAAGACGGGAACTGGAGAATTTTCAGTTGATAATGCCATTTGAATAAATTCCTGATGAATTGTATCATACGATTAGTATTACTCGTTCACCTTCTGATGTATATGTCCATTTCAGATTATGCTAATTGTTTGTGAAACGACTAATTGGTATAGACCTGCTGAGTCTTAGGCGAACTAAATGGCGGGTATCTGAAATATAATTATAAGTGTATTAGGGTTCGAAGATCAGATGGTCTACCAAGTATCGTTTGGGATTTTAGGAAAAGCGTTTATGCAAGGTAATTGAGGTTATTCTGGCAAAGATATCTTTGGGACACAATTGTATTTTTTTTTTTAGCAGTTTCGCAAGCACTGACTAAACGTTTATGGTTTTGGAGTACATCCTAGAACTGTGACTCAAAACTATGAGTCACGACGCACTTTAGAACCTCCCATCACCCTGTTATTATTGCAAGTGAATTGGTGCAATAAAAAATGTACATATCCATACGAAGGATGTAGTCCTTATTGCCTAGTCAAACGGCAACAAGCTGTCGATCATTATGATCGCCTATTGTCTCGAGAATACGTCCACCAAATCTATTAACCCACTACAAATTTTTAGTCACACCGTGCGTAACATTTTCATGTATTACTTTCACTTTACCATATAACGAAACGTTATTTCGAAACTGTTCATCATTTTCTATATTCAACTCTAGCAAACAGCTCGAAAAAACACCATCGAATAATCCCCCCGTACTTTTCATGAAATCATTAATAATTACACAGCATTCATTACCCACAAATACAAGGGATACGTACGAATAATAGCGCTGAAAGAATCATTTCGCCCTCGAAAACAGAAAATCAACCGTATACCCGTACCAAAATCCTCACCTATCGGTATGCACAGTAGAATCTCGATTATTCACGGTCTCGATTGACCGAGTTCCCTTAATTTTCTAATAACATATTCGCCATCTTTCCAAAATTGGTGGCTGCAGCTTCGAAGCAAGCCTCTCACTGCCTCGACAGAATTCCTTTCCAACAGTTTCCCCTCGGATCTGAATTCCCTAATCCAGTCTGTCTCGGCTAAGCCGGCTAATCGGGGCCCATTGTCCATACATCCGAGGGCTCCAAGCAAGCATTCGTTCGTCAGCCGTGCCCGACCAAAAAATCTCGCCGAACAATCCTCCGGCGACCTCCCGGTTCTCTCGCTCGCGAGGCAATCCTTTCCATCGCTAGCAATTCGCGGTCTCGATCGTGTGTCGCGACTGGCAGCGGTGCCGCAGTGTGTGTAGAGCGTCGCGAGGAGGGTCGAGGGGGAGGCGAAGCCGCGAGGGTCGGTAGAAGAGGTTTGAGCGGCGGGCGAGGGGGGTCAGAGCGAGCGGCCCGTCGAGGAGGGCCGCAGAGAGGGGTCGCGCATTCCAGAGAGGCGCCGGCCAGTCTGCGGCACACCTGCGCGTTCGGTTGAATCACGGCGCCTCCGACATAACCCAATCCCTTCGTCCTCCTTCAACCGGTCGGCTCGTCCGAGCCGGTCGTTCGCTTCTCGTTTCTCTCACGCGCTCACGTCCTCCTGCTCCTTCTGTTCCGTCCCACGAAGCGCCCTTCTCCGTCTTTACCGCGCCGACATAGCCGGTCTCCTTTCCTCTACGAACCCTTTTACCTCCTCGTCTGGCCGCCAGAAATCTCTCCTCGTCCGTGCTACTCCACTGCGCCAAAGCGTCCCTCCTGCTCTCGGCCACGGTAATCACCAGCTCGGTCTCCTTCTCTCCCACGGAGTCTCGTTGACTCTTCGAGAGCCTCTATCCCTCTTCGTCCGCGTCGCCGTGTAGATTTTCCTACGATTTCTCCGCTTCTTTCTTCTCCCCCGCCGTGGTAGTTCTCAGCCCTCCTCCGTTGTGCGTTCCAACAGCCACGGAAGGACCGACGGGACGCGACGAAGGCCCTGAGAAAGGGAGGATAGCTAATGCCGTGGTGCAACGAAACGCACCGCTCGGGAGTAATAGGGAGAAAGAGAGAAAAAGAGACCCCGTAGGACCGATCTTGCGTACAATCGGAGGCGTGCAGGTGTCCGTCGTTCGTCCGGCGGTCGGCACGTCTGTCAGTGCCGCAATGTAAAGCCTCACCGTCGGGCCCCGGCGTAGCGACGGCTACGAACGGACACCTGTTTTTCTTGGAAGCACCTGTTTTGTGTTACGGCCCTGCGGAGCCGCCCGCTCGTCCGAGAGCACCCGCGCGAACCTCTTTTTTCGCCTCACGGAGAACGTGACGGGAATCCGTGTATTACGTATGTATGGATGGATGTATTTTCTTTCCGCCACGTTTCGCCCCGGCTTACGGTATAATCGATAATCGTTTGCATCGACGCCGGGGTGAGACGTGGTCATCAGGGGTGGCTGCAGGATTAGTCCGGCCGCAAATAAGGCGCCTGCATTGTGCAAAAAAGCTATCCTTGGGACGCATTTTCGTTGCTGTTGGCGCGGTGGCTTCACTCGTTTTTCGGCGTCGCCATTGCCGAAACGGCAAGGAAAGTATAATATTTTTTGTTCTTTGATTTTGTTCTTGACTAGATGTCGATGTCCCGATATTTACATAAATTTTAAACGATTAAGTACGTAATCTAATGAAATTCAAAGGTCTGCTTCGCCTGAATCTTTCGGCATCTGCACATTCGTTTAGTTGGTTTACTGCTAGTTAGGGTGATTATTAAGTCCTTTGACGTATTACCACCAAAATTATACCGTTTCTTCTTTGGCTAACGGCATTTGAAGATCTCGTTATTTCGTTTGTTACGAGCCATGGGGCTTTTACCATGGTGCTTTCTAATGTTTCTATAATGCTTCAAATTAGAATTTGTAGACGAATCCAACAACTAAATTGTTAGTATCCATAGATTTATGAAGTAAGAGTTCGTTTTCTAAAGTGAGTTTCGATTTGTGGCCAAGGAGCCAATACCTACATTTTTTGTCTTCTTCTGTTCCATATATGCAATGCGTTCTCCAGATTAACCTATATACATACGTTCTAGGTGTATACCGAAAAATTTTACTGTCCCTTTTGTAATTTTGTCTATTCAACTTAACGGGTAGACGTGTCTCTTCGCGTAACGTAAATGCCACTCGGACTAAGTATAATTTATTGTCGAGGAAAGTTATTTACCTTTTAAACTGTAAAAAGTTCTTACTAAAAGTATGACGAAAATCATACTGTTTCTGCAGTATGTGCACACGTTTATATGGTAACCAAGTGTATGAAAAATGATTGCCACGTTCGTAGACAACTTTCCTGAAGTCGGAAATATTGTACAATAAATATTAAGTAGTACCATCCGATCGTTTTTAGAAGAGCCATCAGTTTTGTGCTTACCTTCAACATTATAAATTTAATTTTCATGGAAAAGTGAAGTGCATGCCGATGCCTATAGAAAGCATCGAAACCTGTAATACGAAAACGCTATAAGTGTATAGGTTATTCTTTTTTTCGGGCACGGTTGCACGTACGATAAATCGAAGATAAAAAGATCTTTAAAGTGCGTGATCTCTGGAGCAGCTATTGTCTTGCGCAATCGTTTTCAACCATAGGGTTCATAATTATTCAACTATACACGGGCAAAGTAAGTAGCTTGAAATCACGAGATCCTGAAATCAAATTGGATAGCTTTATCTACTATCTCCGGCGTACAGTGTGATATATCCTAAGTAGCTAGCTGTAAATCGTTTTAAAGAGAAGCAGAATTCGCTAGTCGATAAACATTTGACTAGAGCAAGAAATATTTCCAGTATCGTGCCTCGTATTCCAACTAACTGCGCCAAATCGCAATCTTATAACTCGCAGACCTCGCTCCAGCGTGTATTACGATTCATTGAAAGACCAACGTGCCAGGAACGATTCTCTTCCGAGTTTTTCTCCTGCTTTCCAGAAAGCAACTTTGCCGGAAGCGAACCAACGCCGTCCGAATTCGGCGAGCACGTTGCGTTATGCAACTAGTTTCGCTACCTTCTGCCTACCGCCTGGTCGGGGCACACAGCACCGCTCCTTTTTTCCCCCCGTCTCTGTTGCCAAGGCATTGCCGCGTGTTGTCGAAATCTCTTCTTTCTTCCTACGCAGCAAAACTAGAGCATAGAAGAGAATAAGGGAGAAAACGTGAAAGGAGACTCGCACGGTTTACGCGAGGAACGCGACCGGGCACGATAATCCTGCCGGACGTGAGAGACCTGAGACTCATTCAATGACGTGGGAACGTGTGCAGATACCATTCATAAGTCGGCCGTAACGTGTGTGAGACAGACGGCCGTCTGTGTGCGTCCGATCTAGAAGCCGTAGAAGCGGTCGTACACGTGCGCACATCGGTTGTTTGTCACAATTTGTGTCGCGAGAGTTTCATCGAGATGTCAGAATAACGATTTTTCATCGCTGGCTAATAAATTTCAGGGCGAGCCTGATACGGTTTGCGATACTAAAAGACGAAGACGAATGATAATTGGAGATAATTACATGGAACGGGATAATTTATGCTTCCTCCGTTCCGTTGCGAGGTAGAGATGCCTCTTGCGCTACCGGCCACGGATTTCTTCGTTCCTTCCCTTGATCGTGCTCGATTGCGGGTCGAAGCTTTCGTTACTCGACTCCAGAGAGCCACCAGGACACCCGCAGCCTTTCCTTCACGGCTCAAAACGAGTGTCGTGGGATTCGTGGGAGCCTGTTTTCCGTTCTTGCCTTGTTCCATCGCGACCACGGACCCCACGCCGTTGTTTTATTGTTGGGCGACCGCGAGGGAGAGCTCGAATTTCTGCTAAGATTGGAGAACACCGTCTAGCGTCCGTAGGACCTTCTCAGGTGTGCGACTCGCAAGCTTGAAAATGCCCCCCTAGGAAATATCTCAGAGCGATCTTTTTCCTCTTCGGAGGCGATTTCGTGCCGCGGATTCTTTTCTTTCATCCAAACTATGGGCCGCGGTAATAACAATTTGATAAAGGACATTCTCGTAGACCAGCTCGGCGAGTTTCTGCGCGATTCGCCACGAAACGCCTTATCATTTCCTCTTACTGTCACGACTTACCCAGATAAATATCTATTGCACAATTGGCCCTCGGCATCCCAATTTATATTCGTGCTTGAGAAAAATTCAAATAGCTTACTCTTAATATATGGACCGTTTATTTTGAAAGTGGTGTAAGTCCATTTTTTTAAAAAAAATGAGATATCGCATAATTTGTGATAAACTTAGTGCAAACTTTTCATTTATAACTAGTAAAAAACACAAAAAAAGGACTTACACCACTTTCAAAATAAACGGTCCAATATAGTGACCGATGGGGTGGGTGGAACGAAATAGGGTAAGTCCAAAATACTTCGAAAAATTATTTCAAAAAATTCGGATAGGGTGTACGAAACATAGACGTCGAGTGTACGCGCTACATCCAATCTATGCACACGGATGTATTATGAAAATTATTGAATTTATTTTAGAGGTAAATAAATTTAATATGAGTAAATAAAAAATTATAGAATTTATTTTAAGAGTAAGTAAATTTAATATGAGTAAATATACATGGGGGTTAGGCTTACTTCGACGTGGAAGAGCCTACATGAAAGCAAGTATGTAATCTAAATTGTTTTCGAATAGACTTTCCTATGGTTCACGTGCGAGTTGACGTGTCCAGCTTTCTCTACTCCGAGGCACAGCTGCGTTAATACGTTCCAGTGAAGGAAAGACGCATTGACACAACGTGACATGTGATGTTTCTCCGTTCGTTAACCGATCAATAAGACGATCAGGTTTATAGCGGTTTCCAAACCGTCCGCAGGTACGTGTACACGAGTAATTTACGACGTACGCCGCGATAAAGTGTTGTCAGACGCGTTTACCATTCTGTTATATAACGCAACAACGTTCGCCACGGTGTCCGCACGATCGTGGCAGATGTTCTTGCAACATCGTTGTCCTCACGCGAATCCGGGGGTACGTTTTAGATCTACATCTGCACTCAGTGGGGTCCTGGAAACCTTGAACTTTCTGAAGGTAGGGGTCCCTGAGAAAATTCGAGTACTCGTCCAGGTGTTGCGAGGCCTAACACCTGGGGATTCTCGAGTTTACCGTTATATTTGTATAGAGGCCTTTTATTGTGCGACGCAAGTTGTTACCTAAAACACGTGTCCACGTGATATATCGATAGCACACGAATACCCGATGAAACCGTTCCAACTCGATTGCACAGATCGAAGTGGACGAAGGAATTATTCCTGGAAGTGTCACCGATTCGTTGCAGGAACCCCCTTCGTCCCGGCCCTTTCGCCAAATTTGTTCAACCCCTTTTCCCCAAGTAGTCGAAATTAATAGGCAGGTAATATAGTAATATGGATTAACCGTTTGCCACACGGTGCACCTGCGCAAATTGTATGCATAGAAATGTTTATTACTTTACAAGTTCATTTGTCCCCTTACTGTAGTACCATACTACTCTTGTACTCGACAATTATTGTATAATTGCAACATTGTCCAGCATTTAATTTACGGTAACTGCCAATTTCCACTTTTCCTACCTCAATAAAAAGAAGGAAAAAACGCTATTGCCAATCACACTTTTCGTTCCCGTAATCCAAGCAAAACACCGCCCTTCACGGCGGTTCAAAGTCTCATAGGTAAAGGAATAATAAACCGTGCCGGACACGTCGCCAATTCATTTCTCAAGTAATGCTTTTTCGACCGGTGCGTTACGCCCGTTTCCTTCTCCCTTTTTCCAAAGCGTTTCCAAGTGTAATTTTGTTGTCCCGTCAGCAGTTAAACGCGTTGTTCCCCCCCTTTGCAAGCCGTGGTTGTTTTATTGCGACCTTTCGATCGAGCGTACCAGGAAATAAGCAGGTTTCAGGGACCGTCGAGGCCGTCAGCAGAAAATCCGTGGTGTTTCGACCAGGTGTACCGCGAATTGCCGGTTGCCGTGCCGAGACTGGGCTCACGGGGGCCGTGGCTTTCCTATTTGTAATTAATGAAATGCTTTAAAAGACACCTGTGCGACCATCTCTGCCGCACAGGTGGCAGGCTGGTTATACGGCGATAAACCTGGGCTTGTACAGGTGCGCGGCGCAGGTACGCTGGCACTCTGAATCGGGAACTCGCACCGGTGCGGTGAAACCCCGTCACAAGCGACAACGATGACCGTTTTGGTGATTACACACCATCCACGGCCGGGACTTATCGCTCGTTAGAGATTATACTGGCTTGCCTGTGCACGGCCGGCGTGCTGAAAAAGACGAATTCGCTGGAAATAAATGTCGCGCAAACGGCGACGTTTAATTAAACAGCGGCGGCGATCGACCGTTGGAAAACTTCGGGCCCGACGTTGCCTCGCGTCTCGAATTGGAATTGTGTTTTCGCGTGCGCTAGCATACTCGGCGGGGATTATGATTTCATTTAGCTGGGAAATTCTGAACCGGTGGCCGGCTGTTCTGACAAGTGAACAGAGGGGCGGAAGGTATTAGGAGATAGAGCTTTGTACGATTTATGTATGTACGTACGTACGTATATACTTTCGTTTTCTTCGTACGAATTTCTTGTGAACAGATTGAAGCCGTTTTCAATTCAATGGGAACATCGAGGGTTGATATTAGATTATGAAATAATGCGGGCTGAATATTGGTTAATGGTGGCAATAAAGTGGAATATTATATTCACAGCGATATTAACTGGCAAGTGAAGGGGAACGGAAGGATTAAATGTTAATTCGAACGTAGCAATTAAATGATGATAATAATGAAGAATCAATGAATAATAATAGTATGTATGCAGAATTTATTATATTCTCAACGAATCATTGACGTCGTGTCTAATGTTATCAAATCCGTGAACAGTACTTTCGAATAATCCACTCGCAGTAATAATAACTATATACTCTGGTTCAAATAATCAGAAAGGATCGCTGGCATAAATGGCTTTACGAGTCGGTAAAATATTCCACGCATTTAAAGCGCTCAAACACGTTGCATAAATTAAGCACTCGAAGGAAATATCGCTAAATTAAATGCAGCACTTCCTTCGCTCGCATCATTTTCATCTTTCTTATGTCCCCTCAGAGTTATCTTGATGCTTGATCTTTTAATACAGTTGAACGCCATACGTACGCGTTACAAATTACAGCAGATTTCTATCTTTCCCAAAGAAAAATCGGAAACCAACTCTGCGTTACGTCCTCGTAAAGTGCCACTCCACCTGCAACTCCATTTCGATTTTTCAGAACTACGTACACGAGCCTGGTACGCGCATGATTTATAAGAGAACTGCACGGTTCCCGTTCGTTATTTACGATTTTAGACAACGTAACTCGATCGGTGGCCAGCAGGTAGCCGGAAATTCGAGGTGACGACACGCAGCTGAGGTGTTCAACAGGGCTGTATTGTCAACGGACGGCCATAAACAAGATAGGCCGTGTTGCTTTCACGAAACTTTCCTCGGCTCGTTTGTTTTTGCATGACAATACCATTACGGCCGGCAATGGCATTATGATGGCCGAGGATCGACCGACATCTTTTCGTCGTGCCATGGATACCTGCATTGTTTCTGACACTGCATAAAGCAGCGAGTCTTTCTTCTCTGACAATCAGACCGACCTCCTCGAAGGACGACCCGTTTCACCGACCGAAATGAGCAACCGGCTGTAAAAATGGACGTTGAGTCACGTCCTCGCAAGTGGTCGGATGCTAGGCATGGAAATTTGTCGGAACAAAAGGTGACGATCGTTGGAGATTGACCCCCCTACACCCCCGTAAAAAAAAGGTTGGCCGGCCGGACACCTGTCTGGCTCCTCTGGCGGAAAGTGTGGAAAAAGGGAGTGGAGCTTCCATTCCGTGATTTTCATCGCTTGGCCCGTTTTGTGAACCCGAAAGACAACCTGTTCCGTGCTTTCGTGTCCTGAAACGAAGTGGCACGGTGAAAAGAGAAGGACGGGGAAAAGAACAACGCGAAAATTATCGATTCGATACGGAAGGGACGGGATAGCGTGCGATGTATATGTATACAGTATCGTTGGCTGAAATCTTGAAGCTCGAAACAATTAGGGCGTTACGTCTTTAAGGTGAAACTGTGGGCGTCCTCGCGACGCGAGGAGTGTCAAAGATTGGACAGGTGATGAATTTTAAAGTGTTGGTTATGGTTCGTTCGAAACGTTGCGAAGCACGGTTAAGGTTCAATGCAGTAGAGAGCGTTAAATTGTTCCGGAGGCATACTGTTATTTATTGGTATGTTTGAAGTTACGAATTTTACAGTTTACTACAGTATACTGTAGCTTTCTTTGGAATTACGATTTCATTTATCTGTAAGAGGTACTAAAGGTGGTCAACGTTTATTGCCTATGCTATCTAGCAACAGACATTGTCGAACAGTTGTTGCTTTCAACTATTCAGCTGTTGCGAAGAAAGTTATTTACTTTCAATTTTGTGGTTAATTGTGTCATATTAAAAGAAACAAATATTAACAGTGTACGGTAGAGCTTCTCGTGTTTGAATTAATACTGACAATGAGACACAAGTGTTCGGATTAAGGGATTTTCAGGTAATATTAATATATAATAATAGATACCAATATTGTACTTATACTACGTTACTACATTATACTTTCGGACAATCGGATAAGCTTCATTTATTTTTACAGCGGGCGTGTTTTTTAATTATTTATGTATCCCACGTACGTTTTGCTAGTAAATTATATAAATATCTTGACATAAGTAACTGCATTGATTAGAATTATATTCGATCGAACGTATACAGGCACTTTGGTAAAACCGTGACATGCTGATGTCACCTATAAACTAATCTATAAAGTTTAACAAAATATCGAAAAACAACGAGAACAATGATGACGAAAATAATAATAATAGAATTAATGAAGATGTTTGAGTTTACTGCCAAGAATACTATGATTCATCCAAATTAAGCAAAGCCTTAACTTGTTTTAAATGAGCTCGTATAAGCTGTGATTCCTACCTACAGATAGGGAATCTGAGAAATTGAAAGACTTCCGTTGCTACCTAAAACCTAAACTTATTTAGGATCCCTATTTCTCTGCCCCTCCTTCTCTTTTAATAAAACCCAATTAAAACTATTGTTCAGTATAGACATTCCTACCACAATATCTTTTTTGCTTTATTAATGTTAAAATTATGATACTTTTTTCTTAGCATCCCAATTTTCACCAGATTTCTCCCATAACAGAACGTAACTCTACTGTACAGTTTATTCTTTATGAAGTTATTTTCCAATACAATTATGTATAAAGTATTGCGAATCTCAGGTGTTCGATAATATCGGTGCTGCTGCAAACATGGACAATAAATATACAATTTATTCAGCTTATTTGTAGAAAGTTCCGAAATGTAAAGTTTTAAGAATTTTGTTCAATGGTTCACATTGAATGCCACCATGGACTCAGGGTAGATCGTTTTTTCCGGGCAATAAAAATTTCTCCGTTACACGTGCAAATATCCCGTAGCATCCGTGCCTAAGAACATCAAAACACCAGTGTTTTGTTTTCCTTATCCAGAAATCTGGCTTTTGACGAGCGCCAGGTAATATAAGGTAGCGAGTTAAGCCACCGAGGAATTTCAAATGGCCGAAACTCGGGCCCCTTTCAAGCGTAGGAGAATCCACAGTATTTTCTTTGCATTCCTTTTCATCTCCTCACGTACAGGTCATGACGAGTTCAAACGTGCCCCGGCTTGTACCTTCTCTCATGACCACCCAACATCGCCGAACATCTTACCTTTACAGGTCCTCGTTGATTTATAGTAGTCAGCGTGCGAACGAACGCGCCATTAGTCTATTCGATTTAGTCGCAATTTTAAACGAGCTTCCACCACCTGTTGGAAGGGTTATTACTAACTGTAGACCATATCCTCGCTACCTGTTGATGACGACGTGCTACAGAATAACTCATTTGCACTAATATCCGAGGTACAGACATGCATAACGTATGCAGATATAAGCTGGGCAGTGTGTTGCCGTGATTACGATTGGCGCAGGAATGACTTGGACGACGCAGAGATTTCTTAGAAAGATATTGTTGTTCCTCCGTTATAAAACAATCGGCGACAAAAAGGGTAAAAAAAAGGAATTAATAAGACTAAAATCGCCTTGGAAGCGCAGAGTTACTTATAACAATTGACATTGCAAGAGAGATGATAGAGAGAATTGAAGATCAGTAATACCTTCCACAAAAGTATCACGCACGTAAAATCAGCAGCCTCTACCAAATGATTCTTATATACAAATATTCATCCAAATACCATACTAATGCACCCATTGTGTGCCCCACAGCCCCATCTATCCCATCCGAATCGATCATTCTTCTTGCTCCCGCAACACGACGACGCGTCTACTTTCCCCTATAAATCCATCAAGCTCAAGAATCCACCTGAAGCCAATTCCCAAGCTGTAGCTAGCCCACGAATATACATACATATATCTATACGTGATATAACTCCCAAGCCTAAACCCCATCACGGTAATGAAACACAGAGTGCAACAGTCGTATACACCTATTACCGTACACACAGCTTGACCAACAGCCAAGCCGAATTTTCATTAAAAAGGTAAATCCGGCGCGCACGGTAGGCGTGAGCGCTTTCGTTTCACAGGCGGCCCTCGTGTACGCACTACCTGTTGCAAACGACGACGACGACGGTCCCGGAGAGACAGAGAACGGGCCCCCGTTGGGGAAAAAAGCGAGAGAGAAGGTGCCGTGGTGGCCCGTTCGTTCTTCTCTCGGCTTGCGAGCGGCGACGCGAAAGGGAGGGGGAACAGTCGGAGGGGTCCACGATCTCTGGGCCCTCCACGGGGCAAGGAGAGCAGTGTGGCCGAAGAAGGGTCCGCGGAGAGCTGGAGGGGGTCCTGGCGACAGACTGGCGGCCGCGCACCTGCACTCTCTGCCTGAGAGAGCCGACAGTCAGGGCCGCACCTACTGCTATCCAGCTCCCCTTCCGCCATCGGACCCGGGACACAAATCGACCGTGTGCATTCCTCGTGTCCTTATCTCCCACGGAGCCGGCACCGAAAAGGTCATGCATCTGATTCGAGCGGGGCCTTTTTTGTCAAAGTGTTTTCTGCTCGTCCTGGTGAACGTTTTAGCTCGTTTCTTTTTGGCGAAGGCACGCGAAACGGTTGACGGCTCGGGTTGCCTGTGTGGCGAGCGGATTCATTATCTGGGATATGATAGAGCAATTTCGGGATCAGAGTTTAAGGTGGTTATTCACGGTAATAGTTGTCGGGAATAGGTGTATATATAATACATTTATCTATATGGCTTTTGTGGCACAAGGTAGGATAACGGGTTAGGGGCGATAGGATTTGCCGATATATATTCGTCGCCACTGTGATTCGCAACTGGCTCTTGAATTTCTGCCGGGAATTTTATTTTTTGGTCGGTTCCGGACGGTCGAGGGGTTCTTTGAAACGGTAGCATAATTTTACGATTTTTAAGAGCAACCTGACTTGGTAGCATGCGGTATAACTTGTTATTATTGTGCAAAAATTATCAGGCTTACCTTTTTATACAAGATAATTATGATTCCTACGTAGTAGTATAATAATTCGAAGAATAAATTCGTTATACACATTTATTTTACGCAGGATTTTCCTTTATATCTTTAATGAAAATTGATCGAAGATAGGTATCATTTGTTTCTATATCATTATTACAGATTCCTGACCATTAAATATTCGAGCGATAACCCGATAACGGAAGACAATATTTTTTGGAAGACACCAATATGTACATGGGGGATATCACACTCTCGATTACATAAGTGCCGGAATAAATTTAATTCGGTTGCGCATGATCACTGTTAGTAAAAAGAAAGATAAATGGTAGACTTTATCTAAATGAGGACATTGCAATGGCTATTTTAATTCTCGATTGGATCATTACTTAACTCTACTTCATAGTTCATATACGTATTAACATGAATGAGAGATTGGTATTTAAGACTCTATTGAACGCCATCGAACATCGATAACAGCTAGGAAAAAAACGTCATTGTTGAACGACTTGTTTTCAGGTCATTACTTGTTCTACATGTCAATGCGTGCTATCTTGAAAACATCCGGTGTTATTCCGAGTTTAATCACCGACGATATCAATTTCTACTGGAATAAAGTAGGTACATATTCCACGAGGTAGAGAATTGAATTGCATCCACAAAAAAAGATATCAGTTCCATAAACTCGAGACCAACTATGTTCGTTGATAATCGTCAAAAGTTCTTTATATCAAAAATAAGAAAAAAAGAGTAACACATATTGTAACACATCCACCGAGGGTGTTGGACTATATAATACTTCGGAACGTACGACCGATACATAAAATCGACGGTAGAAGTTCGCGTTTCAGATTGAATTCTTCTCTTTCCTCAGCTTCGAGCTTCTCGTTCTATTTTCGTTGCGTAACCGTTCGTGTCGCGAGGACAGCTTGCAAATACACGACGAAGGCTAATCATCTTTGCAAAGAAGGCGTACCTGCGACTGCCCGTTCCTGTTGCCGCTTGACGGGCAAAGAAGTCAAACGAATTCTCTGTTTCTTCCGCCACTTTACGAGCCGGAACGGCTGCAACCCGCAGAATGGCTCCCCGTTTGATTTTGCGTCACCTTGTTTCCACGTATCCTATTTTCCCTTCTAACTCTGGCCATTTTGCTCGCAGTTTTTTGTTGCCCCGCGATTCGCTCGAATTTCCAGGCTGACGCGAAACGAGCAGCTTCTTCCGGCGCGGAACTCCAACTATTTTGTCGTAGAACAGCTGAATACAACCGGACGAGAAAGTGCCGTTAGGGTAATTACTGATCATGGATTATGTTTCCTATTTCCGTTCTCCTTTGCACGCGAAATAGCGCGTGAACATTACGCTCGCTGGTGAACATTCTTGGGAAGTTCACTTTGGCAATCTTCGTGACTAAATTAACGCGGCCTACGTCGTATAGGTCGGTTTTAATTTCACGATAATAACTGCCGAAGGTGAAACGCTCTTGGAACGAACGAGAGTAGCGGTATAATTATCGTTTCGCTATAATTAAAATAGATAATCTATGCAAATATCTTTTATTTGTTTCGCTGAAATTGTTGTATTTATATTTGTTTCAGTTTGTTATCTTTTTAATTTGTGTCATTGCTATTTTGATACATTTATGTAAGGCGGGTAGATTGGACGTAGAATTTTAGAAGAAATTTTTGTTTATTTGTTTTTATTGCGCACTTTAAATTGAACACAAATTATTGGGTGGTGAGAAATGAATGGCGAGCATTTATTATTTGAAGTATTTATCGTTTGGTTATTTAAGCAAGAGACAATCATTTCGTTCCATATGCTTTTAGCAATGCATAAGTAAATTCCGCGAGAATGCCGCGAGAAACTGTTTGTGTGCATAAAAATGTAATAACAGGTGGGAGATAGGCGATAGATCGAACAGGATCTGATAGCATCTAAAACATTAATTCAATTAGCTTCGGCAGCGTGGCTTCTAATATAAGTGAATTCGCACATTTGCTTATCGAAAGGACAGGAGTTATCTATATTCGGACGGGAATTAATAACAAAATATAAATAGCTAATTTAATTTCGCCTACGATGTATATACATTTAAAAGAAAATGATGAAAATATTCAACAACGATAAAACTAAGCAACCAGTCACTTATTTCCCCAAGAAATTCATATTTTATTAGAATCTACAAAATTCATCAAAATACCAATACTATGCCGCGAAATTTATTCTGCAACTTCAGTGAAACTGGCACGACAAATCGGTCATCCACATAGAGGGCAGCGCGATCGTATTCACAACAAGAACGAAGAGTGGCCGTAAATTATTATACATACTTAATTTACGTAATCGGTCTATGCTTTACGTAGTTGCTCGAATGGCCACAAATACACGGAGCAACTGGTAACCCGTGTAGGTAGGCCGTGCTGATAAGGCTTATCTAGCGCGCGCCACGCCGTGGCTGAGTTTGCATATCAATGGAAGTTCTTAAGAATAGACACTCGCGTGTCGCATTCAGCCGGCACTCACGCGCGTTAATTCGCGCGATTACAAGCTGTTGTTGACTTTTCAGTCTCAGATTTCTTTCGGTACGATTGCACGAGCGCCATTCCATGCAGAGGGGAAACTTTGAAGATTGAACGAGTTAATGCTGGCAACGCGACGTGAGAAATTGGAGAACTCCATTCCTCGATAATTATTGAATTGCGTACAAGAAATTATATTGACTTCGCACTTGCGAATTTTCGTGGAGTGTTATCCTTCTTTTATGGACAGCAGAGGTGTTTGTAAAGTATGTTTCGACACATATTTAACGTACATCGATTTGGGAAGATATGTTGTACGTGGTTGGAAAACATATGCCTATGCAGTTTCAAGAAGATGCGTATTTTAAATATCCAATATCCGTTAGTAGAAAGATTTGTAACCTTGTTACCAAGATAAAAATGAGGGCAAAGTAATTCCACAATATAAGATTTACATAAATATGTTAGAGATTGTTGTGCATAAGTATGCAGCTACTGAGGCAGTACCTGTAATTTAAAGCTGACCTTTCGAAACCTTACAGGCGTAATACAATATTAATTTCGTAGTAGCAGCTAGAAAATCTAAACGAATATTTCACCATTTCAAGTTGCATCGTTCTACAGGTATACTGTACCTGTAGTATAAAATCGTAAGACCAATTCGCGGATAGGCTGCGTGTTCTACATGAAATAGGCACCTCCTAATTAATTCTCAAATGAATTCCAATATCTCGGAATGAGATACACAAAAAATATATAAAATTCACGATAACTCTGCAGTATTTACATCGACCGTCCAGCCAAATATAAAGACACTGTCGGATAACTGGCACGTTATCGCAACCAAAGTGACCCGTGTACATTTTCAGTCCGCGTTTCGTTACTCCGCATAGAATATTCTCACAGGTGTCATTTTAAAGCGAGCGCGGTTTCACGCAAAAGCAGCAAACAATTTTTCCTCGTTATCGTCCAGAAGGAAGCCGTACCGGTTCGGGGCGTGGGATTATTGTTCGAGTAGACGTACTTATATGGCCTCGCGGTTATTCTTAATACGCCGTTGCATCTCGCGGCCGATAAAAAGCGGCAAGTGTTCGCGCTAATAAACAATAATGACACGTTGAACCAGTTCATGCCGGGCGTGTGCACGGTGCAATTTGCATTTGCCGCAATTACGATTCAACTGCCGCGTTACTGTACCCTCGAACCGTGTATCGACATCGATTTCTGACTAACGATCACGGAGCCATGTTTTTCCGACGACATTTCAGGCCTTTCAAGCGTTGCATTTTCATGCAAACTACGCCACCCTTTAACTGGCAGACACGGGATTCCTAAAAGCGCCATTTATTCGTACACTTTCCCAGGGCCGATCATGGATCCTGCTTTACGAGCGCAGGAAACTCTGTCCAGGTACATACGAACCGGAATGGGAGTCTTTAACGCGGATTTATTGCGAAAAGCGTTTGCAGTCCTTAATCGTGCAGCATGGGGAGTGTATTAATTATTATGGAGACCTTGGAATACGCTACGGTAAGACCAAAAGGTGACGTTTCATTTATTATAATTTTAGTATTTAATACTCATTGCGGTATTGAAATATTTTGTAACGTCTTAGACAACGTTTCCTCGTTTCTATATAAATATGTTGGTCCATCATTGGTTTCAATGCGTTTTGCTGTCGGACTTATATCTTTTTATAAAGTGAATGAGTACAATAATAATTATGCTGTACGATTATACACAGTGCTAAATCAGTATAATAATGGAGATTCTACTGTGATGTAACACGGTTTTGATTTTTCAATCGGCGTGTATAAATGATTTGAGGGAAACGGATTTCACGGTGACAACAATATATTTTGTTTGTGAAATGGAGCGAAGGTAAGTCGCAACTGAATATTGCACCAATCAAATCAATGTAATTAAGATGCAATTGGTTCGATTTACCTTCTAAAAGCCCTTTTATGTTTTATTTAAAGCCATTTTATTAATATTTCGACTCTCACTTCGAATTTTCCTCATTAAGAAGGGAACTTACAAGCACGTGTACTCTACTCCCGGCAAATATAATTCACCCGTCCATACTTGTACACAAAAATTTCAAAGGAAAGATCAAACATATTTTCGCAACGACTATAAATCCCAAACCCTCAAATGTTTTCCACTAGGCGCCATTATGCTCCCAGCGAACAACATGTAATTTCATCACCGTAATTGTCTGCCAACCTGTAATACCTTGTTAACTCCGTCCGAGCTATAAATTATAAAGTTAGTTAGTCTTGTTTAAAAAAAGAAATACAAACGCCGGATCCAGAAACTCTATTCATACGTAAATCCATTCGTCTTAGAACCTTGAAATCAAAGAGGAAACAAAACGCGCGGGTGCTTGCCGTAAATGGCTGTTCATGAATATGCATGACGAAAGCGTAAGGAGCGAAATGAGTAATAGGGGAGGTATAATGAGAGGCTGATTATGATGTAAGCGGTTTATCCAGGCATAATGATTCGGGGAGCAGATTGCGACCAATGAATGCATTCACTTTCTACCTTTGCACCTATTGTCCACGGTATTGTCGAGCAATGCAACACGATTGTTCGTGACTTCTCCCGATGTCTGACCTTTTCCGCATGATATTTATAAGATTTGCACCACGCCGACCGTGACTTTAGGTGAGGTCGATATGCAAATTACGCGTCCTTACATTTATTACGTCTGCTAAGTACTTATGTGCGTCGTCGATGCAGTTTTTGAGAGACTAGGTGCACAATGGAATCGGAGGAGATGGCACGAATGTGGCATAGGCACTTTATCTGTTGACCTGCAAGGTCCCCGGACGGCAATAAATAAAAAAATCAAACGAATAACTTCGGGGAATTTCTTGCGAAATTGTGGTGCATAAAATTTATTATATATTTAATAGACCTAAATATTGCGAATACTGCAGAACTACTGATGCTTTTATCTTTTCGAATTGAGACAAAAATCGGGCAAGCAGAAATTCGGGTAGAATGTAATAAGATATAGTGTCATTTCTAAGAGGAATAAGAGAATTACGTCAACGAATAAGTAGTGTATGTGCGAAAGTGACATTTGAAATTCTGGGGAAGGTGGAGAATCAATTCCAAGATCGGTTACTGAAATGCATTTTTAATGATGTGGGGACATGTTGAAGGATAGCCACCTTAAATTACATTAATTGCTGAATACACACACAAAAATTGGTGCTTTTTACGGCCACCGTGATGTGCAAAGTCCGAACGGACAAACTCTTCGCCGTGTACATTGAGCCGCATTAATGCCGACGACGAGTAAACTTTGAAAGTTAATAGCTCAACAACGGCTCATGGAAAATACACGTGTTGGTAGTGTTTTGGAAACGTCTCGATATGAGCTATAAGAATCTTAGTAAAAAATATGGGGTTATACTTAAAATTTTAATTGTGACCTTCGCAGGACACTCCAACGCTATCTCAAGGTCATACAATTATCATCATGATATGTTCCCCATGATACCATACCACTTTTATCTGAAACATTTTTTCGTATCTCTGATAATTACAGAAAGAACCACCTGTAGACACTTAGAACTGACATACTATAGGTGGCAAATATAACATGAACTCAATTTATTTAGTTTTACAATAATAACATCTGTTAAGAATTAACAGTGGATTTCTTGGATTTACAAAATCTTGATTATCAGGGGGAATTAAATATAACATTTTAACTTTTATGTTGTATCACTTTGAAGTGTGTTAAATTCTGTCTCGTTGGCACGAAGGTTACGAAAGGAAGGAAGTGGTCATAACTAGGTAGGTTATAATATCAATTCTGATAAGAACGTTATTCGCGGAACAAAAATTTCGCGTCTTCGTTAGAAATAAATAATTATGAATGAAGATAGATGTATGCGTAGTAAATAAAGAATTGCCCAAATAATATTGGAAATGTATGAACATTAACATACTGAAACATTCCGCAATATTGTTTTCTACAGTACACTTTCCAATAATAGTACAACCATAGAATTAATTTCGTTTCGACGCTTCTGTTTTACATTTTCAATTATACCTAATATACTGACTGATTTCTAATATGCTGATAACTTGACACCACACGCAATAAATTATACATCTATCTTCAATTTATTGCCGAATTACGGAATTAGTTTAGAAAAATTATTGTTCGATATGTAGTAACTAAATGTTAATGGGGGTATAAATTATACTGTTTCACGCGTCAAGCCGTCGAAAGCAGCGATATGTCATCACTTTTCACGACTGTATCTGATGAATTTTTCGATACTCGTTTGGCACGACCGCCGTGTTCATCTAATTTATTGCAGCCATGGGATTGTCACGTGTTTAACTAGCACGATAACAGTGCGCTTATAAGATTTGTGTGGCTGTGACTTGGATTTGCATATTGGGTCGACATGATATCTTAATCGTGCCTTACAATGAATCTAGTTAAAACGTGCGAAGAAAATTAGTTTAATTCCCGGCAGATACATTTCTGCATAATTCACAACAAATTCACAGCACTTATACGTTGATCGAAATAAGAAAACATTTGCAATATCAATTAATTTATCCCCTTTCGTTTATTCCTAATTGAATCTATGAGATTATTTTGCTGAATTCTGGGGAAAAATTACGTAAACTTAGAAAATTACCATTTTTTTCTTTTATGTTACCACAGAAATTATTGCATGCCCATTCGTGAAAAAATTCGCGACACGAGTAGGTACATGCGTACTCGCTCAAGTTTCGATATCACTTATCAACACGTGGTTATTATTCAGAACAAATAATTGATACTTCTCGATCATCGCTCAGGTGTGATTGATAACGATCATTATGACCATAAAAAAGGATTAACGTTTGGTTGATACTTGTACCGATAAGTAATGTACGGACAGTTTGGTTGACGTGAGTTCAATAATATGTGGTGTGCACTCACTTTGCACCGATAATTCTGTATCTGCTTATCTAACACTTTCAAGTATAGGAACGTAAGTAGAAGCATCTTGAGATTGTTTACCTATTGCATCACGATGTGTTATGAAACGTAACTTTTTTACGAGTAATAGAGTCTGCGAAATATTCGATTAATTTTAATCCGGATTTATTACGCACTCGATTTCTAATTATAATACATTATTTTTCCTACAAGATATTCACTTTCAATCGGGCAAATTTCAGAAATTATATTTATGTTCTCTTTGCTCGATGTATGTGCACAGATATGTATTAATGTAACACCAACAAAATTTGTTTTTGTTGTTTCGAGCTGACTTCTAGCAATTGCATACTTTACAAATGATTTCGCGTTCTGTTTTAGAATAATTGAAAGGTTAAAATGAAAAATAGTGTTCAGTATAGTAAAATTCAACAAGATACCTTATGAAATAAATAATGCGAAAAATTGTAACATCGCATAAAGGTTGTGACACTACATTGTGCGAAGATTATTCTTTTTTGCTTTTGGCAAATATTCTGTGAGATTTTTAGAGATCAAGTGTACAAGTCCTTTGCATTATTTATTACTTCTAAACAACTATTATTGGCTTATCAATAGCTACTTACGTACGCTTACTCGGCAATTTTCTGAAAGCACTTTGCATACATGTTTGTTCGTCTGAAATCGTTTCGTTGCTCGAACACCGTACAGGTGGCTCGATATTGCGACTAGACAAAGGAGAAATTAAAAGATTCGTTCGTGATAACGTTCGTGTGTAAGCTTGGTAGATAAGGTTGGAGGATTAAGTACTAGCGTACTTGATCGGGTAAGGCATTTGGATTGTACGACGCTAGTTCTATCATACATACACTGATGTTTGTCTCGAGTAAAATTTTCGCCGCTCGTTCTCAAGTAATATTAAATTATTTTACAGCCGTAGAAAATATTCAACGGTTAACAGGCCGAATAAAATAAATTATACAAATATCATGTTTGTAATAACTATAAGAATTTATTCCAGTTTTTCGTTTTTCATTTTATGTGTTCGACGAACAGCAGATATTTGATACCAGATTCACGGATATTGCTTGGAGTCTTGTCTTTTACTCACACTCCAAATATTAACGGGTGTCAGTAAAAATGCGTGTTCTTCTTGAAAACTGATTCATCTAATTTAGAAGTAAAATATAATTCATTGAATTGTGCAACATTAACAGACCTTCATTAATCTTTTATTTTCAAGGTTAACAGTTATTCTCAATTTGTTAATAAAGTAATGTAATCTTCGTACTGACTGAAAAGTATTTTGGTGAAACAATTCCAAGACGGATCTGAATATACATATAGATAGATTCTTAATGAAACGTCCAAGGAAACTTAATACATACTGATGTTCGCCTTAAGGAAGTTGCAAATGAAAAACTGAACGGTAATTTATATTCGAACGGCATGGATTCATGTATTTTACTGACTACCAGAGTACGTGTCGTTTAATTTATATTTCCTACGGCCAATTGACCATTATCGAAATCATTAATCTCTTGGCTTTACTGCCGGGTAATTAAATCGCGAAGAGTAGGTTGCATCGTGCAGTATTAGGACTTGTCTCGTCAACAAAACGACGACGCTACTGCTGAATCGATTTTCGATTTAATCGAATGCAACTGCAGACTAAACTTTGCTCGTAAACTGGGATCTAGTGCACACAACGAATTCGCAATTATTTCCAGCCGTTTGTCGAAAAATTACTTTGCCGATAAGAAAATGTAACTAACGGAAACGGTAAAACAATTTTTGTATCTGGTATTTATTAGCAGCGTAGAGTAAGCTTTACGATAATTGCAATTCGATAAAATTCTTTACTACTATGCGAGAATGAATAAGCTATATTTCATTTTTACCCGACGCAATTACAACTACTCGCTCCTTTGATATTTCAGTGTTCAGACATTTCTCTTTATTTTACTTATGGGATAATCGATTCTGTTATTGTTGCGGTGGAAAAATTTGATCGTTGTTTCTTTAAAAGTCGCGTGGAATTGTTTTACGCGAGTTTGGATACTTATTCACCATTTTAGGTGCTTCTGCACTCACGGAGGCGACAATCCTCGATTGTGTGACGTTAATACGACTCGAGGGGGCGATCGTTTCGTCTTTCGAACACGTGTGTTCTTATCACTGGTCATTTTTTTCTCAAGACACGATAACAGTACTTGCAAAGCGTAATTTCCGTTCGTGTCTTTTCGAGGAAACTTCGCCATGTGAAATTGTATTGCATGAATCGAGGTATGTAGTTCCCCAATAAAGCTCGTTGCTTTCTTACCTTCTTTCGTCGCTTTTTATTGCGGGACACAGTATAACGTAAAATACTATAGCTCATTATTTATTAATTGTAAATACTTTTTATCGTCGCGATCATTTTTAATGTAATGCGAAATCGATACGTTAAGAGAAAAGTTTCATAATTTTAATATTAATTAAACTATTAAGTAATTAATAGTTTATACTAAACAATAGAGTGAGGAAAAAAGATAGAGATTTTAAATGTGTTTAGTTTTTACGGTTTTACCCCATGGCCTGGGTAAAACTGGACACCATAGTGAATACCATGGCTCTAGCATATACCGTGTGTCCAGCGAACTCTGTCTACATGAAATATCTTCGTTATTTTAAATAATATGAGAAAATATTTCAAATAGAAGTTATAGAATTTAAAGCATTTAATAATATAGTAATAACAGTTTTTTGGAAAGTGTTGGCGTGTAAAGGAGATATGAAGATCACTTTCATTCTTTAAAATAGAATGACTTATTTCGTATACACAATTTCGATAGAATGGTACATTCTGAATAAAAGAGTACTAAGGTACATGTTTCTTGAATTTTTTCTTTTACCATTCTGTTGAAACCGAACACCGAAAACCGAATACCGATTTTATAATGTAGGGTTTTACCACAAAATTCTATTTTATAAATATTACAAGCTACTAAGAATATAATGACGATATAAATGAAACATCTCTCAATTATTCACAGTTAAATAAGCGACAAATAACACAGCACACTAAAAACAATACTGATCTGAACACTATCGGAAGTTCTGGAGTTTCTAAGCGATTGAAAATTAGATCAGGGCCCTCGGAAATAAAGGAATGAAAATAACTTTAGTGACCACACTAACCAGGCGTGTATCGCGATTGATTTTTATTTATAAAACAATTCACATGAAGACACTATGTCGTTGCAACGACGTGTGAAAGTTTTGAATAGTTTTAAAAATAGTAGCGTGCCACGGTTCTATCCAGATTTCCTCTCTAACATTCGATAATTCTATTTTAACTTGCTGTACGTCCCTGCAAATTTGAAATCACAAATTCGACTAATGCATATTGTAAACGTGTATGTGTATGCAGAGCCGCAATTATTTTCTTACAACAAACTGTCTAAAATCTTTTCCAACGTGAAATTATCAAATCGGAGTACGGAGGGTGAATATCTATTCCATTAACCCTGTGAATTATACGTGTACACATTGACCTTAGCAAAAATATTTTAACAAATTAAGCTAGCTTCAAATTCCTCTCATTAACACTAGATTGCCGGACAAATTTGAACACTTATTTTTACTGGCTTCCCTCCGACTAACAATAGCCAATGAAAATGCGCGTTTTCTTTAAAAAATTAATTCCCTTAATTTCGAAATGAAATGTAATTAATTTAATTATATAATGCTCACGGATCTTCATTAATCTTTGTATTTCAAATTCTGAAATGAGTCAAGTTGACTCGCTCCGGCAATCTAGTGTTAAGAATTTCCTATGCATTCCTCAGAGCACCCACGCTAACCATAATTATCAAAAGGGTATATTGAACGTGTGCTCTGTGCATAATATAAAACCCACCTGAGGTACGATGAATATAAACTAAAACGGAGTCTCTACAAACAATAACAGTAACGGAAAAATCTTTATTCCGAGTGTCACTATCGCCGTAATCTCTGCTCAAAGATTATGATTCCAATATGAACGTAAGGCAGACGACGTACGATCGGAAATTGCCACGATACCAAAGACTCTAGTCGATCCTGTTACACCGACCAGGTATTTTCTCGACGATCGAAAAATGCAGAGCACGCCGTTCGACCGTTTCAAGAATAGAGCGGTCGTCGGAATGCAATAGTTATGTAATAACGTCGAAAATATCGTTGCCTCGTAAAAAAGAAAAAGAGAAAAGAGAGAATGGGGAAGAAAGAGCCGAGGAGCACGGTTCGAAGCAGCGACTCGGCGTAAAAGGGGTACACGCATTTCTATGTTTTTGTAGAAACCGCAAGTGAATTCGTGGCAACGATCCGGCGCACCTGCTTTTCGTTTCGCATGATATCACAGCCATGCGATAAATTTTCATTGCCACGCGTGCTGGAATAAACTTTTATTGGCCATTCAGCGGTTCGAATTTAAACGGGCCGGCTGTACGCGCGCTTATTCTCGCGAGGATCGCGTATGCAAGTAGGTATGTACACGGTTGTTCCGTGTGGGAACCGTTATTAAACGAAACTTCGCGATTAAAGAAAATCTCGTTTTGTACGGGCAGTTATTGAAGTATTCGAAGGCAGAAGTGCGAAGGAAGATAAAATTCTGTGCGAAAGTATAAAATTCATCGTTTCGTGCGAACGACTGCTACGGCGAAAAGAAAAACAGAAAATGTGAAACGTTAAGAGAGAACAATATCTGTACAATATTTAAGGTGATTGAACTCGCTGCTCGTTCGATGTCGCATTCAATATTATCAAAATAATTTCTGAAAAGCAATTTGAAGATTATAATAGCACCTGGCGGGTTCGAGGGAGTATTTAAAATTAAACCAAAGCTGAGCTCTTTTTTCGATTATCTGCGATCGCTGAAGGGATTAAATTGGCCTTAGAATTATGCACATACGTGGTGTCGATGCTTTTAAGTGATACTTAATATCCAAATATCCATTTAACTACGACGACGAAGTCGTGCGGAAGATAAAGAGATTGATGTGATTGATAGGTGATGAATGTTCAAGTCTAATTATTCCAAGTGTATTTCAAAAGCAGTACATATATCGTGCGGCACGTCCTACGTGTGTATAATGATGTCAAGAATATCTTGTGGTCATCGAAAGACGCGTTATTCAAATGAATTGAAACGAGCATTTTCTAATTACCTCGTACATGATGCATTTAGAAAAATGATTGCGTGCGAAGCCGTTTGAATTTTTAACGCGTGAAGAAGCGGTTTCTTAATAGAAACGCGACAGTAATTTCAACGCGGAGGGTTTAACATTTAATCGAGCTGAGTTCATTTATTTATTCAAGCAAAGCTGTATCCAATTCTGCAGGGGGTTTTTCTATGTTCTATATTTTTATATAATAACAAAATAATAATTAATAACAAGATATAAAGTAACGAGGATTATGGTTAAACGGCTTATAAACGACTGCCTCAAATATCGAAATGAAAGAAGCCGAGCGACATCCCCAATAGTTTCGAAATAATTCTCAATAGTATCAAAGATGCAGAAAGTCGATAGTTTTCAACATCCTTCAACCTTATTCAATTAATTTGAACAAGTTTGTCTATATTACTTTCACAGTTTTAACGAATATGTTCTGTTTATTATATCTTTTAACATTGTACCATAGCGTAATATACTAGACGCTAATAATCCTGTGAGGTGTATGCGACGTGAACTAAATAAAATAAACTTAAAGAAAAAAGAAGAATTTCTGTATTAATAAATAGTATTGTGATTATTGTTACTATTGTGACGGGAATTATTCACGTTTGAATAAAAAAGTGAGAGAGAGAAGTAAAGTGTTACTTCTCGGTTGAGTATTTAATAATAAAAGTTAATTTAACTTGATCTACGAAATATCTCAGAATTTGTTAAGAGTGTCCGGACTGTTAAGAGTCCGTAGATCACGAATAATATCGCATTAGTTTAAGTGGTGTATTATTGTTATCATCGTCATCATTATTATGATTATTATTAATTATTACTGTTATGGAGTTGATCGATTTTTCAGTACAGAAAATTTCGCTCCAGTTTGAACTAGTACGGACGAACTTATTGTTATTATCGCTACTACTATTGTTATCATTATTATTATTATTATCACGATTACAGGAAATTATGGATAAAAAGCTGTCTACAAATTATTTTTTGATCGTTGATAAAAAGCGAAGAAGTAAGGTAACACTTTTGATACACTATATTTCTCATGGACAATCGACGAGGATTTTTCGTGGCCTTGATCGCAATCAAGAAAGATGCGTGCATGCAATTTTTTTTTCAATCGTCGGCGACAGGAATCCGCCTCAGGATTCATGTAAGCATCGTGTCGCAATAGCAGAGACTTACCTTGAGGATTCAGAATTGTAATTTCCGTAACGTGGCAGACGGACGTGAACCTTTTTTTCTTTGCTCGGCTAGCGTTCTTTTTCGTCGCTTTTCTTGCGCTGATCGATCAGATACTCGAAGGACATATCGCACTCGTTGGCATGAATTAACTGTTCCAAATTTAGAAACGCAAATACATTGGCATTAAATCAAAATGATAGTTGAGGTGCACGTACTTCTTAGAAAACAAGGAGTGCGAAGATTCACATTTATATTTGTAATAACTGGGAATTGATACTTTTTCTGTTTACATGAAGGAGGTTTTCACATCAGAAAGTACCGAACGAAAATTGTTACGGCTGGCAACATCTTTCGGGGAGTTTAGAGAACGCTTGTTACTCTTGAAGATGGTCAGGTCACGGACGAGAAATGGCATTTCATTTTTATTTATATAATCAAGTTAATACAGCTTGAAAATCAAATAGATATATTTTTATTATTCTTCATGGTGTAATAAATTATCTAAGAATGCAGCTTTTGAATTAAGTTGCTCCTCTGCATTTATGTTTACGCCCTTGCATCCCTTTTTGCTCCAATGCAACCCCTTTTGAAAAACACTATTCAGTTGCCCGTAATTATTATATAAATTGATTTCTTTTTTATTCATTTCCCTTCCATTTGAAACCCCATTTATAAAATAATAACCACCAGGAGCCCAGCTAACAATTTTTAAAAAATTTATCGGTAACGTTGTGTGTGACATGGAAATGGTACTAGGGTACTAGCACCGACGAGATATAAGAATAGACAAGACATCTTATGGACTTTTGTGGCCCAACGTGACTGTCATACCGACTCAGAAATCCCACGCTGATTTGAGCGTCCTCTGCTCATGGACAGTGATCACTTGAAGAACTATTCTTTACTGAAGTAGCGGGGACGGGATTCATGCGATTGTTGAATATATGTAAATGCTTTGGGGGGATCAGGAAAGCTATTTCTCGAGCAACGTTTCGGTAGAAAAATTGAGCTACGATGCCTGGTCGCGCGATGCGCTTCGGCTCGGCTCGAGTTGGGTCGAAACAACATCGCGATGCATTGGGCGATGAAATTGACAGTGTCACGTCAAGCGTCCCGCCTGTGCTGTCCCGCATTCATTGCGCGGCAAAGAACAAAAGAATTCTTTAACGAGGATCGTAGGTCCAGCTAAAAGTTGGTCAGAAACAGTAGAAATCCACTCGGCACGACCCTAGAGTCGTAGATCCGGCTATAAGTTGGTCAGAAATAGTAGAAGTCCAGTAGGCACGACCCTAGAGTCGTAGGTCCGGTTAAAACTTGGTCAGAAATAGTAGAAGTCCACTAGGTATGACCCTAGGGTAGTAGACCGCCGGTCGCCGTCGGCGACCGTCGAAAATTTTCGGAAATAGCGAATACCGCCGAGCGCAGCTGACGCGCCGGCGCGTAGCGGAGTGGGGAGGCTGGCGGAGTGTGGTCGACCGTCGCGCGGCGCGTGCCCCTTCTTTCTCAATTGGAGTGTCGCAGCGTAAGGTCGTCTACGGTGTTGATGGTTAGCGACATACCTCACTCTACAACGCAATAGCACCTCAGGCTTTACTTTACCATTGTGTTCGCTTCATTATTAGCCTCTATTAATTAATACGCGTTTAACTAACAATCGTTCTACTATCGCAACAGTACATTAAACTTTATAGATTATAATCTTTCTTGAGTTTCCTTTGCTGAACGAATATGAGATTAACTAGTTGTTTGTTGTAACATCGCGTTAACTAATTTATCAGTTTGAACGGTTCTTCGAATCTTTATTATATTTTATTACACGATTATTCGGATTCGATGCGGTGTTAAGGTTGCGTTTATTTTCTTTGCAATGTCACTTACATACCCAGTTACATATGGCCTTTCGCAACTTTGCATTCCATTCTGATTTTAGCACAGGTTTATCACGTTAATTTCATTCGCGATTGAAACTACAGTCAGTAAATTTCATTAATTCTAAACGAAAAATTGAACGACGTTCATGTTTCGCTGCATATCGGTCGCGATTTCTATTATAGCTTCACTAGTGTTCTTGTTGACACTTTTATTATCTCTGTGCCTTTGCACAAGTACGGTCAAAGTGAATTTTCGATGCAGGATTGCCCGCGTACTTACGTATTTGTTGCCATGCCCTTGAAGCATGATAAATAGTTTCGAGTCTTGATTTCTACAAGCTGCTACGAGAATTTATAAATGCGCGATATTGCTTACTTACTAGGATCATGATCACTTTTAAAACTCTGACATAGAACAGTCACAGTACGCTTTTAATAAATCATTTATATTAATCTATAATAATATATCTTGAATAGACAATTAACAATACAGTAGTACTTTATTAAAACACCAAAGCAGTAATTCCTCAACAGACATACAGAAATAAGAAAGAAACAAATAAAATCACATGTGTATTGCTTTAATTTTTACCTCCTCCCCTCATTTACTAACATGTACAGATTTTCTTTCAGCAAATTTTGATGACCGCGCGCAATGCGGTTGGTAAATTCAGTGCTTGTTTCGTTAAAGTTCTTCTTATTATTTTTTGAGCGCAACCGCTCTTAATAATTATAATTAAATATAAATAGTGGCAAAGATACGCGAAAGTAGAGTCAGTGTTTGCTTCGAAATATTGCTCTCGCGAAAAATAGAGTCACTTTGTTCGTCGATCACAATTATAAAACGCGCGCGACGGTAGTCCTTTATCTTATTCTTTTTTATCGCAATAAGTATTCCGGTATTAGAGTCAACACCTAGGCTGTTCGGCGAGTTCGGGCTTTCATCCATCAACTTGAAGAGTAAGTACTTCTGTATTTCTTTAATCTTGTATTGAAATAATCATTGATAATTAACACATTCCAAAAGTACTGAAAATACATAGATTTTAATGTTGTTGGCTCTTTTTGAATGTTTCAGCAGCTTCCATGGCTTCGATGGCGACGAGCTTGACCGCACACCTGGTGAGTCTGCAACCGGTGAGTGGCATGCTTTAAAGTTCCTCTGGTCACTCAATCATGTCGCAGGACGAAAGGTCCGAACCGACACGAGTGACTGGTTGTAATTACGTAGTTTTTTCTGGCAAGCATTGTGACCATGGGTATATGGAAATATACTCATGAGTAGTAACTTTTTTACTGTTTTATATTATATGAGGATAGGTCTTCTTGTACAACGCGTTTTTAAATAGCTTCATAATTTTAAAACAGATCATATTTAGAATAAAATATATCACTATATATCTTTTTATAATAGAGTATTTAATTGAATACCTATGAAACGATATTTAAATAGTTATTAATTATTGAATGAATATAAAGTAACGTCCAGTATTCTACGTGCATTAGTTTGTAGTGGAGAAGTCGAATACTATTCGACTTCGTTTATTTGTCAATTGCAATTACTGCACAGTTATAATAAATTGTTAGTAAGCGTATAGTCGTTCCTCTTTTTTACTACTTTGATTATATGTATATAAAGTAAAGGTACTTACTTACCTTGTCAATTTGTTGGGACTATCGCATAATTTTATTATACGATATCCATATTAGTCTTTAGCGTTTAGAGATATCAATACGTTCACTTTTTCCGTACAAGATATTAATTAAACCTGAATGTACAAGAAGACAATACGCGAACCGGTAGATCTCGAAATCAAAGCAATCTACTTCAAAATCAACCGTGCATTTTAGAAGCAATGCTTTGATGACGGGAACACCGGAGGATGTTTCAATATCATTCAAGGTATATTAATGTAGAGTCATTGAATAATTTCCCTAATAAAGTACAGTCATTGTACAATTTTGCTAATAAAGTAGAGTCATTGCACAATTCTTCTAATAAAGTAGAGTCATAGCATAATTTTTCTAATAAAGTAGAGTCATTTCAGTTTCTTTTTAATAGAATAAAATCATGTATTGATCGGGTATATATATGTATACATGTATACATTTAGCCCGTTAGAAAATCAGTATGTCTTCATCATTTTTTTAGACGAGGATTTCCAGGTTTATCCCTTTCCGTGTTCACTGCCCGGATCCCACTCACGTGCCCCGGTGCTACTTGGGTGGGAAAACGGTGGTAGAGCACGATGATATCTATTTAGTTTATAATGATTTATTGTTGGCGACTGACAGTGCGTTTGGTGTATCGTGCACGACGTAATATCCACATTGTGTGTGTGGTTAGGCTGTGGATTTGCGTCGTTCCGTACTAAAACGTAGTTACTCTAACCAAGATAAGATGTCCATTAATTGAAAACAGAGACATCATTTTTACTATTAACTGCATTAATAATCCCTAATATACCGGGCCACGAAGTTTTTGTCATTTAAGATGACGGAGACCAAATTCCAAAGAGAATCGAATATACTTATCAATTGCTATCAAGTACCTTTTGTATCGGTGCTATTTAATTATTCTATTAAATATCTATTAAATATCTCAACCGCGACGTGGTATTTTCCACGTGAACGCAGAGATCCCAGCCACTGTCAATCGATTTCAGAAAAATGGTACGTACATTAGAGTGTGCAAGTTGTGCGACAGCACTTGGGTGTCGGGGGTGTCCCGGGACGCCTCCCTAGTGTAGGCTTTTGCGCCCAAGTGTTTGACTGAGAACCGTGGAGTGTCGTGTGTTGGTGTGTCTGTTTGCCATTTTTTAAATATAGGTCCAGGTAGGATAGGTAGCATACTTTCTGGTGTGATTGATAGACATAAGTAGGTAGGGCCGGGCAGGTTGACACAGTCTCTGATCGTGTAGGCACTCATTCGCGTGTTCAACCTGTTTCAGGAAATCTAATTTGAAAAGCCGACGGTGAAGCTGTGGCGCGAACGAAAATGCGTTCGCCTCTGGCTTTGCCTATCGATTTTTCGAATCCTTCGCGGTCGTGGTCGCGATTTAGGCTCCGAAACGAAACGTGTTACATTATGCTCGAGGCTGCACGTGTGAACGAAGAACGATTATAATTTTAATCGTAATCTTTGCGATTTTCCGTAATCACAATTTTACGATTTTATTTCATCGTGATTCGGCCACGTGTGTTCCATTTAGCTCCGCGATTTAAACTCTTTATTTCACCTTTATAAGTTTTTCTTTGGTTTTCGATTAGAGCCTCGAGCCTAGTTTAAGTTTCAGCTGGCCCTTGGGTCCAACGAAAAGAAGAGGCTATATGCCGAAGAGGCCCGACAAACTGTCACTCAAGAGGGCAACTAATAATGGCTCCCCATTCTTTTTAAGAATGGGGAATCATTCTTTGTTACTACTTTGTCACTGTGCTTGCATTTTCATTTGTAGAATTTTTATTTGTACTTGGCCGACGCACATTCCGGCCCAACGATGCAGCCCTCCCAAATATCGCGTTGTTTTAGAGTTGTGAAAAACTTGAGAACGGGTCGAATTAGAGTTGCGTTAAATGCCACGCCGTTTTTCAAGTAGTGTCGCGAAAAAGAAAACGTGTCTCGCGTATTCTTGGAGTTGCGAAGTGACTCGCGGTTTTTAATTAGAGTTGCGACCAAATGAAAATCGTGGTTGATTTAGCGTTGCGCAATGATACCGCGATGGTTCTTGCAATTTTGCCGTGGTTATTGTTAGTTAAATTGTAGTATTTTATAATATATTTTACATATGAGAAAGTTTCTAGTGTTGCGGAAATAATTTCGCGTCTTGAGCCTTCAGCTAACTTTACAGAGGATCTTCAATTACATTGCTTTTTGATATTACAAATAATTTACTGTTTGCTTTCTATCAGCCTTAATAAATAGTGTAGCGAAATGATTGCATCGCGAGTTCCCATTAGTGTTGCGTTGATTAAAGATCGTGTTTTTAATTAGAGTTGCGAATACCAGTCCCCAACTGCTTCCAATTGGAAGCCTGTTCATGAGCCACCCTGGAGGGTGGCACATCATCATCAGCCAAAGACCATAGCTGAATCTTCCGCGTTTAGTGTTGCGTTTAAAGAGACAATTGGTGCATAGAGCAACGAGTCATTCTTTCATTAGTGTTGCGTCCAATCGCGATTTTGCTGATTTTTAATACTATTAATGATTAACTTGAATTAGAGTTGCTATTTGACATATTGAAGCACCACTCGCGTCTGATTCTTACAAATTTGTGTTGCTATTGAATTTTCTAATGTTTAAAAATAGTATACTAGCGTTGCGTTACATAAATATTCTTTAAATAATATAAAGTTGTTGGCGGCCCTTCTGGCCACCTGTTACTTCAGGCATTTTCAACAATTTTTTTTTATCAAAGCCAATTCATTGTCAATTATTGTTCTACATGGTGTATTTTTCCTTTTCAGCGTTTCATTTTATTTAGTTTTCTTAATAATTATACTACCTGGAATGTCTGTTGATGGAAATACTGCTAAAAAATTGCATACATAATAGTATATCACCGTGTGGACGAAATGAAGGAAAAGAAAATGAAAGGAAATAAATGAAAAAAATGAAAGAAAAGAAAGGAATAAAAAGAAATAATTAAAAGAAATAATTTGTAGAATCTTTGATAAATTTATAATAATTCTAGATAGTAGATTTCAATTAGATTCAATACTAGTAACTGTTCATTATTGGATTTTAACTCTTAAATATTTTCCCCTAATCGTTGCAATTGTATTTTTACCTTTGTTTAGTAGAGATAATTTTTATAACTTTTCGAGCTTGCTTTGTAGAAATTGAAATTCACTCGCGATATCCGTAAATGTGTAAACAAAAATCCTTACACGAAAAATGTTCTTGGCCGTAGTTGTGGCTCGGCATAGTGATAGTGGAAGTTTGATATTTTGCTTCCGAATAATCGTTTGTCGCTCCTTTGTAGAAGCAAAATAGAATCAATTATAGTGAAATGTGACTACTTCATTTTGAAGTTTTTAATGATATTGATACCACCATTCAGTTTGATCTAGAACGTACAAAAGAATACATCACTTTGGCCGAAATCCAATTACCTACTGTTATTAAAAAGTAGCTGCATTTCCCATATCAATTCTGATTTATTAACTTTGCTAAAATTCAGTTATTACGAATTAGAAGCAGCTTCATTTCGATATAAAATGGGGAGACTTGGGGATGTCACTAATCCAATGCTTGAGATTGTTACAGATTCACAGATGAACCCAAATATGCTATATTAAACACACATAAGTACATACGTCAGAGGCTCAAGAGTGGAATATATAGAATACAGATCCAGAAATATTATCAAAGACACGATTGGAAACTTTAAAATTCAAGAGCCAGCCTCGTCGATCCAATTTGTGACTTTAAGAATTCATTCTTATAATGCTTTACTAATTATTTCGAGTTTGTGCATGTTTTAGAAGCATTGAAAAGAAGAGGATTCATGAAACAATGTATAATACGAACACACCGTCACCCCATCCCTGCCCCAAACCCCTGTCCTTATTAACTAATTACAGGTGTTAGACAATTAATTAGGCAGGCCCAAATATAAATCGAACAATACTTTAAGCTCTTTATGGATTTGTCTCAACACACAATCTTAGATCTTAATACTGGCAGGTTTTACACGAATTGAAATTATTAGAGTTTTAATTATGCAGGGTTTATAAAACCAAATATTGTTGGCAGGTGCTGCAATTGTTCGGTTCGAGTTTCTGTCTGTTCTAGGACACCATGGACCACGAGAGATTAATACGGACTAACCGAAGAGGATTTAAGTATATGCATACTCATACCTACACGAGTATGGGATAGTATCTTTTACATTCCTATGTTGGTAGGATATTATTGAAATTATTCTTTTAATTGAACTCTTAGATGTTATACCAGGTAGGGTGATTCTAGTCTTAAGTTAGCTCTTTAGTCAGGCAGGGCGTATTCGAATCTAATCTAAAATTTAAGAAAGTGGGGTTTATTTTTACGTTATGTCTTAGCTTTTAAGCCCGCAGTGTTCACCACTGCAATAATATTTCGTTGTCTAGTTTTTAAGATCATATGATATATTTTTAAGAAAGTTTTATTTCAGGAAACTGAATTCTCTTGCAAATTTTCTTTCAGGTTTCCTTCTGATATTCAACTTAGCTTTCGGTCGTGAATTTACCAAGTACTCCTCTTGTTGCCTTACTTGTACTACGATCAATTAATGAACGTTCTACAAATTGACAATAATAGGAGATTTTTGTTTCTCACATGTTATATTAGAATTTGTTTTCGCATAATTGGAGGGTGGAAGGGCCGTGGCTAGGGTGGGTCTCCATGCGCAGTAACCTCCACGTGGTGAGACCCGGGCAATCAATTATTTATCGTATAATTATTAAACGTTTAAGAGACGTTTGATAATTATGTGGAAAATAATTCGAGCGAATTGACTGCGAATTGACCCCTAGGCTCCCTTTTCCCTTCATAATTATTCTTCCATTCCTCCTCGGCGCGCGCGAATCTAGCATTCTGACCCCGAGGCTCCCTTTTCCCTTCATAATTATTCTTCCATTCCTCCTCGGCGCGCGCGAATCTAGCATTCGACCCCGAGGTTGCCTTTCCTTTCGTAACTATTTCGTTTCCTTTTCCGTTCTCGGCTCGGGGGACTGATGGTTGGGGACTTAGTGTCAGCCAGTTACGATGTGTGGGGGCGTGATTGTGGTTCTGGACCCTGGTCACGAGGCCCTCGGTTAGACTACGTTCTCTAACATGGGTAGGTTATCCACCATTCTGGAATCGTGGTCGCGGTTCTTGCAATATCCGGGTTGCAGTGTCATCGGGGGGCGGTGTGTGGGGCTGTGATTGCTTTTCTGGACACTTTGGCCCGCCTAGTAGGAAATTCCTATGTGTTAGACCACGCCAAGCACACCTTGGGGTGGCAGAAGGCATACGGGTCATAATCTAGAATCGTGGTTGTGGTCTTGCATATCCGTGCCTTAATGATTTCTGTGGCTCGGAATCGAAACTGGTGTCGATGCTAAGTCGTTTTACTGTACAGACTCTGGCCGAGGGCTCGCGGGCTGCTCGGTAGCAGTCACAAACACAGTAGAAATACTGTCGCGAAATTAGAATCACTTTGTTTGTCAATCATAAGTGTTCCATTAGAGTCAGGGCCCTGTTCGACGAGTTCGGGCTTTCAAAGGCACGTTTGGAAACTATAAAATTAAAGAGCCAGCCTCGTCGATTCAATTTCTGAGTTTAAGAAGTCATTTTTATAATACTTCATTAATTATTTCGTGTCTGCGTTTGCTTCAGAAGCATTGAAAATAATCAGCTAAAGAAGAAGATTCATGATAATACATACGTATAATATGACCACATCCCCGCCCTGCCCCTGCCCCTACCCGGGCCTTTTAATTCACTACATTTATTAGATAATTAATTAGGTGGGCCCAATTAAGATCGATCAATACGTTTAGCTCTTTATGTAGGCAGGATTTTTTCGAACAGACAACCATAGAACTTTATACAGGCAGGTTTTACACGAATTGAAAATATTAGACTTTTAACTAGGCAGGGTTTAGAAAACCAAAAATTGTTGGCAGGTGCTGCAATTTTTTGGTGTGTGTTTCAGTCTGTTCTAGGACACCATGGACCACATGATTAATATCGATGAATTGAAGGGGAATTAAACATATATGTACGTACTTATACCTATATGAGTTTGGTAAAGTATCTTTTACATTCCTATGTTGGTAGGATATTATTGAAATTATTCTTTTAATTGAACTCTTAGATGTTATACCAGGTAGGGTGATTCTAGTCTTAAGTTAGCTCTTTAGTCAGGCAGGGCGTATTCGAATCTAATCTAAAATTGAAGAAAGTGGGGTTTATTTTTACGTTATGTCTTAGCTTTTAAGCCCGCAGTGTTCACCACTGCAATAATATTTCGTTGTCTAGTTTTTAAGATCATATGATATATTTTTAAGAAAGTTTTATTTCAGGAAATTGAATTCTCTTGCAAATTTTCTTTCAGGTTTCCTTCTGATATTCAACTTAGCTTTCGGTCGTGAATTTACCAAGTACTCCTCTTGTTGCCTTACTTGTACTACGATCAATTAATGAACGTTCTACAAATTGACAATAATAGGAGATTTTTGTTTCTCACATGTTATATTAGAATTTGTTTTCGCATAATTGGAGGGTGGAAGGGCCGTGGCTAGGGTGGGTCTCCATGCGCAGTAACCTCCACGTGGTGAGACCCGGGCAATCAATTATTTATCGTATAATTATTAAACGTTTAAGAGACGTTTGATAATTATGTGGAAAATAATTCGAGCGAATTGACTGCGAATTGACCCCTAGGCTCCCTTTTCCCTTCATAATTATTCTTCCATTCCTCCTCGGCGCGCGCGAATCTAGCATTCTGACCCCGAGGCTCCCTTTTCCCTTCATAATTATTCTTCCATTCCTCCTCGGCGCGCGCGAATCTAGCATTCGACCCCGAGGTTGCCTTTCCTTTCGTAACTATTTCGTTTCCTTTTCCGTTCTCGGCTCGGGGGACTGATGGTTGGGGACTTAGTGTCAGCCAGTTACGATGTGTGGGGGCGTGATTGTGGTTCTGGACCCTGGTCACGAGGCCCTCGGTTAGACTACGTTCTCTAACATGGGTAGGTTATCCACCATTCTGGAATCGTGGTCGCGGTTCTTGCAATATCCGGGTTGCAGTGTCATCGGGGGGCGGTGTGTGGGGCTGTGATTGCTTTTCTGGACACTTTGGCCCGCCTAGTAGGAAATTCCTATGTGTTAGACCACGCCAAGCACACCTTGGGGTGGCAGAAGGCATACGGGTCATAATCTAGAATCGTGGTTGTGGTCTTGCATATCCGTGCCTTAATGATTTCTGTGGCTCGGAATCGAAACTGGTGTCGATGCTAAGTCGTTTTACTGTACAGACTCTGGCCGAGGGCTCGCGGGCTGCTCGGTAGCAGTCACAAACACAGTAGAAATACTGTCGCGAAATTAGAATCACTTTGTTTGTCAATCATAAGTGTTCCATTAGAGTCAGGGCCCTGTTCGACGAGTTCGGGCTTTCAAAGGCACGTTTGGAAACTATAAAATTAAAGAGCCAGCCTCGTCGATTCAATTTCTGAGTTTAAGAAGTCATTTTTATAATACTTCATTAATTATTTCGTGTCTGCGTTTGCTTCAGAAGCATTGAAAATAATCAGCTAAAGAAGAAGATTCATGATAATACATACGTATAATATGACCACATCCCCGCCCTGCCCCTGCCCCTACCCGGGCCTTTTAATTCACTACATTTATTAGATAATTAATTAGGTGGGCCCAATTAAGATCGATCAATACGTTTAGCTCTTTATGTAGGCAGGATTTTTTCGAACAGACAACCTTAGAACTTTATACAGGCAGGTTTTACACGAATTGAAAGTATTAGACTTTTAACTAGGCAGGGTTTAGAAAACCAAAAATTGTTGGCAGGTGCTGAAATTTTTTGGTGTGTGTTTCAGTCTGTTCTAGGACACCATGGACCACATGATTAATATCGATGAATTGAAGGGGAATTAAACATATATGTACGTACTTATACCTATATGAGTTTGGTAAAGTATCTTTTACATTCCTATGTTGGTAGGATATTATTGAAATTATTCTTTTAATTGAACTCTTAGATGTTATACCAGGTAGGGTGATTCTAGTCTTAAGTTAGCTCTTTAGTCAGGCAGGGCGTATTCGAATCTAATCTAAAATTGAAGAAAGTGGGGTTTATTTTTACGTTATGTCTTAGCTTTTAAGCCCGCAGTGTTCACCACTGCAATAATATTTCGTTGTCTAGTTTTTAAGATCATATGATATATTTTTAAGAAAGTTTTATTTCAGGAAATTGAATTCTCTTGCAAATTTTCTTTCAGGTTTCCTTCTGATATTCAACTTAGCTTTCGGTCGTGAATTTACCAAGTACTCCTCTTGTTGCCTTACTTGTACTACGATCAATTAATGAACGTTCTACAAATTGACAATAATAGGAGATTTTTGTTTCTCACATGTTATATTAGAATTTGTTTTCGCATAATTGGAGGGTGGAAGGGCCGTGGCTAGGGTGGGTCTCCATGCGCAGTAACCTCCACGTGGTGAGACCCGGGCAATCAATTATTTATCGTATAATTATTAAACGTTTAAGAGACGTTTGATAATTATGTGGAAAATAATTCGAGCGAATTGACTGCGAATTGACCCCTAGGCTCCCTTTTCCCTTCATAATTATTCTTCCATTCCTCCTCGGCGCGCGCGAATCTAGCATTCTGACCCCGAGGCTCCCTTTTCCCTTCATAATTATTCTTCCATTCCTCCTCGGCGCGCGCGAATCTAGCATTCGACCCCGAGGTTGCCTTTCCTTTCGTAACTATTTCGTTTCCTTTTCCGTTCTCGGCTCGGGGGACTGATGGTTGGGGACTTAGTGTCAGCCAGTTACGATGTGTGGGGGCGTGATTGTGGTTCTGGACCCTGGTCACGAGGCCCTCGGTTAGACTACGTTCTCTAACATGGGTAGGTTATCCACCATTCTGGAATCGTGGTCGCGGTTCTTGCAATATCCGGGTTGCAGTGTCATCGGGGGGCGGTGTGTGGGGCTGTGATTGCTTTTCTGGACACTTTGGCCCGCCTAGTAGGAAATTCCTATGTGTTAGACCACGCCAAGCACACCTTGGGGTGGCAGAAGGCATACGGGTCATAATCTAGAATCGTGGTTGTGGTCTTGCATATCCGTGCCTTAATGATTTCTGTGGCTCGGAATCGAAACTGGTGTCGATGCTAAGTCGTTTTACTGTACAGACTCTGGCCGAGGGCTCGCGGGCTGCTCGGTAGCAGTCACAAACACAGTAGAAATACTGTCGCGAAATTAGAATCACTTTGTTTGTCAATCATAAGTGTTCCATTAGAGTCAGGGCCCTGTTCGACGAGTTCGGGCTTTCAAAGGCACGTTTGGAAACTATAAAATTAAAGAGCCAGCCTCGTCGATTCAATTTCTGAGTTTAAGAAGTCATTTTTATAATACTTCATTAATTATTTCGTGTCTGCGTTTGCTTCAGAAGCATTGAAAATAATCAGCTAAAGAAGAAGATTCATGATAATACATACGTATAATATGACCACATCCCCGCCCTGCCCCTGCCCCTACCCGGGCCTTTTAATTCACTACATTTATTAGATAATTAATTAGGTGGGCCCAATTAAGATCGATCAATACGTTTAGCTCTTTATGTAGGCAGGATTTTTTCGAACAGACAACCATAGAACTTTATACAGGCAGGTTTTACACGAATTGAAAATATTAGACTTTTAACTAGGCAGGGTTTAGAAAACCAAAAATTGTTGGCAGGTGCTGCAATTTTTTGGTGTGTGTTTCAGTCTGTTCTAGGACACCATGGACCACATGATTAATATCGATGAATTGAAGGGGAATTAAACATATATGTACGTACTTATACCTATATGAGTTTGGTAAAGTATCTTTTACATTCCTATGTTGGTAGGATATTATTGAAATTATTCTTTTAATTGAACTCTTAGATGTTATACCAGGTAGGGTGATTCTAGTCTTAAGTTAGCTCTTTAGTCAGGCAGGGCGTATTCGAATCTAATCTAAAATTGAAGAAAGTGGGGTTTATTTTTACGTTATGTCTTAGCTTTTAAGCCCGCAGTGTTCACCACTGCAATAATATTTCGTTGTCTAGTTTTTAAGATCATATGATATATTTTTAAGAAAGTTTTATTTCAGGAAATTGAATTCTCTTGCAAATTTTCTTTCAGGTTTCCTTCTGATATTCAACTTAGCTTTCGGTCGTGAATTTACCAAGTACTCCTCTTGTTGTCTTACTTGTACTACGATCAATTAATGAACGTTCTACAAATTGACAATAATAGGAGATTTTTGTTTCTCACATGTTATATGAGAATTTGTTTTCGCATAATTGGAGGGTGGAAGGGCCGTGGCTAGGGTGGGTCTCCATGCGCAGTAACCTCCACGTGGTGAGACCCGGGCAATCAATTATTTATCGTATAATTATTAAACGTTTAAGAGACGTTTGATAATTATGTGGAAAATAATTCGAGCGAATTGACTGCGAATTGACCCCTAGGCTCCCTTTTCCCTTCATAATTATTCTTCCATTCCTCCTCGGCGCGCGCGAATCTAGCATTCTGACCCCGAGGCTCCCTTTTCCCTTCATAATTATTCTTCCATTCCTCCTCGGCGCGCGCGAATCTAGCATTCGACCCCGAGGTTGCCTTTCCTTTCGTAACTATTTCGTTTCCTTTTCCGTTCTCGGCTCGGGGGACTGATGGTTGGGGACTTAGTGTCAGCCAGTTACGATGTGTGGGGGCGTGATTGTGGTTCTGGACCCTGGTCACGAGGCCCTCGGTTAGACTACGTTCTCTAACATGGGTAGGTTATCCACCATTCTGGAATCGTGGTCGCGGTTCTTGCAATATCCGGGTTGCAGTGTCATCGGGGGGCGGTGTGTGGGGCTGTGATTGCTTTTCTGGACACTTTGGCCCGCCTAGTAGGAAATTCCTATGTGTTAGACCACGCCAAGCACACCTTGGGGTGGCAGAAGGCATACGGGTCATAATCTAGAATCGTGGTTGTGGTCTTGCATATCCGTGCCTTAATGATTTCTGTGGCTCGGAATCGAAACTGGTGTCGATGCTAAGTCGTTTTACTGTACAGACTCTGGCCGAGGGCTCGCGGGCTGCTCGGTAGCAGTCACAAACACAGTAGAAATACTGTCGCGAAATTAGAATCACTTTGTTTGTCAATCATAAGTGTTCCATTAGAGTCAGGGCCCTGTTCGACGAGTTCGGGCTTTCAAAGGCACGTTTGGAAACTATAAAATTAAAGAGCCAGCCTCGTCGATTCAATTTCTGAGTTTAAGAAGTCATTTTTATAATACTTCATTAATTATTTCGTGTCTGCGTTTGCTTCAGAAGCATTGAAAATAATCAGCTAAAGAAGAAGATTCATGATAATACATACGTATAATATGACCACATCCCCGCCCTGCCCCTGCCCCTACCCGGGCCTTTTAATTCACTACATTTATTAGATAATTAATTAGGTGGGCCCAATTAAGATCGATCAATACGTTTAGCTCTTTATGTAGGCAGGATTTTTTCGAACAGACAACCTTAGAACTTTATACAGGCAGGTTTTACACGAATTGAAAGTATTAGACTTTTAACTAGGCAGGGTTTAGAAAACCAAAAATTGTTGGCAGGTGCTGAAATTTTTTGGTGTGTGTTTCAGTCTGTTCTAGGACACCATGGACCACATGATTAATATCGATGAATTGAAGGGGAATTAAACATATATGTACGTACTTATACCTATATGAGTTTGGTAAAGTATCTTTTACATTCCTATGTTGGTAGGATATTATTGAAATTATTCTTTTAATTGAACTCTTAGATGTTATACCAGGTAGGGTGATTCTAGTCTTAAGTTAGCTCTTTAGTCAGGCAGGGCGTATTCGAATCTAATCTAAAATTGAAGAAAGTGGGGTTTATTTTTACGTTATGTCTTAGCTTTTAAGCCCGCAGTGTTCACCACTGCAATAATATTTCGTTGTCTAGTTTTTAAGATCATATGATATATTTTTAAGAAAGTTTTATTTCAGGAAATTGAATTCTCTTGCAAATTTTCTTTCAGGTTTCCTTCTGATATTCAACTTAGCTTTCGGTCGTGAATTTACCAAGTACTCCTCTTGTTGCCTTACTTGTACTACGATCAATTAATGAACGTTCTACAAATTGACAATAATAGGAGATTTTTGTTTCTCACATGTTATATTAGAATTTGTTTTCGCATAATTGGAGGGTGGAAGGGCCGTGGCTAGGGTGGGTCTCCATGCGCAGTAACCTCCACGTGGTGAGACCCGGGCAATCAATTATTTATCGTATAATTATTAAACGTTTAAGAGACGTTTGATAATTATGTGGAAAATAATTCGAGCGAATTGACTGCGAATTGACCCCTAGGCTCCCTTTTCCCTTCATAATTATTCTTCCATTCCTCCTCGGCGCGCGCGAATCTAGCATTCTGACCCCGAGGCTCCCTTTTCCCTTCATAATTATTCTTCCATTCCTCCTCGGCGCGCGCGAATCTAGCATTCGACCCCGAGGTTGCCTTTCCTTTCGTAACTATTTCGTTTCCTTTTCCGTTCTCGGCTCGGGGGACTGATGGTTGGGGACTTAGTGTCAGCCAGTTACGATGTGTGGGGGCGTGATTGTGGTTCTGGACCCTGGTCACGAGGCCCTCGGTTAGACTACGTTCTCTAACATGGGTAGGTTATCCACCATTCTGGAATCGTGGTCGCGGTTCTTGCAATATCCGGGTTGCAGTGTCATCGGGGGGCGGTGTGTGGGGCTGTGATTGCTTTTCTGGACACTTTGGCCCGCCTAGTAGGAAATTCCTATGTGTTAGACCACGCCAAGCACACCTTGGGGTGGCAGAAGGCATACGGGTCATAATCTAGAATCGTGGTTGTGGTCTTGCATATCCGTGCCTTAATGATTTCTGTGGCTCGGAATCGAAACTGGTGTCGATGCTAAGTCGTTTTACTGTACAGACTCTGGCCGAGGGCTCGCGGGCTGCTCGGTAGCAGTCACAAACACAGTAGAAATACTGTCGCGAAATTAGAATCACTTTGTTTGTCAATCATAAGTGTTCCATTAGAGTCAGGGCCCTGTTCGACGAGTTCGGGCTTTCAAAGGCACGTTTGGAAACTATAAAATTAAAGAGCCAGCCTCGTCGATTCAATTTCTGAGTTTAAGAAGTCATTTTTATAATACTTCATTAATTATTTCGTGTCTGCGTTTGCTTCAGAAGCATTGAAAATAATCAGCTAAAGAAGAAGATTCATGATAATACATACGTATAATATGACCACATCCCCGCCCTGCCCCTGCCCCTACCCGGGCCTTTTAATTCACTACATTTATTAGATAATTAATTAGGTGGGCCCAATTAAGATCGATCAATACGTTTAGCTCTTTATGTAGGCAGGATTTTTTCGAACAGACAACCTTAGAACTTTATACAGGCAGGTTTTACACGAATTGAAAGTATTAGACTTTTAACTAGGCAGGGTTTAGAAAACCAAAAATTGTTGGCAGGTGCTGCAATTTTTTGGTGTGTGTTTCAGTCTGTTCTAGGACACCATGGACCACATGATTAATATCGATGAATTGAAGGGGAATTAAACATATATGTACGTACTTATACCTATATGAGTTTGGTAAAGTATCTTTTACATTCCTATGTTGGTAGGATATTATTGAAATTATTCTTTTAATTGAACTCTTAGATGTTATACCAGGTAGGGTGATTCTAGTCTTAAGTTAGCTCTTTAGTCAGGCAGGGCGTATTCGAATCTAATCTAAAATTTAAGAAAGGGGGGTTTATTTTTACGTTATGTCTTAGCTTTTAAGCCCGCAGTGTTCACCACTGCAATAATATTTCGTTGTCTAGTTTTTAAGATCATATGATATATTTTTAAGAAAGTTTTATTTCAGGAAATTGAATTCTCTTGCAAATTTTCTTTCAGGTTTCCTTCTGATATTCAACTTAGCTTTCGGTCGTGAATTTACCAAGTACTCCTCTTGTTGCCTTACTTGTACTACGATCAATTAATGAACGTTCTACAAATTGACAATAATAGGAGATTTTTGTTTCTCACATGTTATTTTAGAATTTGTTTTCGCATAATTGGAGGGTGGAAGGGCCGTGGCTAGGGTGGGTCTCCATGCGCAGTAACCTCCACGTGGTGAGACCCGGGCAATCAATTATTTATCGTATAATTATTAAACGTTTAAGAGACGTTTGATAATTATGTGGAAAATAATTCGAGCGAATTGACTGCGTATTGCACTTAGGATACAATGTACATTAATGGCCGCTTAATGTTCGTTTTTTTCCACAGTTAATGTTCGCGGAGTCATCCCTACCAATTCTTGGACCTACTCCGAATCGGAGTATAAATTTTACTCCAATTATTAATTTGGTATTATATATTTTCAGAAAAATCTCGATTAGTACACTTCGCTCGGGACCGAATACGAACACTAATTGTTTGCAGACACGTTTATCGCAGGAATTGCCTTATATTAGTAAATGAGTTACTTCGTTTTTTGTTTTTTTTCATTAAAGTTTAACGTCGCATCAACACCAGGGTCATTAGCACTTCGTTATTGTTATTAGTTGAATATAAATAAGAAATTGCGCCTTTCATTAACGATAAAATTGCTCCAAGGAAAAAGATAATTAAAGAATTTGTCTAGTAACTATACAATTAAGAATTGTAGTATACAATTATCGTCACTATCTTTTTCATTGTGGCAACATTATTGTTTGGGTGTTAAAAAAATATACATCTCTTAGCTCATTTTTTTTTTTGTTAGTTATCAGAAAATAATGTAAAGTATAACTTTAAAAATTATTTCGTTTATTGATAGTACAATTGAAATAAGAAAACTTTTTATCATGTGTTTCTTTAATTAAAAGATTTTTAATTAACATTAAATGTTTCATATCCTTCGTTGCCTTTCATTGCGGCAAAGAACAAAAGAACTCTTTAAAATTATTTAATTTTCGCATTGTTTTCTATAATCTGTTGGTAACGTTGCGAGTGACTCGGAAATGGTATGGGTCCCTCAGGCACCCAGAAATTCGGGCCGAAAAAATACATTGGATGTCTTGTCTATTCCTATATCTCGTCAGTGGTACTAGTACCACTGACGAGATATAAGATTCCTATAACTCGTCAGTGACGTTTGTCGATAACCGGACATGTGGCGCCATCTCGCGGTTGCGGCCTTTTTCGCAGTTTTCCGCACCGCCAAAACCGAATTCCTGGATTACATCGTTAATTTAAACAATTGCGTTTTTCTCGACTTGTACTCCGTATTTTTTAACCGGACTTGTCTTAAATTAAAGCTATGAACAATAGCTATCTTCTCCGACAGTTTGAACAATATGGCATTTGTGGTTTAACACAGTTATAAACAATTAAAGAATCGACGAAAGTGCATCCCGAAAAAAAAAATACGCACTAGAAACCGAGAAAAACACAATTGTTTAAATTAACGATGTAATCCAGGAATTCGGATTTGGAGGTGCTGGAAGCTGCTAAAAAGGCCGCAAACGCGAGATGGCGCTACGTGTCTGATTATCGACTGCCTGTGGGGTTCGAGCGCCCCAGAGGATTTCTGTGTCACGCATAACGTTACCGACAAATTAAAACATTTTTATCTCGCTTCCGGGTGATTATTTTTTAATCTATGGGGTGTCAAATGAAAGGTAATAGAATAAGCTACTCGCCTGTAATTATCTCGTTGCTGTAACCTTATCCAGCTTCACGTCATTATTTTTTAAATTGTTAAATTGTTTATAACAAATCAATCGCGCATGGAATATTGATAACATCTATTGGAAATTGTATCTTAAACTCCTAAATTTAATTTGTGTCATTTGAACATTGATCTACCTCGCCTGCAAGTCGGAATAATGGCATTTGTTTATCCCTTCTGTAAACAAGTGCAATTGTCTCGCCCACCCACTCGGCCGATTTTAACAAGGATTTTGTGATAGATCTTTTATATTATGGACTTTAGAAAGCAATAGTATATGTATAATGGAATGTAACATAAAGTATGCTTTCTGATTTTTATATGTCATTATAGTCTAGTAAGTGTTTCATTCCCTCCCAGATTACCACTTATAGAAAACGTAAAGAGAGATGTAATAGAATACAAGAAAACTAAAATATTTGACTAGCAAGTATTAAATATTACCTCGAAAGTGAAAACGTGAAACGACAAAATGATGTTCTCAGTTGTCGAACTAACGGCAAATTAATTCGTATCGGAAGGAAACGATTTTCTTGCCATAGATAATAGTGTGCGTAAAACAGATTTGTAAGAATGGTGAGAAACTGCGGGGAAACACATGATTCATAAGGCCCAAAAAGGTGGTTTGTATTGACATATGACGATTTTAAACTATACGCCCAAACCTCGGTCGATTTGTAGATGGAACGAGATATATTATTTTAGTTTCGGGTTTACACAAAAGGCCCTTCGCTCTGTTTATTTAACTTGGCGTTCTTTATCCTTCTTTCCTTACCACGTCCTTCCTCTGTGTCTATTCCGGAAGCCGCACAAATTTTTTCTAATAACGTTCCGAAGTTTCCGCAGAATTAATATTTTTAGAATGAAATAAAATGCTGTTTCACCATAAATATTATAATCTTCGGGCATTGTACGAAATCTTTTCTTCGAAATATTAACTAACACTTAAACGTACATTTTGCAATTAACTTTGATCGAGTAACGAAATAAACTATTTTACCACTCGTTCTTTTTTTCCGATGCATCAAACTGTGTTTTCAAAATGGATTTGAATTTTTGTCGAGTTCAGCACTGGTTTACTGATTGCAGAAACGCATTGAATCGTTAATTGAATATTATTTGACAAAAGTGTCAAGAGTTCTACTCGCGTGAAATGGAATTCAATTCAATTCCGCGGATAATAGCGTTCAGTCAACAATTTATGACAGAATTCTATTTTAAACCAGTTATTTCCTAAGCAATTTTCAACGATTTGCAATATTCTAATGAACTAATTTATAACGATTTCACATTATGTATTTCATTACGACGTTTAGCAAAAGGGCGCAAATTAAAATTTGTCACGATTTCGTTATAATTTCTTGGGGAATATAAGATGCCCCAAATATTGCTGACTTATTACTCTGCTTTAAGCTTTATAATATATCTAAAGTATATAGATTCGCCATTTAAATCTTACACAGTTTTTCTGTATTCATTCATCCAATCACAATAAGTGTTATTGTTTTAGATCAACATGATTTCTGGTGTAACTGATTGGGAGATCAACTATCGTAATCGACTTTTTAATTTCTTTTCAGCTACTAGATTTAAAGTTTACTTAATAATCCACCTTAATTTCTGTGCGCCAATGCCTCCAAAATATCGTATACAATAAGTATTATACTATCAACGCAATAAACGAAAGTACAATTTTACTTTCCCCATTTAAAACCCACAGGAGAAAAACTAATTTTTCGTTTTTCTTAATATTGCTTGTAAATAGTATATTTTATACATTTCCTTTTTTTGTTGCGAGGAAAAGACTACATTAAGCAATCTATTTAAACACAAACTTTTAATAAATCTGTCAACGCAGGCTTGCTTTTGAGCTGTTTTTATTAATTTAAGATTTGATTTATTTATTGAACCTAACCGCCATTCCACCACGTTTCCCTAATAAACGTATTCTGCTTGGATAGAGAATTCTGAACGTGGTAAATGAAGTTTATTTCCTGTTCATGTAAATGGATTAAAATGTGGAGGGGAATAATTATAAAATAAACGACACTGTTGTAAATTATGACTATAGTAATTATATTTGACTGGACTAGTTCTTACGCTTTGGTTACAATAATGATTACAATTAAATATATAATGGTCGTTCTTAGTACGTTAAAAAATAGATCAATAAATAGATGAATAGTAAGGCACTTTAAAATAAATAGGGACCTCAATGGTCATTACTTTGGTATCGTTACGAGCAGCAACACTTTTCCTGTATCAGTCGAACGTCTCTCTTTGGTTCGTCGAAAAAAGTTTCTACTACCGTCGTTCAATAGAGGTATTAGAAATAGGAGAGCTGTGGCTCGTGATTGTGACGCATTGACATGCTCTGATGTCCAGAATGATGGAAATCTTGGATCTCGTGGGCACCCTGTTGACCACGGTACTGATTAGAATTCGATGACGTTGACGATGATACGTTGCAACTGTTGTTCATCAGCACGGACGCGTTGCCACTTTGGAGGGCAAATGGCCATGACTGTAACAAAAAAATATAAACGAATTAAGTAAACGTTTCGTTTAATATCCATTCGCCTAGACTCAAGGGAACACAAGACTAAAATTATTTGATAATTAATTATCAAACTAAATTTTGAGAACTGTGCATTGCTGAGGAATATATTAATTTTCAGTGTTTTGTATATTTATATGGCATGGTATTATAATATGTTATGCAAACAGATTGAGGATTGTTCATTATTTACAATATTCTTGGAAATCATGATTTAATTAGAACTTAATAATTATTGTATTATATCGATCTTATATTTTTGTTCCCCTGTATTTATTCAAGTAGTAATATAATAATAATAATAATAATAACAACATGAAAATATTAGAAGAATAAGTATCATTATATAATAGAGTATTAACTCTATAATATAATATAATATATGTATTATATTAAATATAATAGAGTAATAGAGTATTAACTCTATTATATAATGATACTTATTCTTCTAATATTTTCATGTTGTTATTATTATTATTATTATTATTATTATTATTATTATTATTATATTACTGCTGGAATTTCTTTTTGTAATATTTGGAGTAATTTGTTTGCCAGGTTTTCGTGTTCTATTGTTGTTACATGCCTGTATTAAAGGTTAGTAGTATGCAATTGAATAAATACAGGGGAACAAAAATATAAGATCGATTGTTTTGCAAAGTAAGAAGAATAAAACGACCTTCTCCAAATAACGGAACTAACTTAGAATTAATGGTGGAAGAGGATGGGTGGTAGCTTTAAGAGTGATTTGATCCACCTGGAGAGACATAAACAGAGAGCGCGTCTGCGATGATGACGTTCTGACGCCGACTGGATCCACCTGGATCCTTTGTTATTTTACAAACTTGCAATCATTATACTGAAAATTGCAATTATACAAAAATCCCGGCGAAAATATCCTGCTCTATATACTTTTATTAACGAAAAGGAAATAAATCTTCGATTTGTTAGATGCGAAATACTAACTGCAATTATTAATTTTAGATCACTTAAGACATTCAACAAATTGAGCATTACATTTTTAGTGAATAATGCAGATCGAAAATTTGGGGTGTGTGCAAAGTTTGCATTGAATTTTATCGTTACGTTAAGATGGAACGAGCATGCTGTAATTTAGAATTTCGTGCTAGCTAAACATAGTTATGGAAATAGAACAATTGCAAACAATTTTGCATTTCAGCAGAGATACATTTTTCTTATCTGGCGAGTCGCCGTGCTTTGTTAATCATTAGAAAGCTATGATTATAAAGGTATATGTAGATTCCCCGTACTCTTGGTATTTGGTAATTAAAGGAGAATAACTAAATTTAAAAAAAAGTAGCACTAACGGGAGCAACAAATTATTAAAATACTTCAAAGGGGTGGGAGAAGCTACGAATAAGTCGCTTAAACTAAATAAAATGATTTAAAACAAAGGAAAAAGATGATAATAGAAAAAGTGTAGTGTGCAAACTATGCTTTTGAGAATCAAAGGACGGTTACGAAAGTAGGGCAATAGCGGAATAAAACTCCAGTAAAGAATATGGAAGAACAAAACCCAGAAATGGTTCTGAATGAAAGAACACAAATACAAGTTGCAAATAGTTGTATAAAATATAAACGACTATGAATAAATAACACAACATGTTTTAGCCCACACTTCTAAATCTCTAAAACACTTTTTATCTTAAAGATCACATATACTGCATTATCCATATTTAACACTAGTACTAGGGCCAGTCAAAACGACTGGTTTTAGATTTCTTGCTTTAAAGTTATTAACATGTAGGTATTGTTGCAGCAATTTATGATGACTTTCAATAAGACAGAATCACAATTATATATTTTTATTTAATGTCCATTCAACCACTTTCGTGTTCATAATCTGTCTAACGTATACTCTTTAAATACTACCGAAACCTATCGGTAGTTCTAGTGTTAATTGCATTCCACTTCATTTATCATTTATACCAGTATGCACCATCGTGGTATACAACAAATACGCCCAAATATTATTAGCAAATAGAACAACGTTATTATACACACGCATACATAAATAAAACAATTATTGTGTACCATCTCCCTGGATGACTTAACGATATATTATAATTCAACCATAAACCACCCTTCTTCTGCCCCCACCGAAGAAATTTATACTGGATCCAAAGGAAATTGAGGAAAGTCGGAGTTCTCTTCCATCGTTCGTTCAACCAAACAATCATACAAAACCGCGCGATTGAAACTCACCAGTGCAAGAGACAACGATCTAGTTGTCTCCGAATGCGCATCCCCGTCGTCCCTGAGCACCGCTCGTAGATGAGCGATGTAAGTAGCTGCGAGCCGAAGCGTGTCCAGCTTGCTGAGCTTTGTATCAGCTGGTACCCAGGGTAAAGTGGTTTTTAATCTGCAAAACGCCTTGCTGAGCACCCTCATCCGTGCACGTTCCCTCGCGTTCGCCGCGTTTCGCGGCGCCCGATTATCCAAATCGTCTTTGCTGTACTTCTCATCCGAGGCGAATTCCTCGTCGTCGGCGTCCAGCGTCGGCGTCGAGGCGCGTCGTTTGCGTGGCATCCTCTGCAATTATTTGATTGCGCTGCGTTACTATGCGTACCGTTGCACGTTAATTCTCCCCGAGCATCGTAGTTGCAATATCGCGATTCGTCACGAGAGACAGGGTCCTGCGACTGTCAGTTTCTTATGGGCTCAAGAGGACGAAGTAGTTCGCAAATTTAATTTGCACGCGATACGAAATAGTTTTCGAGCATACGTCTCCCTCCAGTATTTTCGAGGAGAACGCAGAGGAAAGATTTGGAACAATGTTCCCGATGTTCCTCGTCGCGTGCAAGCTCTTGCAAGGGTTGAAGATGAAGACGGATCACCTCACCTCACTTGGTCCTCCCTTCGGCGAGACTGATTCTTTTTTTCTTCCACTTGTATTGAAATGTCACGGTGGGTCGCGGTGCTCACGCGAAACTAATTGTACGTCAAAACTCTCGGCCAAGAAGAAGAGAACGACGAGGCGGACGTCGTGTTAAGAGAGGGAAGAAAGGGAACATTGGCAGGGAAGAGGGAGATTTGAGACGCCTCTGTAAAATCGGGCGGAGCTTTTCGAAGAGCAGAAGCATCTTCCGTAGGCTTGGCTACATCTTCGTCCGTTTTTCCTGGAGGTTCTCGCCCAATCGTTTAGGCCTGCGTCATCTGCAGCCACCTGGTCCATCCTTTCCTCTTCTATCCTCCTTCGGAACACATACATCCACGAATAGCGTTTTTTGTCCCGCACGGAATTGACCTTTACCCTGAATATCTTTCTTCCGGATATCCGAGACATTCCTTCACGTTCTAATTGTCTTGGGGCGAATATAAACCTTTGAATTAAAAATGAAACGCGATTAGTAAATTATCCTCGAAGTTTTCAATTAAATTTCAAATAGTTATATGGGAGCAATTAATTGTTTTCAAACATTAAAAACATTCCCTCCGTGTACAAACTGTGTGCAGGTTTGCGATATTTTCGATTGTTTTCCGTCAATTATTATTACAATGTGATTTCTCTGATCGAAGAAACTTATACGAAATAATAAATTGTGTAGGTACATTTCCTACCTATATTTTTTCATGACAGGCTCTCTATTTGAAATTATAGCTGAGAATATGTATAAACACTCGAACGAATTAGACTTCTGTTTATTTCTTTTCTTACTTTATCATTTTAACTGGCAACTCTACCACCTTCGAACTGTCAATTATTATAAATAATGCGCAAATACCGCAGCAATCCATAATTATTGTCTTTCAGCGCGTTATTTAAATACATTTAAAGGCAACATGATTTTCCATTCCTGTTTCCCTTTCCACAGCTACCTACCACATTTTCCATTCAGAGATTACTGTACGGGGAAAAAGGGGCTTGATCTATTAATCCGGTTGAAATCTTCGTGAACGGGCTGCTGACCATTTCGTTGAAAGGAGGATTCGAAATGGATCCTGTAATACGAGGTGTGCGGTGACCCAGCCTCTCCTATTTAACATCCTGAAGGAGACGTTGACTTATTGCTTGACAAATTCGTGAAAGTACTCCGCAACTCGACACCTTTCCGTGTAATTGACCACGTTCCCCTTGTAAGACATTTGTAACTGCTTATATGTACGAATAGGAAGAAATTCTCAAAACACGCGAGGACTAGTATACAATTTTTAATCGCGACGGAGGTACGTAAAACACCTGACTAATTATTTAATTAAATTAGTCAATGATGTACAACTTTTCATTGCGTAAAAGAGACGGTAGTTAGTATATACATAAATATATTAGTATACATATAATATTGTATATACTATTGATAGTATGTAAATATATTCTAGGTTTGTTATATTAACTTACTTGTAATAACACTGTGGGATGCAATCTTTTGAACAAGCGATACTCAAATTATAAAGTAATTGCGAAACATAAAATTATGATTTTTATCTCATGAATATTAAAGATAGCATTTACGCGAAATAGATTATTATTAGCATTTAAATTCATTTTCTACGCGCTATAATACTCTTCTATTTATTCTTTTTTTCCGGCCCAAGTATTCCTGTATTACAATCACTGTCCTGGTCGACAAGTTCGGTCTTTCATCGGTCAACTGGAAGAGTACATATGTAAGTATCTCTTTATTTTTTTAATCTTGTATTGCAATAATCTTTAATAATCAACATATTCGAAAAGTGCTGAAAATGGGAAGATTATAATGTTGTCTGTTCTTTTAGAATGTTTTAGCAGGTTCCATGGCTTCGATGGCGACGAGCTTGACCGCACCCCTGGTGAGTCTGCAACCGGTGAGTGGAATGCTTCAAAGTTTCTCCGGTCACTCAATCATGGCGCAGGACTAAAGCACAGACGAGATATAAGAATAGACAGGACATCTTATGGACATAGAATATGGATATAGAAATGCAACACTGATGCGAGCGTCCTCTGCTCATGAACAGTGATCAGTTGAAGAACTATTATTTACTGAAGTAGTATTGGGGGCAGGTCTCATACGATTGTGTGAATATATGTGAATGCTTTCCTATATCTCGTTAGTGCTTTAGCTATCGTTTAGTTATAGTAAATTGGTTTATAAAAATAGTTTGTAACTGTTATTAGCGCATTCGATTAATTTAGAACAATTGTGCAATCAACTGTTATGTATATCTATTATATGTTCTATTTTATATTCAGTGCATTCGGGAGATCTTGTATAAAATTTAATATCGCTTTTACTACAAGTTCTACTGAATATCCTAAATATAAAAGGAAAGATATAATAAACAATTTACATATACACAAGTTACACAATTGTTGTAATTTAAAATAAGCTTTAGCATATAAAAAGTACGTAAATTTTAGTATCAGTTTTATCTGTAAGATATATTGTATATTATCTTCAAGCCGTGGCTAGGTGGGTCTCCATGCGCAGTAACCTCCACGTGGTGAGACCCGGGCAATCAATTATTTATCGTATAATTATTAAACGTTTAAGAGACGTTTGGTAATTATGTCGAAAATAATTCGAGCGAATTGACTGCGTATTGCACTTAGGATACAATGTACAATAATGGCCGCTTAATGTTCGTTTTTTTCCACAATTAATATTCGAGGAGTCATGCCTACCGATTTTTGGACCTGCACGGATGTATCGAGGATCGAGGTTGCGTTCAAGTTATCCCAACTTGTCATCAGCCATGGTCCTTGAATATATCTCACGCTCGTTCTCAGAACGTCTCAATTTACTCCCAATACAGGCCAAACCCAGCGTGCCTAAAAGTGATAAGTATGAACAATTTCTTATAAATCACATTCCTGGATAGTGGTCGCTGGGCAGCCTCGAAGCAGCGAACATTAAGCGGGCATTACTGTCCACTGTAATTATTTGAGCGGAGAGAATCTTAAGTTCTTATTGCAATTACTTTTGAGTTCTCGTTTCTATCGTTGTATCTATCTGCAGCTCTAAATATTGTGTATTATTTATTGTCCTGCTTCTTATGTAGACTCTTCTGTTTTCTGACGCTTTCGAGATAATTCATTAGTAACATAAATCATATATGTTTCGCCTAGAGAATTGCATTTTCTTATTTCTCAAGAAGCCTTCTTTTTTATAATTGAAATACCCGTGTATATATCATTTAATTCATAAATTAATTAATATCTGCAAAGATATACTTGAATCTACGCGGGTCTCTGCCATATCTACAGTGCCTGCTATGGTTTCGCCATCTATACAGAACTCCTTGAAACCACTCGCGCTTGCTATGGTAGTTCCATCTATGCAGATCAAATTGGAACTACTCACACCCCTTACTTACCATAAGTGTAGATATGGCAGAGGCCCGAGTAGTTTGCGTCACGTCTGTATAGATGGCGATACTAATGACTCTTAGATAAAGCAGACATATATACAGTTTCGAGCAGTTCTGTATAGATGGCGAAATTAAAGCCCACTTTGAGTGTAGGTAAGACAGGGATGCGAGTGGTACGTAAATTCAAGCACTTGTTTATAAGTAGCGGTGCGATAATGTTCATAAAATTTGGTTATTTATGTCTTCATTCATCCAATTAAGTTAATAATCCTCGAAAACCGTTTCGTACACTCTTTTACATATCAATAAAGTGTCAGCAAACACAGTGTTTCAATCTACATAAAAATTAATATGTACGGTAACATTGCAAGTTCCATTGTTCATTATATTCTACAACAATGAAGCACTCTTTAGCACGGGTAAATGTATTTGTGAATATTTTTTCCTTTAAATAAATTTTCCAGGACTTAATAAATACATACTAATAGTGGTATTATTCTTTATTTCGGTCTCACAGGAATGAAAGTTTGGTTAGTGTACATATAACCTATCTTTACAATACTATCTTAACTCTTGCACTCTCATCTTCCGTTCCGCTCTTCCTTTTCATACCTTCTCTGCCTTACGTATTACACTATTTCTTATCTCTTTATCGCACATCTATTATAAATCTTTTCCGTTCCTTCCTGTTTAATTACAAATTCCTAAGTTATTTTTATGTCTTATTGTATCTATTTCTGTACATTTTGTTAGCAGGTGCTCTTACGTTCCAAATTTTTGTATGCACAGGTCTCATCTTTTATCCTTTTTCTTCTCCCAATATTTATTTCATCCTTTAATGCTTTTGGATCTCGCACCTGCGTTGTTAATTGTCAATTGCGCCCTCGTCCGTTTTTACTTAAGTACCATAGTAGCGTTGATGTTCTAATATCTTTAAACGTATCATTGTATCTTGCTTTCCCTATTTTTCTGCCTTGTTCCTGCTGTTGCATTTGATTGACTCTACTTTTGAGGATCTCCGTCAATGCCTTTACTTCCGCTTTTGTCAAAGTCACTCATACTTGACGCATTCCATTCCTTTTCAAATAATCCCCTCCTTTTTATGCTTCTGGCTTGCTCCTCCTTTCTTACTTCTTCCTCTAAATATCTCTTAATAATCTTTCTCCTGTTACATACTTATTAATGTATTTTTTCTGTGTGCAGGTCTCGCAGGCAAAAAGTAAGGAGCATTGCTTGGCACTTCTCATCGTGTATAAATGCAAGAAAGAAGGTAGAAGAACTTGTGGAACATACTTTACTCATCCTTTAGTTATAGTAAATTGGTTTATAAAAATAGTTTGTATCTATTAGCCTGTAAGTTTATTTTAGGACAATTGTGTAATTAACTGTTATGTTATCTACTATATGCTTTATTTTATATTCAGTTTATTCGGTAGATCTTATATGAACTTTAATATTACTTATATAACTATTACAAGTTCTACTGAATGTGCTAAATGTAAAATGAAAGTTTACTGTTAGTCACTCAACGGAAAGTTGATTGTCAGTCACCGATGACTGACGCGGCCTGAACGGAAAGTTTACTGTTAATCACTCAACGGAAAGTTGATTGTCAGTCACCGATGACTGACGCGGCCTGAACGGAAAGTTTAGTGTCAGACACCGATGCCTGACGTGGCACTCAACGTGTTAAATATATCTCACGCTGGTTCTCAGTACATCTTAATCCACTCCCAACACAGCCTAAACCGAGAGTGCCGAAAAGTGATAAGCATGAACAATTCCTTATAAATAACATCCCTGGATAGTGTTCGCTAGGCAGCTTCGAAGCAACGAACATTAAGTGGGCATTACTGTCCACTGTAGATATTTGAGCGGAGAGAATCTTAAGTTCTTATTGCAATTACTTTTGAGTTCTCGTTTCTATCGTTGTATCTATCTGCAGCTGTAAATATTGTGTATTATTTATTGCCCTGCTTCCTATGTTCACCCTTCTGTTTTCTGACGCTTTCGAGATAATTCATTAGTAACATAAATCATATATGTTTCCCCTAGAGAATTACATTTTCTTATTTCTCAAGAAGCCTTCTTTTTTATAATTGAAATACCCGTGTATATATCATTTAATTCATAAATTAATTAATATCTGCAAAGATATACTTGAATCTACGCGGGTCTCTGCCATATCTACAGTGCCAACTATGGTTCCGCCATCTATACAGAACTTCTTAAAACCACTCGCGCTTGCTATGGTAGTTCCATCTATACGGAACGCCTTGAAACTACTCACACCCCTTACTTACCATAAGTGTAGATATGGCAGAGTCCCGAATAGTTTTAGTCACATCTATATAGATGGCGATACTAATGACTCGAGATAAAGCAGACATATATACAGTTTCGAGCAGTTCTGTATAGATGGCGAAATTAAAGCCCACTTTGAGTGTAGGTAAGACAGGGATGCGAGTGGTACGTAAATTCAAGCACTTGTTTATAAGTAGCGGTGCGATAATGTTCATAAAATTTGGTAATTTATGTCTTCATTCATCCAATTAAGTTAATAATCCTCGAAAACCGTTTCGTACACTCTTTTACATATCAATAAAGTGTTAGCAAACACCGTGTTACAGTCTACATAAAAATTAATATGTACGGTAACATTGCAAGTTCCATTGTTCATTTTATTCTACAACAATCAAGCTCTTTAGCACAGGTAAATGCATTTGTGAAAATTTATTCTTTTTAATAAATTTTCCGGCACGTAATAAATACATACTAATAGTAGTAGTATTCTTTATTTCGGTCTCGAAGCAATGAAAGTTTGGTTAGTTTACATATAACCTATCTTTGCAATACTATATGGACTCTTGTACTCTCATCTTCCGTTTCGCTGTTCCTTTTAATACCTTCTCTACCTTACGTATCACATTATTCTTATTTCTTTGTCGCACATGTATTATACGTCTTTCCATTTCCTCTCTGTTTCATTTCAAATTCCTAAGTCATTTCTGCGCTATTAATTGCCGACTCTTTCCTGTTCTCTCTTTACTGTGGTACTGTCGTATTGCTCCCGTTTTAATACATTTAAACCTTTCATTATATCTTGCTTCTTGCATTTTTCTTTGAAGGCTCTCCGTTAGATCCTTTAGTTCCATTCTTATCAAATTTGGTATTCTCACACTCGTTCCATTCGTTCTAAAAGACTCTTTCTCTTATGCTTCTAGTTTGGCCCGCCCTACTTTCTTTTTCGATTAAATATCCTTTAACAATCTTTCTATCTCCTGTTATATACTTTCTAATATATTTTTTGTGTGCGTAGGTATCGTAGGCAAAGGATAAGGAGCATTGACTGCCAATTCTCATTGTGCATAAACAGAAGGAAGAGGAAAGAATAACTCTCGCCATATACATACTTCAGTTATATTAAATTGGTTTTGTGGGATTGGAAGGTGTATGCAACAAAGGCTGATGTAAGTGTAATACGTGTCTAAATATCTTTTTCTTTCAATAAATCTTCCTGCGCGTAATAATTACATACTAACAATAGTATTCCTTTTTATGTCGGCCTCGCAGCTATGAAATTTCGATTTAGTGTACATATAGCCTTACTTTTGATTACTATCTTAGCTTACGCATTCTTCTTCTCCACTCTTTCTTGCAAACCTTCTGTACATTATCCCATTACTTATCCCCTTATTTCATTTTGATTATACATTTAGGCGTTAAGGCTCACCATCACTTTCTTTACTCCCCTTCTCGTCAAATTTATTCATGTTGGATTCATTCCATTCCTTTTTAAATTACCCCGCCCCCCCTTTTCTTATACTTCTGGTGTGATCTTTCCCTATTTCGTTTTCTTCTAACTATCCCTTAACAATGTTTCTTTCGCCTGTTACATGCTTACTAATATATTCTTTGTGTGTGCAGGTTTCGCATCCAAAGCGTGAGGAACATTGCCCGGTGCATCTCATCATGCATAAAAGCAAGAAAGAAGAAAGAATACAGAATAACTCCTGCTACATACTTTAGTTAAAGTAAATTGGTTTATAATAATAGTAACTATTAGAGCATAAGATTAATTTAGGACAATTGTGTAATTAACTGTTACGTTATCTATTATATGCTTTATTTTATATTCAGTTTATTCGGTAGATCTTATATGAACTTTCATATTACTTATATAACCATTACAAGTTCTATTGAATGTGCTAAATGTATAATGAAAGATATAATAAACAATTTACATATGCACAAGTTACACAATTGTTGTAATTTAAAATAAGCTTTAGCATATAAAGTATGTACGTACATTGTAGTATTAGTTTTATCTGTAAGATATATTGTATATTATCTTCAAGGAATAGTTTATAAGTATTAGATTATTTATGTTTATAGTATTTGTTATGCTACATAAATGTTAGTTTAGTATTGATACAATATTTAGTTGTACGATCTATTGTAAATAGATATAAAAGAATAGTTCATAAGGATTAGCTTGTAAGTTTGGACTACAACATTTTTGTAACTTGTATCTTCATTGATTAGTTTAAATAAATGTTCAATGAAAAGAACTCGACTGCTCTTCTTATTTTCACACCTTAACAATCCTTAAAAGAACCTAATTCCAATTCCTTACACAAGAAGTACCGTGGGCGAACTTGAAATGGAAAGTTCTAAAGCGGGAAACTTGTAAAAATGGCCCTATACGTTATTAAATTTGGAAGCAGCAAATTCTAAGTCCTCACTTCTTGCAAAATTGGATAGCAGAAGTCCAAAAAATTAAGAGCTCGGAAATTCCTGGAACGTGACGTCATTTCCAAGAATTGCTACGATGAAAGACCTCCTCGCATATCATATTCTCCTGATACAAATCCACGATTTTCGGCGAGATATTTTTGGCAGAATCTCAGAAATTTTGCGCTCGGAAATTCTTGGAACGTGACGTCATTTCCAAGGATTGCTTCGATGAAAGACCTCCTTGCATATCATATTCTCCTGATACAAATCCACGATTTTCAGCGAGATATTTTTGCCAGAATCTCAGAAATTTTGAGCTCGGAAATTCCTGGAACGTGACGTCATTTCCAAGAATTGCTGCGATGAAAGACCTCCTCGCATATCATATTCTCCTGATACAAATCCACGATTTTCAGCGAAATATTTTTACCAAAAACCCAGAAATTTTACGCTCGGAAATTTCTGGAACGTGACGTCATTTCCAAGAACTGCCTGGGTCGGATACCTCCTTGCACATCATATTCTCCTGATACAAATCCTCGATTCTCAGCACTTAAATTTCTTCTGAAAATCGTGGATTTGTATCAGGAGAATATGATATGCGAGGAGGTCTTTCATAGCATCAGTTCTTGGAAATGACGTCACGCTCCAGGAATTTCTCAGCGCTTATTTTATTAACGTATAGGGCCATTTTGACAAGTTTCTCGCTTTAGGACTTTGCATTTAAAGTTCGTCCACGGTACTTCTTGTATAAGGAATCGGAATTAGGTTCTTTCAAGGATTGGTAAGGTATGAAAGTAAAAAGAGCACTGGAATTCTTTTCATTGCAAATTTATTTAAATTAATCAATGAATATACAAGTTACAAAAATGTTGTAATTAAATTTACAAACAGATACTTATTAACTATTCTTTTATATCTATTTACATTACATCGTACAACTAAATCTGGTATCAATTCTAAACCAACATTTATGTAATATAACTAACACTATAAACATAAATAATCTAATACTTATAAACTATTCTTTGAAGTTAATTTACAATATATCTTACAGATAAGTCATACACTAAAATTTACGTACTTCATATGTAGAAGCATATAAAATTTAAATTACAGCAATTGTGTAACTTGTGAATATGTCAATTATTTATTATATCTTTCGTTTTATATTTAGCACATTCAGTAGAACTTGTAATGGTTATATAAGTAATATGAAAGTTCATATAAGATCTACCGAATAAACTGAATATAAAATAAAGCATATAATAGATAACGTAACAGTTAAATACACAATTGTCCTAAATTAATCTTATGCTCTAATAGTTACAAACTATTTTTATAAACCAATTTACTTTAACTAAAGTATGTAGCAGGAGTTATTCTGTATTCTTTCTTCTTTCTTGCTTTTATGCATGATGAGATGCACCAGGCAATGTTCCTCACGCTTTGGATGCGAAACCTGCACACACAAAGAATATATTAGTAAGCATGTAACAGGCGAAAGAAACATTGTTAAGGGATAGTTAGAACAAAACGAAATAGGGAAAGATCACACCAGAAGTATAAGAAAAGGGGGGGCGGGGTAATTTAAAAAGGAATGGAATGAATCCAACATGAATAAATTTGACGAGAAGGGGAGTAAAGAAAGTGATGGTGAGCCTTAAAGCCTAAATGTATAATCAAAATGAAATAAGGGGATAAGTAATGGGATAATGTACAGAAGGTTTGCAAGAAAGAGTGGAGAAGAAGAATGCGTAAGCTAAGATAGTAATCAAAAGTAAGGCTATATGTACACTAAATCGAAATTTCATAGCTGCGAGGCCGACATAAAAAGGAATACTATTGTTAGTATGTAATTATTACGCGCAGGAAGATTTATTGAAAGAAAAAGATATTTAGACACGTTTTACACTTACATCAGCCTTTGTTGCATACACCTTCCAATCCCACAAAACCAATTTAATATAACTGAAGTATGTATATGGCGAGAGTTATTCTTTCCTCTTCCTTCTGTTTATGCACAATGAGAATTGGCAGTCAATGCTCCTTATCCTTTGCCTACGAGACCTACGCACACAAAAAATATGTTAGTAAGTACATGACAGGAGATAGAAAGATTGTTAAATGATATTTAGTCGAAAAAGAAAGTAGAGCGGGCCAAACTAGAAGTATAAGAGAAAGGTTCTTTTAGAACGAATGGAACGAGTGCGAGAATACTAAATTTGATAAGAACGGAACTAAAGGATCTAACGGAGAGCCTTCAAAGAAAAATACAAGAAGCAAGATATAATGAAAGGTTTAAATGTATTAAAACGGGAGCAATACGACAGTACCACAGTAAAGAGAGAACAGGAAAGAGTCGGCAATTAATAGCGCAGAAATGACTTAGGAATTTGAAATGAAACAGAGAGGAAATGGAAAGACGTATAATACATGTGCGATAAAGAAATAAGAATAATGTGATACGTAAGGTAGAGAAGGTATTAAAAGGAACAGCGAAACGGAAGATGAGAGTACAAGAGTCCATATAGTATTGCAAAGATAGGTTATATGTAAACTAACCAAACTTTCATTGCTTCGAGACCGAAATAAAGAATACTACTACTATTAGTATGTATTTATTACGTGCCGGAAAATTTATTTAAAGGAATAAATTTTCACAAATGCATTTACCTGTGCTAAAGAGCTTGATTGTTGTAGAATAAAATGAACAATGGAACTTGCAATGTTACCGTACATATTAATTTTTATGTAGACTGTAACACGGTGTTTGCTAACACTTTATTGTTCTGTAAATGAGTGTACAATACGGTTTTTGAGAATTATTAACTCAATTTGATGAATGGAGACATAAATAACCAAATTTTATGAACATTATCGCACCGCTACTTATAAACAAGTGTCTGAATTTACGTACCACTCACATCCCTGTCTTACCTACACTCAAAGTGGGCTTTAATTTCGCCATCTATACAGAACTGCTCGAAACTGTATATATGTCTGCTTTATCTAAGAGTCATTAGTATCGCCATCTATACAGACGTGACGCAAACTACTCGGGCCTCTGCCATATCTACACTTATGGTAAGTAAGGGGTGTGAGTAGTTCCAATGTGATCTGCATAGATGGAACTACCATAGCAAGCGCGAGTGGTTTCAAGGAGTTCTGTATAGATGGCGAAACCATAGCAGGCACTGTAGATATGGCAGAGACCCGCGTAGATTCAAGTATATCTTTGCAGATATTAATTAATTTATGAATTAAATGATATATACACGGGTATTTCAATTATAAAAAAGAAGGCTTCTTGAGAAATAAGAAAATGCAATTCTCTAGGCGAAACATATATGATTTATGTTACTAATGAATTATCTCGAGAGCGTCAGAAAACAGAAGAGTCTACATAAGAAGCAGGGCAATAAATAATACACAATATTTAGAGCTGCAGATAGATACGATAGAAACGAGAACTCAAAAGTAATTGCAATAAGAACTTAAGATTCTCTCCGCTCAAATAATTACAGTGGACAGTAATGCCCGCTTAATGTTCGCTGCTTCGAGGCTGCCCAGCGACCACTATCCAGGAATGTGATTTATAAGAAATTGTTCATACTTATCACTTTTAGGCACGCTGGGTTTGGCCTGTATTGGGAGTAAATTGAGACGTACTGAAAACGAGCGTGAGACAACAACGAGCGATGACAAGTTGGGATAACTTGAACGCAACCTCGATCCTCGATACATCCGTGCAGGTCCAAAAATCGGTAGGCATGACTCCTCGAATATTAATTGTGGAAAAAAACGAACATTAAGCGGCCATTATTGTACATTGTATCCTAAGTGCAATACGCAGTCAATTCACTCGAATTATTTTCCACATAATTACCAAACGTCTCTTAAACGTTTAATAATTATACGATACATAATTGATTGCCCGGGTCTCACCACGTGGAGGTTACTGCGCATGGAGACCCACCCTAGCCACGGCTTGAAGATAATATACAATATATCTTACAGATAAAACTTATACGAAAATGTACGTACTTTATATGCTAAAGCTTATTTTAAATTACAACAATTGTGTAACTTGTGCATATGTAAATTGTTTATTATATCTTTCATTTTATATTTAGCACATTCGGTAGAGCTTGTAATAGGAATATAAGTAATATTAAAGTTTATACAAGATCTACCGAATAAACTGAATATAAAATAAAAGATACAATAAATATACATTATACTGAATTACACAATTGTTCTAAATTGCTCTTATGCTCTAATAGTTACAAACTATTTTTATAAACCAATTTACTTTAACTAAAGTATGTAGCAGGAATTATTCTTTCTTCTTTCTTGCTTTTATGCATGATGAGATGCACCGGGCAATGCTCCTCAGTCTTTGGATACGAAACCTGCACACACAAGGAATATATTAGTAAGCATGTAACAGGTGAAAGAAACATTGTTAAGGGATAGTTAGAAGAAAACGAAATACGGAAAGATCACACCAGAAGTATAAGAAAAGGGGGGGATTATTTAAAAAGGAATGGAATGAATCGAACATGAATGAATTTGACGAGAAGGGGAGTAAAGAAAGTGATGGTGAGCCTTAAAGACTAAATGTATAATCAAAATGAAATAAGGGGATAAGTAATGGGATAATGTAGAGAAGGTTTGCAAGAAAGAGTGGAGAAGAAGAATGCGTAAGCTAAGATAGTAATCTAAAGTAAGGCTATATGTACACTAAATCGAAATTTTATAGCTGCGAGGCCGACATAAAAAGGAATACTATTGTTAGTATGTAATTACTACGCGCAGGAAGATGTATTGTAAGAAAAAGATATTTAGAGACCTTCCATCTTCACCTTCACCTTCCAATCCCACAAAACCAATTTAATATAACTGAAGTATGTATATGGCGAGAGTTATTCTTTCCTCTTCCTTCTGTTTATGCACAATGAGAATTGGCAGTCAATGCTCCTTATCCTTTACCTACGAGACCTACGCACACAAAAAATAGGTTAGTAAGTACATGACAGGAGATAGAAAGATTGTTAAATGATATTTAGTCGAAAAAGAAAGTAGAGCGGGCCAAACTAGAAGTATAAGAGAAAGGTTCTTTTGAACGAATGGAACGAGTGCAAGAATACTAAATTTGATAAGAATGGAACTAAAGGATCTAACGGAGAGCCTTCAAAGAAAAATACAAGAAGCAAGATATAATGAAAGGTTTAAATGTATTAAAACGGGAGCAATACGACAGTACCACAGTAAAGAGAGAACAGGAAAGAGTCGGCAATTAATAGCGCAGAAATGACTTAGAAATTTGAAATGAAACAGAGAGGAAATGGAAAGATGTATAATACATGTGCGATAAAGAGATAAGAATAATGTGATACGTAAGGTAGAGAAGGTTTTAAAAGGACCAGCGAAACGGAAGATGAGAGTACAAGAGTCCATATAGTATTGCAAAGATAGGTTATATGTAAACTAACCAAACTTTCATTGCTTCGAGACCGAAATAAAGAATACTACTACTATTAGTATGTATTTATTACGTGCCGGAAAATTTATTTAAAGGAATAAATTGTTACAAATGCATTTACCTGTGCTAAAGAGCTTGATTGTTGTAGAATAAAATGAACAATGGAACTTGCAATGTTACCGTACATATTAATTTTTATGTAGACTGTAACACGGTGTTTGCTAACACTTTATTGATCTGTAAATGAGTGTACAATACGGTTTTTGAGAATTATTAACTCAATTTGATGAATGGAGACATAAATAACCAAATTTTATGAACATTATCGCACCGCTACTTATAAACAAGTGTCTGAATTTACGTACCACTCACATCCCCGTCTTACCTACACTCAAAGTGGGCTTTAATTTCGCCATCTATACAGAACTGCTCGAAACTGTATATATGTCTGCTTTATCTAAGAGTCATTAGTATCGCCATCTATACAGACGTGACGCAAACTACTCGGGCCTCTGCCATATCTACACTTATGGTAAGTAAGGGGTGTGAGTAGTTCCAATGTGATCTGCATAGATGGAACTACCATAGCAAGCGCGAGTGGTTTCAAGGAGTTCTGTATAGATGGCGAAACCATAGCAGGCACTGTAGATATGGCAGAGACCCGCGTAGATTCAAGTATATCTTTGCAGATATTAATTAATTTATGAATTAAATGATATATACACGGGTATTTCAATTATAAAAAAGAAGGCTTCTTGAGAAATAAGAAAATGCAATTCTCTAGGCGAAACATATATGATTTATGTTACTAATGAATTATCTCGAAAGCGTCAGAAAACAGAAGAGTCCACATAAGAAGCAGGGCAATAAATAATACACAATATTTAGAGCTGCAGATAGATACAACGATAGAAACGAGAACTCAAAAGTAATTGCAATAAGAACTTAAGATTCTCTCCGCTCAAATAATTACAGTGGACAGTAATGCCCGCTTAATGTTCGCTGCTTCGAGGCTGCCTAGCGACCACTATCCAGGGATGTGATTTATAAGAAATTGTTCATGCTTATCACTTTTAGGCACGCTGGGTTTGGCCTGTATTGGGAGTAAATTGAGACGTACTGAGAACGAGCGTGAGATATATTCAAGGACCATGGCTGATGACAAGTTGAGATAACTTGAACGCAACCTCGATCCTCGATACATCCGTGCAGGTCCAAAAATCGGTAGGCATGACTCCTCGAATATTAATTGTGGAAAAAAACGAACATTAAGCGGCCATTATTGTACATTGTATCCTAAGTGCAATACGCAGTCAATTCACTCGAATTATTTTCCACAGCGACTGCATCGACTTTGTGGCCATTCTGGTTCTAAAGGCCGCCAACAGGCATTAATTCCGATCTGTTGTGCCAGGTTTGGCTATCTGGGTAATTGAATGTAAGTACATAATTATGTGCTTATAATTCTCTGGCAAACACTGTGATCATGGGTATATACAAATGTACTCGTAATTAGCATATTCCATTTACTTTTTTATTGTTTTATATTAGATGAAGATAGATCTGGTTGTACAATACGTTTCTAAATAGCGTAATAATATTATAGCATTTAGTATAAAATATATCTTTTTAAAATAGAGGTATTTAATTGAATGCCCATAAAATTAATATTTAAATAGCTGTTAATTATTAAATGAATATAAACGAACGTACATTATACGTTGACTAGTTTGCAGTGAAGAAGTCTGATACCCCCCGACTTCATTTATTTGCCAACTGTAATTACTGCGTAATGATAATAAAGATATATATCATTATTTCTGTTAGTAAGAATGTAGTATCTCTTCTTCTTTTTTTACTTTGATTATACATAAAATAAAGGTATTTATTTACCTTATCTAATTTGTTTGGGACTATCGAATAATTTTATTATCCGATATTTATATTAGCCGTTAGCTTGTATAGAGAATTCAAATTCTTCTCTATGTATAAAAACATTACAAAAGTATCTCGACTTCTTTGTATAATATGTGTATCACAGTACGTAGACATTTTATAACCCATTTATGAAACATGCTTAAGAATACTCATTTGGCTTATTCTTTCTTTTGTATAATACAGTGCTCAAAACAATTAGACGATCATATATTGGGAGCGGTGTCCCCGAGAACGCGACACAAAATTTCTGGAATTTTGCATTTACAGACACAGGATGGAGTTATATGCACATGTTTTTACAAACATAATTCAGAAAATTGTTTTGAGCAGTGTATAGTATACATATATATTACTTCTATATATAATCACTACTGGCACGTTTAGTATGTTGTAAATACGAAATTATACAGAAATAATCACAGTTTCAATCAATCTGATAACAATAAAATAGAAAGATATTTGGATAGCACATATGATATGATTCGATGATTATCGAATTAAGACAAAATCACATTTACAAATGCTTACGCTGAAGATATTTCTTCGAAAATATACCCAAATAACAATAAAATGTGATCAAAGTCGTGGGTAAACGGTCTGAACTTGAACAGCCGCATCGGGATTACCTTCTTGCCCGTCGTGATGTTGCAACAATACCACTATACTTTTTGCCGGCTTAATCTGTCCAGTAGGGCGTCCATCTACCCATTCTTGAGCGTAAATTGTTCGTGACACTCCTAAATCTTCTACTGGAATAGTCAATATTTTTCGGCTAGTCTTCTTTGTCAATCTCTTTTCGGTGTTCAAGGCATTCATTTCTTTTTTGGCGCGGTCCAATATCAGTGCATGGTGTGACACATAACTCATGTCAGCTTTTGAAAGAAATCCCGTTTTGCTACCGCCAGCAGAATAGTTCTCTATGCAAGGTGTACTTTCGTCTATTGGGATTTCATCTATCTTCTTCGTCACGGCAGACATTAGTTCATCAGGCTTACACTCGGCCACCGGGCCCACATCAGGATCATCGATCATATTGATTATGTTACGCTGGTTAGTGACTGTGTTATACTGCTTGCTGATTATGTTATACAGATTTTTGTCATTAGGATCGTGTAATCTATAAGGTGGCTCATTACCATCTTTCGATGAGAACCATTCACCTGATGTATCACCTGGTGGCTTATAATGCTTCAATTCAAGTGGCTTTCCTTTGAAATTATCACCCTTGCTGTATAAAACCTTTCCGTTTTCATCATAGACTATAATCTTTCTTCCCAAATGCTGAGAAATTGCTTCTAATTTCTGATCCGTTGTACCTCTAGCTGGAGCATGATAGAGAGGATGGCCTGGATTATCGAATTTGAATCCCTTAGCACCTGTAGAATTGGAAAGTATCGATCCAGCATCATCGGGACACGTGCCAGTGTATGTCGCCCCTCCCATAGCTAATCTCAATTGTGAATATATTTCTAAACGATTGATGTCATCTACCTGTTTAGCCATATACCCTTTGTTATTCTCCATTATTTGCAAGCTGGAATTTTTCAATTTAGCGGGATCATGTCCAGTTTGTGCACCCAAAACATTGTAAAGACACATATTTTTATCAGCACTATTATTGATTGGTTCTTTGTTTCCAAGTAGAGTGTAGTGACCAATGCTTTCGTCACTATTTGGTTCGTGATATTGAATTTTTGCAGGAGTCCCCTGTTTAGTGTCCCCAATAACGTATTTGAGTTTTCCATTCTTATCATAAACCTCGATCGGCCTATCGATCGCATCACTGGCAGCCCCCAAGTGAACTAATCCAGATGGCCCTCCGGAACGCACATCGTCTATTAATCCTTCAACTTTGTTTATTCTTTGCTTTTCTTCTGCGGTATTCCTTTCTTCTGTTGTATTTGCATTGCTGAGGCCTTTATTTTGATGATGTATTATACGTTTATAGGATCTGTACGTTTCCACATGCTCATTCAGTGACTTAGTCGTATTGGATGTCAGAGATTCGACTGAGCAGTTGACGCCTGCTTGAACAACGGGACTAATTAGTTTTTGCTGAATGGAATTTATCATTGTCGTAGATATAACATTTACGAAACTCTTAGACATTCCTTTCACATCTTTAGGAGTTTTTTGTAGCTTCGCTTGTTCGTCTTCTTCATGGAGAAGATTCAAATCGATATCGCCCTCAACTTTTTTGGGTGGTGCTGATTCCTGCTCCTCGGTTTCTTGTTCATTTGTGGTCGTTTTTCCATCTTCCAATTGTTGCTCCAATTTATCTTTATTCGCTTCTTTATCTATTGCTTCGTTTAATTTTATAATAAATTCCTGGGTTAACGTACATACTTCTACCACAGCCTCTAATGCAGCATCTACTTGTCGAGCTGTAGAAAGCCCCGGAATTTTATTATCAGCTATTCGATTTCCAATTTTCGCAGCTATACCCACGAGATCGAATACATCTCTAGAACTTCCAGGTTTCAATAATTCCATTCCCATAGCCATTATGCGATTTTCGTAATGTTGATTATTGCGTATTTGATCCAACTCTAACATCACTTTGACCGAAGGATTGTTTTTAAGCGCTTCCTCTATTGGCCCCTGTACTTTTTCAATAATTTTTTGTTGAATTAACGGTATGATTGTTTGACTGACTCCGTAATTAGCTAAATTCGATACCATTTCTTTTGCAACTCCTTTACCTAGTTCAAGGGCAACTTTTTTTGCAACAAGTTTCCATCCTTCTTTCACTGTCTGGGTTACGACCTTGCTACCAATTGAAGTAGCGGTTTTTACTCCTGCGTATGCGGTCTTGGCAACATCTTTCATGGCTTTCAATCCTGCGCACGCTACAGAAACGACTAAGCTGATAGCCTTCTCGATGGCCCATCTGGCCCAATTGAAGTCACGATTTATTATTCCATCTTTCACCGCAGTTATGATGTCACTAATGCCTTCTGTTATCATACCCATGCCAAAACTTGCTCCTCCACCGAGCGTGAAAACCATAAGTGCAGCTCCACCTATTACTTGACCAAGTCCAAGTAGAAGCAGGCCTATCACTGAGAGCCAATCAATTGGCGGAATTTCGGATATCCGAAAACTACCTATAGCTCCATTTCTTTCAAATTCTTTGATTTCCTTGTCGTGTGATTGGTCATTTTCGGGCAGGCACTTTTTCATTTCGAATATTTCAATGTTCATATTACGTTCATTACATCGTGCCTTTTCTATAACACCTACATTGTCCTTTTCAGCCTCTAAATTCTTGATCGCTTCTGAAATCTTTTCTAAATCATCCGATGTCGTTTGCGTGCGCTCTTTTAGTTTTTTATATTCTTCAATCTTTAGATCTATCGCCTTTATATCTGGACCGATTGCAACATCGATAGCGCTCCTTTGAATATTATAAAGATTAAGTTTGTTAGAAATTTGCTTGGAGAAAACTTCACCTTCCGAAGCATGTTGCATTAAATGCAAGCTGTATTCTTTTTCCTGGATCAAGTTTCGAGCCATCTTGAAATCATCAACGGCTTTGTTTATGAAATATCTATTTTCAGTAGCATTACCTCCGTACTCCGCGATGTATGCGTAGCCCCTGTTGTAATGTGCATGTTCTGCAAAATAGGGATCCATTTCAATGGCCAAAGTGTATTCGGATATAGCAGTTTTATATTCCTTGTTATTCAGGTATTTGTTACCAATCGTTACAAACATGTATGGATCTTGAATTAATTTTCCGTTTTGATCATCTCTCAAAATTTCTTCTCGAAATGATTCGAAACTCTTGAAAAAATCTGACTTAGAGCCATCTGTTATCTCATCACTGTGCATTTTTAACCATATAGCGAAACGTTCCTCGACGGCTTGTCTCTCAATCTTCTTTACGAATGGGTTTCGACCATTAATTAGATTCGTGAGCTGTCGGAACTTTTCGAAAATTTCGTCTTTTGCTGTAACTATTTCAATTTCTCTTTCTGCATTCCTCAGTGCCCTTTCTTCCTCTTCGTAACGGGTGTCACGCAATTTTGCAATATCAGTTTCACTGTTGCACAGAATGAATTGACTTGTACCGCGGTTACCAGTTCTCGATGTTCTACCGACATTCTGTTCCTCGACTCTAGAATTTTTGGGTAAAAATGTGATGCAAACATGAAGTCCACCATTTCTGTCAACATCTTTGGTCAATTTTATATCAGTACCTCTGCCAGCAATGTTGGTTGTTATGATCACGTGACCGCTGCCCAATGGCTCAGAGACCGCCGAAGAATCATTGTTCGTTTTATACAACTTTATATTTTCCTTATCGTAGCCAAATACATCTACAAAAGTCTTTTCTACCGCCTCAGTTTCTTTAATGTACTCCATGATAATTAAAACGGCTCTCCCATTACACAGCTTTCTGAGGCTACTTTTTACTATTTCTCTGTACCAATCATCTCGATTATTAACGATAATCGGTGATATTTCCTTATGTTGTTTAACTTTAAACGGTGGAACAATTATAAAATCCAAATCGTACGTTTTGGCCAACAACTTTTTTGTCCCTTGGCAACCTAATGTACCGCTCAGCCCATAAATGTTTGGGCGGTATCTTCTGAAGAAGCATACATTAGATATGAAATTTGTTGTCAAACTCTCTGGAGTAACTTTTGTACCGTGTTTTATCTCAAGAAACTGATGCAGTCCATCGGACCAATGCATAGACTGTTGAACTACACCGGTGTTATCGGCATCAACTATCTTTATTGCATCATTATCAAGTATGTAATTTTCTTTCATGACGTAATTAAATTTTGCCCAAACTGCTCTCACAACCCACTTCTTTAATTGTTTCTTACAAATAAGCTCTCGCAAATGTTTGGGAATTTTTATTTCTGGAAAATCACTGCTTAGTTTTTTTGGGTCGCAATCCCGTATCAGATTCCGTATATGCGATTCTGTACAGTTTATAATAAAATCTCGCATGGTGCCTTCAATCGGTACATGATTCTCGATGTATTCATCCCTCTTTTCTCCATTCTCGTCAAAAACGTTTTCGCGTTCAATGAAATAAGACTGCCCATCCTTTACAATGATAGATGCAGCTGCTGCTTTCACTTGAGCGTAAATAGTTGCCAAAATCGTTTCCAAATGATCCATTGCTGGCATTTCGCTAGATAACAGAACAATGTGACGATTACCATCCACAAGCATGTTGTCGACCTCATCAACAATCGCAACATCACACTTCCGGCCATGTCGACAGCCAGATTTTCGAAATTCATCGCGAAGAATGTCCGCCTGGAATTCATTAGATGTGCCATAAAGCACATCGGATGTATATGATGCATTGGAATAGAAATTATGTGATACACTGAACCCCAGTGTACTATAAAATTCTTCGAACTGCTGTGATTGCGGAATAGCTAGTAATCTGGAACTGGTTATAATGTCAACTGTATGTCCTTGTAGAGCATGATACGCAGCTGTCATTGCTATGATTATTGTCTTTCCCTCACCAGTATTGATCTGAGCTAGTCGTCCTTTATCTTTTTGGCAGTTCAAAAGAGATATAACTGAAAGCACCTGTACATCACGAAGTTTAACTTTAATGGTAAGTTCCATAGCTCGTTTTATTACAGCTACTTTTTCATGCAAACTGACACTATTGATAATAAAAGCTAATAGTTCGTCTTTTACAGAATTTTTTAGTTGAAGATAGCATGAGGATGCAATGAATTGCTTAAATAGGTTTGAAGCCGTGGTGTCTTCTTTCTTTGCTGCAGCCAATCTAATTAATCCACTCCATACAATAATTTGCTCTTTGCCCCAGTTTTTTATCAAACCTTGACAGACATCAGAGCTGAGTTGCTGACTAACAGCTGACTTGCTGTTATAGGCCTCCATTACTTTACTATACTCTGCCATCAAACCCTCTCGATTCTTCAAGAACGAAATATTTTCTTCCCTGTTTGTCATTACTAATTGATCTATCAATTGATCAACTGATTTCTCATACGTACCTGGGAAGAAGCTTTCAATTATGAAACTGTGAATGTTTTTTTGTACGTTCACTTCCGTCGACTCCAAAATAATTTCTAAGGCATCACTCTGTGAAATATTTATCTCATATTCAATGAGTATCTCCAATGCATTAATTAGTTGTGTAATCTTATTCTCGGTGTCCAAGCATTGAATCAGTATTTTAAATTTGTCGAGTGTTGCCTCCGAGAACTTACACTTCAACATCAGTTTAAACAAAGCACGGTTTAAATCATAAAGAAGATTGTGCAGCAACAGCTTTCTATTTCCAAGACTTACAGCTTCGCGTAGTTCATTTTTCCGTGCGTCTTTAAATTGGCAATACGTTGTGTATTTCTGATTGTCATCGGCTTTATTTGGTAAGAAATATATTTCGTCGAAATCGCTTATAATATCGGCAGCTGTTTTGTATTCCCAGGAGGGGAATTCTTGGCAAATAAAGGTCTGAATTAACGTTAAAGATAACGCTCCTATCCAATCTTCGATAACTCCATTTGGATTCAGCTGAATCAGAAAATCTTCTTTTCTACTTATGTCCTTCTCCTTCACCATTTGAAAGAAGTTAATCAACTTCGTTATGGGAGTCTCCGGTTTCACTTTTGAGAGAGTGATGTCGATTACCGCATCCGAGTAAAAGAGCAAATATTGTAACTCCTTGATTTGACTTTCGTCAGTGTAAATGATTTTTTGGTCATTACACTTCTGCTTGAACTGAAATAGCTCAAGTTGGGAAAGAACGTTCGGTATGAAGCAGAAATCTTCAAAGACGAGGTCCAAGGCTTCAGTAGAACGTAGTAGCGATAGTACCTTAATTACGAATCCTATATCCAGTTCGCATGTCTTCTGAGTAGTTATCAATAATTCTAACACATCTTCGATACAATAAGTGCGATCGCATTCTTTCAAAAAAATATCGAGGCTATTGATTTCTTTTATAAGTTTAGATGTTTGGTTTACGCTCCATTCCTTGTTATTTGACAGTAATGTATACGTGAGCAATTCTTTGCCCCAAACTCTTGATTGAAACTCCTTAAAAATTGATAAACTAACTCTATATCTGTTCTCAAAAATATATATAGACAAAGTTTTGAGCATCCGAAATTTGTCAGTTCTGTCGCACGTATTCATGTACCTGTCTAATTTCTCTATTTCTGGTATATGTTCAGTTTCCAGTACATTGGATTGGCCCCCTGATTTATTGACAAACGTTTCCGTTAGAAGCTGTGAAACGTTCTCCCACATATTCTCCAGGAAGTTATTTTCTCGATGCGGCTCAAATAAATTTAAGCTTAGTTGCTTCTTAAGATACGCATAATAGTTTGCAAAAAAATCATCACATAGATTAGCCGCTACTTTTTCTAAACAACTAAATGCATATCGTTTCATTTGGAAATATGTCCAATTATTGTCATTGTCGTTCCTTGATTCCAACACAATATTTTCCAGAGTCTCCGTAATAATATGGTATCTCAAATATTGCGAAGTAGCTGAAATATTTTTGTACAGGATTTTTAGACTACTGAGTCTTACGTTTACATTGTTCTCGACATTTCGGCTGATTTCCAGAGTTGCCATCACTTGTCTTAGTTGATCTCCTACGAATCGTTCCATTTTTATTTTTGTTTGAGTTATGAATTGATACGAAATAATATACTTCTCTAAATTAGTAAAACTCTGTGCGGGAATCGCGTTAAATAAAAAACTTATAAATGTAGTATTAAAATAATATTAAAATATTAAAAAACACAACGAAAGAAATATTCTTTTCGAAAATAGTATTCGAAAGTTAGTTAAAATTGATTTTTAATATTTGACAAAAATATTTTTGTCACTTCATTTATTGATTTTTATCACAGCAAAACAATTCGGTTAACATTCTTCAAATCGTTTTAAAAGCGATCCTTGTAACCCCTTTCGATCAAGAATTTGGCAATTTCAGGATGATCGTTGTCTACAGCCATGTGCTTAGCTGTATCGCCAAAGTCATCGTCACGCTGAATGTTGGCGTGTAATTCATCAACTAAAATGCGGACCAATTCTTCGTATCCGTTAGTGGCAGCAATGTGTAAAGCTGTTCTTCGATTGTTACTGTTATCAACAGAATCGACATCAACTTTTTCTTCGCTAACTAATTCAACTATTTTTGGTATGTCATTAGACTCTGCTGCTTCAAATAACTTGTCTATTATCGGTTCATTCAAATAAGGCTCGGCATAGTCTCGTAATTGAGAATTCCTCTCTAGCAAAAATTTCACAACGTTCATATTATTTACGTCAGTCGCTACCTGCAGAGGAATTTTCCCGTATTCATTCCGATCATTAACAGGAGCTTTGAATTCATCCACAAGGATTTGTACCAAATCGATATAGCCTTCCTTCGCAGCAACGTGAAGAGCACTGTAGTTGTGAGAAGTTGGGTCCTTTGTATCTATTTCGACAGTCTTACTGTTCAACAATTCTTTAACCTTGTTTATCTCATTCTTTTTAACAGCTTCGAAGAACTGCAGAATCACCTCATTTGTGGCCATTGAAAATCCTTGAAAGAAAAATAATTTTCCAGTAAATTTTAATGTATTTAGAAATAAATGTGTACGCAATAGGTGTAAATGTGTTTTATATCCCTGAATAAGGTGAAGCATATCTTCATTATTATTTCATCATCCGAAGTCGACTTCTTCGTAAGTACGTGTAATAAGAATCATCAATTGCTTAAAACACAAAAAGAAATTTGATGGATTTATAAAAATGCACCAAATTTGAAAGCAGTTTAAAAACTAAAAAATGAGAATAATTTAAATATTAATATGGCTTTACTTGGAAAATTTCTCTGAAATTCCTGCGTAGATCAAGTTCGCTTCAACTTCTTTGAAGTCTTGATAAAACAAACACTTTTATTTCTGAAATAAGCGCGCAAAGTAAACTAGCAATCCTGAGAAACGTGATCTACATATAACTATAACTACGAACACTCCTTTACTGAGAAAGGTAATATCAATGTGAGCTTCCGCTGAATCTCTAAACGTGATATCAATTCAATTTAGCCTAATCTAATCACCCGGATTATGACAATCTATTTGCCATAGACAACTTTAATCTCTATATTACCGTAGTAATAAAAATTTATATTCAATACAACATACATAATTACGCAAAGATATAGCAGAATTATTTTCTTCAAAAATAAGGTCCAAAGAAGATATTATTCATATAACACTAGAACCAAGATAAATAGAAATTAAATAATTATCAAAAATAAAAACGCGTCTTGTACATATACGTTAAATACGAGCATTTGCTCCCTACAAGTACACGCATTTAATCTGAGAACATTGTGATAAATACTTTCAATCTTTGAATGGGCCGCCGACCGCAGCTTCCGAATTTAAAAAAGGATTGTTAGCCGATATCGTTTAACATGTGAATTGACACAAGCAACTCTCCCAAGTCGTCGCACAGAAGGCACTAAACTTCAACAATGTTCGTCGTCACAAAACGACACAGATAATTTCTAACAAAGACGCGATGCACGTGCATAAAACACAAAAGTAACGACGTGATTCGCCAGCGAGGTGTCGTGTGTTAGAACCAACGCGTTGTAACGCCGCGACGCTCAAACTGATACTGACGTCGCGAGCCTACCCCATTGCGCGTCACGCCCCGATACAACGTTGGTAGCGCTTGGTAGCGCTCGGTGGTATTCGCAATTTCTGAAAACCTTCGAATATCTCCGACCGCAGACGTGTTTTGATGTCCAAGAAACTCATGTTTCTTTTTCCTCAGGGTCCGGCACACTGTGATGCGTTTTCTTGTTAAACCAATGATTCCAGGACATTGTCCACTACAAGCTACTGGACAATAAACGAGGCAAATGTTTTGGTATACGTATATTTAAATGCCCATTTAAAACAGGCGAAATAGAAAGAATTGTAAAAGGCTTGCAGTAATGTTTCTTTTGTTTAAAAAGGAAAGATTAATTATTATGAACAGTTGTCAGAAAAATAGAAACTGCTGTTATCGCGAAGGAATAGAAAAGGTTCTAAAACTCCGGTAGTAAGTTACTCGGAGATATTCCTGCTTTCTGTATTTAATCACATCATTCCTCACAGATGTCGCTACTACAAGTTTCCTACACATTCCGTGCGATTCATCTCAGGAACTTGTACAAAATTCTGTTATTAATAAAATAGAGATCCATCAGTTTTACAATATATCTCCTGTCTTAATAGAATAAAACAATTTTGAATGACACTTATAAATTCATGCAAGTGCGCTGCAATTCGTTGTTCGTTGAAAGATGGCGCTTGGCAAGGAAAAATGGCCAACGATGTACATCGAATACATCATTTGCGAATCGTGAGACAATTCCTATTCTTCGGCTGTTAAACTTTTCGGAAATTTCTCACGTGTTTGGTGTTGTCTCGTCCGTCGCGTGTTTGCAAACCATTCATGAATTTTCGTCCGACGTTTATTAGCGCACACCGAATAAGTGATTAACGGCAAAAACAGAAACGCGTTTCGAATATTCTGACGATAGTTCCGGAAGGTGGTTCGCCGTGTGACTGAATTTTTCATACGAAAGGACGCGTTATTTTTTCGGAGAGAAAATACGTAAGTATTAAAATAGCAAAGATCAGTAACGAAGTTTATTTCTATTATTGGCTCGAGGTAAATTGCTGAATCGCGTACTTGAATGGGGTAAATTTGCATATTTGTGCATGAAACGCAGGGATTACAAAGTTCGACTATTTTGAAAACAGTAATTGTTTATGCATTATTTGGAATATAATGCCCTGTTAAATAAATGTTACGAAAATAAATATTTGAAGGTGTATGTTTTTGTTCCTCTGCTTTACGCAAAATAATGTAGATCCGAGTAAATTTCTTTAGTGTCTTTACTTTTTATTAATATAACTAGTTTTATCGTGAACAAATCTGTATTATTCCGCTATAGTCACTCGGAGGTTGAAGTCGTAGCTGAATATGACAGAGGAACATCAGCTGCCTTCTGATTCTGACGAAGACGATGAAGATTATGTTCCTGATGGCGCGGACAGCGAGCCGGTATCTGAAGTGGAGTCCGAAGGCGATGCAGAGAGTGGTCCGGAGGACGAGAACGACGAGAACAAGAGGGAATCCACGAAGAAGAAGGGAAAAAAGAGAAGCAAGACTGGTAAAGCCAAATCTAGCAAGCGCAGAAGAACGGGTAGAGCAGGAACGGATGGAGCTGAAGAGAAGGACGAAGACGAGGAGCAGGAAAATGAGTCCAAAGAGAAAAAGAAACTGACCGAAGAAGAAGAGAAGAAGAGAGCTGATTCTCTTTGGGCTGATTTTATGAAGGATACGTGTAAGTGTATTAAATTGAATCTATTTCCTAAACACAAAAGACGTACTACAATTGTTCAAACACGATTCTACATCTTCCTTTTTGCAGCCCCGGCAGTGCCCAAAACGAAGCAGCAAAACTCGACGAACAAAGCGAAAGAGAAGTCGCCACCCTCGGAAAAGCCGAAGGCGGCGGAAAAAGTAAAGATTACTAAAGTATTCGAATTTGCGGGCGAGGAGGTGAAGATCGAGAAAGAAGTGTCGGCAGATTCTGCAGAGGCTAGATTGTCGCTGTCGTCCGCAAATAATTCCGATAAAACAGGAAACTCTGCTTCCTCCGCGGGAAGAGGGTCTGATAAAGGGACAGGCGTTCGAAGGGTTGGCTTGGGAGGCATTTCCTCGGTTCTTGGACAGCTAGGGAAGAAGGCGAAAATTAGCACGCTAGAAAAGTCGAAATTAGATTGGGACAGCTTCAAGAAACAAGAGAACTTGGAGGAAGAAATTAGCACGCATAACAAAGGCAAGGATGGATATTTAGAGCGCCAAGATTTCTTGCAGAGGGCAGATTTACGGCAATTCGAGATCGAGAAGCAATTACGTAAAGCCAATAGACGCAGCACGCGGTGAATTTATATTTTCACGTACGCAGCGTGTCTTTTTCCCAGATTATGAGAACCAGGAATGTCTTTAAGGAGGGCACCTTATTTGACTTGCCAGCAGTCGGCGCTTGTAGCGCATGCATACTTTTAATCGAATTCTTTAAGCTCTCATCGAAATATTACATGCAACGCGTAGAAAAAGAAAAGAAAAAAAATGTGATTGCCTCGCTTGGCTGGACAATCGGTTGGATCTATTTAGGTAACGGTTGATAGCCAATTCTGCGAGAAGAGACTGATCATTCCAATGTATTGATGATAATACACAGTATGTTATGTAATAGTTTAATTTACCGTCGACGAGCCTTGTCTCGGTCCATTATGTCACAGAACTTCGCATCGAAGCAGGATGTTTGAAGCTTGGTGCTTCAGAAACCGGCGATATACATATTCTAATAATAAACAAACTCCGGAGATGTTCGTTTTTTTTTATTCCGTTTCAGTGGAAAATGATGATCGACACACAGTATAATTAGCGTAGGTATTTAATGAACAATTAATGGTCGTTTGAATGGTGAATGAATACGTACGAGTATGTCTTGGTAATAATCGTGACATCCTTTTTCTCTTTCGTTTACGATCACTGCCTTCATTGATGTACTATTTGTAAACTATATACGCGAAACAGAAAGCACGCTGATTGTTGCCACAGATGGGAGATTGCCGTAGTCATTTTTATATTTTTCCAACCAGTACCTATTAATGTTACGATATTTACTCACGAACTACGATGCGATATAATATACGTTATGTATCATTTCGTTGTAGTTTAATGGATCGAGTAGCTCGTTTGATAGATCCTCAAAGCTCAGGTTCACGGTTTTTAGATTACACGCAAAAGAATATGTCACAGATACTGTACTGACGAGAGACTTCTCGATGCTTGTGGACTATTTAATGTTGTACGAATAGAACGATTAGCGTTGATATTTGAACAACTTCACATTCGTGTTTGTGTATTGTATGTTGGTTTTATGACATTGTTCAATCGTGAAACGGTTCACGGTTCCGTGGAAATACCGAACAGATATTTCGTAAATTTTTGTGATTTTATGTTGCGAGCTTCGCTTGACCATGTACTTTCTATGTTTACCACAAAGCAGATTTATTTCTTAAGCACTCTGTAAAAGGAGTTCTTTCTCCTATTTAATGCTGCTTAACACTTTTCATGCAATACCAATTTATAATTTATATTCGAATTACTTAATTGTTAAGTATACATGCCACTAGATCGTAAATGGAAATTATCTCTTACAATTAAAGCAATGATACTGATTTTGTAAGCAAATACAAACGAAACACTTGTCGAAATTATCCTTCATTCGTTATTTCTCGACAGAATTTCACTTTCCTTTTCGCCTGGAAACAAACATTTTCTTTATTCAGTTCGATTCGATAGTACAGCATTGTACACTCTCGTTTGCCTCCTTTAGCGATTGCTTACTGCAGGTTTATAATTTTGTTTCCGATTTCGCTTAGAGGTATTGGAGCAACATGTTTGAAGGGGGCATGATCTGCACACACGTGGTTCGTTACACCTAGGACTGAAATAACAATTTAGACAGATTCGTATAACTTCATCCATTTGTATTTTTTCCATACTAACTTTTCGCATCGAGCCAAGGGTTGACGAAGTCCCCTTATCTTTCTACGTAAACTCGACATTCCTCTGGCGAATACATTTCGACGTGGCCTAGATGACGGTTGAAAGAAATGTTGCATCCCTTATTGCATTAAAAGAGCATTTTTATTATTGCAATGATTCAAACCTCGACGTGGATGGTTTACAGTGACACTTTTGCAGCGGTTCCCTCTCAGTTGAATTTTCATTTTCTCCCTTTCCGTTGCTGTTTCTCTGAAATACAAACTTTATTTCATCGCATTGTCTTGTTGCTGCATTACTTTGAATATTTCTTCTCGTATGTTGGTACATAGGAAGTTTTTTACGCAGAAAAGTAACATTCTCGTATACTTTATTTTGCATGCAGCAACAGTCGCCGTATTTCGAAAGAATTTTACATTTCGATGGACAGTTGCAGCTGTCCCTCAAATTTTGCGAACTGGATCCTCTGACGCAAATGCAGAGAGATGTCTGTTGTGTTTTCAACGGTTTCTTCCTGCATTTAGATATCCGGCATCCAGATCTCCTGCGTCTTGTCCGTTTTGCCGAATCACGTGGACTGTATGCCTTTTTTCTGTTATGCCAATGAAAGATGGATTCCTTTACGCGATTCAAAACTGATCTAGCTGGATCCTCTAGATCTCAATAATTCCTCGGTTCTTAAATTATAGCAGAAGGTATAAGCATACGTGTAAAGTGAAAATTAATATAATTGCGCTCTTGATTTTCCAGGAGGCAGTACATTTCACAAATTATAACACTATTTTGAAATTCCTCAAAAACACATTCGTATCTCCTGCTTGACATTTGTTCGATTATTTAAATTGCTATTGTGGTTGCGTTCCTTCTTAAATTAATATATTTATATACTGCTATATACTATTTATATACTATCATATGATCGCACAAAAATTGATAACAATCATTCGACGTTTCTGCATATAATTACGAGTAGTTTTGCAAGCAGCATATTCTGCCGTCTACGCATTTTTAGTGCGTTAGGTAATGTGTTGGAGTTTCCAAGTATAGCAATTATTCACTGAATCAGTGAAATGGCATGGGAACGGGGATGCTAGAGAATGCAAGGCTGAGAAGGATTTGTTGCTTCGTGCATCGATATTCCCTACGCGGAATGCACGTAGTCGCAACAAAGATTATAATTTATTCGTCATTTTTTTTACCGCATACTCATCGTCGACGTTGAACTTTCCACGGTGGAACTAGACGTTTGACACTTTTTGCTAGAAGACAAATAAAAAACTTCAAAGCCGGTATAACATACCCTCGATCATTTATTACGATCATTCATAACTCGATCTTTAGAAGTAGATAACGAGGAAATCGTTCTGTGAAATACTTTTTACGAGGCCTTGCAGGACTACGTCTTCTCGACCTTCCTGCTCGTTCCTTCGATCTTCGTTTTGATCTCGTAGACGGAGATTTGGTATTAGTCGGACGAGACCGCTTTTTCGGCCTACTTTTCGGCCCCTTTTGACTGCTATAAATGATAAAAGTGTTGTACATTCGAACTGCTTTCTTAACGTCTCTTTAATACCTTGATGGTGATTGATTCGCTGGGCATACTGGATCTTTACATCTCTTTTTCATTTTCTGTTACTCTTTGTTTTTGTATTTTTATTTTACCTAATTAAATAAAATACTAAACAAGCTTTGTACGATTATTATTTTTTTTTCATTAAGGTTTAACGTCGCATCGACACCAGGGCCATTAGCGACAATTTCAAATTATTATCCTCTGGTTACATTTTGTCATAGAGCTGGGTTTCTTTGAGGTAGTTTAGTGTGTCGGAAATGTGGTCCTCTGATGTCAATGCGGTGTCAGGTTTTAATTTGTATTTGAGTCTTTGAGATCCATACTTCCGGCGTTCGTTTGCTTAAGATTTACGCTATTCAATTAGTGTATTATTTACAGTAATTACTTTGTTGTGCTGATTTTTCATTAATCTCTGGATATCACAGAATGTAAATAGACAATGACATTTTTCTCCTGATTTTAATGCGACGTGCATTATTTTGGACGCATTTACTCATTTTAGTAACTGGTACTCTTCATTCTTGATGTTAACGTTTGTTGCATTGTAATTTATCATGTTTCTTGGATGATTTGAAATGTAAGGTATAACTATAAAATTCTATATAACCTATTGATTTTATGGGTTGCACTGACAGGTGAGCGTGTCGACAGTACTTTTCAGCATTTCGAATTCAATTATCGCGAGAGCATTCAATCATACCTATCTCATTCACGCTATACGTTCGCATGGCCTGTCAATATGGTTATCTTGACGTTTCAACATTACCTAATCGCTCGATTGAATATCTGGCCTGTCGTGTCGAACATTGGGAAATGATCTAGAGGGAAAAATATAAATGATTCGAAATTCGTTTGCGATCATTGCTGTTTATCTTCAATATTTTATTCGCGACGAGGCTGCAGCGAGGAAAAAGAGATATTCATACAGTTAGGAGCTCAGAATAGGGAGAGTAATAATGTGGATTATGAATCATTATTAATAAACAGGTGTTGCGATTAAATCATATTCGTATATTTACTAGGTCATCTCATAAGTAATGAAATCAAGCATATAGGATGTACAGAATAATGTTCTACGTTTAAACAAACATTTACAAAGGGATATTAAATGAAGTTTCAGCAATGTATAGGTGTTCTATCTATGAAGAAACACGTACAATTTAAGCTGTTTATTAAAGGTGTAATAAGATAATCCTAACGCTTGGAACATTTGAACAGTACTTTCATTTCGAAAACATAAGTTTGATTGCTGAGTATTTCCTGTGAAAGGGCGACATTACTTATGGGTTGACTTAATATAATTTGTATTTAACCCACGGTTACATATGCATGTTACATTATATGTACGCGCATACGTATTTACTAAAATGTGCCTATATTATAGAAACTACATAAAGCTTCCTTTATTAATTTCTCATTCTTATTATACGGATATTTTTTTACTTGCTTGAAACTTAGCAGCGTCACTTAAACATACATCATTTTCTCCCACAAAATCATCGATTACGAAACCAGTGCGATAAATGAAACAGAAACAAACAGTATAACAAGAAAATAGTATGTAACATTGTACAACAACATGCCTATTTATAAAATAATAATTATTATTTCATCGGCTGCGAAGGAATAATGAAGAGCAGTAAGCACGAATGATCCCAGAAAAAAAAACCCAAAAAAGAAAATAAAAAACAGAGCGATCATCTCAATACGAAGAAACTCGTTCGATCCGAGTGTCTCAAAAAAGGAGAAGATGTGCCATTTTATCGCGCGGTTAATGGCGTCCATGAAAAAGTCAACGACACCGTCCGTAAAATCGAATTGAAACCCACTCTGTGACCTATCACGACGAGATCAAGGCGAAAGCACAGACTAAATACAAACTGCGGGTGGAATTAATTAACCAGCCAAGCCGATCGGTAATTCCTGGCGAATAAATGGTTCCCGTGTAACACGAGTCGCAGATTGTCCGGCACCCGAAGGAGGGCGATATTTTTTCCCCCGCCGGTCGCAATCGCCGATCTCAGAGGTGTCGGAGGGGGAGCCGTAAAGGTGAATTACGATCGATCCGTAAAATCGCCCGGCCGACCAGATGAAGAGGTGATCGAAGGAGGACGCCGCGCGAACCAGGGGACGAACGGATCGTGGATCTTTCGACGTGTGTGCAAAACAGCAGCAGGAATATCGACGCCAGACTGGCGGCCGTTAGTTGTGGCCTTGCCATCGGCAATTTATTCACGAACCGGAATATCTCTGGCCGTTCGTTCGGGAACCGACATTCGTTCCGGAGCACCGCGAGCGTACCCTCTCTTGTCTCGCGAGCAGCGAGGGTACGCTCGTTACTTTCTCGATTGCTCGACACGAGCAATGCACACGCGTTCGCGGTGGGATTAGTTTGATCTGTCGAATACAGGCGCGCGTGGGGTGCAATCAGCGCGTACATTAAATTTCTAGGCTTTCATTCTGCGAGGAGAGTTTTTCAAAGTACATACATACTTACATGCTGTCGAGAATAGGCTTTTGTGGGAAGAAATGTTGGGCTGCCGCGTACGAAATTGAAGGATGATATATTTATTTATTTATTTATTTATTGACGGCATACAGCCTTTATATAAAAACAGTGGCAAGTAGACATGTTCGCTCGGTATATAGTACAAATTCAGTGAACATAATGAGTCTTTAGAGATGCTCTAGAATGCACAAAGAAGTCAATGTATTGGTAACAGTTATTGCCTAAAGAGGTGATCCTAGTAACTATTGAGCTCGTGCTAAAAAGTGTCCTATGCGTAGGAACATGAAATAGAGATTTATTTCTCCTTATATATACCATACATATACATGTGTACGGTTGAGTTTTATTTATTAGTTCAGTTTTTCTTTAACCCAAACGTCAATATTTTGCGTTCCCCTATTCGGTCATACATATGCACGAGATGACTTCGTTATATGGCCACTGTTAATTTCCATAATTGGAGCTACGTGCCTCTTTTTTTTAGTAGAGCAAGCAGAGCCTACCTCTATCCAGCAATGCGAGAAACGAGGAATAATCGATGCTATATCCGTTCGAGACGTTTCTCTCAGTTAAACGTAATTTCGGTGCACCTGGAGGAATCTGCAAGGCAAATGCAGAAGATCTATTTTCATCGCCGTTCCTCCTTCACGATTGGGAATTTACTTCGGTTCCGTAGATTTTTTCGACGGGGCTGCAAATAAAATTCAGTGTCGTATGCGTACACAAGCACAGGTGGCACATAATCTTGAATGTATAACAAGTTTCTTTTTAAATATTTATTTGCTGTTAATATTTGCTCGCGCTTGTGGACTTTCGTTTACTGATTATAAATGGTTTCAAATAATCCAACCACAAATATTGTACAATATTATCATGCACAGAAAAATAATAAAAAATAAAGGAACAAGGAATATGAAAGGAAAGAAAGAGTTGAACGCTAATAATAATAATAATAATAATGTTGCGGCATGTTGCATCAAACATATCCGCTTGTTTTATTAAAATTGTACTTTATTTGATTTAATAAATTCATTAAAATTATAATCAAACTTGCATTCTTTAGTTGCGTATTAAATTGTGTAACCTAACATCTATGTTCTTTTTTGTACTTTGTAATAACTGACGAAAACACAAGTTATTCTTATTCATGCAGATAAATATCACGTAACCGTAGCCTTTATGGGGTGCAACTATGCGTAAGTACACCCCTTGAATACGTTACTGATAAAATTCCAGGAATTCCTTTTGCCAGAAGCAGACTAGACGAGACTAGCAATAAGATTGATTCGCACTACCAAGATTCCAGCGTCTGGTTTTACCTTGCGTTCCTGCCAACCAGCCCGGAATTAAAGTTTATCTTTCGGTCTCTTTCGTCACTGTACACGAGCTGTTGCTCTGAAATTACGGTAACAAGTGTTCCAGTTTTCGCGTAAGTGAAATTTCAGAAGAGTTTACTGAAAGCAGTCGTTTCTATAAATCCTACAGCCTGGCATTTATTATTCTCTGTGATTCGTTCTTATTAATCATTTATGCAAATGGACGGTTAAAAAATGATTACATACTTGTATTTCTTGTTCAGAAATCAATAATTTTCATATATAATAATCTCGTTTCAATTAGATATTATCTATTCAATTGGGGGATACGATATCTTAATAATACCTAAATAATTAAAAATGGTTTATTATAGACTGTAAGCGCTCATTTTCACCCTTCCCTCTTTTGTTCTGAAATAATTTGGAAAGTAAGGTTGAAACAGAAAATTTGTCATCAAATTATGCACTTTCTGCAAGCAAAACAAGGGTTGCGCATTCAGTGACTATACACATAGTCACTTTATTCCAATACCACGTTTTGAGTATTTCTACATCTACTTTCGATGTTCGACCGATTGCAAATAACTTCGCGAAAGTTCTTTACATCAAAATATATCAGGCAAAACATAAAGCCAGAATGAAATGCTTTAGTTTATTTTCCTCCAACAAAATCCCAATTTTATCCTACACTCGGTATTAGAGCGAACGCATCGATAGTGGCAATACTAAACGTAGTGAATCAGCTCCATGCCTAATTGTTTAACAAACCTTGCTTGCCAATGGAATGCGCCGCATCCTTTTCAGCTATACATCCGTCCAGTCGGAGAATGCATTTCTATGCTCCGCTTATTCAAATCATACTTCCAGTCATATGTTGCGCATTCTTTCCGCGCGTTATCCTGCACCAACGAGAGAAGCGTGATCGAGGAAACATTTCAACACCCGATTAAAGTTACAGCCTAAACTGAAAGCCTAACAAGATTGGACAAATCCATTTGTCAAAGCATCTCGAGTGCCGCTGAGATCGTAATGCTAAAAGCGCGTCTTGTGATACAGAACCGTTTCATCGCCATAGAAACTTTTTCTTACCCAGTGTAATAGCACGGGAATAGAATCTGATTGCAAGTGCGAACACGGTTGGTTCGTTTACGCGGCGTTAAAGTAAAAAAGAAGACGCCCACTCGAAAATCCGGAGACCACTCGCGCCTAAAAGCACTTGGATCGGTATGTGGATCAATTATAAGAAGGAAACGTGGCGCGAATTAATGCGAGCCGAGGCATTGCGCGCAAGAAAGGATGGAACGGTTTCAAAGTGAAACCATTCGACTACTTTTTGCCTTGTACTTCTCCGCTTGTTTCTTCCTCGATTCACGGAACAGAACGCAAAGCGTGCATCGCCACGAGTCATCTAAATGAAATAACTTCATCGGCTAACGGCCAGAGACATCGTTCAATGCTTCCCTAACTCGTATTCCACTTGTATGCAACTTTTAATTAGCTCGCGGAAGCTCTCGTTCGAACGGCATAATTTCTTTAATTCCGTTGCAGAGCAAAAAATTCCCTTTTTCCGCGGTTTTTTCAGATCGCCCTGTTTCTTCCCATCTGCGTTACGGGAATATTAACCTCTTACCTGTCGTTTCCCTTGATCTCCGTGGCGAAAAGAAACCCCAAGGGAAGCTCCTGCTCCGCCCCATCATCTGTAGTTCCGTTTCGTGCTCGGCCTTATTCTGCGTTTGCCTTCGATTTTCTGCCTATGCCCCTTTCCGCTAACCCTGTCGCCGATTCGTCCGCCTCTCGTTTCGCGTTCAAGAGGCAATGTTTTATGAATGGATATTCCACAGAGAGATACGGAGATCGGGGCTGCTTCGCGAATCTATTCCGCGGCGCGAAGTGCGCGCAAAAAAAGTCGTCGAACGTCGACTTTGAAAGGAAACAAGTTGAAATTGCCATGGCTCGCGTTGTACATATCGTGTAATTTGCTTCAGTATGCAACTGACTGGTGGGTTTGACAAAATTGTTTGCAAATGTTTCTCATTTTTCTGATAATTCATAGTTAGGTATCTAATATTTATCAATGGAGGAAATTGATTCACGTAACTTACTTCCGTTTTATTAGGTTCTATTTCTGTTAGTTTAAGTATTTTTATTTGAAGGTAGACTTATGTATCAAAGATTTGCTTGATAGCGGAATGCAGAAACCGATTACCCCAAAGGTGTTGAAAATTGTAGAAAATTGAACGGTAATTAAAATGCCAGAATTGCATGATAGCAGTTTGTGTATATCTAAATGAACCAAAGACTGCACTGTACAACCAGCTACACTATAATGACACCTTCTCTACTCGACACAATTTTGTACTCTAGTAGCCGAGTATGCCGAAGGCAGGTAAATAGTGTGCAAAGTACAATTGAGTATACGATATTACTAAACAGTACATGACAAACATATTTATCTGCAACATAAAACGAAAGTAGTATCAAATTGTTGAAGATACATTCACGTATCAATTGCAATTTTAATAGCAATTTGATAATACATTGCAGAAGATTCACATCATCATTTTCTTCTAAAAGTCTACAAAAATATTTCATATAACCAAATGCAATATTAATTAAAGTTTCGTTTTCATCGCTTGTATTACCTTCCGTGCCCCTTCAAATTCCTATCTGACCATCATTTTTGTGGGAACTGCCAGTGATTGCAGTCACTGATGTCTCAGATTGATTTCTTACGATCACACATCTGATCTAAATATCGAAATACTTCAAATCTTACAAAAGAACTAATACTGCATCGTATGATTGATCGATTATGAGATTCTTGTCTCACAGCCCATCCACCTTCTTACTCCATCTTTCGTCTCTCCTTAGCGCCACTCCGTTACACCCTTCGTGTAAACGAGCTCCCTTTGCCTAAGCGTTCCTCGGTGGTCAAAGAAGACAAGTGTCTCGTGAAGATGCTCGTTCTCTTTTCTCTCGTCGGGGCTACCCTTTCTGTCTTCTTCCCTTTGCCGTTCGTTCCTTTCTCCTCGTTTGACTCATTCGACCGAGCATGTTTTATGGATAGCCTTCTGTAGCTCGAGCGGCGCCAGCTCTTCCGTTGATACATCGGCCATTCGCTGTTACGCGCGAGCCAGGAACGTAAACGTAAATTAGATATTTGAATTAGAGGGGAATCCCCCTTCGCGACGCCGTGGAATTTCACGGTGAATTATTCCGGATGTCGTTGGTTCGTCGATGCAGATAATACCGTTCTCTATCGGGGATAAAATGTAGGCCGTAGAAAGTCAGCAGGAAGTAAAACGTACATACACATACTCGAATCGATACGAGTAGATTCTGTAATTAATTTATCTTTTGTCTCGGTTACGTAAAGCAGCGGGACGGGGGCTATTGTTTGTCAAATGGGAAAGTGGATACGTGAAAAAGCGTAAAGATTTGTGAGGATAGTGGATAGATAGAGAGGAACATGCAGCTGTAGGGATCGATGAAAGTTATGGTCTTTTGATGTAGGATATTAAACGTTTTATAAGTTGATAAAAGAATGCGTATTATTTACGAATGGAAGAACGGGCGATGTAAAAGTAACGTGGATGGGAATCTATGATTCATTACTGCTTTTAGATATCAGAAAATAAGCTGCGCGGGATTATTTATAGAAAGATTATCTAATTATAAATATTCTTTCATTCGGAAGAGTTTCAATTGGTACTCTAGTAATAGCGTCTAAAATATTTGCCACTTAACAGAGCAATAAGGATAATTGTTTAATCTTAATTATTCGCCGCAATTGTACTTATGCGCGATTAGGAAGATTATCATGCACAAACGCTACAAATTTCTATAGAATGACCTATACCTTCGGATGATTATGGAACGATTAACGACACAGAGGAATGTTGGTCGAGTTAATTTCAAACGAGTTACTGTAGTTGAACTGTCTGCGATAAAATTCGGGTAGACCATTTTCGGTAAAAGGTATGCTCATTCCAGGTACATTAGGCATCGCCAAGAACTCATTTCGTGACAGCGGTCCTGAGAATTCGTCGACATTAATGGAAATCAGTGATGTAATCTTCATTCGCGTGTTATTATATTATAATTTAAACAGGTGGGACAAGTGTTGCGAAAATTCGCGAATTTTTGACACGATAGAGCAGAAAATGAAATAAAGTAGCAAATAACGAGAACGTTAAATAATAGGATTTATTTTTCTCACATATTTTGTTAAATAATAGCGCAAGTGTTACATTTGAAATACGCTGTATCTACATCGAATAGAAAGTTGAAAATTAACTTTAAATTAAGACACGCGGTCCTATTACGACATACGCTAATTAAAACCTATTTCATTTGCATAGAGATAAAAAGAAAAAATACTCTACTTGTACTAGTCTCATTATAACGTTTGTATTCCCTTTGGTTTCTTCAAGTTATTCAATATTTATAACAACTGTGTAAATGACACAAAACATGTAAATGAATTAATCACGAAAGGGTAAAGTGTCTGATTGACATGCATTTATTAATCCATCCGAAATTAAAAATAATACAAACGACTATTCGATATATTTTTATTAAATTTGTTAAAACATTTGTTAAAAAAAATGTTGAGAGATTCAATAATGAAGAAAGGGCCATGATAAACTACGGTAACGTGAATTCGCGTTGAATAATAATGATAATAACAAGCTACACGCGCACTGCAGTACAAGATTCAACTCCATTCTGGGATGGCCCGTTGACGTAACCGATATTTTTAACAGAGCCCTTTTGTTTCGCCGCACCGATCGAAGGTCCTGTTTCATGCTCGTCCTTCTACTTTGCCCGATACGCCGCTTTCACATCGACCCCTCATAATGCCAGCCAGAGTGTTTGATCTTTCAACGAGGTTTCCGCGAATTTCATAGGTTCGTCTCGGGCAGGCGGCGTTTAAATTCCAAGTATGGCCGAAGCGACCGGAGAAAGGAATTTGTCGTCTGCAAGACGGCTCTTTAGATACGACGATTATGCGTCCTGCGAGGTAACCATTACAGAGTGAATACAAACGAGCTCCTGATGGAGGGCAACTCTGCCTCCTTTGGAAATGTAGTTGTACATATTTCGTAGAACGAACCGTCCTCCCCTGTGGTATCAGGCAAAGTTTAATTTGCAAATTTCGTATATACTTTCGCGACACGTTCGTTTCGTGGAACGTATGTGTGTTAATGCAATAGCAACGTGACACAGTTCCTCGGCCTTACTCCAGATGAAATGTTGCGGAATAGTGGAACAACGGAAGAGTAGCTGAAGTACATATGTACGTACTTGGATCCGAAAAGTGTTGAATTATACATATGCAGTGTTTGCAATTTCGAAATTATTTTTTGGAGCTTTTACGTGTAAAGTAATATTTTCATGGTTGACTTGTATTCTAACTAATTTCTTAGTTTGTAATGTGCATATGTTCATGAATATTAATGTTATTGTGATTGTAATTTTTGTTTTCACACTCACTGATGATATGAGTGCAAGAATTTTTATTCGGCTAAAGATTGAAATGTGTATCTGAGTCTATTACTTGACTTGCTTGATAGAGCTTATTATGTAAATTACGTATGCAAGTATGTACTCCGAATTTATATTTTTGTATTTTCATATTGCGGATTTAATTTGATCATTGTGTGTGCATTTTTGCGTGCACTAGATGTAAGGTATAGTTATTAATCGGGCTTCTCGAGAGATTCTATCTGTATCAATATAGTTTGATAAAGTATATAATACCTATACAGTATTAATTGTTTATAAAAACACGTGCGTCAGAGATACTGCAAGGAAAGAAATATGACTTCCTCAAAGGTATCGACTTTGATGTAGGAAGATAAAGATTGAGCAAGAAAAATTAAGTTTTAACTCCTATTATCTATAGCTTGTTTACCCAATTTAATCTCTACTGATTCGTGCTTGAACGTCCATTTACTGATATGTCAATTAAAAATTCACCATTATGTGATTTAATTAAACCTGGAGTAGGGTAGCGTGTTGTTAATAGAATCATTCTAATGGTGTGTTTCACATAGGATAATTTAATCGTCTACATATACCATAGATTCGATAGAATAGTATTCTAATACTATAATCACCTGTAGAATAAAATTCTAATACTCTTTTTCTAATACCAACATGAACTAATTATGCAGTGAACTTTGAAAATTAAAATTCATTTCTGTTCTTTTGAAAGTCAGCGTAACAATAGTTTTAATATTCAATATAAACTATGCATTAACCTTCCATGGTTATAACTTTCATTGGCGTACGCTAAAACGAAGGGACATCCAGTTCAAGCATTGTAATGGCGCCCATTCTTTATTATCTTCGAAGCTTAAACATAACTCGACCGAACAAAAGTTCTCTTTTTCCAAATCCTGATATAAAAAAACCTTGTTTAACAATAACATTCATTACGAATTGAAACGACAATTCACCTGACAATTCCTTCATCGGTGCTCAATAGCGATTTTTCAGAAATGCCATGGTCGCGCGTGTTCGGGGGATGATAGGTGTTCGGCTGGTTCCGCCAGCGCTCGGTCGTGCTCGGCTTCAGCTACACCGCCCGGACCCGTCAGTCTCGCGCATGACTTCGTAGGAGAAGGTAGTGTCGTTTCATCTTCGCCGCGGAAAAAATCGATCGTATTTTACATAAACGACCAATTTTACATTATCGGACAAACTACATACGCTGTTGCGTGATAAATAAACAGTGCGTAAAAACGATTGGTCAGTGATAAACGATTGGAGTGCCCACTCGTTCGTGATCGATCCCTGTGTATGTATATCCTGTCAAGGTGTTTTCCACTGTTCTCTGGTTAGGATATTATGCTACTAATCGTGTGTGCAGCAAGATCGTTTTGACTCGTGGGGCAGTTGACTACAGATCACCGGCAAAATGTTACCACAGACCCCTGACATCATTCCTACAACTCTGGGTCAGGTAAGTGACACAATTTGAATATGTACTCTTACTCATTATTTCAACTGTACCGCGTTGTGACCTTCAACCTGAAAGTTCGCTTCTCTCCGCTACGGTCAGTGTTTTTACCGACAGCTAAAAATTGAACCGTTCGTGTAACGTGCGAACACATTGTTTATGTCTTCGAGGAATTTCAGTTATAGTTTCCTTTCCGCTTCCTTCGTAACGTAAACTCGTTTTGGCAGTGCTGAAAAATTCCTGGAATGTCTTTGGCGTGAGTTCGCCACTATCTGTCAATGTTCGCATCGGCACATCGCGAAGTGAGCCACGACTGTTTGATTACATTCATTCTATAACGTGACGAATTCGGAGTAGCTAATATAGCCGGCAAGTAGAGATTACTACATTCATCGTTGCTCCACCTTGCGCGTTTTGCTTTACGCGAAATCGTGTACGTGACAATTGTTTTATACGATTTTACGGCTCTTCAGGCGATTCTACTCTGTATTTTGGGGAGAAGCGAACAGTGACAAAAGCTTAACAGGGTACTGTTGAAATTGATCGGTAATGCCGATGCTCATCATAACAGTACTATTAGAGCGTCGGACCAGCGCGCCACTCCTGTCAAGATGGCGTGGAAAAGACAAATATTTGCGGTTCGTAGTTGCCGGTTCGAGAACACTGTCTTGTGGGAACAAGAAAGTTCCTTGTGTCTCATCCAGTTGTATCAATATTGTACGTTCACGTCCGCGGTTCTTTCCCTACGTAATAAACGTCAATGATCATTAACACTTGACGACCCGTTTAGTTCATCGATAATGTATCGCGAATCGATTAATCGAATTCCGGTGCGTTATATATTTTGAACTCGATTGCGCCGTGTCTTGCTTATGAGTACTGGCATATTCGCAACCTGGTTTCGAGGTTCTTTTTTTATATAGATAATCTTCTTGGTCTTCAATATCCTATGACTGTTTCAAGTTGAAGTTAAATATATTATTATAAATATATTATATATTAGGTGTAGCAAGTTATCCCCTATTTCCGATGACGACTGTAAGCAGAGATCAGTGCTTCCATTGAGTTAAATTTTCTAGCATTTTAGAAAAAGAAAGAGGAAGGTTTGAGGAATGATAACAGCCACTTTTATGAGTTAATTGTTTTACAATATGATAATAATAAGCCCTGAAACTTACTAACTGGCAGACTACACCTAGTATACAATATTTAATTGTCTTACGTACTGTGGTTTGAAAGATACGAGTACGTTCTTACATTTTTTTAAAGAAAAAATTAATTTCTGGGTATGAAACATGCGATTTAAAGGGGAAAATTATTAGGAAACATTGCTATTGTTAATTATTCAGCTTGCATAATAGCTTAATATAGTATATGTATATGTACATACCTGTTTGTCCGATCGTAAATGTAGGCAAGCGTGTGGTGGCAAACGTACATGTATATGTACAATAAGATATTTTTCGTTTTGTAATAACAGGAAGAAGATGTAAAGATAGAGAATGGCATTGAGCAGACAATGGCTTTCCGTGTGTACCGCGTATATTGCTAATATGCAACAATGAAATCTTTGGCTGAAGAATACTGAGCAAAAAGAGTTAATTATTTTATTTCATACCTACAACGGTGTTATTGAAGACGTTCGAAGAAGTAAATGCGAAGGATCGTCCTTGTAAACCATTTATTGTCATATTTATTTCACATCAGTTTCACATTGTTTTACATTAAATGATCGATTGATATTGATCATACGGTCGCAATAATCCTGTGGACATTGCAAACAATACAATTATCAATATCGTTAATATAATTGGATTTGCATTCGCCATAAAATTTAATTTTCCTTCCCTTGCTATTATAATTATATTCTGCTACAAGCACAAGTTAGTAGGTAATTATTTCGCATTCCAGATACAATCAAATTAATTGCAATTTCCTCCATTGGCATCAGTTTTACAAATATTTGATCTTTGCTTTGCAGTCATCTCGAAATAATTTTAATTAATTCGCCCCTATTTCACTGCAATCATTCGGGAACGATATGAAGTCTAATTCATACATACCTCAGTGCCATTAATTTCATTAATATATTCTCATTGCACCGTTGACAAATGTTTTTCCCTCGATTCCGCTCCAATTGGTAAAACGTATTCGCAACCATCAATCACTGCGGGCTGCGATTATTGGCTCCAAAAATTGACCGCACCATACGGAGCCAGTTACTCTGGATAGCGTAACGATAGGCAGAAGAAAATAATTGATTAAAACCTTTGCTCATTTTAAAATGTCTGTCCTATTGTTAAAATCGTTAAAGTTCACATGGCCGTAGAAAAAGCAATAACAAAAAAAGAGTAGTTTGATCAAATTCCGAAACATCCTAGAATATTGATTGTTTGACTTAATATCGTAACGGTCTTATTGAAATATCCTATCAAATGGAAATGTATATTAACTCACTGTCTAATATGGGAATCGTCGGGTTTCCCAAAACGGAGCTGATCGAAAGTCACTTGGTTCACGTTAGTGTCGTATAATTTTCCGGGTATCCTCGATGACTCGGAGCACATCCACCTCTTCTTTACATGTTCATTGTCGCGGATTTCGTCGAACTTGAACGTCAGGCTCGTTTCAGGTTTATCGTTCGTGGAAAGGTGCGTGACGTACACGGTCAGAGAATTCTTAAGGCGGCTCTTATCGATTGTTTCGAAAGTTGACTGCACACTGCTAGCGCTGCATACCCGTAAAGGGTATTTCTGCCCTTCTAAACAAAGTCTGGTGGTGATTTTGTGGGAATGAGGTATTTTTGTTTTAAAACATCTCGTTTTTAATGTAGCAAATTTGTTTGAAATGGAATATTTCATTTTGGAGCAGCCTCGTTAAATTAGTTTCCTTAATAATGATTGCGCTTGTTGCAGTATCTTCTTGATAACAAAATAAGAGAAGTTGCTGTAATTAGTATTTGTTCTTTGGTTTTTGTTTCAAAGGAATTTCAAAGTCATAATTAGATATTTTAGTTTTATTTCTTTTCAATCGAAGTTTATTGGAAAAACATCAATCAGGCTAAATATGTTAAACGTTGCGTTAGGTGTTAACACTGAAGGACAGTAATGTTAATTTGTTTCATTGATCCATGCCGCTCAAAAGAATCAAGAGTCATTTAGTGAAATATATCTATTGATCGATAAGATCTTGAACTTATAATCTCTTTTATTCAAACTACTATTGCATACCTCGAATATGAAACGCTTTGCTAGTGTTTGATATATGTGTAAGGCGACTATCTGAAATATGTAATTCCTCATTTCCACTGAATCACTTTCCATTTATAGAACAGCGTCTTACATTTGAAAGGAACTGCCCCTTAACTCAGCAATAAATTATTGGTGTTCTATTTCCAGCCTTGATATTAATTGCTATTTATGATAGTGGCGAACGTCTACGTAAGAAAGATACGTGTATGCGTTGGCACACATTCCTTGCCATTTATGGAAACGTATTTGTACAGTCAATTGCTTAATGGACGAGGATACAATAAATACATTGAAATTGTTCGTAGAAAATTTCTTAAGCTCATACTTATATTTTCATATTGGTTGAAACACGTTTACATAAATGTTTGGAAATACAGGTTTTCGTTATCATCACACAGTATTTGCTGTTGCAAATGATCCTGTTGCATGTATGATAACTATGTAGCATCAGTAATGAATAGTGAACATAGTGGTTTGAAATTGTTTTCTATTTTCTGTCTATTCAAACCTATTTCAGATATTGAAAATTAATTTGCACCATCTTATTGCCTGGGAAAATTAGTTAATTTGTTTTATGTACATACATAATTCCCGTTTATTAGAAAAGGTAATGGTTAGTATTAACGCACCCTGCACATGTTATCAAATCACGATTCCGTTCCCATCATTGTACGGTTCTATCATGCGTGTTCCATGCAAATACAACGCAAAATGATCGTGGCAAGCTTTTCTAGAAATCCAAGTAAGCGGAAACGGTGATATCTCGGAATAGTAAAGGGAAAATCGATAGTATGACAAATGAACAAAGATATTTGCAACGTAAAGAGATTAATTCTGCAGCACGTTCAAGGACCTAGAGATCGCTTTGAAAGGACAAGGGGATAATCTTGGCAATTTTTACGAAACTTGAAAGTATAGATAGTTGGCCGATAAATAAATGTGCATTCGAAGTAGAATTACATGCAGAATTATTCATTTAATACTGTGATTAGAACAATCAGAAATTTTAAACAAATCTCTCTATATAATCAATTTCATATCTGTAAATTTTGATTTGTAAATGTATTAAACTTAAAATGTGTCATGAGTTTTCTCGACACTAATATTCAGACAAGGCCGGACGGATATGTACTTAACGTGTAGAATTTCTAACAGGAATAACCCTTTAACCCGGTAGCAATCAGCAGTTTTCCCATACCTACACGTTGAATATTCAAATATTCCAATCTCCTGCAGTCTTAAGTCCTTTCATCCAAATTTACATTCCCTGAGTGCTATGTGTTTCTCTGCCAACTAAAAAAAATATCTTCAAATCAGGTGCATAAGTGCGCTATCGGAAAGCAAATGCCAAACATTACACCATCATTCCTTGCATCAAATGGTATGCAGCTACATACATAGTCCTAAACGGTATAACATTTCTTTGTCATGCTAAGGGAATGAAAGAAACACAAAAGTCAATAATCAACGATCCTCGAAGGAAAACCTTATCGCCAGTGAGATGAACGTGATTATTTCCACGATGTAAAAGGGCGAGGAACCTTAACGATGTAAGTTCAGTATTCTTTAAGCGCGTGCTTTGTGTTAACGATCACGTTATGTGTTAACGATGCAACTCTCGACCTCCCGTCACGAATACCGTGACTTCTGTGGTATCGCTCTTTCTGTGTCGGCTTTCGCGTTCTTTGACAAACGAAAACGTATATACAGTATATACATATGTACATATATACTCACGGTTGCTTGACAGCCGCATGTGCACAGCGATTTAAATTCCTCGCTTACTCGCGATTGTCCAAGCAGAAATGCCTGTAAGTAATTGTTGGTACTGCCGACTACGTAGTCGCGTAGAGTTGCAGAATTCGTGATACTTCAACCAATCTCAAACTGCTTTTGCCACAAATCGACCGTTCTTTTTTTATGAATAATTTTGATCAATGCGAGACTTGCAACCGTGTATAAAAGCACCGACAGAGCGGTTCACTCACATTCAAATTGGTATTTCTGTTACCACTTCGTATATTAATTTTCCTGTCGTTTGTTGGAATATATTTTTTAAGGATGGCGATAACTAGGGGGATTTCGATGGTTTTAAGCCGAAAAAAGTGAAAATCCTCACGCGTTCTATACGACGTTTTTTCCATTTCCTCGCCTCCATGTGAGAAGAAATTAGAAACGTTGGCTCGCGGGAAAATGTGAGATATAATCCGTGGAATCGGTTACTGCTCACGTTTGGATTTTCTTTGAACCTTTGTTCGTAAATTATTCCCGAGTGGTAGGCGGTTGGATCAACCATTAGGGGACAGAAATTCCATGATTGATTAATGCCCTGGATAACAATTAAATATAGATTTCTTGATAGTTATAGACAATAAATGACTGCTGCAAAACAGAACCGCGAGGCTAGGTTTACTGTTAAATAATCGGTTGCAGAATTTTTATTTTTATGACAAATTACGTTCCAAGATATGACGAAGAGCGTTTTGGCTTAACGTTACTTTCTTATTCAACTTGTTTCTGGGTTATCAAACAGGGCAATTGTCGAAGAAATTTTGATTTCGAATTTAATCACCAATGTTTCTCAATTGGATAAAAATAATAGATTATTGTAGCAAGAGAAAGTAATAATAAAGTATTTAAGCGCATGGTAGATCGTTTTCTATCATTAGATCTTCATAATGTTTCCACCGTAAAATTAAAATGTCGCAGTGTGTGTAATTGATCGAGTGACTGATAGCCATCGTTGTTGACGTTGAAGAGTTAATTATGATCTAAGAAGCAGGTCCGTCGAACAAGAATTTCGACCGTCCTGACGATTCATCATTATTTCCAGAAAAAAACTCGACTAACTGAAGTATTATTAAAACTAATCGACCTTCACTCGAACATTTTTCACGTCCATTATGTTAAACTCGTCCCTTTCCTTCTGTATTTTAGTTCATTCAAAAATTGGCCCGATAGAATTTCGAAATGCAATAATTTATCATTTTACAAGTCCATAGAATGTATTTCATATTTCGTTCGTTCTTTTCGTTTCGTAATTTTTGTATGTTCTTGATAAAATATCGCAAAATCGCTTTAGGTCTCGATTCTTTGAACAATTTCACGTCAACTCACGTTTTGTGAAAACAAATTTAAGCAAAATAATTTGAATAACTAAGCTTCGAATTTCTACTCCATTTTGGTTGCTAACATAAGGGTTAAAATATTTTACAACTGAAATATAAAAGATCCTTTGAAGTATCGAATGTAATATTCGTCAAATAATTAACCTCCCACACCGAAGGAAAATTTCAACTACTCGATACGTCGCCGGTTTTACATTTCAAGTGAGTAACAAAGTTTACAAAACCTACGCTAAAAATATACGGTAAACTTAAACGACGATTTAATTTCCCCATGTTTCAAACGATCGAACATAGCGTTTCACGTCCAAGCCAAGAATAGAAAATTGCATTTTGCGGGGTCTCATTCGTCCGTATATTTTTATGACATTTTTCCTCCGCTACTTACATAGCACTCTTTAACTCAACTAAATATTAACCGGCAGTTCTACCTTTGCTTGTTTTACGACCACCTTTTACTGACCCATATACATACCACGAAGTTCATAAATGCTTCCTCACCAACATCCCCCAAGAACCTTACCTTAATAACACGTTGCCACTTTTATCATATCATCTAATATCGGCCACAGGAAGGGGAACACACCCGTTTGCTTTAAACGATTATCACTACCCCGTTGTCCCGTCGAAAGAATCGCATTAAGTTCTCATTAAGAGAATTATTAGATATCGCATTGCATCGTCAAATAGAGAGATGGCTCGATATATAGCTCACCTCTTTGTCGGGCTCAATTTACGAAAAGCGTGATCCAAACGCTTAACCATTAACTACTGTAGAACTGTCTGCGAGACTGGTCCAAATAAAAATTTCCGCTCCAAATTAAACTTAATGATCTGCTCGCACTAGGCGCCTTTCAATTAGAGCCTTGACCAATCCGGCTTAGATCTCTTTATTATGAATGTAGCATTAAAGCCAGAACCATTGGATTTGATATTTATTTGCAGTGACGCAATAAATATTAGCGATCTGCGAGACCTTCCATAGTAATTGCGTAATTCTCAACGTCTATAGTATGACAGTTAAGGGTTAACGAGATTTCGTAAATATCAATACAGTAATTAGGACCGGCACTGGCTTGTGGCGATTACCAGTTTCAAAGCAACCCCTTTTTCTCCACTTTCCAGCCCCCGTCGTGTGTGTACTATAATCGCGTTCTCTTAATGTGCTTTAATTTACCGTTAGTTGCACTCGTGGTTGCGTGTTGGTTATTTCTCGAGAGAATGGTCACTGCGTAAAGGAAGGGTCAAACGCAGTGGTCTTCCCTCGCTTTATAGGCACATGGGCGGTGGGATGTAAGCATACGTTTGAAAACGTGGATGTAGGGGACTGGCGTTGACTTGCACCTTCCAAGGGTGGCGTCAAAGTAATTAGTTTAAACGTGGAAGCGTTGAAATCGATGGAAATTAGCTTCTTGAATTTGTCTTCTTTTTTTCTATTAACTGGGATTTAGTAAGTTTCGGACGATTTGTATGTTTGTGTTTGCAAATGTATTTGAATGGGATAGGATAATTCGAAATTTTTATTTCCGTTGTTACGTGTAGGATTTAACTGTTCAAAGCTTGAGTCATGTTGTCATTAATTTGTTATTTACGTTCAACGATTTGTTCCATTTCGTAGTTTTGTATTTCTACTTACTTACACATAACATGATCTAGGATTGTTTAATTAATTCAATTATTACGTGAATTAAGCTAATTATTATTACTATGTGTTTGGTTTCATTGAAAAGAAAAATTGTATCACTGTGCAGACGTAGTATTTGTACGAGTAAAAATAGAGCAGCACTCCGAAAGATTAGCGTAACCCCGATATTGGAGTAAAAACGCGGCTGGATTTCCAATCTAACGTGACATTGACCAGGATAGAAAATACCCCCCGTGTAGGGATAGCTAGTGAACCCTGGGATCGATCGGTCTCGGGGCAAGCAACCCCTATATGCCACCACCGTAGACGTCTTTCAAACGCACCCTCCGTTTCCCTTCCTTTTTAATTTCCAATCATGTTTCATACCTTCTAGGAAACACATGGCGCAGATAAATATTTACACGCTGATGTGGAACGTCGGTGTACTAAACCAAAGCAGATATACAATACAATTTAACATCCATTCAAAGGTATATTTTTCTGGACTTATTCAAAAAATAGAATTGAAGGAAGAGAATAACTGATTGAGATATTATTCACTTAATTAATATGCGTGGTCCAATTTGTTTCGAAAGACACTGTTAATCTTATTCAAGATGATATCGCCATTAGGTCACACTGATTTGCTTGCAATTAGAAAAAGGACATAATATAATATGTTTTAGAGTAACAGGTATTAAAATATATATATATATATGTATATACATATAGTAATGTATTTTAAATGCATTAATATTTTGAATAATCGTGAACATTAAATTAAATTTTCCATATTAACACTAGAACTACCGATACATTTTGCTATTATTCAGATAGCATACGTTAGACAGATTATGAACACGAAAGTCGTTGAATGGACATTAAATAGAGATATATAATTGTCATTCTGTCTTATTAAAACTCATGATAAATTGCTACAACGATACCTATATATAAATAATTCTAAAGCAAGAAATCTGAAACAAGTCATTTTGACCCCTTTGGTAGTTCTACTGTTAACAAAAAATGTAGTAACATACATACATAATATTCGTATCGTCTAACAAAGATCCTTAACAAGATATTGCATAGTACATAACTCCGTCCGCAATTCTCTCAAACACAAATCCTCTACGCAGTAAAATTACAAATAACCAGTCAAATAAAAATACTCTCAAATTTCAACCACAATATCCCCGTCACCGGTGTAGAAGTTTCAACAATAAAAACCAATATCTCCTAGGCTCTCGACCATTTTCCAAAGTCCGCAATTAATTCGACCGTAAAGGGGCAATCGAATGCATCGCCGCAATTAACACCGGGCCGCATCGCGCGCATACGCCGCTATAAGCTCTTTTTATTTATTGCCTGCATTCATTACCATGTCACGGCGATAAGGGGACAAAGGTAACGTGTCGGTATCGCAGGTATAACAGTGCCTCTGACAGAGCTCGGCCTGTTGCGTCACATTGCTCATGAGAAATCTTTATAGCGGCGCGATTGTTCTCGCTCTCTTGGCCGAGCGTTTAGTTAGCAACAAGTAGTCAGAGCTACGTGCTACATGTTCCGTTGCCAGTGTACACACGTATATAACGTCGAAACGACGAGCAGAAAGGGTTGCGAAGGTGAGGCGAGCACGCGAGATCGATCTTTTCCACGAAATTGCCGAGTCCGGCGACGTTCTTCCACCATGATTCCTCGGAGTCCGCGCACCCCTTCCGGCAACTTCCGGTCGAGTTATGCGGCGAAACTTTTATTTCCACCGCGCGACGTGCGAGCGTCGGGCGGAAAGTTTGAATAGAATTCCATCCGCGAGAATCTTTTCTCGACGGGGGAAGTTTCCTCGATTTGAAGGCCGCGCACCTTGGAAACCGCGTTTGTCTAAACTTTTCCTGCAATCTGGAACTTCTTCGGTCGCTGTTAGTTCGATACTTTGTTGCCCTCAGGGCGTGTCAGGACGTTATCTGTGGCGGGCGTAATGTCTACATCGCGAGTGAGATGATTAGGGACTGCTGTAATTGTCAGAAAGGGGCTGCACGATTTTAAGATTCCGGTTTATGTATTTTTTGTTGTATTGAAGTATTGGAGCAGAATGTTGCTCTCTTTTTTTTAAAGCAATGTACATAATATTAAAAATAGCGGTATCCAAGATGCTTCCTTTATTTAAGGCAATTTATTCTGCTAGACTATTTTATAAGTTTTGAGTGTATTTGGACATTTTTTTTTGTTATATCCTCCTATGGAAACTGATTTTCGTTATTATTCGTTCATCTCTCAAACGAATCTTTCTTCCTCTCACTTTTATCAATAACATAACATAAAATGAGTACACATATTTCACTTACATGTGCATATTTCATTAACTTTCTCGCAGTCGATGAAAATTAAAGTAGAAATCGACATGAATTCATTGAGCGACTTAACATCTCATGTTTGTTTATTAACAACCCATAACAGTAATGAGAAAAAGAGGACTTAGCACTGGTAGAAACTGATACTTCAGCGGTAGGTGTAACACGCTAGAGAGAGAGTTTAGAAAGTATATGTACATGTGTACATACATTCGATATACGATCGTTTTATATTAATGGAACAATGCATGCATATACTGAAATGAATTTCTCGTTAATTCCGAGCGAATTCATAGGGGTCAGCAGGAAATTCTAGATGTCTGGCAATTATAGCTGCATTTCTGCGGGCGCCCACTTAAAATCGACACAAGAACAGTACATACGTGATTCAAATAAATTATATATGTACGTTCAACTTCATTTCAACGATCCTTTCGTCCATAACAAATGTGTATGTTAGTTGCCTTTCAATTCTTAACCACTGTAGTATTTACGATGCAGGTATATTACAATTAATAACGTTTAATCGCCGCGTATAAACAATTCACTGATCGCAGTATTGTACAAATATTGTTCACAATTTCATAAATTCTAGGGTAGATAGTTCTCGTCAATGTTATAAACAATATCTTTTGCCCAGAAGCAATGCATTATTTTCTAATTGTAGTTTACAATCTTCTATGTCTGCGATTTTTGAAAAATTGTTCATAACTTCGAGGATATTCATTTTTCGATCCATGCTTATTAGGACTCTTTCTCACTAGTTGTCGAGTATTGACTATTTTACAAGCTACGAAGCCAGCTTTTATTACCCTGTACGTCCCCTAATAAAGTACCTGATTTCATGCCCAACTTGAATAGCACCGAGTGTCTTACCTGTGCATGATTTTACGCTAGGAAATGTATCACGAGCAACGATACTCTTAGGGCCGATTGATCGATCTGGTAACTTTATACTTCGTCTATATACCTTTATATACCTGTCTCTTAACAGCGTAATCGCAATTGATCGATCTTGAGCAACGTGATCATTTCAATGCCCCTGCCTCAACAGAAATCGCGATACAAATGGCGCACATTCCGGAAAGATTGTCTTTTCTTTCGCTGCGTCAACGATAAAAAAAATAGCACAGTTAGATTTATCAAAAATATTGCTGTATTAAAAATGGACTAGTATATCATACTTAAAAACAATTCTCGCAATAATTCTTACATTACGATATTTAACCTGGAGTGGAGTTTTTTTTCTACAAAATATTTTCTTCCATATCTAATCTTACTCAGCTTTTTTATGAGGGCCGCAGGCACTTACACAATTTTTCAATAAGCAAATTATTATGGAACTACCATGTAGCTTCTGCCATTCCTCCCCCATCTGGCAGTAAATAATTTCTTGTCCTCATAAAATCTTTTCTCCTTTATTTTTTTATTTTTTCAAATTCTGTTTAATTTCGTGCACAACGATTCTGCTTTCTTACTCCGATGTATACTTCCTTCGATATCTCTTAGTCTCTCTTTCTCGATGCAGGAGAATGCGTGACGTTGAAAAGTCGGCAAGAGTTTCGCGTGGAAATATACGACGTATCGTCTCAATTGATTTCGGCATCTAGAAAGGCAAACGCTATCAAGAAGAATAGAACGTAAAGTTTAGTCTGATTGCCTCGTGACGGGCCGCTTTATTTATTGACACTTAACCCGTGCGACAATTTCCTGCGTGCTTTCAGCATCACGATCTATGCCTATACACGCGTGTCTTCTTCGCAGGAACACTGGTGTACTTTAGTCGTGAACGTCACGAAACTGCACTTTCCACGATGATTCGTCCATTAATTTCCAACCGGGAGTACTGCAAATGCTGTAAAGACGATTATGACGTGGAAGAATTGAACGGTGACGCTATCGTGAAGCACGCGCGTTGCTGATTTTATGTATGCGCTCATGCTAATCCTATCGGAGGCATTTGAAATATATTATGGCAAGATTTTGCATTGCGAACGTTGGAAATATTATTGACGAATAGATAAATAAGGCGGGAAAGTGTGGACGAATTTACGCAGCGGAAATAAATACTAACCTGTTTTTGTAAATTGGAGTAATAAATGTTATCACGGCATTATTAAGAAAAATTATTTTTGCCAAAGTCCTTGGTGAATTATTAAAATAGAGTGATGCTCCAAAAATAGTAATTACGCGAGGCAGATCCATTAAATTAATTGGAGATGTTCCTTCTTGATTATATATTATACTAATAATTCTCTTTTAGTCTGAATCATCTTTATTTCGTTACCATTTAACGTCCACTGTTACAATACAAATTCGTTGGATTTTCATTTGCACAAACGGTGACGTACGCCTAATCTATTGCTTAAAATTCCTCGACATTTTAGTCACATGAAGAATTGTATTCTACATCCTTTTAATTATTACAAGAAAAAAGAAATACACTGCACATAGCTACGTTGTAAGCGTGCTTTCGCCGGGAATATTCCGGATTTCAACGGGGAAGAGTTATTCCTTTGAAACGTCTAAATATTTTTTTTCTTCTTCAATTCTGCATTTCAACGCGACGAGATGGAAGAGTGCGAATTCCGTGCCCGTTATGAGACACGCATTTCCATTGAACGTGAGCTGTTGCAAAAGCAAAGTCATTCGTGGAATGAAATTTCAAACAGTGCATAGCCAAGCATCAGGACGCTTTACTTGTATACAACTACGCGGTATGAGGTAAGCGTGCCATTATGTAGACTTGGCCGGTATTGGATATGTTGAAGCGAAATTGGAAAAATGAATAAACATCGCTTCCTCTCGCGAATCGGAATGAAAATGAACGCTCGATCGAGTCGACGCAACGGTACGAAAGTGTGTCTAATTGTCTTCATCGAAATAGCAATTACTAGGTAAATACCTCGAGCGAAAAAAAGGAGATACATGTACGGAGAATGGAATGTGAATATTTCTTTTATGCACGTTTAATAAAGGGCAGTTTAATAACAATTACGAAACGAGTTGAAATGACTTTGCCTGTTTAAATTTGTGTAGTACGAGAAACGAGGTTTGATAATAAATAAGTATATTTCTATTTTGCAGAGAACATAGTAACGCGATAAGTAATTTATTTTACAGAATAATAATTATACGTCCATAGGCAGTTCTAATTTTTCTTCCAATTATAATTTCACTCTCATCAGCTTCCACGAACAAATAAATATTATTTTGTAATCAGCCTTTAGAAGCGCCTGCTAGTAATTGAAAATCGCAGGGCATTATTGAAAATCGATTCGTTTCTGTTGTTATTAAAACAATCCAGTAGAATATAGAACGTAAAATAGAGAATATGTACACCTTCCTCTCTGTATCCATAGATTGTTCATTCATAGCTCGTTCGTTTGTTCACCCGCACATACGTTGCACGTATGGCAGTAAAGTTCGTTGAATGAAAAAACGAAAAAGCAACGACGATGATGAGTACACACGGGATAACAACTTTTACGGGTAACTCGCTGCTCGCTACGAGAATTTTTTACCTCGCAGTCTAAGGTGCAATCTACACCTGCGTGATTCCAGTTGCACGAACGGTGAAACGTGATTGTTCGCGATTAGCCTGCGGGCAAAGGATAGATGAGATTCTACGGAAAATACGGAGATATCGCATTTATGGTATTGAAAGTTATGACAGATAGAATTCCTTGGAACATAGATATCACTTTTGTCAGTTCAGCAATGAGTAATGATAAATGAGATACCTTGCGTGACAGGGAGATACGGGAGTTGTTGAATTCTTTATGCTTTCGTAGCAGCGTTATCCCGCTGCAATTACGCGGGTAATTAGTTTTTGTATTGTATTGCGGAACGTTCGCAATTGTATGGATGTTGTAGCGTATTATGCGAGAGACGTTCCATCCTTCTATCGTAAACTGGGGATACATTATGATGATTATAAGTATAGAGCGGATAAATTCAGTTAGTGGTTATGCAAAAGTTTTGCATAACTTTAGTTTTATGATATATTACTAATTAACATCTTATTTTGAACGATTCTGGGAGGCTTTAATTGTGAATGATCATCCGTAATTATATTTATGTAAGAGTCTGCCGTGAAGGTGTTCAATTATTATTTCTACATTAATCATTATAAATATCATATAAGTCTGATGCAGTTCATACGCAAATACAGTAACAGTTATTTTTCAAGAATCGCCTTCAACTTTAATAATTCGTACAGATCATTTATATTCAACCCCTTATTATGATTCAATACATACACATTATATTTCTCGAACAATAAATCTGACGCGAGGATGCGACAGGTCCCAAAGAAATTTGTATCGTATTCTAATCACTAACTAAAAATTCCAAACGAAATCAATTCTCCAAGAAATATGTGGATAAGTATAGCCAAATTTATTTCAATAAACGAAGGTTGATTTAAAATACTAAACTGTAGAGGCAGAATACTAAAAAATATAGTGGCGTGCGTCGAGGAAGAGATAAAAATGGACCTATTACGCGTCTGCCATAAGCTGTAACAAAGTGTATGTATTGTTTCGGAAAAGGAGTCAAACTGTACGAAAGGTGTAGAACAGAAAGAAAACAGAGATAGACGTACACGGACGTCTATGAGTTTTATTGCGCCATTGTCGATAAGAGAGCCGTGTTTACGTGTACCAGGTGGACACTTTAAAGAACGATGCTTGAAGCGCATGAAACGAACGATTACTGGCATTGAAAGATATATTATCTGTCATCGTCGAAAGAAATATTGGTGTGCTTGGCGTTGACAGATACGCGTCTTGCAACGTAGTTGGAAGATTTTTATTCCCTCCCCCGTTTAGAAATTTATCGTCCCATAAATGTAGCCTCGACGCCCCTATAGTAACCCTGTGCCGCGAGGGATGTGACTTGCACGTCACGCCTTTAAATCTTTCGATTCTGACGTGGGGGTATATTTCGTGAAATTGGTGCTTCGCTGCAGTTCCGTGCGATTTTTTGTAGGCTGGCTAATATTTGCGGTACGTGCCAGTTTCAAGTTCGAGATTGCTTCAGTCGTTGCTTGGATTCAAGTTATATGTTGGAGTTTGTTGCGTACCAAAACTCTGGCACTCTTTTTTACTCGTATCTTTCATAATCATCGGCGTCCGTTTAAACTATTTTTAATTTAATATTTCTACATATGTTATTGGTATTTTGAAATTGCGTAGACGAATAATTGCATGGGGAAAAACAATCATTTGATTGTCAAGCAGATTACTTGTCGCGTTGCAGTGAATAGTAAAAGAGTAAATTGTACCTTGCAATCCAAACAATTACGATCGCATTACCCATCATCGATGCCGTCGTTCGTTATTCAATTTTTTTTTAATTTCTTATCTGTAAAAGCATATAAGTGCGCACTTCTCGTCCTAAGAGGTGCAAAATCTTTGTTGTGTTTAAATATCAAAGTATTTTCCCTGATCCAATTTACATTTATCAGTGCGTTCTCCGATCGAAACTATAAATTGTATTATTTCACCATTCGTGTATTCAGGGCACTATTATTTCGCGGTTGGGAAAAAACGAAAAAACACAGATTTGTCAGAAATATCTAAAGGTCTCCCGAGTGTTACACGCTTCAGCCTGCTTGTTCCCAAGCGTTTTATGCGGCGACACAGAGAAATAGGCGCGATTTAGTAAAGAAAGATAACCGTGGATCTCTTTCGCGTTCTCGGTTGACAAAAGGAGTCTGCGCCCTTTGTGGGAAGACTCTGCTATAGAATCTTCTTAAACCGGTACCAATGACCTGTCCATTGTGCCACCACTGGCACCCCCATATAAAATGTTTGGACAGAACTTCCGGCCCAAGACACGTTGCGTTGGTGCCAGGACGATCTTTCCTTTTCCCTTCGTTTTTCTTTCCCTCTTCTCTCGTTTCCCCTCTTTCTTGCTTTCGATCTTGATTTCTCGAGATGCTTTCCTGCCCTCCTTGACCCTCCTTGATGTATCTTCGTCTGAAGTTTCTCCGTGCCCGCAAAAGTTTCTCAGCCGTTCGATAGTTGCCAATCGACGCTGCAACATGCTTCTCTAGGTACTTGGTGCTGCAACTTGGGAACACATGTACGTATATGTGTACATTGTGTGTATCCCCATCGAGTATAAGCGAATTGCTGGATTTCAGAAACGAGTATATTCGTGAATGTTCTTCGTGAGGAGTTTCCCGTAACATCCGAACTGCGATTGCGAATATTGTGCACGAGAATTGTAAAGGGTTGCACTTGATTCACTTGTCGGAAATGGAGGAGCAGGTCTGCTGCAAAAGTTGCTCGATTTTTTATTGCACATTTCATTTGGCAGGAAAATAAAAATTGAGATATAGTTGGGAAAATGTTGGCAGGGAGTATTGTAACATATTGTGGTGGTAAGGTATTTTATTCTCTTCAATTGCCTTGCATATGAATATATGATGTATTTCATTTTGCTTTTCGAGTCGTTTTCGTGCTCAATTAATTTCTATTGGGTTTCATTATTTCTGTATTAAGTAATTCAACGAGACACATGTTCTTCTCACAAATTAAACGGTAAGGGAAACGAAACGATCGAATATTCCGATTGTAATAATAAACTTCACACTGCGTAAGATAAATTAAGTAATGCACGATCATTTCAGCGACATTAGTTACCGTGACACACAAATTTCGTTTGGCTCACTCTTCCGCAAAATGTAATCTCGTTTACTAAACAAGCATGCACGAAGCACATTCATTAACCATAAAAAAAACAAACTTAAAAGCTACCTGAACAAATCTGTGATATAACACTTAACTGTTTCCTATTTAAAATGCTTTAAAGGGCCATTCAACCAAAAATATAATCTCAAATAATTGACAGAAATACTTGCACCACATCTATAGAAAATGTGCATAGTTCGACATCTATACAGTTGTTTCATAGAGCCGGCAGCAACTAGCCTCGTCCAATGTCCACGAGCAATTACGATAATCAACCAGACTCCGTCTGCAATTTAAAGTCGTTTTCGCGATCGATGGGATCGAGGGATAGAGATCATCGTAATTTAGAATATCGAGGACATAGGATACGATGTTATTCAGAGCGATGTTCTCACGGTCTTCAAGCTTCTTCGTACACGCGAGCATTTCTCTGCATCGTTGGCTGACACGCTACGATTTCAAGGTGTTCAGGGGCTGTCAAAGGAAGCACGGGGCACGTTAGCGAGACACTTAAAAAAGGATCTCGAAGGACGAACATCAGATCCTAAACAATTTTTCGCAAATATAAAACGCGTAAGTATATACGAAGAGCTTCAACGACGCGAATCAAAATTCGATGCAGCCTTTCTTTACAAATATTTGTCGCGATATGCAAATCTAGCCGGATGTCACCAGTAGACCGTTTCTTTGGTCGAGCGAACTCACGGTAAATTTAAATTGCGATAAAATATTCTACCGTTCAAACAGCGTTCTGATAAAAGCTGACAGCTGTCGGCACAGCTCGTGCACAATAGGATTATTCGACGAGCCCCGTCGACGCACCGTGAAACAGACATTTCGCGACAAGCGTGTACACGTGTGTTCAATTAAACGTCAGAATTGAAATCGCGGGGGATCAGCTATTGAACGTTGCGTGATATTCGAAGGTTTTTCCAACTTTGTTTCGCGACGCGGCAGTTTACTCGCATCGTAAATGTTGGAGTAGATATTTTCTTTAAAATACAGAGTGCAGAATATGAAATACAAATACAAGTGGTGTAATATATAAAGAGGAATATTTTGTTTAAATAAAATTTAAAGGACTGATGAATATTTCGATCCCTTTCGCGACTTTTGCACCACCCTATAGGCAGAAATCTTACCACACACACACACACGGAAAGAATTTTTCGTTCGCAGGTTCGTTCGCATATTTTTAATTAAAATTTAAGTCCAATTCAAATAAATGTTAAATAAATTATCGGAGTAATTGCTTTGCTTTTATATTCAGCCACTTTAGGCAAGCACTTGCTTTTGTTATATTCGTTCACGCTTAACGAAACGTTTCAATCAATTCTCGAAAACAAATTTGTGAGTCACCGTATTTCGACATAATACATTTTCTGTTCTCCCGCATGTAGTTTAAAATCATGTATGATTAATTATTCTTCCTGTAATCTTTATGCAACGACTCGCCGTTGTGAACAGACACGTACCACATTCTGCCTACGGATTAATGAACACCTTTATTCGAGTTTAACAGAAAGGGATGCGCCCATTTCGTGTGTTACCATCCACTAGATGGAATCTGTTTCGCACGGTCAGCTCGAAAGACGAGATTTCATCTCGACGCTGATGCAGCCTGCGTATATGGAGCAGGTGCACGGTTACCTGCCGTAGGCGGTCCTACTTTTTCATTCTTCTTCACTTTACTGCCTCCAAGATCTCCACCATCGTCCTGTCTCACATTTTCTTCCACCTTTACACGCTGCTTCTTCGTTCTTCCTCCTTCTTCGTCTTCTTCTTCCTCTTCTTCTTCTTCTTGATCCGACGCGAATTAGTGGCGCATATAAATAGAACGTTTACACGCAATGTCGTGGATTCCCCCTATTACGATACGAGTTTCAGCTTCAGGTAAGGCAAACAGGCATACCTTTGCCTTGTCCCCTTCCAAGTGTCTGCTGACACAGTCCTTCAATCTCGAGGATCCTTCTTAAATCGACGTAGAAACGTTGTTTCTCTCGGCCAGGTATAATTCTACCCTACCATTTTAGTTCGAGATTCATTTTACCCGTCCCATTTGGTGTTTTATGGTTATTGGAGAGAATGCAAATCGTGCGCGGTGCTTTTTATGGTTGGAAATTTGACGAGGGGAATTTTCTGCAATTTTATACCAGAGTTTGGATATTTCATTGCTAATCCGGTAATTCACATTTTATCATGTCTCGTGTTATTTCAATGTATCCCGGTTTTACTTTGTTACGTTTCTTCTGGAGCATCTGAGATTTCGCGACGAGCTGTTCATTTACTACCGAAACGTTTCCAAATATTACAGATTCCTAGCGACAGACGTTGGGAATTGAATAATGAACGTTCTTCCAGTTGAGCTGTCTAATAAAGGGTACGATGGTGTTGGATGACCAGCCCTTGAGTCACCGATGATTGTAAGGCCCGCGGATCCTGGCCTAGTCAAAGTCAATATTTTGCACTAGGGCAGTAGTCAGCGATATGACTACTGCCAAGGGCCAGACTCCGCGTCGGCTAAGGCGACAACAACAAGGGCTAAGGTCAGCTTTCCCCCCCCTAAAAACCACAATATATATAGTAGCGGAATAACTACTGTAACCAGAATAGTTTTGGACGCGACCTACACCGTTACTCTGTCGCGCACACTCGTCACGGTACTCCTTATATATTAAAACTCTCATTGCAAAATTAATTGTTGAAACACGATTTCGTTTAAACCCCGGAATCCAACAATGGTTGCCTACCTGTACTTTACTGTAGGGAACACTGGGGAGGTTTGACTGAATTATATATTTTCTGGCTAACAAGCAAAAGAGAAACAACCCCAATCCGTAAAGCACGATTCTTTTTTGCTTATTAGTTGGAAAACATAAAACTACATCAAGCCTGCCCTAGGCATTTCTAAGCGTAAAGAAAATGGTAGGTATCCGGTGAAAATGTCGTCGCAGGTTCAGTGAACTTTCCCGCGAGAAAAATGCGCCCGATGCTTCCGATGTCTTCGAAACTCGTTCAGACCAGTCAACAGTTCTCCCGACGATTTCAGATAAAACAGTAACAGCGAATCCGAATTTATTCGCGATTCTGCACCACCAATGGCGTGGCTCCGACGAAGGAGGATTCTAGCAGGAACATCTTTCTTGCGAACCGTACGTGGTTGGAAGAAATAAATTGTGGACACTTAGTACGCGTAACTCGTATCTCTCTCGTATCCACTAGTCGCCCTTTCTGTCGTACTTGGGTCAACGATCCCATTTTTAGATGGCTGATCTAATTTTTTCCCCCTCAATTTCTACACACTTGTCCCGCATGTCTCGATGAATGTCTTCTTTTTTTCCTTCGAGGGACAGGAGTTATAGATTTAAGCGCGGTAATCTACAATATTGGAATTCGATTTGAATGTTCAACGATAATACGTTTAGAGCTGGGTTTGTTTTTATCGCTGGTAGACTGGGAACGTAGGAGTTAATTAAATTAGTACAATACGAGGAGAAAGTGATGATAATTGGGGATAATCCGGGATTTTATTTGCCCCTGAGCGATAAATACAGTTTTCTTGACGGTGAAACACTTGAACGTATTAAGTACTAGTTAATTAAGGTTTGACTTAATTGTTTGAATGAATTCTCTGTGGATTATTTGTTAGGCTTTCCAACCCTTTTGCAAATTATTCACTTAAGATCAATTGCTGTAAATTACATGGTCTTTTTAATAAGAACAATAAACTTCACGGTAGACCTAAAAAATGTATTTTTGGCAAACTTCACGAGAAGGGAAAAAAGATTGGCCAAACAGTATGCAATATCAGAAACGCAACGTGCAGTTTCTTTTGTCAAATGGAACAGACTAAACTCTCTCCGCGACGTGTGCATAAAAACGACTGTATATTATTTTCAAATGAACGCCTGAATAAAATTTAATTTAACAAAATCGACATCCTTTGCGAATTTCAAAAGGCACTCTTACGAACTTCAGAACGAATGGAAACCACTTTTAATCGAGTTCCAAGGAAAATTAATAAGATTCTTTGTAGCAAATCTCTGGCAGCCGTACTCTCTGTTTATTTCATCTTCTTTTCAACGGTCGTCCGGTTTCGTGTCGCGGTCCTATCTCGTGGACATTTCAATTTTTCATCCTTTTACGTTGTCCCGCCATTCGATACGCTGTCCAAGCAGGTCAGGCAACCAGCCAGCATTTCCTTTTGCTTCCTTTTTTTAAGCCACTTCGCGGGGGCCACCACGCCGAAAATGCGACACGACAATTTGACTCTCGTTTCATCAATTCTTTTCTGAATACTGAATGCCTCGGGACGTTCGCAGAGCCTTGCTCTCGAGGAGCGTTACAATTTGCATTTCACGTTGAAGGATAAAACCGTGACGAGATTTTGAGCATGTTACACAGTTTCCTGGTAATATAGTTGTAATGGATGGGTTACACGTGAAAATAAGTCGGAACAACCTTGTTCGAAGACTGGCTTTTATTTTAGGTTTATAAAATACTTATACGACGATGATTGACTTGTAACTCGGATTTTGAAATAATAATGCTGCTGAGGAGGAATGGTCAAGGGTTTATAAGGGATCTGAAATATAGGAGTAGGGGTGATAGGAGAGGTCGAAAGTAGGAATGGAAAATAGTTAGGGACATAGGTCAGGAGTTGGAAACATTGGACGGGTGACTAAACGGGGTAACTCACAGGGTAGGGGCAAGGATGATGACGGTTTGGCAAGATGCAATAATATTTGTTGTACAGCTTAAGATTAAATGGATTGGTACATTACATAGTTGTTTGCTACAGTTTTGGTTACAATTTCATCCGCGTCCGAAGAAGTTGAACGTCTCGCAGGATTATCGTGTATCGACCAGGATCACGCGAAACGAGAAATATGAGGTAAAATCGTCCCTCGCGAGGTCTTGCAACGAGTTTCAACGTTGTGCAGCGAGGAAATTGCTACGGTGGACTCGGCACGGTGCGCGAGCTGCGACGATAAGATTAGATAATCGAAGAAGACACGTTTATTCAACCTCGTATCGATACTACGAAAAGTCGGGCTCGAGTGTTCGATATCGCCTGCGACGGTTATCCATTTACGTTTGATAGAACGGTGTATTTTTAGCGAAGCCCGGCAAATTTATTTCGATAAACGGACCCATAAGTCCGTTATCGCCGCGATACGTATGACTTTTCAGCCAACATATGCATCCATCGATTCCTTCCACGTATGTACGTACTTCCAATATCGCCCCGCCTTTTTAAACCAACAGAACGCGTCGACAAATGCTACGAATCTAAACATCGTTCGATTATTTCCTTCAGCAAAAAACCAAATTCGCCTACAGCTCTTCGTCCGATAGTTCAGTCCCTGCTCTCCCAGATTAGCCAGTCCTCTAAAATCCTTGTCCCGCCGTGGCCAATCGACGAGCTTCGGACACCGAAAGAGGGTTGAAGTCTCACGAACAGCCCTGGCACCGTTGTGGAAATGTTTTACGTTTAACCCACTGCGCTATCCCGTTTCACATCCCTGACCGTCACCGTTCTCGTTCGTTTCATATCCCATCTCTGCGTGGTCCGATTCGCCACCCTCAGCAGCCACCCCTTTCCACGCGTGTACACCGCACACAGGGAAGTCGCAAACAGACAGCAAACAGAAAGGGGTGGACGAAGGGGCGAGGATAACGGGACACGTTTCTTGCGCGAGTTATCCGCGCGTGGAAAAGTCGCGGGAAATGACGTCGCGAGGCTGGACGGGTGCACGGGCCGCTTAATAGACTGGCTTCCTCGACGGTCCTCGAAAGTGTAACAAGGGGGCCACGCTGTGCCGTGAATTAAAGAGGAAAGAAGGGAAAAGAGGAGAAAAAAGGGGAAAAAAGAAGAAGAGGAAAGTCCAGGTGCTCGTGCAAACGCGAGAGGGATGGGACAAAAAGCGGTCCAGAGGAGAGAAAGATCGAGGTGGAAGGAACGAACGAGGCCGTCGCGAACACTCGCTCGGAACACGTCACTCCGAGTGCTCGTCTCGCGAAGTGCAGTTAGCCTCGACGGACTTGCTGGAACATGGGGGCCCACCTTCAGCCGTGAGCGACGCGCTTGAAAACGCCCCTAGTGCCCTCGTTTTGGGATTAGCTGCACTGTCACGGTCAGCAGACCGGGAAAGAAAATTAACCTGGCTCGCTCTACCTTGCTCTTCCCCTATCTCTCTTTCTCTGCTTCTCTTTCCCCCTCAACCCATCGTTCTTCTTTTTCTCGGGTTGGTTCACTTTGGCTAATTTGCATGCGCTAATTTTGTGGCCTGCACGGAATTGGAGCACGAGAGAATGAACGGAGGATGTGGAAGTAGTGTGGGGGATGAAATTGGAGAATTTGGTAGAATAAAGTCGGGACCCAGCGGTGCATGCACGGTTTGGTCTAATTACCTAACGGGTTTCGTTTTATGGGTCGAATGGTATCCAGAATGAATACGATGCGAGTGTTTCATTTTATAGTTTCCTTGGTATATTTATTGGCGGAAATGCTTGAAGATGTACGTGCGTATTGTTAAATGTGGTGGACCCAGATTCAGGTATACTTAGCAAATCTGATTGAGAATTACATACATAGATTAATATGATTGTTGATGATTTTGTTTTCACGGTGAACAATTTTCGATGCATTTTTTAGTCATTGGAGAAAGATTTCGGGAAGAAATATTTCCAGGTAAAGAAGTTTTATTCAAGTAGATATTACTGTAAGCTATTTTGCTACAAAATATATGAAAACAGTAGCTAGACAGAAATTTTTATATAAGGGAATGTAGGAATATAAATGAAGGGTAGGAAAGATAGGAATGTAAAGTGTCAACTATAAATTATTTCGTGACGGTATTCGTGTTCTTCAACGGGTTCAGTTATTTCCTGAATTCTTTTGTAATATCAACGCAAAACAAAACCAAAGGTAGTAGTCGTTCATTAAAGACGTGTTCATTAAAGATTTTCCATATTAATAAATGCAATATTCTAGTATATAAAAATGCTTCAAGTAGTAAATGTTAATCAGTTGGGAAAGATCTATCCGAATAAAGAAATATTGATATGGAGGATTCAGAAGCCAATCAGTGTAAGTCCATTGGCATTCAAACCGAGATAAACAAGATTCTTGCAAATCACTTGGAAAATAATGACAATGTTAGTACCGTCGTCTATTGCTTACGTATGAAAATAGTGACTTATTTGATTTATCAGCCGAAAGTTTTAACAATAAAGAGGTTTTCGATCTAAGTAACTCATGTCCAGGGAAGTTGGATTTACACTAATTTGCTTCTGAGCCCTCCATTTTGCACTCTGTGCATGTTTTGCATATTTCGAGCATACATCAATGCTGATTATTTTAATTAAGGAATTATTTGAATTTACAATCAGCAACATTAATATAACTGTTACCATATTCCTATCGTAACTTAAATGATAATAAATGAAATAATACAAAAGATTTGTATACTTTTTGCATATATCTGGTATTTCATGCTTGCATAAACAGTGAAATAATCAGATCGATGAGAAATAAACAGCTGCATTTATCATTTCATTGTAATGCAACAGTCGTTGATTACTTCTGACAATTTTTCAATCGTAACGCGACTTTGCGAAATAAGCTAACGTTGTTACTGTAACCAACATATTTTTTGGATGTTAAAATTACTATAAAGATAAGAGGGAAAAAAGTTGGCTTCTTTTACATTACCCATATACCTAGATTGCTTAAAATTAAATCCTTCAGCGTCTCGTTTGACAAACGCAAAATGCACCTAGTGTAAGAACCCAATAGGTAGGGTGATAGAGTGTGAATGAGTGGGGATGCGAGTATCGGAGCGCGTGTGTACAGAAAGGGAATCGAGACAGTCGACAGCAGACGCGTTAAACGAGTGTGTGAGTGAAAAATACGAAAAGGAAAGCAAGGCGGCGAGCGTACCGTGTTTAAGACTTTGTAAAATAATAAAGGGCGGTGAGCGTACCGCGTCATAATAAAAAGAATCATATCCAGTATCTTACACTAGGTTGCATAATATTTTAACATAATTCTGCATAAAAAAAGAAGTCGTGCTTCATACTCGTGTGCATGAAGATAGATTTCAACTTGACTGGGCAGCACATTCTATATAGCACACAGACAGAATTTCACCACTACGAGGTCCCGAGGGAGTTTTTGAATAATTCCGTTTGCATATTTACATTCGAGAGAACTTTCGCTGTACAGAGTGCACGGGTAAACTGATTCGAATTTGAAATTTCTGCCTACCTACAGTAGAAGCTGTCGCCATGTTAGAGTCTAAAGTAATGGACTTATTTATCTTGGATTATGCTATATCTTTCGATCGCTCCAAGAGATTTTCCTATCTTCGTCCATGTCTCTTTCGTTAATTCGTTGTCCAAGTGGGAATTAGAACGCAATGTCTCGTCCTAGCGTTTCATTTCGTTGTTCCAGGTAGATGATCTGTTCTAACAGTGATTACAACCGAATAATCTTACAAATATACTATAAACTTTCCTTTCCCTTCGATATTCCAATATTTGTTTTCGTTTATGTTTATCGCGGCACGTGTGCGCCTTTTAAATCCATGAAAATCGTGGCAGTCGCGCGAGATTCGACGGGAAGAGCAGTCAAAATAACGAACGCGTCGTTTGCACGCGAATTCCAAGAGCTTCTGCTTTCCCTTTTACGAGGTTTAAAAGTCTATAGGGTGGCCTGAAGGCTTCCTCCACCCCTTGGCGCGACCGTCCTCCCTCGTCTGCGATAGATTAGGTTCACTGGCGGGTGAGGTGCGCGTAGTTCGACGATGGGTTCCGTGTTGGACCCTTCTGCTGGCATACGAACCGAGAAATATTGCCTTCCTTTCAACCCCCTTCGACACTAAGGGAAAATATCATCTCCCTTTGCTGCAGTCTTGCGCGTCTTCGAAACATCCGACACGCTCTGTCATCGTTTGGGTCTCGTCCCTTCATTGGCGAAATTGGTAGCGTTATCGCCAGGATATATGTATTTGGGGGAGGATACGCTGGCAACCCTTGAATAGGGGATAGACAGCTGTTACTCTTGGCAAATTATTATTGGTTCGCTGTTTTTAATTTCTCAAAGATAGTCTTACTTCGAACATTGCGTTTAAAAATATTTTTCCATTGAAAATTAAAGTTAAAAAGATTTATACAAAACTGTGAGTCAGACTGATTCGTACAGTGAACATTCGGCGTAAAAATATTTCTAGCTTGAATGTTGTTGAATCAGTACTAGACGTTTAGTTCCCTGAAAAAACTTTTCGCCTGACTGGTGCCTACCATTTTACGCGTAAATTATCATGACGAATGAATTATTCGCAGAAAACACGAATCTCACGCGATTTTCACGAGCATGAGCCGCTTGATGACGCGTGGCTATTCCGTGATAACCAGCGAAGGTTGAATTCGTCACACTTATGTTTCCCAAAGAATATTTGGACATTCAACTTTATGACCTACAGTTATTACGCGGTCGTGAGACGGTGATTTATTATAGTTTTGTATCTAAATTCTTCATCGCAAGTGTTTAATACTTTAAAAAATATACCACCTGTTTTCACCTGAAAATCGCGGGACACCATTAATAACAAACTGTAGAGCTTGTTTCGCAAGGACCAAACCTTGTGTGTTCCAAAAACGACCCCCTGTGATAAAAAAAATCCAATTCTCTTGCCTTCGATTAACGGACGTGATTACCATCTCGTTGTAACTACAAATCGAAACGTCAAGCTGTGACAGAGCAAATAACGAAAGAAGGATTTGTTCCGCGTTCGCCAACCGTGTTCGATCAAGCCGATCGGTAAGCGTACGTTTGTTTAACAGGAAGCTATTGCTCATCGAAATGGTCGATAAAATGGGTGGGAATAATTCTGTGGACCTGAACAATGAACTCCATGAAAAGGGTGAAGCAGCCGGGGAAGCAGAAAATAAAAGGAATGCAAGGGGTATGGGGGTTAATAATCGAATGCCTGGGTTTTTCCTTTTAATCGCAATAAAAACTCGTTGAGTTTTATATCGATTTATGTATCGCGGCGTCTTCAGATTGTTTCGCCGAGAACTGAGAGAATTTCATTGTATTTGTTGGTTCCATTCATTGCACTAATATCTCGGAATTTACTTGCTTCAATTAATGGGAATATTTGTATGATTATTTACGAGCCTAATTAGTTGAATGCTATTTATAATAATACAGAAGCTGCATAACGATTAATAAATGTAGCAAATCTTTATTTCTCTACAATTCAAAAGTTAACACGATACAAGATAGTTATCTGCATGCATTGTTATTAATACAAATTTCACTGCTAAACTTTATATTCAATTTTGTATTATTTATATTAGTTACTATTACTATTATTGAGCTAACTGAAAACAGTACAGAAAAATTCGCCTAAACGCGCTTTCCTATATTTTACACGAATTACGCGTCACTTGATTAATTGAATTATTTAAACATCTCCCCACTATTCGAACATAGTGCCCCAAACATTTAACAGAAGATTTCAATTTCGTAAAACCCCGAAAAAGGCACGCGACAGAAAATCGAAACAAGCAAAGAGAGAAAGAAAGATCGAAGGTAACGAAAAGAGTCGAAATACCCCGCAACAGAGAGAACAAGTAAAGCTAGAAAACCAAAGGGGTGGATTAACCCCCGCGCGCACGCACGTATACCTATATATCAGTCCACGCCCGTTCGTTTCTGTTGATTCAGCCTCGCCTGACAGAACGGTCGCTGCACAGTATAACAGCGAACACGGAACGACTTCGATATCGATTTTACGACTGACGGATTAGTTCCTCCACTTTCCTCCCTTTTTTTCCCTCTCTGAGACGATGCCGTTAGCTTGTTCCATTGTGGCCGCGGCTAAAGAGGCAGCTACAAGACAGCGTTCCGTTGTCGAGCAAAGATTAAGAGTGACAAGAAGATGATGAAGTCGAACGATGTCGGTGGGCTGTTTTAAACGCCGCGCCATCGGTATATAAGAATACATATGTACATACATATCGATCTCCTTGTTCGAGGCTTTGTCACGCAATATCTGCCAGCTTCTAAAAAGTTTTCCGGACAATAGCGAAGAGTATTTTTGCTACGCCTGCTAAATATTTTATGCGGCAAGAAAAATTGGTGAAGTAGGGGCGGGAAAAGGTGGCGGAAGATGAACTACTTTAAGTAATGCGATTTTCAAGAGTTTTAAGAAAGCCCTTTCGTTGAAGGGGATGAAAAGATATTCGTGTCTAATTATGTAGACGCAGGTCGAAGGAGATCGAATACTTTCGTTCTGAAAACCTGCAGACCTTATTTCAGTGCTTCAATTCTTTTTCGAGAGGACAGATATACGAAATGAATCGTTACGGTTACTATGTATGTATACATATATACGTGATTCATTTATGTCGAAAGAATTTAAAATTGTGAAAAATTAATATTACTCGGGTGGAGTAATATGGAAATGATTTTGATACTCCAGACAATCGATGTGGCTGTGGTAAAGAGATTCGGTTTAGGAAGTTGCTGGGTGAAAATTGAGCTGTAGTCTAATTATACGATTGACAGTCTTACACATTTTACAAATTGCCAATTTCTGTTCAAATGTTCATTGATGTGTCTCGTTGCTTTAATCGCCGTGCCTCCATTTTTAGATAGACTATAATCGTACATATTTTAGTATGCTTCACACTGGTGTTTGTATGTACGGAATGACAAAACAGACCAATAATGGTCAGAAGACATAATTAATAGGGAATAAAATTATGGAAAGTACCCAATACGATATCGATCCAGGGTTGTCGCAGCTATGTACCTACAACAGGGGATGATAATTAAATAAGAACGATTTATATAGGGTATAACTACAATAAAGGTATTGTAGACTAATTGAAACAAGCATCATCTGTGCAAACAATAGCGTGAGAAACAGTTTTTGCCTTTAAATGTAGGATGAGGTATGGGTATATAAAATCTGACCTGCCCTATAGTAATTAACCCTAACGGTTAGGGTCTAACCAAAAATAACTTACAATCAGTACATAGCAGATTGAGTTGGTATTGGTAAATGACCGCCAAAAGTGTGACCGCCTGGTACCAGTACCGAATCTACATATTTTAATCTATTTTTTTTTAACAAGACCATAGCAGGCCTTAGCAGTGGCGATTCTTGTCAAACATCTGTACTCATATGTTTTTCAAAGGTGTGCCGTATACCCGATGACTCCATTGGGCGTGGGCCTAAATGCTATAGTCCTGCCAAAATCTGAATCGTTGTAATGTTGTAATCACGAGCGTCAGATATACTGTTTGTGTTTATATACATATGTAAAGTACATACATGTATACTGTAGGTTAGTTATGTCGCGTTGAGTAGTTCGATTATTATATCTGAAACTCGAAGAATGAACTTGAGTTCGATAAGCTGAATAATCCGAGGGTGGAGAAATGCAACGTCTTCCGAGTTTCGGGGGGGATCGACCTGTCTTTTTGGAAGTTTCCCATAAATCTCTAGAAACGGTTACACTTGAGCCAGCAAGGAAGCGAGATATCCGGGAATGCACTTAACTGCGACACTCTCCTAAACTTCGACCGTCGCTCCATAACTCCTCTTTTATATATACAGTCGGTCGCTTAAGTGTTCGTACACCCTTTAAAGCAGAATAACTTTTTCAAAATTGGACCATACCATTTGAATTTTCTTGGGAAGTTAGAAGGATTAGTTTACTAGATGATGTCTAAAAATTGTTGTATATAATTGACTTAAATCTACAAAATGAATTATTTAAGTCTTCATTGCGAGCTCAGACAAAAGGTTGTAAAAAAGTTCCTTCGCTATTTTTTTTTGCGATACCGACTAATTGTTATTTTATCTAGTATACTAATCCTTCCAACTTCTAAAATAAGTCTTTTGGTCTAATTTTAAAAAAGTTGTTCTGCTTTAAAGGGTGTACGAACACTTATGCGGCCCACTGTATACGTTCTTTCGACGTATACGAATTCCGACGACAAGATTACTTGGATTCTTTATCTATGTACGTTTAAACTCCCAAATATTTGTCAATACATAATAGACATCACTGGTATATGCTTCTAATATTAAATATTATGTATTTAATAATTGGAAAAGGTTCGGTAGAAAGTCCCGTGTAATAAATATGTACAATTAATAATGTACAATTCGAAAATATTATGTGTAGGTACATATCAAATATGCAAGATGAATCAGGTAAAGGGTGACAAGGAAATATTTAAAAAACTATTGGCGACATTAAGAACTGTTATTACACAAAGTTGATGTATTTGATGTATTTCAACTTTTTGTAGACAAATTCGAGACAATTAATTTTTTCCCACGCAAATACCTGTATGAAAAGCTATAATACGTATCTGTAACAAATTCTGTAACAAATCTGTACAAGAGATTCACACTGATTATTTCACTTATTAATATCTGCAATCAAAATCCATTCCTCAAATCTTAGAAGGCAAAACCTTAAAATGTCTACGGTGCATCTAAAGTGGCGAAAAAGAAACGCACAGCTTACCATTCACAACAGAAGCAGCGGCATCAACGTGCAGTGAAAGTCAAGATTCAGTTTTTAAATCCCCGTAGGTTCTCACGTGAGACTCTTAGCTTTAATGACATTCCTTCGGGGCACTCGCCGTTTAGATTCGTCCAGTAGGCACCACGATGTCGCCTTTCCCGCATAATACCAACGGGGAAGATTACGTGGTCGATTTCTCCGTAACACGTTCCCCTGCTTATCGATACAGATCTCATTGATATTCGATGGGGCAGTCGAAGGAAAAGAATTCGATCGATTGGATCGCGCGCGCGAGAACACCGCCGGTGATATGAATATTAATGAGCTCGTGCAGGGGAAGGTTGTCTAGACGGGTTAGAATTTTTGCGGGATTGACTTTTCCACGGATCTAAGGACGTCACAAGTGGAACGGGCACAGTTGTCAGATTTATTTTTAACCGTGATTATTTTAGACGAGAAAGTTATGCAACGGAAAAAGATCGGTGAATTAAGATTCTCGGGTGCATCTCGGGACCGTGAGTCACCCGATCGTAGCTTTCGTTGCGAAACGGCTTCCCCTGCCACAAAGTCGCAAAGTGAATACTTCGTGTTTAATGAACATTTAAATTTCTTATCGTCGGCACTCGATGGCCTTTGCTTTTTATGGCGGCGTTCAATTAAATGGGATTATCGGGTTTTAACGGAGAAACGCACGGGGCGAAGTATGTAAGTGTTTCTTCCTTTTTGTTTTTTATCGAATCTTGCAGGTTCTTGCGAATTTGGAAAGCGTCGACACCTTGGATCGTAGCGAGATGATTTATTTGCAACGTGTATGTTCTTCTCTATACGCAGCTGGATTTGTTACCACAGCCGTCGATTTATTTCGATTTCATTAAGTTGCATGCGATTCAATTCATCGTCCCTGCAAATGAATCTCATTATTCGGTTGTAAAACGATCGCAGTCAACAATTCGAATCTCTACGAAACATCCCTGTTTATTAACTTCCACTCATTACAAGGAAGATCCCAGGAATGAAACAACAAAAATCTGTAAAGTCTCAGGCAAACAAAAACGTAGTTCGTTCTTCTTTCTTAACCACAGTATGCAATCAGCATACACCCATAAATAAATAAATAAATAAATAAATAAATAAATGAATATCAAATACAAGGGCGTACACAAGGATAAATAAATGGCTCTCGAATATTTCTCGCAAAAGAAACAATCCAATCTATATATTTCTAATTAAACAATTTTCCCCCTCGAGTTTAACAAAACACCCCTTCCTCACTACCGGGTATTCAATAAACGTTATCACCCTCAATCCTTTATATACGACATCATTTTTTATAATTCACCTGGCGATCTGCTCAAGACCCTTCGAAAATTGTCTCAAGTGTCGGTTTAATTAATCGCGCGAACGAATCTCTGCGCAATCGAATGAACATCTATTCGCGCAACGCGCCTCAACAGCCCCATGTAGCAACATGTGTACGCCTATCGATTCTAATTTCGAGACGACTCGCGAACAAGCCCCTACACGATGGACGGAAGAAATTACGAGCTTGACCACGGTAATCGCAGGCTTGTATGTACACGCGGGCAACCATTCGAAGTTCGCGCGCGGCCAGCTTCGTACAAGACCGTAAAACTTTAAAAGTCTTTCGCCGACTCACGACCTGGCACGGCTGGCCGCTGCCGGACGTTTACCGGCCGCAATCTCTTTCTCTTCGCCGATCCTCGAAAGTATTTATTGCCTGGCGCATAACCAATGCGGTTGCTACTTTTCAAGGTGTAACCTGGATACTGGATCATTTGCTCTCTTCTCTGCCTCGCTTGTTCTCCTTCGCTGGGCGCACAAGTAGTCTTGTTTATGTGTCCACGAACGAAATCTGTGGGAACGCGGAATTCTTCTTTACGACGAACGTTGCTCGGGACAACGGCGATCTTCGTCGACGTCGCTGGGACCGTGTTTGCTTGATGTTCACCCTAGGTCGTTTAAAACCCTTTACTGCTGTAAAACCCAAAGAGTCTACGAGATTCCCGAAGTTGGCGGTTTATTTATAGATATATGCATTTTTCTTGATATTTCTTTTACTGCTTTGCTCCAGCTACATTGTAGGACCGACAGGTTCCTTGTGCTTCATTTGAATTCATGAAACTTGTCAGTTTATCGGCGAAAGGAATATGTGTATAAAAATCAGCAGAATCTCCGAGTCTCTTGGCAGTAGGAAATTAAATAAGAGAGAGAGATGCAATCATTTTGTCGAGGAGTAGTAAAGTGTTTTCTTTACGGTATCATGAATGCAACTTTGACGGGGAATCGTGGCGGAATGCGTCAGTGTATGCTTTTGTAGATATGTTTGAATGTGATAGCTTCTATGGAAAAGGTGTTAATTTTGATACCAGCTACTTTAAACAAATTTGTAGATAAATGTGCTTACCTGTATAAACTTGTGTACCTGTTTATATGTTTTAGAATTTTAATTACTTAACAAAAATGAAATTCTTGGACAAGTGGAGCTCGTTTTAAAATGTACATATTTTTGTTATACACAGATGGCAGTTTCCATTCGTCCCTTGAATAGTTGCATGCTCACTACAAAATAATTGGAATGGATCCATTTAATCAAAATTGTTCTCCCTTTATACTAAGCTCTTCGGTAATCAATTATTATCTACATTTTGCGATACGCGATCACACGCAACGAAAGAAAAATTACTGTTACTACTATAAACTATTTTCAAGAACGAGGAGAGTACACTGCGGACTGTAGCTCGTAGACAATAAAAGAAAATGAAGAAAAGCTTTCCAGTGGTAGTTTCTAAACTTGCGCACGTCTATGAAATTTATTATATAGCTCGTTAGAAGTGACCGACATTGTAATTTCGTTGCAGCGAAGCGTAAAATACGGAAGAGCGTCGTTTCGTGTTGGCACGGAAAAAATCGTGCCTCCGATTATTCTCGATTTCGGGGAGGTAAACGGATTCTATCGAATTATCCGTTTGTACCCTTCGATTTCACGAGTCATCGGTCTCCTCGCCGGAAGCTAGAGGGTTCGGTTAACCGGAAGTCCTATCGAGGGAGATCCGGTTGGTCGCACGGTGGATACCTGTTTCTGTGTTACCAGAAATGCCTGCGGTTCGCTTAATTCTGGCCCCGATCGCACCGCGAAATTCACAATAATGATATTAATTTCGACCTGACCGCAATTGAAAACCACGAACCGTTTTGCATGCGAACGAGGCTTGTTTAAACTTTATTATACGCTTCGGTGTATTATTATGCAACACCGTTACCTCTTTTCTCGGATGAATTGCATACCATATTGTGCACCGTTATTGAATCAACGTGAAGTCAATGAACATTTAGCTAACTATGTACTCTCTATGAACATGAAAGATCGAAAACGCAAATGTGAATTAGAAGTTTCGAAAGAATCGTTTATTCTTAAGAATCTATTAAGAATTTGGAGTCTGAAACGTTTTTCGTATAGATTATTAGACGTTTCACATATAATTGAACTTTGATTTTTGAAACTTCAATTGGATCGAGAGAGAGCAAAAGTTCGATATCTGAATAATAAATACATGTTTGTAATACCTGCAGGGCTGCAATAGAAGTGCAACAGCTAAGATCTTCGTGTTTACTTATTGTTAGGTACAAGTAAGTTGACTATCCATGCACAGATATATTAATTTATTGTTATGCATATACATGCCTATTATAGTACATCGAATGACATCTATCATAAACGAATAATTTTACCCACCCACGAATAAAATTCGTATATATGTATATACTACAATCTACCGTGCAATCATAGAAAAAGCACAGCAGGTGAATAACCTTAATTAACGCCAACTCAATTACTATCCCCCACTCCACCAAAAAGCCAAAAGAAATCGCGCAATGTATGACTCTCGCTGTTCACCTATCTATAAACCCTTCTTTTCGAAAGAAAAAAGAACACTAGCTGCAACCCCGTAACTTCGATTCCCACGAGCACTTGGGTGCTGAAAAAAAGGGTGAAAGTGACGGCGAGCGCATGAATGTAACCCAGTAGCGCAACCCCTTGTGTTTACACACGATTATGGCGTTGCTTGAAAATCGGGGAAAGAAACAGCGACGAGTGAAGCTCTCTGGGAGGGGCTTCACTTTGAAATCTGAGATGTCTGGACTAAGGAGGCGCATTAGCTCGATTTAACGACGCCGAAGACCATGGTGCTCCACTTTAGCATGTCTACATAGAAACTATGTGGACGACTGTGACAGAGATCTGAACAAACTGCTCGTTTGTTTTCGATTTCCAGCCTCGGCGAAACGAAATTGGTTCGTTGGGTAATCGGGAAACACGTATGTATATGTATACGTATAGAAAGAGAGGTGGTATGTGTATACAAGGGTTTTTATATGTGTTCCTTGGAAAATTTCAAGGGTCCATTTCCGATAATGCATTCACCTTTTTCTTCCACATCGTATATGTATATTGTATATATTCATGTTTATACATACGATGTATGTATACATGCTTTTATTGAAAGGACAATCTCGTGTGATACATGGTGTTTACATATGTACATAAATATGTCGAAGGCTACGGAAGCTTCTGGTAGATGCCACTTTTTTTTTTCATGGGCGATGCAACGAGAATTAATCATGTTAATCTCGTTTGAATGGTTAATGTTTCAAACTGTCTGTGTATGCGCTCGGTTATTATGAGTCACTTCGTCTCCCGAGCCTCTGATAGCGACTGTGGTGCTGCAACACCGTGTAGACGAAGTCGCTTTCACGGAGTTGCCCGGCAAGCTTTTCTTGCTCCGAAGTACTTTATCATCTCCGATGCTTACTCTCACTCTCGACTGATAAGGTGAAGTGTTCGTCACGTAACAGCTGATTCGAAATTCAGTGTTGCACTTTGGTCGGAAATAGAGGGGGTATATGGTATGATAATTGTCTTCTAGAAATAAGCCGTGTATACAAAGTTCTGGTACATACATTATAGGTATACTTGTACATAATTTGTAACTACTATAAATAAACCCTTAGTTGACAAGTGATTTAAGTCCATTTTCTCAGCATTGTGAAAATTTGACTTTCGTGTGGTGCTTTATATAGTCGTCTTACCTGCGACGCAACGGTGACCCTAATTCTTTGTCAACCTAGAAGGAAATATGCGGAAGATAAATTACAAGTATGCAATGTTAATACTTAATACTAAAGTTAATACTAAAGTATTATTTCTATAATATATTTCTATTTCTATAATTTTTATTTCTATTTCTATAATGATACTACCTTTTGGTAATTTTGGACTTATATACGTCACACGCCAATTGTGGGGCTCATCTTTACGCGCGTAGAAAATAATTTCCTTCACAAACCTCCTTTTCAATTTTCTTATTAATCCCATTTTAATATTCCTGGCATTGTGCATACTCTTTTTCTTCGTTTCCCCTTGCTATACCTTTACACCTTCGATCGTCAATTGTTCGATACAAAATAGAAAACAAATCTCCCATCGAATCTCCTCGAGATTCCAAATGAAACTTCCTATTTTCACCAGCGTTTCGAACTTTATCTAACAACCGAATCGTCATGTTCCAAGATCCCTGTATATCAGACACACAGCAGACATTCCATGAAAATTGTCCGGCTAACAGAAGGACACGATTGTTGGTTGTCAGCTGTCAGACGGAAAGAAACGTGGCGATTGCATTGATACAGAACGTCGTGGTCGTGACAGGATCACACACCCACGTGGCCCGAATTACACATACATATGTGCATACGTATATGGCCGATTGTGTATCACGAATGTATGTATCGATTCTGAGTGGTTACCATCGACTTTTTATCGTCACGCGCTTCTTCTCTCCTTTCATCGCTGTTTTACTCTTGTTCTCCCCGGGTGCATTCCTGCTTGTAACGTAATACATACTTTGCTACGCACATCGAGTACGCTGTCCGAATGGAACCTCGTGCAATTAATGTTAGGCGGGTAAAGTGCTGGCTGATCGTTGGAGAAAAAAACAGGAAGACGTTAGTAAATGCTTACTGATTTTCAATTAAAGCAATCTTTATTCATAGACTCGATTTCGTTTCGATTGCGTTACCCTTATTTACATTGCTCTGGTAACAATATTTTAGAACTTCGAATTTTATGTGATATTTATTTTCAAGTTCGGGCCGGTTGTATTTCTAGTTCAGCTAACTTTCGTAATGACCTGAATTGCGAGGGAAATTATTTCCACCATCTAATGTCCCCGTTTGTACCAAACAACTATTGTAAGAACATTTTTTTGCTAACTTTAATCTCTCACCAGATATTCCAGCGTTTTAATTTAACACCCCGTATAAAGTGAAAATATGAAAATCTAAAAATCTCAAGAGCGCGTTATGTGTATCGAAACTGGGTTGCTTAAGTATCGCGTTATACGAGGGTTACCTGCGTCTCTTTCCTTCCTCTCATTCCCATTCACCGCGCACCTTCTTTACATTGCACAATTAATTTATTACCAGCACCTTAACATACATCTTTAAACCCAGTAGCAAGTACGAATATTTCCCTCGACTTCAATAACGTTTCTCCTCCGTCATTCCGTTTGGATTCCGTTTCAAAGGCAAACGAAACCATACTACCTTTTATGGTAATATTTATTATAAAATTTATTACACATTTTTTACTATCAATCCCAGTATCAATTTTCACTTGTCCCTTCGATTCTCCCCCGATCGTCTTACTTCCATTGCGCCACCCGTGAATTAACCCACCAAGGCGACGAAGAGGCGTGAACAAACGTAGCCCCGAACACGAACCTTTCTACGCGGACAAATAAAGGGGTTGAACTCTCGGCACCGAGATTAGACGGTCTGTGAAACGTCGTATCCTCGATACATCGTACTGCACCCTTCCCCCGCTCACCCCCCTGTAACGTGTTACAAATTGATATTATTCGAAGAACGCGATCGCGATTCCACGCCGACGCTGTGTGATTTTCGCGGCGAAATGACGGCGTTGGCCCTCGGTGAGGCCATTGTCACAATCAGTTACGGGCTCAACCTATGCATTACGGGCCCGGGTAAAGGGTTCGTATGAATTTTAACGAGTGGCGCAATGTTTATGCAGACGAATGTTTGTCTGGATAATTGAAGGGGACGGGCGAATAAAACGGGAACGCGTGTATTCTCTCGGCGCGTTGGCTGGCTCGATGTTCGATTTTATCGGGGAAGAAAAACTGCAGGTCGATAAATCGTCCATTATCTCACGCGTTCGAGGAATACTTTTTTCGAGGGTCTTGTTTTTGCAGGAAAAAGATGGAAAGGGGCGCAATTGTACGTTTGCCATTGTGACGAAAGGGGTGGGAGATTTGTTGAGCGGTGGGAATGAACGGGGCCAAATGTTGGGCGAAGATATTTATGTACGTCTTTGGAAGGAAATTTATTATATTGTGATTTCTTACATTTAATTGATAGGAGGTAAATAAACGATCGTGATTAATTTATTTATTTATTTGTTTATTAGTATACGGGTTTTAACACTTTGGTGAAAGTAAAAAGTCAAAGTAATACAGAGGCAATAAACTACAACTGTTAGATTATACAGAAGAGTCGTAAGAGGCCAGAATTCGCATAGCAATATTTCTAAAAGTAATAAGTGAGGAAGAGAAATTGAGAGAACAGTAAAATCTATTGACATTGATAAAGATTCTATTTAGACAATTAAACTGGCCGTAAACCGTCCTATGAGCTTCAGTACGTAATATTAAATTAATAATCTTCCATCATTTATTAACCATCGTAATCAAGTATGCATGGGGTCATCTATTACTTTTCTAAAGAATAATTGTTTTTGTGTAATACACAAAATTTGTCAGCTTCTAGGAGTGCTTGATTTGTTTAAAGATTTAACAACTAGTTTAAAGTCAGTCCGAAGAAAAGTTAAGACATCGTAGAGCTTCGTATTATTATACAAGTTAATTATTGTGGCCTAGATTAACGAGATGTTGAGCGAGACTTTGACCAACAATTAAAAATTGTTTTGTCAGTACGAAAATAATTGTCGACGGGTACAACAAACACAGAGCGATGCGACGAATTTCTAGGTACAAACAATGTGCATCTACATTTCCATCAGTTAACTAAATGTATATAATTACAGTTAAAATTTTGAACCCAACCAACAAAGACCAGATCACAGTGATCGATTTTCCATCAAATAATTCCTCGCCAGACATTTCGTTTCAACAGAAACTTTATCTTGCATTCGTCAACGAATATCAATAACAAAAACCAACAAATTCAACTACAATAATCGTATCTTCGTAAAGTAATCCCACGCCATATTCACCTATCTATAAATCGATATTTCTCCCCATGTATCCATACAAAGTAGGAAGCAAAATCCCTTTGATCTCGCATTTGCGAATGATTTCTTCGCCCACGTGTCGAAAGAAAAATGCGGTCCACTTCTACGGGTTGAAGAAAAGTCTCTTGTTTCGTGGTGTGACTAAAGGGCGGCGTATTGGAGAAATTCGCCGGCGCATTGTCCTTGGTCCCCGTAGGTATTGCATCCCGGCATTCTTTTTCCTCTTGTCCAGCCGAGTCACAGTCTTCTCACGGCCAGCATAGGCCAGGATGGGCCTGGAATCGTCTTCCTACGCGACAATGCACGTAACACGAGACGCGCGTAGGTGGTCCTTGCTTCTGGTGTCCTGTAGAAGAACCTTCAAGGCGGCCCTTTAAACGGGCGGTAGTCTACTATGAAGAATAAAGACGAATCGTACACAATTACTGGGAAATTGCTTCCCACGAGTAGTCCCAACTTGTTCCGTGCTCGAGAGGGTACTTCGCGTCTAAGGGGGTCCCATCGTGAAGTCGACTGCGTATTTTCCTCTTACCTCTGGAGAATGAACGGAATTAGCACGGTGCTAATCGAACGTTCATTTTGCTTTTCGACGTTTCCCGTGTTTCTGCTTTTGTTTTAGAGTGCGAGGGTCGAGCGAGAGAATAAAGTGGATTTTATCACGTATTCGTATTGCTAGAAAATTGACAAACATTGTTTTCTGGTGCTTTAAGAATTTTGTTGATTAATTTCCAATTTTTTGGGAAAATTAGATTTATATTAAAACATCAGTTTGCATAATAATGTATTAACATAATATAATAATATACTATTTGAACATTTGCGTGGCGATCTTTTAAAATCTGGAAATTAGTTATATCTACAGGATAGAAGCAATTATTTACTGGTTTATGCACACTTTCCCTTTCCTCAACAATTTTTGTTTAATGCAACGGTAAAGCAAAGCTAGTACTTAGCGCCAACCGGTAGTTTCATATTCTGCTTACAATTAAGTTAAAATTACAATCGGGCATGCATCGAAAATATCAATCTCTATATATATTAATATTTTAATACTACTTCGTAGCTATAGATACATAATTATCATTTCCAGTGCAAAGACTATACTGTTCCATTTCGCCACACAAGAAGTAGTACATGAAAGATATTACCAATTAAGCATCTAAACAATTTTTCTCCAATTTATCATACATTCAGAATTACTCATAAATGATTATAACCCTTTACATTCGGAATGCCTGTACAGCTGCCACAATATGTTCCTGTAACTCGAAATTCCGGTTGTACGTGCAATACACGAATTATTTTATTTTCTATATAACTTCATCTACATGCGATAATAAATATAAATATAAAAGTAATCGTCATTCCGTTCCGACAAAGTACGTTTACAATTATCGAGTTGGCGCAAGGAAACCTTGAAATATGTAATTTCCGAGTACAAAGGTTTAATAAGTGACGATAGAGCAACTGTTCAAGCAGCTAATACTATGGAAAGCGACGAAGAAATCGTGTACTGTATACAATCATCCGACTACTTATGCACGGTACTGCATCTATATGTATGTGTGCATCCGAAGGTTGTAATTTCGACTTAAGTTCAGCAACGGACATGTACGTACTAGGTGAAACGCGGACGTACTGGGCTGAGCGCAACATTTGGGCTGCACGTGGCACAGCTTGCAAAAACTACAGAGAACTTCGGTCCATTCAAGCTGGCCACGTTTATAAACGCGACGCGGTATTTTAAACGTGCAACGAGAACCTTTCCCCTCATTATTCTTCGTTTACCTCGTCGAAATTCACGTTGCAACACGTGCTGACCGTCGTAAAATTGTCCTGCGTCACGTATTTTCTGCCTTTCGCTCGGACCTGATGGAATTAGAGGTAACATCTGGGATCGATTTAGAGGAATACTCGTTGCAACGAAGACGTGAGGATGGGAGAAATTGCGAGACAGCGGACACGCCACGATTTCACCGTTTCGACAACGATTCGCAGGTTTATGGTTTCTTCTTTCCGGTTCGGTCGCTCTAATAATATTTGAGGATTTTTGGTTTTTCGTTGAACGATGAAGGAACAAAAGCTGCGCCCGTTTATGTGCATCTGAGTGATTGGAAGACAATTGTGTTTTTACTGGCATTCCGGAGACATGAGTAAATGTTTAATTTAGATTTGCTTTTCACTTGCTTTCATAGCATTTTTGTATTTATATTATATGGATTACGTGGATAATCCACGTATTTATTGAATTTTTCGTATACGTGATTCGATTCCTTCTAAATTATTATTATTATCGTTATTATTAAATTATCATCGTAAATTAATGACTCACGAAAGAAAAGGTTTCTCCCTGATTATTTAATACATATATCTAGGTATTATTTGCTGCCCCGGAAAAATATAATATACATATACAATAAACTAGGCCAACAAAGTAAAAATACGTGGGAAAAATTGCGATTCAAAATTGCACACCTACATTCCAGTTTCAGCACGTATAGACTAAAACTTCGTATACCGTTAAACCAAGAATACTCTTCCGCCTCTGGAAAAAAGAAAGTTGCCGAGTAAAATTGTTCCGAGAGCAAACAGGAAAGTCACGAACTATCCATACAGACAATTTCAAAAGTACATACGTACAAAGAAGTGTAAGGGTGCCCAATGTCTTACAAATAAATAAGAAAAAGCTACACCGCTGCTCAAAACGTTTTTAGTCTAAATAATAATAATCCGTATACTAATTTAAAAGATTTACTAAACAAATGATTTATTCTCCGCTCGGTCACGCAGACCTTTCTCTACTTTTAAATGTGTAACATTTTTCATTTATTTGCCGTGGCGTAAGCTTTCTCGCCCGACTGTATTTGTTGATTTGCAAAGCCGCAAAGGCGACAGCCAAGTGATATCAGTGGGAAGAAAACGGAGTGCCAGGTGACGGATGGAAATAATTGAATCCTTGTGCGATTTGTTGCTGTTTATTGGCGGATACGAGTGCTCCTCCTTTCATTGGCCATTTCGTTCCGTTGTCGGGGAAAGAAGCGACAATCGCGGCTTCTGCAAATTGATTCGGGCTACAGAAACTGGTCTGGTGAACTGTGGAGCCGACGTTTCAGCGACCGGATGCCCTTAATGATCGGCAATTTCAGACCGCGTTGCACGAGAGAGCAAGTTTCGTGCGCGACGCGTGTGCGTGTGCCTTCTTTCTCCCCCTTTTCTCGCCGTGTCAGCATCTTAAAATCCCTCTAGACGAGGCTGAATATTTTTTTTCCCCGATTAAATCCCTCGAGTTTGTATGGTAATTACGAGTACGCGACCGGTAATTAGGGGGCAAAATTAATGGGGGGCTGGATGGAACGAGAAGGGACCGAAAACGTCTTGGTTGACGTTAATTAATATTCGGGGGGCCAGCCGTAATGAGTGTCTAACTTAGAACGCAATTTCTCGAACGATTAAGAAAACTAAACGTGGTTAACTGCTTTCCCTCGTATGTTAAATACATTTCCTTTTCTTCCGTTTTCTTCCCTTTTCTTCCTTTTTGTTTTAAGTCTTTCATTTTCCTGCATGGTTTTCCTTACATACAATGGAATTCTATTTATTCGAACCCGTTGTATACAAATGTTATTGAGACAAATGTAGAATATTCGAGCTTGGTTTTCTTGATTGTTATTTGCAAATATTTCAATAGCAACATAACTTTTAAATGGGATTATATATTTGTATTATTGCCAGTTTATTGCGCATTTGATTGAGCAATAATTTATCGAATATCCTTAAATATTAGGTGCAAGTGTCAAGTATTGTTTAAACAGATTGTATGATACATATTGTTGAACGTGACTTGAAACGCGTATCTAATAATTTGGCGATTACACAAATATATTATATACAGTTTGCACTGTTGCTATTGAAATATCTGCCAAAATTCAATAAATAAATAAATAGAAACACACTTTTCAAGGGGGTGCCAGAACCTATTTTTAAATTCAAGGGTGTGCCGATCACTAAAAAGGTTAAGAACCACTGGTATACATATATGTATGCATCACCAGCAAGAAAATACGAGATCCCGTACATACATATATACGTTCACGTCTTTCTCATTGAATTGTATATTAATGTTTGTGCGATTACACGAGAGATTGCACACTTCTTTAGTGTGCTTCGTTTCTAGCTGAACCATTAGCTGCGGTCCATCGGGGAAGTGTTTGCGAGCTATTCAACCTGTTAAATATTTTAGTGAACGAATAGCGGAAGATCAGCGCTCTGCCTCTCCCTCTTCTTGTTCCTCGGCGCGCTGCACCCTCGTTTGAAAAGTGAGCACGAAAAGGTACTCCTGAACGAGAGGACCCAGGTCTTTTATTACTCGACAGCGAGGGGATAGCACGCGGAAGGACTCCCGATTATCCATTCGTCCTGAAAGCCTTCACGTACTCGACAACCCTTTTCTGTTTCACGAGGGTGCTCGCAAGATGCGCATGGGAGGTTGCACCTCGATGCATCTTAATGGGGTACCGTTGGTCAGTTTTTGGAGAAACATAGAAATCTCTCTGTCGCTGCTTCGAATCAGATGAAAAGAGGATTTTAATGTGCAACATTAGATAGTCGCCATGATTTGGTGGTAGTCGAGCAAACAAAATTACGATCCACAGGAAAGAGAAATTTTCAAGCTCTAATTTTCGCACGTAGAATTATTGACTTCTTTCTTTCTGGTATCATCTATTTTGCGAGATAACAATGTAGATATAGTATAATTCTCCATTTGTGCAGCCTTAATTAGTATGTAGTACTGATTCGCGAGTATGTGTGTCACGTATTATTAGATTAAAATTAGAGTTTCCGCGTACGCGGTTGCCTTCATGAATTTAATGAGGCACTTTCGTTTAATCCCCATGTTGTTCTGTCGCGTTCGTAACGAAAGTGGAACATCATTGCAGGCGTGAAAGAAACTGCTACCTCGCCCCGTTCTTGGCGTATAAATTCTCGTTTATGGCGAAGACAGCGACGATGCCATAATTGCGGCTAATGGCACGGTGCATTAGACGGAATCGCACAGAGGATGTGTACTTCGTAAAAAATAGAACGTCCCAAGTTGCACCACTTATGGAGTCAAACTGAAACTGGGTTGCCGAACCCATAATAATCAGCGAGCAGAAATAAACTGGTCGCTTTCGGGCTGTATACATTTCAGAAACTGTTTTGCGGACAAGCTTTTGTTCTGGCTCGATCTTGCGAATGACAAAATTCGAACCGGTTGCCCTACTTTTTCCGCCACGACTTTACTTCGTTCGTAGGCAATTTGCAATTCTGTTAGACGGCTATCTGGTTGCAGGATGAGAGACAGTGCCACGCCTATAAATATACATACGGCCCTCGAACGGCTCTTCTTGACTTCAATCGAGCTTCTGATTAATTTAACCCTCGTGCAGAATATTGAGTCAATCTCGGCCGAAACCGAGATAACGCAGTTTTAAGTTTAGGAATAACATATACTATTTATTGTAGGTATGTTTAACATTTATTATTAATAACGCATTTACAATTTCCGCGCGAGGGTTAAATTTACCCCGATTCTGCGAAATAGGAAATTTGTTCTATTCTATGTTTAAGAAAATTGTTCAAAGTAATCATTCTTTTTAGACTTCTTTTAAGAATGGGCGTGTGATACGTCTTATCGAAGAGTAAAAGTATGAATGTTCCTTATATTTTCCCCACCCATGAAACACGCCAATTATGTTGGACAAATTTTCTTCAACCGTAGCAGGGTTTATGATTCATAGATGAATTGCTGGGCAAATCGGTGGATTCTAATTACAAGTGGCATATTGCGTTAGTGCTATAAACTTGTCGCATGTCATTTATAGCATTACATTTACAGTATTACAATACGTTATTTAATTTGTTAGACTTCTCCATTTTTATATATCTACCCTCTTTAACACAAAACTATCGATAGATTTCGGTAGTATTTAGACAGCATACGTTAGACAGATTATGAACACGAAAATCGTTCAATAGACATTATAAATAGAGGTCTATAATTGTCATTCTGTCTTTTTACAAGTCATCATACATTGCTACAACGATACAAGTCATTTTGACTTTGCTTGGCAGTTCTAGTGTTAAGAAGCGCTCCGTTGAAGTATCGTTCTGATTAAATTATCGCGAATCCTCGAAAGACTAAATAGGGACACGTAATTTTGCGAGATTGTAATTTCGACGTCACGTAAGTAGTCCAATTCCCATTGGACAAGACAGAGAATACGATCAACGGTATTACAATTTTGAATATTGATACCTTAGCATTATGGCAATTAAAAATAGCTATATTATATGGAAATTTAGTATGCGCCTTAATAATAAAATCGCACGTATGTACACACTTCACTTGCCGTACTATAAAATCAATTGCTCAACTCTAATATTAAATTATATTTAACTGCGATACCTAGTTCTAGTTAAGATATCAGAAGCGTATTCGATTTGTAGATACATACCTACATAATTTAATTTACATATTTTAATTTCCACTCTTAACTTCGAATCGATATTGCATACATAGTACTTGCATAGTTTAACGTGAACTTGCAATTTATGTTTGAGCGTGCCACTTTTCGTGGAAACGCGAACGAACAGGACAGCCAGGTCGAACTGTTTAACGCGGATCAATTTATCACCTGTTTATTCGTTATTGCGCACGGCTGTTTGCCGTCGCGGGAATCGGAAAATGGTTGCAATTATAGCAGCGTTGTGCGCGTCGAACCAGTCCGTAAAGTCTCGCGCTCAAGTCAATTCCGACGCCAGTCTGGTGCCAGCAATAATTTAATGCCACGATATCGTCGTGAACGTGTAACGAGCACGATAATTTCAATATCGATGCACCCTGAACTCCGTAAACCGTGTTTAGAAACGTAACGCCTCGATCTAATCGCTGGATATTCAATTACAGTCGGAGCCTGTCCGCTTTCAGCACTTCGCTTTACCTCATTTAATCTCGTGGAATTGCAAGAGGGACGGTATCCACGTGCCTGCTTTGAAGTGCACCGGCGAAATTAGATGCAGCGGTTTATATTCCTGGTATCTTTGGCTAATTGTCAATCGAAGAAATTACCTGCATTTTGCTACAAGACAATGTAATCGGAGGCTAATTTTTTAATATTGTTTTAAATGTTGCAAAATTGTGTACTCGAAGGGGTAGTGTACTATGGGGGTAGTTGCGAAGTAAAGGAATTCACGCGAAACTCCACCGATTAATTAATCATTCTTCGAGAAGGATCATGTTAGTATGGAATTTAGTATCGATGGAGATCTGTATTAAATTCAAATTAATTTAATTTAATATTTAACACTAGGTTTACGGAACGCGTCAATTTGACGCATTTCAGAATTCGGTAGACAGAAATTAATGAAGGTCCGTTAATATTATAGAATTGTTTTAATTATAGTTTATTTCTAAATTAGATGAATTAATTTTGTAAAGAAAACGCGCATTTTTATTGGCGATTGTTAATCTGAGGGAAATGAGTAAAAAGAAGTGTTCAAACTGGTCCGTAAACCTAGTGTTAAGGATCGTTCCTTTGTGACTGATTTAGAACATTCGCCATCGTGAATCGTTTAGGTACTCACTGTGTACGATAGGTTTGAGAAAAAATGTAAGCTCGTACAAGAGTAGACGATGATGCATCCAGCACGAGCATAAGGCATGAAGGGATTATTAAGGGGTCGCTTGTTCGCCCTCGCGATGTCATAAATTCAAATTAAGCGACGATTTATGCACGGGGCAATCGTTCATGGCGGTATTGATTCGAGGTTCGATGTTTCGTTCGAACAGACTACTGGCGAAACTTTAATTATTCTCCGTTATTGTATCGTCATAATGTATCGTCAGTTAGCTTTGTTCCGTTCTTCCAAGAACAAAATTCAACCAATTTAAACCGTCCTGATTATTATTTAAATGATATTTTGATTGGGAACTCAAAGTCCCGGATCAAATATTAAATCATTTTATTCGCGCCATCATTTCTTCTCCAAAGCTCTGGCCAGATTATATTCATGTTACTCGTTTCAATCATTTAAATTGGATTGGATTATTATTGAACCTGTACAAACTTAATTATTCTGAAAATTTCGTATGCTAATGGATTAAATATTTGAATCCGCAGGCATATATTATACATACGTAAATACGAAATGTTTTCAAAGTAATCGATTTAATCTCTCAAATTGTTACCATCTCGTTCGCTAAAATTCTCCGGGTCTTAAACGCTTTGAATAATATTCGTATAAATTAAAACGTAGTCCACTCATGGAGCATAATTTATTGCCAGCTAATTTACCCTTTTCTGGAGAAGACAGTCACGAAAAGAAACACAGCATTCAGTCGTATAGACACCCATCAACGTTATATCATTTCGTTCGAATTCTATTACGTCGTGGGTGGATATTTGATTGCTTTGTAAAAAATAAATAAATCGACGTTAATTATCGATTGCTTGGAAACGGTCGCGTGTGCGTGAAACGGCGTTGATGACACGCGGCCGCAATTGTCGGCTAATATCTTATACGGAACCGGAAGTGTCAATTAAGGTGGCCTGCTGCATCGTTATTCTTTTCATCCGTTTCAACGTTGCATCGTTCGCCACGGCGCCATTTGTACTGCAGCATTTTTAATTAATATCCCGGGTGACTCATGGGCGACGCCTTTCTAATTTCCAGCAGTTTAGAAGCTCGCCTAATTTCGCGATTTGCATAGGATTAGGGGACTCTCCACGAAATTAATTTCGAGGGGAGCACGGTATTAAACCGTGTCCACGAGAGATTGTAACTCTTTGGAGGGAAATTTGTTCGGTTATTGCGCGCCGGTGCATTGATCGAGTCGCTTTTATGGGAATCGTATGGAAAATGCATGGGACCAATGAAGTCGTAAAACTCCACGGGACACCGGAAATATTTTTTATTTTAGTCCTGCGACATTGTACATTAAGTTACGCTACTTTACCACCTTTATATTTAGAGATTTTACGTTAATTTCGAATTGTGATTATTGTGATCGTGGTTAAACTATATTTGCAGCGTTAACATAAACAAGCTTAAATAAATAAACATGAGGAAATTGTACGTAGGGATATATTAAGCATGTTCAAAGATCAAGTCAATTGAGTGGAAGTGTCGGGAATGAAAGTAAAATGCATTGTTTTTATAATATTTCGCAAACAGTATTATCAGAAATGCATTTAACGATAAGTTATCGTCGAATAAGTCATGAATTACGAATACTAATACCATATCTAGCGCAGCAGCTCGTAACAGACTCGACCGTGAGGGTTAAAGGGTTAACAATGTCTATTCATACCAGAGATTATTGGGTATTGTAGAGACTATTTTTAGAAAATTAATGTCCATATACATTCGCGTACACCATTAAGATATGAAAAATCATTGAGCATCGTTCAATAATTTTCCCATAGAAAATCCCCCACATACTTTTACATGAAACTTGGTGTAAGGATAAGTATCTCGATTATGTGAATAGTTTTCAGAGAACTTAAGTACTCCACAAAATGTTCGATAGCCCTATGAAAACTAAACACAATGCGAATTATAAGACGAATTCACAAAACTTCCTTTCTTTAAAGAAGTTAAAGTATTATACTTTAACTTATAATTAACTTATATTATACTTTAAAGTATCGCTTGTCTCTCAATACAAAAAATGTTAAGCCAGATAATAATCTAGTTGGAAAATTATTTAAATTTATAACTAGGTATTTTATCGTCTGGATTATAAGAAAACTTCGAGGAATATATTTGGGAAATGAGGAAACTCTGTATCTTGTATTAGGTAAATTTTTCGCAGTAAAAAAGTTTCTTCTTTATATTTGCAAGGAAAATTTGAACGGATGCTACGTTGACTTCAGGGACAGAAAGTTCGTAGTGATGAAAGAACTTGATTATCCTGCATTTTCAATGTGATTAATATGTTTTTTTCAATTGTTTGGTTTAAAATTTATATCGCTATTATTATATATTTAATATTTTGTCGTTATTAGTGTTATCGAGATTGGAAGATGAAAACTAATAAAAGGACATCTATGTAAATAGTTACCATTTACTATCTTTTATTATTGCAACTGAATAATTGACGCATTATCTTCTCGATCAATTTGTACTCGAAACCCTGTAGTTTCATCGAACCGTGAAAAATAAAAGGCACTGTACAAAATGATTTTTACTATCTATTTCGCATATCGTGTATAAAACGAAATCATTTTAAATCTTTAAATCTGTACATTTAACAGAACGAAGATGTAAAACCTTCCAAACAATTTTTACAACCATAATCTATAAAAAAAAATGCTTATCAAAAATAAAAAGAAAGTTACACTCCCATCCATAAGTTATCAAACACCAAAATCTCAACTAAAAATATTCGTGTCGCAAGATAAATTTATCATCCACTAGTTGAACGCATCATAAAAGTAATGAATTTTAACTTTTAACACTCCTATCGATAAGACACCGAACACCAACATCTTACATTTGAATGTCACGTTATGATACTCATGCGGCTGACGGTATAAGTACAAATGTGTGTACTCCACCGCGTTTTCTTTTGCTTCGTTATCAGATCTCCACTTTTTCAAACGTCACAAAAATTTCGTAATCATTAAAGCCACCAAGATTCAAAGAGTTTAATATATCGCGGCGTGGGGGGAAGTCACGCGTTCATGAATGACGACTGCTTCCAGTCTCACGATCATTTTCTCCGGGGAGAGAATAATGTACGCACGCGTCCATTGACAACGAAACGACGTGTGGGCAGTTTGTATCGCGAATCGCATAATTGTCGTCGGTGCTTGCACGCACGCCCCTCATTAAACCGTTCTCTTCGATGGCTTCTGCCTTTGTTTCGCCGTGCTGCGACCGAAAACCACCCCCTGCGGTCGTTTTAAGTTTTAACGTCCTTCGATTGGGGCGGTAAGTTCAATTTTTCCCGCCTGCCTTCGTTCGTTTTGGTTCTCTCCTTTTTAGAACCGCGCAGCACGATAGCGCTCTAATTAATTCTGTCAGGGAGCCGTTGTTACGCGAAGCGTAAATAGTTCTCTTCATGCAGGAGAGATTTAACGAACGATCTTGTTGGTTTGGTCCTCCGTAATTTTTCCAATTATTGAAATGAATTGTTGGCTGACCCGTGGTCGAAGTGACTCACTTTATTCATTGCCTCTAGAATATATACTATAGAATTGCACGGTGTTTTTGAATGACGATGTACATAATTTGTAATTGCGATGACAAATTGTACGATAATTCCGAAATTGAGGCAGCCAGTTTGTTTTTATTAATTTAATTTCGTTTAAAATCGCATTTGCTGTAAATCGTGTTAGAGCTTCTGACTGTATCGTTAACAAATGAAAAAGTTAATCTTGTGAATTGAAATGAAACTTATTCGTCTGTCGAATAATGAAGTTGAGGTTTTTAGAGTACCTATCTATTGTTCTGTTATAAGCCAGTATTTAGTAATAAGATTCTTAGATTAATTGCATAGAAATACCACGTTATTATTTAAACCTATAAATTCCAACACATTCTAACACTGCGAACCAATAATAAATATAGTTCAGTTCATTTTATTTCTCTGCAATATGAATTTTCGACATGATGATACCTTCAATGTGCTTGAAAGCTTCACGAATAAATCAATATTTCCAAAATGCTTATAATTCAGAGGACAATTTATCCTTTTCGCGACCGCGGTAATTTTTACTTAATTGTTTACTCAATTTTCCGCATAATTCTGAAAAATCTTATGTGGAATATATGTACGATCCCATGTCCTATTAAACCTATTTGAATAATCTTTACCGTTTCATCCATATAAATGGTTATAAATTTGTAAATTCGTATCAAATTTTTCGAAGGACACCTGGCAATGGAATAACGAATATCCAATTGTACTTAGGCACACAAACGATTCTCTCGCCTGCCTCGGTCAACAGTTTAGCGCGATCACTGATCATCTACACACGCGTCCTACATTTCTCCATCGGCTTTCTTTTATTCCATGACAGATTTGCACCCGCCGCAAATCCTCTTCCAGCAATTTTACAAGTGACTTAGTTCGATCCTATTATTCGTGGCTATCGTCCCATCGGCGCGTTAACCCTGACATTACGTGCAAACAGCACTTACACGCTTCTCGCACAAACGCAGAGTAGCTTACGAGCACTGCTTCCAATTGGATTACCGACTTGCAGACACACTAGTGTATACTCATGCCGCGAGTGTCCACTTGAACCCATCGTCGTAACGGGACCCTGCTGCAAGGCGTCTTATATGTATACACATGGAAACGAAGTAGAAAATTTATGAACTGCAGATACATGTATGTACATATGTGTATACATATATTGATACTGAGCAGCGGATGTAAAAGTAATATGTATTGACATAGTAACACTCGATGCTGTTCGACATACATACATATGTATATACATACCTGTTAATGTGTTCAGGATGAGTTGTCAGAAAGTGTTATCCGAAGTGGCATGGTGATGTATGTACGTGGTTGCATGGTCCGTTGGACATGGCGATTTCCTTTTATTTGCTCGTACAATATGCCGGGACGATTTGAATTTTTTTTTACTGATTCAAGTTTGCAGACGATAGCGTGGACGTTTCGTTTTAACGCGACGAGCGATTCTACTATTTGGGAAGGGAGTTTGATGATGTTTTTGGGAATAGGATGGTTTTTTGGATCCATTGGATCTTGGGAGTTCGAGACTTTGAGGGTAACCGAATATTTTCTTAGAAGTACTTTGTATATTGTACGAATTGTGGATCGGTTATCTGACGCCACGTTAAGAATTTAATCTGATCATCAGATTTGTTGCATACTAACGTATCGTGACTTGGAAATGTTTGACGTCTTTATTAAAGGTGAATAGTGAACATAGTGAAAAGGTTTATTAAAATTATCTTCTTTTTGTGCCTATAGTTTGAAACACCTGACGGTTTGGCACGTGTGCGTATATGTATAAGCATATTTGGGATTAATTCCAAATAATTGTGGAAAAGAATCCGCGACAATTATCGCAGGCAAAATGAATAAAGACCGAAATTCGCCGCGCCACGCGTTACGCACTACATATTCCTTAAAAAATTACCCTCTACCACAAATCCAGCTCTGAAAACCCCCAGAGGGCATCGGAAATCAGAGCCGATCTTCTTCTTAATTACTCCCAAACACCCAATCTTCCGAGTCTCCTGTAAAGAAGAAAAGAAACAAGAAAAGCTTGTCACCAGTAAATGCATAAAAGTCTTCACGGTAATGAGTAAAGATTGGAAAGTGGCCTGTCGGGGCCGTTCTTTGACAAGCTCTTGGATGGAAAAGCTCTCGAGGCTCAATTTCTAATCAGACTCCTATCCCAAGCTCTCTCGTCGGCCAAGAGCGTAATTAAAGCTTGCTCGAGGATGGATGGGGACCTTAATTACGGGGAGAACTGATCGTTCAGACGACGCACGATGACAACGAGAGTGGCGAGAACGGGTAAAGGCGAAGATGAAGGGTGCTCCGCGACGGTGTGCTACGCTACGTGAACGGGCACGTGTCGCAAAGCGATTTTAACCCTTCCGTGGTTAAACACGCCCCGGCAAATCTGTATCGATATGGAGCTACTTATCGCGAGACGGCTGCTTGGGTTTTGTGGCTTGCGCGATACAAACGCGGCCATGCTTTAAGAGCGAACTCTTGTGTCCTCTTCAACTTCACCTTTGTCGATGCGTGCACCAACCAAAAGGAGATTGAGAACGAAGATTTTTACGAGCTCACGCTTGGATACCACGAAAACCCACGGTGGCTGGGTCGCCACCCTAGACCGTGAGGGTGAACCTGGGAGTGGGGAATCGTTTGAAGATCTCACGATTAGCTTGGGGATTGGCTGTTGCACAGGATTATCCTCGTGAATGGATATCTTTCTTTCTCCTAATACAATATGTACATTATGTATACATATTGTACATACATATACTATAGATACCATGCTCGGTGAGATTCTGACGGTCAACATGTATTGTTAATATTGAAGGGTTCTCAATATTATTGCGCTTGTAAAGAGAACCTCGGACGATCAATACACGAGCCGCTCGTTGGCTAAATCGGTTAACTCCACAAAATAAAAGCAACGAAATTTTATAGTGTGGTCATAACGAGATCACACTTTGAATAACGGGTTATGTGTTTCGTAATATAGTACGAAAGGACAATAGATGAGAATAAATAAATTGGATAACGTGAAATACGAAGTATTATACATAATACATACATATGCACCTTTTCCGAGGATTTAAAGTTGTACCGTTTTATATGCATATACCGGATATATCTATTATTTTATTTATTATTTACTAGTAGGTATTATATCGACTATTAGCGTGGCTCGACATTTTGAGAAAACAACAATCTTTAAAGGAATCATTTTTACAATCCTCAGAAAATCAGGGAGATAACAAATACTAGTTTAATATTCTAGATTCTAGATATAAAGAAGGAACTGGTCCAGATATTTCGGAAACTTTCCAAGCCCGTTTCAATTCCAACTTAAAACAGTCAAGGCAAACTTATACACAGCTACGCTCGCCCTAGCTTCGTCTACAAAGTACACTCCTACGAGAAACCAAATTGATATCCAATCAATAGTTTCCGCCATTTCCCCGTTTGCTCATGAAACTTTTCCAATCTTCGCCAGCCACTCCTTATCCATCATTCCACGTAGCATCTCATTCTCACTCGTTCTTTAACAGAACTCCAAGAAATGTCACGCGGAAACGAAAACGAAAAACTTTAATGCATATAGATAACTAGAACAGCGTCATTAGACAAACACGTAAATATTTACATCCCTCGAATTTATTCAAGCACCTATAGTTGAATCTCCCGCAACCCTCGTGCAACGTCGCACGTGTACCCTTTGCAAAGGGGGAAGTTGTCCCTATTATTGAGAGCGAAATAACGCGTGTTCGACGATCTCGTGGTTGTTCAACGAGCTTCTCCATCGTCAGGAGCATTGTGCGGCCCCGAGTCCGCACGTGTGCCCTCTCGATCAAACACGCTTCGACAAACTGACTCACGGCGAGCTGTTACAAGCTGGGCAGACTCGAGCAAGCGGCACGAGAAACAGCTGGGGGGTAAAAGGAACGTTTTGCATACGAAATCAAGCGGGAAGCGACTGTAAAATATTCGTCGCATAATATCCAGCGTGTAATCCGCACGCTTATCGCTCGTTACCCTCGGGCAGCTTTATCGCGAGTGAACCGCGCCGACTGCGCGCTTTTCGTCGACCGTGTGAAATAATTAGCTTCAGCTTGGAGCTGGCCAAGCAGTCCCGAGTGATATTATTTCACGCGTGAACGCGGATACTTGTGTAATGGACACAGAGAAAATTTAAACTTCCAACTTCGCTTTTTAAGAGATCTTATTAACACTTGGACTTAGAGTATGATAATGTACTTTTCGTATGAAGTGAGCTTGGACTTGTAAGAATGATAATTGTAATCATGAACCGGGAGTCGGGGAACCTTGGGTTTTTAAAGGGTGTTGGAAAGGATGTAGTAGGGATGATGAGGGCGAATTCCAAAGGACTGCGGATGGGTAGGGATTGTAGGCAGTATGACTAGTTGCTTTGGAAGCGGTGATGTGATAAGGTTCCATGATGAGTATTTGTGACGTCGGAACTTAAAAATATTTGTACGTATGAATCCTTAAGCGACTAGTAGATAATGAGTAATACAGAAGTAAAGAGGAACTTTGCCTGGAAAATTAAATTAATATAACTTGATTTGAACGTTTCCTTTTAACTAACAAAAGCTGTACACATGCTAATAAATAGAAACCTTGCCCAATAAGATTCACGTTATCAGTATATTTTTTCACGAATGAAAAACAGTTTTATGAAAACCCAAATACATAGACACAAAAGATGAGCCATAGAACTAGGGACGTCGCGCGAAAGTTAAGCCCACCGTGATTTACCATATGAAGCAGACAGAACAAATAACTGGGGCCACGGTTGTTTGATCTAGCTTTAACCGGGTTTCCGCCCGATATTTATATTTCACGATCCTCGTAGAGACTCAGGATTTGTTTTACCCGTGGAAAACAAAGAAAAGTTCACACTTCTGTTTCGTAGAACACTCAAGAAACATTTGTATAGGTGTAACGACCTATGAATAATTCCTTAAGCTAATAACATACGCGTAGGGAAGAAAGAATGTTAAAACAAATAATAAATGTCCTAACAAAATACACCCCTGTACGAAATTTCCGGCCTCCGTTAGTTTCTAAGAAAATTATAATTACATACAGTGAAGAATAAAACGATTGAATAAATTATTATTAATTACTACATACTATCAATTTTCGATCACACTGTAGTCTTCAACGTTTACTAAGAATGATCCTAGAAAAATGTACTGTGCACAAGAACGAATAATTTCGCCCGAAATCGTGAAGTACCTTTTTCAACCAGCAGCGTAGATAAATGCACGTTGCATTTTGTAACGTCATGGCAGAAGGAAAGCTTTTATCACAATGCCGTCGTTATTTCAGCTTTGACGTTTCGTATCACCAAACTAACTTATATACTATATATATACGTCATGTCGATGGAATAAATTGTAAGATGACTGAATCCTGCCCGATTACAAGCTCGTCTTCCTACCTACAGAAACGATGACGATGGTCCCGTGTCAAAATATTGGCTTAGGCCCGACCCACGTTTTAGATTCGAGATATATGTTACCCAGTCGGCTCGAGAACCTCCCAAAAACACTATCCGCCAGGTAGACGCGTATCATGCGCAGGTATGCGCATCGTGCCCGCACACGCATTTGTTCGAAGAGCGATCGGAACGTCGATCGATTCGAAAATATAGCGCCCTTCATAAGATTGGAATTTCAGTGGGTGCCTTCCATCGGATATTAAATTCCATCAATGTTAGAATGTTTCGCGCCGTCTTGGCCAGGTGCGCGGTGAATTATGCGAGTCGGAGTTCATTAGTAGGTGACTTTGGTTTTAGCGATGGATTTAATATTGAAAGGCAACGACGTGGTGGAGGTATCCTTGGTGTGACGGTACATGCATGGGCTACTGTGAAACGGTGTCCAGCGAAGTACATGCATACACCTGTCGACAAAAGTTAGATAGACAAATCAATTTCACATGATTCAGGAATTATTCATCATTAAGTGACGGGAATATATTAATATTATTTAAGCTGTGAGAAAGATTTGACATCATAGATTAGAAAGGGGTATGGAAATTATTTTGAAATACATAAGTATAAAAATAAATAAATACATAATAAGAACGTCTTGTGCTAACAATGAAATTGCTGACGATTATTCTGAGCATTTGCTAGAAGAGCATCTGTGTATTCGAATTTAAACAAAATAAAATAAAATAGATTTAAACATATTTCTTCTTTTAATCGTTTATTAAAAGTCATATCAAAATATTTACATATTTTACCAACATTATTCTGAAGCGTACTCGTATCCTGCTGCTTATCATAAATCTAACTATAAAAAAAAGAAGAAACCGTTCAAATCTTCAAAGAAATATACAGCAAAATAAGGATAAGAAATCAATTTCCTTCGCATAACCATTCGACCAAAAAATCTGCCTGAAAGAAAATAAAACAATAAAAATAATCACAAAACAAAAGCACTGTCTGCTCGTTTCTCTCATTAACCCCGCAGTTCAAATCACCCCCTTCGACACCGCCCACACACACTTGTAAATAATTCCTGGCAGCGCATCGAAATTGTCCAACAGCCATGGCACAATGCATCCACGGCCTCTCTAATGGGAATGCTACAGAAGTACAGTCTCGTGTGTGGAATAACACGCCGCCACGTACATACATACGTACAACAATGTAGTAATAACACAGGTGAACGATGCATGTCGCGTGCACACGTACATACCTGTATCTACCAAGCGTATACCTGTGTGCATCTGAAACACGAGGACCAGGAACATCTCTGGATGCTGTCGCGAACTCGCATGGAAATGTTTGTGCAGGTGCGTCCGCGCTTGCACAGGTATGCAGGCCCCGTGTCAAAGTCTATATGTATTATGAAGACACAATGATGGTGTAATGGGGGTCCGTTCGTTCCGGGCGGCTTTTAATCGAATTACATCGACGCGATTCGCTGGATTTATTCCGCTTTAATGCTACGGCTACGTTGAAACGCGACGCGTTAATGGAACCGGCGAACTTCCGTCCATCGCATCCACTTCCGTTCCGCGCGGTTATTTGGATGTTTCTGCATTTAGAATTTCTGCTCGCGATTGTGTTGCGCAGACGACGACGATTGCTTGGGAATTAGGGGTAACTTTGGCGGAATTATATTTTGCCAATGTTGACGTTCAAGTTTTCTTTCATTGCTTTTCTGATTTTTCACAGTCCTTTATCGTGCGTTTCTTTGAAGAGGTGAAGTGAATTTCGGCGACGCGAGTTTATAGCATTTTATTTATTTGTTCTAATGTCGGAATATTTTGTTCTTTTTGAGATACATTAATTATTCGAAGAATTATTACATATTTTGCATTCGCTGTCTGCCTTTAGCTCTAACTATTTCTATGTTGCTTGTACTGTGTGTGTAAAGAAAGTTTAAACCCGTTTACTTACACAGTGTTACAAATATATTGTTAGATATATTCCAAAGCGTTGTTGAGGAGTTATAAGGAAGACGTTTTTAATTCACAGAACCGTAAGAATCGCCAAAGATCTCGTTAAAGCTGGTGTCTTACAAAATACACCGTTCATATAGCAGCAGAGTGAAACGTCTTAAACGAACTCCTTAAATTACATCAATTACGCTTATCTTCGCCGTGTTGAAGTCCCACTTTCCAACAAACCCACCGCGGATCCCCTCGTAAAGAATACTCTATAACACGACGCTCGCTATGTTTCACGCCACAAAGATCTTGAGTATGATTACACGAAGCCATTAATTTCACGTTACCGTTCGAACAATCAACCGACATTAACAACTGTATCACCTCGATTCCGGTATTTCCGGCCGAGGCAGCGATAATTTGATCGCGGAAGACGTGGAGAACTGCGTAACATCGATTAACTTTTAGAAAGACGGAAAGTGGAATAATAAATCACTATTTTATACAGTCCCGTTTTTCGTAAATAATTAATTTCATAATTCGTTCATTTCATTGCGAACGATTCTCCTCTTCTTCAATTTTATCACTTGAACATCATAATCAGATTGAGTCAGTGTTCGTTAAACAATGCAGGTGATATTAATACAGAATTCTGCAAAAGAAACTAAATTAATTAAATTAAAATAAATTAAGCTTATATGCTTTATGATTGGTATTCGTTTTTTACACAAACTCCCTCGATAATTGTCTTTATCGAACGTCATCGAGTGTTTCAATTCGTATAATTGTACCTCGTATAATTGAAATATATTGTTCTCTCAGCTGTTCTGCCGGAAAATAGTAAAGAAGCAAACAATATCGAAACAAGGAAACTAGCAGACTAATGTTTAACTTACAGACTTAATGTTTTTCGTGAACACGTGACAGATTAATAATAATAGACACATTGGGCCGTTTGGGCCCGAAATATCCTATTTGCATTGCATTTACAAATTTCATACGAAGATTAATCCGTCCCAGTGTAGTTCGCATATGACCTGTTATGCGGTTCGTTTAGAACGCCTAATTGCGGCGGCTAGACGCGTATAATTATTGGTATCACTGGAGCACGCGGATGCCACGCGATGACCTGCTTCGAACCACTGGAACCATCCACAATCGACAGCTGCCAGTTGAAACGGTCGCGAGGACCTGTGTGTACCTGTGGAACTAGCCTGACGTGTTCGTTGACACGTCGGCATCCCTTCAAGTTGCCGAACTGCATTCTTAGACGATTTATCTCGAGGTCTCTGCGTCTCGATTGTTCGCAAATTAGGATAGATAGGCGGATAGTCTGTTGGATAGATTGAACCTGAAATATTCGCCTCGATTTTGATTGAAAGCAGAAGTTTGGAGGAAGATCGACGAAGGGTTGATTGCTTTAATTTCGTCTGTCACTTGTTGCATTCAACGTGTAGTATAGAGAAGTTTAATGGGATTGCTTGATAGCTCATGCTATTTTAGTAATTATGTTAACTGGATTGGTCGATGAAATACTTGTTGCTATTGATTGTGTTGTAAGGACTGTATAAAATAATCGAATGGAATATATATTTTAACTTTGTTGTCAAGAAATGGATTCTGGTTTTTCAACAATGTCTCGTATAATCCGCTTCTCTGCAGTTTCATTTCAATTTGTTTTATTTATCATCCTCTATTTATCGCTTATTTTCTACGGATTTTACAAACATGCTATAGTATGCATTTGCATTTGTCGTTTGGCTTTATATTTTTATGCATACAGAAATACCCTCTGTGGCATACCTATTAACACTCACTCATTACCACAATATGTTTCATACATTTGTATAATACTTTCACTTCTGTCTGCTCATTGTCCTCTACGTTTCTAGCTTTCCACGCCACAGCAAAATAATAATTACATTAACAACGTAAGCAATGTGAATATCGGTATTTAAATGTTGTGACGGTGTTAATGGTATTTATATTTCGAATGTGATAGATAATTATGAATATGCACGAATAAATGTCGAATATTTGAATAAAGAAGGGAAATGAAAGTTTGGTAATGTATGAATTGAAATGAAAAATACTCAGATTACCGTTGAATTTTTTGATTCAATAAATATCACCTCCAATGATGCGCTCTTATTGACAATACTCGTGCTAATTATAATTTTCCATAGAAGGAATGTAAAAATTGTTCTACATTTTAGTGAATAACGAACGATGCTCGAATATGATCGAATTGTAGTATAATAGTTATAATTGGATTCCAAAGGACGATCAAAAGACATTTAAAAAACGAATTAGAAGGGGAATTAACTTCGCTAATTCGAGATTAATTCTCAATCACGTTTGACCAGTTAATCACCACGGCAGTCGTTCACCTAGAGGCGTGTGTTAATTACTTCTCGATTAAAACCTCTGGCAACGCTTTCCATCGTCTTCGCGGCTGGCACGATCTGCGTTACGGAAGTGTCGTCGTTAATTTGCGATCAATTGAAGTGACGAAACCGTGATCCAATTATCGGCATCCTTGTAAAGATAGGCTGTAAAATGTGGCAATTAGAAGTGGACCATTATTAAAAGATTTTAATTGGAGAAGGGCATTCTTCGATTACAAATCAATTTCCACCCGAGAGGTGAAATTCGAGTGATTGCATCGTTACTATTACATAAAAATATATATATCCACCTCTCGGATGGAAATTGATTTGTAATCGAAGAATGCCCTTCTTCAATTAAAATCTTATATACAATATAATTGGGAAGGAACAAATGTGCATTTTTCAGTGACAAATATTTTATGTGAAACCACTTATATATATATATCACATAAAATATTTGTCACTGAAAAATGCACATTTGCTCCTTCTGAATTATGTACAATCGTTTAGAAAAATTATACCGTTCTTCGATTCTATTTCAATATTATTATCAACGACAATTCATTGTTATTAACAGAATTTGTTTTACGGCACTAGTAAGCGTTACACTCATGTAACGCAAAAAAACGTTTTAATTTTCCATGAAAACGTGAACGAAATATAAAATTCACCTCGTCTCGAGAAACTACCGTGAAATTCAATTATTCGAAGAGCAAAAGTTCCACGGTTTGCTCTTTAAATTTTAATCGACAGCATTTCAAGGTAATTGGGGATTAAGCACCAAAAACGTTTCAGTGGCATCACTGTTAATTCGTTTGAAAGGAACTTTGATCGTTACTGCAAACTTTTATTCAGCTTGCATTACTCGATTGTTCCTTAAAACTTGTCAAAGCCAGTCGCTGACAATGTAATCGTTAAAAATTCACCAATTGAATGCCAATTAATTATTTTATATCAACGTTAATTATTACTTATCTACATACAACGCGGTAATATCTTGTTACATTTAATATCGTTTAATTGAAGATCGCTGCATTCGGTGCGTAATTAACGAATTATTAAACTCTCCACTGAGCTGCAAAGACGAGGAATAATATTTTCCATATTGACAATCACTCGTGTGGTACTAAACGCTTTACTAGATTTACTATATTTTTCATTACATCATTTGTAGTGTGCATTGCTAAAAGGTGCGTGAGTAAGAGTTTAGAATTTTGTATAATCGATGATTTCATTCCAATTTCTCTCGTATTATTATTTTTGTGTACAAAATTTGTATCAAATTGTTCATACTTCGTGCAAGAAATATTATACAAGTACTACAAAATATTAAAAAAGTGTCTCACAATCAGTGAGTGATCTTTGATTAATTTGATTTACAAATAGATGCTAGCACAATCTTTTTTATTTTTTATGGTACATTCAATTGTACGCCACGGATAAACCACGTATTAAAATATCTCTTCGCAAACAATAAGCATAACGAGATAAAAAAAAATGCAGTAAGTCGAGTGTTTCATTCATGAAGCAACAAGATTCTCTTTTGCGGCTCACCCGTGTCGATAGAGAGATGCACAGTTAAATTAGGCTAATTGTAAGATCATGAAGGCGCCGCGATTCCTCGCCGACAGTCATCAAAGACACAGGATGATATCATTGTTTGCTGTGAAAAATGGATGGCGAGAATATCGTTGTAATCTTGGTCTGGCACTCTAATTGAACTCGCTGGTAACCGAGTCATACACAAGGCGGTTTCCTCGTAAACGAACAACATTCGTTGTGTCTTGTGATACGTCTAAAGTGCTCGTCTTATCTTGCAACAGTATTTTGCGACTCGAAATAGTCGCACGAGTTGCAGAAACGAGAAATTGATTAGAAAGACGAATCCGCTTGGTACGTGCATTAAAATCAATGAAAAGGAATGTGGCGAGTTGATTCAGTGAATTTAGTTATTTGTACGAGTGTTTCAAAGGTTCAGTTTCTTTTCTCATAGTAATAAATTTTGATGGGTATTTTTGTTATTAATTATTATTTTTATTCATTTCTCATGTTTTTATTGAGATTAAATTTTAACGATTTATTTCTCCCGCATTGAAGTGCATTTTAAATATTGATTTTGTTGTTGATCAGCATACTCAGTTTTATTATAATTTGGTGTATTATTGATGTTTTTCATTGTCTTATGTGCAGTGCAAAAATTGAATTTCTCTTACATTTAATTAGTGCTGGGCACTAATTTATTTTAGAATCGTTTAACTTTTCATTAGAACTAAATTAAATCTTCACGATTTCATTTATTCTGTGCAACGAGATTTGCAGTTGGCCCGAAATTATAGTTCGAACGAAGCATCGATACGTGAAGCAAAATAAATCGGGAAGATAAAGAAATTTTACTGTACGTGAGATAAATATTCAACCGTTGTCGCATAATAATCGCGATGACTATCATAAAATGTAGAAAAATAATGTAAAGGAATCGGTAACATGTCGTGCGCATAGTTCCGTATTAAAATGTTATCTTCAACACGAACGGTAGTACATAAATTTACTTTTGTTTGTTGCAGCAAAAATGTGTGAAAGCACGAGCCCAGTACGACAATATCGCGGAGGCTCCTGACGAGCTGGCTTTTCGAAAGGGCGATGTTCTTACTGTGCTGGAACAAAACACCGCCGGCCTCGAGGGTTGGTGGTTGTGCGCGCTGCGAGGTAGACAGGTAATTACTTCTTTTACCGGAACTTTACATGCTACTTTTCAACAAGAAGTTGATTATTTCACGTGGCCACAGGGTACTTTACTTAAAAACATTTGCACGTGGAAACACGCGTCCTGATTGCGAATCGTTGCGTGAGCAGAGTAGTGTTATCAATTAAACACAGTGAAACTTTACAAAATTAATTTTCCTTTCTTTCTTTTTTTATACTGATTTGTTTTCTGAAGATCCATCTTTACTGTAGAGTGTGCACTTTGCCCCTTTACGCACCAATTTATTTTCATGCTTGAAATGATTTCAAATGGAACTTTGAATTCACAGTGGGTAATGTGGCACGACAAACGGTTTGCTTGCAATAGAATGGCACAACTGCAAAATAATTTGGAAAATTATATCAAAAGAAAATATAAATAAATAAAACGTACAAAGTAATATGACTTTAAAATTTAAAGTTTCAAGCATACATAGGGAGTTTGGTAATAATTAGTAATCTTAAAGCATCGTAGTTATTTCACAAGAAATACTGCTTTCAAAAAAGGCATTTGCCTCTCTAAAAATTCCACGTTCTCCAATCTATATCGCCACACAACACGTGTTAGACACTGTTGTTTCGTCTAAAACAAAACTACGCTCATCATTCATGACCGAAGCCATCTTCAGTCTGCCTTCCACATTGTTCCTTACACGTTTTCGCAATTGCCCTAGTTGATGATCGAACAGCCACTTATGTAAACGTCCGCGTGCACCGAGGACGCATGTGTATGTTCGCTAGCGAAAGCCTGGCTGCAGCCTGTTAACGTTCGACGTTATAGAAATTGGCGTGTAGACGTAGCTGAAGTATTGTGGTGGATGATAATACAGTTTTCAGACTGGCGATACTATCGTAACATCAATATATGTATCTTTTTGGCTATAAAATGGATCTTGTAAATATTGGTTTGAAACACTTGAAAATTTCATTCATTATTCAGATTTTTACGTAACACAATTTTTGGTATGCAATAGTCGAAGATTTTTGAATGTGGATTAATAGTGAATTAATATTACATACCCACATGTAGAATATTTTATGTTTCAAATTTAACAATCAAATCGTAGGATAATTTCTCGAAATCATTTCCTCGAAAATCATGGGACACTTGCCAGTTTTAACAAGCTTTGGCCATGTTATGTAAATTAGTGAAATTATATATAGTTTATATATTTTATTGCTGTGTACACTTGTGAATGTACTTTTAATATTATTTCATTTAATTTAATATAAAGAAAATTAATTTTTGGAATGTCAAAATTAGTACAAACGTTCCTCATGGCACACGGAGAATACCTAGACGAAAGGATCTAATTATATAAAACACGAAGAAAGACTTGCCTCCGTTAAATATATTAAAAATTCCAATAATTTTGCTGTACTTATAAAACTTTATTACGTGTCCTATGACTTATGAGCAGGCGTATTTACAATATTCAAAGCTCCAACAAAAAATATATAATGCATCCCTCAAAACCATCCATTATTTATATCCCACCGAATTCTTTATACAATACTTTCGAAATCATTCACGATATTACAATTACAAAATTCAAATTACATTTACAATACTACGAAAGTACGAATACATCGAATCACGTAATTCAATAAACTTTTGCGACGCTTATTATACAACTTCATTAGCAGACACAGATTGAGTCAGAATTTATTACCATTTGTAAAAAGATCAATGCAACTTAGCGCCGTTGACCAATCGACACAAAAGCTGTTGATCTTCCTCTTCGTATCTTGCACACGACACGACATTATTATCACGGAAATAGGACGTTAGGCTGCACCGTTATAATCGCCGATCTAAGATCTTCATCCTTGTAGCCAGAATGGCGGGAGATGTACTTGCATACACATAAATGAACTCGAAAGTACGGTCTAATCGGGATCATTTCCGCGTTCGACATCTGGCCGAAAGATTTCAACGCGAAAGGCTGCCTTCACGACCTATGACAATCTCTTTGCCAATCTTATCTATGATTTTCCTGAGCGCTTCTACGTCAAAGCAGTCTTCGCGCTAGTGTACTGTACATATCTATATGTACTTGTTTCTTCAATATAGGCTTGGAATTCGAATAGGCGGTGTTTAGGTGAAGTCGATTGTTAGAGATCTTGTTGCCTGCACAGCTTATGGCTAGGTGGATGATTATGGGCACTGTATTAGGGACGCAGACTAATTGCAAAGATTCTTGTTTTAGTTTAGTTAATTTTAAATTTTTTGTAGAGTAATTATTATTACTTTTCTTTTACCTTTTGTAACAGCTGTTTAATTTTGAATAGCCTTTTAATTTAATGGATAACCGAATCAGGAGCAATTAATACGTTTGTCCGTGGTTTGGAAAATGCACCACAAATATCTTTGTTTTTAGTCGCTTGAAGTATTAAAGATTTGTATTCCATACATTTTTAATATGTTTCATAGAACCATACTAGAAATCTTTATGCTCTGAAGTTTATCGAAATTTATTTAATAAATAATTTGGTCAGAATTTGCTTTCGGTAATAATTAAAAATTCTCTGAGTTTAGAAATTTGTTGAGTCCGGGCTCTAACTTCTAATTTAAACGATCCCACTTGGCACTGTCATTTACCGTATCGATCCCTTTGATATGGGCAGAAGGTATACGTGATATAAACCATATGGTGTTCGTTGAATAGGAACCATGGGGTTGGTACGACCTGGAAATAGGAAAACAAGGGTAAGCCGGTGCAGTACAAGTTTACGAGCAAATTACTCGCGTTCTTGTTATAAGTTGGTACAGCCGAGGCTGGAGGTACACCTGTCTCATCCCTTATTTAGAAACGTTTACATTATACGAGAGACACATCAAAGTGAGCTACTTATAACATTTAAACTTTAGTCATTTTCAACCACGTGATATATGAATCATCTTTGCTTAACTTGCGTGTAGTATTTGTGACGATTTCACCCCAAACGAAAATACAGTATATTCTGACTTTTTATTCGATTCATTTAAATAATATATTTTCGATAAAAAAAATACAGATCTTCCAACTTTTTGATCGCCATAAACCATTTTTGTTACACTGGCACCGCTGGGGTCAACCTGACCCGGGGAATATCTTTATTTATTGCCGCAGTATACCTGTCGAATTGGTTCTTACCACCAGTGACGTTTTTATAGACCTCTGGAGCTCGAAATATAAACCTTCAATACCCTCGAATCCTGCAAGTCGAAATTCCATAAGACAAATTTTTATGATTCTTAACCCTGCAATTCGAAATACGAATTTAGGAAACTAAACATCTATTGTCAGACTTCGTTTTCTGATATAAGAAGAAAGAAACACGGAATAGTATAATTCTGCAATAAGTGTAGGTATGTAATAATACTAACTCATGTGATAAAGGCACGAAGGAGATGGCCAGGCTAAGATGCGTGAACAAAGAGAGGGCAATTAGGTATTGGGAAGTGGAGGACAGGAGGAGATGCGAGCTGTGTGGGGTGGAGAAGGAGACGCTGGAACATTTGGCTGGGCGTGCGTGAAGATGAGTAGATGGCCAGGAAGCATAAAGAAGCTACTGGGAGACGCAGGGAAAGGTAGAGAATCGGGGAAGCAGTTGGGGGTGAGAATGAAAGAGAGGAGGATAGAATTGGAGGGAGAAGGAGGTTAGGAAAACCAAAGAAACTAGGCAATAGTAGCGATAAGATTTTGTAAGGGACTGTAAGATAATATATATTAGTATGTAAGTTAGACAGTAAGAGAATGAAAGATGTATAGAGAAGAATGTAGTGAAGGTGTGGCCGCAAAGCCGAAAGGCAGGCGGCGAATTAAAGTATTATTCTCATTAATACTAACCCATGTGCAAAATCTCTATAAATCGAATTTTCGTTCATTACACCCTCTCTTACGCGAAAACTTCGATAAGTCGAAACCCCTAATACACGAATCGAAGGTTTCTCCGCCAAACCCTTGTGAATCGAGTTATCGAGGTTCGTCTGTGCCAAACTATCAGCAGATGTACTATTGTACAATATACATTTCATTGTATCGTCTCATTAAACTAAAATTTACGGCAGTAACAATGAATCATTCGATCTTCGCTCCTCGATCGCCATCGCGAATCATCGCGCGCCGCGTTTAATGGCACGAATTGAAACAGGCCATCGAATATTTGAGTCGAAAGTTGGCCAAAGTGTCCGGTTTTGGCGCCTTAGCACGGGACACGCCATTGACTTCGAATCGATTTGTCTCGCACGTCCGCACGAAAATTAACGGCAGATGCGCTCGTGCGATATAACGGGTGTACGAATGGTCCTGATCAAACGGACCATGTTTCCTCCTTTCGCCGTTCACGGAGAGTCAATAGCATTCGTAATGGAGCGGTCTGTGTCCCGGTGCATTGTCGTTTTCAGCCTCCTATACCCTGGCAAATGAACAGTTTTGTAGAGCTAGGTACACAGACCGCCGTCTGCCCATGTTTCGAAAATGAACGCGCGTTGTTCGTCGTCGGAGGTTACACACAGGCCAGGCTATACTACAAACCTGTATCACCGATAAAGAGTTTCGCATTAGAAAATATTTTCAAAAAGACGGAAACTCTGCTTGCGGCATAATTAACACTTGCAATTAGCCAACCTAAATGGGGAGATCTGGCCGCTTTGAAGTATGTACAGTCGCTGCATGACAGCGCGTGTGCTCGATCTTGTTTATTTTTTCTTTTGTTATTACTCAGTCCTGAAATAGAGTTGTTTACAATTGCTTGGATACCTTTTATGCTGCTATAAAACATAATTTTTTAAGAAAATCTGTTAAGTAAGTTCCGTTAAAGTTAATAAAAACAGTTATAGCTCTCAATTGAAACTAAATAAAGTTGTACAAGGTATAAAAAATACCGTTAAAAATGTTAGAGTGCGATGATAAAAGCTTGAGTGAATTGTATTATACATGGATACAGCGTCAGACTGTTCTGAAGATAGCACTTTTAACACGCGTGATAATGTGTTTAGCGACAATGGGGGTATTATTGTTCCCATACGTTAAGGTAATCGTCGAATACTTTAAACTACCAAAAATAGTTATTATATATTTTGAATTTCATGTTTTGTATAAACTACATGCAATACAATATCGTTCCCACCAAATATAATTTATTCATTACACTCAGTTTTATGTGTTCCTTGTCTTTCAAGTAGTAAATACTGGTCTGCGTGACCTGCGAAAAATGCCCTTTCTTAGGGCGGAGAGGGTGAAAAGGGAAAAAAGAATTTTCCAACAAATTTTTCAGCATTCCTGAGATATTTTACAAAAAAGAAAATCCTCAATTGTTTTCAAGGGCTGATTTCACCCCTTAAAACCGAGTTATGGCACGAATAGAAAATAGGGTTGTATTACGGACGACATACTGTACTTGTATGCAAAGTTCCATAATTTTCTGGATCTTCGGGTTGCCTAACCTTCCTTGTACGTGTTAAATTGAACAATGAAAAATAATCCCAAGTTTACACACGCGAAGGGTTATTTTAAAAATTGGTGCAAGATATGTATATCTATGCGCAACAATTTTGTTGCACTTCTAAACCCTTTGTACACCGATGCAACTTTCGAGCCTCGTGCTCGACATTATATATTTTCTAGATAACAAGATAAATTCGTGTTTTTCCGACCGAAATATTATTTATACTTTCATTAATATGACCGTAATAAAATTATTTGCAGAAAACGTACATATTTCACCAAATTTCCTGTACAATTTATTCGACGATAAAAGACTTGCGAATAAGTAAATAAACAAATTCGTTCCTTTCTCCAGAGGGCCCGTCTACTTTGAGGAACACGAAAACCCGGTCTATTTGTTTGCATCTGTCCACTGCCCGCATCTCTTATTCCATTGCAAATAACAGCCTACCAAGTTACACCCGACGTATATATAATATTAAAACAGCAAAGCTAATCGCTTACCATAAACTATTGTACTCGGCAGCATTCATTTACCCAGCTAATTCCCCATTCATTCGAACCAACGTATCTCCACTCCCAGTAAACACTACCAAACCACTCCTCAACATTCCATTTACCCGCAATATCAACCCCAACCCCCGCTCAGATTTCAGAATCCCATTTTCCACTGTCGCCATACCCATGATCACGCGACGTTTCACCTTTCGTACGCGTATGCGTATACGTACTTGAATAGCCCTCGAATAACCCTCAGGTAGACGTTCGACAGCTGCGCCTGGCGTCGCGACGTTCTCGGAACGTGTGGCACACGCGAGCAACTGGAAAAATTTCGACACCACTTCCTTGGCGAAGGGAGATCCTTCTGTGCTAAACGCATAAGGGTGGCGGGTTTATTTTCGTTTCGATTTCACGGAGTCGTCACCATCTGTAGACATGGCTAATTGGAGCTCCCTTTCGTTTCCGCGCGGCTGTTTCAGAGTATGTATTTCTGGTATGCTTTGAACGAATAAGTGGCTGAAATAGTCGACGAGTCGGCCTCCACTCTGTTGCTTTCCTTCTGTTTAATTTTTGACGCAGGAAGGTTTGCGAGATCCGCAACTGATATTTAGCTGCTCAGGCTTTGGAATAAACAGAATGATCTATTATTCTTGAAGCAATGAATATTATTACTAATCATAATTTTTAATAAATTTCATTAATTTCATTGTATTCGAAAGTAATGGACACTTAGAACCCAAAATAGATTTTATAAATATCAATGTGAGGAAATTCATTTTATAGCGAACGAACAGCTTATTCTTCAATCTGGACCACTGTGCATCGTTGGCAAATATATGTGTATATAGTTGATCTTATTGTACCTCGCTAAATCGCATGAATATTTGATGAAGTTGATAAACTATATTGATGGTAGGAATGGAAACTGTAGTTCTGTATTTAAGTTTTGCTTGTATAATTAAGCGAATCGAAGGGAGGGTCAGTGGAGTGCCCCAGGTGTTCGTATGCAACTGTTTTAAAAATGGACGAGGGAATAGCAAATGGAATATTTAGACTTAAGAAATATGTACATAAACCTAAGTGCTCTAAATTCAGAAATGTGTTAGGATGCAGATATGCATTTATGCTTGTTTGAACGACTGATTACAATTCCGTTACGTTGAATTAATTCAGTCCAAAAGTAAAATTAGTATCTTATAGTTGATATGTTTAATGATATGTATCATAATTTTCCTTGTTCCTTGGTAAATTAAATTTCCGGAATGAAAATTTAAGTCACACTAGCTGTTTTTTCAATATTTCACTGCGAGTGGAATGTTAATATTAAATCAATTCAATATCTTCTCTGAATGTCTGGCTATTTAAATATGTATTTCGTACAGTATCTTGCCACGCAACGGATAAAGTTCGCAATAAAGTCTGGTCACTCTGACGATACTACTTTAAGCAGTTATTATTATCGCTGGTTATACGCTGTTATTGCTATACACTTTTTCCTTTTGCTGCCCAGGGCATCTGTCCAGGAAATCGATTGAGACTCCTGGTTGGCCAATATGATACAGGGGGTTGTTTGGTTGGCAGCAGGCCTGACCTAACCATTTCTGAAGACGGTATACAGAGGCATGGAAAACGGCGTAGCTGGCACGTTCAGCCGAACAGGGTGAGTTATTCGCTATACGATACTATTATTAAATCCATGGGGCACAGAACATTTCTGTAGTATGCGTTGGTACACTCGTTTTGTCAGAGAGGCAACATTGGAAATTTGACCAGAAGACCAAGTGCACGAAATTCGCCAAATGGAATTTCCAAATAAAACGGTACATAGCATGTACACGCAAACGTATAAAGCATACTCAAACAAACACAAAGTGGACGGTGCTAAATCTTCATTGTCACGGTTTTGCTTATCTTGCAAATTTTCTTATTCTGAATACAGGACTGAGGCCATGAGAGCTTTAGATATTATATTTTTGTACTATGGTGTACATATTTAATTTCACTAAAATTAAACTAAATCTTCCTCAACGAATGTCCTTTTCCTTCGATAAAAATAACTGTTTTGTGAAATAATTGTTCACATATAAAAGTCTACGGGCAGAGATTTCCCACGTTACTTTTGTTGCCGCTCAAAAATTCTAAATAAAAGACACAAGACAAAGAAACTCGCAGGTTCGTCATATATTTTTCAATTCCAACTACAATGAACTCGTTTTTTATACACCACGAATTAAAAATCCAGGCGCCACTTTCGTTCCATTTATTCGCGTTTAATACAGGCTAATTGCAGTGCTTAGCCCGCACACAATAAATGCGATTACACTTTTCAAACAGGTGAACGGATCCACTGTTGTGAACAGATTTGTAAGTCACGGCACAGCAGCAAATAATATATCCAGCGTAATCTATTTGTTATCAGTTATCACATCCTCATTAAATTAACGCGTCCAGAAAAATCAGCGAGCAAGTCTGTCTATTCTATTACCGCATAATTAAGAAGCAATGCCGAGTAAATGCCAACTCCCGGAAATACGCCCAAAATACCTGCCCTTATAATTTCCCCGATTGTTCACTTAAAAACTCATTGTCGACGCGACTAGCCCCTTCAACTTCGATTAATCATTCGATTCCTCGTTCCTCGTCGAGCACGTGCTTTATCGACGCGCAGCTGCCATCTAGCATTAATTTATTCGCGTTTTGAAAAGACGTAGAAATTCATAAAGTCCACCCTGTGCACTCCACCCTGTCCCATCGATCCACTTTATACTCGAAACGCGGTGCACAATGGCGCCGGCAGAGATTCCATTGTGTTGGCCGCAAACCCCCATCGCACCCCCTTATGTCGGCCCCGAGCCCCGTACAGACGGAGAACTGTCAAAATCAGCTGACTAGCAATTCGTTTGCACTGTGCCTGCCATTGGCATAGCGTAGCATCTGTCACCCGTGCCAATTTAACGAAATGAATACCGCAAAGCGGATCGATTGGTTTTGTGCAAGCCTCGATTCTTTGCCGAGCAGGGCTCGTTGCGCGAGGGAAATGAATTATTCTTCGTATGGAACATTATTCGGGGCATAATTTTCGATGCGAACGAGTCAAACCTGTTGGTGGGGGGCTGCTATACATTTCTCTGAAGTTTAATCTTAATTGAGAGTCGTGTTTAAATAATTTATTTCGAGCAAGCTTGAACAAACCAATTTTCTAAACTTTCTTTTATGAAATACTTCCGAGATTCACCTGGATTCGCGCTAATTTTTATATACACATGTAGAATAGGGTGTGTAGTTTATGTATTATCAAATTTGGCGCGCCGGTGCCTTAAAATGTGAGGTTTTCGAGAGATCGGTTTGCTTTGGTCACGATATTAATTAAATCTAATTCAGAGCTGAGGCTTTAAAGTGGAAAGTAAATATACGCTTTCCAAGAGTGAAATTATTTAACAGTTAATACTTATCGCGTTTGTGATTCGTGTTATGAGCAAATTTATTTATTTGTTAAATCCTCGGTATGAAAGTATGGAGAGTTTCAATGGCAAATATATTTTTAATATAAACGTAGTATTACTCTGATGGTTATTGTATTTATCATTTCTGAATTCCGAATCGAGTTTCGCTGAATATCTATTGTCAGTTTCCTAAATGTTGCATTAGACGAGCAATTAGTCACGATACGATTTTAACGAATTTAAAATCCATAAATCTTCGTGCAAAATATGCAAATCTTCATCGGTAATTTCCACGTGATACATAAATTTGCAATTTCGCGTGAATTATTGAAACGGTCGTAAAGTACGATGTGCTAAATATGTAGAAACGCTCGTGATTAACATTCTATATATTCATTTCGCTTGTTGGTTAGCATCTGTCATGTATTACGTAATGAAGATGTCTGGAAACGAATGATGAAAGCAAATGTTGATTTACGTCGAACGTGTTTGAGTTGCGAATCAATGTACATAGCATACTTGAAGACATTCAACGGGAATGCCCCTTCTACCAGTTCTTATTTAACACTAAACGTGCCGGTACTTTACACATACTTATTCTTACCATAAGGGGCCATTTGATCCCTTATGAAATAAACGTTGATTTTTAGAAAAAAATTCTTAATTTATGAAAGGGACTAATTCATTTTAAGTAAATTTTGAAAGGGGTCATTTGACTCCGCTTGGTACGTTTAGTGTTAAACTTAAACCTCTTAAATTAAACAAATTTATAGGTATCTAATAATAATAATAATACAAAAACCAGTATTGGGCCATATGGACCCGAATATAATAATTATAACGGTTAAAATCGATTAGTATTACACGAATTCTGAAAGTGATACGATTTTTTAACATAGTCCCTACCTTTGGGGGCAATAAAATTGTCCACAAATGATTCGAAACTTTTTATAAAATGCTGCGGCAGGTAACTGCCTCACCGGCAAAACAATTTATTTCACGATTTGCAGTTTCGGCAAATTGTATTTCCCCGATCCTCGAGCAATGTTGAATAAAGCATTGTTACAATTTCATCCGGTGAAGTGCTTTTAACAGTGGCCGGTTCCGTCCTCCAACATTTATACGCGTTGTTCAAGCTGCTTGGTTTCCGATTGTAATATTTGAAGGCGCTATCCGCGACTCCGACAGCCATAACTCAGCCCCCGTTCTTTTATGTGCCGTACATTTTTCCGGAGAAAAGGGCGAGGGGGAAAGAGAGAGGGTTAGGGGGTAGGAATAAAACAAAAGCCTCCACGAGCAAACACTTGTTATTCAAATATCGATACAAATAGCTACGCGGTGAATGTCAAAAATTGTATGCAACATCGACATTTCGAATGGCTAAAGAGCAAAAACATCTACGTAACTGGTTATTTAAAATTAAATTAAATACATATGCATATGTTTAACAGCAAACGAATTGATATAAACGATGACACAGTGTATATGTATTGACCAAACCATTTTCCCGGACGAAATCGTGTTAGAGTCCGATTATGTGAACCCCTGCAGGGTTTCAATCATCTGGACTCTGGACTATGTACTTTTAAATGTAACTTGTTTTTTATATGAACACTTACAACAGCTAGAGTACAATTCTAGCTCCATATTTTTCGTAATTAGTCAAAAATAAATTTATCTTGGCAACAAAATAAATCGAGGCTTAATTAATTAATACGTAATAACTGTTCTTGCAACTTTATTACCAAAACAAAGTTCTGCGTGAACGTGACGCAGAATGTGAACACAAAACCATAATTAGTGGGGTGAAATCAGTGAACCGCTATGACATGAACTGCTTGTCCCCCAACCCACAACGGGTCTGGATAAATGGAATTCAATAACCGCTCGCCCCAGTGCAGCGTGTGTGTACATATGAAGAAGAAAATCAATTTTCCATTAAAATATTTCTATTTACATGTGATTGATATGGCAATTATATTTATACACTAGAAATTTAATTTTTAACATGAAACAATTTATTCAAATATCTTATCCAATCCAACTATTGGTGTCATGAAAAATCCGCGCTTTTCTGAAAAGATTAAACGATTTAATCTAGAAACGCCATGTAATTATTTTACCTGCACAATATTGACAGACGTTTAATAATCTTTTCTCTTCGAGCTTTGACATCCTAAGACTAAAACAGGAGCAGATTCGTTGGAATCTGCGGGGAACTACAGAGTAACCACTGAAACGCATTACCAACAATCTTATACCGAAATAAATCCTACTGAAGCGTAATAGTGGCAGTGAAAAGGGAAGAGTAGACAGTAAGAAACTACATATTTCCTTTTCTCCCCTATTCCCTTTGAGACGCAAGAAGCAGAGAACGAGAACATAGATTCGCAAGTCCAAGTTTCTTGTCGGGGTTGGCGTTTCCTCCAGTTCCCCGGTTCCTCCTCTGCCTCTTCATCTTCATCTTCATCAACATCTTCTTCTTCTTCTTTCACCTCCTCTGTTTCTCCGGTCTACCACGCTTTTTGCCAGCAAAGATCCGGACGAACGCGTCTCTGTGCCCGCATGTGCGTCGACAGAAATACGAGCGACGCCGGCTAAGGGTCAACGTTACGCGAGTCAGCTTCCTCGAAATTGCCTCATCACGACGGAATTGTTGGCCAGGTATATACCGCTGCAGGTGTCTCGGGGTCGAACCGCCTGAAACGGACCTAGCGGGCTTTTTATTATTTTTATTATTCCACGCCAGGGTTTCTTGCAAGCGGATCCCCCCTGGTATCGCCAGCCAAATCTGTTCCTTCTACGGTATTCCTTCTTTCCCTTTTTGCGGACAAATTGAACTTGCCAGGTGAATTGTTCTGACTCGTAGTTGTTTATGGACGCACGAATGGAAGAATTGATCGGGGTGATCTGGCCGTGTGAATTCGTGGTTAATTAAGGGAATTGATATTTTGGAATTTTCTTGAGCGTTTGTTTGAGAATTATTTGAAAATTGTCAATGCGTCACGAATAAGAAGGCTAGTACATGCAATCGCGGGAAACGAGTATGAAATGAGATGTGGTTTGTTTAAAAATTGCGGTTTAATATCCAAACATTTTGTTCCATTCTTCGCGCAATCGTTCTAAAATAATTGCTTTCTTTCCTTCGAATATTATAATAGTTTGAATGATACACTGAGCGCGAGGAAAGATTATTTTAATATTTCACAACTAAACTACCATATTCTTGTTTTTAGTTTTTGAATTTACTTTAATTTAATAATAGATCCAATGATCGATATAAGCCATGAAATTGAGTGGAAAATTCAGGTATAAAAAATATTCATAATTCGAAAAGAAAATTGAATATTGTTAGTAACAACAATAATAAATGAAAATTTATTAATGCTCGTGGATCAACTTAAGAGCGATCAAACTATTAATATACTAATAAACATAACACGTTTCATATCACCATCACGTATAAATACAATCTTGAAAATATTCAATCGTACTTATTGAATGCTACGAGACCAATTGAAAAATTCTCATAGAACATCACGAACGTTTCGAAAACATATATAGACGCAAATAGTCCGGGCAAAAGTAAAAACTCGCAATTTTTCTACCGGTTACTTTTTTCCACGGTAGCATACCGTTGCACCCTTGGAACGATTTACGAGAAACCGATCCTGCAGGATACCCTACATGGAGCTTCCCTTGTCTCGTTCAATGCGCAAAGACCACCAGTATCCTTATACGTCCGTAAGTCCAGACAATATCCACTCTCCGACGCCACTTGTGCCTCCTCTTCCTTTCATTTCTCTTTTTCCCTCGTACGCGTTCCGTTTGAAAAGAGCGGTCCTGTGTTCGATCCAACGCTCGATTAGAAATAAACTATTCAACGCGGGCAATTCTAATTTGAACGTCGATTCAGGCTGGTGTATAAGCCTTCAATTTATCGTAGACTATTCGCGGCACGACGCGGGGTGAATAATTTGAAAGGAACTGGTTTGCGACCGGCGTCTGAGCAAACAAAGCAATTTTTTAAATTAAGACGCTTTTTTAGGGGCCCTTTTATAATGTGTAATATAATTAGAGGTATTTCATATCGAACCGTTAAAAGTGCAGAAGACAATTTCTATTTTATAGTTTGCAATTTATTTTGAAGCTGCAATTTAATGTTCAATTTTAATTACCCTATTTTTGGGACCAACACGCACCCCAAATTTATGGGACGATTTTTAGAAAAGAATATTTTATTAGGTATATAAAGATATTTTCAGATTCTTACTTAGGTAATTTCTGTTTATTGTTAAAATAATTCGTACCAGCAATGTTCAGTTCATCTTCACTCACGGTACTATCAGCCATCTCCTTAATGTCACCGTTCGTATTAAATACTGTTGTCACTCCCTTTAAAAACTGCTCCGTCTTCGATTGGGATTACCCTACATACATATCTACATTCACTGTACTGTACTAATTCTATTAACATATTGCGCCAGTAATTGAACTTCGCTAATAGTTTCGATACCGCACAAAGTTTCGTATCTGAATATTACTTTCAGACCACAAGGCGCACTCCAAATTCAAATCGATTTTTCTATGCAAAAAGTTGCGTCTTATGGGCCGAAAAATACGGTAAGTAGTCTAAAGCGCAGAAATTGATTAAAAATTCAATTTGGAATGAATAACTTATAAAAACTTTGCAGGAAAAATATCTGCTTAGTGAGCTGTATAAATAGAAATAATTATTAACCAAGTGAAAGTTCTTCAGTTCCTTTTTACCTTAGAGTAGAACAGGAACAAAACACCTATGTCTGCTGAGAGGACTTCCCACAGAACATGCGACCATAGAACTCCCCCTGCAAACTATTCGTGGGCCGAGTCCACTTGACTATAATTTATGGCCCTAAATGACATGCACTGCTCCCAGTCATTAGGAAGTACACTCTGCGGTTGAACTGGTTAAAAGTCCTCCCAAAAATTGGAACGCCACGAACTTTCCAAGGTGCTGGAGGATCTCCATTATATCTATTGTATAGACACTTCTATAGACACCTAAAATACATAGTTTGGCTCATTTCCTGCAAGTGTTACGAAGGAAAAATCATACTTCATCTCAATTTTGTATTCAACTTTAACACTAGGTTTACGGAACCGCGTCAATTTGACGCATTTCAGAATTCGAAAGACAAAGATTAATGCAGATCCGTTAATATTATATAACTAAATTAATTATATTTCATTTCGAAATTAGGCGAATTAAGTTTTTAAAGAAAACGCGCATTTTTATTGGCAATCGTTAATCCGAGGGTAATCGGTAAAAATAGGTGCTCGAACTTGTCCGTAAACCTAGTGTTAACACTAGAACTACCGATACATTTTGGTATTATTCAGATAGCATACGTTAGACAGATTATGAACACGAAAATCGTTGAATGGACATTAATAGTCATTCTGTCTTATTAAAACTCATCATAAATTGCTACAACTATACCTACATATGAATTAATAATTCTAAAGCAAGAAATCTGAAACAAGTCATTTTGACCCCCTTGGTAGTTCTAGTGTTAAACAAACTAATATTCCAAGTATATCACACTATATCATATGCTAGGTATATAAGTTATCTTTTTATCAATATATGTAACAGTCTTTGCCGTACGACGAGGCGCATCATTGTATTAAAATGTTTAATTACCCGCGGCACGAAGTACAATATATTATTTACCTGTGCCTGCCAAGTTCGTTTGTAATGCGCGCCGGCAAAGCCACTCTCTATCCTTCAGAGTCACTTTCGGTGTTGCTCCATGATCGCGTGGAGAAACACCCGCACACGTTCCTTCGCGCAGGGGACACAAAGTGGGGTCCCTGGAGTCATCTCGATGGAATGTGCAGGGCGGTTTAGCTCAAAGGAGGGCGGACGCGTTTCATCACGTGCACATATCCATGGTCAGGTTCTGTTTTTCTCTCTGTCTCACTTTTTTTCTCCCCTCGCCGCTCCTCTCTGCATCTGTCTTTATTGACTTCCTTCCTTCTTGGAAAGTCCCCGTGACTCCCCCTTTATCACCGTCTGAAAATCACGCTGTCTGTCCTTGGCGAAGGTCCTTCGCTTTTATTGGTTCGCGTGTTTTTTTTAATAAACCCTTTTTTTCGAAAAATCATTTTCTTACACTCCCTTGAATTTTCCTTTCCTGTTTTTCTGCTGCGCTTCGGGCGAGATGCGGTGAATCGTAATGAGTCACGTGTTGCTGGTTGATGGGGGATTTTGTCTTGCATTTTTATTATTTTGTTTGGTGGTCGATTTTTTTGGAAGGGTGAATAAACTTTGCAGAGACAGGTTGCAATATATGGAGCGAGTACCAGTATGCGATTCGATTTAAAGGGTTGGTAAAATATACGCGAGAATTTACTGCTAAGATTAATTATGACATGAAACTGAATTTCTTTTATATAAATTAATTTTGTTGAACATTCCTTGATGTCTGGGGAAGCGATATTCTGATGTTGACTGAAGAAAGTTTGGATTTTCTAGTTCTTCCTTTATAATTTCGACAGAAGTATTCTAATTAGATTGTGTTGCACATTATACTGTAGGAATATCAAAGTAATTAATTGAAAGGTATTTTAATAAAAACGGGTAGCATACTTTTAATGCTATTTAAATGAATAATTCCTACTGTGCCTTGATAAAACTCAATACTTATCTATTGTTTTTAGTTTTCATAAATTCCTATTGCTAGCCTTACTAACTAAGAAGTACACTTCCCTTAGTAAGTTTTTCAGAAACGAAATCCTGACTCCAACATTTTCTTTTTATTATTTTTCGAATTTTTGTCTTAAGTTATTTATTCTCACGTAAAAATAGAACCCTCAACGTATCCGTCTAACAATCTTCCGTATTCTTTTTCTCTGGTTTCACGGTTTCTTGTTTCTTTTATCTCTGCACTTCTCTGTTCACTTTCGCCCGATTTTTTTTTCCTTCCCCTCTATTTTCCTCTTCAGCTTTTTCTTTTCCACTTTGCCTGTTGATTCTCCTACATGTTCCCCTACAGTTTGTTCCCCTTCTTCACTCGTATGACGAGGTAAAACGAAAGGACTATATTTGAAGCTTAAAATTCCTCAATTAAGTGGAGTTAAGGGGTGCATTAATTGTACAATACCACAAGTTGCTACACGTATAGCGAATAGACAAAAGTCCAATAATATTGTCACGTATGTAATAATTATAGAAAACAAATTTTTTATTACACGTGGCTAACATTATTATTCATGAAAATAAATAACTGTACATTTACTGCAATTCGTGCGATTCCATAAATTATTAGATTTTTCTACAAGTAATCGAAATACTGTTACTCAAACTCGGTTGCATTAAATTACCAATCTGAATAGTTGAATACTTGGTCATGACTGAAAATACAAAAACTAACATTTTTCTTTATTAATGAAATAAAAAAACAATATTACTGTACTTAATATTTGTTACGATACGACCTGCACGATTGTCACTGTGGATAATTCTACGTGGATTCGCGTCATCGATCCGCTTGGAAGAAATTTGGAATGATTGAAGAAACATAGAGAGTTTTGCTTTAACACTTTAACCCACGCCTTCAATATAACTTTCACCCACTGAGCAGAACTGCCATATTCCTACGTTAGCGATCAATGTTCCGCTGTGCCATAACCAGCACACACTTCCTAATATGACTTTTGCAACACTTGCGAACATGTTAATCATTAATACACTTTTCTTATTACCAACAATGAACTCCAATTCGTCCATTAATTCTCCCATCTCTCCGTGAACAATGTTCCCACCTCCATTTGCCAATTATCAACCTCTTAGCTGCGGTGCCGCTTTTAAAAAATGTGCATCCACGCTATGTCACAATGTTCTGAAATGTCTAAAATTTATAAATATGTTTTAGTTATCATAAAAATTTTAATTTAAATAAGGATTGGTAAGTAATTACTTTTCTTGCAACTACGGGTATACTCGTCATTGCACAAAAAATTGCTAATTCTTGATGACGAGTATACTCGTCATTGCACAAAGAAGTGCCAATTCTTCATGACGAGTATACTCGTCAATGCACAAAAAAGTGCCAATTCTTCATGACGAGTATACACGTCAATGCTCAAAAAAGTGCCAATTCTTCATGACGAGTGTACTCGTCACTCATAACTAAGAGGTTAAACGTACGCTGAAAATACCCATAAAATTTGCCGGATACGAAAATCGAGACCATAAAAACCGCGTATCATTGAAAGAATCGGGCAAAGGGAAGCGAGATCTCGTTCTGTCGCGCAGTTATTTTGCCCGGCTGTATGCAACCATGGAGAAGCAAGAGGAGAAACAGGAGCACATATTCACGACGTAGGCGAAAGTGGCTTCGTGCTCCGGCGACGTTAAATAGAATAACCAGATCGTGGCTGGTTCTGCTCCCTCGGTCAGTAACGACCAGTAACGACCAGTAACGTACGCTAACTTCGAGCATTAAATTCACTTTCGAACAACAACGCGGCCGTTGACGTTGCTCAGTTGGGCGATTTCCACCGCGAGCTGCAGCTTCTGTTACGGGCAAACGCGTTACCGGGGTCAAAGCTGCACGAAATTTCACATCGGACGGTGAACAACGCGGGTCTCGCCCCATTACAAAGCCAGTCAAAGAAATAACGCATACAGATATAGAAATGAAACTAAAGAAAAGAGAAGAAAATTGTAACTTTTCAAGATCACTCTCAGAAGTTTATCTTCAGCTCTCAGTGAACATCAATTTTTCTCTCCGCCGACGTACCGTGATACAATCCAGATTGTAAACGTGCAACGAGACACGTCTCGCATCCACCCTCGTAGCCCCCGCCGTTGCGTGTATTTATTCCGCGCCTGCAGTCGCGGAGAATCGAGGCGGGAAATATTCATCGGGGAAACCCTGTATTTTTTCCCCAAAGTTGGATCTAGTTGGCGGAAGCGTGTAAGGGGTGTGCAAACGGAGGAGCGACAAGGGCGAAGCTCGATCGCCGGAAGTGTTAGCGCGTCCTGTGCGATTTGTTTGACAATTTTGCTCGTTCACGCTCGAGACTCCCCCCTTGATTTAACGAAGGAGGCTGGGTACACGTGTATCCACGGACATGTACATAGACCCGAACGGATTCGTCGCCCGCGGTGACGAGACGTTAAAACCGTCACCGCCGTCGCAAGGGCGAGTGTGCAAACCGACGTCGCACCGGCTGAAAATGTCACGGAAAAAGGAACGAGGAGAAAATCTGTGGACGGGTGGAAAGGAAGAAGGGTACGGTGGGAAGAGGAAGAAGGAGTGAAAGAGCGAGAAAAGGAGGAGGAGGTCTGGGCGTGGGCCGAGGTCTTTAACGGGGCAGTATCAATGAACTGCGAAACTTGTTCGCGTGGGATTATCTACTTGCTAGGTAGTAGCAAGATGTTTGACGTGGCGGATAGATCGGTATGAATTGGCTTGCAGCTGGAGCTGCAGCACGCTGGGCGAAAGAGAATACCAATGTGTAGGTATTAGCCCTATGGAACACCTGTGGTATTATTGAGAACGGAAAATTAGATAAGATATCATTCTGTAGATATCGTTCTGAGTATACCTATTACAAACTATGTACCTGTAATCATAAGTCATCTGCTGCTACTCAGGTGTACCCCTAATCTTAGAACTTCGTAACAATTATGACGTATAGCAAAAATATTGCAATATTCTATACGAATATCATTCTCCATTTTCTCTGATCAAACGATTTCAATACCTGTTCGCAAATATTCAGAGACTTTCGCACGTGGGTGATTTCGTTACGGAAACGCGTAGGATCGATCGTAAGGTTTGGTTCGTCGAACACGCACCGATCGCATGTGCTATCTCGAACCATTACGTCATTCGACATGTTATAAATGTTGACCTGATCAACGAGATCGATTGTAACGTAACAGGTAGCTTTTATGAAAGATACGAACTTCCCCTTCGTTGTCATAATACATCCTGTCACGATAAACGACGAAAATATTTTTTCTTTCGTACATCTCTTTGATCATTTCTTTTCTTTTTTTTTAATAATTGCACAATAATTGTACTCTGATCTGACGTGATTATCTTCAGTTTAATTTTGTCTGTTAAAGGCGTGTACAATTTTTTTCACTAATTCGTGACTAAGCATGGAACAATAATTTTATCTCCAGGGAATTCTATCCTTTTGTTGCTTCATTGTACAGTTATTTTTAATGTCTATATGTAGAAAAGTAATTTAATAGTAACTTTCACCAATATATCAAGAATTTGGTGTACTTGCGAAATTAATTTTCTCTGTAATAGAAAAGATCGTGCTAATTGAAAATTGTTCGAATGTATAGAAACTTGAAAATTGCTAGACGATATTCATAAAGAATTTTGTAATGCTAATGTGTAGTTATAGAGTATTTGCACAAACACGATTTATAGAAGATATTACCTTAACCACGTAATATTGTTTCCACTGTGAGACGCTTGCATAATTATACTTTCACGCTAATAATATATTGGTTTATTAAATTCTCGTAGAAGCAGAATGCATTGAATCGTTATTCAGACATCTGCTTTAATCATTACTGTTTATTCTTTCTCCGTTAATTATAGCATAAATTTAATCTGGATTATGAAATACCCTTTTATACAAGGCTGAATGAAAAGAAAACAATACTGTTCTCGCGGATATTCACAGAGGAGCTTTAATTGCACGTACATGAAAAAAGTCCGTTAATTATGAAGCGAATAAAAATTGTATTCGTCATTGAAACATATTACCTTTACGGCTACCTGGACGCTTAAATGAACTTGCTCCTCTCGCATGAAATAGCTGGAAATGTGCCGATTTTACAATAGCTATTATAGAACACTTTATTTACTATAGCATTAAACAACTACCATTGCAAATATTCGCGTATAAAAGTTTAAGGGTGTTTCGTTTATCGTTTTTCTCACGGTTAAAGCAGATCAATCGCATTAGTCACACACTCCACCCTAGTTTCCCTCAATTCTAATTTCCTGACTCTTTCGACACGATTGCACAGCCACACGTGATAACTCGGAATCGATATTCCGTGTTTTCCGGCTGGGAAAGAAAAATTCTCAGAGGAGCACATTGTGAAGGATAAAAGTCCGCTGTCGTTGAACCGAACCATAAGTCCTGTACAAGTTTCATCATGAGGAATGAGCAAACGATAATCCACGTAGAAGTTCAAATGCCTATCGTTATGTATGATGCCAGCAAATACCTCTAGAAGTTATATTTTTATTTTAAAAAATATGCATTGCCTTTTCGAGTGCGTAATCCGCCTCTGACAAATTGTCTGTATTAAAAATAATTGTTTAATGAATTTTCTGAAGTAAACAATTTGGTGCACGGTTTTATTAGTTTTAAAATCATTTATTTAATTTCAATTTCTTTGTTTGATGCTTGTTGGATATAATGATCAGCTTAGAGCAAAATGTGACAGTCGCAGGGGGATATTATGTTGGTGATTCTAGGATATTACATGGTGATTTACGTTGATCTTACGCATATCTTGTACTCTGCTTTAAAAAGGTTTGAAGCTTTAAAAAAATCTAAAGCTCATACAAAAAGTAAATAAAGTTATTTGTACCTTCTTAGTACCTACAGTTTTTTAACTGTACAATAATAGAGATCTATTTTATGAGAGTTTTCTATTCCACGAAATAAAAATATATTATGTATCTTATTTAGAGAGCTTAAGATATCTCGCGAGGTAGATATTCTTCTTCAACAGATAACGTGACATTTTCATAAATATGAAACACAGTTTCCCCAGCTCATATCTCTCCTACTAATAAAAGGGATTCCAATAAATCAAGATTCGAACAGCAGATATCCTTTTTATGATGGATACAATGTAGCACACATTACTGAAAACATTAATCCCGCGATCATTTTCTCTTTACACTAAGAATTAAGGAAACGAATAAAAGTAACCTAAAACACAAATGAAAAACGAAATTAAAATTTCACTTCTACGAGGGCTGATTAAAAAGTTTTGAAGACTTTATTGCAGTGGAATCTCTCGTTCGAATCGATCAAAAAACGTCGAATCGATCTCAGCATAACGAAATGGTCTCCAGCGCTTATTAAGGCGATAACAAACGACGTTATCCAGGAAAGAACCGATGGCAGGGAGAAGCTGTGCGCCATGTTAAAGATCTTATTATCGGGCGAGGCAATTTACATGAGGTTTTCTCCCTTATCTCGGCCCGGTGGGCGCCACCTCAAGACGCGATTCAAACGAGCAGACTTTTTATATGGAAAACGCCCGTTAAGGAAGGGCGCAGAATTATACGAAGACATTTAGAGATACGAGCGAACACTGTAGGCGTATCTCTGTGCTCTGTGTTCCGTTTTGACGGATATTTTCCGCGTGGAAAATGCCCGAACTTCTATCATTTAGATAGAACACAGTTCTATTATGCGGCATTTGGCCATCGAATTAGGATCATTTCACAATATTTTCCATACTTCTAGTAAAATTGAAAATCCCGGGGGAACATTGATAATACACGTGTACGTGTGTACGTCTTAAAATTCAACTTTTTAAATATTACAGGAGTACCTTAACATTTCCCCCTGTGTGCTGATGAACGAGTGCCTGGTTAGGACTTTATTACATTGCATAATGTTTTGAAGATTGCTACTCGCTTGTTAATATTTGGAGATTAAAATTGTATATATCGATTGGAATGTTGGAATAAGTTGTGTTACATAAAAAATGTTTCCGTAACTATTTAAAAAATAGTTCAAACGAATATTCTGATAAAAAGTTATGAAATACTTGTATAGTCGTTTCGGGTGAAAATTCGCCGAAATACTACAGCCACTGTTATGAGCACCGCACACACATCTTGTTAACACGTTCGTGGACGTGAATGCAATAGCGTTCATTGTAATTGTGATGCAAAATTACATGAATGCTACAACATTCAAATGATTAATAAAATAATCATCTATCTATTTTTGTATCTCATTGAAATTCTTATTGCCCGCGAACGTGTTAAGTATAGTTGCTGTTTCATTTGTTTGACAATATTTTAGAATCTACGTGCACAAGCTATTACTCTCAAATGTATAATTCTTCCAAAACATACACATCCATTTATATTCATTTTATTTTCATCCGTATTAACCTACGTCAATCCGAGTGCAATTTTCTACGCCTACTTACCGGTTAAGTAGAAAATTCCGTTCACTCCAGCCAAGCCTTCCACTGCCATTTCCCGAAACGCGAACATTCCCATCACAGAGTACACTCTGCTCGTTCGAACATTTCTATATAAATTCCACGTTCTACTTGAAGACACGGGCATTTCTCACGCGAAAAAGTCCGGCCGTTTGAAGCGACCCACCCTATCAGCGCATTTCCATTCGAACGAATCCCGATCGTGTTTCTTTTCCTTCGCGCAGCGGCTCGAGAGATCGACTCGACGAGATGCATAAATTGCTCGCGAGTCGGAAAAGTAATAATTAAGCCCGCGTATAATCGGCGAAGATCGCCGACGAGGCTCACGGGTGTTCTCGGCTCGTAAAGCATCAAGGTGGATGATGCGAGCGATCGACATTCTCGTTCGAGATTGTCGCTCGAGATAGAAGAGATCAGACGGGACAGGGTGCTGGTTGCAGAGGGATTTTTACCGTCACATTCATGGCCGCCGTGTGCAATTACTGCCTCGTGAAAATATGGCGTCCACCCTTTTACACGATGAACCACGCTCCTTTTCCGATCGCCGGGGAAAATGATTGGACCGTGGATGGGGATGGAAAATGCCACGCGAAACGCAACGATGCCGATGATGGGTGGGTCGGTGATGGGTGGAAGAAATGGATCAAGGGGTGGGGAAATTTGGGGCGGCTTATGGCGGAGGATATTAAGGGTGGATGGTGCATTTTGTAATTTGACGCTTTATGGAGTTTATTGCGGGTTCGGGGAGAAGTATTTTAGAAACGATGAACGGGATGGCGCGAAGAGGGATGAACAATTTAGAGCGGGGATGGTATTAATTAAAATGAATGGAGATTTTCAACAGAGGGGTTGGTTTGTAGTAAATTTTTGCAGGATATGTATGTGAGACGTATGTGAAATGGCGTGGCGCATTGGCGTGGCGTATCCCAAGAAGTTTTTAAGACAGGAATTAACGCCAGAAAGTTTTTGTAATCCCTTTGTCCTCGGGCTTGTAACATCCTAGCTGATTTACATTTTACGAGAGCCAAATTAGTGAAGTAAGCAGGTAGAAGAAAATGCTTTTTTTGCAGGGGAGGAATACTCGACAAGTTTTGGACTTAAAATCTCGGGTAAAAAGTTCGTAAGGGGCCGATTTAGCAAACCCATGATTTTCCTCGAGAATAATTTCCGAGAAGGTTGTCAGTTAAAAGGGTTAAATATTCTAAACGATCCTCGTAGTGATTTATGTAAATCCAGTTATTAACAATAAACACTTTGAAGCGCTTGAACTGTGACATTTTTGGCGAAATGTTTATCACGGGGTGAAAAATAGGTTTGATATTGTGATAAACGATTTTTGAGACGAGATATTTGGGCCAATAATTCCGACCACCTTTAATATCTCTGCTAGTATTGGACATATGAAAAAACATTATTTATTGTTTTCTAAGCAGAAGCATTAAATGGCATGCTGTACCTTTAAGTCTAGTAAAATAACAGGTGTTTAGATGATTTCAGCGACACCTGTATACACCTGTATTAGAGCACGTGCTACAATGATACCCTGTTATCTATTATCGAATGATCTACTACATATTAGGTGTCGTTGAAATAGTATAAGCGCGTTTTATAGGCCACCCTTTATAATTATTACTATTATTATTATTATTATTATTATGGAATAATGCAATTAACGGGCAGTGCCTTTTTTACAAACGCATACAGCTAGAACAGACATAATTGTACACTATTAATGTAGTGATACACATATACATAATATACAATATGCATAAACTTTGTACGTATTTGTTACATCCACTTGTTATTTTTCACTGGAGGAATAATTAAGCGATCTTCTATTTAAATATTTCACACATTGACAAAAAGAACACAGTGCTGTAAAATATTAATCACAACAGAAAATGGATAAAGCACAGAAATCATTTATTATTCATCAGAATATTTCATCTTCATCTCAAAATCATAATGCCCACGACTTTTCTTGCATTTCTAATCTATTACTTAATTCCACAGGATTCTGTGTTTTTATTGTATCTTTCTTAAATCGTATCAAGTTTCCCTGAAACCGCGTAAAACTATGTAACATCAATTAGACGAGGTATTACCTATGAGAACATCATATAGAATAGAAATCCCCTGGAATAACCATAATTGTGCGTTCACGGAAGCATGCAGCACGAGCCTATCGCCGACCAACAGGCAGGCAAGTGGCACTCAGCCCTTAAACAATACTACTGTCAAATTCACCTTCGGCTCACCCCTTAACCGTACTCGGTAGAATAAAAAAATCCTTATCACCTGCTCAGACAGACCAAAGGTCCTGCTCGCGCAGGCAAGATAGAGAGAGGCTCCTTTCACGTTTCCATGGAAACCGTCTTTCTATCTCCTCTGTTTCTCTTGCCCTTCTCCCTCTCTCTCTATCTCTCGCTCTCCACCCATACACCCCCCTTGCGTATCTCTTCTTCTCCTCGTTCCTCCTTTCTTCATCCATCTGTCCTTTTCTCCTTCTCCCTCTTGCCCTTCTGATATTCCATCTTCCGTCTACCTCTATCCACCCTCATCTTTCCCCCTTCTCCATCCCCTCTCGGCTCTCTCATTCTCTCGCGTGCATGGGGTAATACGCCTTTCACCGTTAGCGCCGCGACGCCGGTATCGACCGACGGGCACCCTCCTCCCTGCACACTTGTGCCAGGCCAACCGTCCACCCCCTTTTTCACTTGGAAACTACCCCGCGTCGCTCCACCTCGACTATCCAACCCCTACTACGCGCCCACTACCATAGTACTATTCGATTCATGCCGGGAAAGAACGGAATTGTGGGATCGCGTGTTGCTTTAATTCACGGACGCAGCAGTATCATGCAAACGACGCGACGCGGCTGCCTCCATCTTCTCCATACTTATGCCGCACTTCACCCTCGATTACTTCTTCTGTACATTCTTCAGTCAGCTGCCATATGCTTTGGATATCGATATACAGCGAAGAGCAAAACTGCGCGCATCGTTGAGTCTAACTTTTGAGCAGAATATTGTTTGTTAATTAAGTATATGAAACGTAGGGAGATAAGTATATTGACCAGACTACTGTGATTCCTTGGATGTGGATATAGAAGCAAAGTGCAATACTTTATCAATCACAGGCTTTTACGAGAAATGTATTTGTTTATTTCAAAATGTATTAATTTACAAATTAATCTGCCGCGTTTCTTCCAAAGTAGATTTCGATAATACTAGATCATTAATACCACTTGAATTCTTTAAAAGGACATCGAATTTGTTCCGACACGGTTTCTCCTACAGCTTCTTATCAAAATCCTTCGTGCCCCAGAAAACAACAATATGTATTTCTTCCTCCAGACTCGAGGTAAACGAAATCTTCACCGCCTTTTCCAGCCTATTTCCCTCTCTGTTCGCGATCCGAAAGTTCTTTTGGCCCCGGTTTTATCGCTGGTAATCCGGTCCGAACCTATCGGATCCATTCAAGCGTTTCTATAAAACGGTTCGCGAAAGTATTATCTTCTTAAACGAAAGGACCCCGCGCAGAGAAGAAAAGTTTCATCGCATCCTCCATTCCCTCCCGGTCAAATCGAATCCTCTGGTCGTTATCAGTTTCTACAAATGCAAACAGACGCTTTCTTCCGTGAGCTTTCAGCCTACAAGTATTCTGTTGCTGCTAGAAATATTCCTTCCAGGCGATCACACGTAACAGAGGAGGCTTCTTCTCTCCCGTTTATGTATTTCGTTCGCCTGAGCTTTTGGTTGCGTGTTCCAAGGATGAAATACTAGTCGCGTTACCGGGGAACGAGTTTCTGGAAGAGAAAACAGCTCGACACGATATCTTTTGAAGCACGTCTCGTCCTTGGCGTTTCCCTCGATTTCTGCTGGTTTTCGTTAACGATCGGTTCGAAACCTTCGCGAAATCGCGTCGAGCGAGTTTCGTGTCGCGTAAAAAGGGGTAATTAGAGGTTGGTCGCCGTTTAATTAACGCGCGACAACCGGCCGGGATGACATCAGCGTGGACCTGCGATCCGTAAGAGAGCAGATAGACGTGGTGAGCGGCGTGTCAGAAAATATGAAAAGCGAGCTGCGATAATTATAGAACGTGGTCTTTATATTAATTGGAGGGATCGTAATGGACGACGATTGAGGGAAGCTTAACGTCCCGATGTTTGTAGGAGTAATATTTAATGTCAGGGATGTTGATCGTGATTTATTCATATATTCATGGCATTCGTGTTATCCTTCTCGGTAAAGTGAAAGATGTATTACTTTTTCAGCAACGCAAACGTGTCCTGGTAAAAGTGTTCAACCTGTGAATTAATTTTTGATGCGCTTGGGCAACAATCTGCTACTCTGTGACGGGTGTCTAACATTGTGTAACGATCAGGGTCGAACGAGTAATTTTCCTACTAATGTGTGGACGATAAAGAAACATTGGGAATATCGATAAAAAAAGTGGCGAATTCGTTTTCTTCTTTTAATTTAGGCTACGTTCGTCATCACTGGCATCATCGCTGTCGCGAAATGAAATTGTACACGCCGAAATGATTCCAGAGTGAAAAGTCCAAATTTGCCCATCTGGAGCTGTACAATGAAAATGTTTCTCGCGTAAGGATATACGCGATTTTAACACGTTCAGCAGAAGTTTGGAAATTCCCGATACAACTTGGTAACCGGGTCAGAAACTTCTGTTTCGCTGTTCAATTACAATGAAACTATCGTGCACAAATTCTTCGTAGTTTCACCTAATTTCCACCCAGGCACGCGGGCACACGCTTCAACGTCAGATTTCAACGATTCACGAGATGCTTGAATCCCAAAAATGATTTCTCCCTCGACTCAATTCGACAGTCTACATTTCTGAAAATTCAGGGCGTTCCACAACTTTTGACCGGGGGTGTACTCCGGAACAATGACTACCCCCGTCGCTCCTGTCGCGTCTGCCGCCGCGTCAAAGAACGAAATTGAACATGCAAATAGATAAAGTGGCACTCGAGGTCCCTGATTCGCCCGGCTCGTCAGGAGCGCACAATGGATGCTGAAGAGCCTTCCGTGGCTGTCTACCGCTCACGTCGCCAGGGAGTTACCGATCCAACGATGTCGTTGATCCTACCTGATAAATGATGAGCAACGCCCAGGAGACACGGTCCTACCCCAACCAGACCTCACGAGCCCTGCACACGCACCTCCCTACGCAAACGCCGCACGCGTGCAACATCTGAAGACGCGTAAATACACGGTGCCACGTTGGCTCGAGGTCGATTGCAAATTCGATCATGCCTCTGCGCGATGCGGCGTGACTCACAGAGGCTCGGGCAATCTCATTAGGACCGGTTTACACGATAATCTCGAGGCAAAACTGGAACGCCGCCTTTCAAGAGGGTGCGTGCGAACAAAGCGGCTGAAACGAGATTATCTGTGATTTTCGACCGCGTCGGGGGGGTGCGGAACTGAACGGGGGGCTAATGCACCGCGTGGAATTAGGTGACGGATGCATTGGGAGGGGTGGAGGGCGGGGGTCGATGTCCGGGAGATGCAACGAGACCTGGAAAAGCGGAAGAGTATGGTATTGAGGGTTGGGGTAGATCGTACGATGCGATTGTATCTCATTGTATCTCATTTGGGGATAATTGTTCTTGTAATTGGGGGTATTATTCGGCTGGTACACATGTTCAGTCTGAAGGAGTGCGCAGTGGTTTTGTTTCTTCGTCGTCTGTGTAGCGTTCGAGCCTCTTACGACATTTGGGTCGATCTGATCCGAAACCCCGGCGAGAATGGTATTTTTTTACTTTTAACACTAGGACTACCAGGCCAGTCGAAATGACTGGTTTCAGATTTCTTGCTATGAAATTATTAACGTATAGGTATTGTTGCAGATAATTTATGATGACTTTCAATAACACAAAATGCCAATTATATACACATATCTCTATTTAATATCCATTCTACCACTTTACGTGCTCATAATTTGTCTAACGTATACTTTCTAAAGTGTACCAAAACCTAGACGTATGTACATATGTATGATATAATTTGTCTTATTGGATAAAATTTTAAAGTTTTTATTAAATAATTTATATGAAAAGGTAATGAGGGATTGAGTTATTTTGACAAGAAATTTCTTATTTCTGGTACATTTACGAGTTCCCTATAAGTATTAAAGTGTTTGGATCAAATATAATATAATCATAGAATTACATTTATCGCGCCCACTTATTTGTGGTGTATTTCCAATTTCTTGCCTCTGTTATCAAACAGTTCAATCATCTGACATTTGCGTTTATTGTTTCCTGTATCCTTCAATGCGATTTCACAGTTACAGATCGTCTTTTATAATAAAACGTTTATACATTGGGGAATTACCATTGATATGCATGTGTTGCAAGATTAATAATCGTCACTTACACGCGAGATAATTATTTCCTCATACTGATTCTAATCGATACATCATTTATCTCCATGATATCTCTTCAAGACTTATATTCATATTTCCTGCATCTCCTGCTGGAAATGGCGTAAAAAGTGTCACATTACACGCTGCACCATATGAATCACGTTCATACCAAGTAATTCACGAAAATATCAGGTCGTGAATCCCACGGATATCCAGAAACGCACGCGAACCATATCGTTTCGCACCCGCCGACCAAAATATCGTCGCCGAAAGATGAAAACGTGAAACGTGCGGCGAAGAACCAGGAGAAGAAGAGAAGCGAAATACAAAAGCAGACAATACCTTCGTACGATACGAGACTTTTGAAAAACAATCCGCGCCCCGATACGTTTCGCAGGCTTTTTTTTCCCAGTCGGTTTCGCGTACGACTGATACGTATCGCCATGGCAACGACCAGGCATGATTGGTGAATGAAATGGGGCTGAAATGATTTGCGGTCGGGGTTCGATCACGATTTATCGATGACTACTTCCCCCGGGGATCGTTCCGGCGAAAGGGGTGTGGCAGCCCGTTATTTCGGGGGTTGGCACGCCGCTCTGCAACGATAAGGACTGACCTACATTCCCGCGGATACTTCTGGCAGGATATTAAGCCTCCATGCAGTCTGCCCTCATTTCCGAGTGATCCACGAATCTAAGAGGTCTAAGAGGTCTTAGAGGTCCCTCGATGGAGGGGAGCCTGATTTGCTTGGGACTACGAGCTTTGGCAGAGTGGTTTTTATGTATGGATGTTATATGACAAAAGCTTTTAGTATGTAAGCGTCAGTTCAACGATCAGACTAATTGTAACTTTATTTTGGGAGGATTCGTACATTATTTCGTCTGCCGGGTCAATATGACCCGAAGACTACCTGACATGCGAATGTGACGGTCTTTTATCAGATTCAGAAATACATTGTCAGAAATAAATGGTTGAAAATGTGGTATCTATTATGTTCATACGTAATCCTCGTTTCTGGTCTTATAGAGCAGAGAAGAACAGCAGGGTTAAATAGTTAATTGGTTCATTTTGTGAAATTGGTCGTGGTTAAGGATACAGTAGCTATCATAATTGTTCGATTGATACAAACGGGGCAGACACTTTACTCCTATATTTAAAGGCGAATATGTTTTCCTTGCTACTGTTTACACAGATGATTTTTCTTTTAAACAGTAATGTTTTAAACTTTTAAACTTGTTACTGTAATGACAGCACCTCTGAATCTTTATTATTCAATTACCACCTAAATTGAATTCAAATATCGTAAATCTTCCAACAGACGTAATATCTACTCGATTATGTTTAATTTGTTTAGTTATTATAACATTTCGATGAACAGAATTCATTAAAGATGTCTACCTTTATCTAATATATTGCTGAGACATTTCATTTATAACCACCATCATTGTATATAAAAAGAAGAAATAAAAACACCTGCAAAGAGATTCCCATTTGATTACTCAATTAATCGTTCTATGGATATCTTTTATTTACCCACCAATTGTTATATTCCATTGCATGTAAAGTGCCGCAAGACGAAGATGTTTCTCATCCATCATAGACGACACACGTAGAAATCACTGAAAGATTCGTTCGTGGAACGTGGAAACTTAATTAACAGGGTATTGCAATTAGATACTCGACGAAAGGAAAAAGTTGAGGAAGTTCCTCGGGGTGTACTTGAAAATCGGGGAATCCGCTTGATTGGCACTCGTCGAGGTAAATTCATTATCAACGCGAGCAGGCCCGTCCTGTTTCAATTGTGGAAGATAATCGACGCTCTATCGCGACAGATTTCGATTTAAAGTTCTCGAAGAGAATTCTCCAGCAGTAAGCAACAGCTGCGCTGTATCGCCCGAGACAATTTTCTCTCGAATGATTTTACGTGGCGTCGTCGTGGAAGTGATATCGTTTGAAATTTTCAAACTTAATTCGTTGCGCCGTGTGTTGAATTTTATGCAACTGCGAACTACTGAACTTTATACCTGTAACGCGGCGAATTGAAGAAAATGATTGTATGTACCTACTGAAAAGAAAAGTTGATTTTCGTTTCTGTTTACAATATATACAGTTAATGGTTAAAGAAAAATTTGTTACGATATTTCCTGTTTAACGAGTACATTTATTTTTAATGGGATTTCAGAATTAAGAATTTTGTAGCATAGTAAAACCGTAAATTGTTTTGTTTATTGATACATCGATGAACTATATAATATCGTGGTTACAAATTACTGATACAATTTGAATGCCATTTATCAAAATGTTGTGTTCTGTATGTTAATTAATGAAGAAAATGGTTTAACGAAGCGGCGAAGAATCGATTTGGTGAATCCATGGTGTTTTCGATGTACATAGTCAACAAAAGGATATATGTACTTAGATTACTAGATATTTAGTTTAACATAATCCTGGTTTTCAGAGCATATTTACGATCTGAATTCGCGATCAAATTTAAATACTAATTTTACCACACATTTCTAACATAATTTTGCAAAATCGAAATGTTTGTGGCTATCTGTATCCATATCAGTGTATGATATATCTATAATAAACAAATAGCAAAATTAAGAAACGATAATAGATCGAAATTCCATTTTATCATACAATCAATTTGTTAATTGCCAATGATAAACATTTGTATTTATCATTCCATCGAAGTATCCGATTTGCAAAATATTTTAGATATAAACAGATCAATTTTAAACGAGTGTGCGCACGTTATACTACAGTGTTTGTAATTATGTATTACACTTGACTTACACTGTTCTCTGTGAGTATGCATCGATAATGTTTGAGCAATTCAGCGATAATTAATCAGCGTTTGATCTTTTTTGCGCAGGTGGTTACACCACAAAAATGCGGCGACGTGTACCTTTACGATCTTCCAACAAGTCGGGGAAGTCCTGCGCCACCCTCTAGGCACGATTCACCCCTAAACTCGAATAACGAGCATTTACACAACTCAGGTGCGTAGCAACCTCTCGTTTTTCTTTTCTGTGATTCGTTTGTAAAGTTGTAACTTCCGCAGTTTCGCAGGGGATACGCTTGCAATTTGCGTGGAAAATATTTTCCTAAAGAAAGCATAATTTTTTTTACGCAAACATTTTCACACAATTCTTCTATACTTCTTGCGTGGAAAAAGCATTTAGCATTTAACATAAATAATAAATGATGAATATTAAAAGTATGCACAACAGCAAAGTAATGAGAAATAAGTTATTTGAATTTTGTTGGTTTGTAATGTTTTTTTCTTCCACCTTTCTATGTTGCATATGCATACACATTTATTACTGTTATTTTATTATGCTTTTTGCATTTCTAAAATGAAATTTCAGGAATTACTGATTCAAATTCAATCTAATCGTATTTCAGCACAAGATAAATTCATTTAGACACTGTTTACATTAAATCGTTTATTTATAAATCAATATTATTATATGAATAAATGTGAAAGGAGTCAATATTTTTCCAGTTTTGCTTTTTGCAATACAGCGAAACGATTCCCTTTAATCGATCTGATCAGCCATTATACTTTTGTTAATTGGTATTCGATTGGAAACAAGATACCTCCGCAGGAAGCATTTATTGAGAATCGATAAAATGTCGATGGTTCCCCCGGAATTCTTTCATTAAACGGCGGTATTGCGAGTACAATTTCCATTACCATTTCCATTCAAAAACTGCCGGCAAGTTGGTTCATGAATACTATGTACGTGCAGTCTTAAAATGCTTGGAACAAAAACTTGGATCAAAAATCGTTAAAGTCAGAATACTATAAGACAAACGAAGCAAACATTTAAACTACAGATACACTACCAGAAGAAGATCAAAAAGAAAAGTTACTGGGAAAAAGAAAATGAGATTACAAAATGTAAAATTAAAATTTCATACCTACGCTTCGATGCTTTCATTTGTTCGGACGATAAGTGTTACAAAATTACTTCCAGAGATTTAAATATATTTAACATACATTTTCTATCATTTTTGTTTGCTCAGCAATGTTTATTATATTCATCAGTGAAGTTTATTTAACTATTTCACTTTTTTTTCTACGTTAGATAGTTAATCATTGTAATTACTTCAAATACTCCGATTCAGAGAGGAAATTCGCAAGTTTCTCAGAGAGAACAAGTCACCGATCCAAATTAAAGGCCACCATAATGGAGTTTGAAAGAAACAGGAAGATATCCTAACAGTAACGAAATCTACGCTCACAGAATTCAATAGAAATCTCTTCGTGAACAAACAAAGAAATTATAAAATCTCACTCGGATAACCATTTTCAAGATGGCCGAACATACGATTAGAGTTCCAGTATGTCAGTGAAATAAACATCACGGTGAAGTAAAATAAAACGAAGGAACGAAGGATGGGTAATCGAGGCTGGTGCTCTCCGTTTGTTACGGACGATCAAAGGGAAGACGTACAACAACGTTTCTCATTTGTGCGTATCCACGTCTCGTGCACCAGCTATTTATCTTGAACGATCGAAGAAAAATGGTCTGGTAGTTCCTTTCACGAATCGACGTATCCGGGACATTCCCCGATCGAGAGGCATTAACGTATAGGAAATTACAAAGCTATCTCGTGGAACCTCGAGCAATCTCTAGAGTGAAAGATTGCCGATCCTGTCTGGGTTCTCCTATCGACCGACTGACCTCGTTTGCTGGTATCGAGGCGTTTAAAAATTCGTCGGGGCTGTAACAATTGTATCTGGATCGCTAGGGAACCATGTAAATAAATGAATAATACAGCGTGTGTGTCTAATAGGTGGTAAATTAACTGTGAAAACTTCCATTCGAAGATTAACAATTACGAATCGGCTTGATCTCGATTTTTGGCCCGAGGAATCGTAATAATAATAATCGTTTAGAAGCGCTTTTGTTAATGGATTTGAAAGGCTTCGCTGTTGTAATTGTAAGACTTGTTGTTAATGGAAGTGGTGTGATTACATTGGATCTTTGTAGGGGAAACGAAACGATTACTGGTAAGACCGAATGGATTTGCAATGTTTGCGTTTGTGAAGAAATATTCCCATTCGAATATTAAAACGATATGAGCACCCCTGTAAAAATGATTAAGAGGACTTAATATTGAAATAATTTCGTAAAATAATAATTTATAGTTAATCTCAGTTACCATGCGACACTGTATACCAAGCATTTTTACACCTGCAGAGACAAAAGTTTCCTCCTAATCCCTCCGCCATGAAACTTCCTGAATCAGTGCATAGCTCGAGCTATTTGGAACAGAAAAGATTCAATACCGATAGATCGATTAATCGAAAATATAAGACACTATTTGTATCCGTACATGAATGTAAAAATTCGTACTCAGATTTCAGTTTCATATAGTAAGTAGCATTTACATTTGTTGAGAATATGGCATTTGCCATATCGTGGTCCGAACTATAAACATACATACAAGGTGTACAGCGTAACGGTATCCACAACTTTTAAATCATTTCAAATAAGTTGACAGAAAAAATCGCTAATGAATTGTAATAATTAAAACTGAAAAGTGTTCTTTTTCAATTGAAAGAAAGCAGGTTGGAAACCGATGCAACTCGTTATACCAGGGGACCATTAGTTTCGTGCCCCTCTCCCCCTGTAAAGGGTACCATTTATTAACCACGATTGTAATAAAACATCTATGCACTCCATGTCTTTGTACTAAAACTGAAACAGTATAGATCTAAACAATCATTAACATTGCACTGCACTATAGTTGGTGCGTACAACAACAAATTTAATAAACCGACCAGTTATAAACTCCAAAATAATAATCATAATAATAATAATTATAATCAGTCCTTCCATCTGTTTCATCGTGTTTCGCAAATATTCTTCGTACGTTTCGAACAAATTTTAGTGCAACATTTGTAACAAAAAGACTGTGTTGTTATATATCTTTACTCCTGGGGCAAATGGTATGTATGTATTTGGTATTTAGTAGTATTTTAGAAAATTTCTATAGGCCCAATCTAAGTGTCGACAGTGTGACCGAGGAAACAATAAACAGCGATAAGTCAACTAAATCTCCGCGTGCGCACTGTCTGATTACCGAATAAAAAACCCCGTGGATACCTTCACGCTGTACACCTGTATATCTACATACCCTTGTATACCATCATTATCATATAGATATCAGTATATGCATTTAATTTTTGCTTGAATTTCTGTTAGGCCGATACACATCGAGCAGCAGAAGTTCCATAGACAACGGGGGTGACGTGAGCGACTGTTACGACGTGCCACCACGGGCTGTCCCTGTGATTCCATCACCAGCGAGCAGCCCAAGCCCTGCACCCTCGTGCTACGACATCCCGAGACCACCTACCTCTTGCACACCAAACTCGAATTGCTCTGGAGGCTCAGGTGTGACGCCTCTCGATTGCTACGACGTGCCCAGACCATTGCAACCCCTCACACCGAGCAGCTCTGCATCCAGCCTCACCAACGATGGATCCCTCAGCGGATCAAACAGGTACGCGATCCTATGGGACACAATGATGGGACACGACGATCCCTTGTTTCGTTACAGTTTAATCGAATAATGGAATCACAGCTGGGGGGCTACTGGGAGTTAGATGGATGGGCTTGCGTAGCTTTTCTTTTTCTATTCTTTGGTTCTTCTGATCACCATTTGGGTAGCGTCCGTGATAATTGATAATACGGGCAAATTTATAATATTTAAACGATTGGAGAGGTGGGAAGTTGCTCGTGGATACTTGAGGAGGTTTGCGTTAGGTTTAAATGAGGTTAATGAGTGAATGTATTCCTAGTATTTGCGGTGTTCAATTTGTTCTTCTTTTGTGTGTTGTGTGATTTATAGTTGAGATCGCTTTGTCTTTTCGCTTTTTATGGGAATTAATAAGTGGAATTCACGGTGTTATTTGCGATCTTTTTAATTTCTTTACTCTGAATGGACTCTCCCCGAAGTCTAAAATATTTTTTATTAGTTGTTTATATGCAACTGAAAGCTCTAACTACGGGGAATCAATTAGGGATGGGTTTAAAGAATCTTATCTCGTCATTTATGTTGTATTTTTATGTGATAAATCGTTTGAAAAAATTATTGAATAATTATTAACGTTTCCTTTTGTGTTGCGATCAGTAATATTTAATTACGTGATATTTGGATCAGTAATAAAGAGATAAGTAAAGAATTATTTAGAGAGAATATAATATTGTACAACTTCATGTACAAACAGTCACAATATTGGTGTATCCATCTCAACTTATTTCTGTGTCGTCAGTTTACGACTTATCCATGGAATATAAGCTTCCATTTAAATCGTAGCAAGATCAATAGAGATTATCTGCTTTGCCAATTGCAACAAATTCGATTCGATGAAAACAATTCGGTTGCAATGGGCGATTAACAGAAATGCTGAAAATAATTTTCAATTCAAGTCACGCCTTTGGGACATTAATTTCGGTTGAATTCTATTATTAACTGCTGCTGGAGTGCATAAACTTATTTCAATTCTAGATCAAGCACTTTAACTTCAATTTTTCAACTTTGTACAACATAAAAGATACATGAAGGTGTGATAAAGAAAATAGTAGAAAACTAAATTTTTGGAATACTGAATGCTTTTTTGGATATATTCTGTAATATTTATTATTATTATATCTTTACAAACCAAAGTCTAATAATGAAATATTATTAATTCATACTGAACTAAAGATTTGACAACCATAAAACTATGATACATTGATCGCATAAATAAAAAAACTGTTTATGCTTCGGCAGTAATTCTCAGACAGCAGCCATTACGTTTATATTTAGCAGTTTAGTTCTATGTAGAAGCATGAACCGAGCTTGGTGAGCTTAAAATTCTTTCCTTCAGATGATCCACTTTTAACGAGTAATTCGTCCTAAAATTACCTCTGTACTGTAAGCTTTCGGAATTTTAGTATCTCTTAAAGCAAAGCTTCATTTTGTTACGATCGCAGTTTGACGTGAACGTTTGTAGTATCAACATTGAGTACGTTGAACTTTGCACATTCGCAAGAGTAACGAGACGTACAGATGCTAGGAAGTGATTTATTTCTAGAAGCTCTAGCTTAAATACCGGACCAGTGCCAACAGCGGTCATTCCCACTGCAGTTTCGGGGGAATTGGTTCCATTTACGTTAAAAAAAAAGATGCAAAAATGAGCCTCAGAGCGATTTCGTTCGTAATTCCGAATCAGAATGTAGTTTACAGTCATAGAATGTTATTTAACGCGCTTGGAGCTTGTATTGGAAAATAGAAACAAATATTTGGGATGAATATTATAAAGTAAAAAAGGGTTAACAATTATTGGTAATCCAACGTGGAGGGAAAGAAGTCAAGCTTTATGAAATAAAGAATATTATCCACATAATTGTATGGAAAAGCTATTTTATAAAAAGTTTTTGTTGGTTGCTTTATATTTGTTACTTGTAATAAGAGGAATTTGCGAGAAATTAAGTAAGAGAAAATAATTTTTTAATGAGAAAATCTTATTTTATGTCATTTCAAACTTATAAATAATTTGATGGTGCAGATTAATTTCTCGATTTCGAGTAATTATTATTAGTCGAGGTGAATTGTTCGATACCTTTTGTGCCTCTTAACTGATTAATTGTATGAACTACTTAGGGCAGCAAAGTTCGCAATTCTCGAACTCTTTTTTTTAGAACTATCATTCTAATTTTACTTCTCTTTCGTTGGCATTGACTAATTACGTCTGATGAGAGCGTGCGCATTAATGGTTAAATGACGGGGAAACTTTGAAACGAGTTGAAATTAAATGGTTGAAAGTACGCTTTGCTTGCCACTCGGAATAGTCAAGTTTTCCATGATTAAATTCAAGTGAACCTTTCTTTTCTCTTTGTAAGCTGAAGAATGGGTCCACTGGCAAACAAAGGCAAGGAGAGCAAAATGTTTCACACTCAAATGGATAGATTAAAATCAAAGGTTTCGCGAGTCAATTTTATTTGAACATTATTGTACTAAAACAACAGATAAGTATGGTGTACAAATTATTTCCTTGCAGACCACAATTTAACAGATTCTAAGATTACCATTGTTTGTTTCAACGTTTAAAGCATTTTTTAATTACTATTATCACTATTATTATTATTTTATTGCTGTGTACAGAATAAACCCTTTGTTAGGTTTTAACCAAATCTTTAATTTACTAAAAGCAAGGTCAACATTTTTATAAAATAAGATTTTAATTAAAATAAGATTTTGTACAGAGTAAAATTGTACATAGAATTTACGGTGATTAAGGTACGTATGAAACGTTGTAGATTGTACATATTTAACTATTGTTAATTATGGAATCGAACTGATAAATAACTTAAGTGATGGAAATTAAAATTTTCAACATAAACGAGGAACATGACATTGGCATCCTTTTGCACAGAAAAAGATTATTTTTGATTATTCAGTAAATGTAAATACTATAAACACGAAATTTTTAACCAAGTTTCCCCGATCTCGTATCTCGTAAATACACAGAAATCGAACACAAAATACAAAATACACTTTATTTGAAAATTTCGGTTTTATATCTGGAACTTTTGTTAAATTTCCCACACATTGGTTCTAGTTGAATACGTCATATACATATACATTAAAAATAGGTCTTGTCCTTAAAAAAATCGCATTACCTCAAAAATATTATAAATAACGGCAACCGTCTGTGTTATTGAGCATTAAATATTTGATTCACATTTGAGTGGTGCTTCACTGACCACTGTTCTAAATGTTTCGAAGCATATAAATCAATTTTATGGAAAGAAAGAAGTCATTTAAGCATTTATGTGTTAAGCGTACAATATATTATAAATACTCGAGGTGTCCCAAAAATTTTTGGCGGTAGTACAGATTGTACCAACGAAAGGACATTCTCGTTTCAGATCCAGCTTGGCTGCTCCAGATTACGATGTACCTCGACCACGTCTTCCAGCGTCCTCGTTACCGTCCCGGCACAATACTCCCGTGCCTAAAACACCGACACCTCCACCCCCGTCGCAAACACAGCAGATATACGATGTTCCAGTCAGTAAAGAGCTACCCCTGGAGCTGGACTCCGCTTTGGAAGGTCTGCAAAGGCTGCAGAGCGAAGCATCCGCCGCGATAGCCAGGCTACTCGGCTTTGTCAGCCCTGGATGGAGAACACCACAACGGTTAGACGCCACACTGATGGATCTTAGGCTTGCTGCACTTAGGCTTAGAACATCTTTGCACGACCTGGCTGAATTTGCAGAAGGTAATTCCGAAGTCACTTGTAATAATACGTTTGCTTTTACCACGTTCTTCGTCGTATGCATATATTTAGATATATTATTTTGTAATGAATAACACGTGGGGTTACCTATTTAATATTTTCAATGCCTTGATTTCCACCGTTTTTCTAAATTTGGAGAAGATTTACTGTGCGTCCAAGAGCGTGATTACTTTTGAAGAACAAATCTAAAGGAAAACGCGGACAAACAAAATTGATTGCAAAATATTGAACAAGTATTTAATAATATTTCGATGGTTCTGTACTTTAAAGAGGGTTAAAAACTTGACTGATGTATTCTTTTTATGCAAATATTTACTGCCCCGTGTTCTAAAACATAATTGAATTTCGATTAGAGCATACTTAAACGGAACATAAGTTTAATATTTCATTTTAATTTCAATTGCAATCCAGTTTTATCTAACACGGGAATTAACAATTTTCGTAAGTGATCTAGGTTTATTCCTAACAATAGTTCATCGAAAACCTACACTGAGTATAGTCAATATCTATCATCGATATTCAGTATAGAACAACCTTTATCACCCATCGAAATCATTTACTCTAACTATCACTCTCACACTTCCTTTGACTGTCGTAAATTAAAAACCCTCGACAAACCTCGAGCTTAATCCTACTCCCAAGCAAACAGCTCTGACCACACCCCACCCGCCGATCCCCAACTCCACTCTCAAAAATGAATCCGTCCACCACTATCAAAGCCTCCAGTCGCTCATCCATAACCCCGAACCAACCCAGTCCACGCCCAAAGGAAAACAAAGAAAGGAGAGAAAAATATCAAAATATCTTCATTCTTCCTGCCCTCGAATTGTTTTGGCCGCGGCTGAAGTGAATCTCTAGGTAAAGTGACTCTCGTCGAAGAACGAACCGGTCCACGTTTAACGAAGTAACTGAGAAGACCTTTCGTCATTCCTTTTCTCTTTTCTCCCCCGGCAGGCACGCTAGGGAATGCAGGAAAGGCGCCGGACAAAGGGTTGGCCTCGAAACTACGACCCCTGGTCAAGGCCCTCCGCGATTCTGACAAACTGGTGCAGGAAGCAGCTACAGAGTTGGACGCGATGGAATGGGACGCGGCCAAGCTGTGTCGCGGGGGTGGTGATACCCCAACACCTACGAATGGGACACCCACCACCCTTCTGCCATCGGTGCAACCGGATCCACTCGATCAGCTGATCGCGTGCGCCAGGGCACTCACGGAAGACGTTCGTCAGGTCGCCAGTTTCATTCAGGTGAGCAGCTACTTAGGCGAAGGCACGCTTTCTGGGCGATGAAATTGGGGGGCAGGGGTTGATACTTAACACGTTCGCACCTGGATTGAAAGTTGATAAAAATGGTCGCAATTGAGGGGCTCAAGTTGTGTCCAGTTGTTATCCCTTCATTTATGATTGCACGTGAAAGTTTCTGGCTGTACTGAAATTTTGTATACGAATGATTGTCTCAGATACACTGCCTTCATATTGATAAGTTTAATCGAAGGAGTAGCAGTCTTGCTCACACTGTATTTCTATTGAAACAGTGCTGTTCATGAAAGCCTTAATATCTCGCAATGCTACTGCTGTGGCATAACTCTCTCTTGGGCGTCTCAATTGAAAACAGATTTAACGCACTCATAATACAAGCACATTGAAAACGCGTGCAAAAGTTAAGCTTCCTATCCGAAAGGCGCTTCTTCTATTTACAAATTTCTTCAAAACAAACACGTACATACACGACAGTAAGTGTTTTTAACTTGACTTAATTTTTGGTTGGTCGATTTAAAGTTCCGAAGTACTTGCACAGTAGATTCATTTGTGACGCTTTAAAGGATGGCTCAGATTGTCATGCTAGAAGCACACAAATTTTTTGACTGCTTTTCAGCAACTTGCTTGCGACAGTTCCAGTATTTTTTGAACCGCAGTCAAGCTAGTCGGGTAAAATGTTTGTTTATTCAACACTTGACAGATTTTCGACGAAAGTGCACATCTATTTATAGCAAAACTGGACAAAATTCACAGCTGCTCTGAAAGTAGAATAAACGAAGAAAATTATTCATTTAATATAATAGAAATATCATAGACAAATAATGTATGAGTAGGAAAAATTCGTTACAATCCTTGAACACACTACTCACGAAAATTCATTATAATAAATTAATCAAACTTCCAATGCAAATAAAAGATGGAAAAGAAGCATAGTATCAGAGGTTTACTGTACTCGATAACAGCACTCCAATAATAACTTCTTCTCTAATCAAAATTAACTAAATAAATGCACAGAAACGGAAAACAAATGAAATTAATTTTCTGACGAACAAGCATTCTACTTGTCCCGTGTAAAAAATAATCGAACTTATTGAACCTATCGATAACAGGGGAACTCGACGCTGCTCTTCAAACGATCGTCGATCATCTCGACCGGTAGCAGCAACAATAGCGGCGCCGGGGAGGATTACGATTACGTAAATCTCGACTCGAGGGAAGTAGTCGCGAAGCAACGGGAGGAAGTGAGGGCATCACTGCCACAGGAACTTCGTAGCAATTACGATCTCCTTGTATCCGAGTCGGACAATGCAACGATTCAAATGCCACCCACGACACCGACACCTATGGATCCCAGCGACAAACAACTGCTAGCCTTCTATGCCGCCCAGGTGATCACACATGGCAACCACCTGACCCACGCTATTGACGCCTTCATGCAAACGGTCGAACACAACCAACCGCCAAAGGTGAGTAGCTCAAGATTATTATAATACGAGGTGAGTCACCGGGCGTAATCAGCTTATCGTTAGATCAGCGGTTCTTAATCTTTTCGAATGGCACGGGGCACTTTTGATTGCGGGGGTAATTTCGGGGTCAGCGAATTCGCTAGGGTCATAAAACTAACGGCAAAAGTATGGACGAGTGCACCTTTTATGAAATATTATAGACTAGGTAGCAGCAAGTAAATAAAAAAAATTGAAATAAGATTTCACAAGGGGTGTTTAAGGGGATAATGGAACGAATTGAACAAACCGAAATCTAACGTAATCATTTTCTATTCTTCAAACAGGTGTTCCTGGCGCACGGAAAGTTCGTGGTACTCAGCGCGCACAGGTTGGTGCACATCGGCGACACGGTGCACAGAAACGTGAGCAGAAACGACGTGAGAACGCGGGTGTTGCAATGCGCGAACGCGTTAAACGAAGCCCTGGCCCAAACCGTGTCGAAGACGAAACAAGCCGCCCAGTTTTTCCCAAGCGTGTCAGCTGTGCAGGAAATGGTCGACAGTGTGGTGGACGTCTCCCATTTGGCGAAAGATTTGAAGGTGGCGATGATACACGCCGCACTGCAGCCATGAGCGTTCAACGATCAGACACGAATCGTCAACGCGTATATACGCAAAGGGGAAAGAACAGAAGCTTCGAGTCAGAAGAGCTGAGAAAGATTTCGTCATTCTTTTTTCATTGGGTTAGGGAGCAAGTTGCGCGCGTGAAGCACGCGACACTTTCGTCAAGTTCCTTGGATTCGTCGGCAATCCTGTTAACGATCAAACTGTTTCTATCGATGAAACGCAAGGACGGTTGCGAATGGACAGAAGGAGCAGAGTAAAAATCTATGTCGTAGGTGTATTCGCTGCCGGTTTGATAGAGACGATCAGTTGACCCGTTAGAGCATGTATCGTGGTGCCCGATCATCCGGTCAAAAGGCGAGATTTCGAAAGTCTCAGTTTGCAGACTAAATGAACGGAACAATGATAAGGGTTGCAGTTCGCTTATCGATTTATTCGGACTGCATCGGCGGGAGTGAACGAAGGAAATCTGTCTTTTGGTGACGACGGTGGCCATGTATGTAGACCAAGAAATTCGGAGCGTCGTTCTTTCGAATGAAAACGAACTTGGACCAGGGAAGAAACGCTGACTTGCTTTTCCGCTCGATTTAGAATATGTACTTCTATCATGATCGCAATAAAGAGTTCTCAAGGCCTATCGTTACTTAGAGATACGCAACTGCCAAAGCCACAGGTACATAGGACGTAAGAGAAAGCTCGTTCGGGGACGAGCGTCTTTGTAATGTATTCGAGAATATAGAGAACGTAGACTTTTCTAGGGAAAAAACATGTAACCGTATCGTTTATTAGTTAGAGGCGTAAAATCGACAGAAAGAATGTAAGAAATCGGTAGTCGTACGTGTAGAGAGCGTTCGAAATGATTCATAATAATTCTCTAGGCGTTGATGAGTGTGCCGTTCGTTGAACCAGAGTGGTTTCGAACATGATTCACTGTTTTCATCGTCAGCGTGTTAAAATGAACGTCTTATACATATAGGTGTACATCTTGGCCAGAACACACGCAAAGCCGGTAAATTTTGATTTCGGGACACGTTTACACGCAACACTGCAATGTCGAGAAAATTGATGGACGTTGTAACGGGGGAGGACAACATTTGGTAAAATTTACGAAACGTTTGTTGAACGAGAAAACCAGCCTCCGATATTCGTTGTGAAAAGAGCCACAAATGCAGCAAGGAATTTTTTACAATTAAGAATACTTCGTAGCAGCGACGTTAATTAATTAATGTTTATACCGAAAATCCGAACAACGCTGTCTGTTTTTTCGAACAAAAATTTTCAGGGAGTTTTATACAGTTTTACCACCGTGGCTCGACTTTTTCGTGCCAGGCTTTTCTACGGCTCTCCAACATGTATTCGATCGATCACAAACTCATACTAAATATAAGTTACAAAGATCATCGGGTTTGTAAGACACTTTACAAGCATTTCAATAATCGAATTCGACTGAAAGACGAACGCTCCCTTTACAGGAGCGACATGAAACAATAGATTGGAAACTAATACGAAACGATACATCACGCCTTATACACGGTTATTTTAACGATTGCCGCCGGTGAACACACCTGCCGATTATAAAGCTTTTCGTGGCGATCGAATCGTTCACGTACCGTAGAAATTAGTTTAGTTTATTCTGGCATAGGCTGAAAACTTCTATGGTCGGCAGGAGAGCGATTTTTTGGCATTAAGAAGCGACGCGTATTTACGGATAACATAGTGAAATTCTTTCAGCTTCGCTAGGCTTATCTCCTGGGCTTCACTTTTTAGGCAAATTAGTTTCCCCGATTGTCCATGGCATTTTACATTACGCGTTGCGAGGGATAATCGACGGCAGCACAATTTTATCGCAGCTTTCACAGCGATTATGTATTTCGAAATAATTTGCTTTTCGCCGTTCAGGACGGAGCCTTTTATCTGTCTCCAATTATTGTTTTCGTTTATTAAGGGAGAAGAAAAGTGGAGGACCATCGGTGTTAATGTGAGGAAATGTCGAGAAATAAGTTGAAACTATCGTCAGGCAATTAAAGAAGTATTTATCACGGTGTAGCTTATAGTTTATTTTCTAGAGATTATATAAACGGAGCATATCGCGTGAACACGAACCTCGTTTACGAGACTTGTATTATAATTTATTAACGGAACGTTTTTGTAAGATAACATGCATTTTTCAGGCAGTTAGAGTTTACTGTATATTTAGAATTTATAAGTAGTCGATATCCAAATAGGTGCTTGTCACATTATTGTTGAAGATCGTATTCCGATTGATAGGTGACATATGGAAGGAAATTCTTTTGTTTTTTGTTTATATTGATGAAAAAGAATGAAACGAACAGATTATGCATTGTCCTTATTCTCTCGTTTGATCGTACATGGTACCTGGCATTTTTTGTGTTGATTGGTCATGCAATCGGACAATGTTTCTTTGCGATCGTAAAGAGTTTTTATCGGCAGAGTTTGCTATCGGTGAGGACTTCCGGTTGGGCTTTAAATATCGATGATTCTGTAATTATCGTTGCGTTAAAACCGACAATGTAAATTGTGTAATCAGTAAGTTCGCGAATTTTATCGTTTGGGTCGACCGCGAAATCGGAAAATTAAACGGCGTTTGACTTTTCGATTAAAATGTCCTTCAAACTGAATTGATGGTGTTACTTTAAGGACATTTCATGTGTACATAAGTATATTTATATATACAATATATACATATATATACCATAAATATATATATGTATGTATATTATAATTATTCCTATTACAATGTATACACAAATACAATACTATACCAACGCAGCGGTGAAAATAAAAAGAAGACACAGGCAACTGGAAAAGATCGTGCAATCGTCGGACTATAATTTCTAAGCATTGGACTATACTCAAGGAATAGAAATAATAATTAGAATGATTTTACATAATATAGGAGTAAAGTTTGGACGATTAAGCAAATATGAAAAGGAAATGTTTTCCTTCGGAAAGTTGGTATCATCTTGCATTTGATTTGTTTGGTGAAAATGACGGTTGGGTGATAATTTTGTATACTGGCGCGTTACTTGTGTATAATAGTTTCAATGGTTCAATAAAGATTAATTGAATACAATGGTAGGAATTAAGAAAGATCCCCGTTATCGTTTCTGCTTATCTCCTTTATTATATTAAGATTGATGGACCTTAAATAATATAGTATATCAATTAACTACACGCAATAGTACATTTATTAGAAACTCAATTTGCATTGAAGTACATAGAGCGGTTTTAGACGTCTCTCTCCTATCCCCTGTATAATTATTAACAAGTACACCCCTTTACAGCGGCGTATAAAACATTTCGTGTCTCAGGTAAGGCTCGAATGGGATACAAATATCTTCGTATTTGTAAACTTTTCGTGATGATAATTCACATATCAAACACTCGAGCCCAGATGTTCGACATACAATGCGATTTCGTGTATATTTCATGCAAATTCATTTATGAAAAATACGCATATGTTACATAGATTTAGACCCAGCTGCTGTTGGAACTAATAATGCAAGAAGCCAATTGCAACCTAATTATAGGATAACATCCCAAGCTGACTATGTACGATCGCAACATCTGCCAGTGTGTACATGCGTATTTCCATCCTTAATCGCCTTTTCTTTCGCCACGCTCTTTTCTACATAGAAGCTGCTAAGATCTCGTTTCATAGCATAAGCATCTTCTCCATCTGCATAGTATTTTGGTTCTACCTCAGAAACTTCAAATTGCAAACTGCTTGTGTACAAATTTAAAGCTGCCCGATTACTTCTACGGACATGCAGAGAGACATATTTAGCTCCGAAACATTCAACCATTGCCCTGGACGCCTGGTTCATAAGTTTCTGTGCAATACCAAGCCTTCTGTGTGACCTTTTCACTGCCAGACTGGTTATGTGCCCATGCGGATTATCCTCGCAATCTTCCTCCATTTTGGCCAGAACATAGCCCACTATTCTGCCTTTCTCGTCCTCTGCCACGTAACTTAGTTGCGGCCAAGAAAGTGCATGGTACAGATAATACTTCATCTGATAATTTTCCGGTAAGCATTGCAAATTACAATGTTGGATGTTCAGCAAGTCGTCTGTCGTAGCGCATCGTATATTTATAGACATTGTGATAAATTAAAATATCGCAGGTATGCAAATGAAAGACAATTTTCACTTCGGTCACTTCTTTCCTCCCGGTGTCTTCAAGTGTTACTTCGTATTATCTCTCTTTTTTGTAATTTACAAATATGGCCTTAATCTCTGCGAATCTTTTTCATACGAGATCTACCGTTCTTTAAATCATTTACAGAAGACGATTCACTCATTCCACCGAGCAGTTCTCGAACAAATCTGAACCTCGAAAGGAAAAACTTCCAAACTAAATACCAACCTGCAAAAAAACAAACAGGGATGTATCCATGGAACAGGGAATTATCAGTAAAGAAGCAGCTATACCTTACGGTCAAGTCTACTAAGCACAGAGATTTATTGAAAGGTCCCAATATATTTCTTGGAAATATTTATAACGAAGACATTGAGGTTAAGTAAACGAGATAATGTAATCAAAATATACCACATAGGGAACAATGCAACTATATAGTGAACTTCTAGTTTACAACACCTAACGTAGGACAGATACAAAACAAGAGGGCCTTTAAATCTTGAATGCCGAGGGCAGCCACCGAGATTGCGCAAACACGTGAAGATAGAGGTTAAGTATGTAGCCAAACCCTCCCACTATACCTTCGACTTCAAAACTACATGTTATGTATACGACTATTCGACAGATCGGATAACAACGTTTCGAAACACTGCACACCGCGCAGCAATAACCGTTATCAACACAGTTATCTGTCGTTCTTACCCAGCAGTACTAGGCCAAATACTATGAGCAGACTCGATATCACGGAGAAGGCTGCTAGGACGATTTCCTGCATTATTAATTCCGTACGTCGACTATTAATATGCAACAACGCACTGTCTAGAACCACAGTTGTGTCATAACTTCTCTCTGCTCCTTGCCTTACTGGCAAGCCAGTTAAATTCAGCAAATATAGATTCACAAACGACGAATTTAGCACCTCGGCGAGACAGAAATTTGGCCTACGTTTTTGCTCACTGATCACACGCCATTTTGAATCCGTGACTGTAAGTTGTGTGCGTATAGGTTATGAATCTTTTCCCCCCCACCCGTCTTGGAAAACAGTTTTTCGTTATTTACCGAGACAAGAAATCTTTCAACGATATATCACTTAACTTACCAAAGTCCAATAGTTTATATTTCGTGCATGGATTAGCATTGCGCGTGGAAGTACTTGAAAATAATACAAATCGACTGGCAACTTTTGAATAGCCAGCGACTTATGCCGACAGGAAGCAGCAATTCCGCGTGGTATTTGTGCGCAACCGCACGCTTTCCGGAAGAATCTGCCAGGGCGGTTTCATTCAAATTTCCAAAAATTACTGAGTGACTATGTAGAATCGTTATATTTGTACATTGGCCGATGAGAAGTAATTGGCAAAATTATATAAAACGTAGAAGTTTCGCACCTAAGATAATGTACAGTAATTTATTGCTACTATGTTTAAAATACATTAACACATAAAACATATCAAATGTTTAGATTATATCGAAAATGTCCCAACTGTATTTCATTTTCGATACCGGATATTACATTTAAGTTCAATTATCCTCTTCGTCGGGCTCGTTTAAATGATCCAATTTAAGTTGCTTCGATCGGTCTACCTTTATTGTAGATTTTTCCTTCTTATTTTTCTTCTTCTGTTTCTGTCCAACGACGTATTCTGGCATAATAATTTTACTACTTCTAAAGATCGGCTTGTCGTTGTGCTCAATAATAACTTGTACATCGTTCATTTCGTCTATTTCGGTTTCGGGTTTCCTAAATTCAACATTTGACGCAGTGTGAAGTTTTTTGGCCTTAAATCCAATCTTCTTTGACTTCTGTTCAACCGAACCAGGTTCATCTATATTCATTCCCTCTGATTCGTCTACATTGTGCACCAATCTTCTGGCTTTTAATTCTTTTAAAAATGATAAAGCTGCTCGTGTATTGCTTTGTTCTGTCATATCGTTATTAGACACATCGTCTAAACTATATTTCCTCCACTTGTGGGGATTTCTGCGAAAGTCTGGTATATTTCGGTTAAGAGCACGCGGGGCGGGACCTTCTGGTCGCTTAAAAATACTCTCCCTGCCACGGAATCTTCTTGTTTCGATTTTACATTTATGTCCGCTCGGCAAAATTATTTGAGGCTTGTTCGATTCGTTGTTAACATTCACGTCAGTCGATTCAGCATCCATCTTATTTCTGTTACATTCTTGTTCTGCATCTGTCAGTTTGTCAAACAATAACTTTTGCCTGTTGGCAAATGCAGTATCGCCGCCGTGTAAAACGAAGTCACCGCGTGTGAGCATTTTTTCTGCTAGCTTTGAAAGTCTTTTCTTAGTTTGCCGAGATTATACAAATATTTCGAAACCTCTATAACATAGTAGCTTTGCACAATATACTGTATATACGCTAATGCGTTGTAATAGGTTAGGACATCCACTACTTATTATTTTGGGCGCCTTTTATCAATTAAATGAATGTTAATGTCAGTTATTATTACTCTGCAAATTTTTGATCGTTTAAACATTCAACAATAAAGTACACGATATTGACATTGAACTGCGTTCTATGTACGTCGCCATTTTATCTCGAAAACTTCTATCGATATAGAAGCACAGACAAGATAGAGAATAGACCTACCACCTTATGGACTTTTGTGTCTGTTCCGTGGGGCTCTAGGGCATATCTTATGTTTATTTGTTTAAGAAAAGCAAATATTAGTTGGACGGAAATAGTTTACTTATTCTATAGTGCAACAAACATTACAAACATTTGATTACACAGATGCGTTTGTTATTACTAATAAATATATTTGCATCCTACTATTCGAGTAATACTGTAACACTTGCAATACAAAATATTCAGTTCGATATGATATTCAAAAACACGCGCCGTAAGGAACGAACATCACCCCCATCGCCCAATCAGCTACCAGCCAATCAGCGCAATCTATTTCAAAGCTCTCCTTCTTTCGACCAAGGGATCTCGTAGTGATTAGACGTGTTCAGAGTGCCCGTCGAATTAAGGTATGTCACATAGTCTAATATATTCTTGAAGACAGGAAATGATATACATTGTTTTCGTTTCCCTGTCTTTCAAGTTTTCTGTGGTTTCTTTGTTAATATTAATGAATATTTTGCAAGAAATTAAGTAAATATTGTGCAGTGAACGGAATCACACCGCGCGGCGTGCATTTTCTAATCGACTCCAGTATGCATATACGTATTATCTTTGACGTATGCGTATACGTATTTCACTTCTGAATTCCATTATCTTGCAATATATTCTGCAGTTTCTAGCAATATTATTATAATATTGGCGATTCTTAATACATTTATCTCTAATTTCAGTTAGATTCTGTTCCATGGCGTCTCTTTCGCTAGCTTTGAATCAGAAATGGCGCGAACGCGACACTTTCAAACGGGAATGCGCAGGAGCAGAGTGACGCGGCGCCATATTGTTAAATCAACTTCTCGCCTACAGGTAAGCATTCCTCAAATTTCTTGTGGAAATAAGTAGACATTTAGTAATATGTCTCTATTAAATTATAATTCGTACCACGCATAAAACTTGTATGATATACAGTCGCGTTGTAGATAAGTAGTAACATAATAGCAGCCATTATTTGCGGCTATATCTTGTTTCTGCTTGTGGTCGGGAAGCTTGTTTTTCGTGGAAAATATCAACAATATATCGCGAAACAAAAAAAGCCACTTATCAAGTAACGTGTGCGTTGAAATATTTCTAGGAAACACAAGCGATCGTAAACAAAAATGGTGTTTGGTTTTAGTCGGATGTCGAACATAGCCGAATAGCAAAGGGCGATGGCGAAGGTCGTCATTCTACTACTTGACGCCGAGCTGACAAAACGTATGGTAGACATTTCAGTGAGGTAAATATCGAGGTGTGTATAATTTGTGACTGGTACTAAGATGAAACAACAACAGTTAAAATACTTACAAAAACAAATAGATATCTATATTTGATAACAAACACCCGATAGGATGAACATGTTCTATTTCAGAAAATTTTGTGACCGCGCGCAATGCGGTCAGTAGAGTCAGTGGTTTCTCCGCAGTTTTCTAGTATTTCCAGAGCAAGTGGCTCTGCTTAAATTTTTGTTTACAGTTTACCTACACGCGATTGTAGAGTCAGTGTTTTTCGCCTAGTAGTTATTAATTCGATTATCGGAGCACCGGTGCTCCTCTTCAATTATTTCAATCGCGATAGTAGCATCTTAATGTGTTCGCCGATGTAATTTGCGGTCGCGTACATAGTCTTCTATTTTTATTCTTGTCTTATATTCGCTATCGGAAGCAGAGTCAGTGCATCACTGAGGGGGATGTTTTATGCGACACTGATGAAGTGAGAAATGTAAGTATTTTTAAAACCAATCTCAGTTTTCTATGAAGAGTTAAATTCTGTAGATTTAGCAGTAAATTTTAATGTTTTTTGCTTTGTTGTTTAGTTACAGTTTGCATACTTCCTGACGATTGAGTTCAATTGAGCTGCCCCGGTGATGTTCCTGATGTCTTCCACGAGTACTTGCTCTACTTTTGCAATCAACGAGTTGGTGAGTCGCATGTGTTTTAGTTCCTCCGGTCCCCAATCATGCCGTAGGACGATTGGTCCGAAGCGGCACGGGTGACTGGTTGTATTTTTTAGTAGTTTTGCGAGCATAGTGACTACGGGAATAATTTTTATACCCGTTAGTTGTGACGTTATTTTCATGTGTATTATTTCGTATACGAGGTTAGATCTGCCTTCTTGTACTCCGCGTTTTTTAATACAAAAAGATTAAGGACCATAGAAATATTTCTTACTCAAATAAATAAATGATCAAAGAAGCACTGATCCTGTAGGTTCCTCTATTTCGATAAAAATATATGATGACAGTAACAAATACATTGCACAAATGTACATATATTGAGGACATTGCATATTAAATTTGTAATTGCATTTATAATCAGTTGAAATTTGTTTTCACTGTTAAGCAGTGCAGAAGTCGGATGCCCCCCGACTTCGTTACTGCAAGTGCTACATGATTATAACAATCATGTATTAAAGTAAATAAATATAACGATACGTTTATTGAAATCAGCATTGAATATGCATAGCCAATGATAGCATTTAATATTAATTTTCATATGCTATAGTCGAGTCCATTTCGAATGAAATTTATTACACATTATGTACAAGAAGGCACTTTGTATACGGGTAGATTTTCAAATCGGAGTAACTATCTTAAACAATTTACTTCGATTAAGGAATCACCTCAGGCTTATTTAATATCTTGTCTATTTTCCAAGTAAATTTAATTGCATTATTTATTCTAGTAAAATCAGTTTCAATGACAGTCATTTCCCTTTATAAATAAATTATTTATCAGTAATTTTTGAGTCTTTATTGATATTTCATATATTACAAAGTCGAGTCATGTTTAAAGAGATTGAAAATAAAATATATTATTAGCTGTTGCAATTTTACGTGTACTATTCATCTTTTTAGATCAGGATTTTCAGGTTTAATCCCTTCCGTGTTGATTGCCAGGAACTCACTCACGTGCCCAGGTGCTACTTGGGTGAGTGAGAGGCAATGGGCACGATGATCATATGGTTTTTAAATTTCTAACAATGTTTGGCGGCTGACATTTGCTAGTGCACCGTGCACGACGTATTTTCCATACCGTGTGTGTGTGTGGGTTAGGCCGTGGAATTGCGTCGGCTCGGGAATTTCATAACAAATTATAATACTACGATTTCATAAATAGCAATATGTTATACAATTGCAAATACACATTGAATGCCGTAACGAATTATGAAAATATGGCAACGAATAGAGTACTATACAAACCAAGCGTACATAGTAGAAAGAAAATGTACAATATACATATTTGAGCAATCCATATTTCATACGAAAGTAATGCATAAGCATATACGTTTGCGCAAATTTACGCAATGGTCACTAGACTTTGTCAGCCGATTTCAGGAACTGGTACGTACCCTTAGAGTGTGAATGATTGTATGCCAAGCTCGGGTGTCGGAGGCGTCCCGGGACGTCTCTCTAGTGTAGGTTCATGCGCCCGAGTGTTTGATTGAGAAACGTTGAATGATGTGTGTTTGTGTGAATGCTTTGCCAATTTTTAAATATAGGTCTAGGTAGGATAGGTAGTATACCTTCTGGTGTGCCTGGTAGATGTAAGTAGGTAGGGCCGGGCAGGTTGACACAGTCTCTGATCGGGTAGGCACTATTTCGCGTGTTCAACCTGTTTCAGGAAATCTGATTTGAAAAGTCGACGGCGAAACTGTGGCGCGAACGAGAATGCGTTCGCCTCTGGCTTTGCCTATCGATTTTTCGAATTTTTCGCGGTCGCGATCGCGATTTGGTCTCGAAACGAACGTGTCGCATTATGCTCGAGGCTGCACGTGTAGGCGATGATCGATTACAATATTAATCGCAATTTTTACGATTTTCTGTAATCGCAAATTTTACGATTTTATTTGGTCGTGATTCGTCCACGTGTGTTCCGTTTAGCTACGCGATTTAGCCTTTTATTTAGTTTTGTTTGTTTGCGAATAGAGTCTCGAGCCTAGACTAAGTTTCAGCGAGCATTGCGCCCGAAGAAAAGAAGAGGCTAAAAGCCGAAGAGGCCCGACAAACTGTCTCTCAAGAGGGCAACTATCAATGGCTCTGCATCGTTCGGATGGAGAGTCATTCTTTGTTATTATTTTGTCACTATGCTCGCTTTTGTATGCCGTAGTTGTAGTTTATTGTTTGGCCGGCAGTATTGCCCGGCCCGCCGTCATCGCATTGGCCAAAACGCGATTTTTATTAGCGTCGCGTACGATTGAATACGGTTTGCATTAGAGTTGCGAATAAAATCACATCGCGATTGCAACTAGAGTTACGGATAGACCCAGGTCGCGGCATTTTTTTTACAGGTGCGATTAAATATATCGTGGTTTACGGAGCGATCGTTTTTTTTGTCATTTTTTGGTCATTTATCAGAAAATAATGTAAAGTATAACTTTAAAAATTATTTCATTTATTGATAGTACAATTGAAATAAGTGTTTCTTGAATTAAAAGCTTTTCAATTAACATTAAATGTTTCATATCCTTGGTTGCCTTCCATTACGGCAAAGAACAAAAGAATTCTTTAAAATTATTTAATTTTTGCTTCGTTTTCTATAATCTGTGGGTAACGTTGCGAGTGACACGGAAATGGTAATGGTCCCCGGGACCCAGAAATCGTGGCCGAAAAAATACATTGGATGACTTGTCTATTCCTATATCTCGTCAGTGCTTTCGTCCTGCGCCATGATTGAGTGACCAGAGGAACTTTAATGCATTTTACTCACCGGTTGCAGACTTACCAGGGGTTCGGTCAAGCTCGTCGCCATCGAATTCAAAAAGGACAGACAACATTAAAATCTTTGCATTTTCAGTACTTTTCGAATATGTTGATTATCAAAGATTATTGCAATACAAGATTGAAGAAATAAAGAGATACTTACTTACTAGGAATACTTGACTCGAAAAAAAAATAAATAGAAGATTATTATGGCGCGATTATAGTTGTGGTCGGCGAAGAAAATGAATTTAAATGCTAATAATAATCTATTTCGCGTAAATGCTATCTTTAATATTTATGAGATAAAAATCATAATTTTATATTTCGCAAATACTTTATAATTTGAGTATCGCTTGTTCAAAAGATTGCATCCCATAGCGTTATTACAAATAAGTATGGTATGTATTTACGTATTTACATACTATCTAACTTGGGCGCATTACCACAATTACATTTGTGTAGCAGTAATTTAAAAATGTTGAAACATTATTCAAACGTTGTTTTATATCTAAATTAGTAGGATACAGTATCAAACATCCTGGACTAATTTGATCCTTTTTCTTGCATATACAAATATTTTTCGGCTAGAACGTTTTTCGATGTACACGAAATATTAAAATATAAATAAATAATTATATTTGTTTCATTATAATTACAGTAAATTATACCACAAAAAATTAGAATGATATAGTTTTTAATGCACTGCTTAATAAACTATATTTACACGAACAGGATATGTTTTATGAGCAATTTATTTTCAATATAATTAATCATTACACTTGCATGTTTCATTTTCAGTTTTCAGTACTTCTTTTGGTTCACAAAGCTATCACTTATTACAAGTTGTACGAAACAAAGCTACCCTAAACGATCAATACTTAAAAATGAATTTTCTATCTTCGAAATTTGAACAAGCAATCACATCGTAGTATTCTATCGATTTATAAATAATCATCAACACACAATAGACTCAGCGACACTCGGTAGATTAACATTCGATCTTAACGTAATTCGAGCAGAACGAGTCGCAACGAATAAAATTTAACCGATCAAATAGCAACACGAGATTTAATGACTAACACATAATGGTAACGACAGAATACGCCTACGCGCGGCCATTTGTGACAATAGCACGCGAATGGTGCGAGTTAAACGAATATGAAAATTAACACGAAAACAATGAATATCGTTTCGATAGTGTCAGCACGGTGTGTCAATCTCGCATATGTTACAGAGACACGAAACATACTTAGATACTAACATAATTCGATGTTAACAATTCTATACTATATCCGGTTTAAACGTAGACACTCAGTTCTCCCTTCATTTATTAAAAACGTAAAAAGAATAAGACTCCTTAGACTCCCTTTGATCAAATATCGCATGTCTATTAATCTTCTTTAGTGCACGATGTTTATTTTATTTAATGATCACATGATTCGAAAGGTCCTTTTAAATGGATTTTTAGTATAGAAAAGAAGTGACAAATGTTCAGAACAATGATAATAGAGGTATTTAAAAATGTTTGAATAATTTGGAAACATGTATATTACGAAGTTACAGGAATCAAAGGAGTGTACAGGTTTCGACCGAACACGTTAAATGCACCAGCTCCGTTCCGCTTTTCCTTTTAACTAACTCTAACATTTTGCTCACTAATTGGGGAAAAATCTGGAGCTGCCGGTTTCATAATTAAACATGCAGCGACTCACGCGGACGTTTGAAATATGAAAAGTACAGAAAATATCAATAGATACGATAAAGGCAGAAAAATGTAAAATTTACGCGGCGAAGATATTGTACGAAGCAGAGAAAAATGAAACTCTGCCTCGTCGAACGTCGGATATTCACACGGACCAGCCATGATTCAACGCCTTAACTCATAATTTAAACACTATATATTCTGAACAGCAATTATGAACACAACGCAAGTATTATTAATATATTAACAGGATACAGATAATAGTGGACGATGGGAAATTAAATATTACCAAACAGGCTGATATAACTGCCGCAGCAAACAATTTTTGGTACGTTACATCTCTGTTACATTTGACACTGCAACATTATTAGGTCGTTCATCGTAGAACAGTTAGGAAACTCACTGGCAAACATAGAAGACCAACCTGTGCGGAATTTTACAACTTCGTATCATTCAGAATTACCAATACTCGAAAAATTTCTCTCGGATCTCTTTCGCGACACTTGAAATTTAGAAACGAAGGTAACAAAGAAAGTCTAACATTTTTTTTTAAGAGATACGAAATCAAACACGTCCCCAGCGTTGTTATCCTATAATTTGCCGCCGCAAGCGATACATCTCTTTAGGTACTTATTATTTTTGTAAGTCTTGAAAAGTCCATATACCTTAAAACGCTACTTGCAAAAATAGTATCCCCATAATTTCCGGGAGTTTCAAATCAATATCTTCTTTGGCTTCGTGTCGATTACTTCTAAAATTTGTTAAAAAGGTTTACAAATAACCGATATACGTCTATCGTTATTACAGGGACCAATAACAGTGGCTATTATTATTGTTCTGGAAAAAGCCAGATCCAAATCGCCAATAAAATTATTCTTGCACCCACAAAAGAGTTCATTCTAACATATGCCTTTTCTGTGTCAACGCGCAATAGACATATATCTCCATAAAAAAAATACGTAAATAGTAAATCATGTAAATCTCGAAATAATCTTTAAAATCTTTTTAAACATTTCAATCGTCTAAAATCCATTTCTCTCCCCTAAGAAATATGTTTTCGCAAGGAGGAACGTCGTATCCGCATGCTCCTATGATCTAGCAAAGGAAAGACATCGAAGAAACGTATAATAATTAAATCTCAGCCTCTGTCAGCACTCTTGTCATCGTACAGCGTCTACTGTTTGGAAAAGTAATAAAAACGAGAGTCCAGTGGGACAAAAGCTCTGAACAACACCCGAACGACGATAAGCGCGTGTTAAATATCGGCTCAACGCAAAACATTCGTTGGCATAGCTTTGCGAGCAAATCGAATGAAACGCGAATCTCTCTCGCGTATTCGCGCGGTTGCGATGTCTCGACGCCCGATATCGACCAGATTAGGTTCTCGGTGGGTGATTCAAGAAGCGGCCAATTTTCCACTTGGCCCCATCTTCAGCATTGTTCAATCGAAAATACAGGCGAGAACTCGCACGAGACAGTTGCCGATTCTCGTGCAAGTCCTTTGCCCCTGATTTGCACATTCCTTTCTCCTGTTCTTTCGATTGTCTTGGCACTCTTTCTTGCCCGGTTTCGACATCCTGCAGCTTTGGTCCTCGCATGTCCTTACACTGATCCTAGGTGTACTGGACAGCTTGGGTAATGGTCCGTTGAATGAATTACGAAGCTGTGAAAGACATATGTTTTTTATATAATTTAGCATTGTAGTTGAAATAATTTGCGAGTGGGTTTCAGTTCTAGGGAGAAATGTGATTTTGAAGGGAGTGGAAAATTTGGAGCGTTCGGAAAAGCAGATTTATTTGACTGCGGGATGAACAGTTATTCTTCTTCATATTATTATTATTATTATTACTGTTGCTTTGTGATAGCGTTTTATGTTGGGCACTGTTAAATGGAGCTTAAGTGTATATAACATTCACTGTTCATTGATTTCATCTTTTTCCTTATGTTTAGAGTCATCAATTTTACGTAAAAGTAACATTATTTACCTTGCTGGTTTAAAATTTGATTGATTAGTTCGAAGACTGCGTAAATGAAACCCATAGAAGTTGTATAATTATCTTACAACTATGCGCAATGAAAATAATTTAGTGAAGAATATTATGAAAACAAAATTAAGATCATAATAGTATCTACCGCTTTAAAATTACTAAAATTTTAATATCCTGAATTGTAACAAAAACGTGTGCGTACATAAAATGTGAATATTCTTTACCGTTGTTCTGTGTCTAGTATGTCGACCGGATTTGCTATCTTCCAGTTTTCTACTTATTTTATATTGTCTTATTGCCATGTTACACTATCAGACGTTTCAAATGTTGCAATACACGATACAAACAATTCCTGAAAGTTTGCTGTATAATTTCTTTGTTTTATTTGTCGTTCGATATCAAAGGAAAAGAAAAAAACGCTATTCACTTAAACGCTTAGCTAGTCTACCGTCAATACACCATACGAAAGATAATTGAAGACTAAAATAGATAATTTGATGATAAATGGACAGAGTGTAGCCAGAATTTGGGGGCATTCTTAAACCAATAAGCCATAGACAGATAAAAGAATAGAGTGCGATAGTGATAGTGGACACTGTTTTCAGCAATGAGATAAGTATTAACCATCGATAAGAAAAGTGTAGCCCACTTTCACATTAGAAGCAGCTCGAACATTGTGCCCTTCTTATCCTACCGTGCCATGATATAGTGATAATAGTATAGTGTACAGGCACAATTATAATTTTGTGAAATGGCAAAAGAAATATCGCACGTATTTCATGTAATATGAATAACACGATGGAGAATATATTTAGTTTTTGTTGTTAGTCATTGCTGTTACATGTTAATACGAATACTTTCGCGAAGTTTTTCTGCGCCGACGAATTGTGATTAAAATGAAATGATGAAGAACGTAAGAAAATACCGAAATAAAATTCAGTTCATTTGTTTGAAACGCCAAGGATTACCTTGCTTTGGTCGAATAATTTTAATTTACAATTATGCAGCGGAGTGCATATAGCGTTTTTGCACCGAAATTATAAAAGCTGCCGTTAAGAAACTTTTTTTACTGTTCAATGTTTTCAAACCAACACCCCACTGAATATGATTATGAAATTCATCGATTATAAATATCACAGATGTATCAGTGAAAAATGAAGTAACATTATAAAACACTATCATTTAACATTTGTGAACTGAGATTGCAAATTCATCTGTCAAGAAACTTCTTTTCTGTTCAATATTTTCAAACGGCTACCTTATTGAACATAATTATGCAATACATTGTTTATAAATATTAAAAAAATATCAGTAATAAAATGAATAATATTATGAAACACTATCCACGTCTAATTATGCAATCCATTATTTATAAATATTAAAAAATATCAGTTATAAAGTGAATAATATTATGAAACACCATCCACGTCTGTAAGAATTATAAATTTCAAGAGAAACGTATTTCCAATCTTAATTTTAACCAGGGAAATTTCTTGAAATTAAATGCGCCTCCGCGTAAAGTCCTAGAGAATACACACCTCGTTCTCCTGGCTGTCAGGATGGCCCAAAATTTTAGCAACGATGTATGCCGACTCCTCGCTTGAAAGGATACCACTAGCCATAGGTCCTTCGATAAATTCCCCATCTGTCATAAGGAGGTATCGAACACTGTACCAGACAGCAACAGGCAGGGCAGATCTCTTATTATTAGCTGATGGCTCGACCCCGTTTCGTCTGCATTCGGATGCCGCCCACCTGTCCAACGCGTAGAACAATGTCGACTCGTTGGCTAACCTCAGGGTGTCCCGGCACGCAAGCTCTTCGACCTCCACGGAGCTCAACTCCTCGAAGGTTTCTTGGTCGAACACCGCTTCCGGTTCCGAGTCGATCACGTCCAGACAGGCGAGCAAAAGTCGCGTACAGACTGCGGCTAAGATTTCAAGGGACTTTTATTCAAATGATTCGTTTCAATCCTGAAGAAGAATAAGCGATGGTTAGTACGGTTTATAACGCAGGATCGTACCCGCGATATCTCTGTGTAAATAAATTCTTTTTATACAAAATTGTATACAGATCGAAAGTGCATTGCAAATTCGGATACGCTCGTAATTTAATAGCGTGGCGAATGAACTCATTTACACAGAGATGTCGCAGGTACGGTCTTGCGATACAGACTGTGGATGGTGGGATTGATTAGACGATGCCTACTCTGAAGGTGAGAAGGTCTATGTCTGCTGATGAATATTGGATGGAAAGACGTAGACATCGGAGAACTTTTGAAATCGTTCCGGGAAAACAAAATGAAAAGCAATAAACAAATCTTGGAATAAATTGTCTTAACGTCTCTCAACTTGTGGATGGCGATTAATTGTCACTCCGAATGGTACTTTTTACATGCAAAAGTTATTGTCAAATGTGCATATTGTCATTCATTTATATTATATGTGTACTATACATGTACACGTCGACTCCACTCTACCAGATTTTCACAAATTATATAACTAATTTTAAAGGTTGAGAAACCCCTGCTGTGTTATTAAATCCTCTGTCAAACTCTCTGTCAAATGCAATGTATTAAAATACTTTCCTTAGTTTGGTGCCAAGAAGGTTCAGTATTATGAATGGAAATTTACGTCAAACATTCGGTTTCATCACGAATATCGTTCAAGCTATGACTCGATATGACAAAATATATTTTATAATAAACAATAATGCCCGTGTTACTGTCAAAATAGAAAATATATGCGCACGCGTAAATTTTTACATACATGCACACTTTTGTGCGTAAAAAATATAGTATTGGAAAATGTGGAACTAATCATTTCGGAACTATGAATGATATGTGCATACCTATTTCACCAGCGTCGTCACCAGGTGCTGGCGGTGCTGTAGGTGAATTCGACGACCAATTATGACCAGAGGTTACGTTGCTCGCGTAAAGACTTAGGCCTTGGTAGATCTCGAGCAACGTGCTCGCGTTCAGGTTCCTCTCAAGATATTCAACTGCGAGTCGTGCCAGTTCTGGACAGATGCACTGATGAGCCACATCGAGGGTAGCTCTCGCTGTGGACACTGACTGAAAATTGATCGGCTCGTCGAGGAGACATCTGCACAGAAAACGATATTTGTCGAAATGTCACGCGAAAAGACAATTGCGTAATGATTTCCATCGTTAAATTAGAATTTTTAACCATACTTTAGCGACAGGGGTTAGTTTCTCTTCGATTCCTTAGAATTTCTTTTTCTCCCCCCAATAAGAAATTGCAAAAGGGCGCAACTCATTTTAACTTGCTTAATTTAATTGAACATCGCTGCGGATTAGATCGATATTTACCAATGTTTCTCTTAAATCATTTTTGTTCAGGTTTAGATGCATTTATTTCATTCTGTGGATTTTACGACAAACTCTTTCGACGTTTACATTTGCAGAGTATCTTTCTTCTCGATCGATGTTCGATTAATCTTCGTTTGCAGCAGACTATCAATGGAAAGGTAATCAGTAGAAAGATCCAAAAGTAGGCAATAATACCAGTTACTGTTAATGTGCATAAAGATGTTGCCATGAGGATGCTGAGTTGTTTTTTTTTGTAAACAGCTTTTACAAACATTTAATTCATTGTCCAATAAAGGTAATTGTTTTTTAAGAAAATCAGGTAGAGATCGATTATCGAATTATCTTGTTTACGATTGTGTTTAATATTATCCAGCCCTCGCATAACCGTTCGACTGTTTTGCTTTAATCGTTGAAATAGTACGAGACCCTGTGTTTATAATGTAAACTTTACACTGAAGTGTAGCCGTGCGGTTACGTATTTCCTGCGCACTTTAATTTCGATATCTACGCGTGACTTCATTGATCCCCTAACTGGTTCTACAGCTGTCTCAACCAGTTACAGATTTCCAGATGAAAATTTTTAATTCTTATGTTTTTATAAAAAAACATTCAAGGGAAATATTAGTTTTATATTGTTACGCGTTTTCATGGTTAAAGCGTTCTACAAAATTTGAGTCGAAATTAAAATGTGAATTGAAGCCTTTCCTAAAATTGATTTCAATCGTACCGTATACTCGAACATGAATTTTAACATCCTTTGCCACTCGCAACTCGAATACCAATTTGCTAAATATAAAAGTATATCAAACCCCGTATATCTTTTAAACTGTGTTTATTTCCCCAAAACTTCAATTATTCCAGTATTCCTTTAAAATAAGTGAAGCTCCTTCAACCTTTACGAAACCTTATCTTAATTGATCTAATTCGAATTATATATATTTAGTGTTACCAAAGGCTTGGTATTAAAAAATAGCACACAATGTAACACTTTAATACTTTAATTAGTAATAAAATTAAGATATATTAAATCGAGTAACTTAATTAATCAATAATATTTCATTAAAAATATATACATTTATAAGATCGATAGAGTACCAAATGTCTTTAACAATTCTACGATTCGCGATTTACCTGAGCAAATAATCGAATGCACGTTTCTCCACGTGTTCCAGCTTCAGCAAAGGTGGAGGGTCACTCGGTGCAGGTGCGAGGGGACCTATGAGCATCGCGTTGAACCACTCCGACTTCTCTGCGAGTCGTTTCCTTTCTACGCAATATCTCCACGTGTCGCCAGGTAGTCCAGCCTATGTTTAATCAGAGTTAGAGAGGTGTCTTAAGGATTCTCTGGGTTTATAGAAAATTTCGGGGACGGAAGGGAGGACTTTGCAAGGGGTGAATGTTGCACGTGCTTCATTAAACAACTCTTGCTCTTTTCAAATTTTGGTTAGTCCTCTTTACAATGTCCCATTAGACGTTTTAAAATTTCCTTAGAGGAGGCGTTGTTCTAATGGTATCGATTTTTAAAATCTTAAATTGTTGAGGACTTGTAAAAACCGTGACGATAGTGTACATTCTTTGCATACATCTTAATCATTTCGATGCAACATTAATGCAACATTACTCGTAACTTAAATTCCAATTGAAATTAAATAACGTTCTCAAAAGCGGAAGGCGGTGACGTCAGAGTAAGATCTACGTTCACCAGCGTATTTAATAAACAGTTGACAGAAGTAACAACAACAAACGCCGATGAAAATAAAGGAATTTTCTGTGGTCGCAGTAAAATTCATCGTTTCTACATTTACCCAAGGGGGTGTACGATAATGATATTACGGAGACTGACTATATACATGCATACACGTAGTTCCGTTTTTTTACCTCGAGAATCACTTTGCTGGAAATCGGAGGTTCCGTTGTTGAGGTATCTTCGGTTGCGATAAGGGGTACCTGAGACATGTCTTTTGTCGCGTTTCGAAGTATCGCGACTTCTTTGGACGGGTGGCGCGAGATTACGGGAAGGATTATGGTTCTGGAATAAATTCGGTTCCGTACACCCTCTCGAATCTTTTGCCGCGACTTATCAGGCTCGGTACGGGCGCATCGTGAGTTATCGCCTGCAACAGAATGTAGAAGAAACTCAATACCTTCGGGGTTCGTATGGCAAAACAAGTGAAATTTTTCATGATCGATAATGCACGGTAGTCAATAATGTACAGGAAGTAAGATGTTATCGTAAATATTGTATTGCCTTCACATAGTCTGTATACGTATACATTGTGTACAGTATATTCGGGGTATCGAATTTTTCAAACATTGTGCTTAATTCTGTGGCAATAGATTATCGATAGACGGTATATTTCACAGGTGATATTAATGTGATTAATGATGACAAGGCTGTTCAAGTTATGCTTTAATGTGCAACCAATTCGGTTTTTTACACAAAACAGCCGACAGAAGTAGGGTAATATCTAGGAAAAATGTAAAACAAAGTGGGTGTGCAAATTGAAGAAAGAAGGATAAAGAAAAGCTTCGAATGTGAGGGGTTAATTTAAATGGACAATTTTAGTTTGAACCATGGTAAATCAAAACCCCTGTAAAAACAGAATTATGTATGGTAAGAATACTATATTTTATTCCCTCCACTTATCGATGCTCCTCAAAGTTCATTTATTATTTATTTACGTTAAAGTTGTTCTGTTTCAATTACCATCTAACGACGTAGAAAATAAAAATTCCATCATCAAATTTTTCTTAGAGAAGAAAATTAACTTTCCCACAACATAAATGAAATATGATTTAAGATAATGTTTGCAATCGTTGTCTCATACATTTGTACGGAAATTTATGGCAGTAAAAAGAGGAATTGAAATAGAGGGCCCAAAGAAATTTCGAGAGAAAATATTGTAATTACTTTTGTGGACTGAATAGCGTTCAATTAATTTACGACGTAACCATATCGAACGGGGAAAAGATAGGAGGCAACCATGCGCATTTTTACTGTATCCTCCATGAATCACTTGTACAAACGTGCATTTCGCAGTGAACGACGAGAATCAATGAGTTCGACGTTTCCCTCTTACATTTTTATCAAGCAGCCCAATGCTGTTGTGCTGAGCAAACACCAGAGGAGCTGCAATATCTAGACCATACAAGGGTTTGGCAATGTTTGTCGCGGCTATCATTTTACATTTGATTACTTGTTGACTAACTTTTATTGAAACGTTGAACGGAAAAATTGAAAAAAAATGCGGCGAGCCAATAGATTTCATTTTCGCCATTTGCTTCCACAAAAAGTGAATTTAAAATAGTGAAAACATGCAGAAAATTACATGGACAATAAATTTTTTTGCAATTTAACATTTCATTTAATTTTACATTTTCTATGAGCACATATATTTTTCGCGTACTATAGAAGTTTAATGCAGAGACTCAGGTTTAAACATTTTCTTTTGGAGCCGGAAAAGCAGCTTGTTCTTTTCATAGAAACGCAGTAGTGAATGCATTCATAAACCGGTAACATTTTCATATTAAATCCACTGCCGATGGGACGAAATTTGCGCATGTAAGTTTCATGAAAGAAGCTGCGTCTGAAATGATCGCAATAATATGTACAACGTAATATCAGCGACAAAAATCTATTACAACTGGCACTGCGTCCAAGTTAATGTAGAACGTAAATGTGATTAAAGGTACCTTTGTAGAGTGTTATATTCTATCTATCGATTGGTACTTCTACGTATTAAATTACATTGAAAGTGTTACTTAGATACAATCAATGGCGCCACTTTATTGACATAATAAATAAAGAGCAGTAGTTGTCACTTGGAGTAACTAACAATTTGTTTTGCAATATACATAGTTTCTCACCTTCGTTGTAAGCGACTGTCATGTTGATAGTGCACATCACAGAGTTACACTTGTCAACAACTCAATTGTCGAACACGTGAAACATTCGTCACCGATTTTCTTGAATGACATTGTTTTATCTTCGTTTAATTGAAGCCATTGGATTTTCATTCGATTAACTTATATCACCGAAAGCAACGAATAGTGAATTTCATTTAACACTATGTTAAAGAAAAATCCCCTTCATCTATAGATTACTCAATCTTCAATCTTTCTAGTAAGATGACGCTATTCAATGTGTCCATTCGCGAATTTCACATAATAAAAGGACAGTGTGAACCTTAAAAATAAATTCCAAATGACGCCTCCAATATAAACTCATCGCGAAAATGAATTAACTAAATGAAACTGAACCATTGTAACTTTTCCATTTACTTCCACGTGCATATAAGCTAATAACTGTTGCTCCAAAAAAAAAATGTCACCGCGCCTAAACCCGACACCCTTGTTTCCATTTGAATGCCGTATAATAGCGTAGTTCTTTTCCACCGCCGCGTTCGATGATCAAATCGAGCGTCAATTTCAAAATTCTAGGCGCAACAAGTTCCACTTCCGACACGGTGACAAATTCGCCGTGAAGTTTCTCCATAAATTGTCCGCTTCTTCACTTAAACGTCTTTCAATAATCCGAATGTTCACAAAATCGCGTGATCCGCTATAACACTTCCACGACGAATAAAAGTCTCCCCATTATTAACGAAAAATCGACTCGATCGGAGCGCAACGTTTGCAACAACCCTTCCAGAGCGAGTGGCCTCGCTCGACTGACAGATCGATCGTTGTCGCACGGCTGCGATGAATGAGTCAGGCTACGGAGGGGGTTCGTTTTAATGCAAATGTATGCGGCTACATTTTATCGACTGCGATGACAATTATTTATAAACAACGGGCAAATGTCCCGGGCCAAGACTCCGTGGAATGTCTGAGGGCTTCAAGAGTGCGGGGGAACCTTATCGATACCTCGAACCGACGCGGGACCTTTTACAATAACAGGATGAGAAAGTGAAGTTTGTTTGTCTTCCATGGACGGGAAGAATGTTGCTTTGGTAAATGTGTTCGGGGTGCAAGGACGATACGAATTTGTCGTTGATCTGATTTTAAACAAAATGTGGCGAAGTTGTAGTAAGGTAGATTATTATTTTTGTAATGATACATCGATGGATTTTTTTGTTTTTTGTGGGATTGAATATTTAGTAGAAATTGAAAGGGTTTTGGTGAATCTGTGTGACTATACGGCGGAAGAAGATTTCTATACGCCAGGTAGGTTACCTTTTATAATTTAGAGAAATGTACAGTGTAATGCAGTTGCATCGTTATACTTTGTTTTACCGCATTAAATTTTCTGTAGCGAAATAATAGTCGCTGGTGTTTAAGGTATGTTCAATAACAGGAAGCATCTTGTGAATAGAATCGTGAAATGTATTTGTATTATATTACAGGCATACTTTATCGTTACGTCGACGTGAAAACTGCTTTGGACAGCAATCTTGCTGATTGATATTAATATTGCACGTTAGTATTTGTTATTAAAGAGGGGGATGCAAATGTTGGTGCGGTTGCAGTGTACGAATGAAAGGAGCAATATTTGTTACATCTTATTATTAAATATATTCAAGTATATATAGAATCGTAGAAATTTTAAAGATTAAGTATTATACAACCAGATTTTGTTAAAATTATAGTACTATGCAATAGATTGCACAAAGTTAGCCCCCAAAAAGGGAATCCTACAAAATATTAACAATGGTATAAATATATAATACAATTTTACAAAATATACCTCTAACATTGTATATGTATGTCGTACAAATGCTATAATAATTTTGTCTGGTCCAGAAGTCTAATTATAAGCTACCAAATATTGTGAGGTGTGTGCCTAATTTACGATTGCATATATTTGAATATATTTAATAACGTAGAAAATATTACTCTTTTTATTTCTACGCCCCAACTAGACCAATACTTTTGTTCTTCACTGTATATAGGAGAATATACTTTATACTTTTTACATTTTTTCGTTTAAATATTTTACGATGTGATTGCATTGATTGACATGTAAGTAACAATTAAAATTCAAGAGGTCGATCTTGTTTAAATATTTGCTAATAAAAAAGTGTGAAACGGAATACATGGTTAAATTATTTTTAGTTACATTTAGGAGCAACAAATACGAGAACATTTTAACTCTTAAGAAGAAACGATACTTTCTTTGTTCCTTTTTAGCAGCTCACTTTTACATATTTTGTTAAGAAATCAGCGGAGTATTTCGTCATTGTGGAATATAGTTCCATTTAATTCCGTTGAATTATATGTAGTTCCTAAATTAAATACAATCGGGTCTACTGTTCTTTTACAACGTTATCTTCCAAGAACCGTATTTTCTTCTTTTTCAACAGTAACACAATTTCTTAAAACCTGTTCCTATTTGACATACCACGATGATATAATTGACTAAATCATCGAACAATATTTATTAGCATAGTTTTACATGTATGAATAATCAGTGTACGAATAATTAATCGATCGCATTTCTCAGGCGTATGCACGAACGAGTTCATGATAGAAATCATCATGAATATAACGTAACTTGTTTAACTAAACAAAAAAATTAAAAGTAGAGGATACTTGTGTTGAACTGGTTTCTCCTAACAAATATCCTAACACAGTTTCTTTTAGCAATAATGCGGTCAATTATTAGATAAAATCTAAAATATTGCAGCTATACTTCTATTTAATTAAGTGAATGAAATATCATTATTTGTTAATTATAATTAACAAATCTCTCATAACAGAGAAAAGGCATTCCAGAAATGAAGTGCATAAGTAAATATGACGTCCTAATGATACATAAAACTGTGGTCCCTAAATAAAACGCTCTTCATCAAGGTACCATATGTTGTGCATGTACATAAAAGAAAAAGAAATAAAAATTATTGTAAATTATTCTATAAAATCTTCATATGAATATATACAATGTATACATATAATGTATAGAAATTTGGAGTACAGGAGATAACGAAGAAGTACGAGACAGGAACACTTATAAGATCACGTGAATCACAGTTTTCTTAAAATTAGAGTCAACAGAGGAGAGATGCCGGAGGGCCAGTGGCCACCGGGGTCAAATAATTTTAGCAAAAATTTCTCCATTACTAAAAATATCTATCACAGCGGAGCAAGCCTAACCTTGAGTATCTGGGCGCCAATGAACCCTTAAATATGTCACGCTAATTTTAATTCGGCAGCATTAAGAAGCCTACATCTTCTTTTTCTTCGCGTGTGTTGAACAGCCGTGAAGTTTGCTCGGTTAAAAGTTTTCAATCTACAATTTTCCGAAAGCCAAATTCGTTGTAGGTTTTATTCAAAGCGTTGGAGAAGGTACACGTGGCTGGTTTGTTTAATCAAATTTATGAACAACGACTACATTGACGCGAACACGATCCGTATGCACGCGAGTAATTCAATTTAGACGAGCTCCATCGTGGGGTTTTAATCCAATTGATATTAATTCCTTCGTTTCGAATGTACTAGCGTGTCGACAAGATACGTTGCACATAGACAAAAATTAATTACTTCGGACGAAGCAAGTCGTAAAATTAAATTCAATCAAAGTTTGTCTGACGCGTAGAGAGTGCATAATGACACGAATATTTCGCATCTTAAAACTGTATTGCTGTTAAAATCCTTAATGAATGTATGTATTACTTTATTGCGACATTTATCATTGTCATGATTGCAGTATTATAATGTACGTAACATGTGTGGTTGTAGAGTTAATGTGTGTAACGTTTGTGTGTTCGTCTTGAGTATCGATTAGCTATACGTTTTTTGTTAATGTTAACTAGCTAGTTTATTTATTAGTCTCTTAGTAACGCTGTTCAAAAACAGCAAACCTTAGACTGCTTCTGGACGTAGAAAGCAAAAGACGTAAAAGTTTCAGGATAATTAATAAAAGTTTATTTAAAATCGCCTACATGATTGCTATATTTATTATTAAAGAATATTATTGTATTCATTCTATGCTTTCGTAAGATATCGTCTGATTTCTTATTTTATTTTAATCAATTTTACACTCGCTATTTCTGAGTCTGATCTGCTGCATTTTAATGTAACTATAGCTTGCAATTTAACTACAAACACGAAAGCTAGATACAGTAATAAAAAATAGCTTTCTCGTTGCGCAATTGTTTGTAGTGCGTATGTTAATCACACTTAACTATCGAGATTCCACGTATTAATTTTTCATCGCTATGTAAGATAGATTCACACGTATCGCGATCAATGCATATCGTGGGTAATGACGCGTACTACTTGTGTTTCTTATGCGTGATTCATTTTTGCACCGAACGTGTCACCTTCTGCGCCTATTGATTCCCGTAGTTTAATTATATTGACGTGCCGACAATGTAATTGTTTGCAATATTATGCAGCGTGCATAAGACACGATCGTATCTGGCAAGTCGCTCCAAAATATTGAAAATTGTTATTACTGTTTGTGCTATTATTATCATTGATAAGACTCGTATTGTATATTTAATGTATCTCAGTGTTCAACAAATAGGATTCTTCAAACAATAAATTAGGATGAATAAAGTTAGACTTGATAATATGTACATTGAACAACATACAATAAGTCATAACTTGCAAAGTATGTATAATTTTATGCTGCATGTTAAATTGTATATTTAGTTGGCCAACGCTACAGGATAAAGACTTCAACAAGTGTAAAGTATAATGTATACGTACAGTAAAACATCGGTAATCATTTTTAGTGGCAATATTTGCTACACCAATATTTGTTTAGCTATGGAAAAGCAATCTAAATGAATCAAGTAATACCGGAAAGACGAGTGAAATAGAACTACAAAAGCGAAGTTAAAAATACAAACAAATATCACATTTTACTCAATCGACCTTTTCTTTTTAGAAACTCTGTGCAGATTTTGTATTCCACTCTTGCAGGCGGTTGAAATTGGATGAAATCAATTGAATCGTCCAAATCGAGCTAGTATTATCCAATTTGTAACTAAAAGGTAAAAACGGGATCTCGTAAATGAAACCGTGTGGTGTCTTGCAAGAAATACATATATTTCGACATTTTTCTTCGTTGGTGTGTGCAATGAACGTGGCCTCGAAGTCTGTGGCGGTGTACAATATATTGTCTCGTTTATTGCGTGTCTTATATTCTCCTCCAACAAAGTATCACAGCAAATAGCAAAAAGAGGTTCGTGAATTTGTATGATAAAAACATGAATTACAACACCTTACACGGTGAGCAGGATCGATGGGGGGAGGGGGGGAAATAATGGCAAAAAGTAAATGAAATAATTGGACATAGAAGAATAACATAAAGCTGATAAACGGCCGACATTGTTCTCTTGAAATACTTAATTATTTCTCGAGCGGCTGCAAAGATTTAACAAAATACCATTTTTACAACGTTCAGAACAATTTGATTATTTCAACCGAGTAAAACTGAATTTCTTATACATTTCATTTAATATTCATTTAATAATATTAGATATTTAAAATGTACGATATTGTCGATCGGAGTTTTCTGAATTTTAGTATGCATTTGTGTTTAGTAAAATGATCGAACATTTTATTCAATAACAGTCGAACGAATGGAAACGCTTAACAAAAGAAATGGACTTTTTCCCCAACCGATTTCAAATCTCTGCCGTCTGTTTACTCTTCCTGTGTTATCTTGCTCTGTCAATGGCCATTCAGCTTTCCACTTACAGAAAAAACGATGGCGTTTTAGAGTGATATTTATGGCGCGGCATTTGGCACATTCCGGGCCCCACTGAAATTCGTTTCCCTCTTTTTCTTTTTTTTAAGAAAACAAACATTTTGCTTAACCGGATTTAACGGTTTAAGAATATGCAATTTAAATTGTAATATAAAACTGGTTTTCGTCAAATTTGTATATAGAATGCCTAATGAATTCTAAAAAGATTCCAATTATTTATTTTGTAATATTTTATTCAGTGGAGGTAAACATATAATATAATATAAAATATACATGTACCTCGTTGATATATAACTTGCTTTTTATAGGATGTTAAAACGGAAGAGCAGTGATAATAGAACGCGAAGTAAAAACGTACAATCGTGCCCGAGTTACATACACACAAGTTCGCAAAGAAAATTTGCGGCAACGAACGATAAATACAATGAAGAGTAGTTTGAGTAATAGTCTATTTACTTATGTAACGTCTTGTTGCAGTACTGTAAGAGATGCATCTTCAATATCGTCGTTGAATTGATGGTAACAAGGAGCAGAACGGGTTGAATATAATCTGTTACTGATGTAATCGAAATAATTGGTACTCTTAAGGTCCACTTCAAATAATATATCATTTTGGTAATTTCATTAAAAGATATAGCAATTTAGGAAAACACTTATATACTCCGGCAATGACGTAAGAAGCAGTACGATTTAGAATATACTATAGATAAATAGTTATGAATATTATATTTTATATAAGAGTTCAGTGACGATATTACCTGTTGTAATTTTCATATTGAAAAAAAGTATTTTGCTCGTTGCAGAAAATACTGAAGCAGAACGTGGGAATATTTAACATAATTTCTTTCAAGGGTGACAAGCATCGAGTGTACTAGCATCAATTAAATCAATTGATCCGAAAGTATTCAATAGGCTTCTATTTAATTTACTTTCGCCCGCATATGATGCCTTCCTCCTGCTTCAAACAATCGACAACCCACATAACGTTCTTCAAACTTGCAGAAATTTAGTAATTGCAAATGCGTCTTAATTCTTCTTAATACTTAAATCTATTAGTCTTATTAAATCTTGCAGCATTAAATTTCAATATTAATGATATTAAAAGTGGCTATTTACATGCATTGCAATTTCTTGCAATATATTTTCCGCTTGAAACTGTGTGCAGGTATACGCGGGCAAAGTAAGAAGAACTTTATGGCCTGTATTTAACTTCAGAAGTACAATTAACTTCAAGAAAGTCGTTAGTTCTGGGCGTTTGAGTATGTTCACGCGAAAAAGCTGAGCGCAACAATGAATTGTGTTATAATGCCGAGTGTATCTCAACATTCGGAATCCCCTTCTTGCTCGTGCTCATTTGTCATGCTCTAGTAGAGTTGACAGTAAAAAAAAACTAACGCAACGGCAGTGTCGTACGAAGGAGAAAAATCTACGCAAGGAATGAAGAAAAGGGTGTAGGAGCAAAAACGGCGGAGCGAAATAAGAGCGTGCGAGTGTTCAACTGAAAACCTTGAAACTACGACCGATGTCTCAAGTATTCACGAATACTTTTCGTCAAAAGTCGAATTCGCTTTGATTTTACTGGCGTCATTTCTCTTTCCCAGGCGAAACGTGAAAGCTGTCATATTTCGTCGATCATATTTTTCAGGAAAAACCTGGTTTTCTCGTTTTATAAGTTTGCGCACGGCAAGGACGTTTGAAAACTGGTAAAAGAGATACAAAAGTTTGTGGCTATACATAAATGTTGTTACACAAATGGAGACGTTAACATTTTCATTGCTTCAGTTTTCAGATTATGGATTTTTTAGTAAGGAAACTTTAAGGTACGCTCATTGAACATCAAATGTGTTAATTTCAATTATCTGGTTTTCTATCTCTCTACTTTTCTCGACAACAAATTTTTAGTAAGTTCGATTTTGTTTTATGTATACGGTGACGAATAATTTCTTGCCTTAATGAAAATTATCGCGCAGTCCACAAAAACCAATTTAATCTGTAAGATTATGCATGAAGTACATTGTTGGAAATCATAATTTTAACTGTACGGTGTACAAAACAGTAATAGGAGAAATTTTTTAAATGCACAGTAATTATCTTCTTGTATCTTATATGCGTCATGTCGCCTCGAGAGGAATGCACAACTGATATTACTGAACGTTAGCTCTCGAAGAAGAATCTGAAGAAGGCAATTGCTGAAGTACGTAAATTAGTTATCTCAGACGTGCTACGGGAGCACAATTCATAATAAGGTGAAACGATCTGCTTCACGTTTTCTGGATTCTGTTTTGTAGCGACAATGAGTAGAGTTAAGTCTCGTCAAAGATAATCGATAATAAAAAAAATTCGTCATATTTTAGGAACAAAAGGAGCAATAGTTTGGAAAAGATTAACAAGCTACCATAAATAGGTAGCAATCTGGCAAAAAGTAATTAAATGCAAATGCAATGAATACATGCGTATACAAATTGTACGATACAAGTATTAAAAATGAAATAAGTAATCAAATTACGGAGCACAAGGATTGATGATAACGATTTTTGTAAACTAAACGTGAATTATTACATAAACTGGGTTAATTGGGCGAAAAATTCATCTCACGAAAATAAGTAGCGTAATTTGATACCTACATAGAGCGACACATGCAGCAAACGTAAAAGCTGGAATACTCTGGGCAACAATGAAGAAACGTGCGAATTGAATCGCCACATGTGGCGACCGCAACCTCACAATAGCAAAATGTGCGAAAATTACTCGTTAATAGAATTGCAGTGTATCGGTGGAACCTTGAAGGTACCGTGCCTTTTTTCAAGGTTCCCAAGATAGGATTAAATGAACCAGGATATCTATTTATGAACGGAACAATGTCTTTTTTGTTTCCCGAAATGCGGAAGACTTACTTCTTATTAAACTGAGCAATAATTAAAAACGTAGCCTGTTGGCCTCTGTTCAGAAAATACCATAAATGTATTATGTACTTTTATCATCATTATTATTTTGGCGCGTTGATATTTCATAATCGATATGACGCGTAAGTATATATGTTTTTATGCAAAACATAACGAATGTAGGTAAACCAAAATTTACAACATCGGATAATGTATTAGATACAATAATAAACATCTAATATTACAATACTGGTGTAACTGTATTAAATATATTTCAACAGAATTAAAAAATAAATTTCCCGCTCCACAAAGTGTCGTAAACAATCAGCAGATGTAAATCGATAATTAAATTTCTTTTAACAACTTTAATGAAACTGACAAAATCTTTGCTTAATGCAAAAGACTGAATATAATATACATTTTTTAATTATTTCCTTTATGCATACGTATCATGTATACAATTGTACATGCAATGAGAATTGCGATAACAAAATCATATATCTACTTTATATTTATCATTGCTGTTATATACATACATTATATGTAAACACCGATGATAACTATAAAATAGATATAACAAATTTGTTACAGCAAATTTCATTCTAGTATATCATATCCAATTTCGTTTCAAATCAAAGTTCTTCTCCCCCAATACCAACATACTTCTCGAGATGCTCTCAAATAAACCTTCTCACCTCGCATTCCAGCGTCTTCGGCCGAACGTTTACTCTCAAAGCCGAGGAAACGCATGTTTACGAAGTCAGCTTTGATTCTTTCCATGCGATTCTTGTAGAACGCAATCACGAGGGAAACGATCCATTCGCTGGCAAGCCACAACACGCTGCACGTGAAACAATCGAGCAGTTCCGATGTCATCAAGTCACAACGCGAAAACAGTTCAGATATCATTAACAATTCCTTGTACGTATTTGAGTTTCATCCTAACGAAAAGGTATGTGGCGATTGAACAAAATTACCAACCCCTAGCCAGTCCACGATTCAGTTGTAGCCAGAAACTTTACTGGTTTAATCGAAACGGACACACATATTTCTTTACGTCGGCAGGCAAATTGTTATTAAGTCTAATGATTCGCACACGACCCCCAATTGCCAATTTTCCAATTATTTGTACCCAACCAAATGAATATTCAAATTAATAATGAAAGTTTCGCCAACGATCAGAAGGCCAACAATTAATATTTGACTCGCTATAATATATTACTGAATAATTAATTAACATAATATTAATTACGACACCCAATCAATATTATTATAATATCAATTATTGTATAATATTCAATAATAATTAATACCGAATACAAAGCGAATGGCATACGTGACAATGTACTATCATTATCTACTTTCCAAGCGACTGAAAATTACCGTGGCACAACGCACGATGACAGTTTCCCTTAATAACAATTTCCCCGCTATTTCACGCAACGACGACAATTTCAAAGACGACCGGGTTTCACCGGTCTCTTTCTCCGTGCCGCGAAAATCCTCAAGCACTCCGAACTTCGTCGTTATCCGAGGGAACACGGTTCGCAGGATAACACCACCGACACTGTCACACGGCGCCTCTGTAAAACACGTGTCGCGCGAGAGACACACGAAGAATGAACCGGGCGGCAGTAAGTCGATGCGCTTTTGTGGTTTAAAAAGCGACCGCCAGCATCCTGTGTACAAGGGACCACGTGATTAATCTTTTGTACACGCACACGCGTGCAGGAGCGCGGGTGCGACGCGTGCGTGCTTGCGACTTTGTACAGTTGAACAAGGCAGGAATGGAATAAACCTCGGAGGTCGGTCGACCTTTTTTTACCCCCAAGTTCGAACGTCAAAAAACGATAGGATATTGACAAGAATCCTGGGAGAGGTCGCGACGCGTAACCGGAAAGAGAGAAGCGGGAGGAGGGAGGGAAAAAAGGGGTGGACGAATGAAGAAGGGTGGCAGGAAATGGAAGAGGCCGAGATTCGAAGGGAAATTGGCGAAGGACGCGTGTACCGGTTATTGAAAATGAAGAATTCGCTCGGCGTAGTTTGGACCAATGGAAGTTTTAGGCGCGCTATGATTTTGCGGCAATTGTTTCGCGCCCGACGAATATTGTACAGAAATTGTATGTACGTGTGCGTTAGTCTTTTTGTCGTTGGATACCTGTGGAAGCGAGCGATCGAATTGATTAGTTTGTGGAAAGATCTGCTGCTAATTCAAGGTGATTGCGTTTATATGTACTTCTCCTTTTAGTTTTATTCGGTTGCAATTTAGCGTGAACGATAATGGATATCGTAGGTCCTAATTTTTAAACGCTTCAAGTTTATTATTTTGTCTGTTTCGGCAATCATAGTGGAGATCAGAGTACTTTTTGGAGTTTAAAGTAAGCACGTTAAGATTTCTGAAAAAGAAATTCTAAAGCCTTGCCTCCTTTTCGACGAAATTGACGACAGTAAATTATGTTACACATACATTGTATTCCATTGTATACTCGTAATAAAAGGAAGAGGTAACATTTCGAAGAAGATAAAATTGTAAAAAATTGGAGTAAAAGTCGTGACCATGATTTCTCAATTTTCTGTAGCTTCTTCTAGGATAAACGTAGATCATCAAATAGCGGAGTAATACATTCAATGATTACAAGTATTTGCGCACAGTTGTAAGCCATCGATAGACAGTTGAAATTATTGTATTTCAATTATTTAAAAGAGCGTTATGCCAGGAGTACAAACTTTGATATCAAACAAATTACTGTAAATCAAAAATGTCAAACTGCCGGTTAAAGCAATTAATCGGTTAATTTTAAATATTATAATATCATTTTATCATTACTTTGTTCCCCCAAATCCAGGAAACATGACTTTAAACAAATTCACACCCTTGCAGGTTCTCAGATTGCTCGAACAGTATTTCTATGTTTCCTTAATAGACTACACTAAAAATAACAGTCACCGTCATGTCATCCCCGACATAGCAAGCAGTTTTAGCTTGCACTGAAAGCAAATTTTGTAACGCTATCGAATTGACATTATCCCTAATGAGCGTCGTTGTTTTCACGTTAATACACATGATACCCTCAGTTGACATTACTATGAAATTTCAATGATGCCAAGGATATAACGATTTGCAGTGTATCAATGTTGTAAACGTGCTGCGAGCAATATATTCGCATCGACGTGCAAAACGACGACGCGCCGCTGAATTTATTATGTGGCAACGAACCCCGGCAAATTAAATCGTCACATTAAGCACGAGCTCGCATCACAGTTACCTCGTAATCGTTGCTCGATATCGAATAAAATCGTGTTACGTACGAGATGGTAAAGAGTTGGATTACACAACTGTTCCGACGACTACGAGACATTTAAAACGGCCTTGATATTAATATGCAATTCGTTTAAAATATCTTATTTCGCCAATACGAATATAGAACGTCGTACGGCGAACGGATAACTTCCGCAATGCGTGACTGATTGTAAAGTGGAAAATAGATATTAATAGATGCTTCAGATACTTAAAAGGTATTTGGCGCGAGACTAGGTGAATATTACGGCATTATGATTTATTTTGGAAATGTTGATGATTGAAGTAATATTTATTATGTTTATTTGTTATTACAGTAATCGTTCTGCAGTTTGGATAGGCTGATAATTTTTGGTATCCAAAAATATGTTTTTAACCCTTTGCACAGTGGAGATAGAAATTATAGGTGGTGTAAAAGAGAAAGAAAGAAATTATGACTTGCTGAATACATACTTTGAATCATGTTAAGTTGTAGAAATCTGAAACACGTATGAAATAGTTGTTACTCGTATTTGAGAGGTCTATTAGTCATACAACTTCCTCCATACAATTCTTCGGTAAGTAAAAGTGTATCCATAGTCTATTACGACTTGCATAATCTTTGGAGGAAAGTTTCAATGCCTCTGAAACATTTTCACGGTTAGCTATCTGCGAGAACTTCCTTAATATACCGATGGAGATACAGCATATCGATTTAAGAAAGAACAAGATCGCACAAAATCGCATTGCACGTTTCAATAAATCAAAATCATTCTGCGTTAAATGGATGTCAATAGAATGGCATAAACTAGTGTATTCAACATATAGTTTTAAGAAGATGACGAAACAGATGATAATTCTTAACAATCGTCAAAAATAAACACTTTAGAGTAAAAAGTGAAAAATTTGGAGTAAAACGAATAATTTCAAGCTCTACAATGTAAAAGATAAAGATTACAGTTATACTTATTACAAACTTTGGATACATCATTTTGAAATTGAAGTGATTGCTTCTTATTTTTCTTACTTATCTATTTTTTGTGATTACTCCAATAATTTTCAGATGACAAATGTAACTCTAGAAAACTTAAACGATTGAAGGTTCACATCACCAGCGAATATTTGCCAAATCCACGAACAATTAGTCGCTTACTAACTATTAATACTTTACTCCGAAGCAGTAACTATTAATATTTCGAAGGAACCTTTTTCTGCGTATTTATTTTCAATGCATTACGTGTTTAGTTTCCCCCTTTCCCGTCGCTAACACACGCGTTTTTAAATCTTAAAATTGAAAACAATTTTCGACGCTTTCATCATCTCTTTTTTAGCTAGATTAAAATTTGGAATTTAATTAAAGCAAAAGTTGTGTACAACCATACAGGATCAATCGTTCCATAAACAGCAATCTAATGTCTAAACTTCTTCAATTATCCTACATGCAATTAGTTATAAACGTACTCGGTATTTGGTATTCAGTGAATTTTACACAAAAGTGCAAAAGTCGCGAATGGATTGGAAATATTCATAACTTCCTAAAATTTCCTTTCTCCTCTTTTCTTCTTTACAAACCCTTTCAAATGCACTTCATAATCTCTACGAATCACCTTAGCAGATCCATTTTAAATTACCATTTACACAAACCTCGAGACTTTTGCACCAGCCCGTGCCAGTAAAAAGGAAAATAATACAAAATATACTGTATGTATTTTTAGCAAATGTCCACACAATAAACGAGCATCAAACGACTAACTCAATTGTGTAAGGTGGCAGACTATTTCCCCGACCAATTGTACTTCTCAGGCATAGAATCTTCATACCCAGAATCGGACAAGTACAGTACAATTGCGAGACAGCACCAGTCACTGCAAAACACCGGTACATCGAGAAAGCTGCACACCGAACAAGAAAACAGGGCACCCAGGCCAAAAGGTACCGCACGCAAATGTATTTAACGCGATCGATGTAATCGTATCTAAGCAGACTGTTTCAGTCTTGCCATCGATTGTAGTCTGGCCACGCGTTGGCTGACTCGCCTCTAACATTTTCGCAATCTGATTGTGAGTCATGGGACGAGATCGCGCGTGATGAGGTGAGAGAATACTCCCCGTTTGTAAACGTGCGTGTCGACTTACGCGAAGCTCTTCCAGGCGGATCGCGTACGACTTTTCGCGTAATCGCACGCCATTACCCGTAAAGCGCCGCGTACAAGTCGCGAGGAAACGCGATCGTTTCCATTATTTCCGTCCACGCTTGTCGAATCGCACACGTTTAAGTTGCCTCGCTTCGAGGAAAGAGCAGCTCGATCGATGGTATACGAGTGTAATCGGAGCACTCGTTCGCTTGCCGTTTGCCACACGATTTTGTTTCAATCATTGTTGTACGAAATTCGACGGAACGATTTATTTGTTCGATTTTTGTAATCGTTTTACAGGGATACAGTGTCTGGGTTTCACGCGGAGTGAATCTAATTATCGGCTATAGAAATTTCCAATTGCAGAGCGTCCTTGATGCTGTTGAAAGTAAATTAACAGAGAAATGGGAAACAGGGTGAGGTGGTGCGACTGACAAGGGATGTTCGGCGACTCGAAAATTCAGAAAACTTTGAAACTTTGCACAAATGTAGTTTACATTATGCCAAAAACGGGACAATTTTTGCTTTCTGCTAAAGACGATTCTAGGGGTGAAAGCACCCCTCAAAGAAATCTTGGCTTTTCATATTATCGTGCAAATTAAGAAACTGTTCAAGATACAGGGAAAAAGCTGAATTAAAAGTTGAATGGCTCTTTGTGGGCTATAATACGAATGTGAGAAACTTGCAAAAAATATATTTTTCCTCACAAACTTTCGTAAAATGAGTTTCTAATTTTTCTGAATTTTCGGGTTGCCGAACTTCCCTCGTGAATCGTGTTCATTATTTTACTTCAACCCGTGAGCTGTAAAGTAAATGTGGGATCTTCAATTTTGACTGCAATTAATATTTTCACGTAAGCTCTGTTCGCGTAGCATCGAGTTATACCACTGTAAGGTATAACATTTTCTAAACGAACGAGAACCAAGGTGAAATTGAATTTTCATTTAAAATCTCGTTGGTAACCCCTTTAAAGTTCACGGCTACTACCGTGACGTGATCAATACTCCCTGCTTGGTATACAGTTTGGCGTGGATATCCACATGCCCTGCCAGTTCCTCACCCTCAGTCTGAGGAGGAGGTAAAGAGGGCGAGAACTCCGGTGCGCAAAATCCGCAGCTGATACTGAACAGTAACGATTTTATCACATTGCATTGCCCCCTCATAATGTTTTCCATAAAACGATATTTATCGCGATCAAGGATAGATATAGACTTTTTCAAATGCACGAACTGTAGTGGTTAAAAGCAAAATTAACTGCCCAACGTTTTATTACAACGATATTAGTATTAACATTCGTCGTACATTTTTCTTTTTAAATTACGAAACAAAGCAATGAATTGTTGATTGCTTGAAAATGGAATTTACATATCAGGTACTTATAGTGGATTTCTGTTTTGATAATTCTGTTTTTACACTAGGTATTTGATTGACGTGTATTCTATCAAAACACCAGGAAAAAATAAATTGCCACGTTTCTGCTTGTTATATGCAATCTTCCTGTTTTCCCAGCGAACTAGATTCTAGTTACTAGAATGTATAGGAAAACCATTGATTGCTCTAAGTAGTATGGGCCGGCAGTGATCAGACGGGGGACCACAAAAATTATGCCTCGTAATTATCAGCGCGGGGGACCGTATAAGATATACTTCCCCTATACGCTATCAATTACCGTGGCTGGGCATATTTTTATCGCCAGAATGAAAAAATCGAATGCTCGTGGTAGCTGGCAGGATTTAGGGTCATGCAAAATACAATGGTTTTAGAGTATAGAAATTTGTAATCACTCATGTGAATCACATTTCTTCAAATGAAAGGCGTTAATTCGATTGAGAAATTGTCCATTCGTGCAATTTCACGTCGAGGCTCAATGTTTTACACACCTACATATGTCAGTAATATATGTATGTATTATGCACGTTTTCAACGCACAAAGAGTTTCATTTTTCTACAGTGATACCACGAGTGGAATTTTAGACACAAGAAGCCACTGTACATCCATACAATTTCCTCGGTATTTGAAAACACGTATCGATTATTTTCATGATTCTAGGTATTTGCATTCGGTATATCTGGTTTCCTTTTACGTCGTCAATTTCGCGAATTCGTGATTTCATCCATAAAATAATTTCGAAAGAATTGTTTAAAAAATGCTAACAATATTAACGGGAAAGGAACATGGTTTAATTGCTGCTTAAAATATAATAAAATGCTATTTGGTTAATTGAGTTTGTTTTGCAAGTACGAATTGCCTATAATATTTATTTCAATGCGATTCGAATATTTAATAATGAACTTTCCACTTTTTTTTAACTATCTTAGAACCATCATGTTTACATTAGAAAAAGTATCAAACTATTGCCCTCAATTGTATTGCCTAATCTTCGATCCAAGCAAACTTCTCCTCTTTTAACTTCCATCAGAGTTTAATGTTGCCCCTACATTGTTGAAAAATCTGCGCATCTTTTGTACATTATACGCTGTACAACGAATTTTGTAGCTGCAGATTTGTTTAACCACCAAAATCTCGTACTTTGAATTAATTCTTTTACGTCCCACTGATTCTGCACATTTTAATTCTAATACATTAATGGCATTTGCTTGTTAATAATTACTGCTTCGTCTAAAAGGTACTTTGAAATACAAACTCGACGAAACCAGTGAACTTCGTCCACTATCGAATTTTATGGCGTTTGTTTGCCCCTGCCAGCAGCTCGTTCTTAAATTTATAGCTACAAACCGCCTGACAAAGCAGTTGTTTAACCGCAGAGCGTTACAACTTACACACAATACAGAAGGTAAACGCCGGGAGGCGCAGCAATTTGCTGTGGTAATCTCCAGAGATGGCGTCTAGCCGAAAAGAAAATACATAGCGTGTACGCGATTAAAATGGCCGGGAAGATAATTATCGACGATTAAACAATCGGTGCTTCCGCGGTTGCTACTCGCGAGGCAAAGATAATCCTGTGGAAATCAAATGTTTACACTCACGATCGGCTTCTTTTAGTTACGGAGTTCGCATTCCGCGCGGACCGAAATTCACCATTCAAACGGTTTTACAAATAGCCGTATGCTTTAAACTTTTTAGTTGAGCCCGAAAAATTAGTTTAAATATATTTAATTACATGCAGCGTGTAGGTTTTCGTTCCTTTTTTCACTGATAAGTTTGTTGTAGTACAAACAATCAGTGGTGTTTAATGAGTTTAAATTAATAACAGAAAGGAGTGTTAATATTATAGGGGCCTATTTTTATTTATTGACAACAATTAAAAATGATCGTCTATGGATATTTTGATAATTGAAGATCGAACGTTTCCTCGAATCCCTTATAAAATTGCCGACCAAATTGAAACTTGATTTCCGCAAGGTTCCTATAAAAACAGGATTTACTAACGCAATTAATATAGGGATTCTAAAAGCTACAGAAATAAATTGAACTTTCTGATTCGTCTTAATACTTTATACACATAATAGCCATTCTCAATTATCGTATCTCGTCATACACGATTTTCAAGAAAACTATCTTATCTTTGATCGTAAAGCATTTTTCTACATTTGCCTAGCCGGACGCAAAAGTAAATACCAAACTCCCAAATCTATTTTTTTTTGCCATTTTATGTACATCCTTATCTCGATCGCCTACCTAAGGTTGTACCATGGATTTCGGCTTCCGCAAGCACGTTGCAACAAGATTCCTCGAACTCTGCGTAAAACTTGTCTAAAGTAAATTCGATTATCTGCCGATCACGTGTCATTCAAAAGAGCACATAAAAACGTTTCTTTGAAAATCCTACGAATCACAGCGAGCACTATAGTCACTATACGGGACACCGAATTCCTACAGTAACCAGTGACGCATCGAACTTTCGTAGAATTCATTCACACCCCTACTGTATTAACGTGGTACGCCCGCGAAGAAAGTTTCTTTGAAAATCGAATAAATGATGTCCCCATAAAACCTGTCGCCAGGTAAAAGTTGACAATATTGAGCACAATCCAGCGCCAGTTACCTTCTTGTTTCAACAGCAACCGCGATACATCCTCGCCATTATCGGTGGAAACTCCGCTGGGGAATAATGCTCTTTTCTACAGGCACACGCGAAAATCATGCAGCACAAATTGTCTCACGATAATAATCACCGGTTCGAAATTCCGCGTTGCACGTGTATTTTTAATCAATTATTTAAAGCACCACAGACTCTATACAAATTCGAACTAACTAACGAGCGTTGTTAACGCTTAATTTCTCTATCATTTGTTTGTTTCTGCTGTATTCGAAGAATTAGTCGAATGATGACTTCGACGGTGTATCTTCGATCACTCGTCGCGAACAGCCGGGGTTCGTTCTCTGGTGGCAGCCGTTCGCCGACACGGGGCACATCGAGTCAGATAAGGTACGTGCACTGTCGGTTGCTTCCCTTGGAAAATGTTGTTCCGTGTCGCAAGGATGATATTCGTGGTGCAAACATTATACCGTGCTCCTTGGCCGATGACCGGGCCTGCAATGAACATATAATTCGCACGAAGGAACCGATGGCCCAGCCACCAGGCGTATCATTGGCTATACATAGCATGCGTCGCGACGCGCAGACGCCCTCGACACTCTGGGTAGATACGCGAAAAAAGAAAAGGGCAAAAATTGCTGGATTATTTTTATACCCAATTCGTTGTTATTGTTTGGGAAAATGTGATTTTGCAAGAAGCGAAGGGTACGTTGAAACAATTCTAAAAGGGTTTCCACCCAGATTTGACGTTTGAAGAGCAACGCGTTCTCGAGGGTAAAATATTTTTCATTCTGATTTATTGTTACTTTCTTTTTTTGTGATTTTTGTGATGTTGAATGGCAAACATTTCTATGACTGCAGTACCCTTTACGATTCATTTGGCAACTCAATAAGTTTGTAAGTTTATTTAGAGACAAAAAGAACGAGTTCGTATAGTTTTGTTCTAATTTTCTTCTTTATTTTATACAGTTTTTTATTCATTATAAATCAAACATTTTTATTCAATATATTATTAGTTATAAACTAAATCTATTTTGTGAATAGAAGCAATCGTACATTTATAATAAATTGTTAAATAGTTCAATGGTAAGTTGTTAAATAATTTCACGTTTCCCTGCGTAAAGAATGTTTGAAGATCAAATACAAGAAAAATGTGTTTACTAAAATTTCATATATTTCCCGAATGAAAACTAATGATTGTTGTAAATCGAAAATAATCTGATTCTGTATTGTTCAAATGTTGAAACACTGCATTCAGTATTTTCGATCGTATTTTTTATTTCGTTATAATAACTGATTGGGCATCGCGTGCATTACAAACTCGAATACTTTATTGGCCCATTGCCCAAACTCAACTCTCGTGCAAGAAAATAACGAAGGACAAAACTCAACACCTTGAAACGTTTAACAAGAAAGAAATTTCGTTCTTGCCGAGGGCCCAGAACAGATTACGTACAGTTCATAAATAATTATTAGATCCAAAACTGAGAAAAAAAAATACATATCAGCTTAAATAAATATTTCTTTCCAAATACTAAATATCACAAGCAGATTTAAAAAATGAAACCAAACATGATACCCAGGATCTTCGCCGCGTGAAGTCGTAATCATCGTTCGGTTTCCATAACATTTCATTTTGAACACAAACATGAACTTTAATTAATATTAATTAATAAGGGGACTCGAAAACGGAATAAATTCTCAGTTTCACTTTCGTCATGTCAATGACCTAGATAAATGCCAGCGACGTCACGAACTTGTACAGCTCAGAGAAATAGAATTCTTGCAGTTCGTTTCCGACTGACCCGTGTAATAATATAACAATTTTTTTTGTTTCTCTAAACAATACGTGATCGTAAGATCGTTACGCGGCGCGCTGCTTTGAATGGACGAACGATAGATTGACAATTAGATTTTCCCTCTCGGTATAAATCAATTGTTTCGCCAAAAATGGAGCAGAAATTTGCGTTGAATAGACTTCGCAGGTGGTTGGCCTTCAACCTTGCGCTAACGCACCTACAATTAGAGTCAATGCACTTTTGTTAATGGAACGTGGAACGCTTATCGCGAAAATAAGTGTCAATAATTATTACGCATTTCGCCGTATCATAAGTGCCTGGTAATTTACTTTGTAATCTATCTTGAAATTTGCGGACGTACTTAATCGCCAGGTGTAAGTTAACGGCGAAGGTTCCTTTGAATAATTTTACGAGAAACCGATTTCGTAATCGTACATTTTGAATGCGTTTTTATTTCTATCGGCAGTGCAATTATAACAAATTGACTAATTCCATTCGGTTATTTTTATGAATATTTATTTCAAGCAGTAGTCCAGTGTCGTTAACCCATGCGAACGCAGACATTTCATACCGCAGCATTAATATTAGTGCGGTTATTTGTTATGAAATATCTCGATTCATGGTCATGGAACAAGGTGAATAAAGATACAAGCGGTACTTGTGGTGAAGCCGAATAGTAATTTCAATTCTCGTGCATTATGATTCAAATTTCATTAATTCGTAACAACAAATTGTGAATATTATTTCCAAACTTCACATCTGATAGAGAATTTTTGAACAAGGCATAAATACATTTTGCAAATGTTCTCCAAATTTTGTAAATAGTTTGCTAAAGAACTTTTCAGTTGTACCATTCGATTGCAACCAATGTGTTTCTTCTATTCCACATACAAATTTCGTCTCCTTATAATAAACTATTTAACGTTTGTTCAAGTACGAAAATAAATTGGGATATGGGAGATTATTAACGCGTGAAATAAACATTTCGTTCATTCCAAAATCTCTTCTTCCCTTTTAATTTTAAATAATTTCTGTAAATTTCTTCATCACTTTAGCCAAGTTATTTTTTTATCAGCTACGTATCATCGGTGAATAATGAACGTGAAAGAAGAGACGGAAGTCAGGGTGCAGATAGTTTCGTGCGAAGGAATTGATAAAGTCGAATAACTTCTCGGATCTCCAGATGATTCATTCTGTGCAATGCGTAGTTGAAGTACCTAATCATTTCCCATAGAACTTAACACCGAACTTCACTCGCTATGCAAATTCTCCCCTTTATGTCAAATGCATAACTATCTACAATAATAATCTGCAGACAGTGAGAATTACGTTCACAATTTAAATGATATTTATTTATCCACCCAAATTTTTATGCGGAAACGATACACTGTTTGCTCTGATTACTTTCTTTTTTATTGATTTCTTCGGCAAGAAAGTAAGCTCCTTCGTGTCCTTGATCCTAAACGAAATTAAATACCCCACTGTTTGAAGGACACCGAAAGCACCCCTCCATTCAGCAACAACCCCTATCTTGCGTGTCACCATAGTGACACGTTTCGCAGCACGTGCTGTTGCGCAACTACCACAATTTCCTCTTGCAGGGTCGCAAACCCAATAATCGAGCTATTTCATTTAACAAATAAATAAAAGAAATGTCGCCAATTTATTGTACCTGACTTTCCATTAAGAATTCACTAAATTTTTGACGATTTGTTCGTTTTGAAAGAAAAAAGAAACTGTGTCTTGGATATGAAATAAAGCAGTAAGGATAGAATTAATGTAAAATTTAATAGTTTAAAGTAAAGTTTAAATTTAACAAATGTCAGTAAATTATATTACAGTAATTACACACGATTGTTTTATATTTTCTCGCTATATATTGTCGTCTTCTACTGGGTGGTACCAATAGCCTTATAAAAAAAACTGCTGCTCCTGGGGAGTGCCTAAAAAGATATGAAACGTGTATCGATCCAAGGACACGCGTAGGGCAGAACCGAATTAGGTCAAGTTACAAGATCCCAAGTTTAGAAGTTGTCCAGGGTCGATAGTGGTAGCACCGTAACTAGAAGCAAAAATAGGTCAGCAGAACGAAGGGTTCCCCTCTGAACCTTCGACCTCAATTCGGCGTTATGTGTGTATAACATCGGGGAGGTGAAAAAGTATCTGTATGCATGTACGTGTGGATCTTGGATGAAATAAAAGAACGAAAGGGATGAGCAGCTACTTCGAATATTTTGTACGCTGAAGTAAGAGAAAATAAAAGAACTCGAAAATTTCGAGGTAGATTAAAAAATGAAAAAAGAATGTGAATTTGAAGAATCGAAACGTTTCTTTAGGCGGAATGTTTGAACATGGATAAGGAAAATGGATGTAAAGTATCTACACTTGGCAATATTACTGCCATAAAAAAAATATATGCACATTCATAATGATACGAATGTAAACTAAATTATATTTACTGGGTTTGGAAAAGTCTGTATATAGATGATACTTCAGTTTTGCTGATAATTCGCGTAAAATTATAAAATTTGTGGTAATGTTATTATGTAGCATTAAAAAATATGTTGCATAGTCTTTTCCGTTTATATTATGCTTTCCTTTTTTTGTAACATTACTGTCATGTTTAATGGATGGTAGAATGTTTCTCTCCATGAGATACAAGTATACATTATTTATATAGAAAGCAAATGCTTGTTCCGCGTGCCAAATAAGTTCACGCGATCAATAATGCTGCCTATAGAAGAAAAGTAAATTTGTATTACCCGAAGTTTTACGTTATAATAAATTCGTAATTGATCTTAATAAAAAATTATTGTTTTGGAGCACTATAAATAACTGTTTTCATTGCTCTATTCGTTATAAGATAAGTAAAAAATATTTTACCTTCAAGTTTTATTTTTTACATATCCATATATGTATAAAACATTACGAGGCTTAAAAGCAATCTTAAAAAGAAAAAATTAAGGGGTTGCAACGAATGTCTAATGAAGCAACGAGTGGACAGCAACAAATTACCCGAACAAACATTTTTCCGCAAGAAAATGTTTGAAATACATCTCACGAAGTAGCTAACCATTTTCTAAAAAATATGAATTTGCCTAACATTTCTTTAATTGCGTTATATTTTATATGAAAAACGTGCTACTTTTCATTTTAACCGTTTGAGTACGGGAGAACTCCTGTTTTGTGCCAAAAAGACTCCTGTAATAAGTGAGAATACGAAATATATTGCTGGTAAAAAACTACTTTTTATGCAGTATATACTTAAATGCAAATTGAAGTTTATGTCAACGTTTATGTTATGTTAATAAATGAACGTTTCTATTATTTTTCCATGCAGCAAAAATACACATTTAACTCCCCATTTTTCGCATATATCCAGGAAAATTCGCCCACACTTAAACGGTTAATATCTCACGACACGAACTTCCGCTTGCAAATCGTAATATTTTGCAACAAGATCCGATGATTATGACTCTTAATATTTTGCAACAGGAGCCTAAGGTTTAAAAGCTCGGTGTTTTGCAACGTGAGATTATTTCCATTTGTCGATAAAGAGTTCACTGTACCCTTCCTAAGTAGTTTAACATTCAGATTGGTCAGACATGGAGATTTCGCGATCGTAAACATAAGGTATAGAGCAATCTTTTTATCAATTATCTTGCTCGTAAACAAGTGTTACATCGATAATATTATTAATTACGATGTTTATTGTCGGTATGCAACAATACTTTCTTCCTTTGTGTACCTTTCCAATGGCCTGTCTTTGATCTCCGACTCTTGTTATCTCTTGTAATAATTAATGATCGTTTCTATGTATAATTATTCTAAGAGTACAATGTATTGGAATAAAATGATTCAAGCCTGAAAAGTGAATTAGTATCGAGCATATCGAGTGCTTTTACTTATAGTTCGTTTTACATTAGACGACTATTGAAAGCATACAATTAAAAAATCTGAAATTACTGCAGAAATACTGCGAAATTTGTTAAAATAAAGCATTCTCTTAATGAAATTTCGTGCACTATAGACTAATTCACTAATTTAATTAATCTCATGCATATTTGTTGATTTACCTGTGACCTCCACCTTTCAGTATTCCGCTTGCTCCGTTTCCACTTTGAGTGTTCTAACTGAATCCTTAACTCACAATCTGATGCACAGAAATAGTATTATTCAGGTACAGTTACAAATGAAATGAAGTCGCGTGAAAACAAAGTCCAAAATGTTATTATAATAAATATATAAATCGCTGTCGACCGATCTAATGACGTAGTAACAATATAAATATATAATAGATAAAGTTAGGAAGAACGAAGAGGAACCGAGTTAAACATGAAAACATAAACATTTGCGGTAAGAGTCCACTGTCGACGAGGTATGTACATATATACATTACTGTTACCTTGTGATTTGAGAGCAGAAATACATTATCTGCGTCGTGTAACAGAAAAAATGTATATTTTCCTGAATAAAAATCAAACATCAAACGCTTCGACTCCAAATGAAATAATGAAAGCATTAATATAACGACAAAAGAATTTGTTTATTTTTATTCAAACACTTAAGAAATATTGTTCAATAATGTCCAGGTCAAGAACTGATTTTATCTTCACAAAGGAGTCTGAAATGAAACGGTGCCCCTTTTACAAAACGTGTCCTTATCACGGCAAACAATTCGAGGTTGATATCGCGCGTAATTTGTTGAAAAAAGATAAACTGCGTGAGTCATTGAGTCCTTAAGTATTGTGTCTTTTTCCTGTCCTTTCTTATAGACATATCCGACTTTCCCGCAATCAACACACTTCACGGCAACACACTTTTTCGTTCCACGTATTATCAGTGGTGATCGATCACGCGTGAACAACTAACATATTACAAGACCCAAATAAATTCGACTAGAACCGTGTTCCTTTTTTTTTTTTTACAGCCATGCCCTTCGTAACTTCGCGCGATTCAGATTGTTCGTTTTCATTTACAAGAATTTACAAAATTTACAAGACTTACAAAATTTCCGTCTACGATATTAAATTGGAGTTTGATTAAAAGAGAAAAGTAATCGGTGAAAAGGTTTGTATAAATTTGTCGAATTATGGGAAGAAGCTATACGCTTAACAATGCATATATGAACAGAGTTGGGCAAATTTTTATGTAAATAATAAATAATAAATAAACGTGTGATTGTAATTGCAAATAACAACTAAAGTTTTTATTCAAATGAAAGTCATTTAAATACTGCCAAATGGGATCTATTTATTAATTCTTATTTGGATTTATGTGGAAAACAAATAAATAGTTTTTGAACAAATAACATTATTACCTGTATGTATAATATTTACATAAATATAACTATTTCTTCTACTAATTTTCTTTTCCAATAGATATTTCGTAGTTCATATTTGCCTTTAACTGTAAACTGTTGCGAGTCAGAGGTCGGTTTAACTTATCCGTCGTAAACAAAGTAAAGCTTCTCAAATAATGCACAACAGACGATACATTAATAGGAATATCGTTGCTGAGGACAGTTAAAAAGAAAAATTGTTTAATGACTATGGATAATCAATAATAATTGACAAATAATAACTGAGATTGTATTTGTAAATAGCAATTAACTTTATTATTTTAAATAATTTATTTAGACTTGATCAAATGATAAACCATTACTTTTGCTTTTTATTTGAATATCGAAATAACAAATAAATTATTTATTTAAATATTGCCCATCACTGTACATAAACTCATTCCGCTAGAAAATAAATGGTAAACTGATATTTTAAATAATAGTATTTAGAAATAAGATAATATCAACAATTATTTGAATAGAATTAAAAAAAAAAATCGCCCAACGTGGGGCTCGAACCCACGACCCTGAGATTAAGAGTCTCATGCTCTACCGACTGAGCTAGCCGGGCTTATTAAAACACTGTTTTAAAGTGCACTATTCTGTACATTGCGTATATTATTTATTTAATATCGCTAATTATCTTAAACGGTTATATAAGATGACACTAAAACTACCAATTATATTTTATTACATGCTAATATTAGTTCCAAGCAACCCATTATTTTATTAGATTTTCAGTTGACTTAAGTATCCGGCGTGGCTCCGTTTATTTTGAAATTGCGGTTCGGTGAGGTACTGTTTTTCAAGCGATCATAATTCGATCACAATTCGATCCACGTGTTAATCACATCCTTCGCACTCGTTTTAATAACAATATTGCAAGCATCATTGTTTCGCTAATAATCAGTATGAATTTAAATTGTTCGCTTAAACTTTACACTACGAAAGTGCATTCGAAAATATCGAAATAGTACACAATTTCATCGTTTGGTGTCTCCGAACTCATTTTGCACGGACGGATGTTCCGCGCGCTATATGTTGATCAACTAAGTATATACTGTAGTTCGTTAGTTTGAATTCGGATGATAACACGTGTTATTGCGTAGCGGTTTATTAAGCATTGTTTTATTTTTATACAGATAATTGTAAATACATAGTGTAAGTGACAGCAAATATGCCACGGCCTGCAAGAGATTCCGACGAGGAGATAGATGCGAAGCTCGGTTTGTATTATTCATTTTTTGGGTTTTGTACGCGCACGCGGTTCACTCATTCGCCGAATGTAACGGTCGATTCGGCACTTGAATATCGCACTTGCATCGAATTAACAGTGCGAGATTATTGAGAATTTGTCGAAATGATGCACAGTTGTAAACTGTAAATGATGTACAGTTGACAAAATTGAAATACGTTTCGGTCGTCGCACCTTCTCATAATTATCTCGAATTGTTAGGTCGGAAAACCCGTGCCTACACGGAAGCCGTATCCGTCGATTCACCACTACGTCGCAGTGCACGCACTAGGGCGACCACCAAGCAGAATCAATCTTCACCCGATTCACCTACAAGCGACACGAGTAACCCCAGTAATACGCAAACCGGAAGGGTTACAAGGCGACGAACGCTTGCAATGGAAAAAGATACTGGAACTGAGGTTCATAGAAAATTACGGTCTAGGATGAACTCTGCGTCCTCGGATCTCAGTGAAATCACAGAAACGGATATTGCAACGCCAAAGAAAAAGGCCGGCAGCTCTAGCGATATTCTCACCAGGATCGTCAATCTAAGGAGGTACAGATTAAATTCTGTCTAAACACTTTCGTCCCTCTGTTTCGCGCTCATTTCACGTTATTCCTGTTTACAGCAGCAAGCGACTTATAAGAGCTGGTTCGGAAGTAAGTTCGTCGCCGGCCAAAAGAGTTACACGCACTACAAGGGCTACGTCAGTGGAGCCTGACGCCACTACAGGATACAACCTTGCAGATAGATCTATCGTCGAATTAACAGCCACGCCGGTTAAGTCTAGAAGACGAACTTCGGTATTACCCTCGGAGGCGACTGTTGTGGAGGAGAAAGACGAGAAGTTGAAAATTGCAGTGGTGACGTTAGATCGCAAATTGCCCGACTTTAATGTAATTAAAGAGTCAGGTATATTATTTCTCGAATGTTGTTTTTACTATACATTCGTATTTGAGGGAAACAGTAATTTTTGCAATAACGTACGATATTCTAGAGCCGCAAAGACGCTCTGCATCTAAACAGACGGATGAGTCGCCGTCTAACTCAAAAGACAAGGCCAGTGCAAGCGATAACAGTATTGGGGAGAATGGAAAAGATGAAGATAGTTGTGGTAAGCTTGCTTTTCATTTGCATAACTCTTTTCGTATTTAGTTTCGATTTGTGCATCATAAGTACATAGCTGTGATTTATATTAGCAGTCGCTTCCCCCTTGCACTAAATCGCCCTCAATGTAGAATTTTCATATTTAAGGAGATCCACTAACATATCTTTAATGAGAAACACAGTGTAACATTAACTTGTATTTACATTTACAACAGTGGAGGGCCCACGCGACAGTCCGCCGGAACATGTTTCGTTAAATAGATTAGAAGATGTTAAAAGAGATACATCGCTCGACGATGATAACGTATTCGATAACGAGAACTGCATGTTGGAAAACAGTGGAGAATTGTTCACAAACGCTAAGAAGCAAATAGGATCATCAGTGTGTGATGAATCTCAAATGCTTTTACAGAGTGAAAATAAGGACCCATTGAAGGATACAAGCTTGAAACCCGAAGATTTATTGAATAAATCGGTGGAAAGACTTGGAAATAATGGTAATAAAGAGAATCTTACTGGAAATGTCGACTTCAAAAGTGCAGATGATAAAACTTCCAATGTATTATTGCAAAGTCCAAAACACGTATTTGCAATTAGCTCGAGTGTGAATAAGCTAACAAATGAAGTATGCAAATCCCCTAATATCGAAACAAAATTGACACCAAAGCGTCGCCATTCAAAAGAATTAGCAGAAATTTCAGATGCAATTCCTTTAAGAGAAGTTACAAACAATACCGATGCCTTTGACAATTCAGCAACCGAAAAAATGGATATCTCAGTAGATGATGAAGCTAATTTTAATAATGCACTGGAATCATCTGTAAGTATAGAAACAGAGCCGGGAGCTATCGTTTCGAGTATCGCCTCAAATGAAACGATTTCTTCGAATTTAAGCATACATTCAAAGTACGACAATAGTGTTGAAATTGTGGAGTGTACAGAGGATGTGAAAGTAGACGATGACAGTTCTACACAAATGAGCAGTCAATTAAATAATCAGTTAATGAAAACAGTTAATGGAAAAGGGAGTAATAAAGAAAATGCAAGCATGAGCATGGACATTTCAAATGTAGAAGAAGATATGGATGAAAATGTAGAATCCGAGATAAATGATACCAGTAAAAATGTAACGAAAGACGAGAACGTCGATACAAATAAACCGGAAGATATAGATGAAGAGAAGAACGAAACGGATGCTGTACGAACAGGTTTATTGTTTGATTTATCTGATGCTGAATCAGAAAAATCTTCAGATGTGCCATTAAACACAAACACTGAACAATCTGTATCGGAACATAAAGATGCGCGCAGCTTACTAGACACAGACGAAACAAATAATTTATGTTCTAATGCATGCACTCTCTCGGAATCATCGGGTGCTCACATGTGTTCAAAAGATTCTACGTTTACTAATACGAACGAGGATACTGTACCTAATATAATTAAAAGTAGCAAATCTTCCACTGTTACAGAGGCTCCCAGTGAATCTATTGAAGAAGCACCTGAAAGAGAAGAGCCAATAAAAGTTTCGGTATTGGATAGTTCGTTAGCGTTGAACAAACAACGCGTGGATAACATAGACTCAAATGATGTAGATTCAGATGCTCATGAAGGAACATCCAAGGAGGATCAGAAATGTACGAAGGTGAACGATAATGATTCCGATTCCAATGCGGCAAGATGGTTCCAAGATATTCCAGCTAATGAATGGAAGGAGAAGAATACTGATACTGATAAAAATTCTGTTCATTCGATGTCAACAGAGAGATTAGAAAATGAAAGTGAAGGTGAATGCGATTTTGTCTTGCTTGACAAGGAAACAGGGTTGTCCGCAGAAAATATGAAAGCGGACAAGGATATAGAAACTTTTGATTACGATTCAGATGACACCGTTCTATTAAAGGCAAACAAGGATCTGTTAAAAACACGGAAAGAGGAGCCGCTGGCAATGGATGTATCGGAAGAAGAATGTGCATTGTATATTAACAAACACAATACTTCCAACTCGAAGAATCGAAAATCCATGGAACAGAAGGAAAGCAAAGAAGATTCAGAAAGAGAAATAGAAGATACAACAGAGAATATGGAAGAATCAACAAATATAGATAAGAATGAATCTGTCGTAAAAGATAATAGGCGTTCAACATCTAAATGTAATTTGTCACTGCGAAAATCTTTGGGGCGTAAAAGTTTATCTGAATCACACGAAGCAGCAGCGAAAGAAGTGAACGTGTCGTTAAATAAAAGCAAATTATCTGACGATGTATCGAAACAACGAAAGTCGCTTAATCGATCGATGCAAGAATCGAGTAGATCTGTCGAGTCAAATGAAACCGGAAGTGCAAAGAAACGGCCCTCTTTAAATAAATCTAGTTTGAAAGAAATTGTAGATGTCGAAACAAGTAGCGATAGTGTTATATTCACGTCTGCTATGAAATCACAGAAAACTCAATCCATAAACAGTTCTACGAAGAAAAGAAGGAAGCCACAGCGGCTGAATATACATTCTACAGATGAATCTGATGATGAATTTAAAAATAGTGAGGTTCAAGATGAGAGAGATAGCTTTACAAAGAAGCAATTGGCCAGAAATTACTCAGTAATAGCTAGTAAAGGATCAGTTTCGGATGAAAGTAAAAATACTTATGATTCAGACGATTCGCAGAACAGATCTGGGAAATTGCCTAAATTCTTATTTGGCGGGTCCACCGACAGTGACAGGGACGGGCAGGATGAATCTAATCAAAGTATAGACTCTGATATTGAGAAGGAGTATAATCTTCGTGGCAAAAGCGTATCTCTGTATTCCGACGACGATGTACCAGGAGATGCATGCAGAGCATCAGAAACGGAATCATCCGATCCAAATGACAACGGATCTGATCTCGACGATTTTGTAGTTGGCGATCATGAGGTTGAAGATGAAGATGAAGATGAAGAAGAAGAAGAACACGAAGAAGAAGAAGAAAATAAAAACGAAGAATTAGATAACGAGGAAGACGAGGAAGTAGATGTACTAGAAATAGATGAAGTGATGCAAATGGATGAAGAGGTGGGAACAGAAGACGAATTGCAGATAGATAAAGAATTAGAAAAGGAAGCAAGTCAAGGGGAAGATCAGAGTGAAAATGATATTGAACGATCTACAAACCAAGCGGTAGATACTTCGAGTAAAGAAAGGAAGAAATCAAGAAAATCTGCAGACTTGTCCCAAAACTTGTCCAAAAAAATCACTGGGAGCCACAAGAAAAAGGAGAAGCATGATACAGATGTATCTCTGTCTGAAATATGTGAAAAGGAAAACAGTTTATCCAATATATCCACTTCAATTTTCCAAACGCCGGAAACAAGAGGAAAACGTGCTTCTGGCGACTTTATTGTGGACAATGTAGATCGATCATTAAATGACTCTAAAGTCAAGCATAATAAACACCTGAAAAAGGCGAAAGGATTAATGGAGTGCAGTACTCCTATAACTAATTCTAAACGGGAGAAATTTAAAATTAACATTCAGATGTCGAATACAAGTTTGGATGGATCGCAGAAAAGGTTGAGCACTAAAGCGTTGGAAGCGAAGGAAGATGATAGTTCTTACAAGGAGGAAACTGAAAATAAAACATTAAGGGAGGAATATAGTTCGAAGAAACTGAATAAAATGAAGAGCAACGAGAACTTTATGCATAAAAGTCTTCCAGCAGAATTAATTGAATTAGCAACAAAAACAAATCTTTCGAGATCAATGTCTTCTAACGTGGTAGAATTAAATAAAACAACGTTCGTTCCAGAATGCGAGACGCCTACTACAAAGTTCCTGAAAAAGGATAAACTTAATGAAAGTGCTCCAGTATTAAAATTGCGTACTTCACTTAAGAAATTAAAGGAAATGAAGGATTGCAATGAGCCGCACAATCAACTCGAAGACGAAGATGATAGCTCTAACGAACAAGATGCCGAAACAACGAAGGGAATCGATGACTCACTAAAGGAGAAATTACTTAAACTAGCTGATAATTTATTAGAAAACGATCAGCCAAAGAAACGTAAAAAGCGAAAACAGTCAGTAGGAGAAGTAGGTAGTACTGTACTACTTGAAGATTATATCCAAGAAAATCAGAATTTGGGTGCAACCGAGCAAAATAGAAACATTGTTCCCGTTTCTAACGCTGATGATAATGTACCTGCTAATGATACAGTACCTGCAGACAAGACAAAGAAAAAGAAGAAAAAGGGAAGACATAATACCGATGTATCGACAGAGGAGGAGCCACGTGAAATAGGTATTGAAACAAAATCAGTAAGTAAGAACAAGGAAGTACATAATAAAGGAAAGAAGAAAAAGAAATCAAATAATATCGATGCATCAACAGAAGAAGAGTCACTAGAAATAGGTATTGAAACAAAATCAGTAAGTAAGGACAAGAAAGTACATAATGAAGGAAAGAAGAAGAAGAAGAAAACAAACAATAACAATACGTCAACAGAGGAAGAGCTGCGCGAAATAAGTATTGAAACAAAATCAGTGAATAAGGCCAAGAAAGTACATAATGAAGGAAAGAAGAAAAACAAGAAAGAAAATGCGATTGAAACTGTATCAGATTTGGAAAATAACTCTGGGGAACGTAAAATAGTAGAGAAAAAGAAAAAGGTCTTAGATGCTTCGTCAAGTGAAAACGTTTCAAACGATAAATTACTTAAGAAGAAGCAGAAAAGACAAAAGTTGTTATCACAAGACGTTGTTCCACAAGATGAAGAAGTGGCATCGTGTGAAAAATTGCCTAAGAAAAAGAAGAAATTGCGATCTGAGGGTAATGCGTTACAGCAGGAAGGAATTTCAGAAAAGAAAATTCTTAAGACGAAAAGGAAATTGTCAGAGTATACTTCGCAGGATGAACATGTTGTGGTTGAAAAGTTGCCAAAGAGAAAGAAGGCATTGTTAGAAAGCGAAGACAGTAATGTAAAATCGACCACATCTATCAAATCAAAGGGCTTCACTAATAAACCATCAAATTCATCCGAGGGACTAATAGTTCGACAGTCCGAAGCGTTAAAGGTTCAAAAACGGGCTACTGATAGTACTCAAACTCACAATAAAATGAAAAACCTGAAGCAAAAGGAACGAACAGAAAATAACACGCAGAACGAAGGAAAAATTAAGAAATTCGAGTCCAAAAATCAAACAACAAAAACTAATAAGATGGACCCGCGTAGGACAAGTATTAAGCGATGTTCGGATGACCTTCTTGAAAGTCTTTCTGATGTTCCAATGAAACCATTGAAACGAAGAAAAATCTCGAAATTGGAAGATCAATTATCGTCGCATTCGATACAGAATAAGAATGCTAAAATAATAAAGGGTAGTGCATTTGGAGAGGAAGACTTCACGGCATTACCAAGTACTTCTGGAAGCACAACTACATTCATTGTTACTGATCTTTCAAAAATAAAAACGAGGAAGAAACGTCCCGAGATATCTTCGTTTAAACAAAGAATGATTAACAGGAAACTACACCAACCTGTATCTGCTTACATGATGTATTTGGAAAAGCAAAAGGCATCAGGCAAAGATAAGTTTAGTAGACCATATTAAATGTTTCAATTTAACTTTTGCGCGATATGGTTTACAGCATTATGAAATATTATTTTAAACATTACACAAGAAAGTAATCTCATTTTATTGTACGAGACGAATAAAAATGGTAAATAAGCAATACAAGCTATTACAGTCATCATTCAATGTTCATTGTAACTATTGCTTGCATTTATAAAGTTCCCTTAACACATTTATTACAGGAATAATAAATGACTAAAAATATAGTATTCGGTTTTAATAATAATAACCATGATAGCTTTTTTTTTTACAGTCGAGTGTAATTGGAAGTATTGAGTTAGACGTAACTGTAATTTAGTGTAAACTAATGTACATTTTTGGAAATAAAGTTGTTTCATTGTAGGAATTACATTATTATTGAATAATGCATACTGATAATGTGTCAGCGTGTAAATGTAACTTGCGTACGTATTTACTATGCTTGTTTGTTCCTTTTGTTACAGCAAACTCGTTTTACGATAAATTAAGATGTAATATAAAATAAAGTGTAAGAATGTTTTTATTCATAAACGTCGACTTTATTATCTTTCCAAATAACCTGCGAATATTTTCTATTATAATTAAATATATCGTTTTCTTTTTATAAATAATAATGGTTTTTAATGTAATTTTCATAATTTAAAAGACAATATTTAAAAATAATCTAAGTAAAGTAAATAATAGTCAATTATTTCTTTAATCTGACTTTCATCGTTTCATAAACATATATTATGTACTTTGTATAACAGAGTTCACAGATATTATAGACATTCCTATTAAATTTATAGGGGATACAAATTTATTAATAGTAAAATATTTGCACAATTCTATAAAATAATTATCAAACGAGAATGCGTCTCGCATTCTGGAACTATAATGTTGTTTTATATAATTCTACCACGTTAGAAGACATTAATCTCGAAAGATTTGTTTTTGTTGCTACTTCAATTAATTCTGATGGGAGACTTTTCTGCGTAAGGTTTTCATTGCTTTTCATTTTGTTCAGTTTCTTTGAACTCTATTCCCCTCTTAATGTTCTATTTTGAGTTTCTTCCTCATAAGAATTATCATCTTCCAACGCTTTAGTGCTCAACCTCGTCTGTTTCTTCCAATGTACACTCGGCATCTGCATGTTAATATTCAATTTCTCCCGTTTAGAGTTAGCTATAGGAGTACTACACTTCATTAATCCTATCAATTTTTTCAGGTGTTGATTATGCTTGACTTTAGAACGTAGAACGTGACGTAGAACTATTTATGGATGGGTTTTTCTCTGTTTTCATAGCAGACGTGAATATGACGTTATTACTATAGTGATAAACAAGTGTACTTGTTTCAGAATTGCTATTTTCAATTTCTTTCAAACTAGATTTATTTAAAGGGGCCTGTTTCTTTGGACTTCCGGTTTCATTCGATACATCATCAGATAATTTACTTTTATTTAACGATACCTTTACTTCTTTCGCTGCTGCTTCGTGTGATTCGGATAAACTCTTACGTCCCAAAGATTTTCGCAGTGACAAATTACATTTAGATGTTGAGTGCCTATTATCTTTTACGACAGATTCATTCATATCTACGTGGAGGAGCAACGTGAAATAAGTATTGAAACAAAATCAGTAAAGCAAGGACAAGAAAGTTCATAATGAAGGAAAGAAGAAAAACAAGAAAGAAAATGCGATTGAAACTGTATCAGATTTGGAAAATAACTCTGGGGAACGTAAAATAGTAGAGAAAAAGAAAAAGGTCTTAGATGCTTCGTCAAGTGAAAACGTTTCAAACGATAAATTACTTAAGAAGAAGCAGAAAAGACAAAAGTTGTTATCACAAGACGTTGTTCCACAAGATGAAGAAGTGGCATCGTGTGAAAAATTGCCTAAGAAAAAGAAGAAATTGCGATCTGAGGGTAATGCGTTACAGCAGGAAGGAATTTCAGAAAAGAAAATTCTTAAGACGAAAAGGAAATTGTCAGAGTATACTTCGCAGGATGAACATGTTGTGGTTGAAAAGTTGCCAAAGAGAAAGAAGGCATTGTTAGAAAGCGAAGACAGTAATGTAAAATCGACCACATCTATCAAATCAAAGGGCTTCACTAATAAAGCATCAAATTCATCCGAGGGACTAATAGTTCGACTGTCCGAAGCAAACTCACAATAAAATGAAAACCCAGAAGCAAAAGGAACGAACAGAAAATACCACGCAGAAGGAAGGAAAAATTAAGAAATCAGAGTGCAAAAATCAAACAGCAAAAACTAATAAGATGGACTCGCCTAGGAAAAGTATTAAGCGATATTCGGATGAGTTTCTTGAAAGTCTGTCTGATGTTTCAATGAAGAGATGAAAAATATCGAATTTGGAGATCAGTTATCGTCGCATTCGATACAGAATAAGAAAGCTATAATAATGAAGAGTAGTGCATACGTAGAGGAAGACTTCACGATATTACCAAGTACTTCTGGAAGTACAACTACATTCATTGTTACTGATCATTCAAAAATAAAAACGAGGAAGAAACGTCCCGAGATATCTTCGTTTAAACAAAGAATGATTAATAGGAAATTACGACAACCTGTATCCTGCTTCCATGATGTATTTGGCAAAAGGCATCAGGCAAAGATAAGTCTAGTAGACCATATTAAATGTTTCAATTTGACTTTTGCGCGATATGATTTACAGCATCATAAAATGTCATTTTAAACATTACATAAGAAAGTAGTTTCATTTTATGGTACGAGACGAATAAAAATAGTAAATAAGCAATACAAGCTATTAGATAAATATTACAATGTTCATTGTAATTATTGTTTGCATTTATAAAGTTCACATCTATTACACTATAACCATCAGCAAAATGAATCGGCTGGAGCCGAGATGTCGATTCGAGCCGCTGCAAACTTTTTTGTAGGTTCGAGTCCCCTGGGGTTCATCTTTTTTCCATTAATATTTTTTAATTTCTAACTATATGGCAATGACCTAGATTTAAATAAAATATATAAAAAAACTGTTTAAAAACCACGCTCATATTAAACTGCTCTAAAAAGGAGAAAATAATATAAACTTTATTATTTTAAATAAAATCATGACATTAGTGACTATAAACAAAAGCTTCGAGTGCTAAACTATATTGACGTAATCTTCGTGGGCGCTCCACGCTTTCATTCATAGTCACTAATGTCATGATTTTATTTAAATTTATATTAAAGTATTATATTATTTTCTCCTTTTTAGTGCATTTTAATATAAGCGTGGTAAAAAGGAGTAAAGGAGAGGAATAAGAGTAAAGACATGTAATAACTTTAGTTTATATATATTTATGTAAAAATATTGTACATGGCGGGGGATCCCCGCCGTTACCACCCTGGCCACGGCCACCTCTGCCACCGCGGCCTCTCCAGCCGCCGCCGCGTCCTCTCCAGCCGCCGCGGCCACTTCGGCGACCGCGGCGACCATACGTTAGCCGTTTTACCATTTTTTTTAGCTGAAATATAATAACACATGATTAATATAAAAAACCCAAAGCAATCATGACAAAATCAACGCTTTTACTTACTTGTTTCATTTCCTTCGCAACCTCCCTTTTCTTCTCGTCCTCCCTTTTCTTCTCCTCCTCCCTTTTCTTTTCTTCCTCCCCTTTCTTCTCCTCCTCCCTTTTCTTTTCCTCCTTTGTTCCTCCTACTTCTATCTGTGATGAAATAATTTATATATTGTTAACGTATTATTAATGATGAAATATTATACTTGCCGATTACACTGTTCGACAAATTTCAACGGTTTTTTGACTTTGTAACCTTCATTGCGCGCTTGTTACAGATTATAGGACGTACCATTTTTATAAAAACCCTATTTCTTTTAAATAGAAAATTTTCAACTTTGGAAGTGTTTTGTGCTTTTCCGGTAATAGTTATTCAGTTGCGCTTGGTGCCTAATGATTCTGTGGAGTTTCACGAATAAAATGATGTAAGTGGTTATTAGATTACACACATTTAAATAAGTTCAAATAATGATCAAGGTGAAAGGACACCGAAAATAACTATTCCACGTGATAGAGCAGAACTTTCTGCTAACGCAAACATCAGTGGTAATTAAAAAATCATTTTCGTTTTCAATATCGAAGCGGAATAGTTCGGTAAAACACGCGGCGGCAACAGTGACACTCAGTAGAACTACTGCGCGTCTGGTGATCCCGATACGCTGAACAATGAGTGTGGGGATGCCATCCTAGAGCACCACTGCCGCCGCACGTGGTTTACCTATTTCTAACTATTTCGCTTCGATATTGAAAACAAAAATGATTGTTTAATTTGCACTTATGCTTGCCTTAGCAGAAAGGTATGCTCTATCACATGGAATAGTTACATTTCCTCATAGACCCTTATTTTTTAAATAAATTGAAAGATAACAGCCACAGTGGGGGCATTTTCGGTGTTCTTTCACTTTGATCATTATTTAAACATATTTAAATGTTTATAATCTAATAACCACTTGCATCATTTTATTCGTGAAACTCCACAGAATCATTTGGCACCAAGCGCAACTGAATAACTATTACCGGGAAAGCACAAAACACTGCCAAAGTTGAAAATTCGCGATTTTTGCGATCAGGAAAAAACGGCCTGCAGATTCGTATTCAGTACATCAAAAGCTATAAGATACGCGTATTGAAGATTACAAAATCAGATCCACGTTGAACAATGTTATACGTACCTCACGCACCTCCTCTTCCTTTGACATCTTTAGCTTGATTGCCTTTTGTCACTAACGCTCTAGTAAGGGAAGTTGCCACGCGCGGCTCGCGGTTCGCGGCCCGCTAATTGGCTGCCCTGCATGAGTGCAAAATGCAATAAATAGTTCGCGTTTTTCGCCTTTGAATGTGTGTTCGAAAAAATGAGTTTAGGTGAATTGTGAAGCGAAGAAAAGTGTTACAATGGGTGAAAGTGAAAATGTATCCGTGGTGGAAATCCACGAAGAAGAAAGAAAGGTTTGTCAAGATCAGTGCGTGTTCAAAAAAAGAGGACTGCGAAAATCGACATTGAGTATGAAGAGATACTCGAGAAAAAGAGCATGGAGGCGGCGCACAGCCCTTCAGATGACTTTTGAACCGTCCACAGCTGATGATCAAGGGCACTCTTCGGATCAAATTATTTATTTGCCATTGGAGGAGGAACGAGAAACGCCAAATTTAAAGGAAATTTCTGAAGAACCAACAGAAGAATTGGCGAGTGAAATTCTTGAAACTGCAGCCCCTGAAGAATTGGCGAGCGAAATTCTGGAAACTGCAACGCTTGAAGAATTTTTTATTGAAAGAACGGTAATGGACGATACTGAAGAACAAGACTGTGTACCACGTGGCTTCAGTATCGTGGATATGCAGCATATATTTACCCAATTTAAAAAAATAGGGGACCATGCTGAGAACAGGGAAGACTGTGGAATTAGTGATGGGCACCATCGACTAAAAACTATCGATTATTCGATAGTACCCAACTACTACTTTCATTCGAATGATTTTTAAGACTATCGATAGTATCGACTAACGACTAATTTAGTCGACTGAATGTAGTTACTTAAAACTATCGACAAAATTCAGTCGTTAAAACCATCGAATGATTTAGTCGTTTGGACTTTGGACCATCGACTGAATGTAGTTACTAAAAACTATCGACGAATTCAGTCGTTAAAACCGTACACGGGTAATGCAGCGAGCTGTATATCGACATAATATGGTCCAAAACATGGGTGTCATAGGCCTCGCTTAATTTCCTTATATGAGAATATTTTGAGCTGGGTGAGGGCTCATTCGAAAGAGGATGGTTAAACGCGGCGCGCGGCAGAGGAGTTTCAACGAAATTGGGTTGATATCTAATAATATGAGTGATCAAAGTGTAACGAAAAGTTGATTGTCAGTCACCGATGACTCACGCGGCCCGAACGGAAAGTTTGGTGTCAGTCACTGAACGGAAAGTTGATTGTCAGTCACCGATGACTGACGCGGCCTGAACGGAAAGTTTAGTGTCAGTCACTGAACGGAAAGTTGATTGTCAGTCACCTATGACTGACGCGGCCTGAACGGAAAGTTTAGCGTCAGACACCGATGCCTGACGTGGCACTCAACGTGTTAAATATATCGCACGCTGGTTCTCAGTACATCTCAATCCACTCCCAACACAGCCTAAACCGAGCGTGCCGAAAAGTAATAAGCATGAACAATTCCTTATAAATCACATCCCTGGATAGTGTTCGCTAGGCAGCTTCGAAGCAGCGAACATTAAGTGGGCATTACTGTCCACTGTAGTTATTTGAGCGGAGAGAATCTTATGTTCTTATTGCAATTACTTTTGAGTTCTCGTTTCTATCGTTGTATCTATCTGCAGCTGTAAATATTGTGTATTATTTATTGCCCTGCTTCTTATGTAGACTCTTCTGTTTTCTGACGCTTTCGAGATAATTCATTAGTAACATAAATCATATATGTTTCCCCTAGAGAATTACATTTTCTTATTTCTCAAGGAGCCTTCTTTTTATAATTGAAATACCCGTGTATATATTATTTAATTCATAAATTAATTAATATCTGCAAAGATATACTTGAATCTACGCGGGTCTCTGCCATATCTACAGTGCCAGCTATGGTTCCGCCATCTATACAGAACTTCTTGAAACCACTCGCGCTTGCTATGGTAGTTCCATCTATACGGAACGCCTCGAAACTACTCACACCCCTTACTTACCATAAGTGTAGATATGGCAGAGTCCCGAATAGTTTTAGTCACATCTGTATAGATGGCGATACTAATGACTCGAGATAAAGCAGACATATATACAGTTTCGAGCAGTTCTGTATAGATGGCGAAATTAAAGCCCACTTTGAGTGTAGGTAAGACAGGGATGCGAGTGGTACGTAAATTCAAGCACTTGTTTATAAGTAGCGGTGCGATAATGTTCATCAAATTTGGTAATTTATTTCTTCATTCATCCAATTAAGTTAATAATCCTCGAAAACCGTTTCGTACACTCTTTTACATATCAATAAAGTGTCAGCAAACACAGTGTTTCAATCTACATAAATATTAATATGTACGGTAACATTGCAAGTTCCATTGTTCATTATATTCTACAACAATCGAGCACTCTTTAACACGGGTAAATGCATTTGTGAATATTTTTTCCTTTAAATAAATTTTCCAGGACTGAATAAATACATACTAATAGTGGTATTATTCTTTATTTCGGTCTCACAGGAATGAAAGTTTGGTTAGTGTACATATAACCTATCTTTACAATACTATCTCTTGCACTCTCATCTCCCGTTCCGCTCTTCCTTTTCATACCTTCTCTGCCTTACGTATTACACTATTTCTTATCTCTTTATCGCACATCTATTATAAATCTTTTCCGTTCCTTCCTGTTTAATTACAAATTCCTAAGTTATTTTTATGTCTTATTGTATCTATTTCTGTACATTTTGTTATCAGGTGCTCTTACGTTCCAAATTTTTGTATGCACAGGTCTCATCTTTTATCCTTTTTCTTCTCCCAATATTTATTTCATCCTTTAATGCTTTTGGATCTCGCACCTGTGTTGTTAATTGTCAATTGCGCCCTCGTCCGTTTTTACTTAAGTACCATAGTAGCGTTGATGTTCCAATATCTTTAAACGTATCATTGTATCTTGCTTTCCCTATTTTTCTGCCTTGTTCCTGCTGTTGCATTTGATTGACTCTACTTTTGAGGATCTCCGTCAATGCCTTTACTTCCGCTTTTGTCAAAGTCACTCATACTTGACGCATTCCATTCCTTTTCAAATAATCCTCTCCTTTTTATGCTTCTGGCTTGCCCCTCCTTTCTTACTTCTTCCTCTAAATATCTCTTAATAATCTTTCTCCTGTTACATACTTATTAATGTATTTTTTCTGTGTGCAGGTCTCGCAGGCAAAGAGTAAGGAGCATTGCTTGGCACTTCTCATCGTGTATAAATGCAAGAAAGAAGGTAGAAGAACTTGTGCAACATACTTTAGTCATCCTTTAGTTATAGCAAATTGGTTTATAAAAATAGTTTGTATCTATTAGCCTGTAAGTTTATTTTAGGACAATTGTGTAATTAACTGTTATGTTATCTATTATATGCTTTATTTTATATTCAGTTTATTCGGTAGATCTTATATGAACTTTAATATTACTTATATAACTATTACAAGTTCTACTGAATGTGCTAAATGTAAAATGAAAGTTTACTGTTAGTCACTCAACGGAAAGTTGATTGTCAGTCACCGATGACTGACGCGGCCTGAACGCTAAGTTGATTGTCAGTCACTGAACGGAAAGTTGATTGTCAGTCACCGATGACTGACGCGGCCTGAACGGAATGTTTACTGTTAGTCACTCAACGGAAAGTTGATTGTCAGTCACCGATGACTGACGCGGCCTGAACGGAAAGTTTACTGTTAGTCACTCAACGGAAAGTTGATTGTCAGTCACCGATGACTGACGCGGCCTGAACGGAAAGTTTAGTGTCAGACACCGATGCCTGACGTGGCACTCAACGTGTTCAATATATCTCACGCTGGTTCTCAGTACATCTCAATCCACTCCCAACACAGCCTAAACCGAGAGTGCCGAAAAGTGATAAGCATGAACAATTCCTTATAAATAACATCCCTGGATAGTGTTCGCTAGGCAGCTTCGAAGCAGCGAACATTAAGTGGGCATTACTGTCCACTGTAGTTATTTGAGCGGAGAGAATCTTAAGTTCTTATTGCAATTACTTTTGAGTTCTCGTTTCTATCGTTGTATCTATCTGCAGCTCTAAATATTGTGTATTATTTATTGCCCTGCTTCTTATGTAGACTCTTCTGTTTTCTGACGCTTTCGAGATAATTCATTAGTAACATAAATCATATATGTTTCGCCTAGAGAATTACATTTTCCTATTTCTCAAGAAGCCTCCTTTTTTATAATTGAAATACCCGTGTATATATCATTCAATTCATAAATTAATTAATATCTGCAAAGATATACTTGAATCTACGCGGGTCTCTGCCATATCTACAGTACCAGCTATGGTTCCGCCATCTATACAGAACTCCTTGAAACCACTCGCGCTTCCTATCGTAGTTCCATCTATACAGAACGCCTTGAAACTACTCACACCACTTACTTACCATAAGTGTAGATATGGCAGAGGCCCGAGTAGTTTGAGTCACGTCTGTATAGATGGCGAATAGATAAAGCAGATATATATACAGTTTCGAGCAGTTCTGTATAGATGGCGAAATTAAAGCCCACTTTGAGTGTAGGTAAGACAGGGATGCGAGTGGTACGTAAATTCAAGCACTTGTTTATAAGTAGCGGTGCGATAATGTTCATAAAATTTGGTTATTTATGTCTTCATTCATCCAATTAAGTTAATAATCCTCGAAAACCGTTTCGTACACTCTTTTACATATCAATAAAGTGTCAGCAAACACAGTGTTTCAATCTACATAAAAATTAATATGTGCGGTAACATTGCAAGTTCCATTGTTCATTATATTCTACAACAATCAAGCACTCTTTAGCACGGGTAAATGTATTTGTGAATATTTTTTCCTTTAAATAAATTTTCCAGGACTTAATAAATACATACTAATAGTGGTATTATTCTTTATTTCGGTCTCACAGGAATGAAAGTTTGGTTAGTGTACATATAACCTATCTTTACAATACTATCTTAACTCTTGCACTCTCATATTCCGTTTCGCTGTTCGTTTTCATACCTTCTCTGCCTTACGTATTACATTATTTCTTACCTCTTAGGCCGGCCGTACACCAAGGAGGCATGAAACACGCAACATGCGACATGCGGTAAATGTCTCATGTTGCTACACCGCGTACACCAGTGCAGCAAATGTTGAACCAGTTCCTACAATGTCATCGTCCGACGAAGACGTAGTGGTCGCTTGGCAATATTTGCGACGTAGGGAACGAGGAAATAGAATCCGTAGATATTGGATTAATCCTCTATTCTGTGATAATTTAATGCATAGCCCAGCAATAGTTACCCAGGAGCAACTCGCACTCAGTCATGAAAAATTTAAAGAATTTTATAGAATGAGCCAGGAGAGTTTTAAAGTGTTGGTGGAAATTATAGGACCCAGAATAGAAAAACTGAATATTGTATTATCAGCGTGTATTTGCAATAAATACAAGTATTATCTTTATAGACTAATTATACCCAAAAAGTAGTCTTATATAAACCATCATGGCCCGAGCCAAACCAGAGCCCTACGTAAAATCTCCTACAAACTGAAAATGTCTTCTCTACCGCGCGGTAAATACCGCGGCAAGCACGCAGTAGGTGTCGCACAACATGTGCAGCATGCATGTCTGGTGTACGAGGGTAGAAGAAGTAGCTATACATTTTAAATGGTTCTGTGCGGTATTAGTATGAGCGTGTCGCGTGTTTCATGCCTTCTTGGTGTACGGCCAGCCTTAATCGCGTATCTATTATAAATCTTTCCCATTCCTTCTTGTTTAATTACAAAATCCTATGTCATGTTTATACACCATTGTATCTTTTTCCATACATTCTGTTAAGAGGTGTTCTAACGTTCCAAATTTTTGTGTGCACAGGTCAGATCCTTTTTTCTTTTTCTCCTCCTAATATTTATTTAATCCTTTAATGCTTTTGCATCTTACCTGTGCTATTAACTGATGATTATGGCCTATTCCATTCTTGCTTTGGTATTCTATTAGCGTTGCTGTTCCAATATATTTACACCGTCCATTATATCTTGCTTATTTTATTTTTATGTTTCGTTCCTGATGTTGTATTTCATAGTTTATTCTTTTAAGGGTCTGCGACAATTCCTTTACTTCCGATCTAATTAAATTCTCTCTTAAGAGACCCATTCTCAAATAATCCTCTCCTTCTTTAATGCTTCTGGTTTGGCCCTCCTTTCTTTCTTCGGTCTCCTTTTACATACTTACTAATATATGTTTTGTGTGTGCAGGTTGTGGAGGCAAAGAGTAGCGAGCATTGACTGACACATCCCATCATGCATAGGAGCAAGAAAGAAAATAGAAGAACTTTTGCCACATACTTTACTTATCCATTAATTATAGTAAATTGATTTATAAAAATAGTTTGCAACTGATAGCGCATAAGCTTAATTTAGAACAATTGTGTAGTTAACTGTTCTGTATAATATCTATTATATACTTTATTTTATATTCAGATCATTCGGTAGATCTTATATAAACTTTGATATTACTTATATATTACTAAAACAAGTTCTACTGAATGTGCTAAATGTAAAATAAAAGATATAATAAATAATGTATGTATGCTCAAGTTTACACAAATGCTGTAATTTAAATTTTATAAGCTTCTGCATATGAAGTACATAACTTTTAGTATAAGCTTTATCTGTAAGCTATATATTGTAAATTGACTTTAAAGAATAGTTTATAACTATTGGATTATTTAAGTTTAATGTATTTTTCATATTACATAAATGTTAGTTTAGAATTAATACATGCTTTAGTTGTACGATGTATTGTAAATAGATATAAAAGAGTAGTCCATAAGTATTAGCTTGTAATTTGAACCTTTTTGTGACTTGTATCTTCATTCATTAGTTTAAATAAATGTTAAATTAAAAGAATTCCACTTATCTTTTTATTTTCACACCTTAACAATCCTTGAAAGAACCTAATTCCAATTCCTTACACAAGAAGTACCGTAGACGAACTTTAAATGCAAAGTCCTGAAGCGAGAAACTTGTAAAAATGGCCCTATACGTTATTAAATATAAAAGAAGGAAATTGTGGAAACGACATCATTTTCGGTCATTTCTTGCAACATTTGATGGCAGAAGTCTAGAAAATTAAGCGCTCGGAAATTCTTGGAATTTGACGTCATTTCCAAGAACTGCTGATGTCGGATACCTCCTCGCATATCATATTCTCCTGATACAAATCCACGATTTTCAGCGAGATATTTTTGGCAGAATCTCAGAAATTTTGCGCTCGGAAATTCTTGGAACGTGACGTCATTTCCAAGAATTGCTTCGATGAAAGACCTCCTCGCATATCATGTTCTCCTGATACAAATCCACGATTTTCAGTAGATATTTAAGTGCCGAAAATCTTGGATTTGTATCAGGAGAATATGATATGCAAGGAGGTATTCGCTCTCAGAAATGACGTCACATTCCAGGAATTTCCGAGCGCTGAAATTTCCGAGTTTCTGCCAAAAATATCTCGCTGAAAATCGTGGATTTGTATCAGGAGAATATGATGTGCGAGGAGGTATTCGTTCTCAGAAATGACGTCACATTCCAGGAATTTCCGAGCGCTGAAATTTCAGAGTTTCTGCCAAAAATATCTCGCTGAAAATTGTGGATTTGTATCAGGAGAATATGATATGCGAGGAGGTCTTTCATCGCAGCAATTCTTGGAAATGACGTCACGTTCCAGGAATTTCCGAGCTCTTAATTTTTTGGACTACTGCTATCCAATTTTGCAAGAAGTGAGGACTTAGAATTTGCTGCTTCCAAATTTAATAACGTATAGGGCCATTTTTACAAGTTTCCCGCTTTAGAACTTTCCATTTCAAGTTCGCCCACGGTACTTCTTGTGTAAGGAATTGGAATTAGGTTCTTTTAAGGATTGTTAAGGTGTGAAAATAAGAAGAGCAGTCGAGTTCTTTTCATTGAACATTTATTTAAACTAATCAATGAAGATACAAGTTACAAAAATGTTGTAGTCCAAACTTACAAGCTAATCCTTATGAACTATTCTTTTATATCTATTTACAATAGATCGTACAACTAAATATTGTATCAATACTAAACTAACATTTATGTAACATAACAAATACTATAAACATAAATAATCTAATACTTATAAACTATTCCTTGAAGATAATATACAATATATCTTACAGATAAAACTTATACTAAAATGTACGTACATACTTTATATGCTAAAGCTTACTTTAAATTACAACAATTGTGTAACTTGTGCATATGTAAATTGTTTATTATATCTTTCATTATACATTTAGCACATTCAGTAGAACTTGTAGTAAACGTACTATTAAAGTTTATATAAGATCTACCGAATAAGCTGAATATAAAATAAAATATACATATAATAGATATACATAACAGTTAATTACACAATTGTTCTAAATTAATCTTATGCTCTAATAGTTACAAACTATTTTTATAAACCAATTTACTTTAACTAAAGTATGTAGCAGGAGTTATTCTGTATTCTTTCTTCTTTCTTGCTTTTATGCATGATGAGATGCACCGGGCAATGTTCCTCATGCTTTGGATGCGAAACCTGCACACACAAAGAATATATTAGTAAGCATGTAACAGGCGAAAGAAACATTGTTAAGGGATAGTTAGAAGAAAACGAAATAGGGAAAGATCACACCAGAAGTATAAGAAAAGGGGGGGGGGGGGTAATTTAAAAAGGAATGGAATGAATCCAACATGAATAAATTTGACGAGAAGGGGAGTAAAGAAAGTGATGGTGAGCCTTAAAGCCTAAATGTATAATCAAAATGAAATAAGGGGATAAGTAATGGGATAATGTACAGAAGGTTTGCAAGAAAGAGTGGAGAAGAAGAATGCGTAAGCTAAGATAGTAATCAAAAGTAAGGCTATATGTACACTAAATCGAAATTTCATAGCTGCGAGGCCCACATAAAAAGGAATACTATTGTTAGTATGTAATTATTACGCGCAGGAAGATTTATTGAAAGAAAAAGATATTTAGACACGTATTACACTTACATCAGCCTTTGTTGCATACACCTTCCAATCCCACAAAACCAATTTAATATAACTGAAGTATGTATATGGCGAGAGTTATTCTTTCCTCTTCCTTCTGTTTATGCACAATGAGAATTGGCAGTCAATGCTCCTTATCCTTTGCCTACGAGACCTACGCACACAAAAAATATGTTAGTAAGTACATGACAGAAGATAGAAAGATTGTTAAATGATATTTAGTCGAAAAAGAAAGTAGAGCGGGCCAAACTAGAAGTATAAGAGAAAGGTTCTTCTAGAACGAATGGAACGAGTGCGAGAATACTAAATTTGATAAGAACGGAACTAAAGGATCTAACGGAGAGCCTTCAAAGAAAAATACAAGAAGCAAGATATAATGAAAGGTTTAAATGTATTAAAACGGGAGCAATACGACAGTACCACAGTAAAGAGAGAACAGGAAAGAGTCGGCAATTAATAGCGCTTAAAATGACTTAGGAATTTGAAATGAAACAGAGAGGAAATGGAAAGATGTATAATACATGTGCGATAAAGAGATAAGAATAATGTGATACGTAAGGTGGAGAAGGTTTTAAAAGGAACAGCGAAACGGAAGATGAGAGTACAAGAGTCTATATAGTATTGCAAAGATAGGTTATATGTAAACTAACCAAACTTTCATTGCTTCGAGACCGAAATAAAGAATACTACTACTATTAGTATGTATTTATTACGTGCCGGAAAATTTATTTAAAGGAATAAATTTTCACAAATGCATTTACCTGTGCTAAAGAGCTTGATTGTTGTAGAATAAAATGAACAATGGACCTTGCAATGTTACCGTACATATTAATTTTTATGTAGACTGTAACACGGTGTTTGCTAACACTTTATTGATCTGTAAATGAGTGTACAATACGGTTTTTGAGATTAATTAACTCAATTTGATGAATGGAGACATAAATAACCAAATTTTATGAACAGTATCGCACCGCTACTTATAAACAAGTGTCTGAATTTACGTACCACTCACATCCCTCTCTTACCTACACTCAAAGTGGGCTTTAATTTCGCCATCTATACAGAACTGCTCGAAACTGTATATATGTCTGCTTTATCTAAGAGTCATTAGTATCGCCATCTATACAGACGTGACGCAAACTACTCGGGCCTCTGCCATATCTACACTTATGGTAAGTAAGGGGTGTGAGTAGTTCCAATGTGATCTGCATAGATGGAACTACCATAGCAAGCGCGAGTGGTTTCAAGGAGTTCTGTATAGATGGCGAAACCATAGCAGGCACTGTAGATATGGCAGAGACCCGCGTAGATTCAAGTATATCTTTGCAGATATTAATTAATTTATGAATTAAATGATATATACACGGGTATTTCAATTATAAAAAAGAAGGCTTCTTGAGAAATAAGAAAATGCAATTCTCTAGGCGAAACATATATGATTTATGTTACTAATGAATTATCTCGAAAGCGTCAGAAAACAGAAGAGTCTACATAAGAAGCAGGGCAATAAATAATACACAATATTTAGAGCTGCAGATAGATACAACGATAGAAACGAGAACTCAAAAGTAATTGCAATAAGAACATAAGATTCTCTCCGCTCAAATAACTACAGTGGACAGTAATGCCCACTTAATTTTCGCTGCTTCGAAGCTGCCTAGCGAACACTATCCAGGGATGTGATTTAGAAGGAATTGTTCATGCTTATCACTTTTCGGCACGCTCGGTTTAGGTTGTGTTGGGAGTGGATTGAGATGTACTGAGAACCAGCGTGAGATATATTTAACACGTTGAGTGCCACGTCAGGCATCGGTGTCTGACACTAAACATTCCGTTCAGGCCGCGTCAGTCATCGGTGACTGACACTAAACTTTTCGTTCAGGCGTCGGGGTATCACAGTGTTAAGCTACGCCGCGGCGCGCCGTCGCGCATTTCGCGCCGTATGGCCTAAACGGAAAGCGTGGCAAAACCGGCGTGACACTCAACGTGGCCATTGCTGATGACAAGTGGAGATAACTCGGACGCAACCTACATCCTCGATACATCGGAGCAGGTCCAAAAATCGGTAGGGATGAGTCCGCGAACATTAATTGTGGGAAAAAACGAACATTAAGCGGCCATTATTGAACATTGTATCCTAAGTGCAATACGCAGTCAATTCGCTCGAATTATTTTCCACATAATTACCAAACGTTTCTTAAACGTTTAATAATTATACGATAAATAATTGATTGCCCGGGTCTCACCACGTGGAGGTTACTGCGCATGGAGACCAACCCTAGCCACGGCTTGAAGATAATATACAATATATCTTACAGATAAAACTTATACGAAAATGTACGTACTTTATATGCTAAAGCTTATTTTAAATTACAACAATTGTGTAACTTGTGCATATGTAAATTGTTCATTATATCTTTCATTTTATATTTAGCACATTCGGTAGAGCTTGTAATAGGAATATAAGTAATATTAAAGTTTATACAAGATCTACCGAATAAACTGAATATAAAATAAAAGATACAATAAATATACATTATACTGAATTACACAATTGTTCTAAATTGCTCTTATGCTCTAATAGTTACAAACTATTTTTATAAACCAATTTACTTTAACTAAAGTATGTAGCAGGAGTTATTCTTTCTTCTTTCTTGCTTTTATGCATGATGAGATGCACCGGGCAATGCTCCTCACTCTTTGGATGCGAAACCTGCACACACAAGGAATATATTAGTAAGCATGTAACAGACGAAAGAAACATTGTTAAGGGATAGTTAGAAGAAAACGAAATACGGAAAGATCACACCAGAAGTATAAGAAAAGGGGGGGATTATTTAAAAAGGAATGGAATGAATCGAACATGAATGAATTTGACGAGAAGGGGAGTAAAGAAAGTGATGGTGAGCCTTAAAGACTAAATGTATAATCAAAATGAAATAAGGGGATAAGTAATGGGATAATGTACAGAAGGTTTGCAAGAAAGAGTGGAGAAGAAGAATGCGTAAGCTAAGATAGTAATCTAAAGTAAGGCTATATGTACACTAAATCGAAATTTTATAGCTGCGAGGCCGACATAAAAAGGAATACTATTGTTAATATGTAATTATTACGCGCAGGAAGATTTATTGAAAGAAAAAGATATTTAGACACGTATTACACTTACATCAGCCTTTGTTGCATACACCTTCCAATCCCACAAAACCAATTTAATATAACTGAAGTATGTATATGGCGAGAGTTATTCTTTCCTCTTCCTTCTGTTTATGCACAATGAGAATTGGCGGTCAATGCTCCTTATCCCTTGCCTACGATACCTACGCACACAAAAAATATATTAGAAAGTATATAACAGGAGATAGAAAGATTGTTAAAGGATATTTAATCGAAAAAGAAAGTAGGGCGGGCCAAACTAGAAGCATAAGAGAAAGAGTCTTTTAGAACGAATGGAACGAGTGTGAGAATACCAAATTTGATAAGAATGGAACTAAAGGATCTAACGGAGAGCCTTCAAAGAAAAATACAAGAAGCAAGATATAATGAAAGGTTTAAATGTATTAAAACGGGAGCAATACGACAGTACCACAGTAAAGAGAGAACAGGAAAGAGTCGGCAATTAATAGCGCAGAAATGACTTAGGAATTTGAAATGAAACAGAGAGGAAATGGAAAGACGTATAATACATGTGCGATAAAGAGATAAGAATAATGTGATACGTAAGGTAGAGAAGGTATTAAAACGAACAGCGAAACGGAAGATGAGAGTACAAGAGTCCATATAGTATTGCAAAGATAGGTTATATGTAAACTAACCAAACTTTCATTGCTTCGAGACCGAAATAAAGAATACTACTACTATTAGTATGTATTTATTACGTGCCGGAAAATTTATTTAAAGGAATAAATTTTCACAAATGCATTTACCTGTGCTAAAGAGCTTGATTGTTGTAGAATAAAATGAACAATGGAACTTGCAATGTTACCGTACATATTAATTTTTATGTAGACTGTAACACGGTGTTTGCTAACACTTTATTGATCTGTAAATGAGTGTACAATACGGTTTTTGAGAATTATTAACTCAATTTGATGAATGGAGACATAAATAACCAAATTTTATGAACATTATCGCACCGCTACTTATAAACAAGTGTCTGAATTTACGTACCACTCACATCCCTGTCTTACCTACACTCTAAGTGGGCTTCAATTTCGCCATCTATACAGAACTGCTCGAAACTGTATATATCTCTGCTTTATCTAAGAGTCATTAGTATCGCCATCTATACAGACGTGACGCAAACTACTCGGGCCTCTGCCATATCTACACTTATGGTAAGTAAGGGGTGTGAGTAGTTCCAATGTGATCTGCATAGATGGAACTACCATAGCAAGCGCGAGTGGTTTCAAGGAGTTCTGTATAGATGGCGAAACCATAGCAGGCACTGTAGATATGGCAGAGACCCGCGTAGATTCAAGTATATCTTTGCAGATATTAATTAATTTATGAATTAAATGATATATACACGGGTATTTCAATTATAAAAAAGAAGGCTTCTTGAGAAATAAGAAAATGCAATTCTCTAGGCGAAACATATATGATTTATGTTACTAATGAATTATCTCGAAAGCGTCAGAAAACAGAAGAGTCTACATAAGAAGCAGGGCAATAAATAATACACAATATTTAGAGCTGCAGATAGATACAACGATAGAAACGAGAACTCAAAAGTAATTGCAATAAGAACTTAAGATTCTCTCCGCTCAAATATTTACAGTGGACAGTAATGCCCGCTTAATGTTCGCTGCTTCGAGGCTGCCTAGCGACCACTATCCAGGGATGTGATTTATAAGAAATTGTTCATGCTTATCACTTTTAGGCACGCTGGGTTTGGCCTATATTGGGAGTAAATTGAGACGTACTGAGAACGAGCGTGAGATATATTCAAGGACCATGGCTGATGACAAGTTGAGATAACTTGAACGCAACCTCGATCCTCGATACATCGGAGCAGGTCCAAAAATCGGTAGGGATGAGTCCGCGAACATTAATTGTGGAAAAAAACGAACATTAAGCGGCCATTATTGAACATTGTATCCTAAGTGCAATACGCAGTCAATTCGCTCGAATTATTTTCCACATAATTACCAAATGTTTCTTAAACGTTTAATAATTATACGATAAATAATTGATTGCCCGGGTCTCACCACGTGGAGGTTACTGCGCATGGAGACCCACCCTAGCCACGGCCCTTCCACCCCCCAATTACGCGAAAACTAATTCTAATATAGCTTGTGAGAAAGGAAAATCTCCTATTATTGTCAATTTGTAGAACGTTCATTAATTGATCATATATGATCAATTAATTATTGTAAGTAAGACAATAAGAGGAGTACTTGGAAAATTCACGACCCAAAGCTAAATTGAATATCAGAAGGAACCTGAAAGAAAATCTGGAAGAGAATTCACGTTCCTGAAATAAAACTTTCTTAAAAATATATCATATGATTTTAAAAACTAGACAACGAAAGTTTGGACTTTGGACCATCGATACATTTACTGAATTGTGTATATGTATACACGGTATATGCATGAATATTGGAGAATCTGCCGATAAACAGAATTTAAGTTGCGGGAGTTTTGAATAGATTTTATCATGAGGTTGAAGATTCACTATCAAATATGTGCCTTCGATAGCGGTATTGAATAATTAATTCATTAAGCATGTGTAAATTCAATTATGCATAACGCAAACTAATACAAACCTTTTAATCATTTGAAACTCAGAGCAATATTAACCGATTTTAGTAACATTTTCAACATGTATACTATTTACTGATATTTATAAAATGCAGTACTTTAATTTTTATTAAAGATATTATGTAATTTTCCCAAATATCTTGTAAACTAATCCTTTAAACTTTTCAGAATAAAGCAAATCCTTCCGTTTAATTTTAAAAAAGGCATTTAGTTATTTACAGTGCACGAATACTTTCATCCTTGCTTTTACATTAATAAGAAATAAGAAGTTTTAAGTATCAATAAGAAAGAAGATGAGTCGATTATAACTTATAATGTATATACTATAAAATTTCAGAACTCGGCTCGGTCACTTGAAAATGTAACATCGAAAAATCGAATGAGTACGGGAACAAGGGATGGTTTAGTATTTCTGACGAAAATAACGGTCATTCTTTAGCTCGTTTCGATGTTTTATATATTTTATATTTATTTGTCTTATATTTTATTGTTTATTATAAAAATAACTAATAATATGTTTATTATTAATTTTAATACTTTGCAACATGAAATAAACGCACAATCAGCTATAAAATCCTTAAAATCCGAAATTACAACATTATTAAGTAATGAAGAAAATTATGAAAATAGATCGACAAATTCCTTACATTCCTAATACAGCAATATTTATATCTACCCTAGGAAAAAGAAAAAACGATTTAAATTTTGATGTAAAAACATTAATTAATGCCGTCATGTTAAATAACTGTCTATCTGATTTTAAATTTCAAGAACTGAGTAAAACCTTATATATAATCTAATTGATTCTCACAAAATATTTAGAACTGTTCATTTTTAAATGCCGAAATAAAATAGTTTATGACAGTATATCGTTACTAATTAGTAATTAGTCGATAGTTTAAATTAGTCGATGGTGCCCATCACTATGTGGAATTGGACACATGTAAATAACCGGCATGAAACGGTCGGGCCTGAGAACCACCCCCAGCGTAAAATGCGATATGTGCCAATATAAAGGTGAAATACACAGTGAAATTATATATGTATATGTATACATGAAATACATCCCAAATATGAATAAAACATTCTATTGTTACACATAAGTATTGTTTTATCAATCTTTTTTTTCAACTTGACCCTTGTATCTCCTCTTTCATTTGCACTATTCTCTTTTATGTTCGGCAAAAATCAAAATCTCAACTTGAGTCGAATCTATCGAAGTTTTCCAGAAAAGCAAAACTGTAATAGATATGACAATATCAACTATGTCTCCGTATTTTTCGTTTGTCATCCTACACAATGACCAAAACAATGGGAAAAAGCGAATGAAATGAATTAAAAATTATCAATATATGCATATTGTCTAAGAAAAAGAAGAAATTGCGATCTGAGGGTAATGCGTTACAGCAGGAAGGATTTTCAGATAAGAAAATTCTTAAGAAGAAAAGGAAATTGTCAGAGTATACTTCGCAGGATGAACATGTTGTGGTTCAAAAGTTGCCAAAGAGAAAGAAGGCATTGTTAGAAAGCGAAGAAAGTAATGTAAAATCGACCACATCTATCAAATCAAAGGGCTTCACTAATAAACCATCAACTTCATCCGAGGGACTAATAGTTCGGCAGTTCAAAGCGTTAAAAGTTCCAAAACGGGCTACTGATAGTAATCAAACTCACAATAAAATGAAAACCCAGAAGCAAAAGGAACGAACAGAAAATAACACGCAGAACGAAGGAAAAATTAAGAAATTGGAGTCCAAAAATCAAACAACAAAAACTAATAAGATGGACCCGCGTAGGACAAGTATTAAGCGATGTTCGGATGACCTTCTTGAAAGTCTTTCTGATGTTCCAATGAAACCATTGAAACGAAGAACGATCTCGAAATTGGAAGATCAATTATCGTCGCATTCGATACAGAATAAGAATGCTAAAGTAATAAAGGGTAGTGCATTCGGAGAGGAAGACTTCATGGCATTACCAAGTACTTCTGGAAGCACAACTACATTTATTGTTACTAATCTTTGAAAAATAAAGACGAGGAAAAAACGTCCCGAGGTATCTTCGTTTAAACAAAGAATGATTAACAGGAAATTACGACAACCCGTATCTGCTTACATGATGTATTTGGCAAAAGGCATCAGGCAAAGATAAGTCTAGTAGACCATATTAAATGTTTCAATTTAACTTTTGCGCGATATGGTTTACAGCATTATGAAATATTATTTTAAACATTACACAAGAAAGTAATCCCATTTTATTGTACGAGACGAATAAAAATGGTAAATAAGCAATACAAGCTATTACAGTCATCATTCAATGTTCATTGTAATTATTGCTTGCATTTATAAAGTTCCCTCAACACATTTATTACAGGAATAATAAATGACTTAAAATATAGTATTCGGTTTTAATAATAATAACCATGATAGCTTTTTTTTTACAGTCGAGTGTAATTGGAAGTATTGAGTTAGACGTAACTGTAATTTAGTGTAAGTTATGTACATTTTTGGAAATAAAGTTGTTTCTTTGAGGAATCACATTAGTGAATAATGCATACTGATAACGTGTCAGCGTGTAAATATATGTAACTTGCCTGCGTCTTTACTATGCTTGTTTGTTCCGTTTGTTATAGCAAACTGGTTTTACGATAAATTAAGATGTAATATAAAATAAAGTGTAAGGAGGATGTTTTTATTCATAAACTTAGATTTCCTTATCTTCGCAAATAACATGCGAATATTTTATATTATAATTAAATATATCGTTTTCTTTTTATAAATAAAAATGGTTTTTAATGTAATTTTCATAATTCAAAAGACAATAATAAAAAACAATCTAAGGAAAGTAAATAATAGTCAATGTTTTCTTTAATCTGACTTTCATCGTTTCATAAACATATGCACTTTGTATAACAGAGTTCACAGATATTATAAACATTCCTATTAAATTTACAAGGGATAAAAATTTATTAATAATAAAATATTTGCACAATTCTATAAAATAATCATCAAACGAGGATTACCTGGTATGTGACATTGTTTCTTACTCTTTCATACTTTAATCTGCAATTCATAATATTACTAGAACTATACTTCTTTAATAATTTCTTTTTAAATTAGTATAACAAATAACACATTTATTTTATTTTCAAGCGTGTATTGCGTACTCTTCAGGTACTTCCCTTTTCAAATTTAAAAAACAGGCACCATTTGCGGCATTATTTTCTCCCGCAAATATAACGCACGCTAAACCATTCACTGCCATGTTCTGCCATAATTTATGAACCCATTTATTTACAGTGCGAAACGTCTTCTCTATTTTGTCATTTCTTAATTTTTCTTCTTGCATTCTAACGTGACATAATGTAAATGCATGTTCCATCGCTATTTGAGAAGCTCGGGTTACTGCCTGTTTATCGGTATCCGCCACAACAAGTCGTACCTGTAGCAAAAATAAAGTGGCGATAAAATTTTTTTAGGACAACAGGTATTATTGATTCAAATGTATAGAACACCCAACTAAAATACATACTTGATCGTTTTTGTTGAAATTGTCATCATCCATAATATTCATAGAAGACGTTAGGTATTTGGAATACTCGTTCATAACTTCTTCGTTTCCCACAACGGCAGCAGTTTTTTTATCTTTCGTTACATGCTTGAAAATCGAAGTGGCATACTTTTTTAGTTCAGTTTTCACTGACTTATGACCATTTTGACGGTTTTCTACGCCCATCTTCAATATTTCCATATCGCATCGACCAAGTAATACAGCATCCCCATAATCCACACTATTCGCTAACTTTAATTGCACCAATTTCATAGAAGCCATTGAATCTTCTGTCGAACAATGTCCAGATTTGCTTTCTTGTATTCTTTCGCCAAGGAATTCTCTGACTAATGTTTGTAATTTTGTTTTCCGGTATCTACAGCCAAAGATAATCATGTTACATATATACTTTTTATTTAGACAATATTTTCAATTGGTGTAATACAATGAAAGAGAACGGCGTATTCACCTGTCACCACTAAGATTGAAAATGACGGACGTGTCAATGATATATGGATGCATCATTTTCAATGTATGAAGGTCAAAATTTAAACTCTGCCCGACAAGAATCGCATCCGAGGGAAGAATTTTTCGTAATACTTGTTGGACATCCATTAACGTGGTCGTAACACCTTCTAACATTTCTTCCGTTATACCACTGAATCGAGTGAGGTAGTCCGTGATAGAATTTTCAGGTTTTACCAGGCTATCGTAAATAATCTGCAATAAGAATATGATGAAATGTACACGTACGCCGCTTACTTGAATAAAATTCATAATCAACTTACATTCATTTTTTCATCGACGAGCGATATTCTCGTTAATTCCAATTCCCCTGACGTTGTCCTGCACATCTCGCAATCTAAACCAAGCATTGGAGACTTTGCGCTAGCCTCCAAATAAACGTCCTTTGTCATTATATAATGTCCATATCTAAACATCGAATATTTGTTAATACCATGGTGATATATTCAAGCACACTTCTATTAACGCTACTAACTTTTTCGCTAGTTCACCCTTCAAGGGTGCAGGATAATTCTCTTCTACCATTTGGCATAGAGATAAAAGTAATTGGGTTCGCGGGAATTTATCTGACGCAGGTAGTTCAGTCTTTCTTGTAAGATTTTCATCATTCGTTCCTACACTTTGCTGCACTGGAAAAACAGTCCGCAATAATTTGATTACATCCCCCGTGCTTTGTAATGCAGCTTCCAATGATCCATATTCTGAAATGATTTTTCAATACATGTTATCACGTATTATAGGTACGGCGAAAAAGAATGGTCTGAAAGATACGTACGTTTAATTAGTTTATCGCTTTGTATCCCAGTCATTGGTACAGCCGCTAGATCTTCTATTACCGATCCTCCATACGCCGTGGGCGTAACTACTTCTACGCGATGTTCCAACTTTGATGTTATATGCGGAAACATACTTTCATGAGCCATAAAATGGCACAAAGAGAGCCCTTCAACAACGAGAACCAAAGTATGTGCCACCTGTGGAAAATTTACCAATACTTAATGATACTTGAGAAATCGATTATTCTTCATTGAATACTTTTAACATTTACATTACCCTATTATATTTTTCAAGCTGACACCATCTCGTCGGCATGTAGGGTGAATGATGACCGTGTAATGAATACAATAATAAATGTTGTACATCGCTAAGGAAAATAGGTATCCTATCTTCACTGTTAACATTAACACTTAAACTAGCACTTTCACCGACAGCTTTTAATTGAAATCGAGGTATCGTTTTAAGTTTCTTTTTACGTTCTCTCAATTCTTGCTTTAATTTTAAATACTCGTCTCCGCTTAATCTGTGGATCGAAAGAAAAGACGGACGTATAGATTCTGAGAACTCGCATCGGATATTATCTGTATATATCATCTACCGACCTAGGTTTCTTATTGGCAAGGGAATCTGGTTCCTCTGCATTCTCTACATTTTCCTTTTTCTCAGTATTCTCCAAATATGTTTCTTTTAAATCTTCATCACAGGGACGTTTACGATTGGTACTCTCCTCTATAGAAATTTCACTACTGTCTGTATCGTTGGGCTGATCTGCTCCTAAATGCTGAGATAAAATTTTATTAATATTTATTAATACTGCACCAACAGTATCATCACTGTGGTTCCCGATGTTGATGATTGTAAACATCAAGAGCCAAGCCGACTATAGAACCATCGACTCATTTGTGAGCTTAGCGTCACTTGACATTTATAAAGAAAGGAGAGTATGAGTTCGCAAAGCATAAGATCCTGAGCATTGCTCGACATGTTAACTCAGAAGTGGACAGAACTCTTGCACTGACTACGAGTGGCTCGTAACCAGACGGGTAGAAGGTCGTAGATTATACTTACAGCTTTTTTAAGAGCAAGCATTTTAGCTTCTCTATCCTTATCGTTTAATTTAGTAATTTCCAAAAGTGCGGCCATCTTTTTCTTCTTCTTCTCAATTCTTTGCAATTGTTTTGTTGTTAAATTTTTCATGATATCCTTTGGTCTTGTTCTTTTCGTAAAGTATTAAAGTTAAGCACCTTTGTAAGGAAACAAGTAGAAAAATGTATATAAGGGGATCGTTGCTCAATGTGGAGAGGCATTTATTGCTTTAAACTTAACCCTTTGCGGCCCGGAGATTTCGCTGTCGGGAGTACTGTTCACTAATGAATCATACATTGAATTGTTCATATTGTCGCCAGGCGATCATGAATGACATCATGCCGCCAGCCTGGTGGAACAGACTTCTACGACGACTTGCGAATGCCGCCACTGTGGCGGCATGGACCGCAAAGGGTTAAACACATTAATAATATAATATTAAACTTGTATTCGTCACTTTCTATTTTCTTCGTAGAACCGATGGACGTAGAAGGCTAGTAATGCGGTTTCTTCGAATAATGTGAAAAATGTATTGTTAATTACTATTACCTGAAAAGTGTATAAAACGTGAAAATATATGTATAATATACAACGGCAAAGAAATGTTATACAGTTTTGTATAACAATGCCGGTACGAGAGTCAGATCTAACCCCTGAGAAACAAACAAATTTGCGTAGATAAAGATACAAAAACAAAGACCTTAAATTCCATCTGACAAATTTACGAGTTAATCTTTCAATTTGATATTAACTATAAGAATGTATCTATAGCTAGTTTTATCGTTTTTCTCCGCATTACTTGGTTACCATCCATTGTTAAATACTAAAACCACAACTTGATTAATGGTACAGCATATGTTTCGCGTACATGTATCAAATTTGTAGAAAGTGGAGAATACAAATGTTCGATTTATTTGCATCATATAAATTATCATAATACGTTATTGCACTAATGGAGGAATTTAAAAACAAAAATTTACACAACTGTTTATAACCTGTAAACCATGCAATTTCTTCAAACAGGTTACATATTAAAACGAATACGGTGAAATTTATATCATTAAGTGAAAAGCATATTATGATAACGTCTATTGCATGCAGTTTAAGTTTTGTTTGGGTTTCATTTAAATTCACTATAAAGAACTAAAGAATCAGTACCATTGTTGATCATATGCAAGGTTATGATGCTTTCACACTGTCTTTTTTTCTAAAGAAAGTGAACGATTATTCATATAATTATCTGTGCAGTGTACGCAATACTAATATTTTCAATCCCTGGGTCTTATAAAAAATAATTATTGTCACTTGGAAAGTTTAAAAGTTTATGTAAACAATAAATACCAAAACACGAAAAAACACATGTTACTTTGCTAATATGTATATAACTTCCCGCTAGAGGTCGGGATATGATAATCCGTATAAACAACATAGCACATGTTGAATGGTTTGAAACGCTATAGCCGTCAGAGTTTCCGATTTAAAAATCTGCAAAACTTCTACAATATGTGCCCCGATAATTACAATGTCTCAGATCTTTTTCAAAATTTTGTTTGCGTTAAAATGGGAGATATTGGGGAAAAATTATATTTCTCATTTTTTCGCTGAAACTACCCTCCCAGTCGAGCTACAGGGTTGAAACTTGGTACGAATTGGTTTTTCTTGATAAGCTATCGAATGACCCCTCACAAGTTGAATTTGGCTTAGGGGCACATTTGACCCCCTTATCCGGCTATAGCCTTTAAAAGATGTATGACTCAAGTATTTGAGTTTCATGTTGTCCTAACAAACTTCAACAAAATATCGAAAGTATTTCTTGGTTTGAGATAACGTTATAATATTGTAGAGTACTGTACATAGAAACTTTAACAGTTTTTATTGTTCACAGTCCTATTTATTGTATAAATTTTCATAGATGTAAAATAATATTTTTATATACATTTATTTAATACTTGTTTTAATACTTTTTTATTTATAAATTAATGCGTACTATTCATTCCATTGAAAACATAAATTGACCTTCAGATGCCCTAGACGCCCTCCACTTATAAAAACGTGAAGTTAGGTGCCTCACCCTGTATATTTTATATTTATGAATTGCAGAATTTCTCCACAACATAATAACATAATAATAAATTCTGTTAGGTATAAAATAATTGATTATTAACCAGTTGAATGATCTTTTACATAAATGTACGAGAAATGTTTTAAGTTAAAACACATTGGAAAGCTTTTTCTTGGCCTGGTTTCTTGTTCTACAACTGCATTCTAAATGATACGCCAAATTATATGGTCTGAATTGTCCGTGAGAAATAGATAATGTCCTTTTCCCCAGTCAGGTGCGTATTAACAAACCTGATACAAAAACAATTCATGACTGCAAGTATTTTAATGCACGTTTCAATTTCTACATAATTTAAATCACAAACATGTGAACCATTCATAATACCAGCCGCTTTTATAATTACAATATGTAATTGTAATAAACAATCATTTATAATTCATTAATCAATTTGCGAAGTAGGTAACTAAATTCACTTAACGAGAACACAATTTACTGATATATAAAAACGTATAATTGCAACATAACAATGCAATAGAGGGTATTAATGAATTAAGTAAGTAATATTCAATTTATTCTTGAAGCATACGTGCCATTTGCTAGTATTCAATTTTAAACTATGCACGGTTAAATTCATTTTTAAGATATACACAATAATTTAATGTATTGCAGTTTTAAACGCAATATATGACATCGATTTTTAACCGGTGTACCGCGAGTGGTTCACCGGTGCGTCCCAAATTTTTAATACACTTTAATGTGGTGTGGCAGCAATGATTAGAAACAAGTCGCAGATAATGCTGAGTACTATACTGATATACATAGATCAACCGATGCAATGATCGATACCGTGCTCAAAAAGATAGTAGGTACGTTACTGGCGGAGAAAGCGAGTGTACCCACGGCAGTGACACAAGCATACACTTACGATGCATTATATGCATGTATACGTGAAGAAGATCAAAAGACTTTAAAGCGTGTGCGATTGTGCGCTTTATGCATCGCCGTGTATTCCCCACCCCCACGGTGAAAACATACTTTTCTTTCGAACGTACTACGTACATGTACTTCTTTCTTTACGAGGTATATAGCTCGCGGTGCACTAATGCATCTATGCTATTCTATACTGGGTGTCTATTATTTTTCCCGTCAGATGATATTTAATGCAGAGCTGACTCAAATATGAATGTATCATAAATGGGCAGTACAGTAATCGTTTGCAAATATATGATTTATTTAAAGAAATCGTATTTCATATAAATAATTCATACAAATCAATTTTAAATAATGCATTCGAGTTAAGAAAATGCGGATGCTTTATAGTGCCTTTGGAACGATCGACATAACGTTCAGATCGATAATAAGTGACGTACCCAAATTTGAACCGAGTAATATTGCTTCTAATCATTGAAATGAAGAATGCTGCTTATAATCGCATTTAATACACGGTGTTCAGAGGTGCAGGTTCCTTATATCAAGAAAAAGTTGCCGATAGCTGAGTTTAATAGAGCATATCAATAGTTGGATTTCTAATTTATTGTACAATACTATAACATTAATGTAATAAATGAAAACCTGCATCTTAACATAGGCATATTATACACATTGCGGTGGAGACAAAGTAAAAGCTGTATACTTCATTTTTGTCCCGTAAAACGAGAGATTTAAGATTTAGTTCGAAGACCACAGAGGGATAGATAACGAAGGATGATATTCATTGATTTTGAATAATTTTATTTATACAGTGACTCATCAATTTGTTCATATGTAGCTAACATATTCGTTTGTTTGTCAAATATAATGTCGTTTACTACACAAGCAAACGTAAAGAGATTTTGATTGAGTAAAAACAAATGTTGCGAAAGAAATGTTTATTGTGCTTTAAGTTGACATAGAATGAGGGTAGTAATATTATCTTTACACAATGTCACTGTATATCTTACTATTATTCTTGAATAATAGTAGACTTTATTTGCCGAGATACAATAATTACAAAAATAAATCGATTGCAATGATGGTTGTGTTAATGTTTAAATTAATTATATTTGTAGTTGAAAAGTAACTGTGAATTTATTCTGTATTGATTATATAAAATTGCTTGACACTTGTGAGTACAGGCAACAAGCAATTCATTTTCGCGGCGGCGTAATTGTTGGTAACATGTGTAAATGTGTTCATAGAAATACGTTTGAATACGTGGAAAATAAACCTGCGAATTCGCATCCTGATCATACATTGTAACATGATGAAATAATCAGTCAGTAGAGTAATAAATATTTCAGACTTGCCTGGAAATGTTGGGAAAAGGGGGTGTAATAAATCCGTCACTCACTTTGACATCGAAAGTGCATTATTGTTTAATGAAAGGAATGAAATCCTATCGGATTGCAGCCAAGTACCTACTAGAAATTTAACGATTGGAGTTAGGTACTATTACGTTGAATATTTGATAATACTTCAGTTTTTTTAAACATTATTGCAAATTTTAATATAAACGCCCGATTACTTGTGTTATCAATTATTTCAATATATAGAAAAACAAATGTTTGAATTAATATTTTAGCATATCACGTACACACATACGGGTACATCAACATTTAGGAAACATACATTGGAAATATGCTGATGAATTAATCACTAATCAGAGTCTAATAGCATCTAAATAAATCTACGGTAAAAAATTAGCACAATGTATATTAACGTTGCTTTACCCTTCTGTGATAGATTAATTAAGAAACATTGTGGAATACCAAATAACAGTATACGTCCACGTAAACATTATCACTTTACTTGCAATAATGATTTAAAATTCTTACTGATTCGCGCGCTGACATAATTATTATTTCAGAAAAGCATTCCAAACATCCAAATGAAATGAATTATTTCTTTCAAGTGGTACAATTGTTTCGCAACGTTAATCAATTGTACGAACGTTTCGTAGAAATCATTCGATATCAAACAGTAAAGTTAAAAATACGATGCATATATTTCCCCGCGATAGTTGAAGCGGTGAAAGTTTCATTCAACACGCGAGTCAATTCGAATTGGGTCAAATAGGAAGAATACGTAGCGTCCACGCTTTGTTCTCAATTATCAAGGTAAATTAAGCGGTGGTGTCCTTTTTGGGGAGAGCACGTAACATCGATATTTTGCGGTCGTGTACTTCCTAGGATAACCAGGAATTGTACAAGAGGACGAGGCTAGAATTTACGGCGATCGCGGGTGTACTATTCCCACTTTCTCCGCGGATGGCCCGTCGTATCACAGTTTGTACGAGCATTTACAATCCTTGCTCGTCTTCTCGTTCCTAAACAGTTTGACTGGTTCTGATTGGACGAGCCTGTCCAATGCGCTGGGAAATAAAGTGAAAGCATCACGGTTTTTATATTAATACCCCTTTCCAGCGGTAGTTCGATAATATTCCAAACTGTTGCGTGTGAAACAACAAAGTGTTTGCTTGGTGAAATGTTATTAGTAAACTGGAAAATGTCTGGCCCCAAACAGAGAACTCTGTGGTGATTCGAAGAGCAAAGGTTTCACTCGCATACATTATTCGCTGTGTTCCGAAATTTTAGACAGATCTGATATTGGTGATGCACACTCGTTATAGTTTACTTGTGATTTGTTGTTATGGAAGTTATATTAATAAAGAAGACGTTTGAAATTAAAAATAATTTTATGCACCTGGTGCAGGGAAGTGTTTAATCTTATTCCAATTGTAATTGTAATTTAATCTAATTGTAACTTACAATTTGTAAGTCAGAAGTAGAAGAAGATCAATTTGTCACTTATCTCGCGTTCCATCGATTTGTATTACTCTCATACATAGAATGAAATGTAATAATATATAATAAATATAATATAAAAACGATTTTACGAAATAATTGCAAATTGAAGCGTTAAATTAATTCGCCAGCTGCGTAGTTAAATAGAATTCAGTTCACGTTTATTTCGACAGCGGTTTAAATGCTCGCTATCAAAATGGGAAGGCGAGAAATATATGAAAATGTTCAACACAAGTGGCACAGGTAAAATAGAAAGATATAGACATTCCGTTAATTCATCAAAAATATTTTTAAGTACTCCGCGCATTGGACATTTAAAATCATACTACATATCCAAGAATATAAAGAAATCCATAACGTTAATAAAAAATAATCAACCACAATTATTGTTGGAATTATGCGATTCAAATACACCGCGTCATCTTATGTATATGTATAAGTTCTTTTGTTTTTACTGATTGACTAACACCCTCTTAACTTCACTCTCTTCATCTCTTCTTCTTCATTATTATAAAGAACTATGGTATTTCATATTTGTAATACTTTAATTAATAATTAAAACTGTATAAGGCATCAATTGGTGCTCAATAAATAAACATAAAAACAACAATTATAATTATTGAGTGTAAATAGATTAGAATTATTCCGCCTTGGCAACTGCTGATTACATAATATGAAAGTATTATAACTAACAATCGATTAAACTATTTTGCATTTCCAATACGAGCTCTATTATCATTCATTCTCAAAATAAGAAGAATATTAAATCCAATTTAACACCATTCGTGTAACTCCTCGTGGTAATTAATTACAAACAGCATAGCTTCGTCTAATTGTTAATATCGACTCGACCGATCTTAGTCTCTCGGGGCAAGATAACACATAAATGCATTAAAATTGCATTTTGTGAAACGTCAAATAGTTCGTACATACATTATCGTTTCGAGTGAAAGAAAGAAGAAAGTGTAAAGATTGTCGCGGTTCGATACGTTTCAGCGTTTTTCAGCAATTATATACCTCAAGTATCGACACGTTCGACATATGCAACAGAGATAAAAAAATATACATAGGTCCGTTGTAGAAAAAAAACGCGTCTTGCCATAAAACTGAATTACATAATACTGTTATTTCCGTGAAAAACGGGGAACGGGGGAATCCGATACTATTTTCTCCGTGTGAAATCGTGCACGATTCAATTGCGCCGCTTTTCCATCGGGTTCGTTTGCGTCCAGGGAATTTCATCAATTTCATCAATTGTACAGTGTCGCGCGTATGTAATTCCATTTCCGTGGACAGATATAGAAATAAATCATTACAATTCAATGGACATTCTCCAGTTCTTCCATCGCACGATCACCAGCTGTTGCGTTTTATTTTTCCTCGTTGCCTCCTCTTCTCTGGATAAGAAGCCTGATCGCCAATTTCGCGCGGGTATCGCGTTTCTTGAAAATGATGAATAATTAACAATTATGTTGTACGTGGAATATTGCCTCGATTTAATGGGATGCCTGCACGCTTATTGTTATGGCGTAAATAAGTACCGCGAGTGTGTTAATAATTATTTTACAAGGGGTCTACTCGCATTTAGGCAGATCTTGCATACAAACGAAATCGATTTCATTAAATTATTTGGTTTCTTCCTTTGGGGATAAGAATAATCTGACGATTGTCTGTCAGTTTTTCTTGTCAGCGAAATATATTTTCGCGCGCATTGAATTCAAACACACATTATTGCTCTGTGCACTCGATTGTCTACTTTGCTTTCTATATTCGTATTGAGAAACTTTCTTGCTGATTGGAATGTCCGAATTATTTACGAAGTCATTTCGTGAAACAAGGCAGAAACGAAAGGATAATATTGGATCTGTAGTATCGCTACCAAGAAATGGAAAGTGGCAGGGTGTTCATCTTCTAATTTATAATTGGTGTAATGGAAAGTGGAGTGGCAAGTGGATTCTGTGATTTCTTGCCTTAGTAATCTCTCTCGGCGGTACAGCATAAGGTTTAATACTTTTTACTGTACGCGTATAAACGAGTCAACGCAGTCGTAATAAAATAATTCTACATAACTTTCGCTAACGGTCTGCTATTTCGTCAAATGTTTTGCAATCGTTTTCGCTCGGTCAAACAAGGTAAACGTGTCGGTGAAAAGGAAAAAAACGTTGCAAAGGACAATGCATTTTATTTGTCATCCAGCGGTGCACAGATGATCTGTGCAAGTACCATTTACATGTGAACGATGATAAAGACAAGCATGGAAATTTTCGTGTGCCGGCTGTTTAACGTTCCCAAAAACCGTGAAAGCGCGTGGAACAAATTTGCTCTTCTGTTCTGTCCATCCCAAACAATTGCACAATAAATATTATCATCAAGGATGTCTGGAATACTTGGACCGTTTATTTTGAAAGTGGTGTAAGTCCATTTCTTTTCGAAAATGAGATAAGACATAATTTGTGATTAATTTAGTGCAAACGTTTTATTTATTACTAGTAAAAACAAGCAACAATTGCACCACAATTGCACCATTTCCAAAATAAACGGTCCACGTAGTCTGGTGTGTGTGGCAGATTATTAATAGATATTCCTCTAATCAAAATTGTAATAAATATTATCAACAGGATAAACAGAGCACCTTTAAATAGCTATAATTGACAGAAGTAAGTATTAGGAACGTAGTAGAGGTACCGTTATCGCAATCCTGATGCATGTACAAAGGACAAGGCAAACTTCTACCACCAGTATCTCATTGTCAATTACTTTCATCTTTCTGTGCCCCGTTGTGTTGCATATACACATAATTTCGAAGTCAGATGATAATTCAATTTAATACTGTATGTCGCTGGCGTTTATCTGCAACGCGACACCAAGACTGTAGCTAAATAGACGTGTTAACAGATATGGCCACGTTTGCGTTTAAAATTCATGTTACACGGGTACCCTGTTCTATGTACGTAGTGACGTATGTGTAGGCTTCGCATATGTTGTTAAATCTAATGGTGTAAAGTTATTAGTGACATAACGCAATTATTACTGCAAACTTTCGTTAAGTGTTTCAAAGGAGCGATAAATTAGCGGGCAAATGAAAACATATTTCTAATATTTTATTTTTCTGATATAAAAATTATTGTTGTATATTTTATTCAAATTATTCGGCATAATAATAGAGTAAATGAGCAATAGGAAATAATAGGAGAAGCCTTCCCTAACTGAGCTTAAATACAGTTTGAAGAGAATACTAGCAATCAAATTAAAGATATTCAAGGTAATATAATTACTAGGATCATTGAATCAGGCTCAGAATATCACGAACTAGTGCCAATATGCTGCAGGATCGGGGAAAAAGCGATGCTGTGGTCGCGAAGCCAGTGCCAGGACACTTAGGAATCGGGGAAAACCGGAAGACACGTACCTGAATTCATGGAACATCGAGTGGCACGACCTTGGGGCCTTGAAACATGGCTGGTCCCATTTGAGAGTCATGTCACAGAAGGTTCTTAAATTCTAGGGCCATTTTGATGCTGGTTCCACGACCCTGGTGACCTGCCTGCTACGATCCTTCAACTTCTAGGTATTTTGTCGCTGAATCCACAGCCTCAGCGTCGGATCCTTAGTCCTTCTGTCACACTTAGGTATCCTGGAGTTTAGTCAATTACTTGACGCTCGTGTCTGTCGGGGTCCTTCGACCTCCAGGTGTTCTGTCACTCGTTGCACGATTCTAGGGACTTGGACGCCAGGATTCTTCAACCTCTAGGTGTCTTGTCACTGAATCCAGAGTCTCAGCGTCGGATCCTTACTGCGTTTATGATACCTAGGACTCTGGAGTTTAGTCAACGACTTTATGCTCTTGTCTGTCAGGATTTGTCGACCTCGAGACGTCCTGCCATTCGTTTCAGGACTCCAGGGAATTGCCTGCCAACTTTCGTTGAGTTTCAGCCGCCCTGTCGACCGTCCCACGATTTTATTATCGGATTATTAGGCCTTCTGCCACATTTAGATGTCTCGGGGTTTGCTCTACGATCATAGTGTCGTGTCTTCTGGATTCCAACGAGTACTAGGCGCACTTACTGCTGATTGTACGACCTTTGGGTCGTACCTGTCGAATATAATTTAATTATGAAGCGGGTGGTAATACGCAAGATATATAAAATGATGTCCGGGTAGGATCAATAAGTACAATTTAATTCTAGGAAATGGACTTCGCAGGCAACCGGTTTAATTTGGTATTTTTATTTGTGGTTTCAAAGACAAAATACAAATGCAGCGTAAACAGGTTACATTAATGAATTACGCACACGTTTTCAAAGAATTTATCGAGCAAAATTCTTTCGTAGAATGTTCATAAAAGCGTAAATGGTTGTGCAAATAAAGAATTGTTAAGCTGGCATGTAACATAAGCTTTAAGAGATTGGCATGTAACATTCAATCGAGTATTTGAAATACACTTCCTTGCCTGGATATTGAGCCACAAAATCGCAACAGCTTTTTAATCAATCGGTGTAATGAAATTTGGAAGGCACTCGTTCGTAGCACGTGCATTAAATGGATGTCGACAAACAAAAGACTTTCATCGCTTCCTTTTAGCATCTTTGTCGATGGCACTATTTCTCTCTTCACTGTCACGCACACGTACCCTTCCACCATTAACGAACACTATAATATGAGCTTCCTCGGTTCTTCTGGCCGGTCACTTCCTGTTGCACACAGGTAACGTCGTTTCTACAACGTGCCCTCGTTCATTGCGCCACGTTTAACGCGAAAGAAGTCTCTTTGGACGTTCATAGCTGATTTGTTTTTTCTCCGTCAACGGTTGAAATTTCAAATCGTCGAAATTTGCTTGATGGATGGAAAGTAGCTTAAGCGTGTGATATTTTATCACAATTGAAGGGAATGATTAATTACGTTGTAGTTCAAGATTAACTAGTTAGACCATAAACGAAAGAGTGAATGGGAACCGGTGCAAGAAAGTTAATACGATCATTTACAGCTGGTGATTAATACAAATTCAGCTCCCGTTTGTTAACGTGCTTTTACCCGTTTGTCCTTCGTGGCATTCGTATCCTAGAAATTTGAAATGGTATCGTAGATCCATTGTTGGTGATTTAATGTTTCTCCATTTCTGGCACGTTTGCGTGCAGCTCCTTCGCATTTTTCAGAATAGAAAATATAAACTGTTACAGAGTGCATGCGATGCGTTACGGGTTGCAAGTCGGTGAATGAAGAGCGTTGATTTGAACGCAGCTCTTTACATAATTTCTCTCCTTTCTTCGCTTCAAAGAACGATTCAAGAACTATTGAATTCGATAGCCTTTTTCCCGTTTTGCATAAAAACGAAATGCAAACGCTTTCAAGATAAATCCTATTTGCATGCGTTGGAAATTATTTGCGCAAGGAAATGTTATCGTTTGGATCCTGATAGCAGAAAGAAAGTGAAAAATTCTATTTTATTCCTTATCCAATACCTTTGTGGCAACACTCGTTTTGTTTAATATAACTTCGAATATATTTATTTAATGTTACATTAGCCCCGATGTTATATATTGTTAGGATTAATTATTTATATTCAAACATAAATAATTTATGTTACTGACATTGTTATCAGTAACAAGTATTAGGCTATTATTAATGGGGTTTCACGTAGAGCTAAGGAGATAGACATTAGTTTCACGTGTTATAAGCACGGATATTTTATTCATTACATTCAGTCATGTTGGACAGCACACTACTCTAAAAACATTAGGTTCGTTGGAAATAAATGGTTGTTTAAAACATGTTTACGTGGACTAATAAGTCAATGTGCTCCGAATTTTTGCATTATTTTAATAAATTTTTGAACAAACTATCAAAATGACGTTCGTACTCATGTATTAGCAACAAATTATCACATTGTCATCCTACCCAGGCGCTTCAGCAGAGAAAACATTTGATTCAACTCGATGTTGATTCAAAAAAACAAACCTTCTGCATGTATGCGTTCGTAATACTATTATTATACATATATTACCATCTGTGTATTGCCGAAGAAAAAAAGTTGTGAAATATTGAGGTTGTTTATTGCCTGAAGCGTAATTTAAAATTCAAGTATACACGACTTGCAAGCATTTAAAGGTATCACTGCGGATTTGATTTAATCTCCTCGATTTATTTACCTCTCCAAGATATTATACCGTACACTCCATTACAAGAACTCTATTTAACTTAAACAACATTGAACTTCTTTCTACCCATGCGTATTGTAAAAAACAGAATAAACCTTTTTCACCTGCAAGCGTAGAAAACATAAGAGTATTTTTTTCATAAACTCTACAAGCACATACGTTTAATGCACTCGCGATTCCAATCACGCATGCACGTAGATTCACAGCTTCGAATCACCTGCTCCGCAAACCATTCCAAACCCTTTCAATTACTTAGAGAATAACCAGCACAATAATCGCAAAAGTCCCGACCACTGGTCTCGCGTTAACTTCAAAAAGAAAAAGACAGTGCCGTCTCCGTTCCAGGTTTCGTCCATCGAGTTGACGCAATTCCGTCGACGCAGTGGAACAGAAACACACGCTCGGAACACAGGCAAAGAGAGGCGACGGCGGTGGTAGCAAATGGAGGGGTGCGAGGGGAACGAGAAAAACATTGCAAAACTTCTGTTCGAACATTGATCCCCACGTAGGGAACCATCCATCGCCGTTCTCGTCCCGATGGTATACGCTCACAGGCACACACAGCCGCACACAATTCGGTCTCGCCCACGGATGCACAGGCACAAGCACCGCGCTGTTTAGAAAGTCCGGCAACGAGAACACGTTGAGGTACACCTTGGTACCAGAAGACATGCCCATCAGAGAGATATAGCAGAAGGTTCAGCAGCTTCAACGTTTGGTGGGGATAACCCTAAGCTAGCGGTGTCAGACGGTGCCGGCCGCTCACTTCTCGTCGATTCGCCGAGCGATCGACATCGAGTGTCTCCGTTGATCGAGGGAAAGAGAGAGGACTTTATTTTGTCGAGGTAGAAAACAGTTGGAGGGTACCCGGCCGTAGTCAGTCAAGTCAGTCAGTGTTGGGAAGACAAGGGACACCAAGGGAAGATGGAGAAGGAACAGCCGGATTCCTTGGCCACCGTCGCCGTTGTTTCAGAGAAGATGCCCCATCCACCTCATAGCAATTACGCGCCCAGCGAGGTGTACTCCTCCGCTGAACCACCACCGGTAAGCAATTGGATTTCTTTCATCGCGAAACTCCCGTTTGGAGAATCGGGGAATCCTGTTGTTTTCGCGGGGATACACCTGGCAGAGGTGGTCCTTTCGTTTTTGAAAGAACGATCGTTGGATCGAGGCTGCTCGGTCGAGTAATCGACTTTCCGGCTGGCACGGGGGCTACGGGGTTTCCGGTTGCAGAGAGATTCTGTTGCGATCAGCGGATAGATCGTTTTTCGTGGATTTGGGATTTCGTGAGTTCGAGGGGCCTGTTATTGCTTTCGCGTTTCCTCCAGAGCACCGCACTTTTATCCAGGTAGCTCAGTTCAGGCCTCCCGTTTGCGACGCGTAGTTTCTCGGAAACGAGATTGCCAAGTGGAATTTGTAATTTACAAGCGATTCGATATGGTTCGTAACTCTGGAACGCGAAATTGTATGAGCGTCGATAATGATCGCAATGGGGACCATTATGCCGTCACAATGAGGATGGTTAGTACCTAACTGTTTTTTCCTTTCTGGTGCTCGCCGAGTTGCGAGAATGAAAATATTTGATAACGCTGAAATGTTCCGCGTAATTGCCGCGGAACCGTTAGAGAGAATGTAGGTATACTCGAAATACCGAGATCGACGAATACGCCAGGAATTAAAACGAATCAAATCAACGATTCTAGATTCACGCGGAATTAGCAATTACTAATTCGACCTCGCGATTCCTTGTTACAGTAGCCGTGTTATATAAGCTATGTACATGCCATTGATGTTGCTTTAGAGATTGTATTCCGATCTTTGATTCCTCGTAGTTGATACGCCATCGCGAACCACAATTAGCAAGCTTGCGCAAAAGTTCAGATACAATTTCAATGAAACGTCGATTGTACTCGTTTTCTGCTCGGCGCGTTGAACACTTCGTACAGGGAATATTTAGCAACGCTCGAAAATAAGATCGATGCGCGTCACGCATCGATGTAATAGAATCGATTACATTTATAATTACTGCACGCGGTGCGCGGCGAAGTCGGCATAAAATAATTATCGCGACGGTATTATAAAACTGTGTACAAGGACGTGGCTCCAAGAATATCTTCGTAATATTATTTCTGCGACAGATAGCGTAATTATAAGCGCGAAGGCTCCATCCTATTTGTAACATCATCGGTAATTTCGTGCAATTGAAGATACACGAGAATTGCGTGTCGTGGAACTACTTGTACGCGAAACACTTTTCTATCTTGTAAACGCGTTATTTACCGAAAGTGGCATGACAAAATATTAGCTGTAATTTTTAGTGCGACGCGTGAGAGTAAATTTCGGCTAATTGCGGACGATATTCAATTGGTAGATTTTAATTCGGTTCGTTCAGATTTGAAAGAAAGTAGCGGCGAACAGAATAGTTTCATTTAAAATAATTTCCATTATATATTATATTTCCATTAACCTCGTTCGATTCTGTTTTCCACTGTTGTTCTCGCACCGAAAGTTTCATCGTTCGATATCCGAGCCTCGGGCTGCGCGATACAATTCGCACCATGAACCGTACGCGAAAGAGAACGATTACGGCAATTGGTTCTGGTTATCAGTCGGGTTTCATAAATTACAGGATAGCGAAGGTAGATCAAGGTGTTCCGCCGTGCAACGGAAACGCTGAATTATGCGGCGACAAAAGTCGCGCCGCCTTTTGATACATTTCGCGTCGAGGGCGTCGTTCGGGGCGGTTTTTATTTTTATATAAAAGAGCACGGAAATGCGTGCAGCGACGAACTTCCGCGAAAGTTTCTGGACAAGTTTAATTGCAACGAGCCACGCTACCTCGCCGTGTCGTTGTTCGACCGCTTTATCGATCAAAAGCCGCGGACAAAAATGGAAGAAGTTGGGCAACGTATGGGAAAAGGCAACCTTGCCACGCTTTACATCTGGCAATTTCCGCGAGCCCCCGTGTTCGTACCAAACTAGATAAGGATAACGGGTTGGAAACGTGTTCCAAAGACAGGATAAACGTTTCCATGAATCGAGACCGCTGGCGCGGTTGTAAGAATTCGTCGCTTAATTAATGGTGAACTTTCTCTGTGACCGATCGTCGCGATTGTTTAAACAGCGAAAGGAAAGTTCTAATAAAAAGTTGAGCGCAGATTATTATTACAAGATTGGTTGTTTTACTTGCCGGATTATACGGTTTGCTTATTCTCCCTCGTGCGTCGAACGAAACGGAATTAATTAAAGACTTTTCCTTTTCACCCTTTTGTCGTCGGATAAATGTTGACACGCTTTGCTTTATTTATCACGTCTTCTCGGCGAAGTTTCTGCGACGGTTCTGTACAAGACGCATCTATTTGCGCTCAGACAAATCATTCAATCTTACCGTGGACAGCATATACTTTAAGATAGGACGTAAATGTAACTCGACGTTTAACTATCCGGTCGAAAATACAGTTCTACTAGGAAATCCAGGTGGAATGGATGATGCCCGCAAGTTGTTAATTAGGGGACGTAAATGACAGCACTCGTAATTCATGTTTACCGTGAGAGCCCGTTGTCCATACGCGCTTCCGATCCAAGTAAATACATGCACTTGCTATTGACGAGTAATTTCCCAACAAGAAATTCTAGGAAACAGTTAGCTTCTGTCGCGAAAAACGAATAGGGAGACTGTGAGAACCTTCTGTGTACACGGTCTACAAAATTGACATAATAAATGGTTCTCTCCCGACTCTCTTCACTCTCTTAACTATCGTTAAATACTTTATTCGATTAACTTTCCATCGAGCAAATGCCGAGGAGCGTCACAAAGCTGTATGTAACGTCGCACCTGCCTTTTCACGCCAAGAGTCCAACGGGGAAATATGTTTTTTGAAACGACTTATTTTATGTTTCCGGCGAACCGAACTTTCATGTTTCGTGAGCGTGACGCCGCCGTGTGTCCTGGAAAATCATGCACAACGCGATTTCATTTTCAACGTTGACCACGCTTTTCTTTCTATCGGTTTATTTCGTTGAAACCGGAAACTTTCTACCGTTGGCGGACGCGACTGCTGACCGCTATTAGAATTCTCGATATATGCCATTTAAGTGGCGTTTTGCTTCAATATTTTCACCGGAGCCAGTATTCGATGGAAAGGGAAGACCGCGGTGACATCAATTACTAATTTAAAAAATAATACTCGCCACTTGAAACGCCGGAACAAAAGCGCGAAGTATGTTCGTGAATTTCATCATTGCTATTATTACAGATTCGTACTTAAACGTGTTTTTCACATTTCGCGTGTTAGAGTAAAATTATGGGAGGCGACAGCGAAATGAGCGAAGCTTTTGGCACTTAAAAATACAAGCAGAAAAGGAAGCAGTTGATCACGGCGGTTGAAATGAATCATCGAAAATTTCTTGTCGAGCAGGTTTTTTTGGGGGTTTTCGATTCCTTTTACGTTTTACATCGACGTCCGACGTTTGTGTGACCGTTCATAAATTACGTAATTGCGAGATTTTCAAACGTTACTCGATCTTCGACTGTGCGCCGAGCGGCGCCAATGTTTTCAACGCGAAACACATCGCACCGCTGAAAACATTTGCCCGACTGACAGATTTCACCTGGGGCGATTGAAACTGCGTTTCTTTTTCACTCGAACCGTGACCAGAATCGTTTGCTTTTTTCATTCAGGCCGAACGGAATTCACAAGTATCGCCTTTGCATATCACCTATCGATACGATCACCGTTGCATCGGGGCATCTCTGCTTTTTCCAAGGAATTATCGCTCCACTTGTAAACGCCCCACGGAAGTTCAACGTGCCGTCATTTATTTGCAAATCCGTCGACGAAAATTAAAATTTTCGCCACGCGTCGCTGACGTAATTCCTTCTTTTCAAATTCCCATCACCTACAGCAACGAATCGTTTGGAAATGTCGCATGTCAGAAATAATTCGATTATTTCGATAAGTTCGTAAGATTTTAAGAATGTATCCTTATTCACTCGAGGTTCTGGGGTAAGTGCCGTGGGGTTCATCGCAGTCCTCTTACCAAAAGGCATAGCCTTCCCCACTCGGTGGCCAGATCCTCCAGGAACAGAGTCCCTATTCTTTAGCAATGCGACGTCAGGTCGCTTGCCATTTTTAACCTCTCTTCTATCTAATAAACTATCTAACACTCGATAGTTGGAAGACCCAGAGCGGTCGCCAGCCACCGCTTGCCGACAGGATGTTTGGTTTCATTCATTCATTTCCAAGACACTCTTTGACCACCCGTAGGACTGCGTCCCCATCATAAATTATCCACAGGGTGCGTAGAACTTCGCCACGCGATCCTATTCCTTTCTTCAAAAATACGCTATCGCTAACACGCAAATAATGTAAAATATATGTTTGAAGAACTGTAAAATATACGCGAGACAGTAGACGATAATAGATAATAAAAGTATAGTACAAAACATGCTTCCCTGCGCGAGGTATATAAAAGTTCAATTGGAAACGATGCCACAATGGCACCATGCGTATCGGGTATGCCTGGAGAGTTTAATGCCTGGTTTGCAGACGGCTGCGAGTCAAAGTTGGGAGCACACGGGGCATAGATAGCAATCATTTCATAATATGGCCATCCTGCTATTATTTGAATAGCAAGTAATTGAAACTTGAATTTCCTGCAGAATTATGTAACGCGATCTTTTACATTATGCATACGCCTCTTTCATCAGAGATCTTTTTGTTTCTTGAAGTTTTGCGACGTTGCCCAATGGATATTCGGTGGCAACGTATCCTGCGTTTATATTACAAATTCCAGTTTGATAATTCAATGCTGTTAAAGTTACGTTTTCACGCGTGCCATTGGGTTTGTTCATTTCCACGCGCACAAGTTTTCCAACGACTTCCATCTATCGGCACCGGGTACGGTCCACGAAAAGAAAAAAGATGTTCAAGTTTGTTTTTGCCAGCCTGTTCTCAGATTCACACGTTTCCGTGAATCAGAATTCGAGGCGGCACTTGCGCAACTCGAAATACAAATTAGCACTCGCTTCGCGGAAAACCTGCAGCTGTTTCGAATGTCCCTTCGCAATTTTAATTTAGCCCGTGCGGTTCTCCGTTGCAATCTCGAGCTCTCTAAACACATTTCGCTTCAACAGTAACGCATGGATTGGTAATAAAATTCCAATTCCTCAGATTATATATTCCCAAGAAACTGGAACGGACGTTGAAAATCGATTCCAAAGTCACTGGAAGAATGAATATTAACCGGCTTTTGTTTACGAACCAGTGTTTATAGCGTGCAAAATAATCACAAAAAACACATTTCGCTTCAACAGTAACGCATGGATTGGTAATAAAATTCCTATTCCTCAGATTATATTATATATTCCCAAGAAACTGGAACGGACGTTGAAAATCGATTCCAAAGCCACTGGAAGAATGAATATTAACCGGATTTTGTTTACGAACCAGTGTTTATATCGTGCAAAATAATCACCACAGAGTTTCGAAGCACTTTTCATGCCGTTCAAATTAAATCACGGAGCGCTTGGATCGCGGAAGCACGGTAGCCACCTCTAATACTCTTCCTCCATTTTAATTAGACGGGACAGGTACCTCGCCGACTAAAAACGAACTCGCTCTTTATAATCCATCGAATAATATCAGAATTTCTACCTGTGAATAATGCAAACACCGTTTCAGCTTGCCAGTATTTGTATTTTACAGATTTCGTTAGTTGCAAATGTTAAAATCGAGGGCTTTTGGATATTTCAAAAAGTTGCTGCTCCTGTAGAAGAATATTCTATAAGTGCTTGCTAGAAATACCTTAATATCATGGCGTTAATTATTTTTTTTAAACGAGCAGTTGCTTTTACATTCGACGGGAACTTAGCTATTCAATCTTGCAAGTAACTTTAGGTGCACGAAAAAGTTGAAGTGCCTGTCGACTTTCCAAGTCGTGCGTCATTGAGCCATCTCTACCGATACATCCGAAAGGCATTCAGTGGGCGGTTGTACACTTTGGGTAAAAAATCTGCAGCCCCTTTCTTTCCTATGCACGAAGAAAAAGTTGCGGACGGTCCTTAATCTCGATGCCACCGTTAAAACATATCCCAATCGTCCGACAAATTGTGCAAAATTCAACACCCAACGAATAAATTCAACGAGATTACCGTTTCGACGACTTTGTCGTACACGTCCGAAGTGACGCGTTGAACAAATTGTTTAAAAGAATAATTCCAACGAATGTCGCGTCGAGGTGAACGAAATGCAGCTTAAAAATATTTCACAGCCCTGTATGATAATGGCTGGGGATTAAACGATCGCAGTGAGGGGATCGAGACTCTTGGACGGTAGTGTAGAACGGTAAAAGGAAGGATTAGTCAGAGCACGTCTAAGGGAACGCATTAAAAAATTTTGTCATGCAGTATATAGCAATCCTTTGGTCCCCGGATTGCCTGGCAACAGTGCCTGTTTACTTTTGTCTGGCATGAAGATCGAGCAGCATAAAGACAGGCCTCGGATGGCCTACTATCTCCTCGAGGCCTCTCACCTTAGAGTCGTCCATCCACATCGAGGTCATTACGAATACGTACGGGTACAGTCCGCCTCGCCAGAGTGTTGCCCTTTTCAATTAATTTACCAATTAAAGCAGTACACGCAATCGCGAGTTAGGCGTCTGTAACCAGGCTTCCTTCCCATGGGAAAATGTTAACTTTACCTTTCATAAATCTGATGGAAGCCATTTTTCCCTCTTGCTCCCCTTAGGTTTGTCCGCCGCGAAAGGAGTTGTTTCGGGCACCAGGTCGTTTGCTCGATTGCTCGTTACTCGGCATTCATCGAACTTTCGTTGAGAATTTTCTCTCGCCGCTGCACAGATTCGCAGGTAAACGGGGGGCTCGATTGGTTTTGTTCGCGAACAGGATACAGGTAACGCACCTACCACTGAAAGTAATGAAAAGGAGTAAAGAAAATTGTCGACGGCATTGCCTTTACAAAGTATTTGTTACGTTTATTCGACAATTCCAAACGATTGGTCAGGAAAATATAAGGAATGCAGAAACTTGCAGGTAATTGAGATATCACGTTAATCTCTTCGCGTAATGACGGACGACGTGTACTGCGATCTATCTTTGCGTCGATTGAGAAGCGATTTACCGTTAATTAGAACTGTTCCCAATCGTTCATGTGGCAAAGTTAATTCGAGGAGCAACGACGACTCTAGCAAAAGTAGCTCTCGAAGATTCTCTCGATGTTATACTCATCGGTGTATTAAAATATAATAAAATGCCTAATTATTCGTAACTCGGATATGATTTCCTTCGAAAGTATGATATTTCTTTAATTAATCGTGCAACCAATCGAATCATCCACGCGCAGCAGCTTCCTCGTCGAGGCATGCAATTTCTCTACGGGGTTCAGGTTTCCTTTGTTAACTTAATAAGCGTGGAACACGAAACTGGATTCCCAAAAGTACCTTCGTTGAAATCGATTCTAATTAATTATCGAAGCCAACGTCGATCGCTATAATTAGCCGAGGGATAATGTCGACGGCACGCGTGTCAATGAATATCCAACGTCACACTTTCCGTGTCGGGACGAAGGACCTGGAAAGAGATCAGAGATTTGTTCGAACGAGGGGCAAACTTTTCTCACTCGCAAGGCTCCCGATCAGCGGAACGGGTTCGAGACGCAAAATAATAGTGTCAAGGTACAGTTACCGGCCGTCCAGACTTGCATTATCGGATTTATTTCCGTCGCGTAAATAGTTACTCGGATACATCTCGCATTACCTGCCGTTACGAGGATCTAAACGATATTTCACGGGGAATAATGGGCGTTGAATGGACGTAGCGCCGCGGTTTTAGCATAATCTTCGTGTTTGGCTGCCGAATGAAACCGGAGTCCACGGATTTCTTAAAAGTCGGATCGTCGGATTTAAATAGTAGGAAATTGAAATTGCTAATACAATTTGAGTCGTCGCACTGATATCTTTTTGTTTGCCGTATGTCTCGCCCTCGGTGTTAAATTATTTTCAATCGTTGCTGCTCAGAGTGTTGTAAAATTCGTGGCGATAAAGTATCTGTGTATACAATATAATATATATTATAAACTTTTTAAGCGTGCAGTTTGTCGTGTTAAATGTACGGCGTGCTGAAAGTATTTTTCGGATCACGGTGTTTCTTTTTCTTCTTTAGTACTGCAGCGAATGAGAAGGACGCGTTAACGTTAGAACCACCGATACATTTTTGGTATTATTCAGATAGCATACGTTAGACAAATTATGAACACGAAAGTCGTTGAATGGACATTAAATAGAGATATATAAGTGCCATTCTGTCGTATTAAAACTCATCATAAATTGCTACAACGATACCTATATACTGTAGGCGATTGTTAAAGATAACTTTTATTAATTTCCGAAAAACTTATACGTCCTTCACCTTCTACGTCTTGTAGCAATCTGAGCCTTGCTGTTTCAACTGCGTAACTATGATACTTATAAATAAACTAACTTCTTAACATAACAAAAAACGTATAACTAATCAATATCCAAACCGAACACACAAACATAACACACATTAACATACATTACAATACTAATAATTCTAAAGCAGGAAATCTGAAACAAGTCATTTTGACCCCCTTGGTAGTTCTAGTGTTAAGGAAATGTTGAGATTCTACAATTGAATTTTTCACTTTTTTCCCGCGATTAGTTTCATTCTATCAAGTGAGAATGGTGCGAGACTGCGAGAAAGGAGAGCGTGAAACGAGAAAAGACCTCGACTCGGTTGGCTAGCCAGCATGAAGTTCCACACATTCACACGATTGCATTCTACGTGCACACACTTTTTGCATCGACCACATTATCCTATAATGATCCTTGCACATGTTGCACTGCTGCATGCGTCTGTCGTGTTTGCAGGAACGCGGCGACGTTTACCATGAATTATCATCCCTGCGCGAATTCAAGGATCAATATACATTCGTAAGAAAATTCTATTTTCAAGATTAATAATTGAGGATCTATTTTTGCATTTGGTTCTTACAGACACTCAATGACAAACGATATATCTGGAACCAATAGAGTGTTCAGTTTAGTTTTAATAGAATTAATACAACTGTTTTATTTATCGATAAGCGTAATTTTCAATAAATAACTATATATGACTCTGAAATGATGCTGTTATATTTAATACAATTTATTAGTCGCAACAGACATACAATAATGGTCCTATACAGAAATAATGTTTCAATTCAAATAAGCTCGTTGAATATATTTACCATCGTTTTATTCTTATAAAATTCTTTGGCTTACTTGTATCATCTTTTTAACGTTTCGAGGAATTGTAATAGTAAAATCTATCACCTGTCTGTCAATCTATCACCCTATCGCACCGCAAACGTAAGCACTCTAATTATTATAGGAAAAATGATGTGAATTATATTTAAGTAGAAACAACCGAAAAACCTTTAACTGTCTCAGTAGATCAAAAGAATCGCTTTTTAGGTATAAAATTTCGAAAACAATAATGAAAAACGAACAAATGAATTAACAGGTAGGAAGCAGGAGTTGAATTACAAGCGTTGATGGGAATATACATGTATACATTAGTTACATTTATGCTACCGGTTTACTTGAACACGGTGAGATCATCACGGAAGTCAAGTTTAGCCATTCCTTTCTTCGTCTGCGGTATCCGATCACAACAGATGCGATATAATCGTGGGTTACGCGCCCGATTAACATAAAATGGAAACGACAGGAACAGTGACGAGCAAATCTTCAGTAATTAGATTCTGATTACGAGGAGCACGGTTGTTCCGGTACTTAACGGCTCGAGACAAACTGTAATATGTTTCATCCATGTTAACACTCATTCAAGTACACTGCAATTATTTGGAGGGCTCAGAAGCCAAGCAGTGCAAGTTCAAATTGCCCTGAACACGAGTTTCGTAGTTCTAAAAACCTCTTTATTGTTCAAACTTTCGGTTGATAAATCAATCGAGTCGCTATTTTCATACTTAAGCAATGGATGACGGTACTAACATGGCAATTTTTTCCAAGTAATTTGTAAAAACTTTATTTATCTGTGTTTGACTGCTAATGGACTTACACTGATTGGCTTCTGAACCCTCCATTTATATTTTATAAGTAAGTACATTTTGACGTATAATAATCAAAATGTATTATACTATATCGTAGAAGGGGCACGGTATTTTCCACCTGTTATTTGTTGTTAATATTTAGGTTGAACATAGTAATTCATTCATTCGGAAATTCTTGATACTTTTAATGCGCCTTTACACCTGTCATAAAAATACATCGTTCAATTTGAATGGGCGAAGTGCGGCATAATAATGCGATTTTATTAATGTTTAACTTCTTTCTTGGAAGGCGTACCTAATTGGAAGACATCCGGCAAACGGATTAAAAATGTGACAATATTTATTTCTAGTAAGCAGCCAATTCCCTTTTTGCACGGTGGATAGATTCCTGAAAAAACTATGCATATACACTGTGTAGGAAATACAGTGTATGTGAAAAAGTGGAAGATTAATTCTAGATGTGAAAGCTCAGTACAAAAAAATAAAGTCTTTATTTGATTTTTATTCATTCGTAAGCGTAAAAAAAGAATAAATGTGGATCCTCTGCAATATAATACGTTTTAGGATTTTTCTGAGATCAATATTTCCACTTCGTTTTGAATGGAATGGGTTTTGCACAATCTTTCCATAAAATAGGGAATAAAATTTAAAAAAGGCCAGCCGACAGCAGATAATTAAATTCGAAGAAAAACGTGAATCAAACTCGGAGCACAAATCTAACAATAAAGACCAAACATAGCTTCAAACTTAGGTGGTTGAATTTGACAATGGATCGAAATATAATAAATCGTGTAAACAGAGAATAAGATGTTTTTCTAAATGGTGCCAAATCGAAATCGTATAAAAAAATGCGTGTAAAAGTCAAATTGGTTGGATTTCATTGGTTTAAGACTTTAGCGGACTTTGGAATGTTAAAAAATTAATTGAGTTTATATTTTACAAAACAAAATAACACAGGTATTTTAGAATAATTGTAGTGCTGAAGTATGCTTCAGTTGCCTTTTCAAAATTAACAGAAACGTGTTCTAATGCTGTACCTGCAGTGTTTAATTCAACAACATTCGTCTTTCTACAAAAAAAAATTATTTCTCTCTGAACTTCTACTGAATATTAAATTTCTATTTATTTGTTCATTCGTTTATTCGCAGGCGTATATAAGGCCAAAGAGTACAGCGGTCCAAATTGCAAGAATCGCGGCTGTCACTCTGGTGACGATGACCGTGGTTCTTGGAAGCTTTATCCTTGCAGCATCGTGGGTCCAAGCACGTGCTACGTGCACACCTGAATCGATTGCTGCGATACAAGCTGAAATGAGGCTGCAGCAGCAACAACAGCAGCAACCCTCGTCCATTACCTATCAGCAAGGGGAATTTTTGAAGCATCTGCAGCCCGAAGCGCTCATTCAGGTAAGTTTATGAAATATTCTCACAAAAGGAAAACATGCACAGAAGAATTCTGTGAAACGTTCTACGTTATATTTTAAAGTTCTTTCGCTACAATTAGTAAACTTCAAATTGCAACGTCCACAATTTTATGCAGACAATTAAATAAAATTAACAAATGGTGCAGAAAATAGCTTTTCTCTGTAGAACTGTCATTCTTTGTTTAAAAAAACACTTCAAGATTGCTGCTGTTTTAAAATATACTTTCCAAGAAACCCGGCAACAAATAAAAACAACTGTTCATTTGCTAATTGCCACAGTAATTTGTAACTATCAGTCGATGCTAATAACTGTAACAACTGTAGTATAATGTTCATAGGAATTGCATAACGTTTGAAACGGGGAGCAGAACAAACGTCGACATTTAAATATTGCTTTAAATGATACAGATCAAATTATTGTAGAACGTAGATCGATCTGTGCTTTACTTTCGCACATAAAACTGCCAAGAAAGAGTTTTCTTGCGCGCAATTTCTACACAAAGAGGCAGCCTGTCGTCAGCTTTCGAGGTTTCTAAGTTTCCACTACGACTGTAACCGATTGTCAAAGATTGAATGACTCGGTGATGGCTTATCGATAAGTTCTCGGGAATCGTTTCCAGTCGAATAAAGCTGTCCGCGTTTATGATGGAAAGCGTGGAAGGGAAACGTCGCGGGAATGGTGATAATATGATTAACGCTGACATGCTGAACGAAGAAACCAATTCGCTTCCCGCGGTTAAAAGGGAAGACAAGTATGAATGCTTAAAACACGAATAGGTCTTAAGTAATCAGTCAAACAATCGGTGGGCACACGTGACGTACGTATGTGTTCCTACCATTCTGGATTTATAATAGATACTAATTCATCGGCTATTATTTCACAGAGTAATCGTGCAATTTTCTGAGCCAATCAGGCGTTATTGTTATTAAATAAATTGTTACCTTGCTCAACTTTTTTCAGCCAAACTTGAATAGCAAAATTATGTTTGAAGAATATTCGGTTCGTCAAGCGCAATGCGATTTCCATATTTAATTATTATTAAATCGTAACACGCCATCGGGCCTGTATTTGTATCTTAATGACCATGAGTCTTTCTTCGAGCAGGATCGGTACTGCGCTCGAATAATCATGCACTTGCAGTGAATGCAAAACTCGAGTAAAAGTATGATTAAAAATGAAAGTGAAAGCCGAATGGGAAAGTGGAATAGTTATTCCTTTGCTGCAAAGAATTATAAAAAGCAATCGATCGGGGATAGGTATTGAAGCTAAATCAAAGTTTTTACAATAATTTTCACTATCAAGCAAATAATATTAATTCAAAAGCTGTATAATATTAATTCAATTATTTATATAAATTCTACGCTAGGTAATTAAACAAATTTTCGCTGTTAATGAGATCTGTACTGTTTCGTGCATCGAGGACATTTTCATTTTCTATGCTACCAGAGGAAAGGTGTTAATTTCGTACGGGCTAAAGAGAAATTAAAGAACAATAGCTGTCACTGATATTCGTTATATTACCATTGCTGTTTTTGGCGTTAATGTAATCGGAAAATTCGTGGTTCGTTCAACGTGGATATTACCGTAAGCCTGAAAACACGCCTTTTATGATGAGACTGCCAAGAAGGATCGCTTCTCACGGCACTCGATGGAAAGAAACAATCGTGCCAATCTATGGTCACGCCCTTCTTTGTGGTATTCGCTTCGATATTACTGGCAATAACGAACTACCGTGATCCACCATGATTTATCGCAAAATATTTCATCCGCGAAGCCGCAATGCCAGATTCGTGGCACGGCAATTGGTTTATCGGCCAGCTGATTTTACACGAATCGGTTGTTATCGACTAACTATCGTAATTAGATATTCTTTCGTGAGAGATTGAAACGTTCCGCGCCTAAATTGCAAGAGACCTTATTGCTGTTTTGATAATGCCACAATTTAGTATCTTGACTTTCCAAGGATCTTCCTGAAAGGGGTGAAAAATTTAATTTTCATTCGAATTATAATTTACGTAATATATTAATAATACCTACTGATAAACGTGTTAGGGATGGCAGTGTTTAATGAGACGAGCAATTATATACATACAATGTTTATTTTATACTTATGTCTAACTATAAAAATGAAATACAATATAAGAATAATGGTGGTATTATAATAGTGAGAATTACAACTGTGGCGCATATTACGTAGCGGACTATACCGAACAAGAAGAACAGTTGAACAATCAATACGCGCGCATTATAAAATAAAATATAATTTCAACAAAACGTAGTAACCCTTGTACGGAATTTTAAATCAATCTCATTAAAAAACGAGAACAAAACATTTCTTTCATTTTTAATATACCATTCAAGCTATCGTATTCGAGGAAGAAATGTTATAATTGACAAAGCATTAGAACATTAGAACAAAGCTATTAAATAACTTACATTTTGTATTTGATCTGTTATCTGTAAACATGCGTGATTAAATCATTTTGATCCAAAATTTTCTGTTCGTGTCGCATCTAACAATTCCGTGCAATGCGTTTAATAATGGACAATTGGACAATTCAATTAATTCTTTGACAACCAATGATAGAAAAAGGTGGGATTACAAAGGGGACACCGAACGAAGAAAGTTTTTCCACAATTCTTCACGCCTTTTAATGCCCGTGAAACTATCAACCAATAGGGGGATGTTGATGAGTGAATTAGGTATAAAAAGACGGGGATTTAGAAAGCGTGGAATTATTTACGACCGCGGCGGGGCGTGCAGTCTCTTTTGCGCTTTTGCAGACAGAGCGAGGAAGAAAAAAAGTAGTAGACGAATCGGAATTGGGCACACGAATTCCAGTTTCTTGCCCCGTCGCGCATAAAAATTCGTTCTGCTCCTGCTAGGATCTTCGTGAAAGTACTTAACGCAACAGACACGGTCGCCCGCGGAGCTTTTAATTTATTGCACCGCGTTCGACGGTTGGTAACGATTTATCGCGGCACAGCTTGCGCCTATCTGTCGCCATTATCAAACGTTGAGTTTCTTGTCTTTTTCTCGCTTTCTCTCGGAAATCGTGACTTTCTATATCTGCTTTTAATCGATATTTAATCGCCGCCGGAATGGGGACAACTGCAGCGCTTTGAGTCGTTGCAGAATGTTGGGCAGAATCCTTCAAATATTCGACGGAAAAGTAACGTTCAATTTTCTACCCTCTCGATATCCCAGATTTCGCAACGCCAAGGTCGAATTGATTAACTTATCGTCGTTTCCCTCATTTCGAGATTCAGTCGATCACCTTTCAATCACGCTCTGCTGACTAGGTTAAAAATGATAATCCAATTTGTTTCCGTTGCAATTAATCGCGAAGGAAGATGGAACACCGCGAGAATCAATGGAACGGATTCAATTATTCAGCTCGCGCGTATCCATCCGCCTTTGGAGATTTCAATGCCTGGTATCGATTGATCGTTCTGAGGACCGTTTAAGCTGCGAGCGCACAATCGCCGCTCGTAAATCGTTTGCTTCCAAGAACCCTTTGTATGCAAAAGGCAGGACAACGCGGCGGATTTATCAGGATCACGGGTGGAATAATTAATTCTGCATCGAGCGGCACGAAGGATCGCGTAAAAAGAGTAAAACGAAACACAGAGAAGCGGCGCACAGCAACGCTAAGGTGTTGCGTTCAAGGAGAACCGCAAATGCGAATTACGTAATTCGGGTTACGTTCCTCGATGAACGTACGATTTCCATACGAAACAGGAAATCACCTTTTTGCTCCTTTTCACTCGCGATTCTTGCCAGTGTTCCGTTTCGTGATTTTACGGAAGATCGTTCAACTTTCTGTAATTCGAGCAACGAAATTGAAATCTCTTTGAACGTGGACGGTGTCGATTAGATTTTAATCAAAAAATTGTACACGTTCGTCGAGTTCTTTAACTAGTCGCTCGAGGTTAATCGTCGAAAACGTGGTGGTTGTTAAAAACGCGTGTTAAAAAGTGCACGTGTTACGGTATTAAAACGAGGACAATCTTGGACCAATCGGAGCGTGCAGAAACTCTTCGCATTTACGTTTTTATAGGACAAGGACAGCGATCGTCGTTGATTTAAATGAAACTTTATCCATCTAACTAAGAAAATATCCATCTAATTTTCTTAACGACTGGTAGGACTAGATCGACGAATTAAGGATAGTCTACGAAAAAGTAAATATCTAATCGTTTTCGTTGGGACGACAGCTAAAAATAATCGAGGTCGATGAATTCATTATCTCTGGAACAAGTTTCGTTCGAAGGATGCAGAAAGTTTGCTGAACAAAGTTTTGCGGGAATTATGATTTAGACTTTTAGAACATAGCGTACGAGTGTTTGTGAAATGGAAAAGATTAGAGAATGGCGTTAGCTTTGGATAAAGTCTGGCCTGTTGTATAACAATTAATTCCTTTACTGGCAAAGATATATCGTAAAAGATTAGAAAATATTCGCGTCGATTAGTGCCTAATATAATTCATTGACTGAGCAAGAGTAATGCATTGCATTTGAATTAAAACTTTCGAATCCTCGCGAGTTGCCCACATTGTACTGTCGATTTTCTGAGGAACGTTTGCATTTTATAATTAATGCACACAAGTGAATCAATTGCACTACACCGTCAAAAGATTTCGCCATCAAGAATATTCGAATCAACAAATCTCGGACAATAAATAACTCAATTAAATTATTTTCGCGGCACGAAGCTGTAAAAACTGGAACTCTCCAATTTGCACACCTTTTTTTGCATTAAGTTGAAGTAATTTTTATGACTTATCGCATATCATAATCGAACCGAGTCCTCGCTTTGCTATTAATTGCATTGCATTTACACAACGAACACGTTTTCAGATTGGTATTCGAGTCGCGTAAGCCGATCTCACTTTCCATCAACTACCTTAAGCGAACCGGAAACCGCACAATATTCACGTTGTTTTAGCGTCCAATGCGCGCAGGGACAGCGCAGAAACACGGATAAATAATTCCATGCAAAAATATTCTTTCGTCTCGTATCGAGTTTCCCAAACGGTAATTCAAGGAGAGAAAATTTCCACCTGTTAATTAATAAATCGCGTGTCGAAAGTTAAACATCTAGCCGCCATCATTGGCGTCTATTCGCTTTTCCTGTTAACAAGTGAAAGTTCATTGGAGGGGGCAACGTGTTAGACTTTCCGCTGATAATCCATGCTAATTTTGTCTGTCTGCACTATTGTTAATTTAATTCGTGGCGTAATAAAGAAGATCTAATAACTTGGAAACTGTATAGTGAAATTGTTAGTCGTTTTTCAAAATTCCCAAAATTTCAACACAAACGTTCAAGAGTATATTTGTTCGAGAACAATGACAGCGGATTATAAGAACATTTGTTTTAATCTAAAAATTATAATTAGATATTTTAGTGTTGTTTCGCGATGCAAAGCTTAAATTGTCTTGCGAATTCGTTGAGAATTCTTTGTAGCAATTTGATTATTTTTAATATTAATCTATATTATTTGTACATTTTTTAGGCATTTTTGCAAGGAAATATCCTTTTACGGTTTCAATCACCTTGACATTAATGACCATTTCGCGATTTGCGCAATTCAAAGGAGAATAAATAAAGGAGTCGATGCACAGGCGATTTGTTTCTTTTTTTGTTCAACTATTTTCAAGGCTACCAGCAGAAGTAATTTATGCGTCATACACGTTATGGACAAGTATACTCGATCTTTCCTTCTTCGTCCTCGTCGTTACGTAGACGAAAGTCGTTGATAAAAGTGCTTCCATTGCACAGCCGGTGCAATATTATGTTCTTTCTTTTTCCTGATTTCGAAGGTAATGTTCCGGTGTACACGAGTCATTCGATTGGAACTAATTTTTACGTAACGAACGAAAGAAAATTATATAGCGCCTATCCTTGCATACTGCTGAGGAATATCGTTTCGCAGACTCCGCTACTTTCTAGCGTTTCCTCAAAACAAATTTAAAGTCCAAGAAACGAAATTAGAACCTTGTTGTTTGTTAAAAACATACGCAGATATATCTTACAGCAAAAAATGATTGACGTAGCGTTGGAATTAGTTATTATTGATTACATTTTACAGACAAACAGTAAACTAGTAATAAATAATAAGAAATTATAATATAAAATATTTTATATTATAAATATTTTATATTATATTATATATTATACATATTATAATATAATAAATATTATAAGTTTTATCGTAATTTCATCGTGCTATCGACACTTTCAAAGGTAAATTCCCGAGTTTTTAACGGAGAATATTTCGTTTCCAAGTGCGTCCATATGAGAGTATCGCGAAAGGATGCTGGGCTGCATTTTTGCGGCTCTCGATGGAAAGGTATGTATCTACGCAGCACAACGGAAAGTGGGTTGCTCGTTGCACGCACCAGCAGCAAGGTGAATGTTCTCTAAAAAGATTTTCTCTCCGCAAACTAACTGTATTGTTACCTGGCCGCCTCCGAGGCGCTTGTGTTCACATGCTGCATCACCTAGGCGGCACACATTGCTCCTTATCAATTATCAAGAACGATTTCCACTCGTCCAACGTTGCACGCCCTTTCTTGTGCGTTCAGTTGTCTGCATTTGCGCAACGACAGCGGTGTTTGCGTCGTTTAAGAAGTTCCCCCCATCTCATGGGAATCCTTTAAATTTCACTTTTCTTTCGCGCGGCTAAAACTTGAATACCAACTTTGGTTCTAATGCGTGGAACGTAGGACAGTACAAAGTACAGTCGATATAAGGTAACCGATGGAAAGTCTCTCGACCAATCGCGTGATTTAATTGACGTTTTTATTGCTACAAAGTTTCTGAGAGACGAAAATTCGTAGAAGCATAACAAATAAACGAGGAACGGATTCATTGGATCAATATAGGAAACAATTCTTTCACAACGAGGTAAATTTCTTGAAGAAAATTCGGCATCTTGTTAACTTGAAACGTTCTTCAATTCGCCGACTGAAATATTTCATTCGCGGCGCGTTCAGCATCCTCGGTTTCACATTCCCTGTACCGAGTATGATAAATGAATTATCAACCGCCGAGTTTCTCTTTCGAACTAAAATCGCGGCAAATCGCGATTGCAAGAAAACGTAATTTATTCTGTCACGCTCTGCAATCACTCGCCATGACACACTGGCGAACGATCTTCCATATTATCCGCGATCGGTTATCTGTGATATTAAAAGCGCGACTTTCCTGTCAGCATTGAAAAACGCTCGCCTCGTGCCCGATTGCGATTTAAAATTGCATATTGAAGTACGGAGAGAGTCGGCTGCATCGTATTAGAAACACGATGCACCCGTAGCAGAAGTGTGCCGTCGATTTTCATCTCTCGGACGACGGGGGCACGCGAGCGCAGATCCACATTATCGGGACAGTGTTGTGTTATTGTAAGGCAAGTCTTGCGGCGTGTGCATCGCTTAACGACGATGATTACCCGTCATAACGGCCCGCTAATTGATAGGCACCTCGTTGAGGAGGACGGCAAGATTTCTAGAGAAAGCCTGTGGGAGCGCAACGTCGCCGCCGTGAACTCTTTTCTGCCCGGCAAATCGCAACGCCGATTTCTTCCTCGCGTTTGCGTTGCATACGACGCGAATTCCCTCGATTTCCATTTCCCCGCGAAATCCGTCCAACTGTTTCAGCAACCTGGCCTGGTTCTTCGCGTAAGAAAGTAAAATTTAAGCGCGCCTCTTGTAGATCTTGCCGGGGTACCTGCGAAATCACCTGTGTAGTGCAAAAATGCACTGGCGAGAGATTGGGGGATCGCTGAATTTTTGACGAAGGAAAAAGAATCGTGCAGTAATCCATCTGGGCTCGTTTTGAAGCAACGAGTCTGTAATTATATTGTACAAGCCCGAGTTCATCTTTTGAGAAAAGATTTTTTTACATTATGTAATGGTTGGGAAAGCGAAGATACTTTTTTTCCAACGTCTCCGAGGAACCTTGACTTTGTTTCGTGACTGAAATCGCGGTGGATTTGAAGATGGAAATCTCCCCTTTACGGGGACCACAGAAATATTGTTGGACGATTTCGTTTTTCACAAAGTTACGGCGACTCAAGGATTGACAACTTGTGATCCATTAATTTTATCCGCCAAGTGTATATTATTTAATTTTTATTGCACGTATTATGTAACATAGTACATAGTATGTGACTACGTTTATTTTGTTGCTGCAGTGAATTCTGTTTACGTTGTTTCGAATGAAAAGCATGAAGTTGGGGTATGTTGTGTTTTTAAATAATTTGCTGAATGTAAGGTGTGTCAATTTGTGTTTAATGTACATATATGTATATTGATTAGGTACTGCTTAAGTACTTGATTATTCTTGGAAAAAATTGAACTTTGTAAAGGAACGAAACTCTTTTATTACATTTATTTTATTTAATCAATAAAATATTTCAAATAATAGAACTTATTATTTACTTGCTATAATAAAACTCGTAGCTTACGCTGAATTGTAACTTCACCCTGCAACTTTTAAAATAATGCAGCAGACTCAGAAATTAATATACATACGTTGACAATTTTTGCTTTAGAATATATAAAATTTATATTTCTGTTTTTATTAATTTAATTGCGCTGCCCCAGATTTTACGTGCACTTCGCGAATAACGTTACACCATATTTATAATAAAAATGAATTCTCTGAATCTCCATTGCATTTCAATTCTAACACACAAAAACTTAGAAATATTGTAAATTCAAATATTTCGAACGCAAAAGTTTCGTTTCACGATTATTCGATTGCGCAAGCAAATTTTATACTAAACACAGGACAGTTAAAGCTCAATCGACAATTGCGCATGCAATATCCGAGACTCGTGCAATCGACATTAGAAATCACTGTCGCATTATTGGTTGACGTTACAAAACTGATGGTTATCGCGTAACGATCGCAGCGATCTTGCGTGGAATAGGAACTTCACAGTTGATTTCTGAAAGAATTTTAACTGTTTTCTGTTTACACGCGGCACGAATGGTGTAAATAAAAAAAAAAGAAACAAACGAGGGAACACGAGAAAATAGCACAGCACCGAGAAACGACGATTTAAAACGTCCAATCACCTGTTCCGGGAGGGTTAAGAAATTTCACTTCTTTCGTCTCGTCTCAGTTCGGCGAGTAATACAGGTTATTGCCTGTGCACCGCAAAATCAATTCTACATCCCGGGCAATTTCCCAAATGGAAAGTGCTCGGTCTGTCGCGACACCGACTTCATCTACTTGAAACGCGGTTGCACGTTTCTTCCACTTTTTGTCCCCCGATCAGACTTGATTGCAGCTCCGCGGTTCATGAAGTGTTATAGTTTATTAAATTGTATCATTCTGGCTGGTTTCTTGTTTCACTTTGTTCAGTGATTCTTTATTACCGATAATTAAATTATATAATAATATATACAATTGAATTAAACGGTCCAACTGAAAGTTAGAGAGCTACACATTGTATAACAACGATTCCTGGAACTTTGAAAACGACGATGACATGAAATAAAATAATAATGCAAATAAAGAATCAAACTTCTTTAATCAAACACCGCTCTACAAGTTTCATTTTAGCTGCAACGAAACTGTAATATGATTGCATCGAGCAGAATGGCTGAATTGGACGATTTCGAAAGCGAGATGTCGAACGAAGCGCAGGAAATCATTAATTTTTGTTTCTCATTCCTGCTATCCAAAAGCAACGACATTAAATTTCGTTTTCTAATGGAAGAACTTTCTCGTGGAGCGAACGTACGATCGAGTAACACGGTGCAACATATATACCTCTCCACGCTGCATGGTAGTGGGAAGATCGAAGTTCGTTTCAGTGATACCAGAATTGCGAAAACCAGAAGCTGGTCGGCGGTGGTGCCATTCCGGCTACCTTTCATTACGCTCACCGATATTCTAGAAAGTTGTCACTTGGACGAGTAAAACGGGCCCCTCTTGTGCCAGCCAACAAACAGAAACGCTGGAAACGTCTGAGCTCGTCAGAACCTGATGCAACTAACGTTTCTTGCACGATAATGGTTTCCTGCTGACTGATCACAAATTAGATTCTCGAAAGTACCGAGCGGCCACTTCCTTCCTATCACCTTCCGTCAAATACGTATTTCGAGTGGTTTCCCCCTTTACTCTAAAACGCAACGATAACCATTAACGAGTGAACCATTTCGATTGCGCTGGTATAATCCCTTCAACACCTCTATTTTACCATACATTATTATTACTTTACGGTGGTAAGAAATATTGTATCTCCAGTTTAAATATTGTCAATATAAATATTCCTGTAAAGTAGAGGCAGCAATTACGTTTCTGTTTGGCATTGAAAATGTAAATTGCGAGATATAAACCTGTGTAAATCGCACTGCCAGTACAGTGACGGGGGAAAACGAAATACAGGATTCAGGTTCCTTTAATTTACACGGAGAGTATGAAAATGATGATGCAAGGATGTGAGATGTATTTAAAGAAAAAATACGATTAATTTAGTATGTCAAAGTATTACAAAATAAGGGTGGATTAAGGCAATACTGATTATAATTAGTGATTTTGTTCATCAAGGTTTTGTTATGCGTTGATATCAAGCTGGCTATGTACCATTCTTCGTATTTATTACAGCTACTGCCTATCTAAATATATGGAACAAATAAGATTTAAAAATCCTTAATATTTACAGTCTCTTAAACTATGAGAAATGTACTTTCAAATGCTATAATACCGAAGCAAATAGGAATATAATATAATCAACTGAAGTTAGAGGTGTATGTATATTTTCTTATTTATATACTCGCCACTGTATGCAGTAAATGTTTATTTTTTCATTTAGTCGTTGCACATTAGCATGGGATAATATTTTGGAATATTAAGTTATTGAAAGAAAAGTACTTAGCTGATAAGCTTTTCGTATTATATTATTCTATTTACAGTATATTGTTATTAGCAGTCTCGTAGGAGACGATGAGTATTTTTAAATACAGGCAAAACAGGATGCAAAAATCAACAGTAATTAATGGCTTCATTTTTATGTTACTAAACATAACAAGTAACATTGCAAATACTTTCCCTCGTTGTCAACATTCTTTTAAACATGGCATCGTTTAATTTTCTCGGTATTACTTCATTTCTTTACTATCATTAATTACGAAACGTTATTATTTATAGTACTACCTAATAATATTCCGACACGATGCGTAAATCAGCAACGAAAAATCGCGAAAATATCGCCAAGTGTATACGAAAGCCCAGTAGAATGCTACCAGCGCATATAATAAAAGTTTATTACGAGTCTATTCATTTACGAGTTTACTCGTAAGCTCCAGCTAATTGGAGCGTATCGTGCTTACTATATTGCTTCGACCGGACCATCGTTGTGACCATCAAAAACCGCCTGACAATCCCAACCGCGTGTATAATGAGATCGTCTCCCTCGTACTTGCGAACTCTTCTTCCTGGTCGGAGAGATTGAAACAGGATGCGAGCCGCGGAGGTGGCCGCGATACGAGAGACGTGGTCGTCCCAGAGTGTTCCTTAAGGCTTCGAAAGCTGAGCAAATATCGCCACGGTAATCATCCGTTGATGCAACGAGTCTTCTTCCTGGTCGCGACATCGGGTCGCGAGTGAAAGTGAACTCGCCGCATATTATCGCACTCTAGCCTCGGCTAGAACGATGGAAATCGAACACGAGCATCGACGTGACAGTCGATCGGATGACACGGTCTTTCATGTAGCGGTCTTCTGTTCGTACAGATATCCTCGCGCTTATAAGGCAGCCAGTTTCCCGTTGGCCGTGTTTAAAGCAGCCAGCAGAACTCTTTTTATCTGCGCTCCGTTTACGCGAACAAGTTAATGCCGAGTTCCAAATATGCGAACTCGTCGGAACTATGGTCGATTCAGTCTTACGAACACGAATTTTTGTAACGACTGAGCTTAGACGTTTGGATGTGCTAAGATTATGTTGGTACACACAGAGGCTCCAAAAGGTGCCCACGTCTGCATTCTTCACTTTCTTTCGTGCAGTACGTCAAATAAGAACAATACTACAAGGAAGGCTTTTTCACTTTTGCAAGGAAGAAAAATCAGCACTCTCGCCTGCCCAGAGTGATCCCCTGGTGCAAACCCTATAGAAAATCTTTGGAAGCAACTTGTACGTGATGCGTACGACAATTGTCAGCAACTTAATACTGTCGCTAAATTGAAAACTGCGATATTTGAGGCCTGAAATCGCGGTACACCACAATACCTACAAAATCTAGCAGAATCAATGACCGAGAAAATGAATTCGTTAATAAAAAGTGGTGGAAAAACAATAAACTATTGAAAACATTTATTCCTTAAAGTTATTATGTTTTAGTTAATTGACGTTTTTGTTTTTCTGCAAGTGGACCGATCATTTTGTTACGCTCGAAAATTGACGAAAGTCAGATAAATGTTTACTGTACAAAAAAGAGGCACTATATTACTATGAAATTTTGCATATATACTCCATAGTGCCTAGGCTACACGTTGAATAAGTTTCAGCCGAATCGGTGGACTAGCTCCAGAGTTATGGCAAAAAATCCAAGTGGATCTATATTTCTGTTACACGCTGAATATTTCAATGACTGGTATACTACAGAATATTGTATAACTTACAACTTATTATAACCAGGCATATTTTGAGAATAAAATCACGGATTAATTGTTAGGATAAAGTTGTTAGCGAAATATACGTAGTTACTTGCAGAGTGACCTGATAATTGATCCGAGAATTATACGATTTCTTTCCTATCTAATCTAAAGTGGCTTGTACTGTAAACGCCAATGGAAACAGGATTCCCATTGCTGATGATGCACACGGTACGCGTGACCCGACGGGGATATTTTGTCTTGGAGACTAATGATGTCTTGTGAACTAGGTCTAGGCTGTTCTCAGCAACGACTTTTAATGATGGTTTCAAATTTAATGCACAGTTTCTTGCGCTCGGAGAAACGGGACATGTGCTATTTTCGAGGGTAGATGATGGTCATAAAAGAAGATGCTTAGAAAATACTGCTGCAAAATGTTGAAGAAGCGAATAATAAGTCCTACTTTTGGTAGATTTATACTATCATAAATCTTACGAGATAGCCGAAGAATGTACGGATTAAATGTACGATTATACAGTAGGGAAGAAAAGTTGAAGCAATCACAGAAATTTTCAACAAATGTATTATCAAATGTATTATTTGTATTATTGCTTGGCAATAGGAAGTCGAAATTAGTTTTTCGCATTCGAAATGCATTCTTCCTTGACTGCAATAAATAAAATATTTCAAATCAGTTATTGCAACGCATATATTATACACAATCGAAGATTATTTTGACTTCGCGTCCAAGCAGATAGATGTTACAGATATTTCTGAAGATATAGATATAGATATATCAGGACGAAAATATTAAGGAATATGTTATCGATGTGCAGGAGACAAGCGAGTCGAAAGAAGCGCAACAGACTCTCGACGAGCAAACACCGTCGAAGAAGGAAGCAGGGCCGGATACCAAGGACATAAAGCTGCACAAAGAGGATGAGAACAATTCAAAGACAGACAACGAGAACGGCGACCATGACGACGACGACGACGACGACTACGATGACGATGAGTTTCCTCCAGTCCACATCAAGCTGCCTCTTCAATTCGATTTCGATGAGATCGCGGGCGTAAGTTTCATATTGAATTCATAACTATTTATTGAAAAGCGAATTGCACAATAGATACTTCTTTTATTGGAACTGAAGGATAGGCAATTGGTTGAGAAAGTTGATATGTTGATACGTATGTGTTGTATTGCATTTTAATTGTTCGTTTCTTTTCTGAAGACTCTGATACAAGAAGCACGCAGCAGAGTTTCCTGCGTCGTCGAAAGACGAAGGGCCGATCAAGTGATGGACGGTGGTAACAATAATAATATTGATAACAGTACCGATTCCCGCTATCAAAGACTGAGCGGAGAACGCGTTGCTATTTTGTGCGAGTCTGGAAATCCTCAGCAAGAGTATGTATAATTTGACGTATTGTATTAATATTTTCTTCTAAGAACGTTTCATAATTCCATTGTTTTATTATAAATAGATGAAATTAGCATTCAAGTAAAGTTCTGTAAAATGTTTGGAAAAGTGATATGGTGATTGCTAAGTAGTCGAATAATGATCAAAGTGACCCAATCTCATATAATTTGATAGTCTCGATTGCACACCACTTTGTCAAATTTCCCACAGAATTTCAAATTGTAAGAGCATTTATTTTTTATCTCGTATACAATAGATCGCAGAGCGCATTAAAAATTATATTAAAAGTTAGGATTATTTAAATATCGCTGCAACATATGTCTCAACGATAATTAATCTTTAAACGTTCCGTCGTTTTTAGGCAACAAGATCAAGAAATGCTCACGCCTATCATCATTCCTCTGGGAACCGTCCAGGTACCGCTACAGTCACAAGAGCCAAACCCAGGTTACCATCAGTATCAAGTGCATACCCAATATCAAGTTCCTGACATGCAGCAGCTACCACTTAGCGATCCACGTGGACTGAATCACATTCCACCTGGTATTCTCCCCCCTGAACTGCGAAATATCCCTCAGCTAACTATGGAGATGAGGCCACCGCGTATGGGACCACAGACGCCTATGATGGGACCACAAACGCCCATGATGGGACCGCAGACTCCCATGATGGGACCGCAAAATCCCGCAATGGGCCCACAAGTTAGTATACTTCACGTCAATATAATATTATTAACACTAGATTTACGGAACCCGTCACTTGAATGAATTTCAAATCACGCAAACAAAAGATTAATAAAGGTCTATTAATACAGTATAATTAAAGTAATTTTTACTGACACCCCTTAATACGTAGGGTGGGTTGAAATACAACAGTTTTGTAATTTTTTGTATCCATTATTGTATTCATCACAGGTTGTATTTGCACGAAATGCAGTTGAATATTTAACGAAAATAGTAATCAGACGAGTCCAACCAAAGTGGCGCAATTGAGGACCATTTTATTATTTCTATATATTCCACTTTTCTATAAACAATTTATTCTGCCCAACTTTCCACTCAATTTTGTCTCCGTCTATACTCTAATTATTCTTATAACATCGATAGTTCAATATAGTTGAACCTGTATATGAATACTCTTTTAAATACATCTAGTATATACGTATCATAACAATTCACAAAACCTATCACGCCTATCACTAATCACAATTCCCCTCAGGTTGAAATGCGCCAAATTCCCATCGAGTTGCGTCACTTCCCGGCCAATCTTGTTAGAGGAATGCGCCCACCAATGCCCCAGGAACCGCAACAAATGCCCCTAATGTACCAACAAGTCGACCAGCCATCTGGACCATACGGTCAAGAACAGGGCCCGGCGATGATGCCTCCTCCGGCACCGCAACCAGAAGCTCAAGTGCACGAACAGAGGATCATTCCTCACGTGCTGATCCCACAAACCGAACAACGAGCGCCTCAGATGCCACCTCAGGCCCAGGCTCAGCCACAACCGCAGCAAGAGCCTCAAGTTACTGTGAGACAAAGTTCGCCCTTCCAAGGAATGCCGTTCGAAATTCGAAGGATCATTCAACAGGTGCCTTTAGAAATCAAGAATATCATTCAACATATCACTAGCGAGGCTAGAGCTGTGCCTGTGCAGGTACCCGAAGGTGCTCGTCGCGAGGTAATTAATTTATTTATGCAATTTAAGTTAAATAAGTTGAAGGACAAACTTTTGGTGTTAAATGTACAGCATCTTTCAGTTGCATATTAGAATTTGTATCAATCGGCAGAATTTGATCTATTTTCAGAATGTTCAAGAGTTCAAACCGTTCCCGGAAGGAGCACAGCCAATTCCTCTGGCACTGCCACTTCCGATAGAGGTTCGAAATCTGTTGGAGCATGGAAACATCGAGGGTCGCCAGCGACCGGATGGCTCGAACGAGCAACAGGAAGCTAAGCCTTTCCCAGGCCCGGATGACGAAAGCGAAGAGGAGAGGAGCTTTCCTGTGCCAGCGGAAATTCGTAACATAATTCACCAGGTAAAAAGAAATTAATCACGCTTATATAATGACTAATTAATTAACTTATTTTTCAAGGCAAATTTATTTGAAGCATAAAGTTGTGAACAAATCGTTGGAAACTTATAAAATAGGATATTAAAATATCCCAGTCAGCCAAGCCTGCAATAGCAGATTCTGCCCAGGTTCTGTTAGCAGGTTTTTTTTAAACAGAATGACTACAGATTTTATGCAGAACCTGCTGAACAGAATCTGGGAAGAGATTGGCAGTAGAAACTGAGCAGGTTTTCTAACTTGAGCTACTTAAAGGGCCATTTAAATCCATTTAAATGGCTCGAGTTGCAGGATCTGCTCAGTTTCTGCTGCCAATCTGCCATCAGATCCTGTTTAGCAGGTTCCGTTTGCAGAACCCAAGCCAATGCCAGGCAAATGGCTGTTAGAGAGGCTTGCTTAATTTACATCGTATATGTCTGTCCTTAACAGGACAGGTTAATCCTTAAAAGGACAATCTACTAGTATTCTTAATATTCAATCATCACAACAATTTTGCTCATAAATTTTTAAAATATACTACAGAATAGGAACCTTAATATTCCCCAGATGTGTTCTTTTTAAACATCTAAAGTAATTTATTTACTTTATTATAATACGATTATATTTTACAAACGTTTGTCCAAAACAATTGTATCCCAATCTTGCATTAACTGGGCTGTTACGAAACATCACCGTCGCATTTTATTTATGCACCTACGACCTACGATAACTTGTCTTACGTAAGAATAAATGAGAACCGCTGCATCAGCAATATTTCACCAAATAAATATAAGGTAGCGTGGCCGAGCGGTCTAAGGCGCTGGTTTAAGGCACCAGTCTCTTCGGAGGCGTGGGTTCGAATCCCACCGCTGCCATTATTTTTTTTAACAATCAGTTTTAATATTGTAACAATTAATAAACGTTTCATTCTTCAATGCTGTTCATTCTAGGTATTAATAGAACTAAGTTAAACTTTAACTTTTATATTCTCAACTTCCAGGTTGTAGAAGGCAATGCTTTCCCTGTGCCAAGATTCGCCCTGCCTTTGAGACCTGTAGAATCTTTGGAAATACCTGTCGAGGCTCGTGCTGAAGTATCCGACGATCAAATTTCTGAACAAGAGTCAGAGCAAAGACAGCAAGAACAACAACGATCGACTCACATGATGATGCAGCAGCAACAGCAACAGCAACCGCAACAACACGAGCAAGAGGAGGAAAGTCGCCCCCATTGTGCGTGGATGATTGTTTAATTACGTTATTTTTCAAGTTTCATTTTATCGATCATATAAATATCGTTCTTATTTTTTATATTTCAGCTATTTATTCTTCATCTCGAATTTTATAAATGTCTTATATGTTCCTTCGTGTTTCCATGAACATTTTCATTCTTTATATACACTTATTGTTAGTCATTTTGAGTAGCAAGTACTACCGACGATTAATTTTCATTCATTTGAAACAGTTTTTAATATATGTAGAGATTATTGTTCCGACCATTTTAAGTAACTATGTGTAGTTTGTTCGGAATTTATTTATTCTTTTCTTTCAGATGTGCAACCACGTTCCGTGCGCTCTATCCCAGATGCGTTAGTTCATCGCCGAGAGAAGCGTGTGCGCCGTTGCGCTTGCGATTGCGCTTGTTAATTCCATTTGCAGCCCAACGGATCGAATGTCCCATCGTACCCGATTAAAGAGGATGCCCCGAAAAGAAGAGCATCTTGAAACATGTTTGACGAGTTCCCATAACCCGGAAAAACATTTTTAAAACGGCCCCAGTATACGAAACGTTCCTCCTTGAATTTTATATTCTTGTAAATTTTAGACAAATTAAAACGGCATACATATCACCCGGCAGAAAGGAAAATGGGACGAGAATGGAAGAGATTTGGTAGTGTTTCGTTATGTTTATAGTATTATCGCGCTGTAGGACAGCAAAGCCACGGATATATTTTATTTAGGCTATATATGAGATGGCAGCAAATAAAATGTTAAAAATGACAAAAAAAAAGAAGTCGTGGCTCAGGAGGCACCGTAGAAAGTAGACATTTATATCGAGAAAGTATAGCGCCTATAAGCAGAGGAAAGAAAATCTACTGATTATATGAGTGATATTCTTCTTGAACTAACAAGCCCCCTTAAAAAAAAAGCTTATTAAACTTGTTATTACAATTTCTTCTTCTCGTGATATAACAACCGTATACAGGGAGAAAATGAAAGATGGTAACAAATCTGTGATTGTTTCATTTCATAATTATTGGAGAAAGGACAAAATAATCATGTTTTACTTAATTAGAGATAGATTTGTAAGAATGCCCACGATCGTTACAATCGATATGGGAAGAAGGAGTAGCTTGGATCTTCTCCTTCGTCCATAATCGACATTCGTATTTTTCGTTTGGTTCTTTTTATTCAGTTGACCATTTAATGAAGAGAAAATAAAGTTTGAAAATCCTTCCGGAAAATCCAATTTCCGATTTAGACGTGTATGTTATTATTATTTTTGATCTGTACTCTTACAGCATCACCTCTCTGAACATCACTTTTTCGCCTATTCGAAATCGTTTTAAGGTATGGATGCTTTATTATTCTGTATTTACTGTATTACATGCACACGTATATATTCCTTTTTTTTCTCATGATAACTAACAAAGCGACAAGATTATATTGGCCTGACCCGATACCCTGCGTACTGTGGATGTGTCGCTTTATTTTTTTCAGATAGCTTTTTAGTCATCGACAAGTATACATACATTTTAATATATCTTTAAAAGACGTACACGGAAAAATATTTTTGATAAGAAGCTTTTATCGTAGTTTAGCAAGATGTAACGTTTCTTTGTAATATTACGCCTGAATCGATACTAATAATAGAATATTTTTATATTATACTGGATACAAATGATCAATTTTCGTATAGCGAACATATTGATACTCTTTGCGCAAGTATATTTTTATAAAACAAACTCCTGTAGGATTGGTTATTGAAGGAATGGTACAAAGGAACATTAAAATAAAAAAAATAATGCGAGATGGTATATTTAAGGAAGTTGCACGTAAATCTAAATTAAAAGAAAGAAGCATATATATTAATTTAAGGATATTATTACTTCTTAAGAGAAAAATTAGATTAGACCATTCGGCTTATATATCCCTTATAATTAACCTATTTAATAAACCATAATTAAACATATTAAACAAATTATAAATTTGACTACAGATGAAATTCACGTAATGTATCGTTTTGAAGAAGAGTATGCTTCTTCGGATGCGAACATTTCTAGCAACTTCAGACGATCGTGATATTCGGCGGCTTATGGCCGCAAATGCGTATAACACGAACGGAGCATGCGTGTAACCTGAATGCTCGTGATGTTCGAGCAATTGTTTAGCGTGTGATGTCACTGTTGCACGTCCCCTAGTAATATTGTGTTGTGATTCTTGTTTGCAACGGCGACGAAAGTTTTTGAATAAAATCTTGATCGTTCCATGTTGTATTGAATCCCGGATACGGTTTTCCATTAAAGGTGAGAATTCTATTTGATGAACATATGTACTATACATCGTGTTGACGATCGTCATGACGTAGCACATTTTTAGATCTCACAGTTCTATTTAAAAAGAGAACACTGATAGATTAACAAGCTATAATAATAACAGAGCAAAGGACGAAGAGTTCTGATATCTTCAATCTGATCGGGGTCATCCGCTCGAGATGATGAATTTTGAAGAAGAAAAAGGATTCACGAGATCCTCGTCATCACGAAATATTTGTTGCTGTCTCGCAACAGCTAGATATAACAGTTCAAAGTAAATGATCTAATTGGTGTTTAAATGATTCTTACATGATCACGATTACTCCCCGCGTCATTCGATACAGAAGTATCAACCGTTGCAAATGTGCATTAATTGTATTAATGTTTTAGTGCGTATAGCTATTTCGTAGACCATCCAGTCTGAACGTACCACTAGACGAAGTAAACAGAAGATATGGATGAATTACGAAGCCAGAATAATCATGAGCTCATCCTCTGTAGATACGACGACGGTAACAATAACGACAGGTTAACTGAATACGTCGGTGTGGACAATCGTACGAACGATCCACTCAGTAAGCAACAACGCAAAGAAACATAAGATGTACGTCGCCAATGGAAGGTTATGTGCGTACATGTATTTGTATGAATTTATAGGAGAGCCCGAGGTAACAATGAGTTTAAACGAACGCTCCGCGCAATTACTGCTTCATCCGGTAGAAGAGCCAGAAGAGGATTTGTTCGACGACGAAGCCGATTACTCGTACCAAGATGTGAATACGGAATCCGAGGTAAATCTTAAGATTTAGTACGAATAGTTCTCTTCTTACAACTGTAACAAAAGAAGACTGGAAACGAAGGGCTGGACCGCAACCGAAAGAACAAAAATTCATAACGTAATACAACGCTTGTTTTCAACAAATGCTGCACGGCAACGATTTTTAAGAGGTGCGCCACAGCACAGTGGTGCGCAGCAGCTAGTCGTTCACGGTCGCGATCAAGATATTAGAAAATGGAGAGGAGTATCTGTTTCTGTAAATTTCTGTTTTTTGACATGACGTAAAATTTTGGTAATTACTTTATATTTGCTGTAACATGAAAGATGGTTAAAAATCGCTGCCACATAGCAATATAAATAAAAAAGGAGAACCTACACTGTATCGTCTAAGGACTGAACGCATTAAAAATATGTGCGAGCGCTAATCAAAAAAACAGAGTCACCCCACTGCGACCTATCTGGAAATGAAACATTAACGACCGACCGCACACTAGTGCAGAAGAACAGAACCACAAAGATAAAATACGGTACAATACCAGACATAGTTTCAACAGCACGGACCACATGACAACACAATAAACTACCTGGAAGAAACAAGCACAGTCTCGATTATCCGAGATGATAAGTCTTAAAAAGTATTCTGATAATAATGCAATACTCTAAATGCATTTACGTTTAATAATTAGCTATGTATACGATAGAAAGTTCGATTAACTACGTTCACGATAGGTGACTGTAAAGTTCGATGCATGTCGTATAATAAAAAACTTCGGTTAAATAGTACTCGGATAACCGAGACTCCACTGTATGCACAGCGAAATGTAGCCCATCCAGATCGAATATCGTTGCCAATGATCTTGCAGCCGATGCAACGTAAAACGCACTAGAAGCGGAAGAAATTCTTTGCTTTTTGTAGTTCAATGACGATGCTTTAACTTGTTTCCTGCACGACCGTGTTTCGATGACTTTCTTTTGCAGCAAGTCGCTTTTGTTGCATTTGTGTACTATATCTTAAACGCTGCAAACGATTGATAATAGTCATTTTTGCAAATCTAATAGATATCGTAAGGCCTATATCATAAACAAAACTGGTTTGCTCGACAACGCACACGCATACGAGCCCCCATAGACTATTATGTATTGAATATTGTATATTTTTCTAGGAACAAGTGGTACCATCCAGTCAACTAAGTAACGGTTACAAATACACCGATGACCTTACCATTTCTGGTGATGAGGTAGATGAAGGTATATTTGAAGATGAACCAGCATCTAATTTAATATTACCAGATGATAATAACAGATACAACTCGCAACCTCCGTGAATGCCTACTTGACTGTAGTTGATATCATTGTAGAGTAACACTTCCGTGCTAACTTGCTACCAACATCTAATGTTATTCAATATCCTTTAACCAGGGTCACAAGGCATATGCAAAACACAAAGAATGTTGTGGTAGTAACATTAGACTATTGAATTGTTATTTTATGCCAAGAACATTCCAACGGCTCTCCCATTTACAGCCAATTGCAATGTATACTTCTAACCAACTTAAATGCCAGATAAATGATTATATTTACAATTTTCGTTTAGTCTCGACATAAATTTCATTTCAAGTTTTATCATCGAATCGAAATGTTATAAATGTAGGAGTCGATACGTAATGCATAAAATATTCCTTTAATTTGTTATTCTGCAAAAAGGAAACAAATGAAATTCCCTTTAATCGTATGTAATTTAACTAATTTTATCGGCGAGAAGTATTATCACGCCATCACTCGATAATAAAGCAGCTGTACAAATTGTTTTTATTACTGAACTATAGTATGCGTCTCTGCTGATATTGCACCAAGACTCATATTTATTTTTATATACTCGACACCAGATACTCGAACGAATGAACTCAAGTTGAAATATATTTTGCATATAATATACAAATGTATATTGCGATCTGGAATCTTATTATTGTTTAGATTCGTAGAAGATGCGATATATAACTACGTATGTAATAAACGGATAAATGCATAAATAAAGCAAGACTAGCAGAATCTTTTCCCCCCTTTATATTACGTTTCTTAATATTATAATAGTGGCTAGAAATAATTAGTCATTAGCTTACTCAATTATATTCAGCGTTATTCTCTAGAATCGTATTTATTGGACAGTCGTGAAAAATGCACGGGGCTCCGTATAAAATTAGAAAATCTAGAATTAACGGCTGGAGAATTCGTCTGTTACTAATTGTAATTTAATTTGACATTTACGAATTGCCACCTTAATTATTAACATTACATAAAACGGTTTATACATATGCATACTACGATTTACTGGCTAACACAGTTCCCCCTATTTCCATTTGTTAACGGAATTCATTTTATTCTGTTCACGTGAAAGTTCAACGACATTATAACTAGAAATTCAGTTATATTGAGTGGGTCAATTTAATTCAGCGTTCTTGTCATTCAGAATATGAAGTTACTGCAACATTTATGCTTCCTTCGCTACATATTTTATCTTAAATGAGAATCACTCGGTTTCTGCTGGCTGATGGAATATCTGGATATTAATAAAACAACGGTACTAATAAAAATAGACAACTTTCCCGTAATGTCATTAGCAATATTCAATTGTATTATAATTTTCTTCTTCCGTTAGCGTTTTATCTTTATCGCAAAGGTAATTAATTTTTTCTAAATACACGGAAATATTGTTCATTTTAATTTTTAAACGATCAGTTCAGTAATTGTGCACTTACTACTTTTGGCTTCTCGTTCAATTATATTCGCGCGAAATTGGCGATACATACACCGATCTTAAAATTGGAGTGCAAGAAGAGGCGTCGCCTGACTTTCACTCGTTCGCAGAAGCTGAAGCCAATTCCCGGCCGTGATTTCTACAAATGGCAGTATGCATTTTGTAAAATTGCAGCCATCATACGGCAAATGACCACGCTAACTAATAAACAGTTCAACAAGAGCACGAGTACGCGTAATGTAATTTATTGTTCGGAAACGGCGAAATTGTCACGAGTGACTTGTTCATTATTTACAATGTTCCACGGTGAGGATACGCGAAGAAATAGTTCATGGATGCCGCACGGTATTTCGTTTCTTCAGAAGCAACTTTTTCTGTCATACAACACGCGAACGAGTTTACACAATGTCCCACGCTAGAATTACTCTCGGGCTCGTGTTTGAAAGTGAAATCGAATCGTGCCGAATCGAATTTCGAAGAACTTTCATGGGGACGACAATCATAACGGAGTCGTTTGTTCCTTGATATGCGTGCGTTGCGAAAGTCATGGACTCTATGGAAATTTAGTAGTCGCGAATTCTAAGCTGCAAGGGACGAAACAATAAAGCAATAAAATCGCGTTTTGCAATGCATTAAAAGGAAAAAAATTCATTTGATACCAGTGCAAAGTATTAAATATAGAAAGCTTCAGATATCCAGAAAAATCACGCAAGTCCAGAATTTGTTCTTGTCGAGAACTAATTGAATAATTACATATACAAGATGTGTCGGGTTTTCACCTTTGAAAAACGCGATATTTTATCTTTTGCACAAAAGTAGAAAGAAAATGTTGGTCCAAGTTCTGCGGTAAACGTTTTGCTGTAAAGTTATTATATAAGTAAATAAATATTAAACAATACGACATAATTTTGTTAAATAATAAAATCTACTTCCCTACATAGACAAGATAAACGTGGCCAATGTGGTTAATTCACGCGTAACAATATTTATATGCCTAAATCTTAACAACAAAACGTTTAATACACAGCTTTAACTGAAACATCTCTCTCTTATCCTCATTTAAAGAATAAACCACTGCAGTTTGTCGGGAAAAAACCCGGCACACCCCGTATATATCTCCTTCGCGTAATGCGGTCTTGCAATTAGATATTTCGAAGCGATAAGTAAATTGTGCGAAACGAGGGGTATGATACGAGATGGTTTCTTTCAATTCAATGAAAGATAATAATAACTTCAGAGATAATTGATTGGGGATTTCGTATTAGGACAACTGCACCGATATTTTCTTTATGCGCTTCATAAATACGTAATGTGCAAACTAGTGTGCAGGATTTACTGCATCCAATTAAACCCCATGCTATGTTATACCATAATTATAGTTAGTGTGCGATTGATCGTATCTGTGACCCCATTGTTTCCGATTAATTACCGTAAAATTCACATTTTTCTTTCGACGACATCCTATACCGTGGTACACGATCCAAAAATGCGGAAGCGCTTGCGAAATTTCATGATAGTGCCACGACGAAACAAGAAGCGCTATTGTTGTGTTTTTGTACGTTTTGCGTAAAAAATTGGTGCTCAGATTCCGCGGAATTTTTGGTATACACATGTATGCACTTTGCATTGCAAACTAATATATTTATTAAAGTGATTGACTCCACAGAGGCTAGAGTAGAGAATATTAATCAAATATAGTATAGCACATATTTTGTGCAAAATATGGACGCATTCAAACACATATTGTAGAATGTATTATTACAGATGTAACTTTTATGTTACGACTGGAATAATCTAATTCTATTTAGTGTACGGGGTTAATTAGGCTTCTAGAGTATTTAAATTATTTATTAGCTAACTGTAATACAAAATTCTATCATGTAGAACGTAATTATCAAGGAGGTATATTTTAAATACAAAATTCTATCATATAGAACGTAATTATCAAGGAGGTATATTTTAAATACAAAAGTCAAGTACCAATCAAGCGTTTTGCTAGTAATATTGAAAATAATTCAACAAATGGCCTGTGAACGATTCATATAGCTATCGAAAGTACAGATATTGTATGTACATGTACAGATTGCCGCAGAAATATTCGTTTCAATGGAAACAATGTTTTGTTTATGACATTTTATAATAAACTAATCGTCCCATTCGCAGCAATGCGTTCAGCCGACAAAACAATCATAAACGTAAAACTTGTTGTATTTCTTATTTAATTTACAACCACAAATCATCGGAGATAGCTGTACGAAGTGAACCAGCAATTTAAATTGTAAATTATTCAATCGATATTGGCGAGCTTCGATGGTGAATATATTTATTATATTTTATTAATGCATGCAAGCTTTCGAATTTCAAAGATTGCACGCTCGCAGTGTGAATGTACTAAAAAATAATCTCCTGGCATTTACGAACATTGGGTTCCATTGTAAATTAGCGAAATTCGTGTGGCGCAATTTCGAAAGTCGTTGTGTTGAGCCGTAAAACATGGTGGGTCAGACGGAAGGATTTTTAAATTCTATGAATTTAAAGAGATGAGAGACTTTCGTAAACGAAATGTATCTCAAGATTTCGTAATCGTATCGATACGCTTGATAAATATAGGAAGTGTCGCACTTCATCGAGCTGATGTTCAGCGTGCATTACAATCTTGGAAATCGTACAACACGATGTTCTGGTGTAATTCAAGCCACAGTGCAGTTTTGCTGGTACAGAAATACCGGGCGGCAGTTTTGCAAGCCGTTTCACGTTTCACGTATATAAGGACGACAACTTTTCATTTGCTCCTTTTTTTTTTTTGTACTAAAAAAATTGTATTCTATTCGCTGAACCATTCTATCTAATTACTTTCTGTTTATCGATGTCTCTATTATCGTATTACATCGCTATTGCTGAAGTACCCGTGTGCATACTGTTTTCCAAGTAAATAGCGTATCGGTTGTTTCGCATATCACCGAGTATAAATTAGGTATTGAATATAAATCTCATTGAAAGGGGGATGTTGGAAATTATCCTTTGTTTATTTAATGATTTAGGTTTAAATTCGTTCTCAAATTATTGACGCTTGAACTGTTTAATATATAATACTATGTATGTAAAATACGATATGTATATGCATAATATTATACATGTATAGTACTGTTATAATGAAGAAACCGAATTGTTGTATACTAAAGGATCTAACATTATTGTTATTTTATACTTTATGTACTTTATGTATATACAATACTAGAATTATGTTCTCTCGAATATTAAAATAAAAATGATGAAGTTGTATACTATAGGCTGCAATATTATTACTATTTCATGCTTTATAAATGATGAAATAACAATGACGTCAATTCTTAAGTATTACACCACCGTATAATTTTTATTTTACCACGAAACATAATGAGAAAATGCAAATTTTTCCTCGCCATTGTAACTTATATCTACAGCCTTTAATTAGATTAGTTAATTTTGTAATTTTAGATAATTGACTACGGCCAAGCGACAGAATTGATCATTCAGGATAGCTTTGCCGAAAAATGAGACAAAAACGATCAGAATATATCTGCAAACGTTAATCGTCATTTGTTATCGCATTTCCGGGCTTAGCCTGCACTCTACATAACTGATTGCAGGCCAGTTTCAGTCGACCTATGTATTTCTAATCGCCATTTTCCATCTTATTCATGCGTATGCAAATTTCACATTGTACTTCCCTAGGATGACACGGAACCTTTTTCATTCACGAAACAGTGGAGGAACTTTTACCTCGCCTACGCGAGAAGATGAAATCATGTCCCCTTTGCTTTGTTTATTCGTCGCAGAACCACCTATTCACCGTTCGTGCGTCTTGCATACGGGTAGTGAAAAAAACAGAAACGAGAAAGATAAGTCGAGACTCGAATGTTTCATTACGGCAGCAGTTCAGTATGGAACCGGTTTTCACCTGACCTCGATAATTTTGAACTTTGATTTCTTCCTAAAACGTGAGCTCATAAAATGAACATCTTATGAAATCTCCCGTGAGACAGAAACAGAATGCATTAAACCTGTATCGGTTTCTTCAAACATTACACGCGCTATAGTGCAACTAGAATTTTAAGCACGTCGTCAATAATGCGTTAATTTATTGCAAATGATCGGTTGTAAATTATTTTCGGCCGATTTGCTATGCTGAAAGAGATACGAATTTTATAAATCAATATTAATATAATTTTCTTTTCTTAAACGAAGAGGGATTTGTGGTCTTCGTTTTCTTTGGATGTTTCAATTTACAAAAAAATTTCTACAGTAAGAGTTCCGGGGAGAAAACTTTGGAAACTGTTCGACTTGATGTAATTTTAAATGTCGTTTTAAACAACGCATTGAATACGCCTTGTAGAAAATAGATTTAATTGCAAAATGAAGCAAGAAGAACCTTGAAAATATTTCTGCCGAATGAAATTGCAGGCAGGCGTTCCATACATAAGTACGTCTATTATTATACGAAAGTATGTTACAAATAGTGCATTCTTTGCACAAAGCTTCCTGTAAATTATGTCAAGACATAATCGTGTCAGCTTTCGCGTCACGTCGAAGCATCGATCACTAAAAGCGTAATGCACCGATGTGGAAACAATTTCTGGCCGTGCACCAAAATTTTAGGTTTATCGCAGCAGGATATTCCATATTGCCATTGAATCGAAATTAATCTATATTCGTTTGTTCTGTTTTATTACTATCTCGATGCGAGTAACACATCTTTACCTTTGAAAGAAGAACAGGACGAATCATCATCCTAGCTATTGGACCTTTCTCCCGCAAAGTTATAATTTCTTCAGTTAATGTCTGTTCAAGGCTCGATGGCATCCTTTTCCTTTCTTTTTTTTACACGTTGGGTCGAGTTCGCCAGCCTACTTAAATTTCTGATGCTTCATATCCGACCAATTTCTTGAAATATTATTCGTTATATGTACTAGGTATATTCGTGTGAAATTTATTTGTATTGATTACAGATACTGCTCTTTTGTTTCTATCATTAAGGTATGATAGTAATAACAATAGTTTGGTTTTCTATTGTTTTTTTCAAATTGTAAATTTGGGGTAGTACGTGAAATTGAAGCATTATCACTCTTTCGAAATATAGGATTTTCTAGTCAAACACGGATTTCACTTTTTCAATTTGTGTAATAAAATTTGTATTCGTGTATTCTATATTGATATATCTATATATATATATATATATATATATTTATGAACAGTTTTAATAATATATTATTATTAACTGTGATAATTAACTCTTTTGAGTTACAATGTCCAAACAAATTGTTCTTTTTCTTTTGCACTAATTTATATAAATTATGGTTGCATAGAAGTTAAGCATTTTACAGGAAATTATTATTATATAAAATCTTCAGGTGATGAATAGGAACATACTGATCGGTGGACCGCAGCTGAATATTAGACAGTACATCAGTGTTTAACTTTTTGTTTAATTTCTATTTATCGATATACTGATTGTTTTAACTGTTTGTCCTCATCGTTTAGAAGATTTTTGTTATTTCTAGCATCAGCTATAAGATATTATTGACTATTGCAGTGTGCTTGATATTTCAATGATTTATTGCCAAGATCTTCTGCTTAACTATATCTACGAAAGGCCAAGTAATATTTATTCTAAGGGCGACGTAATAGAAATTTTGTATCGTAAATGTATCGTAAATTTTGTTTGTCAATTTTTCACTTGCCACAAAACGAATTAATTTATTGCTTGACAAAAAATTCTGAGCCATTAACACAAACAATTCAAACTATTTGCTGACAAAATATAGTTGCAGTTTCAGTAAATTATTCTTTTCTTATTCTATTTCTAATTGAGACACCCTTTTGGATCATAAATAATTCTAAATTTTTCTCCAAAATGGAGAAATCCATAATTACAGCAAGATGTACAATTACAATAACATATCTAGGATGTCTGAGTAGGTACAACTACAGTTGGTAAAATTCAGAAGGGCGGTGATTTCTTATTTAATATTTCGACAGCACGAATCGATATTTCAACATTCACGAAACCTCCCTATACAATTCTACCATACCATAACAAGATACGACAATAAAAAAAAGCAACACCAAAATATAACATTGTCCCGCGTGCTTATAAACTTTTCTACTCGTATTGTCAAATTAATATGCATACATACTAAACAACTCTATTCGGCAACTTGGCCCGGTTCTTACCCACGCAATCACAACTCTCCAATTATACCACGCTCGTTAGGATACCTTGGATAATCACGTTACGTCACACCTGCACGCGCCACCGGCGAAAAATTTCCGAAAATCTCAGCCCCGGCGAAGCAAACCGAAGGAGCGTCTCAAATTGCAAATCGAACCCCGCGAAGCCAACGTGACACCTCCATTGCGTCAGCGGTGTCTCTTCGATTGCACAGGTACGTACAGGGAACTCGTGTTAGTGTTTGCGCGACCAATTATTGGCGGGAACCGCGCAACTGAACATCCACGTCCAGTTCCACGCAAATATTGTGCCGCATGCGTTCACAGAAGCGTCAGTCGGTAGTCCCGGTAGACGCACGTTCGATAACCCTCGGAGGTACCGTTGGCCAAACCGGAAGTGGAGAACACGGGCGCACAGTGTCAGTGCCACGAAATTGCACGGGACCCTCGCCACGGGACGAGGTGCCAGCTGGTATGTGAGAGTACGTTCCTTACTCTTTGTCAGCGTTCTACAAATTGTACGGCAACTTGGAACGACACCCCCCGGCAGATGGATAACCTCGATGATTCCGCGAAAGTTGTTCCCGTTTTTTTTTCCCCTCTGCCGCCAAGTCACCGCCGTTGAGATAATAGAAGGCGAAGTGAGATCTCTTCAAGGCTGTCGTGCGTCGTCTTATTACGGCTCGCATTGTTCGACGCTGGTGTATTGTCTTCCGGGTGACTTGTAGATTTCCGGCGGCCTTTGCGCCAAGGTTTCCACGGTTGCACGAACCGTATCGACGAATATAATGATATGTAATATGAGTTTTTTCATTCTCTGTGGGCCACGACTTTGGGCGGAATCATTTTCGTACCTTCTCGCGATCGCCTGGACCATTTGGCTTGAATTTTTCTGGGGGTGGGTTATTTTGCAACGAATCAGGGCAAATGGTGCGGTGCAACGGTTAAAAATATTGATATTGATTAGTATAATCATATAAAATAATAGGCGAACTGACAAGCCACCGTTTCGACGATTCAAACGATTCGAAGTCCTTCAGAGAATAATATTTTTCATTTTCAAACTTTCATAAAACACTCCAACGAGTCAAGGAATTTATTATTTATTAGGAAAATTGTTTCGCTTTTACATTTTCTTTTTCCCACGACGCACCAACGATTCCATTCCATCTACTCAACAACAGCAAAATCACAGTCGTATTAATTCCATGAAATTGCGTATATTTATGAATCACAGTCCTTATTCTCAGGGAAACAATTACCAGAACAACGAGGACGATTGCGAAGCGTGCCGAAGTGTTCCTTAATCCCGTCGGTGTTTACGTCGAGTATACTCGTCATGGACAGATGAGACTTTGTCGTTCAATGACGAGTATACTCGTCACACAGGGAAGAAAATTCGAGTTCGCTGTTTAAAGTAAAATTTAGGTAAAACAAAAAGGGGTATTCATAATATTAATTTTATTATTAGAATTGTTAGTGTCCTCTTTAACGGTACAATAAAATTTTCAGTTCTTCAAATTTTGAATACAAATTAAATACAAAATATCTCTAGAAAAATTTGGCATTTATTCAAATTTTACAGCAAGGGCATTTACTCCGCTTCTCGTCATCGTTTAAAAATAATTATATAAGCCCACGAGGACACATTTTCGAAGTCAAATGAAACACTTGAAGGGTTAAAATCCGGTCGCATCTGGCAAGGGTTCAACAGATTCCTGTAAAAGTCAAGGCCAGCCGGTCATAGGCCACCAGCATCATTTTACACAGCACGCATTACACGTATATGTACGTGTATTTTACGTGCCCACGTATATAGCATGTAGTCGAGGAGAAAGCGAACAGAGAGGTAACCAGTTTATGAAAATTACCGCGAGCATTGGATGGTAGCCTTTCACGGGCAGACACGTCACGAACTTGAAGACCTTTAATCGTCATTAGACGAAGAAGGCGCGACAATGAAACCGCGTTTCCTTTATGAACGCCTGTTACACGCAATTAAACGGAATTTATGATTCCACATAGCGGTCTCTATCGTTCGCTTTTCAACGACTGCACAGGCCCATTGTTTGTAAATCTAATCGCGATCGTGTTGTTACAGTGTTACGACTCGAAAGTGCCAGCTTTTATTTCTGCGCTATGAATAATTGCATCTTGGAGTATGGCGAATCTGGTGAACGGACGATATTGTCTGTGATTTGTGAATTCGATAATTTCTAGCCAAGTATATTGGCATTGCAGTTTCTGTCCAGGTTTCATCTGTCCTCATTTCATTCTGCAATTTTGCCCATTTTCGTTTCAATAGTCTGTCTTTCCCAATTTTAGCGACGAAGAACTAGATCTTTTGAATACAGTAGGATCGCCTATAATGCGACACGTTACGCGTTGCACGAATTTCGTGTTATATAAAATATAACATCTTCATTATGTGCACAGAATAAGTTAACTTGAAAAGGCAGTGCAATTTAAAATTTAACTACTGCCAGAAGTTTATCTGAAAATTGGTTAGGAATGAGTTTAGCTTGGGGTAAACGATGTTTTGCATTTGGATGTTTTAAAAATTATTCTTTCGCCTTGTAAATATGTTCGATTGTAACATATTATTGCTTAGATTATAAGTGATCGTGCTTTTTTGACGTTTCAAATGCCTCAGATCATTTGAAAAATGAACGATGTATGTTAAAATTGACTTACAGCAATGAAAAATAATATAAAGCTGATTAAAAAAGAAGTTACGATTAAACATAATCGTTTACTCTTTGCAATTATAATTTTGATTGATTATTTGCTATCAATTTTCTGGTTCTCTATGTCCTCTTCGATAATAGGATTCTCAACTTCGAATGTTTCGAGTGCTTCGAACTATTCCTGATAAATTAAGGGATGCACAGTAAAACAATCCATTTATATTTCCCCCTCTCACTGATTTAATGGTGGCACAGAATGGAAGTAATCGAAAATTGTAATATACCATATTTTTGTCTATCCATTTTCGATAGTAAGAGTTTCTTAAATTAATTTAAGCCTAACTATATGTCTTTAATTTACACATTTTCTGAAATATCTGAAAATTACCAGCTCGAAACTGCCAACATAAACTGCTACAGATTAGAATCTTAGCTTAAAAGAGGTTTTTGGAAATGCTCGGACTGGGAAAAACGTAGGGACAGAAACTCAATCGCAATCTCCACAGATACTCATTTATTTCTCCGCAAAATAGTTTTCATGCTCGTACAAAGAAGTACACGTCACACGTGCAGCTGATTAGAGACACGTCAAGCAATTCTCCATAATTAGCACGAAGAATGTATAGATACCAGAAATTCAGCAAAAGTACTTGCAAGTTATTAACTACCAGAAACTTAAAGAAATTAAAGCAAAATCAGAAATGAATCCTCTTCTGTCAATGACAAATCATATCTTAAGTTTACTATTTCTATGTATGATATACGCTCATCGGCCGAATCGGTTAACCCCGCGAAAAATACGGAAATTAATTTGAAATGATAAAAAGTTCAGTCAATCGATCGCTTTGACGAAGGAAATTTAAGGAATTCAAAAATTGGAGCTAACCGATTTGACCAATCTGCAGTTGATATTACACAAGCGAACAATCCAAAATGAAAGGCAGGAGAACGACATATACAATAGAAGCCCTGAAAACCGTCTGCGTGTCCCATTAAATATCCTCGAACACTCCAGCCTGCAGTTCTTTCAGTTGATTATAATAAATGTACAAGAAGTTTCCTCTGGCCATGCTTAATCCATAAAGAGCACCATTCTCAAGTTTCTCCAACGGGTTCCTCGAAATGTCCAGGATATTCAAGCTGCCCAAATTCTTGCACGAACCCTTCAGTACCTCTGTGATCTTGTTCTCGTTCAACCACAAACGTTTCAGTTGGGGTAATCCTTCGTAACTGTCCCCGTCTATGGTCGTCAAGGTGTTATTATTCAAATGCAGCTCTCTAAGTGTGGGCAGGTCGAAGGTTCCTCTGGGGATAGTCGAAATTTGATTTCCGGTGAGGGACAACGTGAATCTAGGGACACCGATGAAACTGTCCTTCTCTAGGCTGCTTATCTCGTTGAAATCGAGATGCAAGAAGTCCAAAGTTTTTGGCAACTTGGCGAACGTGTCTCGGGTGATAACTGCGAATTTGTTCCAGGCAAGGTTCAGATCCTTCAGCCTCTTCAGTTCGGAGAACGTATCCTTCTCAAGCCTCGACAGGGAGTTTCGATGAAGATAGAGGGTACTCAATTGCTTCAGATCGTAAAACGCCTTCGGCTCGATTTCCATCAGGCTATTCTTCGTTATGATCATGACCTGCAGAGAGTCTAGGCCGCTGAAAACGTTGTCTTGAAGCCTGGCGATCTTGTTATTGGCCAGGTTCAGATAGACCAGTCGAGGCAAGCTAGAGAAAGCTCCGTTAGAAATGGCGGAGATCTGATTTCTCGCCAATACTAGTTCGGTCATAGTTTCGGGCAGACTGGAGACAAACGAAAGATCGTCTAATTGATTCCCATTGATCAACAGGGTCGTCAGGTTCGTCTTCGCGAACGCTCCCTCCTCCACGCTCTCTATGAGATTGTCTCTCAGGTTCAGCATCTTCAGATACCTGTTCTCGATCACCTGGCTCCAAACATTCCTGATTCGATTCTCCATCAAGTTCACGTAGATCAATTCTTCAGGCAGATCGTTCAGCATTTCCTTCGTGATCTCCGCGATGTCGTTGTTCCCTAGGTCCAAGGAAACTATCGGGAAGTATTGCAGCTGGTACCATTTCTCGTGGAACCCTTTGATGCCCAATCCACGAAGGCTCACGGACTTCTCTTTCTCGTTGATCGGTATCTCCAGGCAGCCGTTCGCAACCGATGTATTGCCCTCGAGCGGTTCTATGGATACAATCAACTGATTCGGCATGCACAATTTCAGTTTCAGGCCTTTCGGTATTTCGGGTTTCGGGGGTGGTGTTATTTCCTCCCGTTTCAATAGGTTGCTCTCTGTCGTCGCTTCCACCTCCTTCTCCATCTCGTCGCTCATTTGCTCGTCGTCCACGTCGGCTTTTATATTCTCCAGGTGCTTCAGTTCATCCTCGTCCTTTAAGAACGAGTTCGAGAAGGTCCCTGTACTTATGCTCCAGAGAACGTTTCCGTCTGTTAGAATTCTCGCGGACTTGGTTAACCCGAACAGGTGTCCTCTTCGCAGGTGCACCACGGGATTGCAGGATATGTTTAAGATCTGCAGCTTCTCCAAACGAACGAAAAGGTACTCCAGGCTGCTCAGCTTGTTCTCAGCTAAGGACAGGCACTCGAGATTCGTCAGGTTGGAGAACATGAACTCCGGGAGATATTCGAGGGAATTGTTGGCCAGGTTTAGAGATTTCAAAGTAGACACGTTGTCCAGAGCGTTCTTTTCTAGGCGACGAATGCCCATGCTGGATAAATCGAGTTCAAGAACGGGATCGCCTTGGAACTGGACGTTCCTCAGGGTTCCATTTTCAATGTCCAGGATGTAGTTGTCCAGGGTGGTTGACTTGAGTGGCACTGTCGCCACTAAGGGTAGGAATAATATGGGAAGTAGCATTGTGAACGTCTGGAAAAAAGTATCTGTGTTTTCTTTTGTTAGAATTTTTTACGTGCTACGAATAGTTGAAAGTACAATGGAAGTAATAAAGAACGTTGTATAAAACACTTAATATTTGATTTTTGGATCAACTTCATTGAGGGTAATATATAGGTATTCATTCTCGTGTAATTATTATTCAGGGAATAAAGAGTTTATTAGTTAATTAGTAGTATTAGCTGATCAGCTTATTGGCAAATATGAATATTAAGAAAAATTAAGATTAATGTTTAGTTAATGAAGATGTCCAGATGTAACATTGTTCATAATTTTTGGTTTATAATATTTTCTTGGGATAATATTAAACCTATATTTGGCCAATGTACAGTATAAACTTCTTTTCAGTCAGATATTTGATTTTTATAACCGGTGTGCCATCCTTAGTGAAAGAGGTACGAAGGTATAAAGGGACGACGCTAAACACTTTCTGAAATGCGAGAAGTGCTATTTCTTTTTTTCTTTCGCAGGCTTATGGATCTTCTCAGCACATCGAATATTATCCAAATTACCATAAACCCTTGTTTTATATCTTTAAGAAAAATCTCCAACACGTAGGTACAGTATAACCGGTTTTACCACTTCTTGAAATCGAAGTTACGAAGCTCTGCTTATTTTTAGCCGTTCCTTTTTAATTTTGATTGTGCATATCCATGCGATTCAACGTTGGAACAATTGAATTTTGCCGCGAAAATTGTACAAACTCGCATCAGGTTTTTAGTTGAAATGAAAATATTGCATAGTAGAAGGTTGCTTTTTCTTTATCGAACAATAACAAAAAGTCTGAAACTTATTCAGTTTTAAAGCAGCATATATATTCATAAAAGTATCGCAGAAAGCACAGTTTCAAAGGAATAATTTGGATTTTTAATCGAATATTTAATTACCAGGTATTCTGTATAAATAAATTTCGAGTGTATAGTACAGACAATTTTAACGATTTAGAAATTCAGAATAACATTTCAAGCTTCAACTTTTAAATCTAAACTAGCAAATAATCTATTGAAAAACTTACGAAGTAGAAGAATTGGAGATATTTCTGTGAAAAATTGTTCGGATGTGTTTTCCTAATATAGCGAAACGAAAGTTAAATACAGAGGTGGAAGTATCACAAAACGTTAGTCCTTTATAACAATGTTAATAACGGACATGTCAATTTGAAATCTAAACACGAATTTTCACAATGCATTGATCACTTATATCTTTTTCTTATCTTCCTTGTTATCAAATTCATCGAACTTATCGATTGCTCAGATAAGCCACTTATCATAGAAGCAAATGATTACAAAAATTCCATTAAAGCTATTACAATAATAGAAATATATTTGAAGGAAAACTCTCAGGATACGAAGGAACGCCACTTGTGTACTTCTGTCTCGACAATAAAACAATTTATAACAAGGCTCTGTTTAAATATCTCTTCCAAATAACAGAGAAGAGAACCCAGCAAATAAAATATCATTGCAATTACAATAAACAAAACACATAATCAGCGATTAAACTACTTTCAAAATCCTCCCCTGATCTGTTTGCAACAGCTTCTCCAGAATTCCCCATAAGACATACCTGTGTACAATGCAACGAATAATACTATGCATTATACATCATAAAGGAAACCATAAATTGTAATCTGCCTTTGCACCCCAAATAATAAAGGGCTATCTCATAACTGCACCCCAAACATTGCCCAGAGTTATTTGATTGAACGTCTCACGAACATCGCAAGGCTCGCCATGAAATATTTGCTTACCTTCAAGCCGTACGCTAGCGAAGTTCCGAAAACCTTGCGGAGCTGCAGATCGTCAGGGAGTGTCCTGGCTGTCTTCTCCTGGGACGTAGTTCTCGCGGCAGGATTCCTCGGGACACGGCAGTTGCGAAAACAGGTCTTGCAAGCTTTTATACCCCCGTGGATTTTACATGTGTACGAGGTATCCATAGACCCGTGCGTGCACACCATGTACTCTATGGATGACGATTGAACAGCTCGAGTGGGAGGTGGCTTTGGAGGATACAAAAATAGGAACGCATGTTCATGGAACTTCGTGTAAAACTGGCCGCAGCAGCTATTAGGCGCGAAATCTCGTCACGTATCGACTGTCAGGGAGCAGGAAGAGAAGTCGAATGAAGCTTGGACGGGCGACCTTCCTTGAATCGAAGAGAGTCTATTATTAAAACGATCTATTCGGGGAACCAAACTCCGTGGTTTTCCGTGATCCGTTCGGAAGATCGGCTTCCGCGAAATTTTCGCTGGCTTGTGGATATTATAAAGTGTTACACATTTTTGGGAGACGGAATTCTCGTTCGCACGAGTGGTTGGAGAGAGAAATGGATTGGTGTTTCGACTGTCGCCAAATTGGAGTTGCAAAATTGCTTGCGCAAGGAGTATGAGAGTTGTTTTCTCTCTTTTTCTTATTAAAATTCTTCGCGGACGCAACTTTGTTTTTGCTGATTTTTCAGACGAACCCAGAAGGATTTATGCGAATGAAAAATCATATTTACTTCCTAGAATCTTACTCGAAAAGCCTTGCAAATAACAAGGAAAAAGAGAAGTAGAGAATTTTTGAAAATAGTGATTTAAAACGAAAGATAATTTGTGAGCTACATAAACTCATTAATGTATACATATAAAGTACGCACCGTTTCATTAACTATTGCAAACTAATATTTGTAAATAAAAAAAATGTACCCTTTGACTAATTTCTGAGACTGCACGTCAGTGTGTAACATGAAATACTACGTACAATCTCCTTGTGAATGGCAACAAAAGTGCCATTCGTCAAATGACCAGAGGGGTGCATAATTTAAATGGACTAAAAGGAAGCTAAATTTGAAATACTTGAAATATTTGAAAGGAATTGCAAAAAGAGGCCCGACGTTCAAGACTGCCGAAATTTTAACACGTCCAAAGAAATGCTGTAACTCTGAAAGGTGAAACACAATTAGAGAATGGGACGAATACATGCATAGAGAAATTGGTTTTGTAACACTGGCTACGGTCCCCGGTTAATAAGAAAATAGTTCGACCACAGAGAGTGAAGGTTATAAATATTTAAGGTATCTGTGGAAACGTTTAGAATACAGATGCGTTTAAAGTCCATTGTGTAATACGTGTGCAGGAGTATACCATGCGTAGCGAGCTCCTTTTGTTCTTTTATTGAAGTTTGTTTGTGGTCGTTACGTGGCGCGATTCTATAAACGAGCCTTCTAAAACTGCTCCTCGTAAACGCGTGATTTCCTAGCGCGATTCACGTTTCCTCTAAACTCTATTGATGGTAAAAACAAACATCGTTGTTTCAATCAGTTCACGCCGTGTAGCATCAATTTTTTGTTGAACCAAAGGTGACGAGGGAAGGATCAAAGGAAGATATTTTATGTGAGCATGAAGTACACTTTACATATTTTTCTTTTCCAATGCAGGTAGGTCTCGATTAATGCGAATTTAAATAGTGCCATTAATAATTATTGGTTCCAGTTTCAAAATATTTATAGCTTAATTGGAAATTGATGCTATTTTCATGTACATTTTTGTTTCATTTTGGTGGTACATTTTCGTGGAAATGTTTTATTAAAAAGAAAGGACAAATGATCACCAACCGCAATAATTTAAAGCCGACATACTTTTTATACTGAAACGTCGTATTATTTTTAATTAAAAATTTTCACGTAATATGAACGATTAATTTAATACTTTTTTATATACAATTATATTAAATGAATTTGCCTACTTTATAATTACAATTTCGGCTCGTCGCTCTAGTTGTTCACTACTTCATTTTGCAGAAAAATGTAATTAATCAATGCGCATACGTCTCATTGCTATAAAGAATAGAAAATTATTGTACTTAAAAGGCAGCATATATTCACTATCTCCCGAACTTCGACAGCGTCCAAACTTCATTGACTTCCGAAACACAGTTCTTTCATTCCACAAACTAATGAAGATAGAACAATTAAGAACTAGACGAACAAATTTCGAACGCAAGAAACACCTAACCTTCTTGCATTAAAAGATTAACACTTACCCCGTGCAACACGATTTCGCAATACGCGCCACTGTTCAGCTACCTGTTCCACTGTTCAGCGAGGTAATAATTCGCTTTCAATTGTCTCCACAGGTGTCACGTCCAAGGTCTCCACAACGAGCTCCCAAAACTTGCTACCAACACCCCACGGTCCAATATAAATAAGAAAGGGTTCCAAAAGTTGATCATTGGCCGCACGATGCCATGCAGAACACCCCAGAGGCACCACCAAACGACCCTAAAACGTATCCAACCATACAGCACGGTTCGACGGGCATTCAGCAAGCTTCCAGCTAGTCGGCAATAAATTCTTCAACCGCAGGCGGTATCCGTACGACCAATTTGAAATGTTCGTGACCGAAGGACGATAAAGCCCTGTCCCGGGGTCGACGTACTTTCCGAACCGCAAAACCGTACCTGCGCGGCTGAGAACCGCTGGTAGGAAAAAGCTTAAAGCCTCGCAGCCCTCTCTCTCTCACGGTGGTGTAACCGATGGAGTAGAAAAAAGAAATGAAAAAGTTACACCCGATACTTTCAGACGACGCGACGCCGCAGTTAATTAAGTTTGCGCTGTACGCAGCCGCGGCGGTACATTGCCGAAGGGCTTCGAATACCGAAAGGATCTGTGAATTATCTTCCGTATACGATCGTTTCCCGTTTTTCTTCCGTGTGACGCGCGTGAGAAACGCTTTATAATCGAGAAAAGGGGTGTATGAATCGCGAACGTTTCGCGGCAGGCGTAATAGATTTACATGTACAGTAGAACCTCGATAACTCGAAAACCTCTACAAGACGAAAATTTTCTTGATTCCCTTCCGCTCCGCTGCAAAAACCTCCATAAGTCGAAATGAAGCTTACTTTAACCCGAATTATTTGCCACGTGTCCAGATGCATCATTTTACCTCTGCAACTCGAATTTAGAATAGTCGAACCTCTACTACTCGAAGTTCACCTCCATAAGTCGAACTTCTATCGCTGCTGCCTCAGCAACTCGAAGTTTATAAATTTGTGTCAGAAATCATTCAATTGTTTCCTTCCTTTCAACCGTTAGGATTGTCTCAAAACATAAAATGACCACGTGCATATCCATGGAAGCTAAATCGTTTTTCGTCAATTTTCACAGATAAACAATGTGTTAATACATTAACTCGTAGCAAAATTAGAGACATTTTAATAATAATAAGTCGCTACATATATGTATGTATAGTGACCTAACTTTCGTCTTCTGATTACGTTTATACATGTGTACAATAAAAATGCAATTCACGCGAAAAAATGTAATTTGCCTTCCTTTCTGTCCTGGCAAGTCGGAAAGCTAACCGTCATACAAATCCTCTGTAAGTCGAATTTTCGTGTGTTAAATCTCTCTTACTCGAACACTCAATAACACGAAACCTCTATAACTCGAAGTTTTTTCCTCTTCTCTTGAGATTCTTGTTATCGAGGTTCGACTGTAGTATTAAATACGTTAGAATTAGGATTGGATCATTTGGATTCGATGTTTGGTGGATCATTGTCGAGTATATTCGTTGATCCCCATAAGGAGTTAATCTGACGCAGAACCGAAACAAGAATACTCTGTTGTCATTTTTAATTTGTTATTAAAACAATAGTACAGGAGGAAGAGGAACGAATTGGTTTAGAATTGCTGTGCGGGAAGTTTAATAAAATATTGGAACGATAAATGGAATTTTTCGACTACAGTTTCCTAATTTTATTGAAAATTAATGCTTTCCTGCGTAGGAATTAACAAGGTATTAGCTTTTCAATCACTTGTCAGGTTATATAGGAATGTTGCTAGAAAAAACAACTGATAATATTGTTATTTTTAGTAGTTGGTTGCATATAATCATCCGAGGTTACTGTTTATTTTTGTAATATTTTATTCCTTTCGGAATGAAAACGAAGGTGAAGCTAAGGATATGAAAAAGAAATGATATACATCTTTTCGAAAAACGGAATAACCCTAGAACGCGTATGTGTACGCATAAATCGTAACATTCCACGTGCATGTAACGTCATTATCTTCGTCAAAAAGTAAATAAAATACAAAAACTACAATCGCGAGGGAAAATAAAATTGGGAAATGTAAGATAAATTATTTAAGCGAAATACGAAATCTTATTCTCGAAATTCACTATTGCCACATGGTGCAACTTGGTCTGAATTTCCACCCTGGTCGTTTCACCACTTCGAAGTCGATAGGTGCCCAATTGCATCGAACGTATTACATTTAGCAACGGAAATCAGAAATAATGCTTGTAATAAAGTTATAGTTTCAGAGAGGAAGTAGACATCCGTGTATATGCTTTCAACGTTATTACTCGGCACACTTGTTACAGCGTTTAACGCAACGATGTTTGCATAATTACATGGCGAATCGTAACATGTATCGTTAATTAGTTATATTCAATCAAACCGGATGAATAATCGGGACCGAATTTCGAGATCGGAGCGGTTAACGAGGAACACCATTCGCGTGCGTTAGATAACTTATTGTTAGATGTATTAATTATCCATGACTAAGTAGTGGATGTAGAAATCTATAAGGGGGCCGAAATGTACGAAGATTCCAACTTTAATGTAGCGCGCAACAAACACAGGTGAAATTGACTTTAATCATGGCTGAGCGCGACAGGCATGGTTGCACAAAATTATTACATACAGTTGTTGCCGAACGATCTACTTCCTTGTTCGCGCGATTTCATATAAGTTACGAAGGTAATACTATTTAACAAACAGGTAAAAAAAATATCCAAGTCCCATTTGTGTAGATTTGAAATAAATGTTTCATGTTCGTTTTCATTGAGTTCGCATAATGTTGGCTTCAACGTGTCCGATTTGCTTGTCAGTTCTAATTGATAATTGTTTGGAATACTTAGCTGTACATAGAGGTGCTGGTGAAAAGTAACTAGACTGTTACTAGGAAATTGTTTATTGGCAATTGTGTACGTATTTTGGATGCGGGGATTATACTTATAACTTTTCAAACTTTACTACCTGTCGTTTTGTAACATTTATACCGGTACGTGTACTAGAGACGCGTTACAAAAATAGATGTTTCGTCATTACGAATGCCACTCTACTTTACGTCAATTTACATTAATGGTCAGCGAATTTTTGTCTAGTAAGAGCACTTCAGTGGCTTCACAGCTCTTCAGTATATTTCTCTCTTTTTCCCAAAGTAAAATTCAATTCGCAAGGCCATCATTATGGCAATGTGAACGACATCCAAATAGGCGTGACAGACCTGTAAAACGAAGTATGTGAGAGCCAGTATCTTCGACGGTGTATAGCTTCCGAAGTGTACTACTTCAAAGATAGCAACGTTGTTTTACAAATCTCTCTCAAATGCAGCGCTTTCTAGTAAAAATCTTACTACTTTCATACCACACCGCGTATATTTTGATATCTCTGTACGTTCAGAACATTTTAATGAAACTATGCATCCACCTGCCAAGCCTACCTGTAATTAGAACCCACACCAGAACCGTCAGCAGTCATGAATACGCATTGAATTCAGGGGGAACCGGTGAACACCGTTTCAAAATCGTAGGACACGTCTTCGAACCGGCTCAGATTAAGAACAGACACTTGACACCAGTTGAGGGTCGTGGTACACTCATGAATTTAGGGGAAACACGTCATCACGATGCACCAGGTCGTAGGGAGCACCCTTAAGGCGGGAATACCTAATTAGGGAATCGCTCGTTTTACATTTTTGAAAATTTGGCTATCATTTATTATAAGTTTTGCCTATTGCAACGTATGTTTTTTTCAACATATTTAGAGCACAGAGTTGACACCACTTCAGGGTCGGGATGCATTATTCATAGGTCACGTTCCTGAACCAGAACAGATTAAGAGCACACTTTTTACGTTACTTCAGGATCGTTGTACACTGTCCAGGTCTCTGTAAGTTCATGGAAGTCAAGTGAACACTGCTCCAAAGTCATAGGACGCGTTCCTGAACCCCATAAAATCAAGAGTGCATATTCCATGTGACTGCAGGGTCGTGGTACACTATCCAGGCCTGAGTGAGTTCATGGAAGACAGACGAACACTACTTCAAAGTCATAGGACGCGTTCCTGAACCCCATAAAATCAAGAGTGCATATTCCATGTGATTTCAGGACCGTGGTACACTATCCAGGTCATTCTAAGTTTAGAGGAGACAAGACAGCACGATCTGAGTTGTCCTAGACCAGACTCCACAACTTCGGTGTCACGCGGATCTATCAAGCCTGATCTCAAACGGACGTGGACTGGATCCTACAAACCTGGGATCATACCAGAACAGTGTTTGCGATCTCGAATTGTTCAAGAGCGCCTCCTACAATCCTGAGATGGTACTGGCGTATCTTTTCTGAACTCAGGTGGACTGGAGCAGGTTCCAGAAGTCTAGGGCGTTGCTAAAGGTGTGTTCTTAATCCGTGAAGGTTCAAGGGTTCATCCTATGACAGCAGGGTACCATCGACCTGCCATCTCAAAATGCAGATGAACCTGAACTAGATCTTGCTAGATAATCTACTTCCTGTTCCATTTTTTCACACAACAGTAGGTACCCAAATCCTGTGGTATATTTCTTGCGCTACAATTTTGGCTAATTTTCACCTTTCCAACGGTCTTGCGTAATACAGCTTTAATAATAACATGTCCTAACAAATCTATCGACGCTTCCTTCAAATTCGGTTCCATCCAAAGTCCCACCTTCTTCGAAGCAGATGACTGCCAGCGTGTAACGAACAACCTACTCCGATGTCGGTTACGGTTCTATTAAACACCTACCCAACGGTGATCAATAAGCACTATTTTAACCCTTTGCAACTCGGCATTCTCTTTTCTGGCATAAAGGAGTGCTACCTCGAGATAAACGAAATTTAATATAATTTATTAAATACCACGCTGTCCTACGAATCGCACTATAGACTAAACATCGAAAATACAACCGAGAAAGATATCTGTCGATAGCAAAGTCATCGTCACCCCTCAGCCGTCATTCCACTTTCTGTCTTAAACTAATCACCGAACGAGGGTCGTCTTTCAAGTGCAAAGGGTTAAAGTTCCTCTATATAAAATGCAGTTGCATCCACACAGAGACAATAATAACTGAACATCTGTCTACTTTCCTGCTTCTGCGTAACACCGGCGAACTATAAGCTCACGGGGTTTGTACGGGACGCGACGACAGTCTTCCAAGGGTTAAATCCCCCGAATCCCAAAGTCCGATATTGGCAGTCGAAACGGGGTGAAAATTCTCCGGCCCGGAGCCTCTCTAGATCCGCGTCCAAGGCAAGTTCGGGGTCGAGTACCTTTTTGTACCAACGATCTTCCAAGAAAGTGGCGCCTTTCTCGTGGCGAAAGAGGTCGGTGGGGAGGATCGTGGCGCAGCGAATGTGGAGTAGAATCGCATTACGAGCGGTCTGAGTAACGGAGCGGGCACGGAGCAGAGCGTATCGCGTGTCGTCTCCTCGTTGACGAGCAGTGTTTTCGCGGGGAATATTCCTATTGCTCGTCAGTCGCGTGCTGACTAGCCAGCCGATCGTGCGTCCACTGGAAGTCGTCTTTGCTACGCGTTGCTACGCGTTGCTCTCGCCCGTCCGGCGATCACGAATTCATCACAGAGAATCGTCGCGAAAAATCGCACAACGGCGACGAACGTTGTCATACGGGATAGACTGTTCGGTTAAGCGCGCGGATTCGACAGGAACGGGATCGTAAGTCGCACTCGATCGACGATCTATGGTAATTGGGCACGTTTGGCACGACGTCGACGCTGAACGGAGTTATAATTGATCGAGCGTGAACTCTTGATGAGGAAACGGAAAGTTTTTGTTATCGATTTGAACGATAACTCGACGTGGATCCGGTGGACCGGTCGAAAGGAGGAAGGTGCACGGGGTCGATCGACGCTCGTCGCCGCTTGATGAGTCGCGTTCGACCGTTTCGGATCTAAGGGTCCGATCGACGTCGAAGGGTCGCCGTACTGTTCCTCGATTGATCTGTGATTTAGTTGGAAAGAAACAGCACCCGCACGATGCTGAACGACAACGCGTGGAAACACAGACGGATGCCCGTCCCGAAGAGGTGAGTTTCGTCGAGTTTATTTCAATCGATGCGTCGCGACGGTTTCGCATTTTCGTTGATTATGCCCGACCTATTCTGGCGAAACAATTTGGGGTTGAAACGTAACAGTTCCCTAAGGGTGCGGGGCGATACGATGCGGATTATACATATGCTATTGAACCTTTAATTTTAAAAACACCCTTTGAGTTTAATAAGCGTCAAATCTTTTGATACAATTTCCATAGATTCGAAATTAGTATCGTGATTTATTTCATCTCGATACGTTCGAACCTGGTTGAGTTTTTATATTTTTCATTTAATGCTGCCTATGTTTTCGAATATACTTGATCTCCTCGGAAATATTTAGTGATTATAAATTTTCGATCGGTAATGCATGTAGACTGTTAATTATAATCTGCGAGATGAGTCTTGCTGTGGAGGGTACAACTTTATACATTGAATATAAATGTATGGTACAAATATACATATATGACTTTCGTTTGGAGATATGAGTAATTACTTGCTTGCTGTTCACGAAGTATTACTGGGTTACAGCAATTGACGTTTTTGGATTTATTGAATTATTGTGACATATATTGTATATATGAATTATTGTGATCTCGATTGACGTTAACTCTTGCACAGTTGGACAGTGAAATTTTACAAGTCACATGGTAAAAGGTGGCGGTATCAATAAATTTCCTCCTGCACAGCAATGTCTCTTAAAATACTGGAGGAAAGTTCTACAAGGAAATTTATCTCAATAATTGACTACTTATTAATTCTATTATTGTGTTACTAAGTTCTGATTATTTGATATCATTATTATAACACAAAAATCGCATTTATTGTGCAACAAATACTTGCAAAATGCATTAATAACATCAGTGATTTAACTTGTAACTGGTCAATTTATTAATAATATTAGTTGGACGATTACTGCGCAAGAGATGATTTATTTGAAATGATATCTATGGTATACAGAAATTCCCGTTTCCGGAAGAACAATCGAAACCGTTTTGCTGGTTGCAATTAACTCATTCAGAAGTGGGAACATTAGCACATTAACAATAACTGGTAAATAAATCGGTGTTATTTATAAAATTACTTAACTCAACCCTCGTACTGCTTAAAAGCAGTTTGCAGTACCACTTATGTATCTATGTACATTTATTAAAATACTGCCGTTTTAGAACCCGAATTAAATTTGTGCGTGCCTATTATGTAAATACTTCTTTGCCTTCCGACATGCTGCAATTTGTGGTCAAATATTGGTAAACAATATTTATGGTAGCAATATGTCCTGCTCGTATGTTCATTTCCCAAGTATCTATTGTAGAATAAAAATCGTGGCAACAAAATAACGGTAACGCAATTCAGGCCTCAAAGGGGTTTATATTTCATATCACTCTACCTTCCGAACACGTTACAGTAAAGCACCGAACGAAACGGACCGTCCTACAAATTAAATGCCGAGCAACTGTAAACCACAATACGAAACTTGGTGTAAGAACAATTAGAATCAGCCGAGGCAATCCGTTTTCTGTACTATGTACGCTGCTCCGTGGGCGTGTGGTCTCAATGTCTGTCCGTGTTTTGTCTGTGAAACGGTAACACGGAGCTCTGTAAAGTGGCCTCGGGTTCAGCTTCCTAGTCGCTCTATAGGTGACCAGTGCTGAGTTCTGTCAGGAGTAAAGCAATGAAACGCTTGATGAATCGTTGCTTGTTCTGGTACAAAGCGTGAGAGTCGAGGTCTCGTGTCTCGAATCGATTTATCAGCCGGCGCTTCGACGCGTTAAAATGCTTAACCCCGGAATACCGTCGGGTTCAGCAAACGAATACGAGCTCCTCCTAGATAAGTGTCCCTTCTGCTGTTACACCGAACGGAGGTGTTGAGATTTACGGCCGGTGAACGGCTTTCTTTCGACGGTAGCTCGCGTGAATTATTATTAACACCGCGGATAAACTTTGATCGCGTTGCCTCGTTGGGACGACGTGGCTTTAACGGTCGGGTTAATGGATAGAAAAGTTCAAGCGATATCTGTCGTCGTCGGGCGGTTCATCGAGCTTCGCTGGTTTTCGTCATGTTTCTGAGTGCACGTTGAAGACTTGTCGGAGTGTCGAGTTCTCCTTTCGCGACCCCCACGGTTGGCGGGTGCGCGCGAGGGTGCAGTTGCAATCGATTATTCGAAAGGGGGTGAATCGATATTCGTTTTCCGCCGGATTTGAATTTTTTAACGCCACGATTCCGCTTGGAACGAGCGGGGCTATTTGTTTTTTTATTACACTTGGTTGGTGGAGAAGCAATGCTATTTTTTCTTCTTTTTTTTTGCAAGTCTAAGAGCAACCGTTTCGGAGTAACGTATTTGCCAACAAATATTTCATTCAAAATTTCGAACTACCGCGGCGTTTTAGGTTTGTCCAATTTTCAGCTGGCCCGTAGATAATCACGTTGAAACTTGTTGAAGCAGGCGTAAGTCGATTAAAGTAACAAGAAAGAGAATAGTTTAGTAATCCCTAAATTATTCATTGTAATGTTCACACATTCAGATATCGATTTTGAAAAGTGTATTGAATTAAACCTGTTTCTCTACAATTACCACGAAAATTGCGTCCGCATTTTTATCACTGAACGAAAATTCTGCATTTATTAAGTTGTGTAATAAATCCCCGCGTTTTTTGTATTTTATTTTCTCCCGCAATTTTTTGTTTCGTTAGGTAAAGTATGTACATGCATTGGCAAGTGTTTTTCTTGCTCTACAAGCCTACCGCGTCAACTTTTCGAATTTATTAACTTTAATGTAATTAATGCGTCCCGAAGGTCGAAGTCGCCGTTTTTGAACTTGTAAAACCAATCTTGAGCAGTCCTCGGAGCTCTAGCATCTACTCCATGCACATCACAAATGTCCCGAGCTGCTTCCGTAGCTTTTTGACCACGAAATACAGCAGGTGTCGTAAATGAATTTTGTTACCTCCTGGAACTTCCATTTCAAAAGCCTGAAAATTGATTAAAATTAGAAAATTCGAAAAATTGAAGCGGATAGGCTTGTAGAGCAAGACAAAGACTTGCGAATGCATCCATATACTTTACCTAACAAAACACAAAATGGCGGGAAGAAAATAAAATACAAAAAACGCGGGAATTTATTACACAACCCAATACATCGACTTTTCTCTATCCCTAATAATGACAGTAGCATCACCATTCATCGTTCCCGAATAATTCATCCCAGAATTGAAACAAAAAATTCCTAAACACCGGTGCCGGAAGCCAACTTTCTTTCCACGATAGTCGAAGCTTAACGAGGGCCACCCGTCCATCACCGAATTGATTAATAATCGCGCGGAATAATTACTCGAGCCGCCTTCGAAAAGTTTCATTGAAGAAGAAGGACGGATCGAAGCATTCCTAAATGACGCTTAGATGCATCACCACGGTGTACACGGCCGATGTAATGGATGAAAGGTCGCCTAGGAAGGTCTGCTGCACCGAACAAATCGATCCATCACGTTGATTGGACAGCGAAATAATGCGAATTGTAGGAGAATCCGGTGTGTCGCTTTCCGCCCGTGCATTTCGTACGATGTTGGCTCGCGTTTTATTCCCTTTTGCACGGACGATCGCGAACGAGACGGAACGAGAACTTGATCCCGTTGTCGACCATCAATTTTTATGGACGACAATCGAGAACATCTGAAATGTTTGCCGCTCGAACAGTAGAAACACCGGGTAATTTTATTCGACGGCTCTTATTCGAATTATTCCGCTGCATTTTCATGAACACCGAAAGCAAAATGTTAAGAATGTTTAATGATGTTGCATTAATTCCAGGAAATTTCTGTAAATCTACAATTCATACTTGCTTACTAAATTAAGGTGCGATTGAAAAATATTCGATACATGATTATATCGTGTTTACTGTTCCTTATACTAGCTTATACTCCTTAACCCCTTCGCACCGGCGGACGAGATATCTCGCCGCGTGATTTCGTTCATGATATGCTATGGACGAGATATCTCGCAACGCAATGTCTTTCATGCGATGCTATGTACGAAATATCTCGCGACACAAAATCGTACATGCGACGCTGTGTACGGAATATCTCGCGAAGCAACACCGTTCGCGTGCTGCTTTGGACGAGATACCTCGCGCTCGCCTACCCGTTTTTCAATGTTTACTACTGAATGCCACATTCATAGTGACCTACGAATTCATTTCGATCCAAATCGTTGGACGAGATATCTCGCGTTGTAATAGAAAGGCTTGCGAGATATTCCGTACACAGCGTCGCATGAACGATTTTGTGTCGCGAGATATTTCGTACATAGCATCGCATGAAAGACATTGCGTTGCGAGATATCTCGTCCATAGCATATCATGAACGAAATCACGCGGCGAGATATCTCGTCCGCCGGTGCGAAGGGGTTAATGAGAGTTTCGCGAAGATTATAGCACACTTTTTGTCTACCCCCTTCTTTCGAAGCTTCCAAAGTCACCTTTAGTTTTTTGTATAAAAATTAACAATTTCAAACACCTACCTTTTAAATCATTTTTGCGACGAATTTAAATAGATTTTTTTCAATCCGACCCGAAGAAACGTTGAATAACAAGCATGTGAAAGATTTGAAGGTGTATTTGTCGCATAAAAAAACTGATAAATGCTGCGAAAACTTTGAAAAACAGTGACGACAAAGGATGTGTTGCAATCATTTCGTAAACCATGTGACACCAGACACAAAGATATTCGATCAGCCCACTGACGACAGATTAATCTAAGCTGATCACGTTTCGTGGTTCGCCCTGTATAACAACCGATACTTGCACAAGAATTTCTCTGTTGCGCGGACAATCGATCGTCAGAAAATTCACGCACATTTAAACGAAAACGTCTGAACAATTCTCGTTGCGATGGTCAGCGTTCACCCAGGTCAGTAGGTACTGTAAAGGTAACAGAATTCGTGGCGTGTTCGTAGCCACGTACATACTTGGATTCTCGAGGTGAACGAGCAGATCTACAAAGAGCAGAGCGTTTCTCATTAACCTAGCCATTGGCTAGAATCGAAAGCCGTCGCGTCGTATCAATGCCATTACACGGGGGGTAACAGTTTTCAAAGGCAGCGACGTTACGAGACAATTATTATCATGAACTCTCGCCGACTTGGCGAACGGGATGCTACCGTGTCTACACTTTCGATGGAGATAATGCACTCTAGCGACATCAACAATTGCCGTGTGCTTCACCGGATACGATTTTCTAAGTTGCCACGATTAGTTGGCGATTAGTCGCGGCGTACAAGCTTCGAGTTGCATACTTAACTCGACTTGTATGTTCTGCGGAGCTTATCTAAATTTTTGTCGAATAATTTGAATTATTCTTCGGTTTTGTCATTCCGCTGCAACCAATGTGGTTGTGGATAACTTAAAAAAGAAGTGAATAACGTTAATTTTATTTAAGTAAAATAATTTCAAACAAGTTAAGAAGGATATAATGATATGCATACATAAAGTAAAATATTTCTGCTGTACATATATTTTTGCCAACCCAATTGTGAAAAAAATTGCACGAATGATAAGAAATTAATAAGTTGAATTTTATTCTCAATAAAACAAGTTAATCAGGAGGAAATCATAGTTTTAACCAGCGTTTGAGGTAGTTAAATGGTACAAGCTTGTAAAATCAATCAATTGAACAATCTAGAATTCCACATTTGATTTCGTAGAATCGCACGATGGTTCGTGTACGGGTACCATAAATCGTCAATGAGATCGCGTCACGGACGAAATTGGATTCCGGAAAGCCTAAAACCACAGAATCGATCAAAGTACGAGTTCTATCTGATCTTTGCAAGCCTCATTTCTACCTGAAAAACTGTCTAAAAGCATGCATTATGTATTCGTAAAAATGACAAAAGAACATAACGGACAATAAATATTATTCATTAAACAAATGAATTATAATTTGAAGTAAAATATATATTAGGTTGATATATCGAATTAATACAAGGGGAATTAACAATTAGTTACACAGTTGTACACATGCAATGTTAAGCGTACAATATATTGTGTTCGAAAGAAATTCCACAAAACTTGTACACTAATCAAAAGCCTGTGAAATCTAATATATTATTATTTGTCTGCTTTCTTTTGGTTTTAATGTTTAATGTCCTGTATGAAATCGTTAATGTATTATTAATGTATTATTATTTGTCTGCTTTCTTGTGGTTTTAATGTTTAATATCCTGTATGAAATCATTGTGACCCGAAAAGTTTATGGTGAACAAATTTGTGTTCCCGACCATAAAGCAGTGCCAACTAGAGTTTTATTAGCAACAGCTACGCTGGCATAAAACAGATAATTCCCAAGAATATCTGATTGAAACATCTTCGTTTTCGCACCGTCTGCCAATCACATTTTTAACAAGTTGAGAACAAGAACATCAAAGTTCCGATCGGCATCCACATCGATCACGCAATCAACCTGCCAATCAGTATAAATATCAACGAACGTATTTCTACCTAATAATTAGAAACATTATTTAAACATTCTCCTTACTACAATCTTATTGGACAACAATATTCTATGTTTCGAATGTGTTCAATAAAACGTACACTTTCCAAAAGCTTTTGCAACTCTGCTCCATTATAATGAGCGTAAAGGATCCCCAGAAAATCGCCCACGAATTTATTCGAACAATTCGAAACTAAAATCCGAAGGGCAGCATTTCAGACACCGAGCCGGGCGTCTGAAACATGCATAATTGCTGTTACTTCTAACTAAGACACGCTAGTTCGAGTTACGTATCGTGGTCACGTTAAAGCAGCTCGCGTGTCGTGGCTCTTGCACACCGGCGATGCTCGAACTGGCGATAACATTAAAAACACGCGATCCAAGGTTTCGTTCGTTGAAAACGAAACGCTCGGCGTTCCATGACGTTCCATGGCGTTTGAAACTTGCGGTAGACGCTGCGGGAGCTTTTCCGCGCGCGGAAAACGCTCGCGGATCCACGCTCGTTAGCAGCCATCGTTTTCTAACGGCGCGAATAAATTATTAATATTTTCCTAGCAGTCTTAGTTAAGTAATGAAGTGTGTTTCAATGGTAGGCTTATAAATGATGGTGAAAATGAAAAGTGAAGAAAGGAAACGAATTTTGTGGATGCGGTGCGTTATGCTCGAGGTTTGTTGCGGATAAGTCACGGGAAGAGATTTCTGGGAAATATTGAGTTCCAATGGGGAGCTTGTTTTCCTCTTTCTTTTTGCTTTCTATTCTGAGAGAAGAGGAAGGGTGGGTCTGGGAGTGGGCAAAGGGTTAGGATGCGTTTTATTCAGAAAGATGCAAGTTGAACGCTTTAATATCGTAAATAGTAATTTAAAGGATGGTAATATCGTAATATAAATAGTAAACAAAGGGTGCTAATATAGTAATATGAATAGTGATATAAAGGATGGTAATATCGTAATATAAATAGTAAACAAAGGGTGGTAATATAGTAATGTAAATAGTAATATAAAGGATGGTAATATCGTAATATAAATAGTAAACAAAGGGTGGTAATGTAGTAATATAAATAGTAATATAAAGGATGGTAATATCGTAATATAAATAGTAAACAAAGGGTGGTAATATAGTAATATAAATTCTGTTAAACGTCGTTTGTATTGTAAATAGGTTGTTTCGAAATCCGACAATTTTGGCGTGATTTTTGTCTTTCGACGTCATTCTGCGTTTTTAATGAATTCATTCACGATCCGAATTAAATGTAACTTAATCCGAGAACCCTTGCTGTACAATAATAGCAATTTTGTGGATTTTATTAATATTGAAAACGTGCTGCAATACTTATTATACAGACTTATAGGTGGAACTTTTTCAAGCCATTTCTGCTTTCAGCTTTATATTTCAAGGAAAGAAGGAGATTCTTCACAAAATTGTTCCCTGGAAGTTTTATGATACATGATATTAAAAATGTTAATTTAAAATCCAATATAAACTATTTCTATACTTTATCAATCTTGTGTCTCGCGAGATATTCTTTTGCCACTTTCGGCAACTAATAATAAAAAGAACGGAAGGAAGATGAAAAAGAAATAGGAATAGAGTATACTTTCCAATGACGATCACCGACTCGCGTTTGCTCGGTCGTGCTGCGTTTGCATGATTGGTTATTCTAACAAAGCACGAGGAGCATGAGGGATGTGGGATATTATGCGCGTACTAACATCACGTCAAGGGCTGCCAACGCTCCAGGCTGACGTTCGCGTGTGATTCTTTATCTACGTCCAACAGTCTTTCCTTTTTCTAGCTATCCTCAAGCCTTTGAAACATGAGTCGACTGCTTGCTTAGGTACTGTGTACTTCGTGGGAAGCAACGCAAAATAATTCGTTAAGCGGTGAAAGTTCAATTCGCAATTAGAGTGCGCAGCTTTATTTTTTTAACAATTTTATGTACTGATATTGTTTGCGAAATTTAAATGTTAAAACTACTCCTCAAGATTGGATTGGAGTAGGTTCGTTTTAATTTTTTAGTTGAGGGAAAAATTGGGGGTGGAAATTTGAACTTTGGCGGCTTTGAATTTGGAAAATATTTTGCGTTTCGATTATCTAATCGAATAGTGTATATGAAAATAAAATAATAGTGGAACAATTCATTATAGAAAAATAAGAGACTACGGATATAAAATTTCATGCCCGGCAATGTTCACCGTTCCTTGCCGTAGTCTAAAGATTCATATATATCAGCGCAAAATAATTAAAACAGGGTGAGCAGTATGTTAACCCAAGTCTCGATCGACACTTCTCGCTTAAATAAAAAACCAAAAATCAAAAGTAAGTAACAAAGTAACCCTTTCATCAAGAAAACCGAGTTAACACCACAGTCGTGTTATCAACCCCCAATCGTAATATGTACATATGGAGGGCTCGGAAGCTAATCAGTGTAAGTCCAACTTCCCCTGAACATGAGTTTTATAGTTCAAAAACCTCTTTATTGTTAAAACTTTGAGTTGATAAATCAATAATACGGTACTAAGATTGTCATTTTTTTTCCAAGTAATTTGTAAAAACCTTATTTATCTCGGTTTGAATGCTAATGGTCTTGCACTGATTGGCTTCCGAGCCCTCCATATGTATACATACCTTACATTTGTCAGAAAAATTGCCTAATCGAATTGAAACAAACAATGAACCACAACATACAGTAACTCTACAATTCAGTCACTTTTATCTCATTTCTCGAAACGGTATCCCATTGAATTCTAACTTTTGAATAAATTAAACAAAATTATCTTCGCCCAAAATACATACTCGATCTGCACACTACGCCTCCATACTTTCCAAACCGCCAATCAACTAACGCCAGAGATACATTCAACGAAAAATTACAATTATCGTGGAAAGCATACGGGCTCGTCGTACGGAATAGTCGATTTTTCAGATATCCTCATTATGCCCGATGACCCTCTCACCGTTCCACACCGTTCCACTAGCACGTTCCTAAGAGCTTACGGTTCCTTCGTCCCTGTGTGTCGTTGACACCGCGTCTCGCGACCGATACCGTTCGTTTCTTGTTTTCTTTTATCTGGACACGCGTCCATTTCTGCTCGACGCGATTGTCTGGATCGCCTGGACGCTCGAGCGGTGCCTATGGCGAACAGGACACGTCTCTTTGTGTCTAGGAGCGCACGGGGACAAACTTATGGGTTGTCTGCCGGCCCGGAATGTCGAGCACGCGAGGAACGATTCTTCTGGGGTATCGATACGAGGGTATAAACGTGGAACTACGGGAAATTTGTAATTCTGGATAATCTTTGGGGGGATTTGGTAACGAGAAGAAACAGTGTACAGCGGGGTACGTAGTAACGAGCAAGCTTACCACGAACGAATTCTGTAACGAGTAATATTTCCTATCAAATATAAATCAAAACGCTTACAATTAACGAATATGTTAACAACGAACTAAACAGTTCGCCAAAAGGGGTCGCATTTATAGTTTCTTACCCTCCTCTTCTTTATAATTTTTGTTTATAAATTTACACATGTGTGCGTAACATAAAATTCCAACGCGATAAATTAATTTTGTAATACGCATATTTGTATGCCCTTATATTTTCGCATAATGGTTTTCGAGTTATGGGGGTTCGATTGTATGTGTGTCTCAAAACGAAGGAAAGCTATAGCGAATTAGTTTGTTGTAGAATAGCCCACTGTATTTAACAACATTGGAAATTATGAATATAACACAAAAGTTATTTTACTAAATTACTATTTACCATATCGATTTTAAGTATTCAATAGAATCTTTACTATTTAATTATACATTATGGAACATAAGGAACAGTTTTCCTGATTAAAACAAAACGTTCACAACGATCTCTTCTTTATCATTTTCTTTTTATTTTACACGTCTGTGCGATGCATAAAATTTAAATGCCATAAATTAAATTAATAATACGCATATTTGCATGCTATTCTCTTTTGTCGTAGAGGTTCGACTGTGTAACGAATGTTACAACGAACAAGTTTTTAGATCCAATTAGTTCGTTGTACGATACCCCACTGTACAGTAGAACTTCATTTATCGAAACGAAATTTTAGTTACAACTGATTCTACTTTAGAACTACAGACGCGCGTAACCATAGTTACATGTACACTTACGATAACTAGAATATAGTTCTAGTTATTTCGATTTCTCTGTAATTAATAAGAGTGTATATTTTGTTGGTAAAATGAATCGGAACTTAGTTCACTAATAATTACGAAATCATTGTTCTCGCGACTTCATTTCTATATTTCTTCGTTTTGAAATATTAACAAATACTGCCCAGTTGTACGAACATTATTATTATTTTGTTTAGTAATTATATGTACTATTAATGAGATAAATAATAATATATGCATGACCCATGCGATTTCTTTATAAATAATTATATTTATCTTACAATTGGATTCATGAATAACTTCTGATTTATTAAATTATTGTAGTATAATAATTATACATTTATATTTTCTTCTTTATATATAATATTTCATACATTTATATACAAATATAATACTGATCTCTCAACGGATTCAAATAAACGAAGTTATAGTTTAAAAGTTCGTTAAGTTGATTTTAATTGATAATAACTGGTAAGAACGTAATGGTAAAATGATATGGACATTTGTGCAGTTGGTTTTGAGTAATATCAGTAGGTGCATACAGTAAATACCGGACGTGAGTAATAAGTAGTAATAAGACGTCTGATGGCGCTGAATTTCCTCGTGGCTTTTCACACAGTTCACTTGAAGAATAATTCTCCTGTCATTCATTCAAACAGTTTACGTTTATTTGTTAATATATAACATATTAAACAATTCGTTTGTGAAATTATTTAATACATATTACTCTAGCCATATTATTTTGAACATTATGTATTTTAAAACACAAGTTCAACCGCAGGAAAATCAGAAAAAACGGTCAGATTTGTATAATACATATTCCTTCAAATCGTATAATCTTTTTTGGAAAACAATTACAGTATCTGTAATTGGAAACGTACCTACATATTATCCACGCAAAGGAAACGTAAATCACAGATACACGAAAACACGAATAAAGAAAAATTTCGGTTATCTGAATATTTATGGGCGGTTCTGTACACAGGAGGTATTAACGGTAAAATAATTTCGATGCTCGTGTAGTTAGGTGAATTTGATTAATATTTATGTACATAGGTAACATGACTTAATGGCAATGGAATACTATAGATATGTGTGAAATTGGTTTGAGTAAATATTGAATGATGGGCGGTTTTAGTGATTGAAAATTTGTATGTACTACATATTAGGTTGTACCATACATATGTAACTGCGGTTTCAATTGGTTGAAATAAAGACCGTGTATTTTCACGGAAATAATTTGCGTTTAATAGACCTTTCGTCAGCGGGATATTAAGTGATTTATTTCAGTTTAAACAAAATTTGACGTGTCTCGTGTGTAGAAATTATTGGAGTGATTGTATTCCTGCTTCTCGAGTGATAAAATGCTTTGTTACTGCAGAAGGAATTATAAATGCCGAAAAGGGTGATAATCAGTTGGGAAAAGGTCCGATGAATATGGTAAACGGATAGACTTTGTAATTCAATTCGGCTAATTTATGAGATCGAGCGTTGTGCAAAGATACCAGAGTATATAATTATTGCTGCTTGCTTTTGAATCAATTTTTGTATGCATAATTTCGTTTTCTTGGCAGAATGAATATCCTGCTATTGTTTGATAAGGCTTTGAAAATAAATAATGAATTACGATTTAGCTTATATTCGTGTGAGAAAAATATCCGTGATTCTTTCTTGGGCAAGCTGATGATCAATCACTGAAAATGGAAGAACACCATTTTACTATAATATTTAAATAATATAACAGTAAACGCAAGTTATGCCAATAATTATTTGTTACTAACCAGCGAACGTTGATTATGGAGTATTTCAATTTCACGTGGTACAAACTAATACATTTTGTTTTAATAAATTATTAATGGATGTTGTAACAACAATCTGTTGGAGGTATCGATAAAAATGAAAGAAATTCTGTTCGCTCGTTAAGAGCAGACACTTCTAAATTCTTCCCACCGAATATACGTTTAATTCTTTAAATATTAATATGCAAACTTTTATCCGTTCAACGCGTTTCATTTCATTGTTTCGCTTAATAATTATTATATATCGTATAAAAATCTTATCTTTTGTCGTCCAAATTCTCCGACATTTAATTCAATTCATCTTGCTGTAATACCATCGACAAAGAAACAATACGCGGCAGTTTAATAGCAATTATAACAATCAACATTATTATTCAGCAATTAAGTGTAGTTATACTATCAACAGGGGGCAGGAAGCGTATAATAGCGTTAGTAATTCAAATGTAATACGAGCATTATACTTACATTACAATGCTGCCGCTTTGAATTACGCGTAATAAACCAATTAACAGTTCTCAATAGATTTTAGCGGGCAATTTTTCAGCTATATAAAAAATACTCGGCCCAGCCTTCTATTATTACACCATTAATTATGCTTATCGAAGCACTCGATCGTCGGTTGTTTCACAACCAAAAACGTTATTCCTTCATTTCCAGTGCGAGCCTCATTCTACTAATTTTCACAGAGATATAGTAATCTAAACGCCACACCAATCATAATGTGTTATATAAAGTTCCAACTGTTTCGACAATTACTATAGTTGCAACTGTATCGGTTTTGTAAATGTGCATTACCTAAAATTTATGCAATTCAATGTTACGCAAATCGCTGTTCCGTTAGTTAATACGAAAATCAACATTTCCCGAAGGCCCGGCTCTATCTTATATGCGACGCAAAAAGATAGCTTTCACCGGAATTTCCGGTTCCCGCCAGCATTTCAATCGTTCACTAAGAAATTGTGCACGCTGCAATGGGTGCCAATGTCCTGGTAATTGAAAAAGAAAACGCTATTGACGCCACCAATGTCGTAGAGAATATTTATATTAAGTACATTTGGAGAGATTATTTCCCATATGGTCGAAGGGACCATGGCAAAGTTAATAATTATTTTTCAAATATTATTCCTTCAACGAGTCTAGTCATTGCAGTTGCATATGTATTATAATTATTGACAGGCTTGTGGCCTGTACATAAGTTGACGTAGTTGTCAGTCGACCATCTGTGTCAAATTAAATTACGTTATTATCGTGCAATAACATATTCTACCATTGAAGCTAAATGACGGCGTGGACTTTTCTTTCTATATATTAAAAATGTACGAGTGGAAAGTGGGCAGTGCAATATCAAATCTAGGGTAATAGAAGAGTTCAGGCATTTTTATTACTGCACAGGTTTTTAAAATCGTCAAGTAAAAAATACGAACTGTAAATCGATATTCCAATGGTGAAAGGATATTGAATTCTGTTTGAATTCATAAAAGCAGTTTAATTTTCTTCCATACTCTTCTCTTATTGAGCATATGAAAACACAGTGGAGATTTATTTCAGCGTAAATTAATGTCTTGCATATATTTACAGGTGCAGTGTGAATAGTATATATTTTTATATACTTAAGTCGCATTCTTTATGGAAAGAGAAGATATAAAGATCTTGACGTTTGGCTGGGCAATTAAGACTTTAATACTGATAGTTGGAACTTCATTCTTCTGGACAATGTTTCATATTTGTACCATGGCTTTTAATCATAGAGTTACAACTTAAATAGAGTTACAAATATTTTTTCCATTAGCGATACCCTGTTCTTGCATTATGTTTTCCGCGTTGCGTTTGGCAATTTTCCTTTCTATGCCTCGTACAAATCTGTAAATGGTGTTTTTTTATATCAAGCGTGTCCTAGTTTCGTGTTCATACATGGAAGCACTCGATTCTCGGTTATGCCATTCGTACACGCCTGTAATAATTGTTCTTACTTACTAGATACAACGAAACGACTGTCGTTTAAATAACAAAAATACTATCAAACCAGTCGACACTGGATCGCTTCCCCCAGATTTTTGTCAAAAAGAAAAGACGATCAAAGACATAACGCCAAAATGTTGGAGAACAGACGAACGACTTTGTGTTCCAATTGATGTGTCACAAGCCAGCTGACATGTGGGTTGTCAGCGCCGGAGGAAACAGAGCAAGCAAAGTCATCTGTCGCGTAATTGATTACCTTGTTCGCGGAGACGTTTCACGTGCAACCTGGTTTCAAATGATCCTTCGTAGACCGTGAAAGGATGATCATCACCGAGGAGATGCAAAATCTTGTTCTCAGCTTGCTATTAGAGGCACGGAGACGGTTCTCACATAATGGCGACGCTATTTAGCCAACAGTTCCACGTTGTAATCGCGCGATCTTTGTCTTTCTGGGACGAATATAATTGCTATATCCAAGCACGAAAGCTGGGGAAATTTCTCTCGGCAACAGCATCGGAATAAATTGGCTGCTTCTGGTCTGATTGTGTGCGGGAAATTGAAACCTCGCTGCTATCTTCGATCTTTATAAGTTTCATACGTTTGAGGGTTTAGGAATATTTGAAAATTGTATACGAGATACTAGAATTTTGCATTGCAATAGAATGTGACATTTATTTCAATAGTTTCTTATTTTGCGTGGTGTTTGCTTTGTCATTTATTGTTGTGAATTTTTCGGTTTATAATTTGTTAATCTGGCGAAGATTTAAGGGATGGGAGTTATATATACATCTAATACGTATAGATCTATTTCTTATATTATGTTATTTGCAAGTATCTGGCTATAATATTATTTTGTTATATTGCTGATATTAAAGGTTTTTCAAATTGTATACGTATAGTTTGTATATTAGGTAATAAAGTACCACTTGGTAAGTCTCTGACAAAACAGTTTTACTGATTTTTAACTTACAGCAGAGCATTAAATAACAAAAGATATATTAAATCTGTATTTGTTGGTGTCTGTTATGCTATTCGAAACAAATTTAATTTCGAGTGAAGATCCTAACAATTCGGTTATCCAAAAAGTTTCATTGCTGCAACGTTTTTCTGAATTTTTTAAACGGGTTTTGTTAAAAAGAAAATAATTGAACGGTACTTTCAAAGGCATTCCACAAGATTTACATCCATGCATGCGTTTAATATTGAATAAATATTAAATACATATTTACTACATAAAGGGGTACTGGTGTTTGTATAGTTCAAGTTCAATCATATAAATAAATATTACAATTAATATTGCACGTTCGATTAGATATACTCTTTTCTCTTAACGCAGCCGTTTTAATTAGTTTTCTTTTCCAGGACTATCGAGCTGATCGCTTTAATAGCGATTTCCAGCACCCTCTTCCTCTTCCTGCACACCAGAGAGTTGCATTCACGTCTGAGAAAAATGGAAGTGCGCCTTCAACCTAGCGAAGACGAGATGCTGTCGGCCAATCAACTCTCATTTGGTGAGTTTCCGCTTTGTTCTACCTGCTCGAATCTTTTCGACCTATCGAACAGAACAGTGCTTCGTCGGCACTAACTTGCACTGTTTGGAACTTGATACGAATACAAATTAACATTCTCGCCACGTATTGAGCAGCACTAGATTTACCAATCGATAAAAATGTCAGTGCATAAAATAACTTATAATTTGAAAAATCCATCATCCGTTTATCCAATAGGAAACGCCATAATACCTTGGAAAACTATACTGTGTTTAAAGTAGACATTTCTTTAAGAAAACTTGAAATTAGTAATTTTGAGTGGTTGGACAATCTAGTGTTAATAGATAGATACACGACATGTACAACTATTTTATCGAAATTTACTGCGGCGATTCGAATTACTCTCTTGTTCTTCCTGTGAAAATTTGATTTCATCGTCATTATTTGTATTAAACCGTGGAACAGCTTTCGATGTTTCTACAGGAGAAGCGAACACCTTCAATTTATTGTAGCGAATTTATTATAATTTCCTGAGCCGTCTGAAATGATTTTTCAAGAATTAAAATTTCAAGTTTCTTGCCTCGTGAACTCTGTTATATGTATTCTTCTAAATCGAACAAATTTTCACGGTAGCGAGCATGCAAATTAGCCAGCCCCAAAATCTTAGAGACAATTATATATAATACTAAGAATTAATACAATAATAATCCCTTATAGCAATACAAATATGCATTAATAAGATAGATGCCATTATTCAATACACAAAAAATAAGTATTGGACACAAGTAATCCACGTAGTCCTACGTAACCCCGCATAATTAAAACAAACAGATAATGAAACAGGAAAGACAGACACTTTTAATTACCTGAGAAAGCCTTCTCCGGTATCAACGAGCTTCATCTCGAGGCTTAACCGAAAACCTTGCACGCCGTAACATTGTACCTAATTACCATCGGGCATCTAATTAAGCCGTTTACAAATCACAAATTACCAAGGAATGTCCACGCACATTTCCCAGTGTCATCCGGCATAATTAAAACGAGAAGAAAAATTCCAATCATAATCGCCTGATGGAAAAAAATGTCTAAATTGGCTCACCTGAACGTGTGCATGTGTATCGTTCTCCAGTCACGAGTATCCTCCGAGGCAGGCCTAGACTTCCCGGTTGAAGAAGGTCAAGGTGTGGGAGAGTGAGCACACAAAGTGCCGACTTCGCGTGGAACGTGCGTATTCGCGTTAGATTATTATCGTTCCAACATTCTAACGCGTAGAATTTCGCATCAGCTAGATCCACAACGGTATCGAGGCCCTCATTTGTCCGTGACACGTTAATTAGCCGATCTGCATCCTCCGCGTCGCGACGTCCTGAATTCTCTCCTTAACAAGGCCGTCGTTCCCAATTTGTTGGGCACCGTTTTACGATCGAAACGATTGATCGTTGCCTTCTTGCTCGGAGTTAGAAGCGGTTGGACGACTGGTTTACGTCGGTGAAAGGGGATAAGGATTTAGACGGGACGTTTTGTGCAAACAGTTTTTACCTGACGTATACTTATACAGTGTGTAACATAGTGATAGGTCCACTTGGATTTTTTGCCATAACTCTGGACCTACTCAACCGATCCGGCTGAAACTTATTCGACATGTAGCCTAGACACTATGGAGTATATGTGCAAAATTTCATATTAATACAGTGCCTCATTTTTGTACAGTAAACATTTATCTGACTTTCGTCAATTTTCGAGCGTAACAAAATGATCGGTCCACTTGCAGAAAAACAAAAACGTCAATTAACTAAATCATAATAACTTTAAGGAATAAATGTTTTCAATAATTTATTGCTTTTCCACCACTTTTTATTAACGAATTCGTTCCCTTGGTCATTGATCCTGCTAGATTTTGCATTTTGTGGTGTAACGCGATTCCAGGCCTCGAATATCGCAGTTTTCCATTTGGCGACAATATTAAATTGTTGACAATTGTTGTACACGTCACGTACAAGTCAGCTTCAAAGATTTTCTATAGGATTGGCATCAGGACATCTCGCTGGGCAGGTAAGAGTGCTGATCTTTCGTCCTTGCAACCAGTGCTTAGTAGTGGCAGAAACGTGGATTGTCGCATCATCGTGCATAAATTGTAATTTAGCCGAAGGAAAACAACACATGTATGGTACGACATGATCAGCAAGTACTTTTTGGCAAGCCTGCGAGTCCATGTGAGTATCGACAAACGCCAAGGTTGCCTTTTCAAATGCCGAAAAGCGTACGTCATAAGGATGCTGTATTGCAGACGTGGTGCACCATTCGAGTGATTTCGCGTGCTTCGAAGAAAGAATTTGGAAGGGTAGTTTTTTTTTAAATAGAAAGCTTTGCCTTTGCACGCGTCTTCGATGTGACTGTAATGCTACAGTGCTGGGGGAATTTATTGCATCGCTTGCGTAGCAGTGGAAAGTTGGCGAATTTCAATGTTTCTTAACTTTGTTAACATTTATAGAAATTTGTTTCAACAGAGTGCAATTTGGGGATTGCAATTTGTACTCGTTGGTCCGTTTGTTCGATTTTATTTAGTAGGATGTTCGGATTATTGAACGACAGCTTTCCCTGTGCTAAATATAATATATTTTAGGCAAACAGTTAACACTTCTTTGGGCGCTGAATAACAAAACGTTTTCCATTCAAATAATTCCTTGAAGTTGCATTTCTTTTGTGCATATAAATAACACAAATACCCAGTTTTTCATATTCTGTCCATAATTTTATTCCTGCGCAGACGACGCGCAGCATTCGATATTTGAAAAATTGTGCAAAATAAAATTGACCGGTATTGTAGGTGGCAAATGTTTTGCATTAAAAATTCACACTCCGCCGCGTTACCTAGGTTGAACTATTAAAAATGTTTAATTTATCCTGACAATCCTTACAATAACCATTGTTCCCTAAACACTAGAATATTATTATAAGCCCGTTCCCCTTCCGTAAACGCGCACAAAAGGAAGTTTTTCTTTGCATGAAGAAACATCTTTGTTCGAGGAAATTTATTATCGTGGAAGCTGCGATATAAGGGACAAGAAAAAGTTACGGAACGCAGAGTTCTCGAAATAGCTGCAGGTTATAAATATTCATAATTTAGTAGCCGCCGTGGAATGGGATGAAAGACTTCCGACGATCTTCCACTAAGATAACGGCGGCCGCACAATTTGTATAATTAGAAATATTCCAAGTGCGCGTAAGAAAGTTCATGAGACACATCGGAAATCGAAAGTGTAGAGCGGGAAGATGTTGATGGATCTCATTTCCACCCTCGTACCTGTATCATCCAATACACACGTGAGTATACGTACATACGTGCATGTATGTATTCAATTTTCGAGTCGTTGAACTTTGCTCAGCGAGAGCTATAACTGGCAAGTGTTTCAAGAATTACGGTATCGTTCTAAAAATGAACTTTTACATTCTCTGCCGCCATTGAGTAATTAATCTTCCGCTACTCATGAATCATCGAAGGTTAATCGTTTGAATCCTCTATCGTGGAATTCCTTTTTCTAGAGTATGCTGGTTTAATCGTGGAATTAATACCAATTTTTATATTAAATACAATTTGCTGCAGAATTGTTGATGGTGACTAATGGAAGTTGAAGGTGGATTAATTTTTTTTAGTAAAGTTATAATCAATTCGCTAGAATGTAATATATGTATGCTATACATACAGACTGTGACCATCGAACGAGGACTCAAAAATTTCACTTTTCCGGTTACAACGCTGCGACAGACATGGCAAATTGTTTTTACCTGCTAAAATTATTGCTAAATACGTAGACGTTCATGTGCACGTAAGAAATGATTTATCAGACGCCACTGTGAAAGCCTGCTTTCTTGGGTACGCGATTCTCTCGACTTCAATGCAATTGAAACTGTCTGGAGGCTGCTCAAGTCACTTGTCTACTTACCAACGGTCACCGCATTGCGCTACTTAAACGCAAAAATTGTAGATAATTGACGAAAGTAATAAAGATATATGGGATGCGATAACAGAGTATGTACAGAGCACGCCGGAAAGGACGTGAGCTGTAATCAAGGAAAGGGCAGGGCAGCGCAAAATATTAACCAGTATACGAGTAAGACTTGAAAGTTAATAAACTCTGCTACTAAAGTTTGCTCGCGACTTTTAATTTTATTGACCAATTTGCGAGTGGTCCTAATTCGACGGAGCTGTGCAATATTATATGTATTACACTTGGAAAATAATAATAATAATAATAATCGAAAATGTCTAGTAATATAGAAATATTAATATATTGTCCTAAAAAATTCACGGAGGCTTCGGAATTTAAGACGAGGATTATATGTATCCGAAAATAATTCTATAAAACGTATAACGTCAATGAGATTCGATAAATCTTAGAATCGATTCGGTTTCAAACGTCGTATAAACTTTAAGCTACTTTCCACGAGCATGAATTCGCCCCATAAAACCAGATTTCTACTTTCCTCGAGTTCGAAGGTACCAATAAATTTCGTCCACTTTTGAAGAGCTCCTTCGTATTTTCCGCGTCCTAGAAATCCGGGATAATCGATTGTGCAATTGAATTTCGCTTGTAAATAAAGTTCAGCCGACACGAAGATGGCAATCTAAAACAGGGGAAACGGGGCAGACGAGTTATCGTTGTCAGAAGATAAAGATCGGCTATGAATAACAAAACGCAACTGCAGAATACGAAGCAACGAATTGATCTGAATATTGTTGCATTTCATCGGAAAAGAAGCGCCTCGAATTTAATTAAGCGAACTTTTAAGATCATCCTGGAATATAAGATTGAATCGATCTCGGTGTCAGTTCGCAAAGATTTGGCAAAGACTTTTTGTTGAATTGAAAAAGAATTGTATTCATATCTATGAATCAAGCAGTAATCAAACGCAGGAAGGAAACGAGATTTCTGTTTATTCATGCCTGCTTTTACCTGGCGTTGCAAAATGAATCTCGCCGGGCAGATACGAAAAAGTAATACAAGGAGAAAGATGCGTGAAATCCGTCGCGTAATCGGCAATGGGACGTTCACCGAGGAGAGAAAGGAAATCACGTACGCTCTCTAGCCCGTAAAGAAAGAAAAAAAAGGAATGAAAAAGAAAAATGGGGGAAAAGCTCCGACGAATTAACCCGCCGTGCAGGTGATCGTGAGAAGTGAAAGGATGCACGTTCGCGTTGGAAGAAAAGGGGCAGGGCGCAGGATAAACGAAGTGAAATATTTCGCCGCGACACGACGGAGAAATGAATTAATCGTTCGCGGCGTCCCGGATGAAAGTTCGATCACGATCTTCTCACCAGAAGGATGCGCCTTCAGGCGTATCCGTGAAGGGAAGGGTGAAAGGAAGTCGAGCGAGTAGGGGAAGAGAGTGGGTGATTGTACGTAGAAAGGGTGTTATTTAGCCGTATCAACTGATTATTACTGCGCCTAATTATACATAACGGATATCGATTTTCTAAAATAACTTCGAATATGTATTTTTGTACTCGTTTATCTTCAGTTTGAATCAAAGGAAACGACACTGTTTCTGCACAAAGATATCAAATATATTTTCAATTCCACCCCTAATTAAATTCGATAATTTCTTTCTTAAGGAAAAAGACAATGCTCGATTCGCAGTGTTACTAATACGAAGGGAAATAACGTGGCGATAAAGTTAAAGCCATTTTCCACAAGTTTATATCGTGATTCCAGGAATCCCTGCGAAGTTCGCATTTTTGTACTTTCTAGTTACGAACGAAACACGCGAAATCGAGGTAAGTAACTTTCGAAGTGAATTCATCAGCGTTTCTGCACGTGATCTCGATCCACTTATTTCTTCTTTAGCAACGGAAACGCCATGTGCATTACAATACTGAAAATGTGGCACAAACGACAATCGATAACTATGTTCATTATTAAGGAGCAAAAGGAAAGGAAAACGTACAAAATATTTGATCTTTGATCTAACGTTGAGGTTGGGAAAATTCCTCGGGAAATAGATTTTGTGCAGAAAATCGATTGCTGCCTGAAATTAGAATATTGCCGATTATAATATATTTAATAGAATATCTTGTAGCAGAACATGTCATATGACACTTTACTATATGTATATTATTGTGATATATTTCTTATTGTGTCTGTTATGTGTACTTTGTTTTTGTAAAAATTCGTTCTTAGTGAACAGAAGTGTAGGCAAGTTTCATTCACCACATTTTTCTTAACGGTGACTACACGAAAGAAGAAGAAATGCATTCGGTAGTAAACTTATGAGCAATGCGTGGCATACAGTAAAACGAAATACCAAGTGGAACAGAATGTCAAACTTTTCCAAAGATGAATTGGTAAAGTATTAATACAAGTAGAAAGCAATACAAATTACCGCGTCACGTTAAAGAGAAACCAAATCACTGTAATACTTAATATTTCAGCAATACACTTGCTGGAGGAATAGCATTGCAAAAAAAACCTGCTTAGAAAGTACGATAAAGTTTCCAAAGTACAAAGTCATTTTTAAGTTCAAATAAATAATGAACTTCTCATTATCAGCGCGTCATTGTGTATCGTCTATCAATCTTCCATACGTCACCGAAAAATCTCTAATTAACTCGAGGCGCATTAATAGTCAAATAAAAAGTCGAAATGGAAAGGTGTACGCAACATTGGACAACACCATTTCCACGCTTCCCTTTTTTCCACCCGTTAAGAAAGGATTCCCTTAAATTGATTCTCATTAAAACAGTTTCGCTTTCGTAATCGACGATTGGAGGCGGCGAAAGTAACGCAACAGAACGGCGGAAAGAAAAGAATAGAAAAGGAAGATGAAACGACTCGGCGAAGTCCTCCCGTGGTGGGTTTGCGGAAGATTTACGAGGTGATTTCCACTTCTTCGAGAAGTTACGTTCGCGCCTCTTTCGTTCACGATGGTATCGCAAGGCCGCAACTCGTAATACGTCCTCATGGAATGCACGACGTGGCCTTTTCATGGTCAGGATCAAGATCGAGAATTGGCTATGGCGTTCCGTTCTCGATCACGTTTACCATTGAACGCGGAAACGATTCGATGCTCCATTTGCAGTGACTAAGCCTTTCAATTCGCGCATCCACCGTCGAGGACTTTGTTACCCGCGCAAAAATCGTTTATTCCCTACGATAAATCGTTCATGAACGGTTTCACGTTGAAGCTGTGCCTATTAGGGACAGAATTGATTTTTTGCAATTGTTTCTATGATCGGGGATTGCAGAAAATTTACTGAACTAATTGTCTCGCGATTATGCAGAATTATTGTAATTAATTTAATGATTTTTAAGGATAACTTTACATGAATGGTATATATTTTTATTTTATATTACATGTTTTAAATCAAATTAACAACCATTGGAATCGACACATTTCTCCAACCTGTTGCAACTTTTTTAATTCCATTTTTATACACATTAGGAGTTCTGGTTTCAATAAATTCTTTAAAGGTCTCTTCAACGCGTGCTTGGTTTCTGAACTTTTTGATTGAGAACATGGCTTAGATGTTTGAAGAAATGAAAATCTGTCGGCGATAGATCCAGGGAATACGGAGGATGGGGCAAAGTTTTAATTCTCTGAGCTTTGGTAATTGTTTTTGCGACATATGCGTTCGATCATTATCGTGTAGCAGTATATGCTATTGATGCCTTTCTATTGACCAATGCCGGTTGTTTATCTCGCAAGTCTCGATTCATTTTTTCAATTTCTATACAGTACTTATCCTCTGTAATGGTATCACGCGGCTTTAAGAAATCATAATGGATCATACCGGACATTGTCCACCAAACGGTGAGCATTATCTTCTTTGGGTGTAAGGCTGGTTGCCAACACTAACAATTAAAAGTCTATCTTCAAAAATGTACATATAAAATTTCCAGAAATTTAAGTATTTATTGAAAGAAAAAGAGTTAAAATATCGATATCGCAAAATCGGACATTTCATATGTTACGACCTAATGTTATAGATAAATTAAACTGCAGTTTTATGATGTTATCTATCGTTTTGAGATTTTAATGTTAGATTTGTATTAAGAGTGCTGAGATTTTACTGGTCGTTGCTTGGAATTCATTTTTCAAATGTATAGCAGCGTGTAGCAGTAATTAATCTTATTAGTGGATGCTCTATTAACATTTGGCCAATGTATGTATAATAATTTTATGTTGCAGTTGCAATAGGAATATTGATTACCGTTTGAATAATACGCTATGACACAAGTAGGTACATATTTAATCGTTTCAAAATTACGATTTTCGGATCCCCCTTTTCTATCATTGCTGTCAGAAACTTATTTTGCTATTCTTCTAAATTTAAAACGGGAATTTCATTATCTAGAAAATGGCGATGCACGTTTCCCGGTGGCATTATTTGTAAGCAAACATAATTCTCAGCTTGTCTACACGGAACGCGAGACGTGACTTCCTAGTAGTCAAGTTGAATATCTGGGGAATAGTTTATGGGGTTTCTTTTATAACTGAACGATCATAAATATCTTAACCGTATATCGCTGCTGATAATTATTGCACTCATAATTTTTACAACAATTGCTTATTACCGCATTATTAGAAACTTCTCTTGTTTCTATACATGCAAACCAACAATGTGAAAAAGTGTACTAAACAAATTAATCGAATACAGTAATTTTTAATTAAAAATTTGCATCACTGCGCAAATGGAAATAAAAATTGTCGATAGCTTTAGAACTTATTAATGCTCATTAATGAGATCGTAATTTATAAACTTTCCAATTGTGAAAGGCGAAAGTTTGTTTTCCTAATATTTTTGCTGGCAATGAATACTTTTCAACAAAGTCGTGGCTTCTTGCCCTCTGCAAATTGAAGTTAGAGTTCGTAAGCCCATTTATTAAATTTGTTCGTAGCTCCGCACGAAGCGAATACTTTTACTGTTAATAAAATCCCCATAGCCACGTTTCGCATTGAGCATGACGAATTATACGTACACCGGGAGATGAGGTAATTAAAGATATCTCAATTTCGAATATTCATTTCATACCGCAGATTATGAAGACGCGGCTGTAATAATTATTTCAGTTTCTACTTTCAATTTTTTTTCGGTAAAGGCAATTACGGCTTTGTATCGCGTTCTTCGAATATTTGACGATATAATTGATCATGCTTTATGATGGCCTTATGACGACGGTAATAACGGCTCCCATGGAGCAAACTTACAAGGGGATTACGCGCAGTGAAGTGATTATAAACTATGTACAATTAAGGAGCGATCATTTAATTTTTTAAAGCATTAATAAAGCTTCATAGTAAATCCATAAACGACTCGAAACTAATACGATAATTTACGACAGAATTGCCGCAATTGGGAAATCAAACCATAGAACAATAATATTTAAATAAAAAAAGAAATATGAAGTGTTCAATTATTATGTAAAAAGTTCAGACCGAACATAAAACATTTTCAAGACACAAGAGATTGTTCCGGCGGAAAAGTATCCTGTGCTTTCGAGTATTCTCAGTTTTACGGGAGGCGAACTTCAATATTACCAAACACTGGCCATATAAATAAAAGTGGCACGGCAATCCTTTTAGAGTGAAAGAATCAAGGAACACAAAGGCCTCGGCGCACCGCTGGGAATTTCATTGTTCCCTTTTCATAGGAACAGCCTCGCAAATATATCATGCCCGTGGAAACGGACAATCGCGACTTTGCAATTCCAAAAGTGTTCACGTCGGTTATTCCTTGGGACGAATCAAGATCACGGATGACGGTCCGCGAAAAACAGAATCTGACAAACGACGGGACGCAGCCTCGCGGAAATGATTGTACATACGCCGATTGCTTTGCAATTCCAAGTGCTTTCTATTGTGCGTTATCGCCGGCCTAGTTCGTTGCTACGGGATATGGCAAGCTTTCACGGCCAAGATCGAGATCGCGGCTGGATGAACAAGATAAATTTTAAGCGGACATAGAATGTACACGTAGAATGAACTCTGCGCGATCGAGGCTGAGAAAATGTCCCAGAAACCAATTCGTACGAAGTTTCATTGTTCAGGTGTTGCACCGCTGCTGTAATTTGCGAAACAAGCGTATGATAGATAAGAACGTTTGAGTAGACTTTTGTTAATTTATTAACCGGATTCGTGTTCGATTAGATACACCCGTTGAGAAGGAGTTAAATTATCAATGAAACTCTTAATTGTTGTGTTTGAAGCCTTTGCGAATTGCGCGAATGTAATGAAAAGGTGTATTAGATGTGTGAAGGATTTTGTGAAAAATATTGGCTGCACGGATGACGAGTTAACTCGTCTTTTCCGATTGACAGGTTAAATGTATTGAGCAGCAACGTGCTCTTATACTGTGAGAAATAAATGTTTTTGCTTGCAGTCTGCGGGCACGAAATGTAGAAAACTGAAACTGGGGAAATGTTAATATAACTTTTTAAATTTTCGTGTAATTTCAGGGAAATTTTGACGTATTATCCCAGCGATTTGATATGTCGTCCAATCTTCTTCTCTGAAACATCAAATTGTCGTACTTTTAGCACTTTAATATTCTTCATACATTAATTGATACATCTTCGAAGACGAATTTTATATTCTAAACCTGGACGATTGTTGCTAATATTTCTTACGATCGTAAGAAATATTACATTGATTGAAATTCCTGCGTAAAACAAAACAGTTTAATTCAATAATACAGAAATAATGCCTAATTATCATTGTAGTATAATCACAGGCTTGCCTTTGTCTTTCTTCTTTACTTATTTAGAATATTATCGCTGGAAACATTGTTTTTTTGCAAACGCGTCAAGTGGCGTAATAACAATAAGAGGGGAAATATTGAATTCATACTTAAAATGCATTCGTACGATATTTTCAAGGCATTCCTTATGTTCTGTTCGAATATCACGATTTTCACTTCCTACGTACATTATTTTAATAGACTTTAATTCGGGATGTTTATTTGCGTATAATTGTGTATGAAATAAAAGCGTACTGAAATAAAAATTTGTTATTCGAATCTAAATCCTATGACATTAGTGTTGCACGATGGGGATTTCATGTTAGAAAATACATATTGTGTGTATAGCTCTGACGCGTCTGACAATAAGGAACACGTTCTACTCCGGTTCCACTTCATTTTTATACTACTGAATTTCATAAAGGTTTCGGCAGTACAAAATAAACGACATTATTACACATTACAGCGAAGCGTACATCTTCCTGTATTATCTTCAAAATTTATCGTACAAACACGTGTACCTGCGCTTATTAAAAAGAACAGATCAAGGAAGAGATCATAAAAAGTAGCCTTAATTGAACTCAGTGTCACATATCGGAATTCCACGGTCGTAAAAAGAAATGTTAAATGAATCTTTCCTGAATACCTTACAAGTCGATTCATCTTGCAACTGTCCTTTCCACGGACAAATAAAGAACTCGTCGGTTTCCCATAAGAAACTCGCAGTTATCGCGTTCCTTGACGTGCTTTTATTGCAAATAAACTGCGAACGTCGTGAACAAATAGGGATTAAATTTAAGGACGAACAGTGGCCGACTTTTCTGAGAAATTGATCGCAATTCTTGTAACACAAAAACGGCCTCTCATCATTTGTAGTACTTGCAACAATAACTTTATTTTAATTTATGTATGCATACATCGCGGTAATTAATAATCCATTTACAAAACAGAGAAATACCAACGCTGTATTGATATTCAAGGTGCAATTATTTATTTGTTAATCAGTATTTCGAACAGAGATCTTCGTAACAATTTCATTCGTAAATAACACTGACCCACATTCGTGCCACGTTGGCCGCAATAATTAGAAAAACATGTCGATTGGTATACAGGCGCAACGTTTTTTCATTCACTCATGATTTACAGTAATTATATCGTTTTACGAACTCACCGACGTCTAATGATTTTAATTAAATGACGTAGTAAATTGCGATAGATGGTACGAAAATTGTTAGCTCCATGGTGTTGTGATTAATTAGCGGACGTGTGCAACGGTGAATATCAAGTTCATCATTATCGGTAATATAATCATGTATAATGTGAAACTATTATAAAGGTTTATCAGACACCTGTGGTTCTCAGCTTGTTTATTAGAAAAGAATATTTCTCTCAGGCTAGTGCCGATTAGCCAGCTTCCGTTGAACTTTTGTGGAAGCACACAATCTGCAACTTAATGGTAATCAACAAAATATTTTGCATGAAGTTGAAGATACTGTTTCCTTAAAGTGTTCATTATATTTGTACTGGTTATGAGAAAAGAAGAATAAATGTGATTTCTGCGATTATTATTAATCCACTGGTAGCATTAACTTGCGTGTTTAATAGTAATAACACTAACATTTTTCGAAGCGTTCCTCAATTATCCACAATAATACACTCTTCTGTTATAAAATAAAGCCCCTGAAACGTTCTATCGACAAGTAAATTTGATTTATCCAGCAAGATAAACATCGACACCTGAAATATTTCAGTTCCATAAAACAAACGTATACTTTGATTCTTCGAACAATACCCAGCACTACACAATCATCTTATGAACCAGCAAAAGGCAGGGGAAATCTCTGGCACTAATTAATATCAACACAACGCATAAAACTATCGTGAGATGTGGCAGCTCGTTACCTTTCATTTGCTGTCTGCATTCATAATATTCCCAAACGCGTCGTCGTTTCGAGTCGTTCGCGAAATTATCGTCGATATTAAGAGAAACAATGAGCGTCACTAGTATGACGTTTATCTGGAATTAATTTTCACGTAATTAACGTACGAGCTAATCTATTAAGCACCGGGTTTGTTTCATAAATAAACGGCAAGTTGGGAATCGTTCGCCTCGGGTCATTCATCAGCAAACTGTTCTGCTGTTTGCTTTACCTCTACTTGCAAAAAGCTTTTCCTATTGCGCGGATTATCTCGTGTGATGAACATCCGGTAGCTTGTTTCTTCCTTCATTAAATCTTTCGATTCATCCGCGAACCTTACTACAGTTCATTCATCCTGGATTTTAAACACCCTTTTTTATGGGGCGCGTTCCATCAATGTTTCTTTGGCCCGGCTTTGCTATCATCTACCATTAGGAAAGATACAAAAAGAAAGAAACAAGTGGTATGTTTCATCTCGTGGTCATTTCATGCTCCATTAAAAATCAAATATCGTTAACAGCAATAACAACAACACACTTGATACACTCATGCAATGTAACGAATAAAATTTGATTTGAACAGCGTAAATAAATTAATGGCTTACTATGCTACAACGCGGAATGAAATAAAATTAGGGCAAAGTAATGAAAGCTGAAGGAGGCAGGCAAGATCGGGGCGCGATAAATAAAAGCTGTTCTTAAACGCGGTTGTAAATATTCACTCTCCAGTCACAGTATACGTTAATCTAAGTGTCTCAACACATACATACATATGTACGTACAGTTAACCCTTAACTGCTATGGTAACATAGAAATACGGTAACTCTATGGAGAGTTTTCTTAGATCTTTTTATTTAAAATTCCGAAACACGTATATACTATTATTTGCAAAGCTAATGTGGCTAATTGTAAAGCATAATCTAATTAAGGCTTACGGAGACACCTGGAGCTGTCTGTCGATTGGGAGAAAAAGTGCAACGACTTTTTTAACGTCGGCGGTGCTCCCGGACCTCACAGTAGGGATTAAGAGTTAAACCCATAAGTATTTGTAATCGCACCGTTCACAAAAAAAATTCAGCAAAATCGAGCGATTTTAATCAATTTATTTTATTACAAATGAGCACATATGTCAATTTTGTTTAGACGACATTGTAGTCAAGTGAAATAATTGGTGGCAAAAATATATGAATTTCAACCTACCTTTAAACCCTTAATTTCGATCTTGTACACAAGATACATACGTATGACAGCGATCATACGAATACTTATGGGGTTGACTGCATATATGCACATACTTCGTGCCATCCTCATTCGTCGTGATTATTTAATCAAGTGCCACGCATGTACATACAACTGCGATTCTTCTCTTTCTTTTTTCACCTGTGCTTCACGCTTCCCGCATGCTCTGCTGGCTCATCAGAGGAGTGCTCGTCGTTACCGTTGTTTGTTTTGCTAGGCATGAGAGTTCACGGACGTTCCACTCGACGCTTTAATGGCTCGTTACAGCTCGCCGTTGTCGTTAGCCGATACCTTTCGAGCCGCGATACACGGGCGTGCCGATTAATTAGAAGAACGTGGCGATTCTCCTCGCGGCTGCAGGAAACAAGGAAGCATCCCTGAAACACCGTGTCGATGTAGGAAGTGGCCTAGGTGATCTGATCGAAACCTAATAATTTGGCGAGTAGATAGGGAACTCCGTGACTGGCTGTAAATTGAAGATACGTGTAATCCGCGCAGAAAATACAATGCAAGTTCTCGAGTTCAAATCCGGAACGGTGGGGTATCGAGCCCGTGAAATTGTCAGGATAGCGTACCTTGTTTTGTTTTATTCTCAATTTATCTGCACAGTGTTTTCTTTGAGTATTTAATGATAATTTTTTTTTTGTATCTAAAGATCCTGCATACCCAAATTTATTTCCCCGCTCGCTTGGATTTGAAGTGGTTTATTATAAGAAGAAAAATGTGACTGAATTTGGAATAGGTGTTGGGATAAGGCAAACAAATTGGTCGTGAAAGAATGGTGCAAATTATTTGAGAAAATGATATGACATTTACAAAATACCACATGGATATACGTAATAAGGGGCTAAAGGTGTAACACGACAGTAAATAATTTGTTGAAAAAGTTTCACGCAGAGGTGATGTTCCTAATACTTAATTTATCTATTTCTGGGATTCACGATATTTGTTTTTCTTCTGCCTCACAATTTCGTCGCCGCGGGAATTGTGTATAAAAAAGAAAAGACGATGGATAACCAAAAACTTTCACTGATTTTGGCGCAACAATAATTTTAATAAATCCGTTCGATTCATTCGATCCAATTCGCAAATATCCCTCGCTTTATTGACGCCGTAAGAAAGTCTCGGTACGAATCTGGAAACGTTTGCCCGTGGTGCACTCTTCATTCCACCCACAGGCCAAGGAAAAGTATATCGAGTAGAAGGCAGATCGTATCGAGAAAAAGTAGCAATAGAGTTTCCATTCTTTGCCGGAGGAGAAATCTGATAATCGCTACTAATGTCGATCAGATCGTATCAGTTCCGATGCACACCGGGAAGCGAACGAGTACAATGTTGTGCGGACGAGACGACTGTTATTATGGAAATGAGTTCGACTCGTAATTGAGGAAGAGGCTCATCTAAAGTATAGATATCGAATAATCGAAGAAACCGATCGGTGGCTACGTACGACGTTCGGCTAATAAAATGTTTATAACTCTATTACGAGATACATTGGGGCAATTTGTGTTAATAATGATAACAATCACGCTTTTCGTAAGAAACATTATACATAGTATGGTGATTCTATTTTGTTCAGCTTCATACCCTGTGGTTAATTCATTAGAAAATGTTTGCCTTACACTTTGATCGTTGTTAACCGAAGGAGAAATTGTTGAAGGGGTAACATTAGAAATTAATCTTCGACAACGATGGTTAAAGCAATCTCTTACTGTTAAACTGAGAAGACAATAAGAGTTCTATTTATGTATTTTAAATATGCCTTTAAATATGCCTCGCACACATCGAATCAATCTGGTCCAAAGCAGCATTGTTCCGAGGGGAAACTGGATCTTCAAATAAACTACGAGCACTTTTATTTATTTGGCACTTGTTTTCTCGAAACGTGTGAGATTGGATTATTTCGATCCAAATTATCTTGTCTGTGGTACAATTACAAATTCCGTGCAAAAGTAAGTTAGCAGAAAAATCGAGATCAATTTCAACGCGCAAGTTACAATTAACCAAGTAATAGTAGTATGTAAACGGATGTAAAGCTAAAACAAAAATAGCAATCTAGCCATTCATCTACTTAAAGGCATATTAAAATAACTTACAAACAAGTTCGCAACTTTCCCGGCAATAACTATCACAAATTTTCCCCTGCTCAATTCCAAACTCAGACATCACACCCTCCCCGTCCTGCCTCCTAAAAAAATAATCGACAATTCATTTTCGAACAGCCACCCCGGCGCACACCTTTCAGAAGGGTTAACGCTCGCTCGCGTAACGCCGACAATTGAAAGCAGATCGCCGGGAGCTTCGTCAAAGCGATACAGCCATTACGGCAACACGATTCTCGCGGTACGTGGCAAACGACAAAGGTCTGAAAAACGAAGCTCGTGATAGCCCAGAGGGCAGATCGTGGCCAGGAAGTTCCGGAGGCACGCTTCTTCGGCACGAAACATCGGCCGGCTCAAGTGGAAACGAAGTGTTGCACCTCGATCGGTGCACGGCTCGAATTCGTTCAACCCGTTCGCGTATCGCGAAACGAGGTCGATCGACCATTAATTCCTATACCCTTACCTATGGGAACCACGGCACGGCCCGTAATCGTTTTCATCTTCGCGTTTCCGTTCAGATACGCGTTGCGGTACGCCTTCGATTTATGGTGTCCCCTTAGCCGTGTCGCCCTGACCTCCGATGGGATTACTCGATCGGGGAAGCAAGGCTGGCACAGCGCAGCGGCAAGAACTTGCTCTATGGGATACCCATAGCGGTTTGGTAAAAAAGCGAGAGCAGGATAGAAGTTTGGTCGCACATCGACGGAACTCGTGGAAGGGGTGTTGTATTGCTCGATAAATTGTCCGTCGTTCGAATGTTTTTCTGCTTCCTCTTTTATATGGGAACATAAACGTAACACCTCGACGATGTTGATTTATTTCAGGGGGATCGTGATAGCTGAGTAGCTTTGCTGGTGGAAGCTTCATTTGGGCTTGCGCGAGAAGTTGTCTCGCTGAGTTTTCCTCGATTTGGTCGGGATTAGTTTTTCCACGGGGACGTGTGCGAAAATAATCCGACCGGTTAATAAATTCAACGCACTGCGAGACAGGATCTCCGGCGTGTTGAAAGCTTGTACAAAATTCACCACAATTTCGATTCTCCCAAGTGTCTTTTCTTTGATTCCGCTTGGGAGAAGTAGCATTTACAGAAACGCGGTGTGTCGGGCAAATAATTGTAAAAGGGAACTACATACCTCTCTTACACCTTTAATACCAAATTCTTAACATACAATTACATTTGCCAACGTACAACCTATCTCCCTCCCGTCTTCGTAATGCAATCGCCCCACAACCAGCCCGTGCATATTCAAGAAATATGTAAAAAGGAAAAGAATAAACCCACCGTCCACGAAACACACGCGCCCGTTCCTCTTTCCATAATGGCTTCCATTTGCCCCGCATACTCCGACACGGATATCGCTGCCACAGCGAATCCAGCCGACGCGCGCATTTCTGTGAAAACGATTACACCTGGAATTAATATGGCGATGGTTCGCCGCCATCTAATGCACCGAACGACCCATGTCGCCGCACGTTCGCCGTACCGTAGTGGAACGTCGACGCAAACGAAGCGACGAACCCGTTCGAACGTTTGTTTTCGAGACCTGTTGCCGGGAAACAAGGTTGAGAGCTAATTGCCAGGTCGAGAACGCGACGAAGAGACGTCATCGGCCGGAACCATCTCTACGGAGGCGTCTATGGCGGTCGAAGCGTACGTTCCACTTCGATCAACTTGATCCGATTCTTTCTTTCTGTTTAAGCAATCTCCCGCGTGGTAACGATGTCACGGCAGGGGGGCAGGTATGGTGGGATGGGATGAAATCATTAGCGATACGTCTAGATGGAACACTTATCAGTTAACGGTCTCGATAGCGGGAGGAAATGAGCATTAATTATTCAGGTTGTTCTCCTTGCGAGCGGAGAACAGCGTCGAAACTGGGAACGGAAGACGGTCGGGTAAGGTATCGTGAATACGACTACGGAGTTTGGGAAGCTAACGCGTCAACGTCCGGTGACATAGAAATATGGTTTTAATATGGAAATAAACAGGCTTTTAGGTAAATGGACATACAGGTAAATATGTTTTGCAATATTACAGGGTGCACCGTCTAATCTAAGGATGTTCGCGATCTTTTTCAGGCATTTCCGATAATCGCGTAAAAAAATGTTAACAAAACAAAAGGAATGGAAGGAAAGTTAATGAGCCTCGTCGTGGCCAGAAGCTGCGATAAGAATATTTTTGAAAAATTTGTTTTTCATTAAACAGTGAAGGACACTTTGCTTTTCGCAAATGGCACTATCTATTTTGTACTTACTACTACCTATAATGATCTTCACATAGAGCGGAGTTGTGTATCGTAGTTTGTAAAATAGGAATGTAATATAAATTGCCATGGATTTAACTTATTTCGTTTCTGTTTAATAAACTTATAACTTTGACATGCCTAATGTTGCTTAGCACATGTAATTCGGTTGAAATAAAACAAATTTCCGTATCAACTTCACTAACCACTGAGCTAGAATTTCTAAACTCAAGGTCATGCGAAGGTCATAGTGTAATAGGTCGCTGAATTCATCATGGCGCCAGCTACAGCACCATTAAGTCAAAAATACGTGGCACCATTTGCAAAACACGATGTGTCCCTGACTTTTTATCGAAGAAGAACATTTTTGAAAATTTCCTTTGTTGCAGTTTACAGCCACGACGAGGCAGACTAACTTTTGTTTCAAACATATTTTTGCGGGATTATTATAGATGCCTAAAAAATGATGGCTACCATTAGACTGTACACCCTGTATACGCCAAAGATGATATGCCTTATCGTACAGACTAATACTGCGTGTTCTGATCAAAGCAAAAGATAACAGTAAATTTCAGTCTCGTTCTTTTCGTTTGGAAGTGTTCTTGAAATTTTTGCCTGCAAAGTACTTACATACAAATATGTCAGACTAAAAATGGCCTCCATTCCTCATTACAATCATTGGAGTTTCATATCGGGACAACGTTAGCTTTCCTTATACATAGTCGTTAGTTATTCCATTGCTGAATTACTGACCTAAACTCTTCTATCCAAAAGTCTGAAACTAATAATTATTCTAATGTAGCTTCTCAGCCTTCAGAACTTGTGATATATGTTTAAACACGATTTACACCTACTGTAGAGTATGAAACGATGAACATATTGCACAACTGGAATAGCACAATTCGCCGCTAAATCGTTGCAGTTGCGGGTCCGCAAAATTTTATTCAAAAATAATTCAACAACGATTTGCTTGATGCTATTCGTAAAAGCGAGGGACGATGGAATCGTGGGCATATTCGAGGCGCTACGGTGCTCGAATCGTTCCACGAAACTGATAGAATCCATCGTTTTTCACGGTTCTAGGTGCTCGTAAAAGTCGTTTTACAGTTTTTCCCAGGACTTTCGTCGAACAAACCCTTCGTACCTTTTACGACCATCCCATTATCGTGGAATCTTGTACATGTTCGAACAATCGCTCCGAAGGAGTTCCACGGTGTCGCGAGTAGTATCGTGTTGTTACACACAGTGTAAGTACTTTAGTAACACGTGTATCAAACGCGATGTAATTCACTTGAATTCGTAGCAAATGCACCGTTAATCCGGTACTTTGTCCTCGCGATATCGTTTTACCGATCGTTTCACTTTATCTAATCTCGTTGTGGCAAAATTTTTCGCGGCTCTGCGAATTCGAACACAATCGGCTGCTGCAATTAAACCCTTGCTTTGTGACAGCGGGTGACATGCTTGTTATAAGTTACGTATGGGAAAATTAAAAAACACGGGTGTAATTCGTGACGCAGGATAAGATTGAAGTGGAGAAAATGTTTGTGCGATTATGCAGTGACTTGTCGGCATCACTGACTATTCAACCTCCTCAACGATAAAACAATTCACAACGTTCCGAAAGTTTTGTAACTCAAAGGTGTTCAACTCCACCGTTTTAACAAATTTTCAATACAAACTGCAAAGCATAACAGTCAAACGGAGCGCCCATGTCTGCCACCAATCGCACCCCACTATATTTATCATATGTAAGACAATTTATTTATTAATTGACTTTAATAAAAGCAACAAAATCATCGCCATCGTTGCAATTTTACTACAAAACACGAGCGTTCACCTATTACTCAACGAATGGAAAAACCTTCCCACGTTCCAGAGATGTTCTATCTTTTTATCAGTCGCCTCAATTTCCACTATTGCCTCACAGCTATTCATACGTATTCATATACAAACTAAAATTCTCCAGGCTACCATTAAACTTCCATCTCTGTTCCAGTTCCATCTCGAAATGGTCAATACGTTTCGCCTCTTTTCCCAAGCTTCCCTACGCCTCCCCTGTCCACGAATTCCTTGGAGCGGAGTGCAGGTTAACGCGACGGGGTCTCCTCGCCGTTCGTTAAGAACGCCGAGACAATGGGGTTCGACACAATTAGCCTAGGGACCGCTAACGAGCGGCGTCGTACATCGTCGCGTCGGCCGATTCACGGAACGTAAAACGCGGAAACGAAACGTGCACACCCATTGCACGTAGCTGTGCTCGCGTCGGATGTAAATTACAGTGATTAAGGTTCGTACGGTTAACGAGCCTCAAAGAGAATTCACGATCGGCTCTGCCTAATATCATCCGTTTTACTCGCCCCTACGCCATTCTTATTTATGTGGGTCCGACGTCTCTCGTACCCTTGATTGCGAGATCGCGCGTAAATTCTGTTAATTGCAGACGTTCAATGCTCAGCGACCACAGTGGCGGGTCGCTCTCACCCCCTTTTTTTATTGGACTTGCAATCAGGTGGCAATATATAAATGCGTCGCGAGCGATCAAATTGTTATTGCCGAACGGATGGAAAAATTGCGTGCCTTGGGTTTGCAGTGTTATTGGGATCTCGGTTATAAGTAGTACAGTAATGCACCCCTTTCCTTCGCTCTTGGAATGCACGGAATGACTGATTTCAATACATGCACGGGATGGTATTTGTGAAAGTAGGACGAAATTTTGGTTTTTTAATTGTCATCCACAGGGATTTCAATGGCAACGATGTTTTTGAAAGGGTGCTATATTGTTTTATTATCGTCAGTTTGTTACATGTTTCAGGTATATGTCTAAACAGTAATTTATTGGATATTTGTAATGAATATCCAAAAGTAACAGTATTTTGTTTCATTAGTGTACAGTAACTCGAATATTTGTGGCAAGTTATTAATTTCTGCTGATGTTGATCATTGCTGATTATTGTTTTTATCGATTACTATTTATTTTAACATTACACATTACCGTGCGATTCGATAAACGATCAACGACGTTTCATTGAAAACGGAAAAATCATATTTTCCTTGCGCTGCAATTACGCCGCTTCTGGAAATAAACGAGGCTTGGCAGTGGTGCGGCGTAATTGCTCGACGAACATGGATTGATGCGTGTAATTAATGCAGTCACGACACACATAAAAGTAAAACGGCGGGATTGTCAAGGAGATCATCCGGAGAAACTGTCACGTCTCGAGTTGAAATTACGATGAAACGAATGGTATAAAGTCGGCCTGCTTCAAGATCAAGAGGATAATGGCAGCAAAAACATTGTGGAACTGGATGTCTTCGATGCACTGGATTAATCTTCTGCGGTTCAGAGCTGAGATCGCATTCTAGAGCTCGTAGAGTTTCTTTTCCTTCCCCTTTATCCTTTATGACTAGACACTCTCCAATGAATTTGCTTCATCATTTTTCGCCGTATTATTATATTCGCTCTCCTTTCAAAGCCCTCCCATAGATTCCATTGAATTAAATACTTTTAATAATACACGCGCTCTTTCCGCGAATTGCCTATGCGCAAATGGGAGTCAATTCGATATGCAGAAAGAATTCGTGCGGTAAAGACGAAACGTTGGATAGAGTTTTATGGTGAATAAAATTATGGCGAATATGTGAGGTGATATACTGAAGCAAAAACATGAGACTAGTAAACTGGAATTAAACGGAATTCAACGGGACAATTTACTTAATTAAGGCTTTGCAAATTATTGCAAAAATTGATACGTTAGGGATAATAAATATTGATTTAGAAAAATAGTTGTATTACGTAGCGCGTGATTCTCAAAATAGGGAAATGGTAGATATTGATGAATAACGAGATGCAAAACGCAGCTGCGTTTCCCTGTCTGTTGTTCTTCGAGCCGGAAACTATAAATAAGCAGTTTAACCGCGAAAGCATCAAAGTGACAAGCCACGGAAGAGAAAATGTATTGCGCAATACAACGTCGAAGTGCATACAGGAAAATTATTAACCGATGCTTACCGTCCTTGCGTGTACGCGGCAGATAAGGAAATAAGGCAATTATCATAACAGTGAGAGTACATAGTAAGACCGTTGAAGCGAACGTGCAAGGTTTTCGTAATAATGACATAACGAATCAAATGACTGCTCCAGATTTCAGCACGAAGTCCGTGAGTCAGATTCTCTCGTGAGATTTCTCCTCGAAGAATACATTTTGATGAGAAACGGATGCAAAACAGGAGGGACATGCGAAAGGAAGCACAGAAATTGTTATTCATAAGTAAAACATTTCCATGGACAATTCAGACGTGGTATTTTAAACTCTATTGAAACGTTTGGAATTCGACGTGGTAAATAAATAGTTGTTTCACGATGAATTTAAATGAATATTTAAATAACATTCCTTTCCTCGCGAGGATCTTCTACTATTCCAATGTGGCACACGGTTGCAGAAAAGTTTATATTTATTATTAGAAATAATTCTAATAGCGTGGTTGTATCAAGAAATATTTCTAATACTATGATATTGGATGTAGTGTGTTAAATGAAATAACTGTTATTCTATTAACACTTATAACTACGAATGCGCATCGTTCCATTTTACAACCCAGGCCATTTTGACTAGCCAAGTACAGGCCCATCTGGTACTCTTACCATCTCTGTTACTAAGACGTTTCCGAGAACGTTGAGTCAATTTCGTCTAGCATAATATATTTTATTTACCATCACCAGTAATTATCCAACGAATGATGACTAAAAATAATGTCCGATACCAGCACCACCCATTTTCGTCGCAGATAAATCATATTTTCTATCACTGTGGCTATCCAGCTTTCGCAGTCTATCGAAGGAACGGGATCCGAATTGTTTCAAACGGTGTGCGGCGAATTGCCGTCGACGAGCAAAATGGTTCTGTTTGACGAACAACAAAACGAAACGACCGTGCGCTGCGTAACTGTGCAAAATTTTTGCCGAGATACAGCAGCGAATCCTCTCCACATTCCTGGCACACATTGCCAGGAATTGATCGCGTGCCACGAAGCGTGAGCCGGGATACGTCCGTGCTTCTCGATAGGATCTCGAGGCCTCTCGATCACGACCTAGATATTCAGTGTTTATAATGTTCAGCCCGCGAAAGTTGTTCAACGACTCCTTCGAATATTTTTTTTTCTTTCGCCCCAACGCTTCCTCTTCGAGTGCGATACATAAGTCAAACTGTTTCTCGTTGCATCCGAGGGGCTCGAGCGAAAGGTTCCTTGAATATCGTGTCAGTAGGCGGAAGTAAATGTTCGATTATGGTTAAATGAATATTGGATCGATTAACTGTACAGAAGAAGCAGTATATCTAGAAACGATATTTATAGAATTTGTAAATGATCATTTAAGATAATTTTAAATAACTTGTTTCTTGATCGAGTGAAGTCTTGCTGTAATTGATCTGCGCTAGTTTAGTTACTTCTATCAACGCGACATAGTTTGCATAGACTTTTAAATTTGAACACGATGCATATCAGTAGCCAGCTTGATACTAACTTTATTTGTGTAGTAATTATTATAAACATTGCAATGATAAGTTTAAATGAATTATATTCGGCTTTTTTATTTATTTATTTAGGCTTTGAAAGTTATTGAAAATAACTTTAATGAATAATCTTAGCATGTAGGATTTCTTTTATTTCTCTAATTTCCTCTTTACGAATTCCATAAAAGAAAAGGAAGAACACAATTTTCCAAGCAGCTTTTACTTTAAACACGTTGATGTCTCTTATAAATTTAATGACACGAAGTTCATTCGAATAACGATCTGCTTTTACATCGTTATTATTAAAAAAAAAAAGGAATTTCACGAGCTGGATTCTCGTAATAATCGTTCGAGGCAGCCTGGTCATTCGATTTCTACCATTAATCACTCACATCTCTCGCAGAAAAATAACACTCTGATATAGAGTATAATAAGGAAGAGGAAACAAAAAACAAATACAATTTATTAAAGTAACTCAGTACATTATTTTAAAACAGTTCAAAATTTATTCCAACACAATTCTAGGACAATAAACGACGAAGAAAAACAAAACAGTATCCTTTCCCCGATTTCTAACAGATTAACCAACATTTTCTTCTAACAATTAATCCTCCATCTCTTAAAAGAATAATTTCAAACGTTTTATTAAATCAATCGACACCGTCGTCGAGTTGCAGATCGCCAATAATTACTCGCGTCCCGCTACAAATAACGAAACTGAAAAACTGAAAAGAAATAAAATATATAAAAAAACTTATTAAAAACCACGCTTATATTAAAATGCACTAAAAAGGAGAAAATAATATAATAATGAAGAATGTTTAGCAGTACAAAGATAGTTTATTCAGAACCATATTACAAAATAAAGATACTTGCTCGCACTGCGCTTGATTAGAGACACATTCAGAACGCTTATACATATATTCGGAAGTAATACATATGTCCATCGCTCACAGATGTCGTGAACGTCTCTCAAATAATTTAATATAAACTTAAATAAAATCATGACATTAGTGACTATGAATAAAAGCGTGGAGTGACCACGATGATTACGTCAATATAGTTTAGCATTCCACGCTTTTATTCATAGTCACTAATGTCATGATTTTATTTAAATTTATATTAAATTATTATATTATTTTCTCCTTTTTAGTGCATTTTAATATAAGCGTGGTTTTTAATTATTTTATTTTGTACTTCTCAGTCTTCTTGTAATCGATTGTAATTACCGAGCAGCCAAGAGGCAAAACAAAATCCAGCGTATCGGTGAAACAACACTAATGCAACGATGAAACTTTTTTATTTTTTTTATATCAAACTTTATCCAACAGTTTTGTGACATTTTTCATAACACCAAACACGATATATATAATTTGGACCATATTTATTGTTCACAATGCATTATACACCCCTTATTAAATAATGTAAATATGATCCAAATTATATCGTGTTTGGTGTCATTTTAATCAGAAAAATGTCAGCTATGCTATGTAAAAGTTTCATAAGGAGAGGATGAGAAATAGCAAAGTTTCGTCGTTGAATTAGCATTAGCTCACCGATATACCCGAGCCCTGATATCGTTACACTGATCGGCAGCTGCGTAGCGATGTGTATTTGTTTGGAAAAAGCAGTGTCGCTCAACGAGCAGTGCCGTTACAGCTTTGGCATTTTTATTTGGTTTATTATTGTCATTCTTGGCCCCCGAGTATGGCAGCAAGTATTGTCATCGGAAACAAGTGCGTATACAAAATTTCAGCAAGATTGGACTATGGGAAGTGGTTTAAAATTCAATTACAAGATTTAACGCATACAACATCGATGCAAGCTAATATAAGCCTGGTAATAATAATAATATAAAAAGAAGAAAAAGCTCGAGTATCAACCGAAAACATCTCGTCCGCCATTGCCTCTTCTGATCACTGTTACTTTCCTTCGAACCTTCTCGATCAGAGCAGAGATGGATCATTTCACGTACGTTCCCGTTGAGTGGAAAGCCGGAAGTCGAGGTCACCTGGCGGCATCCTGGCGCGCCGCGTCCACTTCTGGCGGAGATGAAAGTTTCTGCAGTCGTGGTGCCGGTCGTCTCGAGCAATTAGAGCACAAGATCGGCCGGAGAGGAGCGTTGCAGCAACCGCGTTCCCCGAGCGAACGGCTCGCTTTCTCAAGTTCTGGGTCACCGGGTCTCCTGTTCGCCGACTCGGGCCAAAACAGGACGAAGAGGTCGACAGTCCGGTCTTCTAAGTTCGACACCACGTGAATCGAACCGATCGACCAGCATGCTCCTCGGTTTTCCCCATTTCGCGTCTTCCATTTGACCGAATGACATGATTCCACTGTCCATGCTTCGACTAGTGCCCACAGGCAACTTGAATTCACTGAGAATGTGAAATACTTGTTGGCTGTTAATTGCGAAAACCTTCGCTAGCTTTCTACTGAAAATCTATTAGTGCGCGCGGATTGAAGTGGTTCTTGAAATGTAGCTTTTTAGTTGTTACTGGAGCATCTTAATATTCGTCTGTGCTGAGGCACGATGTTCCCGATTTCTCGATATTTTTCGTTTCACGGAAAACCAGAAATCAGATTATATGTTTCAAGAATTTTCGAGAAATTACAACTGGAAATTCGTTATAATCATTTTCTCGCACTCAAGTTTCTCGAGAAGTATCGTAATTTCTAATAGAAGGAAACTTTTCTTCAATTTAAAACGCTAGTTCCTGGAATTTGTAATGCTGAATTTGTGATCTATTTTATGCAATTTAATCATTATTGCAATCTGCTTATATGCTATTTGGCACAGATATAGGTTTACTAGGTTATTATATCGTGTTTATCAAGTTCTTATTACTATGCAATTAGGTGTACGTGGTATTCTGTAAACGCATTGACTGTGATTCATCGTTTGTCATGGTACAATTGCAGCACTCTGTACTTGGCAACTTGTTCTGCGTCTCCCGATGCTTACAAGAGAAACGTCTCACGTTTATTGAAGCACATTAGTTTCTCGTTAATTTCCATATAAACTGATCCGACGGTGAAGCGATCTAGTTAATGGAAATTAATGATTGATTGCTGTTTCTGGTTTGCGTGTCACTTTAAGAGAATACTTTCGTAAACAACTATTATGCAATAACATTTATTGTGTACATTGTGAACATATATATTCGAACTTTCTACAATTTCGAAAGTAAAAATATCAAGGCACGTGGAATGTAAAACCGAAAGTGAAGCACAATGTAAATTTGCTCTTGAAATGTCAATAATTTTGCCGCTGGGAACGAGACAACTAGGGATCTAACTTAAACATTCAAGCAAATGCGACGAGAGTATATTATGAGAATGCTTCTGCATTATCGGCGACAGGCTTCCTCGACGCGTGTTTGAAATCTCTCTAAAATAAATAAAAACCGTGAACAACGTTGTTTCCACATAGGTTTCTTCGTGTTAGATGTTTAATTTTCGAACAGACATCAAATGAAACGAGACTAAATAAGTACATTATCGACGTAACAAAAATTCCCCTAAATTATACAAATCTCGTCTTATCAAAATTAAATAAGACTTCGACATTCCATAAGAACAGAAGCAAATATGCCAGAATATTATTTCAATCACGTGTAACGATTGCAGCCTGTTATTCCAAATCCAACACCACTATATCAATACTATTTTACAGTATTATTTCTCGTACCTGTATAATCAACGTTAAGCTTAATCAACAATTCGTAACGCCACTGCTGTTACTGTCGACAGGAAAATCCAAATAATACACAAATGTATCAATGCTCGAATATCGCACAGAAACGAATAGAACAGAAGACTTCGAACGCCACGAAGAAAGAGAACTGCAAAACGGAGCAAAATTCGATGCGTCTCTTTTTTTTCCCCTACGAACGAAGACGCTTCCGATCGGTGGTTCGTCAGCGGTTGCCGACACGAAGAAGAGGAAACGCGTCGTAAAACGTGATTGCCAGCTGTATGGCCAGGTATTGTTAACGCCCTGGCGATTATCTCTTGGCTGCTCGCTCGAACGATTGCCGTACCTCCTTTCTCCCTCGACCGGAACAATAAGCGTTTCCTCTTTTTCGATTTCTACCCCCTTTGAGTTCGCGCACACCCGCACACAGGCACTTCCGTCGATTTTATGGAAATCCACGTGCGCACTGCACGCCTCCAGCCACACCCGATTAGCATTGAACGGGCACAATAGGAATGGCGGTGATTATTTGGCGTTACCTTGTTTGCAATTCGTTCTTCTCAATCGACAGGCCGCGACGATTAAATTGTTTAATTCCTCCCGCTACGATCGTGAGATCCGTTGCAAATTACACACGTTGACGGAATTGTAGGGGACGCTTGGATCTGTGAAATCGACGTTCGATTGGGCATCAGTGAAGATTCGAGCAAGAAGCATTCGGTAAACAGGCTTTCGGTGTTTTGTGTTAAGTTGTCGCGTATGAAACTTTCCATTTTATTTTCAATATTTCTTATCTTGGAGAGTTTTATGTTGTGGATCGTTTCAATGGATCGTTTGCGTCGGACCCTTCACTTAGAAATTGAAAAACTCTAAGTAACAAAAGCAACAATGTGCCTGCGCACGTCGTGGCTGCTTTATTGATCACTTAATGCCACGTCTGACCATTGCTATCTTATTCTACTAAGGTTCATTGCTCGTATACACATGGTGGCCGACCTCTGGCATCGATCGGTGCTTAGGTTCGACCTTAATCGTGACAGGAAGTTTCGTGACCGATACAGATACGGATTCAGCCTCGAGATACGATCGTTGCATGCTCCATGCACGACGCGTTGCGCCGCGGCGTGGGCGTCGAACGTTCCTCCACGTCATTCATGACCGAGGGCTTGGGCAGCGAGGATGAAAAAATCACGAGTACACGTACTGATCGCTTGATTATTCATCATCACGATCGGAATAACGTTCACGTAATCTACCGTAGCCATTCCATCGACTATCTTCATTGGAAGACAGAAGGGCGGACGGAATGCGATTCTGAGAATAGTAGCCAATCGTGAGAAGCTCGGGTGCAATCGACGGGAAAGTCATTGGGCCTCGATGTTGATCGAGGATAATTGTGGAGTTCAGATGATAAATGGTATAAGTTCTGAGGAAGAAATGAAAGACTATTTTTCCAGTGCAAATAGTGCTGAACGATACGACGGTAATAGCAATGCCATGACAATGGTAACGATGTACCCCTGAATTTACAAAGTTAGCAACATAAAGCAGGGAAATGAAATAAAACCGAAATGATAGTACTGAAAATTGTTCACTTTCGGCTCCACAATTGTTTTCATGCATATGCTGATCATTGAGAAACGTGAAATTCGGACTGGTGGCAGAGATTTCTATAAATTGTTCCCACATTAATTATTTACATGACTTGTCGCAACATTCTTCAATAAGGGTTTCTGAAAAAGTGTTGGGGAAACATAGAAAATTGATTTATGAATGTTATTGTAGAAGTTATTTTTGGTAAAGCTCACGTAGATTGGAATAGAGAGCAGGTAGGGTAATAAGATTTCAGGTTACTTCGATTAAACACTAACTTTATTATATATAAGACGTCGACACGGGACAACTCTCACACGATGCTCGCAATACTCTCAATTCAACACTCTCTGCTCACGATCCGTCTCTCTCAAACTGTTCAAACTATTCTGCTCTATTCTCAATCAGCTCTCTTCTAACTCTCCCTTAACTCTTCCTTGCACTCGCATCATTCACTCTACATATTCTTTCACTCTTATTGTTAGTTACTCTCTCATTCTATTCCTCATTTGCTCTCACTCATTTAGGATACACGCTGCAGACGCTGCTGTCCCCTCCGTTCACACGATCTTCTCAAGTACTCAGCTCCAAATACGTATCTTTCACACCTCGGAGTCATTCTGAACAGTCACGCAATATTTCCAATCCCACAATATTAACAATTCGGAAATACTATTATAAAAGCGTCGATGTCTGAACGCCTCCCGTGAATAATTACAAGGAAACCCATTACAGTTATCAACAGGATATCAAAAAGCGTCGACTAATCGTGGAATTTGATAGGATAGCTTTCACACGACAATCCGTGACCAATTGAATCCCAGGACTTCTAAGGATCTGTTTTAATCGATCTGTTCTGATCTCGGCGCGTTGCATCACGGAAGGACGCGGAGCATCTCACGGTCGTGCACGCCGGTCTGGTCACGAATTGGTCTAATCTACTGGAATCGCTAAAAGTTCTAGATATCGAGCTATCTACCAGAAACCGATGTCGGCACTTGCTACTTAATTTACGAGCGTCGTGTAGATAAAATATTGAGTAGCAGTTCGTGCAGTGTGTGCGATATCCAAAGAAGAAGGTGGTCAGCTACCCGAGGAATTAAATATCTTCTCGCACAACGGCGAACAGAATGAAACTATAATATAATAGTTTGCTAGCTTTGTTTTATAAGAAGATTTGTTAGATAAACTTATAATCCTTGAAGAAACGTTCTGATTTCCCAAGTGAAATATTTTTACCGCACAAATTGTTAGGAACTCTTTTCAATTGTTGGGTAGTTTATGGAGAAGCAATTGCGGGGAAATTAAAAATGGAGAATGAAATCTGTTAAATTATAGAAAATGGAATATATAAAGGAAGGAAATTATTTTATATGAATTATTTTCGAATATTTGTTCTTTCAAATGAATTATAATTAACCTCATTCTCCTAGAAAAGTTACAGTAAAGCAACAACTTGACGTTACAAATGGATCGTCCAAATCGTACAATTTATTTGAAAGCATTGTAATGATGCGTTTAAGTAAACTACAGAAATAAACGTAAAATGTTTACAAAATGTCTACTGTAGAAACTGGCCTGGTAAAATTATAATTAGCAAGGAAAGCTATGACGCTGACTTCAATTAAACCTGTGAAAGGAGAAATTAATATAAATGCGTTATTGCTAGAAGACTTTTTGCAACCAGGAAAGAATAATTTCTCGTTTGGTGAACTATTAAAGAGTGGTAATTACGCTTCCCATCTTTTTGCGCGGTCAAAGTGTGTTACATAAAACAGATCCCGTGGAAAGGTTAATTGACTGTAGCCGCGAGGGTTGCAAGGTTAAACAGGAAATTGTTTATACGTTCCCCACGTCCTGCGATCGCATTTCAGTAGTGCACCACGCGATGCAATTATTCAGTGTAATTGCTTGTAAACTGCTGTGTTCAAAATTGTTTAACTCATCACGAAATCGTGGAGCATCTATGTGCTTGTATTCGATTCGCAATACCAAATTAGATATGGGAAAGTCAAATTAGAGAGAAGCAAAATTGTGAAACTCTAATACAATTTCATGTATAATTAATAACTGTATTTCCTGCTAAATACATGCCAATTATAACAACACAGTCAATGAGTCTTCTTAAATACTAAACTGTTTATTACACTTACAAGTTTATTAATATTAACAGAATTATTACAGTTACGGCAAATATTGCCGACCGTTTCAAACTGTATAAAAGCTAATTTTTCATCCATAAGTTTCATTTAACTCATTGGTAATTTGAAATTTAAATAAAATCACTCAGACTTGTGCATTGTAGATTACGGAAATCGTCATAAATTTCTATTTAACATTCATTGCCGAAATCTAAACAGACGAAATGTGTAACTCACAGATTCACTTAGCATCGAACTAGTAGAGTACTTCGATGAACACGTAAATGCAATCACCAGAATGATATGATGGAACGTGTTTCGCAACACACGCAAAATTCATACAGAAACGCATTGTACACAATATAATACTATATCTGTACAGGAGAAAGTGTTAATTTTCATTCATCGTTGGAGATTGACTTAACGAAGGTGAAAGCAGATGAAAAGGTTTTCCCGTGTGCCTCTCTTTGCAGAAAGACTGCTCGACCTTTAATTAAATCATAAAGCAGTTCGAGTTTCCTTAACGATGCGCGCCGTTCAACTCAAGATTTCGCCTTTCATGCAATTCAATTTTCTTAATTACTTTTTAACAATGATCAAGAGGCCGTTATATATCTTCGCAGGTTCGATTCGTTCCGTCAGTCGATCCAGGTGATCTAAAAGCATACTTTCCAACACGATACGCGCAATCCTCGTGATCGTGATTGCACATTTCAAACGGGGCAGTTCATTTCGTGTATCTTAGTTCATTATTTATGAATCTGTACATAACGGTATAACTGCAGGATTTAAAAAATACATTTGCGTTTAAAATATGAATCTTAGTAAGTTCTCTGTTAGACTGCTGCCTGAGTCACGTGTTTATTCCTACTCATTTATTTGTACAGACGAGCCATGTAAGTTGGCGAAAGTAAAACTATCAATGTGCATACAATAAAGACACTTATTATACCTTTTAATAAACTTCAAATAAGCCGCACGTAAAATAAAAAAGGCAGACGCATTAGGAATGCTTTAACATTGTTGTTAAACTTTTTATTATAAGAATAAATTTATATAATTTATTTATGGAAATTGTTCCCATGGAATATGATAGGTATCAAATAACTAATTCCTTTCTCTGAATGTATTTTTAATTCATTCCTCACCTTTGGTTACTGTTCGTGAATAATCATCGACAGTATACTCACTGATTACGTATGAATTCAAAAGTGAACGGTATTAAAATTCAGAAATTATTTTCAATTAATTTTAAAACCAACTAATAGTTTATGACGAGCAGATCCCAGAGGGTTAATGCAAAAAAATATGCAAAATGCGACTCGCCTCACGATCGATGAACAACGTTTAATATCATACGATCCATGCAGCATTCAGAATACTCAACAGTCAACATTATTAAGCACATTGTGGTCAGTTTTGACGGATGATGTTCTGAGTATTTTGATGTTCGATTTTGATCTCTTCTTTTTCGTTTCACCACGTTGGCTGTGTAAATCAGACTAACTGATCAGGATTATCGATCGTATAAGACCTGCCTTGCGGGTAGGAATCGCAACAACGTTACAACTCCATCGTGGCAATTAACGGAATCGAATTAACCGTTGGTTGAAAATTGCCTGTGGCGGAAACATATGAAGCACGATAAAGGTATACTTGTGTTACGTGGGATCGATGAAACGAACGACGATAAACAATGGAGAATCGCGAATACAGTTGTGAGATACGAATGTGTAGATCGCGATAAAATCTTGAATAAGGCCGCCATGTTTCATTGAAATCGGCACTTCCTATTTTTGCTGGAAGTGCATCTCGTGTTGGAACTTGTAGTGGATATTCCGCAGGATTAACTTGAATTTAATGTGGAATTTAATGTAATTTAATGTGCACATTAATTGGCTGCATTGAAATTATTATCAAGACGTACCTTATATGTACAGTGCACATGTATGATATACATATGAAGGTGTGGTGTGGAGTATTATAAAGATGAACGTAGCAAAACCATTAAGCAATGATATTAATGATAACTCGATGAAGGTGAAATCGATACTCTCTATTTATATATTGTAGAAAATATGTCGTATTACAATTTTGTTTAATTGTGAACTTTAAAAGTGTTACAAAATACATTTTGCTATTTAAGAATAGATAATACTAGAGGAAATAATTATTTTGTTTCGATTTAGATAATTCATTCGAGACAAAGTGTTCACTATTATCATAACTATCGCCTCAAAAGCTACTTCTATAGTTCATTAGTCAGATTTTTATTTGATTCAAGAAAATCCAGGCTTAAAGATACATTTTAACTTACCTACTTATTACATTGTATCAATCTTGATTCTTATTAAATATTATAATCTTCATAAACATTATACTACTATTGACAATACATCTTACTGTATTATTAATTTATTTCATTGCTAAGAGAAACGTACAGATGACATTCGAACGATCTTTTGAAAAATGTATAAGCTCTGTTCATCCTACTATATTATTTATCGTCTTATCTTATACCATCTTGAAATCCAGCACAGTCAAATACCCATAAATCTGACTCTGGATCAATTGATTTAACCCACTTCTGCATTACAACGTGTTTGTACACTTAACGTGTACACTTATCTGCAGAGCCGTTCCTGACGGGGGTGCAAAAGGTGCCCACAAAATTTTGACTAATATTAAATGAATAGGGGCGGCGGTATTGTTTTTGCACCTGGGCGGCCAACCACCAAGGAACGGCCCTGCTTATCTGGAAGTAATGTTCCCGCTAAACGATTATTGCGAGCAATTGAAACGATACAAAGAGTTTCAATTTACGAGCGAGTTCCCCTGAAGCAATCGTTCCACAGGTAGCGAGCAATAAGGCTGAAGAAATGTATCCTCGAGGATCGAGACGCGATAGAGACATTATAAGCCGTACACGTGCATATAACTTTATTACAGTGCATGTCTCCCCGAGACTGTTCGACACAACAATGGCGATTAGGTGCAATGCTTGTTGAACTTGCGCTCAATAAGTTTTATTTTAACATAACGCGTTTAAAGAAAGACAGGCCAGTTTGCGCTATCAATTTGTAATTGATCGTAGGATAGAAGTGTTTGACAGCATTTCGTCGAATCAAATTCATTTGAAAACTATATTTGAACTTTGAGATTGATGAGAAGATGCGAATACTTGATCGCAAATGTAGGTGGAGATATCTATGTTATAATAAAACGGTGTGTGTATTTAAAAATTAGTATCTGTCAATACTTTCGTTAATTTATTTTTTATATAGTTTTTTCGAGAATATTTTTCTGTTGTGCGGGTATTTGATAATTAGCGTAAGTTCAGCTGGATACTTAAGTATTAAAGTGAGTAATACGAATAAATATTTGTTTTAAGAATAATGAAATACCTCGACGTGTGAGTTTTTTTTTTATGGATCGAAAGAGGGAAATTATTCTTGTATCGAAAATACCTATTCGATGATTTCAGAACTTTTATACTTTCATGGATTGTCGTCTCATTATAATGTAAAGAAGTGCCGCCCACGCATACGATTCATCGAAAGTGCGCTACCCACTTTCTCTTTTGAAACAGAAATTTATTACCCCCTTTTTTTATCTTTAGCAAGCTTAATCATCCTGACAACCAGGAATCTGCTTACATCGTCGCCATTACCACGCATTATTTCCGTAAAAGGCACACTTTCGATACGGATTCATAAAAATTAATTTAGCTAACAATAAACGTGAGTTTAATTCGGTGCATGTACACAAACACTGAAGTGTACTTTCAAAAGAGGAATAAAACGTCAGGCTTTTATTTCTCTTAAAGATGAAACATGAAACTCAAATTCGAAACGTTTTTAGATTATTCTTTAACGTTTATCAAATTAAGGAGTAAATACTTTCATATTTCAAAGATTCTAGGTGCATCGCGCGCGCCGTAAATTTAATATCGAAACTCACATAATGAAGAATTACTTCCGGCAATTTATATATGCTCGTATCATTTTAATCGCGTGCTATTCAAATAACTAAGTGATTGGAAGACTTCGAAGGGTACCACTCTCTGAACACCTTTCCCACGAATGAAAGTACAAAACGAGCATCACGATTTTTAATGACATGGAATCCTGTGAACTGTACGATCTTCAGCTGATGCAACGATTTCTTTAACAGGAGAAAGGTCTGATTATAAATATCAACGAGGACCAAATTCTTCCTGGTGAATGTTCGTGAATTATTTCCTTTCCGCGTTTTATGTAATTGTCCATTTGACATACTTATTTTTCAAGTTAAGGGTTTGCATAACTGTAGTGCATACTTTCATTTATATGCATTATTTTTTATCTCTTTATATCGTTAATTCCCCATTTCTTGGTCCTATTTTTCTTCTTCTTCCGTTAATAGAAATTTAAATGTAAATATAAACAACACACAACAACCTTTCCGTATATGCACAAATTATTCTAAAATCATTGCACCCATTTAGCAAACGAATATTACTATTATTATTATCCATTCCATTATTATTATTGTTGTTGTTGTTTTTGGTATATCGAACGACGGACGTAACCTTGGTATCTAACATTCTAACATTCTATGAACATGACTCACTGAACCTCATGAATATATTAAGCTTCCAGTGACGTTACATGGAAGTTAGTGAAATATATTCAGTTATGCACATGAAAGTGATTTCTATAAACTATCGCGATTATGATAGACTATAAATAATCTCTTAAGTCATTCATACCTTGTTCTCGTTCGAACTGAACGATAAAACATGACTCGTTCATCGACTAATTACAAGAGTTGCGACGGAGTTATAAATAGTTGTCGAAACACTTGTTTTCGCAAAGGACATGGAAACAATGACTTAAAATGAGAGAAGAAATAAATACAGTTCCTTTCCCTATAATAAAAAAAACAGCAAACAGTGGAACTATTAAAAATATTCCATATTGAGCTGCGATTTTATTAAATAGAGATTTCTTATTTTTTCTTAATTTTACAGGTGAACGACACTTTTTCATAAAACTGAAATAATCAAAATTTTTCTTTTTTGATGCTTCTGTACACAATTTTTTTTGACGAGCAGTCTCGTCAACGCGCAATTAATATATGAATTTCTTTATTTTTCGCTCAACGTTTTCATTTTAATAATACTTTTTCTCTGTCTGCATTTTTATTTTCTAGTTTGCATTTACTGTTTTTTTGTGTTTACGAATAGACAAAGATATTAATACTATAGGTAATTCATTTTTTCGGTCTATGTTATCGTTAACTTTTTACTATCTTAATAATTATTGAAATTATGTTTTCTGTTACAGAGGGGGTTCAAACTGATCCTAGTCCAAGTGGAATCGTCCATTATCCAAACAGACATCGTATCTCCCCAGTAAAGGTATGTGGACTGAATAATTCATCTTATATTCGTTACGTTTCTATTCTAATTGAAGACTCGTTGAAACTTAATAAGAAATGAAGACCTATGTTTATAAACATCTTAATATTTCTATATTTATTTATTTCATGTATTTATGTTACGTTTATATTTTACCTATTTTGTATTCATCGCACAATTTATTGCTTATCAGAATAATCGATGATCATTCGTTCTCTTTTATGATTTCACTTTTATGAAGAATGAAGGATATTACATCGATGAGAAATCCTTAATCGAATAACGAGACGAATTTACGTATTTCATATATTCTTCACTACTTCAATAACCATATAACTGATTGTTGTAAATAAGAAAATGAAGTTACTACGAATATTATGCGCATGGAGTAATAGGTGATTAAATTATGCTTAATGAGTTAAACATAACAAGTATTTGTTTCTGTATTCCCTGCATAATACTACTAATTACGCATATTATATCAAATCTTCTATGCGACTTTATTATACATTATTTCATTATTTCCTCCTTATAACTCTGTATGCTTATTACGTGATTATGCAAAGTGGTTTATCTGGCATGAAGTATTCAAATTATTTACAAATTATTCACTGTAAAGAAAAATGAGTGCACGGAAGGCCGCAGACGTTGCAGCTATTACCATTTTATTTATAAATCACTGACAGATCAACATCTACAAATCACTATCACTTTTTCAATTGGACTTTCTTATACGTGTTTCTTCAGTGAAAATTCACATAGAATTAAATTATATTAATATCTCGTGATTGGCAAATATTGTTTAAATTCTAAGTTAGCTAATTTCCAATTAAAAATAAATGACTCGTTTACCGTTCTCATACAATTGCTTCGAAAAACACGACGGTATTACGGACGTCTTCTGTGAAAGTTTTTTCTGCGTCTTATCTTCAATAATATCTATTTTCAAACCTGTTAAAAAAATAATACATTCAGCTTCTGAATAACATACATATTTCATTATTAAATCACACGTCAAACTCAACGAAGGATGCGATGAATTAGCACAAAAGATCTCTACCAAATACAACGTCTCCTTTCCAAGCAGGCTTTGTCCTGATTTTCCTTTCCCTTTAATTTTCCTCAATTATAAGGCTATCATTATTTCGAATAACAAACGCAACACGATCAATTACCATCTGGCCTCACTGCGAGGAGCACGGGAAAAAAACCACAGAAAGACGCAAGGTTAGAATACAAGCTCGATTTAGAAACGGAAGAAGGTTGAAGATGTCCGCGAAAAAAATTTCACCGTCAGGTAGAATTTAATTAACGGTCCGCGTAATGAGGCAAGTGATACTGGAACTAGGACAGTGTTTGTCGAGAAGCATACTGCTAATTGCGGCTTAAAGCACGTAGCTTCTTTTCTACGCAGACAATTAGCGTCTGTAATTATCCGCTTATATCAACGCTATATTTTCAACTCGTTCCAGATAAATTTATTCCACTGAATGCAATTCATCTTCTGTTAAAGAGAAGTGTTGTGGCAAATGGCAATTTTGGATGTGCTCAAAATAAGGGTTACTTTCGCATTGTTATTTTACTTATTTTACATATAATAGCGTAGCGAATGATAAGAAGACTGGCAAAAATGAAACGTGAAAGTAAAAAATGTATGCTATCGATAAATGAATATCGCGTTACTATTAACTTAATGACTTAATATTAACTTAATATTAACTTAACTTAACTTAACTTAACAATATTAAATTGTATTTAACACAATCTACTTCATACTTAATACTATTAAGTATTCATACTTAATTTTAATACTTAGTATTTAATTTTGCAAATAATGTAACGGGCTCAATTAAAATAGCTGTATGTATTGTACAGGGTGGGCGTATAAAATAGGTCAACTGAATATGTAACCGAATATGTAAGTCGAATATGCAATTTTTTTATACATGGAGGCGCAGAGAAGATACAAATGTTGCCCGCGTTTTTTAAATGGAATTATATAGTTTTTTTTATGCGTACATTTTTTTGTTTATCAGCAAGGCAAGCCCGGTATTCAGGTGACCTGTTTCATTTACCCCATCTTATACTTATATCATTTTTTGAAATTGGTTTGCAATACCGAACTGCTTATTACGGGAATATAATTTTGACAGAGACCAAATTAAAAATACAGTCGCCGAAGATATTTAATATCGCTGTTTCATAAAAACTATGCTATTGATTACTAATTAAAATTTTCTTTACTACAAAGTAATCTCTTAATAGATTGATTATTTACGTAGTAGTAATCAAAGAACGATTAAACTTAACATTGGCCAATTATTTGTGCGCACATCTGATTCCAGTTATTTTTATTAGCACTTGATACGAATTTAGAAAAGAGGGGATGTACGATGCATATAAAATCTTCACAACCGAAGAAAAACAACTAGACAAGATTGCCACACTCGAGTTTCTCTAAGTCTCCACTTTCCAGACTCTACTATGCCACATACAGTAACTCACAACTTTGTGCACTTGCAATTGCTGCATAAAACAACTGAAAATGTTTTTCGTCGCAAAGTATGCAGACGCGACAAAAATCATTTTAGTTTCGTTCCTTAAATTTCCAGAGCACCAAGATGGAGCCATCATTTTCAGATTTAAACACAGGCAAACGAATAAAGTCCCCTGTACATACAATCAGTGCGGTGAAAAAAAGCAATCTGAAAATTCCCACAAATTATTGACAAAGCTAACTAACAGCCCACCCCTATAATTAAACGTAATCTATCGTGCAACGAACACTGTGGCTCACATTTCACCCTCCTATCTTCTCGTTCTTCTTCTACAACAAACGTAAATTCTTTTACGTCCGCCGTTCACGTCGCCGATCTTCAACAATTGTAGCATTTCTTCTCGAGCAGAAGAACAGCCGCAACGTCTCACGGCTAACGTTTCATTCGAGCGCGCCGCGATTCGACGCCCAGAAACGCTATTCAACCGCGAAACAATTCTCAGAACAGGGTAGACTGGAATCGGCGTCGTCGCCGTTCCGGTCAGATTCTATCTCGTACGTGTGCACGCGGCAGCTATCGAATAAGCAGCGAGAATTGTCGAAGAGGAGTACGTTGACCGATCAGCCGAGCAGACAGATGGCTGAAGTTCTCTTCAGGAAGTTTATTCCGCGCGAGCGGCGCTCAGTCTAACAGGAATGGCCTGGATTTTCTTGGGAACGGTTCCCCGCAATCGTTCCGTATCAAGATCGTTCAGACATTTATACAGGGTGGAGGCAAATGTTGTAGACCGTTGCAAATGTCGCGCGTACTTTTTAGATTTCCTTTGGAAAACATGTTGCTCACGATAATCGAGGGAGTCTTGAGTAGGTTGTTGTATTCCGCACAGCTTTTATTTATTATATTTAATAAATTACAATAACGCTTAACGGAAACTGGACGAATACTTAGAGCTGCGGCGTGCCGTTGATATTCTCGTAACTATTCGCTGACAAAAGACTACGTCGATGAAGTCCCTAGTCTAAAGGAACTCTGACTTTTTGGACGTGGTTCAGTATGTATATATTGGGGGGAAATGGGAGAGTAGGGGTTATCTAGGACTTAGTTAGTAGGGGATAGGGAAAGGAGTTTAAGGTTCAAGGGTTGAAGATGGTTAGTGGCAAGGGTTGAGGTTGTTATGCATCGCGAGGAGGTTTGGAGTATTTGTCAAACTGTAAATAAATTTCTCGATACGTCACCGTGGCCCTTTTTGATCATTTTATGCTTCGCCCTAAAGGAAAGCTATAACGAACAGAGCGTGCATCGACGAAATGCACATGGCCTGTTTCATCCGTTCCAATACTTCGAATATTCAAACATTTGATCGAGTTTAGAATTATTAATGATTTTTATTGTCGACATAACTTATTCTAGAAAAATACATGCAATCCCTAAATTCAAATGGATCAACGATGCAAGGGTTCGTAGCACTTTACCATTGCCCCAAATTCAATTAACATTGAGGAATCAATTTCGTTATTTTATTCTACTTATTATCAGGTAAACGCTTTTTAGAGATGACTTTAGAGAAGCGTTAAAAAGTGTGTGCACTGACGTTTAGTTAGAATAGTCAGTATAGTACAATATTTGTCCACTTTTAAATAAACAATCCATGCGCCACAAATGTGCACTCAATAAACACCTTTAAATCAAAGAGGCACAAAAATCTTGTTCAACGCTTATCTTTCGACCTACTTAAACGCTTACTCCGTCGCAAGCATCATCTCCAAAAATTAGCACCGCAAAACAGCACGCGAATTCTCTTCAAACTCAATTCCTCGAAAACGTATAAATAACTTCGTCCCTAGAACTAACAAGGAAGGTTAGGCAATCCGAAGACTCAGAAACGTATGAAACTTTGCATACAAGTACAATGTTTCATCCGTAATACAACCCTATTTTCCCTTCGTGCCATAATTCGGTTTGAAGGGGTGAAATCAGCCCTTGAAAAGAATTCAGAAAGTTCCTTTTCGTGAAATATCACCACAACGCTGGGAGATATTAAAAAAAAGTATAAACAAAACTTGCATCGCTTTATTGCGTCTAAAAAAAAATGAAAATAATCATGGACTTTTCAAAAAATTTGTTTACGCTGTATTGTAAACACAATAAAGTGATGCAAGTTTTGTTTAGAATCTTTTTAATTATCTCTCATCGTTCTTGTGATATCTGACGAAAAGGATCATTCTGAATTTGCTTTAAGGGCTGATTTCGCCCCTTGAAACCGAATTATGGCACGAACGGAAAACAGGTTTGCATCACGGGTGACATATTCTACTTGTATGCAAAGTTTCATACATTTCTGAATCTTCGGGTTGCCTGGCCTTCCCCGTAAGTTTTGCGCAAGAATCCACTCGGAACGGGCGCAAATACGATTTGCCCTCGCGTTGCGCCCGCAAATTAATTCGAACTAATTAATGCAAAACTCGCGTTGTTACATTTTCAAACATGATCAAACGTGACCGTGCATTTTCCGCGGCTTCTTCCTCATACCAGCTTTTTATCGTCGAACTTATACGCCGCGGAAAATGACGATACGATCGCGTTTACTCGATGCCAGAGCTAATCTCGAGCAGAGGGTTCACATTAACGAGTGCACGCGAAAAATCTGTACTTGGATTAGCGTGAAACGCACGCGTGGGAATACGAACCACCTGTCGAGATCATCTGAACGCGGCCGGATCATGGAAATACGGCTGCGTCTCGGTGATCTCGTTCACGATCAAACGGAACAAGTGGAGCAGATGATTCGTTCAAGCAAGGAACATTGAAACAGATACCTGCGATGGTGTATTCGAGTCGATCGTTTGTTACAGTCAGGTGAGAACGGTGGCTCTTTTTTTATTTCCGATGGTAGAAATATAAAACTGACCGCCTCTTTGCTCCGATAACTTTCGAGACTGTTCTAACTGGCCGGAAATTGCAATGTTATAGTTTATTAGATGCACGCGACAGAAGTGCGTTTCCTTCCGTCGTTTTTAGGGTGGAAATATTTATGGCGTTATTGTGCGAGTCTTTTTTAGGCAATCGAAGTGCTATGGGAGAAGTGGAATATTGTGTAATATTAGGTGTCACAAATGGAATAATCCAAATATTTGTTGAGCGGTTGAAAGATGTGTTTCAGAATCGATTGATTTTGTCACTCTTTCGTGGTTCGCAGTGTTGATATATAGATAATTTGAAAAACCAGTTGCTTTGGTGAGGAGTTCAAGATAGTCTTGAAAAATAACCAGTTCAATGGAGTCAGAAATGGCAACAAAGTACATATCCGAATAAAAGCAATTCAGAACAAGTAATTTCACTCTAAATTACTTATTCTATGTACCAAAAGCCAGCTCTGCCTGCTGAGAATAATGGAAATAATATTTTTTATTTATCTCGCAAGACTGAAAATTATTGTTAATTAAAAAATCATGTGATTATTGGAATGATAAATTTCAAGATGCCAGAACAGGTTTGTGAAACAATTGAACATTTAATGGGTTAGAAATTATGCGGAACTACCTTGGCTTCGATCGATGGAATCCTTTGATCTTGAATACCTCTGATGATCTCTGGAATTTAGCACAAAGAATACTGATGATTAATATGCAAAGCCTCTTACTTGTCAAAGTGACTAACATTACAGAGCAATAAGCAGAGGAAATTGATAAATTTATATAAAATACATTGTGTCCTAAATATTTTATATGTAATTTATATATATAATTTAGGATGTATTATTACAGACGTAGCTTTAACATTATTGACAAGAGTTTTCTAATTTAATTTAGCGTATGAAGTTCATTCATATTGGCTTCCAAAGTGAATTATTTGTTAATCAATTGGCATAAAACTATTTCCATTTGAATACAATCATCAAGAAAATGAATTTTATTTCAACGAATTTGCTTTGGTAGTCAAACGCTTAAAGAATTTCAGAAAGTGGAGCTAGTAATTCTTACCTTTTAACAACTCATGTACCACAGTTGTCACAGAATTAATGTAACAAACAAATTGAACAAATATTAATCAGTAAAGGAACCTCAATTTCCAGCCTCCAGATAATTGTAACAATTATAATAAAGAAATCAAAAGAAGTTATCTATTTTCACAAAGAAAAATTCGCAGGACATTTATTTATTACAAATTTTTCTTCATTATTTCAACTGTATTGGCGTTTTCGCACGCGAGTATCGGACCATTCGTGTACGAAACCCAAATGTGTGCAGTAAAAATTTGTAGTCGACCTTGTTGCAAGATCACCCGTTACATATGTAACGCGCGCACCTGAGAAACGGTAAAACGCTGAATCTAACTCGGCACAGAGCTCATTGTCTTTAAAATGAACGAACTAGATCGTGAAAATGTAGCCAACGAATTGTGCGGAATATCAATATCGATTGTATTTGCTAAATGAATTTTAATCGATCGCACGATTCTTGGAAATTGCGGGACATTGGACAGTACATTGAATTGTGCAATTATAAATACTATGATTATATTTTATTATACATATATATATGTATAATGTACATATACTGTACTTGTATATATCTTTGCACAAAAATGATCAGCCCTGACACATGAGTGACAAAGCGAACGAGACACCAGAATCAAGTCGTTCTCCAGTTTCAAGGAATATAACACTGATAATATCGATGAAAAAAAGAAAGTAACGATTTCACTTACCTCTCGGAAATCGCCTGGACAGTCCACGAACGTAACAAAATTAACTGTTAGATATAGGAAAGATCTCCGCCCGAGTTACGATTACCTGTTACCGGAGGAAATTTAACATTACACGAAGTAAGGTGAAAAAGGGAATGCTGGGAGCAGCAAGAATCTCGAGGTAACTCGACGTAGCATTACGCTGGTTACGATGCGTGAAACCGCGAAGTAGATTGCTACGTTTCAGTCCACCCATTAATCGCTTCGACATGTCGATCGTACATAGTATATGTTACTCTAAATTTATGACATAATTGCATAATGCCAGAGAACGATGCCATTGGCACTATTGAGCTTCAGTAGCAATTTTATTCGAATTTGGGGCAAGAAACATATTAGCCGGAGAAATATTTCGGACCGCTTCCTCGGTTGTATAAATATCGAAGGACTTTCTAACGATTCATTGATTCGAAGTTAATATTACAGAGACCGATCGTAATAAACTTTGCTTCGATATGGGCTTGCTTGGAAATGCTCTTAACCCTTCAATTTAAAATGATTAATCAGTTATAACATTTCTGCACACCTTGAAATACCTTAAATTGTTGTTGAAATTGTCAATGCTGATCTTTATAGCATAGTGCGTGATAATGTGATTGGCAATGAAACAGAATGATCTCTGTGTAAAGTGAAATTAATATTTATTTACACCTTACACCTTAATAAGTCATTTCAAATGTTCCCTCGCCGTGGTTTCAGATATTCGTTTACTCCGATTTCATTTATGGTAATTTAATTATGAAAACGATGTGCTAGACACGCGATATCATTGAAACTGTGGTCGTGATCAATTTTTATTTCGGACGCCTGTAATTTATTCTTAGATTTGATCTAGAATCACGTTTCGCTTGCAACAGATTTATAAATCGGAAACTGACACCCAATCCGTTCTGCATCATTCCAAGCGTCTATTTCGTGAATCTGGCACACGAGAAGTTATTAATAATCGGAACAATTGTGTCACAGCAATAAAAAAGAGTACTAGTTACTAAAATATTGTACAGGACGAGCGTAAATATTGTGGGATTGGAAGTTTTAATGAAATCAATCCGGTGTAAGTGTAATATATTTAACAATGAGATTATTATATATTTATTAACAAAACACTACACTATTCCTTCTACGCTGTACTACACTGTATACGCTATTCTACGCTGCTCCTCGATCTACACTATTCCGCTGCTCAATCTACTCTGTCATTCGTATCCTTAAAACCTAGAAAACAGGGCACACGGTTCTGCAGGCCATCGCTGCATGCCTGCAGACCACCTGTGTCCCAGGTAGCATGGTCATAAACGCCCTGTACCTGGACGTTGTGCGCTTCGCACTCCCACAATATTGTTGCACCAACGAGAGCATAACTAATTACACTTATTTTAAACGATACTATAAATAACTCGTATATTTCGTTAGTTTCGGAAACATTAGAACGGTTCTATTTATTTATATTGATTAGTTACTAACATATTCTTATAAATTATATAATTAGAACATGTACACAATTAATTGGATCACTTGGTATTATTTGAAAACTTATAAATTTGTGAAACGAAAAGTATTATTATAATAGTACAGAGAAATTGTGATGTATATACGTGTGAGGGGTATCAGTATGTGCGTGATAAGATATAAAGATTTTGTTCAAGGTAGAATTCTACTTCAGTCGTTATAAAACGTATTTTACTACTCCATAATTAACATAAATAACGTGACACTTGTTAAAAATGCTGGAGATATCTGCAGAATTTGAGCGACACGAATGCGGTACAAATTGCAGCTAAAGAATTCACAATTTTAATTAAGTAACTGTAAAGGTGTGAAACGAAAAAACGTTCATTATGGCGAGGTCCATTTAAGAACTAGACTGTGAAGGTAGAAACACAGAACGTCTTCGAACGGTAGTTTCAATGTTCTTTTATCACTATAAACAGCAAATTGACAAATACAGAAATTCCTTGATTTCCAAAATTGAAAGAAGTGCAGCTACCTGTCTATGACGTGAAATATGCCGGTTACCTAATATAAAAATTTTCCCCTATGCGTTTCGTTTGATTATTTATGTTACTAAAATTCCAATTCAAATCAATTCGTTCAATTTTTTGACGTGATTCTTTTCCCTTTTGTTGGAGATGTTTGTGCACGAAAAATAAACATGAAGATTACTTAAGGCAAGAAAAATAAGGGTGCAATTAGTTGTAGCAATTATAAGTTCTGAAATTCTCATTTACCTACTTTTCCAAAAACTATTCACTCCACCGATTGATTACTATTTAGTACCTACTCAGCTTTGTAATCTAATCACTGGAATCCTAATAGCAAACTCTGGAATTAGTAATTGTTGTACTTGCACTCAATTTACTTGGAAAAGAAGAAAGGCAAATCAGATCGACAAGAACGAGGAAGGTCAACAATCACCAACCAATAAAACGAAGATAAAAATTTGGTTCAAAGTGAATACTCATAAATAACTTAACACGACTTAACACGTTCTTTATAACACTAAGCGGTATTTACCAAAAGGAAGCAAACATAAAAAAAGAAACCGAATTACTCCCACCTAAAATAAATGTTGCATTTCTTTCCATTATTATTATATTTCATTTGCAATGTATTATACCGTTAATAATTAATTTGTATTATCATTAATTGTTGATTATTATTATTTTAATTGCATTTTACTTTCCATAAATTATTCACAAAGTTCGATTATGATAATCGGGAACCAGTCACCGGGGTGCATGCACAATTTTTCTCGTAATCATTTCCAGTATTACACGGATAACCGCAAAGCAAATTACGTCGCGACCCTAGCGGCCAGAAGGATGGGCCGTAACTTAGCAAAGCATCCATGGAAGAAATACTCCATTAAGGAAGGAGTAGACAAATTCGTAATCTAAGCGGAAGCGTGCAAACGCATGTAGCAATAATGTAATAATATAACGCAGTACCTACTTGTGGTGAACTTCCAACCAATAGAGATAGAGGGTCAGAAAGGAGAAGATGGGCTAGATTCTGTTTGCGTTTGATAAAATATTGATGAACACGTATTTGTAGGCCGAAAATTATTATTAACAGAATATTATTTTAATTCTGATCATATTTGAAGAACGAATAAAATCGATTTAATTCAGGCAACTGACTTATCACACTATCATGTAACGGGACGAATAAAGGAAAGCTACGAATTATTGTTAATTGAATAAAATTTCATAATTAAAGAGCTGTAAAGAGTTTATGGACAAATTATAGGCAGCACTCTTGTGAAATTTATTTAGGTTTCGCATCTCAATCTCAGATATCGTAATTAAGAAACAGTTTTCCTATTTCCGAAAGTAAGTAAAATAACGGGCAGACAAACGAGAGATTGGAATTTAGCTTCTCGCAAAAGGAACGAGACTTCGAGGCAACAAGGAATTGAAGATTAATCGAACAGACAAGGTTGCGGAAGCGCTATTTCCCTGATCCAATCGATCTCGACAAGAAACATGGTGAACCGAATGAAAGGGGAGCAAATATGGACGGCCAAATGGATCAAAGTTACAACAATAACAAAGTTCTAGTAATATCAAGCGTAATGAAGCGAATCGCGAAAGTAAAGTAATATAACGCTGACGTCTTCCTTGGATATCATAATAGTAAAATTGTTTAAACAATGGCTATGTATAATACATATAAAAAAATAGTGAAAATGCGGTTAAGATTCCACCCCCTATTTTTTAAATAAAATTACTGAACTGATATTACAAAATTACTTCAGAAATATTTGAAACAATTTTTCCCCTTCGGAAATAATCGAATAAAGCAATTTATTAACAATGTACAATATTTAATTCCTGTATTGTAACATTCCATGCGAAAAGCTTTAAAATTGAAACTAAATTATGCATACGCATATGCGACCAAAACTATTTTCAAAAGAAAAGCGCGAAATACATAATTATATTATTCACAGTATTCATATTTTGGTTATTATATTTGAGTCATAATATATATTATCTTATAATACACAATTTATTTGCCGCCGTGCAGCTGTAAAAGTTTACTTCCCGATTATCTTTTTACTAAATACCATATTTCAAGAACCAAGTGCAAGTATAAAAAAAACTCTGCTTCTATTCAATTGCGCACCTGGTACCTTTCACGAACCATTTTTTATCGAGCACAAGAAATACTCGGATGTGAAGTAGAAACAAGGTACATGCATATATTCGTTACTCGCGCCGCTATTTACAATTAAAGTATAAAATACCCCCACGCTGTCAATGATAGTTTCAATTACTTTTATGTTGATTCTTTCACTTCTTAATCGTCGAATATGCTATTAGAAATTTGCAATCCATCTCTTTCCAATGCTATATGTAATGTATAGTAGCGATAAAACGAAATTAATTATAATATAAATATAATTTCTTCATTGCGTGTTTTTTGTTTTCTCACAGGTCGTTGAATAATGAAAGATCGAAAAATCTTATTTACTTTATATCGGCAAGAAATAAAAGCAACGGAAAGGAAAGAGGGATACAAAAATTGTTAACGTTAATATTTGTGGCACTAAAATTCCAAAAGTCAACAAGTTATTTTTTATTAAAATTCTTCAATTCGCAAAAGTAGAATTACGATTGTAGGAAAGAATTCGGATGTAAATACGGATATCGAAAGGCGAGCAATTGAACGGGAATCTTAAAAGGTACTTTACCTGGTTTCAGTACAAAGAGGCCGAAGTGTTGGACATCGACGCTCTCAACAACACGAAAAGAGCAGACAAGAAAGTCTTGTTCTTCAATCGCGTACCAAAAGTAGGCTCCCAGACCTTCATGGAGCTGTTAAGGAGGTTGTCGATGAGAAATGGCTTTTCATTCAACAGGGATCGTGTTCAAAGAGTCGAAACTATTCGTCTGGCGCTTATTGAACAGGTACTGTATACCTACTCAAAGTATTAAACAATATATATTTTTTTTTTTTTAATATTGTATATTCTACTTTACAATTTGTCCAGCTGGACATTTGGTAAATTTTTTTATCATTTTGGAACAATATATGGGGCAGGTGATTTGAAAAGTCTTTGCGTATCCTTCAACGATTCGAACAGCAACGAAAAATCAGGGAAGTCTAAGTTTAACTATTGACATAATTTTCCTTCCTGCCGAAAAAACGTTGTTCTATTATTTTGGCGATTAATCTTTGGCCAATTCGAAAAATTCAACAAGGTTTTGTGTCAGAAAATGAATGTTCTGCATTTTCTTTTGCTTGCATGTTTGTAAATAAACAAATATTGTCAACCACTTTAACTCGTTTATCAATGATGATAGATATTAATATCTAGATATAACATCATGTTAATTGTGTTTCTAAAATATGTCACTGTGCCTTTTATGCATTTAGTTAATATTAATTATTCACTGACTCAGCATCGATAATAAAAGGTCGACTTCAAACAGGAAATTACATACTTTGGAATGACGTAAAAATGAATATTTAAAATCAAACGCTACAAGATATTTGTAACAAATAAGCAAAGACTTTTGAAATAACCCAATATTAATCATTAAAAGGAAAGCAATACATTTTTTGTGCACAGAGAAACGTATGAAGCGTGTGTAAGTGTAATAATAATAATTTCCAATTGTTATGTAAAATCGAATTTCGCTGATGCAAATATTTAAATATAATTCTAAAATGGCATAATACAAGTTTATCTAAAAATGCACAGATCATCTAATAGCGAAGAAAACTTTGAAACAGTATAACAATATTATGTTTTTTCTTATCTTAAATTAATTAACTATACATTTTCAGCTGCAACTTGCACGAATGGTCAGTAGTTATGCAGAACCATCTGTCTACATAAAACACGTCTGTTTCACAAATTTCACCGAGTAAGTACATTGAAATTGACTAAAATTTAGTTAGATTATAAATTGTCCAACATTCTTGCAATTGATTTTGATAAATTAACAAACATAAACAATAAATCACGCGTAAAAATGTCTGAACTGTTTGTACATCCTTCGAGATAAGTATACCTTGATCTTGAAAGTTCGTAAAAAAATATATGCCAATCATTGTCCACAATTCGCTCTAATTTTCGCGAGTAAAGTAATTCCATAACTTTCAGCATTGCTCTAAACAATCAAATTCAAAAACCGTAAACGCTACAACTCACACTTGCAACTTTCAAAATCACCACTGCAATTCGTGTATACATACACCCATACGGAATTTCGCGCGACAATAATTTATAATCATTATAATCGGCACAAGCGAACCAAAACTCTTTCAACAAAAATTCAGCCCTTATTCGTCCATTCGAGAACACGAAGGCAATCGAACTACACTCCGTGCCGTCGAGAACGGTTGAAATAATAACCAAAATAAACTTCGCAGGCGAATAAGAGCAAAGTAGCAGGTAGTAGGGTAAGCTTAGTTCTCACGGAATTTCCAGCATTCCCTATTTTTCTTTGCAGATTCGACCTGCCGCAGCCAATTTACATCAACATCGTCCGGGATCCTGTTGAGAGAGTGATATCCTGGTATTATTACGTGCGAGCACCTTGGTATTACGTCGAGAGAAAGCAAATATTCCCAGACCTACCATTACCGGATCCTAACTGGCTAAAGAAGGACTTCGAGACCTGCGTACTCAAGGGGGATCGTGAATGCAGATACCTCGAGGGTGAAATTCACGACGGAATCGGTGATCATCGCAGGCAAACGCTTTTTTTCTGCGGCCACAGCGAGAAATGCACGTGAGTTCCTATAAATTCTGGTTTACCATACAGTTTGCCTGTGCACCATCCTTACAAGGGGCGTACAGGGTGTTCCATTTCACCGGAGAACAGTTGGATGTCTGACTAGGGATTGAAGTTATCAAAAAAATATTCTTGCAAAAGTTGCTTGACGCAGAGGACGATATTTCATGGTGTCATGGTCATTCCGTTCTTCTTATTTAACTGGATGTTATCTTGAACCTAACGTGCGTTCTTTTATTTGAGCGAGCATATGTTTTGCTCCGAATTATTTCACTTGACTATAAAGTGCATTAAGTTTTTCTGTCATTTCGTGTTTTGCATCTGAATAATATATTATGTCAGCGTTTCCCGCAAAGTGGATGTTTTTCTGAAGAAATATTTGTCCCGAAAACAAGGTGACTATCAAACGTTGTTGCGCTATACAGAAATTCTTAAACTCCAAATTTAACTGTCGAACAAAACAGTATTTTGCGATGAGATTTTTTATTTGAACGAATCGGCTGAAGTAAAATGTGATTCGCAAATTATTTATTACGTTTCAGCACAAAATAACGTTGCTCCTTCCCGCGTTACTCCTACAGTAAAAACCATAAAAGAGTTAAAGTGATTCATCATTCCAAATTGTTATTTTTAATCTTTATTTAAAAAATTTTATTGCACAAGCCTGCATTATTCAAACCTCGTTTCATCGTTGCTAGTACACATTCAACTTGTTCGCTTTTCGCCGAAAGACATTCTAATCCGTTATCAATGCTTATCGACTGTCACCTCGCAGACCATTCAACACGGTGGGTGCCCTGGAACGAGCGAAAATGGCAGTGGAGAAGCACTACGCGGTCGTCGGAGTGCTAGAAGACGTGAACACCACTCTCACGGTATTGGAAAATTACATACCTGGATTTTTCCGTGGCGCCACCGATGTCTACTATGGTAATTCTTTTCTTCTTCTATTTGCAGTGTAACTGTACCCTCGGCCAGCTAACAATCGCCGAGAAACAAACGTGTTTTGCGTAATAAAAATTTCACAGCGGCCGCTACGAGATCAGAAGAGACATAAATGTCTCGTTGTAATCAGTCTCAAGTTAAATAGTATTTACCCTCTGTACAGTAATTTATAATTATGCTTGAAAAGATTTTAATCCTGGAATTCTATAATTGAGTAGGTACTGCGCTCTCCGCTCGATCTTATATTAGTTATTAACACTAGGTTTACGGACAAGTTTGAACCCTTATTTTTACCAACTTCCCTCGGATTAACGATTGCGAATAAAAATCCGCGTTTTCTTTAAAAAATTAAATCACTTAATTTCGAGAAATAATGATTAATTTAATTGTGTAATATTAACGGACCTTCATTAATTTTTGTCGTTTGAATTCTGTAATGCGTCAAACTGACGCCTTCCGTAAACCATAGTGTTAGTGAAGGACGGTTGTTCTTTGTTCAAATCTGGCGATATTTCTTCGTGACAAAAGATATTTGCATCGATGGAACAAGTGGATCCAAATATGTCTCTGATAATTATGTATATTTGTTACTTAAAAAATAACTGTCTCTTTCCAAATATTACCTCTTCATGATTCTCTATAAAAAAATATACACTGATGTTACAATTCTCCTGTTAACAACCAATTTTCCATTCGCTACGTTAAAACGGCAACCATATTAAAGACTCGTATCCTAGAACCAACCTTTTAATTTATAAAAATTCTGATAATATTTATAGAATATAGATGTCGAATGTCGTGTGACTCGAAAATTACACCGGTGTTCAGAGGATTAATATCAACGTTTGTATTATTAATTATTACAGAACAATGCTGACAGAGTATTCTCTTGTTTCAGACGAGGTGAACGCGTTCACAAAGATCAACCGTAACTTCTTCAAACCACCAGTCAGCGAGGAGGTGAAGAACATGGTGCGAAGTAACTTCACGAGGGAGATAGAGTTTTATCAATTTTGCAAGCAACGATTGTACAAACAACTGAGGGCGTTGAAATTGTCCAAGAACGCGCCTTCTTTGGAAGGGAATAGTTTGTAACCACATTTATTTTTCGTTGAGAAACGACACGTTTCGTTCGATGAACGTAGATGAAGAAAGGAGATCGAAGACATTGAAAATGTCGACAAATTTCATCCAACTATAATGCCATTCGATGGAGGTAAAAGAAAAGGGGAGATAAGAGAACTAGACAATAACGAGTAAAAAGACAACCGAGTGTTTGTTGAAGAAAAGAGCACTTCCACGTAAAAACGATAAACACAGGAATAAGGATAGGAAGGGAATGAAAAGGAGTAAAAAGGATCGACAGAAGAGCCGTAAGGTTTGATCGATCGTGGATCGATCAGTGCGACGGACCGTGATGAACGAATATTCGAACAGACAGTCTCGTTCGTGATTCACGCGAGTGAGTGACTTTGTATTCGAATCGGGACACTTGTGAATCCAGTGCCTATTTATCATTTTGTGATCGTTCTCTTTACACCGTTCAAGTAACTTAAGGTAAACGACGACACGATCGTCGTGCATCGAAACGATTAACACGAGACGGCATTAAGAATATTTATTTGTAGTCAACAGGATGCCATTGGTTCTTGTGTAAAACGCCAACAGGTGTTTCTGCGCGGATTATCGTGGAAGCATTCACGACGCCGTCACCCGATGATCGAGTAACGCCGCGAAGACTGATCAGAATGACAGAAATTGCTTTTAATCGATGGGGTATTCAATTGTTGCAACGACAGAAACACACAGGGTAAATTTAGGGTACTGCTTTGAAGGCGACCTAGCCGGTTCTTTTTTAAACAACTTACTCTAAGTATTTCTCAATGTTCACTACTGTAAGGTGCATGTGCGTATCCTGACTCGTGGATGGATCGATGCCCTGATTGGGGATATGCCTTGGCCGATAATAGATATTTGGAATGTGATACGCGAGAGCACCGAGACGTCGCACAGTGGTCTGAAATGCGAAATTTAGCGACATTTAGCCAAACAGTCACCTATCAGTGTCTCAATATTCTTAACAATTGGCATGGAATATCTTTTGAGTTCCCAAAAAGTCCCACATTCTAACAAACTGGAATATTTTCAACATACTTTCTCCTATTCAATTCTGCGAGAATTACTACCTACTTCGTCCTACTTCACAAATTATTATTGTTTAAAGCCGTCCGGGTCTCTGTGCGTATACATACGTATATGGTTGCATTCATCGTCGGGACTCCGCGACGCTTTTTTTAAAGAAGTTGTTAAATGAACATAAAGTGTATTACAATTATACTCCATTCAAATTGATTACGCGTTATTGTTCTGCACTCCAAATTTCACTTCGGTATCTTGAATGGTTAAGAAGTTGTTCCAAAATGTCACTAAATTTCTCGATTTACACCACTGTGCGTCACCGTGCGTCGCAGCGCACTTTCGACAAGTGTATGGACATTATACTCTATATGTACATGGTAATCTAGTATAATAAAAGGGAAGGCTCCCACGACTGGGAGAGAGTCTTTCAGTAAAAACCACGGAGTGCCTATAACTTTTATCCAGCTATCCTTGCATTACTTTTCTTCTTGATCTTCGTAATACACGCAGCTGCCATTTGCGAACCATGCAATTCCTCTCTTTACTTCACCCGAATCAATTATTCGTATTCACATTCAGAGCCGTTCCTGACGGGGGTGAACAAGGTGCCCCCGCACCTGGGCGGCCAAATCCAAAGGCGACCCACAGACTGTTTAGTAGTTTAGTATATGTAAAATTTTGACTAATATTATTATTATAAATTATTATAAATCAATGGGAATGGCGGTATTGTTTCTGCACTTGGGCGGCCAACAACCCTGTTCACATTGATAGTCGGATTGCGAGCTTGGGAAGGGTTGGAGATTTGGGGGAAGAATTTTCGGATGTTTGTGTAATATAATATAATGCTTGTTATTTGTTGAAAGTTGTACAGTATTTGTCTTTTCTGTACGATTTATATTTTAAGTCGGCGAGCGAGTAAGAATTGTTGACTTATTAAGGGCTATCGAAATAATATCTACGAATACAGAAGAAACGTATGGTGGCGAGCACTGCGAATTATAATTAACTAACATTAGCATGGAACACAAACGCCAATAAAAATATTGCCATATACCAATCGTGATCAGATGCTTGAATACACGGTTAATCGAAATTTCAATGAAACATCTCCATAATCAATGTTTAACTGCAGCTTTCTGGCGAAAGTATTATGTTTGAGGACATGTATGAACGTTTGTGTGAATTAACAATGTATGAAATTTTGTTTCGCTGTCTGAAATCATTTTAAAGGGTTGAAATTGACGTTTGAAAATTTGGCTACTTATCGAGTTCATTTTATATATGACCCGACTATCGCAGCTCGATTCAACACTTTTGGATCAGTGAAGCACTGTTAAAGTGTCCACAGAATTGTTTATAACAATAAAAATTAACGTTACAATTTTTGTATCCTTATGTATTCTTCTCGGTGAAGAGAGAAAAAGTCTGAAAAGAACCGTATGTCGTAAATATACCGATTGTGTAGCTCGCGGACTCTGTATAAAATTCTTTATTATTTATTCAAAATTGTATTTGTATAAAATTACATTCTTTCATAAGCACCGATTAAGATTTCTGGTGAACGAAAAGAATTATCAATATCTTCGTTTATATCCTTTTTTTATTTCTCTAAACAATTGATGAATCGTTTACCTGTTCGATAGATCTATTTAAAAATTGTAAATTTAACAATTTTGCCTCCAAACTTTTCTTCTACCTCTTACAATTTGCGAGTTGTAAAATGAAACCGAGAGTTGGCCGATTTTTCAGGGGTTAATTTCAACATTTCAGCAAGGAAACTACGCATTACATATCTATATATATATGTGCTCTACAATATCCCCAAAGTTTCATGATTCTCGGTATTTCCAGGTTGGGAACGACAACGAAGGATCAATGTTAAATAATAAATTGCAGACGGCATAGTGCAATCGACGATGTATTATTGTATCGGCTGCCATCAACAAAATTGCCACTGTGTGTAAATTAATTCGAAAACATATTGAGCCTATCGTGTGTCGCATTCGCATCGTACATTATAAATATAGATTAAATTTTCAAGAGCTGCGACGCTTATGCAATGCAAAACAATTACAAACGCGGCACACGAGTTGTTTCTCTTTTGGCACTGCTAAAAGTCCGCTAAAAATACCTGAGGAATCTTGGCCTAACCGGAAGGTGCGGTTCAATTATATTCAGTCAGGCGCTTGATCATTCTATGGTACACGGGGGAAAATAATAGCCTTGCAACGTTAGAACCTGATTCGAAGTTATTGATCGATGTGGCGGTAATTATTTTTTATTATTGAAGATTAAATTAAGTATATGTACGTATTCTTTTGAACGATTTAAACATTTCGGGTTAACAAAGGGGAGGGGGAAACGAAAAAGGAGTAACGACACGAAGAAAACATTGTCGATATCGTGAGATTTATGGTATCGCGAAGTACCTCATTCTATCTACAACCTATGTGATAAACTTAAGGTTTAAAGTAACCCCAGATTGACAGGTCACACCTACCGATAATAATTCACGAATGTAACTTCGTTTATGAGAATACATTTCATACTTTTTCTGTCGTGCTCGCATCATTTGCGAAATAATTGATTCAAGCACAAGGCATCTGAAAGCGTGTTCCAGCAAGAAATCATCGAGCATGAGATGATTTTTACCTAACGTTCCTTATATAATAATGATATATTCTTATTTGAACGACAATAGTCTCGACAGAGTTTTCCAATATCTACAATTATGCCTGACCATACCTTCTACAAAGATGATATACGTAATACTTCTTCCAAACGAACATATTATATAACATATTAAAATAAATAAATAGAACCACATTTTTAATATTCCATTATTATTCATTTGGAAATACAAACGAATCACTTATCACGAGTGAACATACTTACCTGTACACATCGAATATGAAATAGTATTACAATACAAACAATGCCAAGTCCATACTAGTATTCTAGCAAAATATGGAAATGAAATCGAACGATAAAATTCGCTGCGCATCGATTCCTTTTAATAAAACGATTACAAATAATATTAATTAGTAACGAATTGAATCGACCGTACTACAAAAATGATAAATAACTTTTCGAGTTACTCCACGCTTAAAGTATCCCCTCGCCAATATTGTATTAATTAAATCTCAATTTCTAATTGTGCCTTACAAGGACAGAAGAAAAGGCTGTCGATCGATCTTCCATTTATTGTCTTAATAACATATAGAACATGCGTTACAGATATATTATATACGTTCGTTTATACGTATAGATTATTCTTCTCACTCCTGCATCATCATTCGTTCGTTACATTTCGCAACTGCATCTCGCTCCCATAGAACCTTCAACGTTATCACCCACAGTGTACTCGATATTGCGTAGCAATAAACGCGAAACCTTACCTAGCTACCAACGGAAACATCCAAAACAAACAGTTGCGATTAAAAATAAGGTCTCGTCGACGTGCATATAATAGTTGGGTGAATTTCGGGGGGACAGGGAGAAAGGGAACTGGATTCAAAATCGAAATATATGTCGCATGTTCATTCTATCAATTGAAATCTGTTTTTGCCGTATTACAGAAGCGATTATTCTCTTCTCAATTTTCTTACGTTAAAAGTACGCAAAAGTCTGAACGTTGTTATCAGTCTGAAGCAACGTTGTTCTTATCTCTCCGCGACGAATCCCCTTCAGAGAGCAACTTTAATTAACTCCATAATTGAACGCGAGAAGAAAATAGCAGGAATGGGGAAAAAAATCGTGGAATTGAACTTGAAACGAGAAGAGAGATTGGTACTGAACACTGAAATTTCTAGGGAAGGTGTAGTTCGACTGAATGGGAAACGATAGCTTATCTTAATTATATTACGTAAGACTATCGAGGAACATCAAATAGAGTATCATAATTGTCGTTGTTGTTTTAACGAAATGGAGTTAATCATAGCTGGTGATCGGTGAAAGGTACAATTTTACTATTACAATGGCCTCCTTCGAGCGACGAGACATTTTTCGTCGGCGCGATTTCTGTAACGGAAAAGTTGAGCAGCAAAGCGCACTTGTCACCCAGGAACTCTATACAAAGAAACGTGTTCTTATATTTTCTGTAATGCAAGACTATATCCCATGAAAATTACTCAATGTCGCCATGTTTTCTCGCCGAAGTCCACAGTGCGTTGTTATTTAACAGAACCCTCCCCTTCTGCGACACGAGCAGATCAATATAAACGGAGTAAATAAATCAAGTTTCAATTAACAAACGTTTATTGCTGCACGTCCTTTGATGCACAACTTCACAGACCTTTCGCAAGCAATCAAAGTGTCATTCATAGCAAAATACATATATATACGACAGATAAAAGAGGGACAGCAATGCCGCTATTTTTATACCAACACAGATACACCGGGGCCCTGTGCAAGTATTAAAGAACCGTGTTTTGATGCTCGCAATTATTGCACCGTGGCCTTCGACCGATCGAACATATCGAATACAGTGATAATTTTATATCAACGACGCTTTCCGTACGACACTGATTATTTCATCCCCGAAAGTTAAAGCTACACTGCCGTTCCGAGGCGAAACGTTGCATCGCAAAGTAGAGAAGACTGCAAAGAAGAAGAAGATGTCTAGATATATGTACTGACATACTTCCGCGCCTATTTCCAATGAGTATTATTGTTTCGTGTTTGGGCGCATGAAAAGCGCGATATGATTCCAAATAAGAAATAGTTCGTCTTCCAAAAGTGTATAAGATGTATTGAAGCAAGAAGTTTAACTCGTTTTCGTGAAGATCGTAGTTGAAAATTAGTTACGCAATCTCGATGATTCTATTTCACGGTGGTAAATTAAAACTGAATAATCTCTGAAGACGAAATTTGTCATTTGGCGTAAGTGAGAAGTTTTGGTGCGCCCAAATTGACTGATTGCTATTGCTTTTAAAAAATCACACGACAGCGATACTATTTAACAAAATTGGAGAATTTTCCAATTGTATTAGGAAATCCATGGAGTATTTACTGTACTTTCTTCTAAAACCTACAATCCGAAGGCAATATATCTGGTCACACTCGTGGTTCATTTTATCTCTGATCAAAAGTTACTCCATGTATTTTATAACCGTATGTAAATGTATAAAAATAATTTCCATATATTTTATAACAGATTTTCTCACCCTTTGCACCCCCCCCCCCCCCTCCAATCTTTCCCCTTTCGTTAATTACATGCTAATCATTCACTCGAGAAGTTCATATTGTTAACATATTTAATCCGTTCGTGGGTAAAATAACAAAAAGAAGAGAAGAAATGGTAGCAGAAGCTGCATCGAAACAGTCTCGTTCAGTCGTGCTTCCGATTCCAAATAATCTTCGGAATCCCCAAATCCTCGCATTCGAGTGCCCTTCATAAATAATAACTAATAACAGATAATCGTCTGCGCTTCATCTCGAAAAAGAATAAAACTATTGTCTAATCGTAAAACAATTGCAGCCGTTCATTCTAAACTTCCGCCGGCCTCGTATTAATTTCTTCTTCGCCCTTCGATTACATTACTTCCGAATTTTTGATACAGCATCTGCTAGACAGACGTAAATGGAAAACTAAGAACGACGATTTAAAATAAAAATAAAAACACCGGATACAAGGTTCATTTTACATCTACTAACGCGAACGTTTCACGCGAATCGCAAACGAGCAGAGACAGTAATCTCAACATTTATAAAAAAAAAATAAGAGGATGAACGAAACAAGGAATAAGACGACACCAATACACCACTCTGCACTAATTATGATAATAATAATAATAATAGTAATAATGATAATGATGATAATAGTAATAATAAACATAATAATAATAATATGATATTAACAACAGTCGTTTCGAATTCAGAATTTTTCCAAGCCCATCCAGAGCTAATCTTTATCCACACGTTTCACAACCGAAATTACTCGCAAGGGACAAACGAATTTCAACGAACATAAAAGTAAAATTAAAGATAATTGTTACAAATGGACAGAGAGATTATCAACATTTCCATATACATCCACTTATTCCTCCTAATATTTCCAAACTAGCAAACATTACACACGCTCGCGCAAACGTACACACACACACTCACACACGCGTACAGTCTTTCCATTTCCCCCTTTTTTCTACGTTTTTCTGTCGCACCTTAACGCTCTAGTAATGTCGATATTTTTGTTTCCGCCGTTAGTCAATTAAACTCCCTTTCTTTCCCGTTCAGTTAGAAACTGCAAAAGGCTCGGCAATTGGACGAAAACTCACGGCTCTACGGACTAGAGGTGCAACGTATGCTTACGTGTACATTACATATAAAAAATATACTACAGTTACAACATTATGGTTTTCGTTCGTTCCGTCTCGAACGTAGAAACGTCCCATTTCGACGACGAGGGAAGCTCTGATCGATTCCATTATTTTCTCCCAGTTCAATGGGAACAGGTTAGCACTCATATTCTTACGGCTAATCATCACTCTTGTTACTCGCATTCCTTTCTTAAAATAAACGTTCCTCGCTTAGGAATAAATTGTCGCTAATTCGAAAGACTAGAAGATTCATCGTAACAAGAAACAGGGAACAAAAATGTAACAGGCTGCAAAATGTTCAGTTCGGATTTGCCTCAACTTAAGTGATTCCCATTGGATCAAAGAATTCGAAGTTATTTACCATTACCACAAATTTCAGCTTCCGAAAGTGAAGTCGATTTAATGGAATAATTAGAAATCGTATGACGATCGATTATTCAATTCTTTCTCGATTTACCCATCACTCCATTCGAATCGTCGTACGACCCGGACACACTAAAGATATCTTCGAACAGCAGAAGAAACCTGGAGGGACTGGTCTCGAACGTACGTCCGAATGAGAGTGATAAGATTCGCGAAAATAAAACTCGTAAATGATTTGACGTAAGTGTCCCACAGTGGCGAACAGAGCCGGCGAAGATGGCACAGTGTCAAAAGATTTCTACGTTCGAGACAAACGTTTACAATGTTTCGCGCGAGACTTTCATTTTCTCCGATGACGTCGAATTTCCACCGAAGCTGCTGTAGGTCGTCCGTGAAAATCGATTTCGTGGCACAGAACGAGGCGTTCCACGTGCAAATTCGACGTGCCACGGTCGACAGAATGTTACGTACAGAACGTGACGGCAATAACTTACAGAACGCGAGCAGACATTCGCGAAAATAATTCGTCTCTGCTTTAGTCGGGGATTGCCACGTGATCGCCTTTCACAAGAATTTCCACGGAGACATTGTTTCACGCGACGTGCAAATATAATCAACTCGATAGAAATTTCATGACGCACAACATTTCTGTGCCCAAACGAACATATATTTTTTTTTTTATAGTTTATATTATACATTTCTCCTGTATGGCATCCTAAGCCATGCAAAATCGGTAAATATACAATTCGTGATTAGTTAATAATTGTCGATAATATAAATTGCTTTGTTTTCAAAGTTAATGTACAGGGTATTTCACTAACTTTGCAATGCAATTACGTATTTGTGAATTCGGATTTCGATAGTCCTTTCGTAGCACCGGAAATCGTCTATTTCTGGGCTTCATTTGGTTAATTGCAAACAGCAATTGTTAATAGTATTTCATATTTTCCTTGAGCTGTTTCTGCGGGCCACGGTACCGTTAAATTAGTGCGTGGGTTTCGAATGATAACCAAAGTTAGTTAGAGAGGCGAAATATTTGTCATGTTGAACACAAGACGTGTCTGGCTGCGACGTTCCCGTTCTCCTTATTCCGCATCAATTGTTCCTTTCTCTTGCAGCCTCCCTTTGCTGTACTAATTAGTTTCATTTCTGTTGAATTCTTTTCGTGTTCGTAATGCACTTTGTGCCTGAGTCTACACGGGGATATAAAACTGTGCACATTTATTATAAATATCACGATTATTTACAAGGCTAAAACAAATGTAAGATATACGACACTTCTGACAGAGTTAGCGAAATGCCCTGCACATTTCACAGCGTACGTTAACTTTCATAACATAATTAATATATCGCAATCCGTGACTTCCATATAACTATTTTCATAAATCTCAATAACTTCACCGTTCTTAACAAGTGGAAGAATATGGTTTCTATCTTTAACCAGAATAGAAGTCGACTTGGTATTTATGACGCGTATACGCATATACACCGAATAAACTATATAGAAAACGCTTTCATTGTGAGTTGAGTAACATGTGTGTAAATATTCTGGGGGCCTCAATAATGGTGGTTCGGTGGCGCCCATATTATTACTATTAAAAAGAAGTGTCTCGTTCCATTAAAATATAAAGTATATGATCAACAAATATATCGTAAACGTAGCACTTCACCGTAAGAAATATCTCCACGCGTTTATAAAACGTTCAATATTTTCTTGTACTTCCCTACAAATCGATACATCGAGGGGGTTAATGATAAATAGAATCGGTGTTACAGGACGTGTAATCGCTTACCAAGCATTCTATTCCCCCTCCTACAAGAATGTGATAAAATAAGGCAAAGGAAACGCGACGCGTCCAATATAAAATTAGAAAAAGATCAATATTGATTATGGTAAAGAAAGGCAAAAATAAGAAGATAGATACAGCATCGTAAAAACTAGAGGCTCGGTGTTACAACCGTTTGTAAATTGTGAAAAATATATGTACAATTAGTATGGTGTAATAGCGAACACGAGCTAAGTATTCTCTACGCGGCGTACAATAGAACTTGATCAATTTTGCAAAAGCTATTTTCCTCCCCCGAGACACACTTGCCACCAATACTGACGCCGCTAATGTACAATTTGTCCTTGCATTTGCAATTGTATCGCCTAATGTATGTACGTTATAGAAAGCACTTGATTCGCGATGAAAACTTGTTACAAAAAAAGTAACGCGATATATAGTTCTCGTTAAAACGTCGCTTTAACAATATATTATAATCTGTGTATCGTTCGTCCCTTCGCCAACGTTGTATTGCAATGGTTACCTGAAATCTCTGAGACTTCCGATCGTTTATAGTAACGATGAGCAGATTTACAAGCGAAACGCTTGGCATTACCGAAAAATATCGCGGTGCCGTTGAAATACTATTGTCTGGTGATTTCGATCACTACTGTGCACCCAACAATTATATAACTTCTCTCGGTTATTTGTATTCGAATATAAGCGTTAATTAGAGTATAATTGGTTCGTTAACGTGGTCTGTTGTTCACTTTGGGCGACATAACTCAAAGACTAGCTAGAATCGTCGATAACATGCGGACAAATTAACCGCCACCAGGTGATGTTATACCCTTTGGCACGCAGTGTGCTTGAAAATCTGACTCACGCTATGCACTGCCTGCCAAAACACTAAAAATGCTCCATTCTCGACTGTGCCTCGATTAACTGCCAGTTTAGATCCCGTTGACAACGTTATCAATTAAGGCTGTCTCGCAAAGGATTTAGAGTAATTCGTTTACGCGTCGTCCGTTATAACAGGTGGCACGAAAACGAACGACAGGCCACGTTTAAAAAATTCTCACAACCCCTACACTCATTACGGTATAAATAGAATTTTATTTCACACGTTTCCTATAAAGTGTATCTCCGCGCGTGCACCATTATAACGAACGATGGAAATCCTTGATTCGTAATAGAAAATTAAAAGTACAGAGCGGGTATAAAACGAGTATATTGATAAAAGTATAGAACCTCCTTTTAACAATAACGTTAACATTAAAATTCCATTGCAATTTCTGGCACCCCAGCGTTTCTACAACAAATACACGCGCCTTAGTAAAATAAACCTAACAATGAATTACTACGTACCCCGAAGATTTATGCAGCAATAGTGCCTGCGATTGATCGATCAGGCCTCGATTTCCCTGATTCGGAGATAAACGTTCGACGAATAGGACAGAAAACAAACAAAAAATTGCCCGGTGGACAAATAGGATATCCGTCATTTATGAATTATCACATTTCATTAAAAACGTATTGCATATGATATAGTACAATATTTCTCTGCGTTTCGGGAGTTGTTTTTTTTTGTCTTGGTGTTGCAATTCATGCAATGGCACTGAAGCTGAGATTGGCACAGATCGAATATTTTGATTGAACGAATAGATTAAGCTTCGTCCCGATTTTGTGACGCGTTCGTTCACGGTTTCGTGTGTTCAAAGGGGGACTAAAAATGTACAAACACTGTTTCGACGAACTGATCGAAACTTTCATAAACAGAGGCCATATTGGTCATCGCTCGGAACGTGATTGGCAGATATGTTTCTCTGTGGATGAAAATGTATCGTTTGAGAGGTCGTTTCAAACTTTACTTGTGCCACTACGCGAATTACCGTAAAAATGTTTAAACGAAAAAGAACAACAGCCATCCATATTGTTTCCCCAAAGAGGGTGCCTTCCGAAAGGCGAACATCTCGCTGCAAACAACAATTTCTTTCTCGTCGTATGTGCCTCAACATTCCCCATTACAAACGTGAAATCTCTCGGACATGTTAAGCTCAACTATGGCGCGAAGCCCGTAGGATTAGGTACTTCCTAGGAACGTGAATCCAATCTTCATTCTCACCGGAAAAAAGCTTCAGTTGCGCGACCCATAATCCCCGGTGCCGAAACATGGATTGTCCATCTTGAAGATCAATCTTCCACCATTCATCAGTCTGAATCAACCATTTACATTTACCATTTAGCCCCACGACTAGCAGCGCCCCCTCCGTGGGACTATCGCCGCGTCTACCTCGAATTATAGCATTCTCACTCGGAAATAAGGAACAACGAACGTGTAAAAAAAAGAAGAAAAAAAGAAGAAGAAAATGTCAATCAGTCTAACAAGTGCGTGATGCTCCAGTCCATTGGAAGACTGGCAGGGCAGGAGAGAATAATTGACGCCAGTACAATCCCTGCTCCGCGATCCAGCTCTCGTTCATCCATCCAACTCTCATAGGACAGTTATGTACAAGTAGATACACACTCTAGGAACGTTTATACATCCGTAGGCTCTCCTTTTCCGTCTCCGTGTCTGTCGCTTGTTAGCCTTATTCCGGTCCACTTTAAGCTCCTTGTCTTCGTGAAGCATCGCCGTGCCGGCAGGCCGTGCAAATAACATGACGCCCATCAGTAGAACATGGGCGACCATTCGTGATGCTGATTCGCCGATGCCGTGATCGGTATGTAGCCGACGGTGGACGACGTTGGCAGACACTGGAAGCAGTAATTGGCTCCGGCGTTGCTGTCCCAGTACTGTTCGCCCTTGCACTGAAATCGAACAGCGAACTCGAGCCTCTGGCCGACGGACAACGTGTGACAGTAGAGGACGAACGTGAATTTGTCACTGAGGCCGTCGCACGAGTTGGGCACGTAGGTGGCCTGCAGGTCGCTGAAGTTCCGCCAGGAGTTCAGCGTGTATCTGATGTGCACCGATTTGTGGAAGTCCAGGTTGATCACGCGTACCGTGCCCTGAATGCAGAGGGATATAGGGTCCTGGACCAGGACGTTCTCCAGGCAGACTCTGCGCTCGCGAACTAGGTCCAAGAAGTTCGGTAAACCGCCGGGTTGTTGAAACAGGGGCACGAGGGTTCTGTCGAGTTTACGGTGAGGCATCGTGGAGCTTGATCCGCGTCTGTCGTCGATGTACCTGGCCCCCCATTGCGCGGCGTTTGCAACGACGTTCACTGGACTCGTATCCTTTTGAAAGTTATCGTCGTAGATAAGATCGTTGTAGGCTGAATTGGGGACCTTGGGAATTTCGTCGAGAAACGTTCGAACATCGGCGAGGTCTAGACCCAGGACGTCTGCGAATCTGACAATCTTCTTTCTTCCTGGTGTTCCTGGTGGTGTCTTTCCCGTTTTTAAAGAGGAGCAGCGTCTGATCTTCTGTGGTATCCCTTCTTCTTCCTCCTCCTCGATGCCAGCTTCCTCAGGCTCATGAGCAGGTACGTGGACATCGTCCTTGACAGTTGGACTTGTAGCCAGCTTCTGTAGCAGGAGGCACATCTTTTCCTCCTCGCTGCTGTTCGTCACGGTTCCGTTCTCGATCTGTAACTGTACCTCGTTCTTCACTGTCGCCTCTACCACTCGTTTTCCCGTGGGACACTCGAGAGCGAGAGCCCCTGGGATGCTGATCATACTGCTGTACGTCGAATGGTCGTCAGTCTCGGAGTTGTTTTCTTCCACCTTGACAGTAAGAGCGTCCACACTGTGTTGCAGCAGTAGGTCCTTCGGTTTCTCGTCGTCACACGGAAGCTCCCCTTCGTTCGCGCTGTCAGAGGAATCGAGAGACTCTTCCTTCACGAGATTCCTCACGTTTTTAATATCCTCCAGCTTACCATTCGGCGACAGGCCATTCACAAAATCTGTCTCGTCGACTTCTTGCTTTATTTTCTCCTCGTTCCTACTCGGATCGCAGATCACTATCCTAGGCCCATGGACGGGTATCTCTGAATCGGAATGCGACTTGGAAAGACGGTTCTGCAACGTGTTTAAGCTAGGGATAATTATGGAGGGACTTTCGTCCTGGAGAGACATAGTGCTCTCGTCGAACGTACTCCAGAGGGATTCATGGCTGGGTGACGTGCTCTCCAGTGAGCTTCTAGAATCCTCTGAACTGCATATCAGCTCGTTCTTCCTCAAATCCCGTTTGTTCCTTCTCAACGAGGCGCTAGACTCCGATGTATCTTCAGAATATTCCACGCTGATGTCCGGCCTCCTGGGAATGGGTATGCTCATGGCCTTCATTGGGTCTGAGTATACTTCGTTCTTCGTCTTCTCGACGTCCGACGTTTCTGGATCGAAGTAGATATCCGATGAATCGCTGTCCGGTGACGTTCCCGTGAGAGGCGACGCGTACACGAACCCAGACTCCGAGTCAAAACTGGAAATCATGGCCTTCGAACCGCTGGGCGAACTGTGACGGCTGTTTTGAAGATTCGTCTTCAGCACCTCGTGGTTCACTAGCAGGTCAGCCACCTCCGCCGCTGTGGCTTCCTCCGCTGGTGAATGGAGACCATCTTGGAACGCGAGATCGAAATCGTAACCTAAATCTGTGTCTGAATTGTGACGGGGCTGGTGCTGGAGAACGTGATTGCTGGACGAATTGTTCATCGTTGGTTTCGCGGTTGAAGAGGAACGCAGCCACGATGTCTCCTTGGGCTTGGTGGAATCTTCGTTTCGCTGAGGCGTGTCTTCGTTGCCGAGTGATGTTAGTCGTCGATGAAGTCGTCGGGCAAAGGCCTCGGCTCGTCCACGACAGCTGCCAGGGAAAAGTGAGCTGACCAGGCCACAAGAAGGGCCGCCACTGTGGGCGCTGCCCGCCGAATCCGTGCTGCCCATCCCCAGGACGGACGAGCCGGATGTTCCGTCGGCGTGCCTGCCCTCCGAGGGCGAGGTCCTGCTGCTACCCTGCTCTTCTGCTTCTCGACTCTCGGTGCTCGCCTGCAAATGAGAGAATAGGGAACGCTTTAGAAAGGGGCGCTTTGCTTCGAACAGCTTTATGATGAATGGAGAGAACACTGGTGCTCACTCCAAGTTCTTATAAATATTAGGTCATTCTGTAAGCACGGTTCTTTTTTTCTTTAAGAGCTGGGTTTAATGGAACTCGTTACGGCAATCGCTTATTCGCATAATGTTGTGTCGTTGATGGGCTGGGTTGTAAGTAATTGCAGGTAGTTGGACATAAACTATTTGGGGATCTCGGAATGACCTGTAGTCACTTGTCGCCGTGGTGGTTACTGTATTTCTCAAGGAAAAACAGTCTAAAATCAACAGTCGACGAGTGTAGACCGACAGCTGGTACAAATTATTGTGTAGTTGAAATGGAAAAATCAATGCAGCGTCCTCGTCGTACTATTTCTGAAGGTGCAGCATCAGAACGTACAGTGCGAAATTGGTTTGCCAAGTTTTGTTCAAGAGATAACAACCTTCATTGACACGATCTTTTTAACAAAACAACCTAATACTTTTGTTTCTAGGATTGACAAGCTACCAAACAAATGGGAAAGAGTGATTAAATAATATGGAATAAGTTTGGACTAACTACCCCTCTCTAACTTCGTGAGAAGAATAATAAAGTTGGTGCGAAAAATGGTTATTACTTCTGACCCAGCCCAATAGATGGAAAATTACAGTCATTAAGAACTTTTAAAATGAACCTGGTGAATTTAATGAAGGAAATACAGGAAATAGAGCGGGGAAAAACATAATCCAATTATTAATATAAACTTTAGTGCCGGGGAATCTAAGAATTTAAAAAAAGGAGGAAAATTTTAAACAATTTATTATAACAATTGCAAAATATAGGTGACGGGTATGCGACTTTAAATTTGCACACATGCACAGAGGGGATTAAATTGATATTAATATTCTTGCAATTAATAACAATTTATTTTGCTGCTATATTACGATTCCTCTTAAGACGCTTTGCAAAAACATTTCCCACTTTTCCTACAGATTATTCTACCTCTTACTTTTCGTTCCCCCGAAGAAATCAACGAACCTTACGCAAAATACCTTCCTTTCATACAAAAGGATAACACGTACGAGCAAAAAGATATCCACGAAGAAAGTTCGAAGTTAAATAACAATTATGTAAGCTTGATCTCGCTTTACGAAAGAACCGACCTAAACCATACGGTGACTCTGAAAAGAATAGAACGGGTGGCGAAAACAGAAGTCACATGAGCTCGATTTAATCCGATCACGAAAATAACTGAGCAAAAAAACAGCTGCACGTACAGTGTCGCCGGTGAATTGAGACGAATGTGCGTCTGGTCTCGTTTACCATTAACATTGACGACGGCAGACGTATCGCGATGAAAACAATATTCCTCGCAATCAGGGACTTAGTTCCACGCTCGGCAACGTAATAGAACGGAGAAAAATAGTCGTCGCGGTGCTTCTTCGTCATTGATAATGGTTACCTAGGTCGCGGCACTATTAGGGGCACAATCATATTATTATCCCATACAGTTAGAGTTACAGCCACTACTACAACGTTGTTGTTGTAATAGCTTCAAATTACGTTCGTGCATCGTACATCGTGTAATTCTATGTCACAGCATCCTTGAATGAAAATAACGCGCGCCGATCTATTTGCGAGCATTTCAATTGAATAAGCCAAATCTACAAATTCTCCTCTGACATTGCTTTCGAGATTGCCCGACCGAATCGTCAATGGTCGCCGAGAACGATTTCAAATGGTTCTTCGTTATTGGCACGGACGGTTGTATAATGTTATTCCGCCATGCTATTGTTCAATATTTAATTATTTACCGCGAAGCGCAATGGTAGTTTATTACCCCTCTGGTTACGCAAGAAGGGCAGTAACCTTTTTTTGTAACGTTAACTATAGGTACCGATTTATTGCGCATAACAAAATATTAAAGCTATGATCGTACGCTATCCTACAAAATTAGAAAGAATTATAATTCCACGAGAAATGGGAAAAGAACTTAAGAATAGTACAGCCCACTGAAATGAACGTTTCTTGGTTTTCCGATTAATTGCTAAAGTCTTCGCATTGCTCCGAAATTTACGTTCGATCTCCTTGCCAAAAAAAGAAATGGAACTTTGTGCATAAGACTAGTTCGTGAATCGGGCCGTTCGTTTTGTTTTAACAAATTACAGCGTGAAAGTGTGAACTGTATCTACTAATTAGTGTTAACGCGCAACACTGAGTTGTTTGTAAACAGAATGGCAAAAATGAACACGCGTTAATGACATCGCGGAGAAATTTGAACGCAGATCACAAGGTTGGCTCACGGCCACAATGTTAATAGAAAGAGCGGGCACAGGAAATGAGGATGATCGTCAACGCGACATACGTACATGTCGAAATTTTGACGCGCAAAACGAAACCACGAGGAGCTTTCTCGTTGTCGCCCCCACGATACTAAAATTTCCTCGCAACTGACTTACAGTGAAACGAAAAGCATTTCGCCGCGTGATGGAAAGATTTCTCTAATTACACTAGCGTGACAAAGTTACAACATTCTTCGTACCCATGATAATCATAATTAAATAAACGAAAAGCAACAACAGCGTAATTATAAGAACCAAACTAATCACGTATCGTGACACTCTGTATAACAGAAAAGACTTGTAATTAATTGACACAAATACCGATTAAATTAAATCAAATGAAATATGAAACTTAATAAATAAATCCCCAATAATGAATTAAGCAATGCAGACATACACAAAAGTAAACATATAATACATTTTCAACGTATAGAATATAAAGAACACTCGAGCAGAAATGATACAACGATACAAGTTTTATCCACTGACTTAAGGAAGGCAGAAACTTCCAGTGCATTAGAAATTAAAGTATGAAACGAAAACACAGTAAGTTACCCGTTACGATTCAGTCGATTAAAACTAAATAAATATGTCTTTTAAACACCTCGCCCGGCACAAGTGGAGAAAATATTTCTGCGCTCTCACCTTTCCCTCGAGCTTATTGTTGCACCGCTCCATGTACACTCGTACGAGAACCGGACAATAAAAACAAGAAGAGGCCTCGCGGGAAAGCAACGCAGCTGCAAAACGTACACACGAAGATGAAGAGGAAGAAACGCCCTCGTTTCGCCTTGTGCCTTGCAATCGCAGAGGTCTGGCAATTATTTTTGGCGCCGAGCTCGCCATAGTCGATCATCGAAAGCAATTGGTCAAGAAATGGAGCGTGATGACCACCATGATTCGTCTCCACCAGGCCATCTCGCCATGCGCATGAATCGTCGCTCATTGATTTTCGATCGAAATATTAGAAACCGTTTCCGTCGCGCCCATTTCGTTCGAGCCCGAACTGACCTAACGAACGGAAGGAACGTTTCGTCCACCCCTTGCAGCGTGGAATCGAACGCAGACGAGTCTCGTTCGCAACCAAAGCAATATTCTTTTTTTAATATTCGAGGAGGAAAAATGTTGGAGATATCGCTTGGTGCCGAGGGAAAATTAGAACGATATAAATACACGGCTGGCAAAGGATCAACTCTGCCTAGCCGCTGGTCGCTGATCCGACATTTTCGCCACGCGAAATTCATAAATACACCGCGGGTAATGCTGACATAATCGCGTCCGAATTGACTTTTTTATTCGAAGATCGAAAGGTTACTCCTGCACCATTTTCTTTCACGGGCGTCAAGTAAAACCCGTGATTAACCTACTTCTCTTCCTTCTTGACTCACAAGGAAGGTGAGGCAACCCGAGGATTCAGAAATGTATGAAACTTTGCATAGAAGTAGAATAAGTTATCCGTAATACAACCCTGTTTTTCCTTCGTGCCATAATTCGGTTTTAAGGGGTGTAATCAGCCCTTGTCACTTTAATAAAATCACTTTATTGTGTTTACAAGACAGCGTGAACAAATTTTTTGAAAAGTCCATGATTTTTTTCATTTTTTTTTCCTGCGGATTTTTCAAAGAAAATTATTACCCAGTTTTGCAGGCGCAATAAAGCGATGCAAGTTTTGTTTATACTTTTTTTAAATATCTCCCAGCGTTCTTGAGATATTTCACGAAAAAGAACTTTCTGAATTTTTTTCAAGGGATGATTTCACCCCTTAAAACCGAATTCGGGTTGCTTAACCTTCCTTGTCAGCCGGCTGTTCTTTCAATATGAATTAATGAGTTTGGAAAGCGCGATCGTTGAACGTTGGTGTATGTTTATGCATTCTATAGCATCGTATGAGATTTATCGTTTCAGGTCGCATTGGCAATAAAAGGAACGGAAACGTAGTCGTCGCATGATTAAACCAACTCAGTTTCACCGAATTTTCTTCCAAAAAATATACGCAGGAACTTTCACAATACTATTTCATTTGCATCTAGAAACATGGGTGCACTGTGATATACAGGTCACTACACTGCACCTTTCGTATACACCGTTGTCTCGAACACTTAAATATTTTTCCCTCCACTGTGCTCTAAACATTGCAATGCCATTTAATATAACGTTACGTTTAATTGAAGCTTTAACTTGAAACGCTTCGTTCGCAAGTGAAAATATCTCGCCCCTGAGCAGCTTTCAGACGAAATGAAAGAAGTCGGAAGAGGCAGACGGCAGGCAGTAATTGACCTTCGTCGTTTCGGCACCCATCGACGAAGAAGACAGTTTAATAGCGCGAGAACGACTGAACAATGAAACAAACGGGTGTGTAGAAGCACGCGATACTCGCACAATAGGAGGCGGAAAAAGAAAACGGAGCAAGAAAGAAACCAATTGCAAGGATCAACGAATTAGATATCTCGTAATACGACTGTATGAATTGCGTCACCTTTCGTTGCACTTGTATCGCTCGGTTCGAGGAGCATCTGGGTCAAAAGTCAAGGAGGTACATAATTAAAACGATACAACGTAACGTGAGAGGTCGATCATCGTGCAAAATACGCGAAACATTGCGAAAATTCAGTCGATACAGTTGCGGTGGATCAAAAACAGTAAAAACGGTGTTTGTCGAAAATGGAGAAGAAAGAAAGGGTTGACTAGCAATACGATCCGTGAATTTTTAGATTCGTACGCACTTTCCTCGTTCGTAATAAGGTTCGCGACCTTTGTTACACAATTTTCTTTGTTTTCATGATCCGTTTTTTTTCTTTTTTTTCTTAACACGGAGGTCTCGATCCCACATTTATAGTCTTTATATCGCTTGGCTAATTGGTGTCATAATTCGATAGCGACTTATCGTTTTTAACCTACTGCGTGTCTAGCGTTATGTTTATTTGCGCTGTGAAAATGGATATATTCGAATGTTGCTTCCTGGCAGCAAATTTGATACATTTTATACAACATTTTATTAGACGAGATTAATCAGTAGATTTCATTCTTCTAAATAATAGGCCTACCGGAAAGTTCTGTCCGTTTTTGAGTTCAAAGAAGATAATACATTTTTAACTTTTTAACAATTCTGTAATTTTGTAATTTGTAATTTAGTAACATGCCATATATGTTGAAACTTGAGATGAGATTATCGGACAGAACTTTCCGGTAGACTTGATATATGTATGTATAATTATGTCCCATTCCTCGAATCTCTATCCCTACAAGCGAATTCTATTGATATTATTATTATATATCACAGAATTATTCTTGAACATTTCCTAACAACATCTAAACAATCGTTAGTTCAAAGTACATTCGCATCAATAAGAAAAACTTCTTACTGCAAGCATTTCTGTTTCCTTCGTAAAAATATTCCAAACACACACAGACAGTGCTTCACAGATTCGTTCACATGCCTTCGCATTTTAGAGATAACCCTTCTACCCTTATTCTTCGTCAGCTTAAGCTGTTACTATCTACATATTTCGTTTGCGATATTTTCTTTGTGCCTAATAAAAACGTCACGTGCCCGCTTGATTATTTTGTGAACAAATGAATAGATTGACTTACTTAGTGCAACCACATTTTTTACCAGTGATTACAAAAGTGGCTTAGTTAGACATATAACTCGAACCTCGATAACTCGAACCTCGATAGCCCGAACCTCGATAGCTCGACCCTCGACAACTCGAACCTCGACAACCCGAACCTCGACAACTCGAACCTCGATAACTCGAACCTCGATAACTCGAACCTAGATAACTCGAACCTCGATAGCTCGAACCTCGATAACTCGAAAACCTCTATAAGACGAAAATTTTCTTAATTCCCTTCCTCTCCGCTGCAAGAACCTCGACAAGTCGAAATAAAACTTTTACTTTAACTCGAATTATTTGCCACAGTCCAAATGCATTATTTTACCTCTGCAACTCGAATATAGAATAGCCAAACGCCTACAACTCGAAGTTTACCTCTATAAGTCGAACTTCTATCGCTACTCCCTAAGCAACTCGAAGTTTGTAACTTTGTGTCAAACATTAAATGACCACGTGCATATCCATGGAAGCTAATCGTTTTTCGCCAATTTTCATAGATAATCAATGCGTTAATACATTCACTCGGAGCAAAATTACAGACTTTTTGAATAAAAAACAGGTACATATATAGTAACCTAACTTTCGTCTTCTAATTACATTTATATATGTATGCAATGAATACGTAATTCACGCTAAAATATTTAATTTGTTCATACAGAGTCTCTATAAGTCGAATTTTCGCGTATGAAACCTCTCTTACTCGAACACTTCTCTTCCCTTGAAATTCGTGTTATCGAGTTTCCACTGTATCTGAAAATTCAACGCGAACTAAATACTGTTCAACGACACAGCTACCAGCCCGATTCGACAGTTCGTTCCACCAATGATTCTATTAAAATAAAACAGTCGCGCGTTATCGCAATATAAATCGATGACACGCGAGACAAGTGATAAATTAGCTTCTCCTATTCTTTTTACTCACAATCGGTCCACCGTTCGTGAGTCGACGTAAGTGTAATTCCGTGCCCTCTGGGTATATGCAACCGCCAAAGACTATGGAGCGGTGTTCCCGTCCAATAGACCTCGCGAATCGCGTGTCGTTCGAAGTTAATTACGCACTTGAACGGTCGTGTCGTGTGTACGCGATGCTAGGAAGAAGCCTCTCGCTCTATTATTACATTCAGAAAAGGCAACAAGAAGGTGCCGTGCCTCCGGCATGCGAGACGTCTCTTCTCTCTCGCAGCTCTGGTTACACCTCGCCCCGCGAACATTGTCGGCCCTATCTGAATCGTAAACTTTCTTTATCTGGATCATAAATACAGAAAGAAGTCCGCCAAGTGTCCCGGGGCAACATTCATGCCGGGGCGTTCCCTATGCCCGACCGAAGTTGTTACACGTCGAAGAGTCTGGAGGCCAACAGCCTCGAAGCCTTCTCTTACATAACGATTATCTATCACGCACGCCTAGACTTCCGATAGACGACCAGCTATGTGTGAAACACACACACATACACACACATATGCTGCAATCTCGTATGCATCACCGTGTATACTGGAAAAACAGATGTTCTTGATAATGTGTATTTTCTTCCGCACGATGGGGACTGGTACGTAATTGGAATATGATTTCATGAAGGACGAGATAATTCGCGTCGATATACTTTTTCTTGGCGCAAAAACGAACGAATAATGCGGAATACGTATGTGTAATTATCGTGCGGAAGTTAAGGAAAAATGACTGCAGAACATCAACACTATTTATGATATATTTTAGAAATAATAGGGTTATATGTTGCGTTAGTAACTGGCTGTCAAAGCGCAGTGAAATGGATTGTCTAAGTTGAACAGCGAAGGATATAAAAAAATAATTTGGAATCCAACGCCGATGCTCCAAACGTGTTGCAATATACATGCATGGTAATCATGTAGAATTAGCACAGTTACAAATTGTTACTTATCCTTGGAAATTCCACACTTAAGTTAGATCTAACATTTAAGTTAGAAGATGAGCAAAAATCAGATCACAAACTGTTTAGGTGATATTATGCGAGTTTTATATGTTTCTTTAGATTTAACTGTCCCGCCTCGCGACTCTGGATTAGACAGAGAGTTATGTCAGCGAATTTTCAGTAAGAAGCAATATTGCAATGCCTTTGGTTTCTAACACTTTGCCTTATAAACACGAGTGTCTACTTGCGTTACGAGGTGGGTGCACGTGAAAATTGAGAAGCACGAGTGTAACTCGTAGCACAGCGTGACCGATGGTAATTTTTGACACCAGATAAAACTGTCATGAATTATTGTCAAAACTATGCAGCTGTCTCTTGGAGTTTGGCTCCAAAACTTGACAATTTTTTAATTAACACCGGTTCCTTTGTATACAAAGTTCGCAGAAAGTTTACTGTTGCTAAAACAAAAAAACGGTATGCATAGGAAAATAAATCTTATCCTGTTAATCACGCGAGCCCGAGGCTGAGGTGTACAAAGGGTTGATGGTTCAGTCCGCCGCGCGTCTTTTTGTAAAAAAAAATCGAGCTTTATTAAACAATGCAATGACCATTTTCTCTTTCTTTTGGAAAACACGAAGGTAGAAATCTGATATTATTAACTAAACTATAAATTAAAAGTGGCGTTAAAGTTCAGTTGACTCGAGCTGTTGAAGAGCAAAACTATTACTGCTGGTGACAATTGATAGCCGACTAAAAGTTTTTACCATTCTAACTGGAAGTAAATATTTATGACGAAAAAAATCAGGGAGTCAATTAAGGTACCGCGAATATTACGTTCCTGACACTTCCAGTATAGACAATGTGTCGTAAATAATAGTGTGAACGACGACTCGTAATAACCAGCGGACTTCTTCGTTGAAGAAGAAACTGCTAGGCTAATAGACAACTGTTCGAGGCATAAGTTACTATAAATTAGACATACCGACTTTATGATACAACTTACTACTGATTTTAAAACGATAAAGAAAAAATACTACCAATGCACTCAGGCAACTGACAAATTCGTATAGTCAGAAGTCACAAATAAGTATTTTAATTCTTCAAAAACAGATCAAACGTGAAAGATAATTTGAATTCAGACCCTTAACTTAAATCTACAACCCCTAAAATTCATTTGACCTCGAACTCATAATTCGAACCTCCGAAAATGTTGAAGATTCAAAAAATCGTAAGGTTTCATTTTCCATTTAAATATATTTGTCTTATTACAAGACTTGCGACTATTTCGCTAGATATCTTTGCTGTATATTTTTAGAATGATCGTTCGTGACAGCAACTGATTGTCAGTATGTAATTCGTGCGGTAAAGGTGCATACATACAGGATCCTGAATTTGTGTTACAATGCTGTGCAAATCGCTGCAATGAAAAAGCATCAAAGGTGTTCGTGGTAATTTGAATATTCGAACGCAGATTTTTCGCTTTTCTCTTTGCGTTCGCGTAATGTCCAATAACGGTACAACCAATTATCCGCAATAACTTCTCCGTAGGTGGCACTAGGGTTCCTGTTTTCTGAATTTAATATTCGCCAAGCGTGTCTTGCGGGCTCATACCAAATATAGACGGTAATAATTTCGTCTCTATGCACGAGTACGATAATGACTGTAAAGCTAACCGAGGAAACCAATAACGACTACTCCCGGATGCATCAGCGTATCTGTGTTCAACGACACGCTGAGAAATTTCCAAAACGGCCAAAAGAAATTCGCTACGTTTTTGCACATTTCGAAACCCACCAAACAGATGGAAATAATGCATATAAAATGTAACGAGGCAAAAGCTTCGTCGTAATGTTACCCATAACAGAATTTAACGATCTGTGGAAGCCGTTAAAAGGTTTGATAGTTGTTCAAGCGGGATGGAAGGATACTGAAACGTTTTCATATATCTTTGCTAGCACGAAAAAGGAAAATACCAAGCGTCGGAGATTTCTGCCTATTGTGACTCGATGTTCGAAAAGCCCAGAAGTCAGAAATTCATAAGGGAAGGCGATACCGTTATTGTCACAATATTTTAGAAAAGTGATTCTTCAATGGTGACGGCGATGAGAAGACTGTATAAAATTCTTGGGACGAGTAACGATACAAGTAAGTAAACTCACTGCATAGTTATCGTTTGGGCGATAATTTTCAAGAAAGTGGTTCAGTGCTCAGTGGCGGCACGTAAACTTTGAAAGTTAATAACTCAACAACGGCTTAGGAAAAATTCATGTGTGGGTAGTGTTTCGAAAACGTTTCAGTATTGGCTACAAGAATGGTCAGTAAAAAATATAGTGTTCTATTACAAAATTTAAATGTGACCTTCACAGGGCACTCCAACGTTAGCTCAAGGTCATGCAATTATCATCATGATACGTCACCCGTAATACCATACAACTTTCATCTGAAACACTTTTTCGTATCACTGATAATTATAGAAATAATCACGCGTGGACACTCAAAACGAACACACTGTATGCAAGTTACAGTACGAGTGTCAACTAATATTTTTATTAGCTTTGTTTTCACATGCAATATTTCAAATGCCAACTTTTTCGTACCAACCTAAAACATAGAGTTTGAATTTTTACATTTCATGTATTTGTTGCAAAGCGATAAATATTTGAAATAAACGATTTTCAATTTTTCGCTCTACGCGTTTTCTACTTCGTCTAGTTTTTTAACAACTTTCCCATCATTTTGCTCATAAATAATGGTGTCTTCTCTTGGAACACAAGAAATAATACCTTATCAATATCTTAAGCTTCTGAGCTACCCAAAATTTTGCCACTTTTTAACATCCTCCCTTGCAGTCCTTTAGTATGTAGACAGTTCCTGCATTCTCACTTGCATTCTTTAGAATAATGTCTGAAGGCAACAACATTGTACGAAGACACTTGCATCTTTGCAAGCAAAAGATTGGTATATACATTATAGTTGCTCGTAACTGATAGTTCTGAACTTTAACCCTCTAGGCGTCCATTTATTTTCGCGCTTGAAAAGATTTGAAATAGTTTATTATAAAAAAAGACTTGTGACTTTGAATTTACAATGGATGATAGGGTACAATAAATACTTCGATTGCCATAAAACGATAGAGCTGAAAAGTAGTTTGGAAAGTTATTTAAAAAATGGGGCAACATTTATGAAATTTAGAAGTCGAGTTAATTCTACGGATATAGTATGATATATATATAGTATTTTGTGCACATTTTTTTTTAGAATCAGCAAATTTAATGCGAAACTCCACAGCAGGGCACTACTTTCTACATCAAATCACGCATTGTAATTGTAGGTACTAACTCTGAGCCATGTTTACAAGCGAAAGCCGTTTGATATCGGTTTATTTCGAAGTATTTATGATGTTAACTGCAAAGTTTATACGCCTCGGGTCTGGGCCTTCGACCAACAAGTTTCAAAATAGAGTACATTCAGAGAAATGCAGGAATATTTCGAAAAAAGGTGGAACAATATTAAGATAAATCAAAAGGCATTTAAACACTAAAGTACAACAAAATGTAATAGACTGTTGTTGATATACATAATGCTGAACGCCTTTTGGAAAATCAACTACTCACTAATTTATTAGTGATTAAATATTTACATTGATCAACAAAGTTACGTTGCTAGACAAGACGTAAGCGAATTAACTTCGTAATTTGTAACTTAGCATAAACATTTTACAACCTATATTTAGCAACTTGTTGCGGAATAATAAGCACAAACCAACATCGACATAGAAAATCATTTCCTCTAAAAGCAACCAACCGACGCAGCGATTGTCCGAAAATTCCTGCCACGATCGTTTTTCAACTTTGACATGTTTCCACCGTCGAGGACTTCCTTTCAGCGTGCTCGAAGATCGATTCGGAAGCGATATTCAGCGATCCATTGCATTGCAGGAACCCGGTCGTAATCGTCGGCTTCCTGCGAATAGGCCAGTCAACCGTTCATTCAAACATGCGTAGGCGTTGCACGTGTGTGTAACGTGCCCACGCAAATGGAGAACGTTGCACCTGGGTGGAACGAGACGTCGAGGTGCAAAAAGGGCTTACGTACGACACTGGACACATTCTGCGGGACGGAATTTATCGAGGGTACGGCATGATTAGCAAATAATTAAGCCCTGAGCGAGAAGATGATGAACGGCCCAGCAATCCGATATTCCTGCGCGTTCTCTATTTTCAAGCTGAACTACGTGGAAGGAAAACGTGATCCAACGTGTTGATATAAAGTTTCGAAGACTTCTAATTTTTCAAGTTCGAACAGCAGGTGATCTGGCGTGTTCGCGGGCAATTATAATACTTTGCGGGATTTGGATTTTCGTTCGATATTACATCTGGCTTGCCCGACAGAAGAATTGTTATTACCATTCTGTTACGATTGTAATTGATTAAAATGTAATTGATTATTATTATATATAAATTCTTCGGAGGTTTGATATTTTCTATAAAATATCCAGTATTCTATAGTCCCCGCAACTACCCGACTATTTCGTTTTTCCGTACGAAACATTGTATATAATCTTCCGAACGTATTTCCAAAGAAGTCATCAACTATTTATTTATTATAGTCATTCTCAGCCGATACAAATTTAATCTTCGCACCTTTTATTCGTTGTAATTTCTTATAAAGTCTACGCGTGTACGTCTACGCGTGTACAGGCGACACGCGTAGACTTTTAAAGAAGAAACCTGCCGCGAAGAAAGTCGAGGGAAGAAGATGAATTTGAAATTGTTTAATTTAATATTCTGCTAAGCTATTAAGAACAGTAGACGGGTTAAGAATAAAGTAAGTAGCCGATCATGTGCTTCTTAAGCATGTCGCGGCGCTAACGCATCGTAACTCTCATTAAGGCTGCGATTACATTGATCCGGGTTTATCATCTGACACGCTACTGCACGATTTGTTTTCCTTCGTTAGAAACGAATAGACCATTTACTGATAAGGACGATCGTTTCGCCAATTAATAGCATTCGATTTCGATTAGGAGCACAGGGCAAGGTCGTAACGAGGGATTATCGTCGCAATAACTAATTGGTATGGTCGGACTATTGCTTTGAACCAATGGAAGCAATCGCGTCCGTGTTTTCGCCATTTGCAATTCATGAAGTTGGTGCAAACCGTACGCGGAGAAACGAAAAATGCAGTATCAGGTGTGCAAGCTTTGATTGTGCTGTAATCGACAAACATCAATGCTACTGAAATCTCGGACTATGCCCCGAAGCTATTCTAAAAAGTAATCCTATTATGGTAACTCGTTTTCGTTGAATAATTTAAAGCCCGGATAGCGAATCAAAAGTTTCCGCAATGTTAATGCGAGCAAGAAGTATGGTTCACAGTGCCTAGAAATGTAGTGAATAAAATTTATCATATTTATAGACCGTTTAGTTTTTTTTTTAAGGGAATAGAATGTCCATTACCGAGTTCATTATCTAATGGTAATATTTAATGCACTTTCATACGATCCAATGAGGAATGAAATAAACTATACTATAGACAGCGGTAACTCGTTTATGCAATTTGATTGTTTCTCTTATTTTCTGCTATTCGTAATAACACTGCTACTTTGACAAGCTAATTAAAGGTCGCATTAGTAACGCGGGGATTGTACACATACGCGGTTCTATTTATTAAATGAGTAGCGTTTTATGCGTTCACTGTTATGAAATTAAAATGGAAACTTCCTATTATTGAACAGCGATATTAATACACTGCGATGCCGACCTTTGAGATATCCGAAACACAACAAAAATTGCGCATCGTCATAAATAAAGTTCACGTCGAGTGTCTAGACTTCGATACCTTGACTTATATAATAATAAATTTGAATATTTAAAAAATGTTCACTCACACATTGCGTCTCTGTCGATTCTGTCAGGTGGTGCATTGTTCGTGATCCGTTTTCATAATTATTTATAAATATTCACTGCCCTTCCATTTGTTTCATTAACTGATTATTGCAATTTATCAATTTACAAACACTATCCACAGTATTAATTATATTTCATCTTGGAATATTATTTCAATCGATACACAACCATCACAGTCTAATCATAATATATAAATAAAATCACGATGAAATTGGTTCTGTTATCGTCAAATTCAATTATCACAGTTTCGGCGGCAAAGTTACTCCAATTCAACAAAAATTCTTTACCTACTCAAGTCTGAAGAAAAATCTGTGCAGATCGTTTCGTCCATACGACGAGAAATTGCTCTAAAAATTATTTCAACGAAAGCGGTGAATTACACTGTTCCACGAAGTCGAATCTTCCTCGAGATGCGAAATCCGTGAAAAATGAACATACACCGTCGCTACACCGTCGAAGCGAATTCAAACATTATTTCAATCCAACCGTTCATCCCCAATAATTTCGATCGCCATAACTTTTAATTATACAGCTGCCAAAACTGATCGGGACTGCGGCATAAATCAATTTCACTCTCGGAAACCAATTACGTGCAAACACTTTGTTCGGTCCAATTCGTGGAGGTTTCAAGGATGTCGACCGTGAATTATCCGCAACGAATCGACACTGTATCAATTTATCGTAGGCACACGTGGTTCGTGTCGTGCAGCGTCGCATACAATTGCCATCCAAAGGATGGGCTCTATTCTTGTTCCATTACAAACGCGTACGTTTTATTTCCGTCCCGATTATTCACCACCACAGTCTAAATCGTGACTACTTGACCCACGGCTAGGGCAGCCTCGCAATTTATCGTGACAGATTTATCGCCTCTGCTCTCGCAAGACGGCTGGCCAATCAACCGCGAGATCCTGCTTTAATTGATTAACAACAAATCACGTATAGGGCGACGGTATATGTATATTGTCACGATGGTCACGAGTTAGAAAATATATCCACGGTCCTCTCAATCTACAGATTTTTCCATTGTTTCCTCTGCTGCCTTTTTGCGTCGTCGACATTCCCCGAGAGAGATTTCCCTATCTGAGAAACGTACAGGTTCCCTGCGCTGCTTCCTTTTTATTTAATTGATTGGTAGAATCACAAGAATCGAGACGAATTAACAGTTGTCGGAGTTACAATATCGTTTATCAATTAAGACTATCAGTTCTCCAAGAACTTATTAAACGTCAGCTACGGGAGTACGATGTCACAGTATTAATTAAGGACTTATTTATTTTTAAATCGTCATACTACCTTTGAAGAGGGCATCTATTTCGATTTTCGATTTTCGATTGTTCGGGGGGTTGAAAGTATGAAATTAATTCGGATGAATATAAAAATGATTAGAAGTTACTGCAGAATTATCGAGGAATTGTTCGAATGCAGAGATTTTATCGTGTACCAATCAAGCTTTGCATGGCGTGTTGCTGAAAATAGCGAAGGTGGCGGGGATTTATGGTGGATGCCTCGGGGGAATATTAAAGAGACTTCAAAGTAATATAGTATTGTTTAGATTTTGTAGCTGGTGACAGACACGAGTCGTAAACATATAATGTACAACGTGTCTGGAAAATATTTTAGAAAGTTGCATGCTGATGCTATTTTTACGCTCCAGTAAGAAAATATGTATGTACAGGCAAGAATTGCCGAGGCGCAAAATCATTGCATCTTTGATTAAAACATGAATAGCTTCGCTATAAATAAATCGTCTGGTGTCTACTTTATTCAGCTGATATCGCTAAAATGAATAGTACACGGATATATCATCGCTTTTCTATAACATCTATTTGCATGTTCGGCCAAAGGTTGCGCAATTTCTTCAAGCAATCACATAAAGGAAAAGTAACTTTAAAGTAAAAATTTGGTAACTTACAAGTATTTAAATACATAATGAAAAATGTTTCAATCGTCCAATACTATTCTGTATGAAGGCCCAGTTTTAAACATATTTTGCATAATCTATAAATTCGATGTTCCTTTATTGCGTTTAGTGACAATTCTTTTTACTGCCATTTCATTCAACGTTTCATTTTAAAATACAAACTATCAAACTTTCACACGTTATTCCCAATTATTACCACAATCATTAATCTTAAACAAAGGATCAGCATTTCTATAGCCTGGCATTAATTGAGAGATATGAAACAATGTAATACTTATGATCGTATCAGCGCTTGTATGACGCTTAATACTTAATAAGCACAATTATCGCTCGTAGTTATCTATAAGTACTAAGGAATTGACGATAAAACATTGAGAAATTACAAAATGAAAGTAATGAAAACTGTGGAATTTCATAGGGGTAATACACGCTTGGAAAACAAACGGTAACAAAATTATTCAATCATGCGTTGTACTCCTTCAAAGCTATACTATATTATCTTTCTATTAAAATACATTTGAATCTAGAACCATAATGCTGATATTCAATTATTAATTTAGCTTTCAATGAACTGTTTTCGCGCCCGCAATAAAAATATAAAATAGATTCGACAAAACCGTTCAACTGACATCCGTCGTCACTTCTCCTCTCATTTTTTTCTTTTTTTTCGCACGAGGAAAGATTTCACGACGAGAACATTCGTATTGTTCGCCCTATCGGCGTTGCACTTTACCAAGTTACTTAATCGATCGCCGATCGAAAACTAATTGCATGACACGCCGATAAACTGCAACTTGGGTTATCGCTCAACGACTACGCCATTATTTTTTCACCTCGAGAAACATTCCATCGACGATGCATCACCGATCGACCGAGTCAACAACCTTTCTTTTATCTCCTTATGTTCCCGTACTTCGTAATTCGTTGTCCGCGAGTAAGTCGTTCAAATCGAGCGCAGAAAATAATGTTTCCTCCTCGACGATATTCAATTCCTGTCGGCCGATTAAATTTCCAATTTATCAATCGTCACGAAAGTTCCTTTTATTCGACCGAAACAGAATCTTTGCGCCAGATAAGACGAGAACGAAATCGTTCTCGGTCGAGAATCAGCCAAAAGTTTTCGATCATTTGCTACAAATTGTGACGGCTATGATATCTTGAAAATATCTCGCACACAGTCGCGAGCGTTTTATTTAAGTTTTATTTAATGCGTCTTTCGTTTTGTAGACGCGTGAAGAAAATGATTAGTCGACGGAGAATTATCTATCTATCAAAGAAACGATAACAACTTCATGCCGAAGAATCCGAATTTCAATCTTCAATCACCTTTCACGACATCGCTACGACACGCCGCTTACGATCTTGCGATAATTAATCTAAAATTCGATTACACGTACGCAGTCTTATCGATCACGCGGGACTCTCATTTCAAGGAGTGCTACACGTTAAATTCAATGAAAAAAAAGAAGAAAGAAATAGATGAATATCCGATTATTATTCTCAATCGAACGATACTTCTATCTTATGTCATAAACGAAGACACAGATCAAATAGAGCTTCGTTACAACCTTAAATCACGAGTTTCGATAACGTTAAACGTCTAGCACTACGAAATTCTCATAGCATAGCTCTAGATATGCTTCGTGATTCAGAATTTCGCGCGCCATCTCGAAAATCTGGTCCTTCCATGAAGCGCTTTAAAACCGCCGCAAAAGTCGTTCTACTTAAATAATTTGACAAACCGTTGCACCATTTTTTGTCGTTGTATTTTTAATCAAAACTCACAGCTGCGATATTGACACAGTCAAGCGTGCGAGTGACGGCACAACGGCGACATATTTTTACATATTAAATGCTAAATACATCTGGAATGAACTTAATAAGCGTTAAGAACGCAAGGTTCATAGCGGAGCTAATTAGCATTAAAGGTGCGAAACTAATAGAGGTATTAAACGTGAAACAACAACGTCGCAAATATTTTCGCAAGAGGAATGCTTCTCGATTTGTTTGCTCGGTATAGTATGAAATAGTTTGAGAATTAGGTATTGCAATTTGGGGCGGGTGGTTATATTACACGTCTGATGCAGTAACGTTTGTAACGATTGTTCTGTCTGAAATAAGATGGGCCTCGCGGACTGCATTTCTTATTTGATTGAGGTGGAAGGAAATGGCAATAAAACAGTTAAATGATATAACGAGATTTGTATCTATCCACGACCTTGTATGCATTTTCTGCAAGTGCAACGCCATTACTGCAAACGAGACTTGAGGTCCTCTGTATAGGAACACTATAGTAATACATTATGTACGATACAATTGAATAATAAATACGCTATTGAATGCTTTACATTTTCTGCAACAGCAGTAAGAATTATTAAATGTTTATATGGTAAATAGTAATTACGTAAAATACTTTTTCTTTAATGTTCATAATTTGCAATGCTGTTAAATGCGGCGAATCTTACAATAAACTAATTCGTTATAGCATTAATTCGTTTTAGGATAAATATACAGTCGAACCTGTATAACTCGAAAACCTCTATGATAAAAGAGAGGAGCATGCAAAGTTTATTTATTGTATTAAAATTTTATGCATTATAAAAATCATAAACAAGAGAAGGGTAGAGAGCCATCAATTCTACTTTTCTTGGTGAACTGTCCGTTCGTTGTAAGGGTTTTGTTTTAATGAGGAAAACTGTTCGTTAATAACATTTGTTCGTTGTAAGGTTGTTTGTTATGGGACACCCCACTGTATTCCATATTTTCCGAATTAATTCTTCATGTGCTTCATCGTATAATTACACTAATCTTTCAAGTATTTAACGCTGTACGTGTAAAGTATTAAATAAATCTAAAGGGAAGCGTACACAGTGTACACTATTCGAGCAATATCACTAGTATATCACTGCATATCACAGGTGCATTGTTTCGCTTATGTATAAAGTGACAGGAAGGCAAACTTTGCGGCTTTATCTTCGATCAAGCAAAATATACGACTCATTTCCATTACGTGATTCATGTTATGTACACCGCATTGAAACAGTTACGATGAATCAATTCGCATTCGATAAACAATCTCTTATTTAATTTATTACATAACGTGAAAGCAGTGTTAACGAGAGTTACAGTTAAATAGAGTTAAATAGAGTTTCCTCCGATCTAGATTTTCCATTCAACAAATTACTATTCTGTTTTGCACACGATTCTATACCCATCGCGAGGAAGGACGGCGAAAGAAATGTGTGTGCAATTAAATCGATGGAACTGAATATTCATCGATACACCTTGAGAATATTGTAATGCGAGGCCTCGATGCTGGCGAGATTCAACTCGTTGCCAAGAATAAATAAAGTCGCGATTTATATTTAGCCGAGATGGAAATTGTCACGTTGTATGCGTTTTAAAAGATCGTTTAATATTCAGGAAGGGGTGGAGATCGTAAAAATCAATTAAGAAGCATCAGGGCTCCGATAAAGGTGTCGTTGAACGGCAGCGTCGAATTATAGGTACGATTTCCAATGTTGCAAAGTACCAAAACTTTCTCCTCTTACGTTGTGAGTGCTTGAAAAAGTTTTGTCACAACGTCCGTGGACCAGTACTTAGCCGTTTTCGGTATAATAGTATCACAGTTCAATTTTAGCAAATGAATTTTGTTCAGTTCCACTTTAACCCTTTCATAGCTGAATAATTCTTTCTTTACACTGCCATCTACAGAAATAAATTTTCTTTGAGCACGTAAGTGTTGTATATTTGTGTCAAAAGTCACGGAAAGGTTAAGGTAGAAGTTGCATATCATTTTCATTTTTAGTACTGCTGAAGACATTCGATAGAATGCACAAAATTGTCTGATAGGTACGAAATATTCTTATTTTAATTTAAGTTTTCTTTTTTTCTTTTTAAGGACAGTTCAGACTTTAATTAGTTAACGACATATCAGTCGATCCCATTTGGCAATGAATGTGAAACAGATATGTGCATATATGCACAGTCACGTGCATTCTATGTATAATGCAAACCAGTGTCATTTCGAACTTGATGCAATATACAATAAGCGTGCAAGGTATTTGTATGCAACTATTGAGAAATCCTACAAGCGATGATAAATAATCATTAGACGTACATATGTGTAGGCATGCATAACTCCTAAAATAAATGGTAATTTTCTTATTTGTTTACAGAAGGAAAAAGTCTGCAAGTTACTATTTGTTTACATGCTACCAAATGTAAATTTTACCAACGTCATGTTTAAATGCACATTAAATATACTGCTAACTAATGCTGAAGCACACAATAATGGTTGATTTGTATGAAAGGATTTTTCTAAATGTCTAAAATATTAATCTGAACACTTTCAATTTAAACGTAAGTCGATGAATTTTAAACGATGAAGATAAAAAATACGAGAAATATGTCCAGAGCTACCTGCGTCTGAATTTGACCGGTGTTATAAAATTTCTGCTATAAATAGCCAAGAACACTATTTCTAAGATAACCCCGGAGATAACCAATCTACGATTATTTCACGAATATCAAGGACTATAAAAAGTTTTGCAAACCCGGTTGCCATAAATCAATGAATTCTCAAAAGACGAAACAGACACGAATGCTACGCAGCCTATTGATACCGTATAACCGAGTCGTAGTGAACATCAAATAATCGTTTCTAAACTAGCCACAGTGCTAAGGAATCTTCTACTGTGACTGGAAAGGGAGTCGAATATTGCTCGACAATTTTCGCGACGAGTTTCAAAGTGGAAAACGGGGGGTCACAATTATATTAACTGCTATTATTAAAATTCAGCCAGGTGATACAGGCCATGGTGTACGTTCAACTATTGCTGTATCACGCGTGCAAATACCAGCTATGTACATATACCGTTCCTGAGAACATCAAACAGTTTGCGACCAATTTAGTAAGTGCTAAATATTGATAAGATAAAAATATTCGACGATCATCCTTGCAAAAATATTTTAAAATTAGTAAAATAAATGAAGACAAATGAAAGAGCAATATGTCCCATCGGTGTTACAGTATACCACGTGAATAAAATTTATTCATGTAGATATCTGCAGGGTGGGAAAAATAGAAAAGAGCCTTGAGATACTTTCGAAATCGTGGAATAACATTTCTGTTGAATTAAGTGAATTTCGTGGAAAGTACACGAAATACAATTCATTCCAACCCCCCGTTCTATTACCATCGCGCGAAGTACCGAACGTGCTTTCTCTAAATAAGCAACCGGTATTTTTGCACAGTAGAACGATAAACGTCGACAAATAATAAATCAAGAACGGGAAACACTTTTCCTGAATCAGCGGGCACACATGTACTCTAACCATTGAGTTAGTTCCATTAATCCCGAGATTATTGGAATAATAATATTTGCAAAATGGACTGATATAAGTAAATCAACATTAAACAGTATTAAAAAATGTCAAACACTTGTCCAATAAAAGCCAAACAAGCTGTTCATGCAAATTAATTATAATACGAGGGAAACATCCGGGCAATAAAGTTTTACAAATTCGTTGCCCCGAGTTCCGATACATTTTTCGACCATGAATAAATATCGAAAATTGTCGAAACATGTCCAACAAAAATGCCACAATAACCTCTGTACATTAAATGTTCCAAAATCGAATCCCTTCGTGCTGAACTAAAAATGTCATCGAAAGAAAGAAACGAAAGAGAAAAGGTACCAGCAAATACCAGCGTGCAGCTTACAAGACAGCAAGCAACCTAAGAGAATTTCCACGAGTGAAAAGACAAATAGGTCTCTCAACGATTATCTTTAAAGATTGGAGCAGCACGAGTCGATGTACGTTAAGTAGGAAGGAGAAACGGAAATACAACGAGTTCCATCGAGATGCAAGCCAGTAAATGCCTGCTGTTTCTAAGACAGCAGAGAAAGTCGGTGACAAATTCTGCCACTAGCTATTTTTAAAGTCTCGCGCGGGATAAGGTCGTTGCAACACACGTACAGAACGGGTGTCGATCGATTATCTGATCGATCTCACCTCGGCCCGCGCCTCAATTTCATTCGTACAGGCGAGTTACATTTCATTCATTATCGATGGGACATACACCCCTCGGTCAAAGGTCACAGGACACTGAACAGAAATTTATAGAAGTCTGAGGAAAATGATTAAAATTGATGATACACAAAATGCCTCCGGAGTTTCTGTTCAAACTTTATCGGTGCGTTTTATTGCTAAAAATAGGATTAAAGTGTCATATAGCGAAATGTCCGTAAGTGCTATAGCGAAAAGTTATAACGATAATATAAAACGTGGAACGATAATTGGGAAATATAGGCAACACTTTGAAATGGAAATATGGGAACAGCGTTCATTTCACGTTTCATACTTTTGTCATAATTTTTTAGTAAAACATTTTAGTTTTATGTTTATCTGTATGGCGCGCTGGTAAAATTTGAACGAAAATCTGTGGAACACCCTTGTATTTAACAGAAAGCCATTTTTCTTCATTCTTTGCATAATTTTCTGTCTGTGCGAAAAGCAAATCCTTGCCAAAATCGTTAATAATAATTAGATTTTCTTTTAGTAGTCAGCTTTTGTTTGATAACTCGACTATTAATATTATTCCATTCTTCTGGCCAAATGTGCCACAGGTTGGTTTAAAATTCCGTTCACAGTTATCCTAACGCAACGTGTTTCCAACATTTGCACTATCTTTTTCATTGCTTAAAATGATATGAACAAGTGAATATTTCACTTGCTTGCACTAAACTAACATTAAGCGTATAACCATAAACATCCCCAACAATATACTTATATAATTTCTATAATCTATATTATATAACCGTAGTCTAAAAACCGGACCAAAACCTTGACATATCGAACATCGATAACTCTTAAACCCCTATAAGACTAGAATTTCGTACATTCCGTTTCGCTCGTCTGTAAGGAAAAAACTCTGCAACACGAAATGTAAATATCCGTAAAACCGTGGGCCTAATATTAATCGTTCCCACTAGCACTTTACAGAATTACTTGGACTTTACAGAACGAGAAAATTCATAGGGAAATACGATTCTTCGAAAATATCCAAGCATATACATATTTGTACCTGTTCCTTTACCCTATAGATGTGGGTAATATTGGATGATTGAAAAACGCAAAAAACATAGTATTATTATAAAACGTTTATTCCTATTAGTTGAAAAATAGAAAGTAAAATTGGTTTGGATGATTTTAACAAATTGCAATTTATTTGAATTTATACGAATTTATCTTAACTTGCATATAAATTTATTGTAGCTTATTTGTTAAACGAGAATCGCAAATAAGAACCTCGTCATCCTCTTCGACATTTGTGCAAATCTCGCGAGACCACCCGTGGCATACAATGCATTAAACCCACTCTTCCTTGCACTTGGAGTAAAGAGTAAAGTGTAATAATGTGTAAAAGCTGCGGAATGCAATTCTATAATAGATTCTTTAAATCCAAGTGATACGAAAAGGCAATTCACCGATACAACACCAAAACTTTTCGGCCCGAAATGATTAAACTTCCCCAAATGAAAAATTGCAATACTCTTTACAATGTGCAATGGATCTCATACTGTTACGAGGCCCATCTGAGGTCTCACCTAAGAACACAATGATGGATGACAGGAAACGCGTCATACCTCACACAACCCTACCGTGCCTAATTTCGATTGCGACAGAAAAGGAATTTATTTTCAATGAACGTATCCACCATAAATATGCGGTAGCTTTAAAATGCACTAAGTATCCACATTACACGAATCAGAGCATTTGTAAAGAAACAATCATAGGCTATACAAACTTCGCACGGAATGCAGGAGTAAATGAATAAATATCGGAATCTCGGGGCTAAACGCACTCACACTTACGCACACGCGAGTCGACAACGATATACATCCAGGTGGAACGCAACATTTGCACGTCCCATATCCTACAATTTCCCTGCCCATCTTATCAAACGAACAAACCCGTAATTGAATTAATAAACGACAGTGGACGGCACCCCCTTAATTTGCATCCCGTTCGAGCCGTCGCGGCTCCAGTCGTAAATTGTTAAACTGGCAAGGGAAAACAAGAATCAGCCGGCAACGAAACGTGCCCGATAATTGCCACGGGACCCCGTCCGTGTAGAAGAAAATTCTATCACGGCACGCATTCTTACGTATATTACCGTTTCAATAATGAACAGGTATCGGTTTCCAAGCACTCGGCGGAGACGATTGCGCGACTCGCGGGTCGTCTCACGCGAGATCCTCCATAACAAGGATTAATATCCTTCTCTATTTGGCCGGAGACTTACGAGGCGCAGATGCAATCGTACCGGCTCGCGCAGAACGAACGACGATGAGAAAATTTATTCCTCGCGTCCAATTGGATAAATCTCCAGAACCACCAACGAATCTTAACGGAGTAATCGCGGCAGATATCATTAGATTAATGGCGAGTGATCCTGCGACCCACGACATTGGATCCTGCGCATCGGACGCGTGGTGGCGGACCGGATGAGAAAAACCGACGACGATACGAGAATCGTTCGAGGAGAACCTACCACTACCGGTCAGACTGACCGTTCTCAAAACTTTGCGCGACTTTTACATATTTAAACGTTATCACGTCGCTATCAAACTTTGCAGCTTTTCTTGAAATGTGCATGCAATGTACTTTTGCGTATTAACTTCTCTGAGTAATATAAGTAAGCCTGTCTGTCCTGCCTACCGCGACCGGTCTGTTTGCCCGGTCGAGAAAATATGCTACTTACACTAATAAACCTATGCAATCAGTAGAAAAGAAAGACAATTCCATATTGTGCGATTGAAAATGTGGCGTTTTGTGTCGTCATTTGATGAAAGTTGTTCATTTATTAATTCATTCAGTAACAAATTGACTGTTATCTACGTTTAATTACAAAAACAATAACTTTTTCATGTCTTCGCTAGGTTTAGTGTTAACAGAGATTTCGATTCGCTATACTTACGGTCCCCTTAAATATTCGTTTGCGCGCTTGTCAGTGGTTTTCAGGAGATTCAGTGGCTTTTTCGTTGAATTATTTAAATCGTAGTCGATGCAGAAATCGCAATAGTCGTTTGGATACAGTTTTCTCGTTGAGAATAATTAAGATTCATCTTTGAGAACAAGTGCCACGGATGAGATAATACGCATCTGAATGCATTCTGTATAGAGCTACTGAATAAATTTCTTCATATAAAATCTCGCTCGCTATCTAAGCTGACGCGAAAGATTTTCATCGAATAAAAGAAAGTGCCGGAAAAGAAAGTGCAATCTAAGGCAACAAAGAATAGAGCTGGGAACATCATTCTTAAAACTTGAAAGCACGTGAACGAATCTTTGAGTCACTGTGTCATATGTTAAAAATAAAATTGATTTTATATCGTGGCTTAGATATTTTAGAACAAATGTTGTTTCGGGACAAAAACTATATTTAGAAATGTCGTAGACGTAAGTGTAATAACTACTGCGCTATATACCGTAAAAATTTCATCCTTTACGAAAGAACCTATTCTAATTTGCGCAAGTACTCATTCGTTATCATTGCGTCACTAGATTGTCTAACGAAGTGCACTAAGACATCCTGCAGCAATAACGGAGGAAGAAAAGTCCATGAAAGAGAGGGAGATACGAATGTGCACCGATTGTACGATTTAGTAAGAAAGCAAGTATAGTATAATGCTCATCGTTTATTCGGTATGATAAATGTGCGTACATGCTAGGTAAAGGCACGTGCTACCGCAGACTACATGACCTACATACAATCAACACGCAAGCGAAAATTTATTGCCAAAACCAGTTCATGGCGTTACAGAATTGCGCGTTTATTCAGCATAGAGCCCGAATCGAATTTATATCGCGGGACATGATAACATATTAATTGTGGATGAAAATATTATCTAAACAAAAGCAATCGATTGTCTACTTAGAGAAGCGTTTTAACTGTCTTGAGAATTTTGAGAAAACGCCCAGAGAATTGTCCAAACGCTTCACTATATAATATATTAAACGTTAAACTTTGAACATATACATTTACTGTTGCTTCTATGATTTTCTATTTTTCTTTGAAGATGTTCCAAACAAATTTTGCCATTGATAAAAACTTCTTACCAATTCTTTTGTAAAAACGATTTGGTATGTCGTACGTCAACAGTGGCTCTATGAATACTTCGCGGTAAATGTACAAATAAAAGATGGAACTCTAGCATAATCTATAAAGGGATAGAAACGAAGCAAACAGGACCATGCCGTCGCTAATGACCTGAAGGTCGATGCGACGTTAAACTCGAAATAAAATAAAATAAATAAAAGATGGAACTGTTTTATGGAATGCACAGAGCGCCGGGGAGGTACTAATAGAAGCGTAAATTGATTAATTGACAACTGAATTTGGCAGGAAATACTGTTTAAAATCTGTTGAGTTTAGCTTGTAGATGTAGATGTACAAGATTATGTTTTGTGCACAAGATTAAACAATTTTCAGACGCGTTTAACTTGACTGGGCATAAAATAAGTATTATCTGTTGCTGTAATTAATATATTCCACTAACTGTGATATGTTTTTCCCAACTTGTGCAAAATAACTTTCTGTCAAGATTTACCGTGAATTTTCTCATTGGTAAATCAACAAACGATTTCATTCAACAGAGCAGAAACATCGACCATTAAAACTCTATTACACGTCCGCTCGAAATAACGCAGCTGAATAAATGTTGCGCACAAACAACAGTTAACAATTTCAATTCAACTCTAAATAGGGAAAAAAAATGTGAGTACAAACTAACGTTACATGAAAGATGCTTCAAGCTCTTCAAGAATGTATTCTCGATTATCTCGTGGTTTCCCTGGAATTTTGTCGACCCTCTTAGCAAGCCGTGCCTACTATCGTCGTCTTAAAGCCAATACGCAGGTGAGTAATTGCAAGCCTGCCTAGACGGAGTCTACTCAGAGGTAAGCAACCGGTCGCGGAAGGGTTAATAATAAGAGTCAACCGGCATCTGCGTCTTATTACAAACGGAGAGATTAGATGGACGGAGCGAGGCAAGTGAAACGTGCACGCATCGATGTTGCGGCGAGTCATTAATGCTTTCGGACAAAACACCTTTCCGTACGTTGCAATTACTCATGCCTAGTTTATTGTGCCCGAATGCGATGGAATAATGAAGCCCGCAAAGCGCTTGGGTAACTTATGCTTATGGAAAATTCAAATGATTCGCGTAGTTATTATTCGTTGGACTTGCATGCGCAAGGAAATAATGCGTAGAAATATTAACGTGTAGAATAATTGAAGGGAAAGGTGAGAGAAATGTTATGTGAAAAGTATAATGCATACGTTAATTAATTTTAACCGTGTTAGCTCATAAAAATTGAAAACACTTTAATACGAAGTCTAATATCATTATTCAAATTTTAATTCTACTGTAACAAAAATGTTGCTGTTTTAGTAACAATTCGGGGGTGAAATGAAGCTGGAAGAAACGGAGAAAAATCGATACGATAACCCTGATAAACGTTGCGGTTAAAATAGGAAAAATGTAAATCATTGTAAGCAAACTTTCAGAGTATCGAGTTGTTATTAAATTGCAAAATCTATGAAACAATAATCTGGCAGCAGTGTAAATTAATGTTAATGCCTGGTTTTAATCGAGTTTAATTCCGGGTTCTGAAATGAAAATAATCTACTACGTGTAGCGCTTGGCTGTTTGTATCATGTCGCGTCTGGCGGTGTGCGACCCTATTCCACTTGCATATTTGTATTCCCGGCCGCGTTTCGATATAGACATTGTTTGCTAGATTCTCTGTAATACATGGTGTGCAAAACTGATAGAAATGCCAGAGAATTGTAACAATCGATCCGCGAATTCAATTAAAACTCAACAAACAATATAACAATATAGTATAAAAGTACTATGTACTTGTCACTCACGTTCAAGGTAGCTTCACACCTTTTTTTTCTCATAAAACATCAAAACTAAAGTTCTCTGGGAGCGACCAACAAGCATTTTATGGTCACGGGACATATAAACATTGAGGTCTGCACAAAACCGGATTTCGATATTATGCAAGAGGGGAAAGAATAAAAAGAACGTGAAAAAACAGGAGAACTACCTGTTCAAGGTAGATGATGACACAAAACAAGCGGAGTTTTACCTTCCTTATGCGAGCAATAATTTTGTACATTCTTTTATCCTCGTAATTAATCCAGAAATGTTTACGTTAATTAAAACTGGTTGATCTACGATGCGACACAATAATTCCAGAAGACTTTGATCAATGAACCGATACTATAATACGAAGCATAAGTTTAAATACTTTCCGGTGGCAAAACACGGCTGCAAATCGGCCTAGGAAACACGCAGGTGCGAAGGAATAGGTTCTTCCTGGTCGCAGGTTATCGCGCAATAACGGATCGCCGCAGACGAGATCGTTAGGATTGTATTGCGTTTGCCAAGCCACGGGCGATTTTTTACAAGGATATGGGTTAGATAATCGATGCGCTGTCCTATCGACGTAACTATTAAAATATCGTATGGCACGGGAATTCGATCGCCTAAGCGAATCTGAAATAGAATTCGACTCATCCGTGTTATAGAAATACGTGCTCCAATGATACTGGCAGAAAGAAATCCACGACTTTACCGAATATACGTGTGTCTGCAGGAAAATTTCCTGACGATTCCTGGCGTACCTGGCGCATCACGCTGCGTTTAACGCAGCGTGCAATTAATGTACGAAACAACAATATGTTGTTCAATAATGTGAACGATGAAAATTCTGACAAGTCGGTTCCGTGCATTAGACTCGCACCTTGACCTACTCTGGCCAATTAAAAATAACACAAGGCTGAGAACGCGAGGAGAGTTGCGCTTTGTATTTGCAATTCGCGACGCCCCGTACCTTACGCAAGGAATAAAAATTGGCTCGGACTCGCGAATGATCTAGTAAAATAGAATGTGAACTTCCTGTTGGCGAGACAGCATTGAAAAGAGGAGAGGAGACCCGTTCTGCAACGTCGATTACATTAACGTGGTCTTTCCAGTTATCGGAACGTTACGAAACGAAGGCGAAACGTGTTTTGTTACTTTTCATGCGACGAAGGAACCACGAATTTAAGTGGGCGCGATGCAGTTGAACGTTTTTGGGGTTTCTTTATTGTAACTGGTCAGATTGATTGGGGAAATTATTAATGCATTTAAAGTAAAGATTTTAGAAAATGGCTGTAACAATAAATTCTAGTTATTTTTATGATGTGCACCATGACCGATGATACATAAAGATCTTCAAACAGTACTAGTGGGAAAGGAAATAGTATAATAAGGCAATTAAATATCCCAATAAAGAAATAGATGTGGAAAATACATTTTACCGCAGCCAATGATTATTGTAATATTTAATATGATTATGTAAACTAGATATGAGCCGATGAGCAAGATTCTATAATCGTTTATGCAAAATTGTAGAGCATTTGTGTGTTGTTATTTGCCACAGGTGACGAATAAACAGAGATTGTATTAAATAAGAAGTAAATAAAGAACTTTCATATGTGCGATTACTAGAAAGATCGAATTCTATTCGCAACGTTATTGTTTATATGTATCATTTATTTTGGGACCATGTAACACGCGTAAGTTCAGTTGAAGTACAACCTTACATCGTCGGATCATGTATTCGTGCTCGTTTATATAATCTCTTTTGTTCCGCGCTTTTCCTTCATGACAAACATTAATTGCGATAGTTTTTCAGGTAAATACGGCAACTGTTTCAATTTATATATCGCTGCGACTATATATAGAAGGCGGCTAAATGAATTAGATATACCTTTAGTGTAATATTTTAATAAATATTGAATAAGAGTTTGTAATTGACGTGTATGATATAATTGTTGCAAGCAGACGTTTAATTTTTAACTCCGCTTACCTACTACGTACTAGTTACTACTCTGTTGTGTTTTATTGCACGCCAAGGCCGAAGAACTGATAATAATGCTTAACGTACGTAAAAATAGGCACGGCGATAACAGGTAAAATAGGCACAGGGGCATTTATTTAGCAGAAGCATCGAAATGACGTGAAACCGTATCTCGTTTCAATCTCGATTGTTATGAAAAACCATTATACATATATGCAACAAATTCAGTGTCATAGAGTGTCGGCAGTTTCAGAAAAAAGAAAGAAAAATAGAAAGAATAGGTAGATAAAACGAAAATTATTATATTCCATTAGGTGTCTCAAAGATAATTTATATGGTGCGAAGGAATACACCTGCGTCGACTCACAGCTATGTAAAAAAGTCCGAAAGGCTTTCAGCTAAATAAGTTTCCCCTCAAAATCTACCAAACTATCCACCCCAGTGATAAGTAGGTGAGGCCTGATACGTGGGTAAGTTTGATACACTTGTATATTTTCCAAATAATAAACAAGAAGGAATCGTATATTATATGCAGTATAGAGTGTTCTTGGCAGGTTGCGATAGATTAGGGTCGTTTTAAACAAACTTGTTGATCTGAAATATTTTATTAGAGGAAGTACGTTTTCTTGCTGCAAGGTGTATGTCTTTACATAACTTATATAAATCTTTTTTAACTGTGTACTAATTTGTATGAAATATCAATTATTTTACATGATAATATAACATGTTCCATATTACGCACACAGCTCAATCTTCAGAGATTTCGGTTTAAAGTTAAATATTATTACAGTTATTCTTTTAAAATTTTATACTTGGGGAGGCTTGAGACACACGTTCCAGGAAGGCTTGATACGTGTATGTCGCAAACAAATTGTGACGTAAAGTATAATTTAATAGATCCCGTTTAAATGGATATTTAAGGGTCGTCAGGTCGATTCGCCTGATGTTAGAAACGCCGTACTTGAAGTCGTAAATCGAAATAGCAAAATAAGAACCACAGCTGGATAATGCAGCATTGATAAAATGACACTTTCCAAATGAAAGAAATAAATATAAAAACGATAAAAATGCGAGGCTTTCCCAAATTCCGTAAAAGACGAAGAGTTACCTTTTTCAATCAAGCTACCAATACATAGGAAACATCGGGACATTTTACATCTTGCACAAAATAACATTTTCTTAACATGTTCCTCGTTTAAGTTGAAAACTTTTAAATTTCGTTTCAGAATATAACGTTGAATCTAAATGTGCAAATGGGCCATTAAAGTACTGTTTAGTTCCGCCTACGCGATAATTGTTCTTCAAAATGTATCGACCCTTCCCAGTCTCCCCTACATCATGACACGTAATTCCTTCTTAAATAGGTAACTCAAAAAGTATTATCCTCGCGAAATAAAATCCCAAAGAAAGCTGTTCCCAGACACCTACATGTACGCAGAGTGCCGCAAACATCGCAGTGCCTGTTCGTGACTCTCAGACCACTCAGCATCCCACATGCAAACGTCCAGCAAAGCGCGCCTAATATCAATTACTCACGGCTTAACAGGGAGATAATCCAACAACGGGGAAGACTGACGGGCTGAAAGTAGATCAAACTGCAAGGAACGCGAAGGGGTGTGCAGCGACTGGTGGAAGGTAAGTACCTAGCCGAGCGAAGCCTAAGAAGCCGCCAAGTTAAAAGAGGAGGAAGGTTCGGGGCAGTCAAGCCTTTGGACGGTAATTTATTTAAACGACGGCCTATCTGCGCGTCTATCGGGTTGCTAGTCTCGCGGTGGTTCGCTGATAAATCTCTCTCTTTCTCTCCACTCCGTGGTGTGTCGGTACACCTTGTTTCCTTTACTACCACGACGCGGCCAGCGAAACCGTGGAAGGGGCGCACAAAGGGGGACCTACACGTATACACGCTAGACGGCTTGTTAGTAACTTTAGCAAAGTGGCGGACACAACGACCGTTTTGTTTCCCGGTTTCGTAGCTGGACCATAGCGATAAGCTTGGAAGTTTCGCGCAGGGAGGCTGCGAGAGTCCTTATAACGTGCACGCTCGCTGCATAGGCTCGCTGAACCACGAAGAAATCCGGCTGCCGTACCACCGTCCCCGTGTAGATTAGATCGCCATATCCGCCATGGCTCGATGCGATACACAGCTGGATTTTCGATAATAAAACGGGAGAATCGTGATCGTTAATCTCGTAAAAGGAACCGGTTACCGTTACGCGTGCACGCGTGCATGCACGTCTTCGGCTTGCCGCAGTGGACACTTTCCAGCACACTTTTCATCGTGATGAACATTCGTGTCGCAAGGGCCCGCCGCTTTTATTCAGTTCCAAGTTTCCGATGAATCGGCTGCTGTAGCGTAGGGGCGGCTTCTTTGTTCATCCATTGCGCCAAATGAATTTTGCGCCGGGATTCGATTGAAACGACGCGACAGCGTTTTGGGCACGGAGCAGGGCGTAAATAAATATGTTAACAATTGTTCATTGCTTTCAATGGTATGGCATATGTTTCGCATCGATTTATATTAGTTTTTGTTTCGATGCTTCTTTTTCAATTTATAAGACGTCAGAAGTTTTGTATATTTTACTTTGTATTTAATCAATCATATTGTCCAGATTATCATTAATGGAGCTAGTTTTAAACAAAATGGACAACTGTGAAAGAGAATTTGCCAAAAGTCTGTGGCCCGTATGCAGCTGTGCCCGAAATTGTCATTTTTTTATCCCTTTGCACTTGGATGTCCCCTCTGAGGGGACATCGTAAGTCTAGCATATCACTCGAATCCTAGATCCACGTTTTCGCCAAAAAGTGCCGCCGAGTTGGTGGTAGGAAACGGCCGGGGTGATTCCGAGGGCAAAGGGTTAAATATTTAGTTTTGCTCGTTAATGAAACAAATAAAATTCATAACAGCGGAAATATTACAGTAAAATAAGTGACTGAATAAAAGATAGGTAAATTCCAATGAAAAATATGTCCCATATCTGCCAGTGTACATATAACTGTTCCATTAGAAAAATTTAACTTTCTTTAGGAAAAAAAAGCACGCCAATTTCTACAGTTTCTCTACCAGAGCTTTTTAATTTCGGAAATGCCTCAATTTTGTCTAATTCGACGCAACGGGGGGGAGGTTTTCAATTTGCCGTGCAACGCGTTCACAAAACAAAATAACAAGAATTGTCTTATCGCGAAAGCTTTTTAATAAAGCATATCGTCTCGTGGGAGACACAGATATCGCTTAAGTTATTTTCTGTCCCGAGATTCCATCGAAATCACCGCGTTCGAACGACAGTGGCCACGCTGTTCTGTGGGCCGTTTAAACAACAATGTGGACGGTAAAATCAGAAATTTAGATACCCCTATTTGCTAAGAACACATAGTAGTCGTAGCGACTTTCAGTTTGTTGCACGAACGTCATGAACTCTGCGCGAAAGTTCATGCAGCGTGCGACTAAACTAGTGGAGAAGGCTACCATTTTTAAACAGGAGTAACTAATAATTTTTCAATCTTATCACCCCCTCGCCTGAATCCACCTCGACGTTATAATTGAAAGCAGGAATGTATCTGTCAGGCAGCGAAACGTGAAAAATTATAATTGCGAATCGGATAATAAATTACTTTGAAGGTGTACTAAATATCAATAAGTCTCAAATTGATAGGATGAATAACCTGCAATGATATCTATCTTTTCGACGTGCAAGCCCTAAATTTTAAAATACCATCTCAGTGTTACAAGAATATAATTCTGGAAATATTCATATTTATAGCGAATTAGAGAAAAAAACGAGAGAAATACTGGAATTCAATTTCAACGAAACAATGAAAGAAATCTGGTTCTTTAATTGAACTTGTTTACGAACAATTAATCGAATCGCTGGCAAAGTATAGATTACGTGAAACCGAGATAAATTTTTCCAATTACTCAACGAACTACAAACAACATAAACATAATGCATAATCGATGAATAAGCAATACCATTTTACGCAACAAACATTGCAATATGCACTTGGTAAGTACATCTACTAACTTTCCATATCGTAACGCACGCGAGCTATTATCGCGAATGGAAGTAAAAATAATTGTTGACAGAGCACCCGCGGAATTCAACACGAATCGCAGTCATACTCCTCGCGACACAGTGCAAATACATTTCGACAACGCGTGTTCGTATTTACGCGAAGCTATAAACACGAGATTTCTAATGCGTTTTATCGTGGAACATCTGTAACGTGTTTATGCGTACGGCCATCTTGTTCGCAATCGTGATAAAACGCACCAACGCATTCGTCAAGATGATAAAGTTCTGTGATAAAATTGGGCGACGCTTCCGGCTTAACGTCTGCCGAATATTCCTTGCTTCGATATTTGGTGCAGATGTACGTTTACATGACGGCAAGAATGAACACTTCACGATAAAGAGTTTTCTTCCAATAATTTTTCCATTGCAACGAAATTTTCAGCAATCCAATTCCAACAGCATTTGGTCGAACAAATCAGACTTTCCGTGGAACTGGTGTGTTCAATGTTTCAGCATCCAAAGTGGCACGGTTAAAGAGAAATGGCACTGTTGCAAATTGCAAGTACGAGAAATATCGATATTTATAGTGAAGCTTCGCAAAACCTTAGCCCGAGAAAGATTAAAGCTTAGAGACTATCAATAGTGCAAACTTTATTCACTCTCGTCCCGTTACAGCGTGTCACATCCGCCAATAATAAACAAACCACCAATGGCATATTTGTCCGCCCAAATCGCAGTAAATAATGTGACTCGACGTTATGTAAAATGAAACACTGTTTCCACTACGCTAATAAAGAGCACTGCAAATATTGAACGAGAGACATCTTAGCGACCGACTGATAATTTCGTAAGAAAATTATTCTCGTGGAAAAGAAGTGAACAAAAAATGTAATTGCAAAAACTGATAAAAAAGAAAGATTCTGATAAAAGCGTGTTTTAATTAAATTTGATTAAAACCATCGGAGACAGAAATAATAATGTAACGATCAATTAAGAAATTTCACACGCGAAAAAGAATCAGATATTATGCCTTCCGAAACTGGAGTTCGTATTCCCGATTCGATTTTCGTACGTTTCGTTGCGCAAAGGAAACGAATCGTCCCGTTCGACCGCGAATACGAATGAAAAGAGAAGAATTACAGCCGGTGCATACGAAAACACTGTTATGTCAGGAAATTTGTATTCAGAAGAATGCAAGGACGGTGGAGCAATCATGTTGTCACAGGGACTTCGAGAGGAACCATCTTGACAAGAGGATGTCCGATTTGGATGACATTGGCATCTTCTCGCGAGGCTATATTTTTTCCACCGAATCATGTGAAATTATTAATATCCAATCGAACGACCCGGCAAGGTTATCGCCACGGCTTCTCAATATTGAATTGCTCGAAAAAGAGGAGAATGTCACGTGCATTAATTTGCTAACGGTCAATAACCAGATCTTATCTTCAAATTGCAGTATTTAATTGACGAATCCACAGTGAACGCGTTCTGCTAATTAAACGTGCCTTTCCATAAATATTACGTTAGTATACGTCATTTTTGACTGTCAACAATTTTCTCGTCGAACACGTGGAAAGTGATTGACGAAGCCTTTTTGCAATTTCACACGTAAACGGAGAGTTTAGTTTTCAATTTGGTCGTTTCATCGTGACGATGATCATAATTCAATGTGGATCGATAAATAATTTGTGAAATGAAAATGAAAATGAAAATATACTACTCCCCATTGTACGTAAGAGATATGTTTCAAAAAGAAATTCGTTAAATAGTAGCACCAACAGAAGAAAAATATTATTAGAAGTTCAAACGTTCTGTAAGCGAGATTCGCCCCGAGTCAAGAAAAGAAAATTATCGGAGTTATCGGTATTCCTTGCATTTGCTTGGCAATAAATCTACACCCTATCTGGAACAAAGTGCTGCACTTGAAGAAAAGAAGAATTCATTCATTCATTGTCAGCTGTCGGGGAAAACGATGACTAACTGCCACATGGAAAGTTCTATGATTACGTCATCGCATTGTTGTCAGAGAAATTCGGAAAGAATTTTCATAAGAATTGTTCAAATCGCCGCACATTCTGCGATCGTTAATTTTCCAACGCACATTGCAGGATATTACGAAATCGAACAGGAATAAACACGTGGACGCACGCATTCCAATAGAATATTTATAATAATTAATTCAATAATTTTCGTATGGTCTTCACAAGATATCGCAAAACCACCCCCGATCTCTTCTTTCGACACTTCTACGTCAATTCACGTTTTTCGAACAAAAATGCAAAATATTTTCAGTAACTAATCTTCGAGCTTATTGATCATTTTGGTTGCTCACACAAGGGTTAATCAAGAATGTTTAAAGTAATAATTGACATTAATTATTTAGATTTGGATTAATAAATCTTGCTCACCTTCTTCTCGAACGCAAAACGTCAATAAACATTCCGCTCAACTAAATTCTACATTTAAATTCAACTAAATTATCTAACATTTAAATTCAATCTCGAGATTAACACTAGAACTACCGATAGGTTTTGTTGCTATTCAGACAGTATACGTTGAACAGACTATGAACACGAAAGTGGTTGCACGGACTTTAAATAGAGATACGTAATTGTCATTCTGTCTAATTGAAAGTCATGACAAATTGCTGCAACAATACCTATATCTTAATAATTTAAAAGCAAGCAATCTGAAACCAGTCATTCTGACTGGCTTGGTAGTTCTAGTGTTAATATAACCAACTACCCCCCAAAAAATACAAAATAAACGAAGCAGAAGAATGCAATATCTCTCGAACCAAAAGTCTGTGGAGAGCTTCTAATCCACAACAGAAATCAAACTTCCCATCCCTCCAAAACTCATAAAAAAAAAACCTCTGGCCACCAGAGATCACCCACGATCCTCCAACAATTCGCATCGCGTGTCCGCGTTAACAAAGATTACGAGCCAACGTGAAGACTGCGCAAACCTCGTTACGTATTGTAGCGAGGGCGAAATTTTCATCGGTCAACGCGGATCTCAGCGTGAATCACGCGTGGCGGTTTGGAGCAACAGATACTGCGCGCTAAGAAACACTGTCCATACCGCCGTAAATACTTTATTGCGTCGTCGAAAGGATGCGGTTCAGTCGGATGCGGCCGTGTGGCGAGGGACAAGCACTGCAGTCGAGTACGCACAGGACACCGGTTCACGGTGTTTTCGGTGTCAAGGTGTACCAGAAGCAAACTTCCATTATTATCACCGGCCCCGGCCTTCCTTTTGCGGTGAAACGTTAATTCATTCATGGCGCGCACTGCAGGGGAATAACCTGATCGGCCACAATTGCCACCGGCACATTGATTCGCGATTAATTCCGCGACGATCGGCCGTGCTTGAACAACTTGTCGCGATCCGCGGCGACGATACGAGGAGATCGGATCAGTCGTGAACCGACTTGTAATGTACCGCGCGATAATATTGATAATTGTTGGAATGGGACACGAACGATTGAAGGGTGGCGGGAATGTTGTGGGCTCAAATGGGATTACCGAGCTGACAGTAACTTTAGAATGCCGTAGGTAGGGAATAGGTTTTTCATTTCATTAACACTAGAACTACTAAGGGATCGAAATGACTTGTTTCAGATTTCTTGCTTTAGAATTATTAATATATAGGTATCTGTTTTTAAAAGAGAGTGCACCCAAATGCACACTATGCAATGGGATCCTCAACATGAAGCACATTATATTTGACTGCCAGCATCTCAATAGAATAAGGGGAAAATTCAGAATCCAAAACAATATGAAGGAAATAGTAGACTCGCGTGAAAATATTAAAAACATAATTACATATTTAAAGGAACTTAAAATCTACAACAAATTGTAATGCCATAGAAAATATAAATATACATGAGTTCACAGTGGCCCCATCAAGACACTGAATAGAATGCTTTTTAAGGAAATCAAGATAATCGTACCAAGTCGCTCATGACCTGAGTAGTTAATCCGACTTAAAACCCAAGGAAAAAAAAAACAAAAAAATATATAGGTTTCGGTGTAGTTTTAATAAGACAGAGTTTTAATCAGACAGAATGACAATTGAATGCTTCACTTGCCAAATCGATTAACTCCACTTTCTGAATTTTATTAAATTTTAATGTCAAAACACTAATAAACACTAATAAAGTGTTTTGACGTTGAAATTGAATAAAATTCAGAAAGTGGAGTTAATCGATTTGGCAAGTGAAGCATTCAATTATATATCTCTATTTAATGTCCATTCAACGACTTTCGTGTTCATAATCGGTCTAACGTATGCTATCTGAATAATACCAAATTGTATCGGTAGTTCTAGCGTTAACGGAACGAATAAGAGGATGAAGCGCCGTCTGATTTTTCTTGTCGCTATAGGGCAAACTACGAGGTAAGGTGGTAATGAATTTTGGAACTTTCAGCGATCGCTGAATTCTCGGTACTCGTTTTGTTGCACTTCGAATTGAATTGGACGGCATTGAATGATTGTGTAATGCATGTACGTATAATATGTACATATGTATACGCACGATATTAAAATCATCGACGCGACACGAGTCGGAGAAAACGTTGAAAGTCATACGCGATACGATACGGGGAGCAAACTAAATATAAATGTGCTCGTTATTAGATATGCGTGTAATTTCAGAACAAATAAATTTATCTGCAATTCGACATATCTTTTACGATATACCGTGATAAGCCAGCAAATGCAGCTGTGAACGAGCCGATCGCGAAGCTGAATGTTAATATTCGTTCATTTAATTCCAATCAATCGAACGTCTAACGATTGGTTTCGATTGAAAAAAATAATAAGCAGAAATCCTTTACCCTTTATGGAAACAAATTCATGCACAACCTGCCTGCCCGCGTAAAGCAATGATTAAACAATTAACTGATACTTTAGTCGAGAAGAATTATTTATTCACCACTGAGTGCCCATTCATTTGCGCCGTCGGCGTTTTCGACTCGAAAGCCGTCGAAGCTTCTTCCGTGTTCGTCATAATCATACTGTCTGCCGAAATCAAAGGGTGCCAGAAGGTGGGAACTTCGTTAAACTTCGGCGATGATTCTTCGTGCACTTTCCAGCCAGCTTCGCGCATCTTTGTTCTCACATTTTCGAAAATCGTTAACTCGTTCTCGAGTGGTTTATATTTTACCGAGACCCCGGTTTCTTATTCCGCCTTTCACGAAGCAATAAATGTTTCCGTTTTCAATGTTAATCTTGCGTTAACGAGACAACAACCGTGGCATTTCTATCGTGTCGTCAAAAAATTCATTTTAACTTGTTGTTGGTATGCGCGATTGCTTTATTTATCGCTTGAAATAGTGCTGTCGACAAAGTTCACTTTCAGAAACGTGTGAGAATCACTATCGAGCTCATTTCGCGCGAGGTTGATCAAAACACGCGATTCATATGACCCACAGTGGCTCCTTTTTATATCAGAACGAATTTCACTTGCACTCGGGCTCCCTGGCCTCTTCAATCGTCATGCCTCTTGTAATTAAACGTCTCCTCGCGATAGTTAATGGGAGAATTCTTTTGCTTCGACACGTTGCTCTAAATATTGTCCCACATATATCATATATATGTATTTCTCTCTCACAGATGTCTATCTTATTCCTTCGTATCGCGAAACCTGTTTCTTGTATCATCGACGAATAAAATAGGACATCTCGGCAATTCTTCCTGCTCCAGAAAGAAATTTTCTAGTATTCCTCGCAAGCAGTATGCACGATTTCTCTCCAAACTTTCATTTCCCGTCGATCACATAAACGCTCCGTCTAATTGCAATTACGTTTCGTATCCACAATTTCCATTGAAGAAAAACAATTGGGAAATAAATTTCACACCGCTGGTCCCCGAGTCTCTCCCCTCGAAATTGAATATTTCCGCCACCGGTGATTTCCCCGCCGACGTATAAATCTCGAACCGCGTTTTCAAACGAAGAAATTTTCACGAGACCGTCCGAATCTTGAGCAGCCAATACACATGGAAAAGAACTTCACCAAGGGGACCCCTCGACAGGACTATCACCATGGTTCGCTTCGTCTCGAGCGGCAGACTTGTATTAAGAAAAAAGAAATATCCGTTTCGCGGCGGAATTTTCACGCCTATTGGCCGGACACTTCTCGCGATTCAACCGCAGCGTATAACTGAATGAACGTGCAAACGGCGACGATTTTTTTTTTTCTCGAAAAACGAAGGTGTAGCAGAGCAAAGACAGAAAAGGAGCCGGCACGACCAGCCGGCTTACACACACTGACTTCTGACTGGTCGAGCTAGTAGGTGACTCCAGGGACCCCTTCCATAACGCATAGCAACTGCTCGTAAGACGACTGATAAGTTCTTGCATTCTGTTAGGATCGACAGATCGTTCTGACGGCTGCTGTCTCGATCCGGCGGCGACGAAATCCGCCCGATAGCGCCGACGTAATTATTATTCGTGGGTCAACGAGAAGGAAAAACGAAAAAAAAGGGGGCGAAGATCGTATGGCGCCAGGCGCCGCGGTTTCTCGCGAAATATGTTAAGTTCACGGGAAGAAAATCGAATTGGTTGCGGCGATTCATACGAAGCTGCTTCTCTTTCTTAACCAAATTAACGGAAAAGATGATTTTCCCTCGCGGCTTTTTCCAAATAACGCGTTACACTCGTTTTTGTTTCGTTGCAATTTTACTGTAGACAAAAATATTTCTCTGTCTGCTGCGGCAAGATAATATTGCGGATTTTGGAACTCTGTGAAATTTTACTTGCAAGTCATTCAATATTTAGTAAGCTGCGATTTTATTGCCACCCTATTCTCTCTTTGTATATTCTTTGTATACTCGTCCTTTCGTACCGTAGGTACTTACTCATTGATATGTACATAGTACATAGTTTTAAATATAACTGCCAGGACTGGAATGTGTTTGTAATTTATTTGTGAATTATATCGAAGCGTTATTACACTTAATTGCTATAATCTACCTATTCAATTTTGAAATAGCTTAAACCTGTTTAAACTATTTCGAAGTATTTTCTATGCAAACATCTGTATGTACACTTCTTTCTTGCTTCTTCCAGCGCAAAAATTGCGACCGTGATTTTTTGCGATTATCTTCCACGACGGCTTGATTATGTAAATTATGGACTCGCGTGATACTAGTTTGTTACAAAACAGCCGGCGCACGTATTACTTGCCCCCGTAACCACGAAAAGCATCAATCTCGAAAGAAGTAAAATAAACGTACTTTCCAACAAGAATACCCATAAAATTCATTCACACTCTTCGGTCTTAGGCTTCTGTAGTCAATATTCAACCATTTCCACGAGTTCCTGATCAATTCACGTCGATGCGCCGAAACGCAGCTTTCACTGTGCATTGTTATTCAGGACTACCGTTTGTTATTCTTTTGTCAACTGAATCGCTAATGAACAAAGGCATCTAAATTTCTAAGCCTCGGCGGTTCACAAAAGATTTCTCACCTGAGCAGTGAAGTAAGTAATTTGCAATTATATATATTCCGCATCAATAACGTGTAGAAGGAAGGTATTTGAAGGCGGAAAAATAAAAACATTATTTATTGCGAACCAGGAATAATTATTCCTGTGTAAAGAATTGAAGGAAGTATGTATCCAGCGTGTTGAACACTTACGAATCACGATAGAGAGTGGTAAAAAAATTATTTGTCGTATTTGAAACAGAGTGAAAGATCAAGACGCGTGGCAATTGACATTAAAATGATGAAAATGTTTGCAGTAATTCTTAAATAGTATTAGTTAGGCGAGCGTTTCTCGTACAGAATAATATACGAATTATAATAAATATTAATATTAATACAATAATAATTGTATGAATAATTGAAAGACCAGTACCTATTGATAGTACATTCTTTTTGTTTTTCATTTAGTGACACTTCTTGATGCGGTGTTCGACCACCAACTCATAGCCGTTTGATTCTAAATGTGCTTTCTAACTTATTTCTTTGTCTTTATTGCTTGCCTTGACTTAATGCTTTCTTACATTTGTGTTTTCCCAATTCTGGCTTATATCTGTGGGATTGAGTTTCGCGCCAGCCGCGAGGGTAATGCGTGTAGTTGTGTGTGTGTGTTTGAGGAAGCGCGAATCAGGAAGCATGATAGATGGAATGTTTGGAAACGAGTGTGTGATTGGCAAGAATGAGTGCGAGAGAGAAGGGAAATGCGCGAAACAGCCAGCGAGCGTAAGGACGAGTGGTGTGTGATTAGAACGAGAATGAGCATAGTAGCGAAAGGTTCAGAGCAAAGAAGAAAATAAAGTCTATTTGAAAATTTATCGAGGCATTTTGGAGTATTGGTCCCCGGAATTCCTACATATCTTTGTTTATTTCTTTCTTTTCTTCCTCTCTACCTCTTTTCTTTTCTTTTGCAGGTCTCTTAGCCGTCAGGAAGTAATCCTATGGATAGTACAGAATAAAAATGACCAGTACAATAATTCGTATCGTATAAAGTGATAACGATAAAACAGTTAAATAAACTAAAATATCTAGCCACCCGCCAATGCCTCAAAATTAATACAGACAAGATTATCAAACATCAACCGGTTACAAGTTGCATCGAGTGAAAAACTGCAATCACAGTGCACGCACCGCACGCTCGCGTTTCTATTTGTTCAAAAAAATATCTTTACCACCGACCAGGTAACCGAAAGGTTTATCTTTGCATTGATATGCACGAGGACACGTCCGAACGAAATCGGTACCAAAAAGCTGCTCGCGAAAAAGGAATCGTCGCGGCCATTACGATCGTAAATCAACGGGGGATGCAATATTATTAAATTATGCGCTCGCTCGATTCCTGCTATTCAGGAACGGTACACCTATCGATCTTATCGTTCGATTTCATCGATCTTATCGCGGCAGTCCGAAACGCCTACGCGTTCGTAATCGCGGCTTAACTGTACACGACCTACGCCAACACAGGTACGCAGACACCTAGGAAACGCCGTTTTCCGAACGAGACAAAGAGAGAGAAAGCACCAGGCCATCTCGGGTCGCAAATAATGAAACGAGGCGTAAAGGCAGCCGGAAGGTACCCTGCCTTCCGGGGATACCAGGAAGACCTAGGAAATGAACGTGTGGAAGACATCAGTGTCCTGAGATGTGGTCCTTTCGACACGCTGGTGTTAAGGAGCTTAGATGTATAGGGGGATGTAGTTTCTAATGCAGAAGAAGATGTGAACCTTGTGGGAGATAAAGATATAATAGTGGATCAACGATGTTTAATATTTATGAGTGAAGGTAAACAAATTGCAGCAAGTTTTATCCCTTTGAATTGGTTGTTTAACTCCTACATCAGTTAACTGCACAGTCTTCGCAATTAATAACAGTATTACATAGTGAATTTTGGTACTTCTATCTTGCCCTGTGCTACGGATTATACTCGTGTATTTGTTTCAATCTTCAGGTGTAACTTGTAACACGAGTGTCACTCGTTATTATAAGGCGCAGAGTTTATTGCATCGCGCGATACTGTTGGATAGCCGACTTTTCGAGCGTGGAAAATGTTTAATTACTAGTCAATCAATGTAAAGAGAAAGGAGACTAATTATTCGTCCATTTGAATCTTAAAACTGGACGAATACAACATGGTGAATCGTTTCTGAACTCTGCTGTTTCAAAGTGAAAAAAGAATTATGAATTACTATCAAACCTGAGTACTATTCTAGTATAAATTTAAAGTTACGCATAAGAAGCTACTCATATTATTTGCACAGCTTTTGGAAAATGTGCAAACGTTTACCCGAAAAATAATTAATAAAAACGGTGCAGGAAATACTTTCGGAAGCTTACTCCTGTTTAAAAACGGGGGCCCTTCAATGAGTGTATAAATAACTTTGTTGTACGATAGTATAAGCATATTAAATCTGGTGAATCGTACTTTAAGTAATAAACGTTATTTACGCAAGATTATCAGCATTTATGGTCCTGATAAGAATTCGGACATTTCATCTCTAACAACCTAATATTTACGTCACTGATATTAGGTCCTCGTTCTACGTCACTTTCTTCAACTTATTATACAGTATGCCGTGACGAATTAGGGCTGTTACAAAGTAAAAGGCTTGTGGACAAGATATTAAGGTAAAATGAAAGTGAATCTTAATACACGATACCATGGTACAAAACTGATCCCATACATTGTACATTTCATACAATATTATATACTATATGCTGTACATAGTATGGATTGTACTAATTGTGTATTCTATTTACACTGGGTGCTCAAATTATTAGGGCGGCCATTTCTATGTTTGCATAGGATCAAGAATAATCTTAATTTTCTTTATTGGAGCACTTTTGTTTGATTACTCTTCATTAAGAACAAGTGAGAAAATTTCAATTTTTTAAGGAAACTATAAAAAATAATTTTGTTGAAATGCTGCATTTTGGCATTCTTTCGATACATTTTATACAGCTTATTTTTACTGTTTATCATTCCCGTACCATTTTGCAATTAAACGGGCAATTAATTGTTGCTTGTTTGAAATCAGTTCCTTTTTCAATTTTTTAAATAGATTTTCGTTTGATTTGAGATATAGAGAATTCCGAGGCCAATCGAGAACCTTGACTTTTTTCTGTAAGGAATTGAGAACAATTTTTGGTTTTATTCTGTCATTTATTCTTTTAGTTTTCATTTCAAAATTCATTGATTTCAGTCTGAAGTCATACAGTTATTTCAAGTGCCTTAATAATAATTTGAGCATCCACTGTATTGTAGCCAAAGAAAAACAAACTTTAAGTTTGTAAATTCGTTGGGAATTAGTTTTTATTTCCTTAAGTTTCATAATAACAATTTGTTAAAAATTTCTGCGATTGATTAATGTTTGCTCTTTGCTATATGTACAATGTCCCATAAGTATCCGTACACCCATTACAATTACCCATTACACATTAAACACGTATTACCAACAAATTTTTTGTATAAATAGTCAGGGTGGGAATATTCATGGTACTAACTGTATATATTTACTTCGTTTCTTTCTTTTTTTACTTACATTTTTAGATTATCTATATTATAATCGATCTTGCACCAAGATCATATCGTTTGAACATTTCCCTCTCGTTTTGAACTCGACATCGTTACTACATATCATTTCAGACCAATTGGATTATCATTGTACAATTTGACATGATAATTGCGATGATAATTTTGAACAATGTTGTTACAGAGAGGCTTATTAATCTTCAAAAAATATTGAAAACAGATAATTGTCATATCTAAATTATGCCATCAACGATAACAGAATTCCACTATAAATAGTGTTTCATTCACTTCTGCACCTTATCGAAATAGGTGCACGATAAGAGTTAACCTAAATACAAGTCACAACAAAGATAAGGTTGAAAACATTCGCAATACGTCTAGTTTTAGATTAATCGCAATTTCTGTGTGCTGACTGAAATACTGTGCTTATATAGAGTAGAAACCGCTTTGCAATTTTTTCTCTTTAACTATTATATTAAAACAAGTCCCCAGGTATTATTAAACTGTTTCCCTTCGATGTTTCCTGAACAATATCAAGCCTGGACACTCGATAGGCTGTTTAAACTTTTCTTCATGGGTACTTAAATTAGCGAACGCAAAGATTCATTAATATTCATTAAGCCTGATTTTCTGGTCCATTCCCCTTCGCCCTGTTTTGATTGAACCTATTTAGCGCGCCAACTGACCTAATAAAGGCTCCTAATGATGGAAAAAATAGCGTAAACACAGAGGTACAAAAATCATTGGATATTTAATACTCTGCGAATAGTTGATCGAAGCTGTCAATCGATGATACGTATTTTTTCTTTCTTTTTTTTTATATATATAATATAAACCAAAAGCTTTATCCATCGTAAACCCCTTTTGTCAGAAGTGTTGCCTTACAATGGAGACGAGGAGAACCTGGGAAACAAATAGACGCATTGACCCAGATAAAACTTGAAGAAGAGGAACTATTCTTGGTTGGTTCGAGTGGATGCCAAATGCCTTAGAAATTGGCAAACAACAAAATCTGGACGGATCCAGACATTTTGCACAAGGGAATAATTTTTTCACACTTTCTGGTAAGGTGAAACGAGAACTGATTTCACGTAACCGAAACAAAATAATTGATTGTACTTACTGCACAACGATACATCGTAAATATGTAGTTATGTATATTATCAAACTTATTTACCGCAGTCGTATAAAACGCTAACCCTTTTACATAATCTTGGTGACAGCAATCAACAAGCGATTTGCAAATAGAGTCTCGGATTTTGATGCAGGTACTCCAAGGAGTTGTTCAGTATATCCACTTGAAACAATTTTTAAGCTCTAATAAATGAAATCTACGAAATTAAAAACAAAAATTATATATGAAATTAAAGAAACGTGAGCTTGAAAGTTCGAAATAAGAAATACGCATTTTTGAGCCTCTATTCATAAAAAAAATAATCAGAACACACTGATCAAAAAGAACAGAAAATTGGGAAAAAACATTTTTTTCTATAGGCTTTCTCTTATTTTTCGAGAATCGTTTGTTGTGCAACAAAAATGAATAGCACATAAAAGGCGCGTCCTATGTAGATCTATAAGTTTTGTGTAATATACTTTTCGATATAGTCAATACTTTAGAAGATAATCGGAAAAAATCGATTCTACGAGCATTTCATTAATTATTTTAATATTTAATGGCTCGGGGGCACGGTTTCCCGTTAACCGATCGAGTTCAATTGTTGCACAAATTACTTTTTTATCTGGGGGGTGCCGCGAAAAAAATGTTGAAAGCAATCTTCATCAAGAGTAAATAACAGCCACCCAAACCTACATAATGATTCCAAGATTTTTACCACGCTAAATATTCTTGCAACAAAAGACTCCACACTGGTGTTCATCTTCGAAGCAAATTGTCAAGCACACCACCGTCTACAACCCAAAATCATATATTCCCTTAAACGTCAGTTGCCCTTAAATCGCGTCCCTCGAAGTTATAGCCCAATATACCGCAAGACAGGTACGCTTCGTTTGCCTCTAAAACTCTAAACATCTAGCTGCTCCAATTGTTCGGTCGACAAACGGACAGTCGTTTCTCTGTGAACGAAGGATCAACGCAGTCGGAATTCTTAACCCCGTTCGAAAGGTCCGAAGGAAACGGGTGTAGCCCTGAGCAGACGAGAGGAACGATATCACCGTTGTAAGACTTCGAGATATCGTTGCACGTTGATCGTCACACGAACAGTCCGTGTCGTGGTTGCCCGGTGTGCAAGGAGAACGAGAAGAGCAATAAAGATAATTCATGTCAGTGGAGCGGAGAGAGACGGTACGCGCAAATATCGTGGTACAGACTGATCCAAGACAACGAAATAATCTGTATAGCTGCAGCTAAGTACGTGTCTTGTTATTTATCTTCGTACTTAATAACGTGTGTCATCGATGGCGATATCATTTATAGGCGCGGCTTAAGGTCTCGAGAATCGCCTGACGAAAATTCGCGAACCGACACACTGCTGGGCATAAGCGGGATTTTCTATCATTCTTCTGATATCATGGATATCTTTTGATATCGTGAAAGTGTTTAAAAGAGAATTTAGACTGGAGTAAATTGTAGGGATGATAGTTGTGTCTTAATGTTCAGGCATAGACCACGTTGGATAATTGTTGCTAATATCATGGAATGCTGGTAAAGTAAATGCAAGCCAGGTAAAATGTCTATAAATAGGAAGATAAGATGATAAGTGAAAAATAAAGGGGATTTACGAAAACAAATTATCGTGTCTCTTATTACAAAAATTTTAAGTAATAAATAGTTTGGCGAATCACGCTTCTATGGTTCGCAACGTTCCCGAAAATTCTGAGTCGCCATCGTTGAACTGTACCCTTGAACGTTGCTGACAGTTTCGAACAGCAATAGTCGTTTTCTCGATCCTCGCTAATTGCAAAATAAACTAGACTCTCTGATACGCAGAATCTTATAACAAAATCAATGTGATAAACCGTAATATGCTTGGAAACCGAATAGCTAGTTCCATATACGTATTATATCCCCAATCTAACTGAATTACAATTAGATAACAAATTAAGAGACCAAGATAAGGTGTACGCGACAACTTTCACGTATACACGTAGGTACATGCTCTATTCTGCTCGGGAAAATAAATCGCTGAACAATCACAGTGTCCTCGAAAACCATTTCTGCCCAATCTCCCTTTTACCTGGGCAATTGCAACCCGCTCATAAATTTCAAAATCAATTATCAAAAGAAGGACCTACAGGAGAGATCCGTGAACGGAAAAATTCACGTGGCCCTGCGCCGTTCACAGAAGCCAAGGACCGATCATGAAACCGGCTCCTTTAATTTGGGCGCCTCTTAAAATGCATCGCCATAACGCGTTCTTCCGCTTTCATCGACTCCGTGGCCAAAGGCAAGGGTTACGACTGGCCAAGCAAAATCATACCGGTTTCTAAGTGCGTAAAATATAGGCGCACACCGCAACTCCAGAATAGTGCTCTAGCATATCGAAATTTTATGCACAGATTGCACGGGAATTTATTCATTTGTTGCGTGGAACAGGTAACTAACGACGGCCTAGAATAATAACTTTTTCACGATAATTTATATAACATTTGTCGCTATACTCGTCGTACCTGAGAAGCATCAAGAGTCGAGGTACCAGTCGGTGTAATTGTAAGTACACAATTTATGCAATTTATAGAAAAAAGCAGCATTTGTGCGAAGAATCAAAATATACGGGGTGCTCGTGAATAAAATGAACGATGGAAGACTAATGAAAATACCGATGATATTAAAAGGTCTTAAAATCATTATCGTTAATTTTATAACTTCTTCACGATAATTTATATAACATTTGTTGCACTCTAAGATACATATACATCGAATCGCAAGTGTCTCTACAATAACTCGACGTACCTGAGATGCATCAAGAGTCGAGGTACCAGACGATGTAATTGCAAGTACACAATTAGGGCTGATATTCGCGATACAAAACGACATTCGTATTTTAGATGAATTATCGAAATGTCAATGGCCCTGGCGCTGATAACCTGTCTTATCGATGGGACATAGATTATGAGTTATAAGTTACAAGACGGCGAAGAAGTTGAATCTTATCTCATCGCTGTCGCTCTTTTTTTTGTTGTTGTTTGATATCGGTCGGGTGAATTCTCTCATTTTGTGCAGTTTATAGAAAAAGGCAGCATTTGTGCGAAAAATTAATTTGCAAATAATAAATTGAGATAGTGAATTGGCATCGATATTGTTCTGGAAATAATTCTGGTGCAAGCTTATTAGCATCTTTGCTTTGAATAATGACTACACCTGACGATAATTATATGTAGAATACATATGTAGCGATATTAAAGAAAGAGTGCGTTCTAATAAATAGTACTGTTCGTTACCAATGTGTTATAATTAATTGTTAAAATATTAAATAATATCTGTATCTTATTTCATTTATACAATTAAATAAACGCCCTCGTGTATTAGACATTCATTTTTCATTCTGTAATGTAAGATCGACTTCTAACGCACAAGTTCAACGACCCGTGCTATAAGTCCATTCAAGGTTACAAACACTTAAAATGATCTCGCGAGACCATGTAACTGGACATACTACGCAAAAGTAAAACGCTTCAACAATTGCAACATACCTATCTTCTTCGCACGTTAATCAATTATTGTTAAGTTAAGACCATCCCAAAAAAACAATCGCCAGCGTCAAATTATCAATGAAATATATTACAGAATTAGTAATAAAACAGCGAAAGAAATCTTGAACTTGACGTTCCAACGCTACTTACCCTGTCAAAAATAAAGAACGTTTCCTTTCAGTCTTATCAATTGAATTCAAACATTTTTAGCATCTCAAAAGCTATAAATAATACTTAAAAGGCAATTCACAGTCGCCCGTGCATCATACAACGTACAAATACTTATGTTCGTTCGAGCACCCTAATTAAATTTCCATTGAATAATCTCCGGTATCTGGGAGGGTCAACAATCGCCATCAACTAGAACCTGCTCAACGAGGAAAGAAAAAAATGAAGGAAAGAGCAGAAACCACAGAAATACCACAGGTTACGACCACATCTTAACACGAACAACAACGGGCGCCAGGCTAAAAATAATCGTTTCATTTAAACAGCTCGCTAAAAAAGCATTCCTCAAGGTGAGACGCACGCGAGGCCGCTCGCGGAACGTCGCGTTTCATCTGTATCACTCACTTTCGTTCCACGCAGGAAGAATTCCCTGTACAACAGTCGAAAGCAGTCAGGTGAGATGATTTTCTCGGAAAAGATGGACGGGAGCCGTGCCGCGGGCCGTGCAAACGTGCGTGATGTCGTTCCACGGGGGAATCTAAATACCAATTACCCGGATAATTCAATTCCTTCTCCTGATTATAATGCACATACACTTGGTATCGATACCGGGCGAACAACGAGTGCCGGTTGTATCGCAGACGGAATAAAATAATTGCGAACGCTTCTTAACCCGTTAAGCACCAAAGCAGTGAAATAATGCGATTTTTCGACGCGCGTGAACTTGTAATTGTTATTTTATCAAGGTGCAGAAGAAAGAAAATTACGGTAACAGACGGGTTAGAGAAGCTCGCTATATGTATAAGACGGAGGTAGAGAAACGTTTCTATTCTAAAACTATTCTACTTTCATTTCTGCACGCTTTATAAAACCTAGTCGGAGGAAAGGGTGACGAAAGAAGTATCAAGCGAGTCTCTGCAATTCCCTTCTGTAACCGCAGTGTTGGAAAAGGTAATTTAATAATAAAAGGGAATGTTGGAAAGGGATGAAAATTGCAAATGAAATGTCGCGTTAACTCGGCGTTGATTTTTAAGCAGGGATTTTTAAGGGATGAGAGCTTTTCAATAAATAAAAGGAAAAATGTTGCCAAAGGAATACTTACACGCGAACGAACCTGTGAACCACTATGTCACACTTAACCCCTTCGCCTCGGTACCACACAGAATGAAAATTTCCCCGATGCACAAACGCGGTACAGGTTTCATTAATATTTAACAGCTACCATACGTCGAAGCACTTACGATACTCTGTTCAATCACCCAATGTCTAATTTACATAAATAACTCTTTAGTTTCTTAAATATATTGCACCAGAGAACTTTTATATGAACAATTAGCATAAACGGTTGCTGAGTATCCAGGGGCGCGTGCATGTAACACGCTCTCAACAGCGAAAGGTGCAAATCGAAAGAAAGAAAAACATGTTATCCAAGCTCGCTGTATTATAATAATTATTCCCGTTCATATTCTGACACCGCGATGCCAATTAAAAAGTGTTACGTCCATCTCTAGTTAACGCGGAGGGCCTCCAGGTCGCCTGGATACGATGTTATTGAGAGAAAGGAGTGGCCGCAGACCGAGAGAGGAATCAAGAAAAATAGATATACGAGGAGGGGAAAAAAGGGGACCAAGAGTGCAAGGCAAAGAGCGATCCTGTCCAGGGACGTATTATCGAGTGCAATGGCCAATCGACCAATCGTATTTTTCCCCACCGCGGCGGAGCTTGCACGGTTAATAATGGTCCCGTTTTGCTCGTTATTAATGCCTCGCCGATAATCGTTCACCGTATTGCAATTATGTCGTTACGCTCCCGGGGACACCCGGTATACGGTTCGCCAAGGGTGCGGTCCCGCGGCGAAAAGGGAGAGAAATCGTGATGCTCTTTTAAGACGCATTATCGTGCGTAACGCATCGTATTTCAGCCGCATCGAGTCCATGGGGGCCCTGTATCTCCCTCGAAAATAAACTGGCAATGCGTTCGCTCTGTACGCATAGTAGGTGCGTGTATTTCAGGGCCGTATTCGCCGGTCAGCCCGCGATATTTCTTGTGGCAATGCGAGGAAAGGCGGCGGAAATTGAAATGAAAGGAATGGAAGTAAGGAATATGGTTGAAAAAGTACAATGAAAGGAATGAGAGTAAGGAATATGGTTGAAAAAGTAAAATGAAAGGAATGAGAGTAAGGAATATGGTTGAAAGAGTAAAATGAAAGGAATGAGAGTAAGGAATATGGTTGAAAAAGTAAAATGAAAGGAATGAGAGTAAGTAATGTCACTAAATTTCTCGATTTAGACCACTGTGCGTTGGTGAGCATTTATTAAACTGATTTGAACAGCGTAAACGTAAAAATGTTAGCATAAAGAGTCCAATGTTACAGGAGAAAGCTGATAGCTCTAGAGCTACCAACAATCAAAAATTTACCATCAATCTAAGCTAACAAATACCAATTTCAATGATCAAGAACTTCGACTTATCGAAAATTGTAGTTCTTCCTTTGAGCTACGAACTACCGAGGATTGCAATACATTTTTCCACCCTATCCGCCGACTTAATAATTACTTCCAATATCTGCAAGAAGTTTCCCTCCACTCATTCCTCGAGAGGTCCCATTTTATTCGTCAGCATCTCCATTCATTGTCAACCTCTCTCTCTATTAAACCGATTAGCCGAGCTCCCACTGTACTCCATGAGCCTACCTGAACGCGGCCTAGCAAAAACAAAGAAAAAAGAATATAAAAATTCGTCGTTCAAGCACGCTCGGTAATCACGCATAAAGAACGTTCAAAGAAAACGGTCGTACACAGAAGTCATTGGCCGTTGTGAACCGTGTATTACGTATGCGTGTCGTATACACGCGTCTTCTAGAACCTGGAGCGTGCACGCGATACCACTCTCAACCCCCAATCTGGCGAACGTCTCGCGGGGAAACACAGCGCGCCCTTGTAATTGGTATTACTTATGGCGATTACCAGCTACCATAAATAACGAAAAATTAACTCGTCGGCGATCCGCCGCGAGGAAAACTTAAGTGAAACACGGCGAGCGTTTCGCTTAATTGGCGCAACTGGATGGAACGATTAATAACGAGTAGATTGCGCGGACTATCGACGGACCGTAATTGAGCACGGGGGTGAGATTCATTGCGGAACGTATAAAGCACGTGGAATCTGTACGATGAGTACCCTCGCCGTGATTCTTCATAGTCGCGTGTATCCTGTATGGCGAGAACAAAATAAATTTGCTGGGAAATCGGAACCGTGTGGGCGATTCTGTTTTCGTGGATTGATAGGTGAGGGTCGCTGTTTTACAATTCCTCTTCAATAATAAAAACATGCAAAACTATATCTTAAGATACCAAACTACCAGACGATTATATTGCAAAAATTTATGCTACAAAATCTACGGTTTTTCTAAATTATTGTTAGTTATCTTAAACCCAAACACTTTTTCCTTTGCGATTGCGTTTTAATGCCACTGAATATACATCAAGCAATATTAATATATCTTTTTACATTTATCTACAAATTTTCCAATGATTCCGTACTTAATGATGTCTCAATTTTAAACACAAAATGAATGAAATTATTTGTTATAATTAAATGTACATGTAACGTAAATGTAATATAATTATAACAACTGATAAAACATTCCTATCGATATAAACAAACGCTATAAATTTTACAGGTAGAAATGATGTATATTTACAGGCAGATTCTATAATTCTTCCTTAGACCAATTACCTTTATAGACCAACGCTACAAAATACGTGAGAATTTACTTCCAATTGATATTCCAGTAACGAAATGGAAGTCAAGCTCCGTGTACATAAATCTTTTCTCGAAACATCTACCAATACCATCATATTCCGCTCAATCAAAAATAATACCAGGAACAAGAAACAAATTTCGCTTAATTATACATACGAGCATCATTCGAAATGAAGAAGAAAAACGGGAAAATAATTTCAGTCTGATCAACCGAATTACATACCTCGTCTCCCTTAAATAGTCATCGAAACTTGCTGAAGAAGTAATCCCAATCAATAGTTACTAAAAGAATAATCCCAATCGAAAGCAAAAGTGCCTTTTACTCTTCCCAACTGTGTCGCTAATATATATTTCCAGAGACGGCCAAATGTCGATCGCCACATGGCCAGGAGCATCGACGCGGCCTCATCTTCGGGGAAAAGTTTGGACCAGAGAACAAAGAGTGTCTACCTGGTGAAAAAGATGAGAGGAGAAAATAAACGAGGAAACACGCCCAGGACAAAATGGTGCACGCATGAGATTGGCACGCGGTCAACTACTTATACCGCACGGTACTTGTTTTTCCGTTTGCTGAATCTCCCGAGTGCTAATTAAGTACGGCCTCTGAATGAGCACACCGGTAATTAAAAGCTCCCCGGGTAATTACCAGCACCACCTCTGGATCAGTAGAAATGCATATCAATTTATTACGGTGCGTTAGAAAGCCCGCAGCAACGCTATGCAAATGATAGAGACGTCTCACGCACCGAGAGCATTACTGCGAGGCAATCATTTCTACTTACACGAGCGTCTTCTGCAAGGCGTGATAATCGTTATGATTGTTGATCGCGTACGGCGTTACCAATTGTACACCGATTGTAATTTATGGAAACGCGATTACACTAACTCTGTGATTTATGCAATCCGGAATATTTCAGTCTGTATCCCTTTAACTGCTGTTTCCTTTAGCAATGGCGTCAAGCTTAATCAAATGTCTATATAAAATCACTTCCTGGGAGGATCGATAACTCCACCGCGCACCAAGAATTAACACTGTGCGTTACGAAAAAGCAATAAACGAAATTCGACAGAATTTGTTTCTAATCTCGATTCTGCATTCCCGCCAAGCAAATGGAAAATCTACTCAGAAAATTAACCGAGAAGAAGATTCGCCCAGGAATCCTCAATGAAAAGGAGGGTCGATAAAGACCAACCATTCCACGAGATTTTACGATCAGAAAAGCTGGACGTTCCTGCGAGCTAGACAAGATAAACAAAATGTGCGCGTCGTTAAACCCCCGGCCATTCTTCTCTTACACTTTTTCCTTCACGGATAAAAGCTGAGCCGCAGAGAGGAGGACGACCCCTTCCCGGTGACCTTTCCAGACCGTATACAGGAAACTGCGAGTAAGACCATTACGTGGAGGCTTGACTTGTAGGAGGAGCTTGCGCCTCGGGGTTACTTTCAGCGACTAGAATCTATTCGACGCGCTGGATCGAACGCAGCCCTCTGGTTCAAGGTGACCTTCGCTGACGTACGCGGGGCCATCGAGCGGAAGGAGATGACAGGGACACTTGGTGGAAAAGTGGACTATATTTGGCGAAGTGCGGTTCAGTATCGAAAGACGGGAGCTTAGCTTTCTTCAACGCGAAATGTGTGTTGGATAACTTTTATTTCTAGGAACAATTTCTAGGAACTGGAGTGAAACATTGAATAAATTGTTAAGTATATGCTGGATGTACAAAGTATACAATTGGCGGCCAGAAGTTTGAGCGGGGATTGGGGAAATTTTTGATCCGATTAAGGATTTTATTTTGGCAATTTTGGAACAAATGCGAGTTATGTTATTGATTTCGAATCAATGAATTGTTAACAAATCGTTCGATATGTGTACAACAAAGGGGAGAGTTCCAAAGTTTTCACTTATGGTATATGTTATATGAATGCTTCACTTGCCAAATCGATTAACTCCACTTTTTGAATTTTATTACATTTTAATGTCAAAACACTAATAAACACTAATAAAGTGTTTAGACATTAAAATTTAATAAAATTCAAATAAACACTACTAATAAACTATAATACTGATACTATAATACTATACTACTAATAAACTAATACTAATAAACACTAATAAAGTGTTCTGACATTAAAATTTAATAAAATTCAAAAAGTGGAGTTAATCGTTTTGAATTTTATTAAATTTTAATGTCGAAACACTTTATTAGCGTTTATTAGTGTTTTGACATTAAAATATAATATAATTCATAAAGTGGAGTTAATCGAGTTGGCAAGTGAAGCATTCATATGTTTCTAGAACAGCCTAAGCGCTTTGGCAATGCCCATTAAGATTTTTCAGACTTCTTGTTACATATCTAACAGCACAGAAAGCATAGTAAATTACAATATTGTAAGGATATTTGTTACGTGTATCACCTTATGGACGACTGGATGGATGGCTGAGTGTGAGAGAGCATGCGGTGGCCGTTTCTTATTTTTATTGATTTAAACAAGTGGATGTGTTGCGTGGTGATTTTCTTGAGAAGCGTTGTTGTTGCGGTTTTTCCGACGAGCATTGAATGAATAAACATATACATATTTCCGTGCAAGCCATCTTACAATATAAGCTGCAAATTTCAGTGATACAACCCCAATTTCCATTATTAATACCTGCCAGCAAATCGACCCATTTTAAAAACTGCATAAGGCTACGTTTACGGTGGATGCGAAATACGAATACGTCTGAACTGTTTCAATGCATTAGTTTAAATAGTTCAGACGTATTCGCCAGAACGCCGTTCGTACGAATACGCATCCACCGCAAACGTAGCCTAATGCACCAGAAGCAGAAGTCGCCTATACCATATACACGGGTGGTTACATATTTAGCAATAATTTGAGCAGCCAACAACGATTCGCCATTTATGCCGTGGCGTTGAAAAAGCGAGGTCCTTGCACACGGTTCTAATTCGATGGCCAGAGGCTGCAGTAACATCATCTCGAATCCTCGAAGATCGAAAGCAACCGAGAAGTTCGATCCTGTTTCTAGATCCGCGAACCACTCGAAGGCCGAACCGCCGTTCGGGACCGGTAACCCACGCGATTTCTATTCACCTTCACCTATGATCTAGCTAACGCGTCCACGTAACGAATCGCGATTAAAAGGTCGACGAAAGGCTGACACGATCAATCGAAACGCGACGTGACGCTAAATCGGGGTCACCGTTCGCGCCTCCTCCGTGGCTTGGCCCGCGAACACGAGCGTGAACTCATGCAGGAGAGGGTGAAAGGTCGTAGTGGAGGCCACCTCAAAGACTCGGCCGCCAAGATCAAAGACTATACCTGTGCCGGTTTTTACCGTGTCGACGATCTGAACGGCTAAGAGGGATTCCAATGACGACCTTACACACCTGGTCGCAGGTCGTGGCCCGGCCAATAAGATACGGGCGAATTTTATTTTTCACCGCGATACACGCTGTTGCTGGACGCCGTACTAACTCTCCTCGTCTTTAATTAACGGGGAAAACGGATACAGGCTGCCCCCCGACGAATATCAATTGCGATTGGTTCGTTTTGGAATAATTATTTAACAATTTATATTGTAAAATTGAAGTGATGCAAGTTGGAGATGAAATTAATGAAACTGGAAGAATTCAATTGAAAGGATACTTTAGAGTTCGAAGGAAAATTAAATGTATATAAAAAGTAAATAAGCGACAGGTAACTACTACTTGCACGTGAATTATACAACCGTTGAGATACATCTTGGGAATGAAAAGAATCAATAAAACTGTCACGTATACGATCTGTATTACGTCTAACAGTCCTAAATTACGTAATCGAAATACTTGTCCTCCTTATCTACAACCTGTTACAATTTTTGAACACAGCCATTATGAACTTCCACAAAAACTTAGTGAGTTCACAATTGCATACTAAACGATCGAGCAATAAGGATCCTTCAGATAAATGATTGCCGTTTCGTCCAATGTAATATTCACAAGAGTTAATCGTTATCGCAGTCTGGAAGAAGGAGTATGATGTCAGCGAGACGCTTCTAAATAAAAATGATCGTTATTATTATTGTTGCCACTATCTCGTTCATTTTTCAGCAACTTTATTATTGCGTTTTGCGCGCAAATTTTTCATTCGTCTGATAATTATGTCGATCAAGGGCGTTGGAGCAAACAGATTAATATTTAACAAACTTTCCGCGGGAATTCGTTATTTCAAATCGAAATTATTCGTCCACTCGACGGCCACGTGTGCGAGGGCACGTTTTGATGTATCAGGACTGCGACCTTAATCTATGAAATTTGACTCGCACTAAAAATCCTCCATCTATTATATTCGGACAGAATGTATGGACAGATGGATGTACTTAGATATTTCAAGGAAGTATCTGAAAGAAAGTGCCGAAAAATTAGGGATTTTGAATACATTCCATTTTTATCAGGACAACGGCCCTAAGCAATCGTTCTGGAATGGTTACTCTATAATTGCCCAAAGGTAATTGAAACACCACCCCAGTTTAACCCACCGCCGGATTCAAATGTTATTGAGCATATACGGTACAAATTAGAGACCAAAATTCGGCAGCATTTCATAACAAACAAAGAACAATTAAAAGAAGCGTTGAAAATAGAATCGAATAAAATTTCTTCTGAATATACCAAAAAATTAGTTAAATCGATTAATAATAGGCTTATAAAAGTAGAGTACAGTAAAGGAAACCCGACGAAATATTAGAAATAAAACTTTTTATAATTAGTGTTTAAGTTTTTGATTCATAACTAGATGGATGATTTTCATTGTGAGCCACGATACATTTACGTACATGATAGGGATGAATGATTAATTTGCAAATATAATATGCCAGAAAAATAGCCCTTCGTTATCGTACTCTATCGGAATATATTGAAAAGATTGTTCGTTTCATTTTATATAACATTTGACAGAGTACGCGAGGGGAAACGTTCCCACGCGCAGGTAATCGGTGTCTGCAAAAATTTCTAGGTTCGCCGTCATAACCTTTTTGTTATAAGGCTCTCGTTAGAGAGTTAATGAATGGTCAGACTGTGCACACCGACGTTGAAGTAAATTAGCCGTACATTCGCGGCTGAACATGAACCAAACTTTTTCGTGCATCGTGTAAAACACGTGCGCGGTACTTTATACGGGGCCTTAACATCGCAGACCAATCTGTTATACTCTGCAGGACTTCGTTAATTCTTGATTATGAGGAACAGTTCACGCGAGTTCACTATTCGTGGCGAAACCAGGACTTTGCAATGAAGCTAGCTGACAATAAAAGTACTTTCAACAGATTTAGATGGCAAACATTTAAATGTTACGAGTATTCCATATCCGTTTATCATGGAGGAGAAGGAGATCTGGAAATCTGTTTGTAAGGATAAATATTAAATATGCACTATTTAAAATAATGAAGTGTAGTAATTTCCATTTGTTGTGAATAATTTTATATTGAATTAATAATGTTCCGTTTGGAGTGCTCGATATTTCTTAAATGAAAGCACCGTTATTTTATAAGGATTTTATTTCTTGAATTCCACGAAGAGCTTTTGCAGAAAATATTAATGATCTTATTTACCAAAGAAATGGAGAAGCGTCGTAAAGTAAATTTACAATAAAGTAACGTTTAGAAGATGAATAAAGATGTCGACAAACGAAGAAGACGCGGAATTACGCATCTGCCGTGGAGTTATTCCTGAAACGAACGCGATATCTTAATACGCGATTAAACACCGTCCAGTACAAGCAATTGTACAATAACGTCTATCCAAGTCGCCAATATAATTGCAAATTATCTCAAATCATCGGTACACACACCAGACCAATGTTACACGATAATGGCAAGCTGTAGATAAAGACGAATAAGCGTGGTATCGTGCAATAAACAGTGAGAACAAAAATACAGCACAGTTCGTATCAATAATAATCGATCTATCAACAGCAAACGTGAACATCTGCAATGCTCGGGGCAATCTCGTGAGTTAGGAAAATCCCAATAGCTAATCAGGGCAGCCAAGAATAGCTGTAACAATACTATGTTCTGTTATTTAAACGATCGAAGTGCACGCATATTTGTACACGGGACGCGACATGCGGATGGTACGTGGCACAATACCACAAAGGAACGACGGATGAATGTGCGTTAATGGCGCATCGATAGAGCAAACACGAGAGAGGATCCACGGATTGTGCCAGTGCGTTGATCGATTGGCCAAGTTTCCGTTTAGATCGTAAACAAATCGATCGTTTGCATCGTTTCCCTTTGTACTTTAATGGTGACAAAAGCTTACCGGTCGCTCTGCCCCTTTTAATTCCATGGGAAAACAATTTACTTTTTACTTCAATTCATGAACAATCTTTTTTTGTGTAACATATGCCATGGATAGTGTAATCTTGAATACTTTTAATTGAATAAACTGGAGGGGTAGTTTTTAAAGTATTCTCCCCTTAATTCCATGAATTGTAACTTGTTTCTTGTCTGCGTTTAGAAGAATTAGGGGAAGGAACAGTTTGAACGTTCTGGTACAATGGAGCAGAAGAAAGTAGCATAGACATTTGTGCGTGTGACTAGTAGGTACCGATTAGTAATTTTGCAAATATTAGTTGGAAATTGTGGCATCGATATTTGTAAAGTAGTGTCAGGCGAATAGTGATAATTCAATGTATAGACAGTGCGAGATAAACATAACAGTAAATATGTAATAGTATCTACGTGGAAATTCAGAAGTAAATACGGAAGATTAATTGCATTACGTTTAAATTATAAACGTAATTAAAAGCAATAATATTAAATGCACAAAGTCTGTTATCAAAAATCTTATTGGCATGCATAAACAACTGAATAGGCTCGTTAAGCTTGATCTCTATAAACGTTGACCAATTGAAACAGCTAAAAGTATTGAATATTCTAAGTCACTTGAATTCATTGTGTTTACTAGCTGACGTCACGACAATCAATGTCGAACGAACTGCATCGTGGATGATAAGAAATTCCGAGCACAGCGGAGCTAAAAAACCACGTGACATTTCCACTATCGGTGGGAATGGCATTAATTTGCTCGAAATTTGAGAGAACTTCTGTATCGAAACGTAATATGCATGTATGTATGGTCACACTTACAAGATTCTGTAACGCGACACGAATCTGCAGCAATCTATTAGATTTCTTTCGATTGCATTCGAAAGTGGATGACAAGTACATGTGTACATAGGTATATCTGTATGTATTTAATTTATCGATTTTCAATAACGCGTACCTATGCAATCGAATATCTATATACGTTTGCGTGATGTACACAACATCAATGTTTCATTAAAAACAAATTTCACCAACAATGAATTATTAACGAAAAATTCCCCGACAATATATTTTCACGAACTTCTACTACAATCATGAAAACAGAGGCGTACATACAACAATGTATCATGATTGCAATTACTCGCACAAATTATACCTGAGCTAATGAAAGAAAGTGTCTCAGTGTTTATACGTATTATTGGTTTAGGATGATGAATCACTGTTCATAACTTCTAAATTCTGGACATTGAGGACATTTTTATTCTCGGGGGCACCAGAGTGGAGGGGTTAATTGCCACCTACTAATTTTCCCCAGGACATCTTGGAAGATATGAATTCCTTCAACAACTGAAAGGGAAAGCCGCGAACAATTGTTACTCCGAGGCAGACACCAAAGAGCGCAAACGGTTCCAGCGATTAGACAAGCTATCGAAAGTTGTCGGGACAGTTAATTTAAAACAGGATGCAAAAATGGTCGAGCCAGCAAGAGAAGAACATAATTAGTTTACACTGTCGCGGTGCAACACAGATACATACCAACAGCGTAATTAGCGCGTGATTTATACACTTTAAAAAAAACATCGTTTCACGGCTCGGCGACCTGTTCGTTCTATCCTAATCGATAACTCCGTGGCTATGCTTCGATAGCATTAAATTTCGACAACAATCCTCGATGACATGCACGAGAATAATTGTTGCGCAATATTGATATAATAGCGCGCGCAAAAATATACGCAGATTCGGTCACGTGTGTGCATTTCTCAAATTCCTATTTATAGTTGAACGCGTGCAAACCCGCGGCGTGACATATTTTTTAATCTCACGTGAGACTAAGAGATCATAAATACTAGATTGTATCGATTAATGTTTTTTGGAGTTGCGATTTGCCCATCGTCGAAATGCGACGAGCATAACAGCATATTGTTTGCTAAATGTTACGTAAGAATTGCACAAAATTGGTTGTACATCACTAAACATCATTTGCGGCTTTATTACAAAACTGATAACTGCACCGAATATTGCATCGATGTCGAGATTTAGTTCTCAATAAATCCGAAACACATTTTATCCAGCAAACTGTCCAACCACGATTTTATCTAACGCAAACGAAATTTCGAACTTTAACGCTAGAACTACCGACAGGTTTTGACATTATTTAGACAGTACACGTTAGACAGATTATGAAAACGAAAGTGGTTGAATGGGCACTAAATAGAGATATGTACATAACTGTCATTCTGTCTTATTCAAAGTCACTATAAAGTCCTGCAACAATACCTATGTATATGTTAATAAATTTGCAGCGAGAAATCTGAAACTCGATATCTCGACTGGCTTGGTAGTTCTAGTGTTAATCGTCAACACCGTCACTTGACATAATTACGCACAATTAATTCCCTCTGCCGCATACCACAGCTGTCATTGCCAAACCGTTTATTTTATTCCAAACAGAGGCACGTAACATCCAAGAAAAACGAAGCGAACCAAAAACAATCGCAGCGACAAATTAAAATAATCTACAAACACGAAACAGCGTATTAGGGGACTAGACCTTGTCAGCCATTAGCAAACGGAGCCACCCTCTATCGCAAAGGCGAAACATCACATTTACCGCTCCCGCGGCACACTGAGAAATTGAATATCCAGAAACGCCGGGGCACCCCCCGCTCGAACACTGTTACCACTCGACCACCTTCGTTACCACCGTACGATACATCCGCGCAGCCTCCCCGCAAACAGAACCAAACCAAACAAAACGCCAGCAAGAGACCAACCCGCCCGCGCAAAAAAAACTAAAGACAACCCCAACGCGTCCTACGCACCCCTTCATTCATGACCACTGCGCAGGGCCGCGCACCGTCGCGAGGAAGGGTGAACAACAAAAAAAGAAGCGTGCTGAGCCGCGCACACTCACCGACTTTCCGTCAGGCGATCCTTTCGCTGTTGCCCCTTCCAGAGGGCCGAAGAGCGAGGTGCACACGCGGTGGCACAGCTACGTCACCGGTTTCCTCCAGCGGAAGTACTCGCCACTGTTCCTCCAAAGGGGGTGAAAGCACACTTCGTGTCTCAAGCGACCACAGTTCGCGGCCGCGGTGGGCGGTTGGAAAGCGCGCACGTATCTCTTAACAGGCGCGATGTCCGCGAGCGACACACACGCGTGGCCGTGCGTACGTCCGGCGTAAAAATGACGAGGATTGGCGTCGCACTGCACGACCGCCGGCACAAGGGCGTCGAAGGTCGCAGCTGCGCGCCAAGAGCCATGCAGGTGCGTCCCTCTTTCGAGATACGCGGGACCACGCGATTTGGAAACTGCCACGAATCCGCTCCTGCGAGATGCGGCCGCGTCGCGAATCGCCACTGCCGCGTGTGCACCGTGGAGGGGAAACGGAAGGCGGCTTGTGAACCCGGTCTAAAAGTGGTCACCGACCGGATCGACGACGCGCCGCGCCGCGCCGCGTCGCGTCGCGCCGGCACACGGTGGTCGCAATTGAAACATTCCGTGACACTTTTTTAGAACTTTTGAACCATTCGAGGTACTTGCATGAATATTTGAACTGACGAGGGAAAATTTGAAACTTTGCACAAATGTAGTTCATATTATGCTCACAGCGGAACAATTTTTGTTGCTTGCTAAAAAAAAACGGTCCTAGGGGTGAAAACATCCCTCCAATGAAATCTTGACATTTCATGGTATCGTGAATAACTAAGAAACTGTTCGAGATACAGGATAAAAGTTAAATTGAAAGTTGGATGACTCTTTATGGTCTGTAAAGGTCTCCCAAAAATGTTTTTTTCGAATTTTCAACAAATAATTTTTTTTTCAAAATTTCTTACATTCGTATTATAGACCATAAAGAGCCATCCAAATTTTAATTTAACTTTTATCCTGTATCTCGAACAGTTTCTTAGTTATTCACGATAATACGAAAAGTCAAGATTTCTTTGGAGGGCTGTTTTCACCCCTAGGACTGTTTTTTAGCAGGAAACAAAAATTGTGCTGTTGTTAGCATAATATTAACTACATTTGTGCAAAGTTTCAAATTTTTCCGAATTTCGCGTTGCCGAACTTCCCTGATGAGTAATGTAGCAATGATATCTTACAGGTAGGTTATAAAATACGACAATAATCATATGTTTCAAGCATAAAATCAATAACAAATCAAAATAGCATACAAAAATAGTATATAGCATACAAAATTCGAGTGCATAGAATCTAAACACTTCTTTCGAAAAACGTCTTCGTTGGGAAGAATTTAGTGACAGTTGTCTGTAACTTTTAAATCGTAGGAGATAGTGGGACGAACTTTGGTACCATGACAAAAACACAAACATAATTCCTTGCAATGGAAAAGCCTCTTAGTTCTCCACTCCTCGCGGAGTTTCGTCGATAGATGCGAACGCGCGTACGTGGCACGATAAAACAATGTTGGGTTTAAACAGAATTAATTTGAAGACCGATCACGAGGTGGGAATTGATTTTTGTGGCATTATGTAAAGAAAAGGATGCCGGAAATATTCCAATTTGTTAGAATGTGGGACTTTTTGGGACTTGAATGATATGTCTTGTGTATTATAGAAAATTTGGCGAATTTTCCATATATTTCATTCGCCATTATTTTTAAATATATTCGAAACAGTTATTAGAAATGTAAAGCATGAATTTATAACGTGAATGAATGCCTTTTATTTAAAAAAAAAACCGGTATGAATATATTAGTTTTATCGGATGAAAAAGACAATTCTTTAAACCTCCGACTTGTGGAATGCTAAAAAATAATGCCACTTTAAAAGTTTAGCATTTCACAAGCTTCAAAAAATGACGAATTCTTTTTAAAAAAAAATTTAAAAGCATCTTTCTTCACCCTCAACATTTAAATAAAAATAAGCCGCCTCTTACAATATCTTACAACTTCTATTAAAGCTGACTATGAAAATTGAAACAAATCAACATTTATTTTTTCACGCGCCTTTTTCGGTTGTAACATTTTTTATGGGACAGTTATGATTGAATAAATTTGAGGTGTACAATTTTGTTCATAGATTATGGAGTAATTTAAACTGATAACAGGGCATTCACATTTTCGAGGACAGGGTCTTTTAACATTGTATTTATAATTGTAATATTGCAGCTGAATTGAGCGGCATGTAAATCAGAATACAGAATACCAGACATCCGTTCATACTGTTTCTAATGACCGCATTTCCACAGTTGTTTGACCCTCATTTTCATGTGATTCCATTCACCAATTATTCACCAACCATCATAAAACTATTACTCGTGAATTCAAATTTCCTTTAAGACCACAAATACGTATTACATTCAAAATATTACCTCACCTACCTTTCTTTAATCTAAGTATCACGATTCATGCAAACTTTGAATTACAAATTGTAATAGCCTATGAATAATAATAGTCGCGCGAATATATGTTTATTTGAAATTTATTTCGAACCCAAATTCGTGAGAAATTTCAAACTATGTACTTGCATCATTGATCGTTAGATATTAGCCTGGGTTACATGAATTCTAGTATCACAGTAAAGGCGGCAGCACCGACTGGGCCCCCAATTAAAAGCTCCTCGGTTCGTTTGAAATAAAGTGCACACAATCATAAAGTCGGAGCGTGGACGTTCACGACGATGATGAGCCAGCAAAATGTTTCTACCGTTGCAAGCGATGTGAAGCAGTTGCATATACGTCGTCGTGTGTGAATGCAGAACCTTCGCCGAGCTAAACAAATTCTAAGTGGAATAATGCGAACATTATTTTTTCGTGTTATACGACTAAAACTAAACGCAAATACTTACACTCTTGCGCAGTTTTGCAATTTGTGAATGTGTAGTAACAGTGTATGCCGATAAACAAATTTATCCTTACCGGTGAAATTATTTATGGGAATCAATGGTGAGAAAGGTGGTGAATATGAGAATAACTAAGCAAGGCTAAATAAACTGATATAATGTTGCTAAGTATTGGCCACCATTTCTACTTTCTTTGTAAATAATAAAATCCATAATATCGGTATATAAGAAGTAATAAATAAACAATAGAACACACGGCATTTATAATAATTGATGCTCAACATTGCTCAAGCGTGCAACCACTCTTTTGGATTTAAAAATTTCGCAGTCAATCCCTATACAAAAAATACTTGAGGTATATTCAGATTAATTCAGGCAAATTGTACACAGGGGCATCGCGTCCTACCGCATTAAAAAAGGCTGGCATACACAAACTTCCAATCGTATCGAACAGCGTGAAGTAGCAACTAAATTACTCCCTTCCAACGAGTCCTACACGTGCGAACGAGCGATACAAAAGCTTCCCAGTGCCAATATCTGTAATCGAGAAGAACGCGAAAGAACAATCCATGTCAATGCCTCCAATAAATCTGTGCGGACTCCCAAATAAACCCATCAATTATTGTTGACCATTTGTACAACAACGAAAGAAACCCCCTTCGTCTACCTACATACTCATCGAATCATCGATTCATCTTCTTCTTCGAAAAACAAAACCTTTAACTAATCTTTCACCCCCAAAAAAAAACCATAGCCGACGATCCTTCAAAATTCGTACTTTTCCCCGAACAGGTCTAAATACGGACGGACCTGCGCAACCACCGCTATCGAGGGATCCGCCGCAAGAGGCGCGGCGTCGCGACGCTCGCATGTGCCGCAGATTATGCCGCATTGCCACAAGCGTACGGCACCGGTCGGCCGACGATCGCGTCGTCGTGACGAGATTCGAAATACCAAGCGGATGAACCGATCGTGTGCACGTTGAACGCAGGGCGATCCCACGATGCGCCGTCGCGGACGTCGACGACGATTCATCTAAAGTAGAAATCGACATCGAACAACGCCACTCTACCCCACGAGATATTTCAAAGGTGTCACAGACGCGTGCGAATAAAAGAGGCAGACGAAAGAGAAAAAGAGAGGCGCGTTAACTGGAACATCCCCGCGAACAAATCACTCGTCGACTCACCCGAGAGTACAGAAGCCCACAGGATCATGAACGTCCGACGGCTGCCCGGTTTCATGTACCACTACAAGGTGGTCACGCTGTTCCTCTTCTCGACGTTCCTCCTCGTCATCTATTTGCTCCTTCACTGGGGTATTATGTGCACGAACCTCGAGGCCTGGCGTCACGTATCCAATGTGGTGAGTCGTTTTGAACGTTACAACGCCGTACAAGGATCTTGTATAACTGTCACAAGGCGCAGGCGGCGTGCGAGGCGCGTACGCAGGCTCGCGCAAGGACCACGTACGCGTACATGCTAGTGAAGGGTTGAAAGCCAAGGGAGGGTGGACTGAAAGGAACAGGGGATATCGGAACGGTACGCACGCGCTCTCGCTGCCACCACGAGACGAACTGATCTTGAAGCCACGCTGCTTGTTCCAATAACACGCGTGTACCTACTACTTGCGAAACATTGCACGAAAATTGTGCGTGCCTACCTTTGTGTTTACATTATCGCCCGCCTTCTGTCTCGGGTTTCGTCTGCGCCGGGCTCAATGTTGAGAAATTGGGGCGGATTGTTTCGGTGTTTGCGTTCATTTCTTGGGTAGTGGGGATACTGCCCTCGCCTCTGGAGTGCAGGCGCTTAGACTTTTCCTCGTTTCCTGAGAACAGAATTTTCTATGAATAGCTCGACCGGTGGAAGCTCCTTCGTGCCGTCGGGTTTATGATGAATGCGTGTGCACAGTCAGTTATTCTGTCTTTTGCTCGGGATTGCCCGCGGATATTTATTGGAGCTTTTATTGACGTAGATGGGACCAATTTGGTCGCGCCGTTGTGCTATTTCTTTAAAGCGTTCGTTGGAAATAGGCGAGTTGACGAGTTGTGTTCTGTTTTACTAATATATTTTTGTCAATATTCCCATTTTTCTAGACTATGCAGTAAATTCAATTGTAAAAAATTCACCCCTTGCACAGTGAAGCCTACAGAAACCACTTGTTATTTGCAACTAATGCAGGAGCTCGTGCACGTATTGCAAGCCTAGAAAACCTTTCGATCCGACTACACCGCTGATTATAAGCGGATTAACATTGTTTCGCTGTAGAAAATGTTATCGAACGCGGTTATAAATTCAATTTGCCTGGTCTGGCTGTATCGATGCGGCGAGCCATCGAATGCCAGCTTACGATTGGTGTTACAGCTCATAACATGCGAGCCACACTATCGTGAGGGAATATTAACAACGACACCGTTTACGTAATGCATTATCCAATGCACGCGAGGTCGCGGAAAAATGCCTCCGGATGCACCAGGGGCCACGCTATCGTTCGTTCAATGTTTTTCCGCCTGCAAAATTGCCTGCGTATTAAAATTAATATCACAAATGCTAATCGTACATTACTCGATAAATTAAGCGCCATGATAATACGCCTAAACGTTGCTGCGTCCTTCGAAACGTGAGTCGCAAGTCTTTTCTTAAATCGTTTCTTAATCGTTTCGGATATTCAACAGAGATACGACATACAGATTTAAGTTTTCAATCTCGATATTCTGGGGCGGTTCTTTTTTAGAATATATACTGCTCGTTTGTGCTAAAACGGTGCGCACTACCTGATCGAAGGGTGAACAGTATTAAAGTCTTAATATCTCTGTACTGATGAATTTGAAGGAAGCCAAGCGTAATTTTTTAAACAATTCCGCCACTGTACCCTCAGCCTCATAAGTTCTCAGGTTCTCAGTTCTCCTCCTAACATATTTCTCACTAATTGCAAGTGCCCGAAGAAGATTGAAACAGTTCGCCACCTGAGCAGAGGTGATTCCCCGGTAAAATGTATCAGTTTCTCCAATTGCATTCAAGAGACTGTCCGACCAAAAGAGTTCCACGAAACCGACCTGGAATCGGTCGTCACCCCCGCCAATCGTATTTAACCTCGAGCTAAAAGTTAGCTTCAACTCTCCTCCATCGATTACCTTCCCAATCCATGATTCGTCCTGGTCCACGCTGAAAATCGCGGAGCATTAGCCGTCACTCTTCATCGATAACAAACGTGGTCCAGATATGAACGATGGCTTTCGAGATGCACATACGATAAGGCACGCGTACATACGTTTACTGTGCATAAAGGTGCGTGACACGCGTGTTATGGGGGCCGCCTCTGCTCGAGGAGCTCTCTCATCATGGCGGTCACGTCGACTAAAAATATCGTGTGCCCGGTCTGCGGTACGTACAGAGCCAGACGTGTAATGCACGCACGGCGAGCCAACTTACGTGCGCGAATACACGCGTGTATGCACGTAACGCAAGTGCCGCCCACGCAGCAAGAGAATAATACACTTTTATTGCTCCCATTCTGGCCGATCCTCGAACATCCACTGATCAGACGTAAAAGTCCGACGACACGGCTTTGGTCGTCCACCCACGGAATTTCACTTCTCCCAATTAAAACGATCCTTCCCGCCCTCTTTAACCCACTTTCTAGAGGTGCGTGTAAGACGCAAGAGTTTCACTATGGTGCTGTAATTTGTTCTATTGTGGTTGTGTGTGTCGCTCGAGTGTTGCTGCTTGTGATTGTGGGGCAACCAAAAGAAATAGCGTTTTTTGTTTGCTTCGGTGATTAGGGTTGAAGGTGCGAATACAGATTTGTATAAGCACGGTCCTAGGAGATTTCTATAAAATTTGTTTCACTTTTTGTGAGATAATGACAAGAATGGTGCAGGATTTCTGTTTCCGGAGTCACAGCAAATTAGTCATTGCAGGGAAAGGGGGTGTCATCGAATACTAAACGCATTATTTCTTATAGTTTCCTTAAAAAATTGCAATTTTTCATGTATTTTTAGTGACGAGTTGTCAGATAAAGATATTCCAGTAAAAAAAATTAAGATTATTCTTGATGTTATGATTTTTTTTTCACGCAAGCACAGAAAATATATTTCGCGCACAGCCGCCATAATAATTTGAACCCTCACTGGATTCCATGATAATTGATAGCTTCTTATGTTTTCCTTAAATCTAATGAAACTCAAAATTTCAGTTTTCTTTCAGCCGAAATTCTACTAATGTTACTTACATTGCTAATCAAAATAAATCGCTAATAAATTTGTATTTTATTTAACCGTTCATCGAGCGAACATGTCGTACCATCAATAAAGTCAGTGTAATTGAATTTTCAAAAGGCGAGTTCAATACATGTACTCATAGCTACACGTGCGTGTAATTTATCCCAACACGGTAAAATAGATATCCGATGTTATCACGATGAATGACACTGCCATTCATAAAGAAATTTTCGTAGTAACCTTGGTTTATGTTGAACCGTATTGCAAATAGTACCTTGAAAGTTAGTTTCTGAATGGACAATTTATCGCGTTCTCTTCAATCGCACGCGTATCTATAGGGTGTACGGCAGATATCAATTATTAGAGCTACACATGAAAGTAGAAAGTACCGAAGATATGTCTCAAGGATAGATTATTACTAGAAACGTTCCCGATCTGGTAACCATTCTGAAATAACTTTTCTGCCCCATGCATTCAATGTGTGGCAAAGTAATAATGGTGTAAATACTATGGTTGAGGTATTGCGGAACACCATGTTTGTAAACATTTGTATTATTGATAATATCGTTCATTTACAGCAACAGTAGCATAAATCAAAAATCCTCAAAAATTTCAATATTCTGTCTCATTATAATTTTATAATGTTATTATATTGAAGTTCACTGTTGTACAACGTAAAATATAACCAGATACATATTAAACTAGGTCAGAAACATTATAATATCGTCATTCAGTGTCATGAGGTACTCATTTACCCTCAAAACATTGTCACTTGTAGTTGTGTCATGTTTGCAGTAATTAGCGATAAAAACTATTCTCCTCGCACAAGTTAGGCTTTGCGTAAGCTTCGATTGGAAAGTGTTATTGCTTTTAGTCATTTTTCTTGACACGCAGATCAACATTTAATTTTGATATCTGACAAATTGAAAACACCACCTCTCTACGGTCTTCGTGTACGTGTTGGATTCCGTGTGAAGGGAATCGAGTGCAACACGTTTTATATATATATATATATGTAGGATTGGAAATACTGCGTGAATGTTGAGTACTTGAGAAGGTCGTGCGCATGGAGGGTACAGCGGCCCAAGGGTTCGGGTGGTCGGGACCGACCATCACCGAGGAATGACTGGGGGGTGTGTCCTGAATGAGTGAGCGCAAATGAGGAATAGAATGAAAGAGAAACTAAGAGTGAAAGAATATAACGAATGAACGATGCGTGCAAGAGGCAGATTTAGGAGAGAGTTTGAGCAGAGTGAAGAGTGTCGTGAGCGGAGAGTATTGTTGAGAGTGTTGAAAGTGCCGTGTGTTGAGTTACGTCGTGTGTCGACATTACCTTATAATAAAGTTAGTGTCTTTATGAGAGTAACTGAAGTCTTATTACACCACCTGTCCTCTATTCCCAAAACTACGTGAGGTTTACAGAAAATAACTTCTACATATATATATTAAGTACTTTAAAGAAGAGTTTTATTCAATATAGTTCGATGAGTATTTTGACATAGCTTCCGCTCTTATTCTCTACGAAACCGATTCTGACTGCAGTAGCTATTCCGCTTCTATATATATTGGGGTTTTTAGGGGGGTAAGGCTGACCTTAGTCATATCGCTGACTACTGCCCTAGTGCAAAATATTGACTTTGACTAGGCCAGGATCCGCGGGCCTTACAATCATCGGTGACTCAAGGGCTGGTCATCCAACATACGATCGTATTGTCTTTAAAAACCATTCGTAACCAACATTCATAAAACAACCCTTCCAAGCAGTTACTATGCCAAATTAAACGTTACCATGTTAAGTAACCCAACACCATCAAACATTTGCCAGCCAAGTTAAATTCGACACATCCCTTTAATCTTATTTCCTCGGCAACCAAAATTCTGTGCAATCCTACCAATAAATAAATAAAACGCCACAGATATCAATTTTACACGCTTTAATCCACGTTTTCGGTCGTGAAGGTGAATTAATGTAAAGCTCATTTCCTCCTGCCGTGTACAATGCAATGTACACTGCGAAGTTGGTCGAGCTGATCCACCCTGTACATCGCGTGTTCGTGGCTCAAAGAGAAAACTGACCCATTACCAGGCCACAAGTCCCGCGATATCCCTTCATTCTGTCCATAGAACTCCCCTGGCACAGTGTACCCTCGCAAATAACTTTACCTCGGTGTAGAACGGGTTCCAGAAGGAAATACATGACGAAGAAGATAACGTGTCCCCTGCGTGTATTATTATAGACCCGGGAGAATTCGTTTACACGCGTTCGCGACGAACGTAAGAAAACAAACTTATACGACACTTAAATCTAACGTCGCACGATTTTCGCGCGTCGAGCTGTTCCTTTTAAACCGTGACTTCTACTCGTGGCCACGGATCTGCTTGATCGATTCAAATATCTCTGTCGCGTCACGACTGACGTGCAAATATCTCGAATGACAGTCGTTCGACTTCATTGGGGAACGTCCTGCGAGCATAGGTAATGCCCGTTTTACCTACGATTTTACGTATCGCTTCAGACGGACAGGCTGGCCAAGGTCGTAGATATTCTTGTTTAGCTGCAGGTTATTCGTATAGAAATTTTACCCGAGCGCAAGTATGGAAGGTAAACCAGGTAGAACAGATTTTATGTTTATCTTGCGACAGAATTGGTTGAAATTATCGCAGGGTATACGTCGATTCGTTTGGAGCAACGGTGGCCCTGAATTTTCGAGTAGATCGCACGTTGCTGTTTCTGTAGACAACGTGCGAGTCATTCTTCGAGGTGTACGAAAACGAATTATTCAATGATTAAACGGTGAATCTTTTTTTCTGCGAACGAATGCAAGTCTACATTGACTACAGACGTCAGCAAAATTAGATATCTCTTTCTGAACATCGTGTTCTGAAGTGAATAATCACGCACATACCTGTCCAATGTGAATTCGTATCGACTTCGAAAGGGGACTATTAAATTACAAAAAATATGCGTCGTTGAATGTAGCGTCGCACTACTGGCGCGTCCGCTTCGAACAACAAATAGGTAATAAATAATGTTAAAAAAAAAGTATGTTACTTGGAAACTGGCGAGGCCTGGTTCGCGAGACGTTTCACCTCGTGTCATAAAACTGCTTTAAAAAGTCTTCCGTCCCTGTTTGACGTTTTATGTAACGCCCTTGCCGAAAGCGTGCTCGTAAAAGTACTGTAAATCAAGGAAACAAAGGTTAAAAAGATTGGAAAAGAGAAAAAGGGACGAGCGTCGCGTCGCATGGTAATAAGGACGCAAGGTAAGAGGAACGTGACATGAGAAGTTTTCGGAATTTCAAAGGGTTGGCGGATGGGGTGGGGCAGGCAGAAAGGAATCCGCAATAATTCGAGCACATCCCTCGAAGGAATTTTTACGATAAGGACGTTGCTCTTACGGTACCTGATCATAATTTTCATTTCAGTGCAGCACGCACAAACAGGGGGCTGCAATAGGAATTCTGTGCGACCCGCTATGCGCAGAAAGAGGAATTCACTCGTTGGCGTGCGAAACTCTGCATGCAGGGAAAGAAGCAGTGTTCTCGGCCCACTGGGAAACAACGCGACTCGTATTCAAGGCCTCAAGGTGTATTTTGTTTCCTCTAATGCAAATGGATGCGTGCATCAGTGACGTTTAGTAAAAAGAAATAAGGGCTCGAAAGTTTGGAGGCATTGTTGTATTTCCTGTGAGGAGTAAACAATCCTTTTGCAGTAAACTTTATACAATTTTGAAGTTCTCTATTCTCGAACTCTGTTGTTGTAGCATGAACATAGTTCGTAAGTGTGATATTATTTTCTGCAGTCTAAATTAATTTTTTAAAGCAATTGATTGTACTTTATGAATTTTTTAAACTTTGTTACCGAAACACTCAACTGGTATTGAACTTCTTGTACTTGAAATAAATTTCTTTGATAATTACGTGCAATATCGCTAAATGACAAAACTTGAGGTAACAGTTGATTGGTAAATAATTTAATTAGGCTAAATTAAATTAGGAAACTCTAGACGTGATACATAATGCATTCTACAATGTACGTTGGACTATATATTTTATAAGATATTCCAAAGAAACAATCTATATCAATTTAACCTTCTGTTCTACGGATTTAATCATTTCAGCCAATAAACGGCACGCTTATAACGCCAGCAGAATAAATTGGATTACACCTGTAAATTGTTCCTAATAATAAAAAAAACGTTTACTAGAAAGCTACGCTACTGCACAACTAAACTTAAACAATGTCACTCGGCAGAAATCCATGAAACAATTCGAAATCTCAACCATACATAAAATCTTTTTCCAGCGAGCATTATAGAATCTCCAAGTTCTCGACTGTTTCCACACTTTGTAAACGAAAATTGTTCGCCAAAAACCTTTCACTATATTTTCCTGATGCAACGCGCAATAAACAAGACATCGTGAAAGTCGATAGCAGTTGAAAAAGTACACCCCAAGCGTTCCGTTTAAAGTAACAAAAAATCGACGCCCTCGAATTTCAGAACGAAGACCCCAGCTGAGCAGTTCGAGTCGTTGTTCTGGACGGATGGGTCCGGCGGGAAGCACTTCCCATCCGAGGCGGACTTCAACACCATGATCAAAGATCTGGTCGTTAGCAAGCTGAACGTGACCCTGTCGCAGCACCAATTAGAGAGGCTGTCGCGGCTTCGTACGCATCGTGTCGAGACAGAGCCCGAAAGGCGACAGCTCGAGATGGAAAACCTATGGCCGTTGTTACAGGAGAACGAGTACCTGTTGAGCATCCTCTACGAGGACAGGGACATTTTTCCCCAACTGATTGGCACATGCGGGACCTTCTACGCGGTCGAGTATGTCCGGCCTATAGAAACACCCACGACAATCTTGGCGCTGTCCGACTCGAAGCCGGAATGGGCGAAACGATTGAAGCTGGCGGTGATGATACTGGACCTGCTCGAGGAGCTCGATTCAAACTTCCCCGAGCCAATCCATCTGTGCGACGTGAAGATAAACCATTTCGGTTTACCCCTAGGCGGACAGAAGCTCAAGTTCCTCGACCTGGACGCGGCGTTTCCTAAGACGATTATCAGCCGTATCACCTCGGACAAGAGGAGCTGCGAGAGACACGAAGACTGCGACTACTTCGACTGTAGATCATTTTGCTCGAAGGGCAAACGATGCGAATCACCGGTGGCCAATAATAATTTACAAGTAACGACTGGCGCGCGTGGATTCGATGCGTTAATTGAATTGAATAATTGAAAGGGACGGCGATATTATAATCGGTTGGTCTCTGGCCGGGTGAATTATTTTATTCGTCTCTCTGTTGTTGTTGGTATCCCTTTGGAATGATTGGTGAAACAGAGTGGTATTTTGGTAGGTGCAGTGACTCGTACATTTTAAACAGTACGACAAACTGAAGGAATTGAATTACTCGTGTTCCTAATCCTTAGTAAAGTTAATTAACACGTTGGCCGCCGAAGTCACATGTTTTGCTCAGGACCCCACGAAAGTATTGGTAGATAGAAGATTCCATAACTATTAGTCCTTCATTTTTGATCTTCTAATGAAAATTTAGGGCTCATTATCAGTGGCGGCTCGTAGCTAAAATTAGTGGGGGTGCTGCTCCAGATTTTTGTATCCTTTTCATAAACGGAGGATGGCTACTGACATTAAGCTTAAGGATTATATATTGTAGAACTAGTATAAAGAAAGAATTAAAGAAGAAAAGGCTCGTTATATTAAATGTTATCGATAATATCAAGTGGAAATAGCGGGTGCTGCAGTTCCACAGTGCCTATACGCGAGTCCCAACTGCTCAAAGTATTCCCTAATTAGCGATGATGGTCAAAATTCATTTCTGTCAATGTTCATTCAACTTTTACTATTACAAACATTGGGAGTGTTAACGTATAGTGTAGATTTCAGAAATTATATTTGATATTGTGACTTATTTTTCATGTTCCCATATTTTATGTACTCTTATCTCTGTACCCATTGCGAAGATCGGGTAGGAATCATTTTTTTCATCGCAATATCAAGGGTAATATTATCCCCTTTGCACTTTGTGAAAATTTCCTCCTGTCTTGAGCAGTATTAAAACCGGAATCGTAATATTATTTTCGAAATTAGCCTCCTACTGTTCCTTCAGGAAAATGGAAGGTGGTTGGCGTCAAACTTCCAGTTGTTCATAGATAGGCTATCAGAGTTGCAGATGATTCGGGGCAGCATGTTAATAAACAAACATTGCACTTGCCAAAAATGCAAGCTCCCAAGGTTTCTATTTTACGACAATTTTTTTCTATTTTAGTTTCTATATTTTAGGTTCGACAGTTTCTATTTTAAAATAAAAACAAGCAACCGATTCTCTATAATTTTATATATTAACTTTTCCTTGAATTTTACGTGGTAATTTTTTTAATATAATTATTCATATTATCTTCTGTCGAACTTTAATAGAAAAAAAGAACAGATGCAAACATTTTATGGAATCTATTGTAACGTTAAGTATAGTGAGGGAAACATTCTGAAATTATCAAAGTAATAGTCAATTATCAACCATTAACGCATCGAACCGAAATTTATGTTTGAATATTGAATGAATGAATGAACGATTACGAAATTGCAGGTCGTATGCGAGAAGATATTTCTCGGGTGGACTCTCTCAGGGACTATCATAATTCCTGGACTACTCATGTCAGAACACACTACCAGCACATTGGCAGTCCTTTTGCGACAATGCGCGAATCCAGCCGGCGATATCGAGCATTTACCACGTGCTGCAGTGCCGGACAATTTGAAAACAAGATTGTACAATATGTTACACGAAATGGAACAGGAGGCTTCTGATTCCGTGTAGGAAAGTGTTTCGATCCAACTGCAAGGCGATCATAAAATTCAGATACCTTTGATTTGTAAAGAAGTACTTCTTAGAATACGTTCATTGGAAATCATGCAAGGTATTGTTAAGTATAATTGTTGAAGTTTATGGGAATTTTATGAGGGAATTTTGTAAAGAAATCTCGCCTACATCGGGGGCATCGACCACCATTTGAACATCATTGTAACTTTATTTTAACAAATACTTGTAGTCACTTCAATGGCAGCAATGAGTGTAGGTATTTCCAATACGAATTTCCTGAAATACTTCGTAAGTAACAGAGTCGTGTCCGTTGATTCTGTTGGAATCTTTCAGGAAATTAATATAGTATTTGGCGTATCGTAGAAATAGCCAGCAATGGATACAACTTTGAAAACCTTTTTCGTTTAACGATTTCACTGTGATCAAGGAAATCAGCAACCGTTTACGTAAAATGTTTCTTGACAAGTTCTTCAAAGCGGTGTACCAGTATTTTAAGTATTTATATATATTATATCTTACTTAATGATATAAGAGTATGCAAGTTTTATACGCATAAATCTTCCATATAGATGAAAACGGTTTTGTTAAAATCGGAAGAATTCCGTAAATCTGGATAACGAAAAATTCTTCAATTTGTCGTGCTGCTCGTGACAAAATAATGTTCGTAATTGCACGAATCACTACGCTTGCCGACAGAGGCAAGGATTATTTCTAACACTTGTACATAATAGTAACTTAACATAAACTGGTTTGAGTGTTATTTCGGACAAGTGCGTTTATAATAACGAAAGCTTTAGCTCCATTTTTATTTCTTCCAATGCGAATAGAACTTTGCGAATAGAGCTTTGTACTCGATCTTTTTAATCGGTGCTCGGTACCCATGTATCGTACTTAAAAAGAGAAGCAGAAACAGCCGAGTTTTGAGTTTTGCATCTGATCCTAGCGACATTTATTTATTTGATATTTATTGAACTCCATTTTGTAGCCTTTGTAAGTCCCATTTCAAAGCTGGGTCTTGGAGACTGATTTGAGTTCAGTCTGGAACTCGTTTAAGCGAACTCACACGATCGCAAAATTATACCTTTTTATGAATCCGTGAAATAGAGAAGCAAGCAACCTTTGTACTACGGGAGTATAACGAAATAAGTGACCACTAGAGGCTAGTGATAGTAATAAGGATAGAAATTGTAAAAAAAATATTATCAACAACGAGCACAAATACGAACTACCTTACACGTAATTGTAGCCTTACTTGTATACATTAAGAATGAAAAATTCCATACGCTTAGGCAGAGGTTAAAGGTATACAAATATATTATTATTTTAATAATCTGCGAGTACGGCTTGAAAACTTAACTACAAACACGAATTTTAGCGACTTAGTTATATAATAATTGATAGTATCGTTTAAGAAGCATCGTTCAATTGTTTCTGGCGGTTCTTCCTTATAAAATATATTAGAATTCGCGAAAACATGAAGTCACATACATACATGGTATGTACGAAAAGTTGACCATGAATTTAAAATTAGTTTTTAAGGTCAGCAAGGGGTGTATAAAGGTTAATTAGAATCTAGTGAAAAATCATTTTTGTATTGATTGATCGTTCATTGGACATTTTCGTTAAGGTCAATGCATTTTCGTTTTGGAAATAAATCATTATTGCCTTAGATTATGTATTTAATGCCTGCCTTACGAATTCTATAAAATGCGAGAAATTAAGTTATCGAGCAACTTTATAGAATTATAAAACACAATTAATTAACAGAACAAAATTCGACCAAGTAAACTGAAGTACGAATAGCAAGATAAACGAAACCTCGAAAGCTGGTACAGATTATTGAATCAACCCTATCGAATTTAAGATAACATCGCAAGTTCTAATTCTGGAAACGTGAATCTCTTCTATTCCCATCGAATAAACTTATAAACTTACCTGGTGTACATCATACACATCAACAGTTAGCCGTGTCACAGGTATGCATATGCCGATGAACGTTTGATTTGAAATTATTCTGAATACAGTAGCACCAACAAAAAATTCTGAAATCCCGATCGTGATAGTTGGCAGCACTGCGGTCTACGTGCCTAAGGATTTTCTTGCCAATGCGTTGTACACACTGTGCCCAAAATAGTCGATGGAGGAGGCCATTTAATCACTTGCCGAATCGTCTTAACCATCAAGTAGCTGTTCAATAATTTCATTCTACTACAATGTCATCGCCATCATCATGGTCGAATATATTCGATTTGAGCAAAATCGGTAACTATCCTGCAGGTTACGATCCGGCAAAACACGGCCCATACGATCCTTCCCGTTATTACGGCAAAGGTAAGTCACATTGAGCCGCTACTCCGTCAATTTGAAGTAACTTAATTCTAGTAAAATTGTAATGTACTTACAGCCGATACAGCATTTGCCAATGTGAAACTTGCTGAAATTCCATCGTGGATATCTCGACGTGAAAAAGGTGCCCGCCAGTTCGCGGGGTTATTTTCCCGAGGTACATGTTTTAACACAGAAAGTTCCCTTGCCGTGGTCCATAAATTACATAACACTATTACTGCATAAATCGTTCTTTATTCCAAAAAGATACTTATTATCGTTACAAAAAATCGGAACAATTTTCTTTTCTCTTTCTCTTACGATTCACTGTATTAGAACCGTTTACTATTAGTCTATGATTGAAGTGAAGTACGATTTAACCTAGAATGGAGTAAAAAAAAAACGTTCCCGATGTAAGGTGTAAAACGCAGTGTAATTGTTGCAAAATTATAGCTTTCTGGCGATGGCAGCTGAAATATGTACAGCCTAGGAAAGCGAATTCGGCACCAATCTTTCAGCTTGCTGTGGCAACTTCAATATTATTTTACGTGATGAACTACAAACGTATCAGTAAGTTTATATACAGCTTCGATATTAATTTTCAGTGAATGGTCCAATAGTGTTCTAATGTATAATATTGTATCTGTTAATTTCCAGGGGGTCACAGGAACTACAAATATCATTAAACTATCGTATATTGAAAATACATTCAGTGAAAATAGATTCTTATATGTTATTATGTATTAGCAAAACAATTTGAAACGCCTGTAATGTAAAATAAATGATGTTTAAACATTTATTTAAGTACAGTTTAATGCCATTTAATGTCACAAAAGAATGTATGTAACATAATAATAATATATTCCCTTTTGGTATACAATTTTAGGTAGAATATGAACACAATAATTATTATCGATTTGTTACTTAATATGCTAAACATTGATTCAATGTCTTAAACGCTATTGCACATCAAATTAAAGAATACAGCATTATAAACATTAAGCGACTTCTTTCCGTTTATTGTTCGCTAATTTTTGAAAACAAGATGCACCGCTTTCATCCTAAATTTAAAATAAAATGATGAGCAATATGATTTATGATTAAGAGGAAGTTGAATCAGTAATTAAAGGAAGCAACTAAATACCGCAAAAAGAGATAAAAGTATCAGAAGTTTGAATAAAGCTTTTATATTTAAGAAAAAAGTACCAGTAGAGTGAAGTATTGTACAAAATGCATATCAAACGTGAATTTTTAAAATTTTTTGCATATATAGTAGTGTAATAAATAGAACATTTCACTTTAACCAATTATAACCAGAAATAAAATAATATTTCAATTTTTGTATTGTTGCGTAAGAAAATAAAAAACTATTCGAATAAAGTCACGAGACCTTTGCTGTGGCGCGAATTTCAAAATACTATATGCAATTCCAATTGATAGGAAGTCAAATGATAATAACACGATCTTATATAATTGTCCACATAATTGGTGAACGTATTTGAACGTGCCAAGTCGAATGTTTTTCGCATTTTAATGTTACAATGCGATAATTAACAATAACCAACAATCTTCTGTTAAAACTGCAGTATCAGCCGTTCGACGGTAAAAACAATAATGCCCAGTAATGTGCATGTACAGTACATAAAATGTACTGAAAAACATAATCACTCATAAAACGTAGATAAATAAAATAACATAGTATTAAGTGAAACATAAATGTGTTCTAAATATAGATTATTTAAAATAGTGCGCAAAAAGGGAACGAAACTCATAAATGCATTCAGCTACGCAAATTATTGAAACGCACAAGCAAGAATTTTAAACAGTAACGAATTATACATACAATAATAAACGATACATATATATTGAATACTCTTAAACAATACAATGCAAATTAATACTGGTATGAATAGTGCATCCAGTAAAAGTATGTGTACACGACATAAATCCGTTCTATGCACGAAACGTGTGCAACTGGATGCGATGGATGCACGAGGAAAACGTTGATTGGCTGATCGATCTGTAGGATGTGTATAATCCGCCAATAGGAGTGAAATTGGGGGACAAAACTCAGGTTCCCCTGCAATATGGCTGTCAGTATAAATTTGATGCTTGTAACATGCGTTTCTCTCCGAAAAATTTGACAAATAGTCTGTCTATCTGTCGACTTTTTCGAAATATACAACGTAATGTGATTTTCGAGGATCCCAAACAGTGGGAAACGGCTATGCGGGTTAGCTGAAGTGTAGCAATTAAATAGACTATATCTGATAATCAGGTATGTTTCAATGTTCCTTCGTTCATTATTTATTTATATATCCATATTGCACTTTTCCTTCAAGATCTTAACGAAGATTATATTCCGTTTTTTTATCAACAAAACTTGCGACATTTCTCCCGAATTTCGTATTATGCAGATTCTCGAACTTTTGCGTACCGATTAAAAAGCGCGTCCTCGCAGATGTCATCTATCATCTTCGCTCTGTCAATCGAACTGCAGCAGGTTTCCGTCCCGAAACTTGACAATCGACTTTTCCTATTCCCATTATTTCCTTCCCCTTAACAAACAAATATGACATGATAGCCAGTTCAACTTTGCATTTCATACACACCATTATACATCGGTTAGCACAGCTGGTGCATCCCATACAGTCCTTATCAAATTTCTGTGATATCCGAAAACATAATAAAATTATACGTAATAAAATATACCTTGTTATACCTTCGTAAACATTTATATTGATCGTTTGCGAATTATATTAATACTAGACTCTCGTTTCTGAAAGGCAATAATATTTCATCTGTTTGCACAGAAGCATATACATGTATATATGTGTGTACATTGGTTTTAGGTATACACAGCTGTTCATTGTTCTACATCCCTTACAAACATGACATCCAGGTAAAACATTATTAATTATCCAATTGACATAAGTGTTCGATATATGGTATTTGTTTACATCAATATTTTTACAATTGCACAGAAAAGTATAAATTGTTCATGGATAGTATTCTATGTAATGTAATTGTAATTGTACGGTATCTTTGGGATCTATATATTGCTCAAAAGTAGTAATATGTAAATATCTTTATAAATCGTAATATGATCATTATTTTCAATTAATAGTACACTTTTATTTAACTGAATGTTCAGAAATGTTGTACTTGCAAATGTGTTTATTAAATGCAAGTCTGTACCATTAGTTCTGTATGCGCATTTGATAATAATAACTAGATTTGCCGATAAACTCGATTTTCAATTATGAAGAAGGTAGTTCATTTTATGACACGATTACGTATACGTTCTTAACTAGGCTAGACAGATTATTTATATTATTGGAGACCGGAACGAATGCAGTAACTAAAAGAGCTGCGGCACAACAACTAGGGGAAGCACAGAGATTGCATCCGCACGATTTGCATCATTTGTTGGCGAGAGTTTCCACTCTTTTAAAATCTCCACAATGGGATACCAGAGTTTCAGCCGCTCAAGCTGTCCAAGCTATATTAGCTCAAGTTCCCGCTTGGGATCCACAACCCGTCAAAAAGGAAACTAATGCAGGTGGTTGATTTGGTTTTCGTTATAAGTCGACAGCGGTTGCACGATTACAATTTCATATGTAAACGTTACGAATTTCGCAGAGGATGGAGAAGTAAAGAAACCAAATAATAGATTAAATTTGGAAGACTTTGATATGGAGAAGGTATTGGCACGCAGCTCGCATCTGACTGGATCGGAGGGCAGTGAATACGATTTAATTGCAGCCGATGGAGAACACGTGTCACTACCGAATCAGGAAGAAAAAATTGCTGCTAAATTGGGCCTTCATCCACGATTAATGGGGGTCGATACATCAGAATTGTTTACCGCTGAGGATCTTACTCCAGTAGTATTACCACCTACCTCAAACACGCAGGCTAAAGTATCTGTTAATGAAACACTAAAACAACCTGGTGGACTTAGTAGACGCGAAATGAATAGAGCTAGGCGCAAGGTAACGCATATCTTGTCGCGTTGAAATGTTTCTGCGATACCTATTCGATGATATACACGTATAATTATCTTTGTATTGTTTGTGTTGGCAGGCACGACAGTCAGTCTCGAAACAGCGTTCACGGGAACCGGATGATCATCGTAACAACGAAGATTATCATAACAATTCGAATGCTCAATCCCCCATTAACAGTACAGGGGAATCGCTATGTAAAAAAATAAAATTAGAAGAAGCGATCTCACCAGAGGTCGGCGTTAACTGTAATAGTTCACAGACTGAATCAACGAATGGCGTACCGGATGGTACTGGTTGCTGGCCAGATTCTGTAATAGACTGGCCACTAGAATCGTTTGCAGAATGTCTCTGTCAAGACTTGTTTAGCCAAAAATGGGAAGTACGGCATGGTGCTGCGACTGCTTTACGAGAACTCGTGAAACTTCATGGCAAAGGTACAAAGAATCTTAACAATGTTACGTCGTAGTAATACGGTAATGGAATGATCACGTGAATTGAAATTGAACGCAGGTGCGGGCAAATCAAGGGATCAAACTGCAGAGCAAATGGCAGAGAGTCATTATCAGTGGATTATCGACGCTGCTCTACGATTATTATGTGTCTTAGGATTAGATAGATTCGGTGATTTCGTTTCTGATCAAGTTGTTGCGCCGGTACGAGAAACGTGTGCTCAAGCGCTGGGCTCTCTGTTGCTACTGGTGCCAAACGAGAAAGATAATGGAAAGGAAAATAAGGGTATCGTAGGAATACTTTCAGTTATGCTGAAGCTTCTAGAGCACGACGAATGGGAGGCAAGGCATGGTGCACTGCTTGCACTGAAATATTTACTTGCCGTACGGGACGACCTATTGGATGACTTTCTACCCAGAGTATTTCCAGCCACTATGCAAGGTCTTTCCGACCCGGTCGATGATGTAGGTGCTGCTGCAGCCAGCGCTCTCATACCAGTAGCGTCTGCTCTGCCACGTCTATTGAAACCATCAGAATTGGAGGCAGTCGTAATTCGTCTTTGGGAACTTTTACGTGAACAAGACGATCTGGCGGCAGCGTGTAACAGTTTCATGGGATTACTTGCTGCTATACTTTCGCTACCATCGGCGCATGCTTGTCTTACACCTCAGCCGTTGTCACAGGTAACGAAGTTAATTCAATATTACCGAATACTAGTTTTATTGATGCTTATGTTCACTTTGATCCAACATGATCGTTTCTAGGTTTTACCACGATTGTGGCCCTTCCTTAGCCATTCCAGCTCGAGTGTACGGAAAGCCACCTTGCAAACGTTACGAACATTAACCGGAGATGACGGTGCCAGTAATGAGAATAAAAAAGAACGCTGGGGCGAAGGTGGCGGGCTTGTACTGCAAGAAGCTCTCCGTCATGTTTTTCAGCGTGTGCTAATAGAACACGTGACTGCCATACAAGACGTAGCTGAACGTGTTTGGGAAAATCTAGTCGTACAGAGCGATCTCGAATTATTATTGCATGCAGCGTGTCCCCTTGTCAGCACGTGGCTCTGTCTTGCTATGCAACCGGAACACGTGCCATTTAATCCGAACTTACTAATGACAATAAGTAGTCCTAGTAAAGGAACCAAACCTAATCAAATTATTGGAACTTGCGACGGACAATCAGACGGCAGTAACAACGGGGGGAACAACATCGTGAGCGGAAATGGAAAGACGATGTCGGAACTGAAAGTTTACATCGGTGGGATCGAAACTGTCGCTCAAAGCATAAGGAAGTCAAACGTGGTACAAGCACGTTGTAGAGCTGCACGAATGCTAGGATTGCTATCGCATTATGTAGTGCAACCAGCACCAGGTGTTACCTATACACCGGATATACCTAGTCCATCACTTTGTTATGCTAAAGTATTATTGGCGCATCTTACCTCGCGTTCAGCGTTGCAACGCACCGTTGCAGGCTTAACAATGTCCCATTGGGCTACCGTGAACAACACGAAACCGCCCACGATACCAGATATCCTCAGGTACCAGAATAATGTTTCTCCTATTTCAGTTTTACTTGACACAATGTAATAATAATATCAATGTATTTCCACAAAAGGAAGAGACTTTTGGAGTGTTTAAACGAATGCGTATACTACGATGAAATCGCCGCATCTTTCACTCGCCTGTTACACGACAGCCGTGATTACATTGCCACACTCAAACATTACAAATTACCTGTTCCTATCGACATAGACACGTCTGGAGTAATGACGCTCGATCAAATTGCAAACCTAGCTGGTAAGCCAATATTGGAACTATGTGCCATGGGCAATACGGCAGGTTCTGGGGGGCCGAGTGGGAACATTAGCAGTAGCCAAACTACGATTAAATTGAAGCCAAAGTTAATTGAAAGCTTGGAAGAAAGGCGAAAAGCATTAGAAGTTGGCGCAGCTGATACAGCAGCCCAACAGCTTTCGTACAATGTTATGTCAATGGCTGCACTCGCTGGTGCCGCGACAATGTTACATTGTCTTCCTACGTCACCCCAGCCTCTTAATCCATTGGTGAAACCGTTAATGGAAGCTGTTAAACGCGAAGAAAATGAGGAATTGCAGAAATTGGCTGCGAAACATTTGTCGTATCTGGTTGACCTCTGTGTAGATAGAAAACCTTCACCCAATGCAAAGGTATGCACGATGATAATTAAATGATTGTAATCAATACGGCAGAATTAATACAGTGTCATTAATGTGTAGTGCCAATTTTTGCATTGTAGATATCGACAAATTTATGTACATTCCTATGCTCGGATATTGAATTTACGCCACGTATAAATTGCATCACGGACCCAGACGTGTTCGATGGGATTCTTACTTTAAACAATAGACAGAAACACGCTGAAAGGATAGCATACAACCGAGGAGCAAACAGTGGTCTTGGCGGTGGAAGGGGTCCCGGCCGACCACCAACAACTGAGATCCCTTTGGAAGAACTACTCGCGTGCGAAGAACCCGAAGCGAAAGCTGCTAGAACACGACGCCGTGGAGCTACTTTGGCACTTACGGCAATAGGTTCGCAATGAAGACATTCTGAACAATACAATAACATTGTACAAATTTCTTATACTATTTACGTATACAGCTACCCTATTCGGCGCACAATTACCAACACGATTGCCACAGCTTTGGGAATTAATATTGCCAAGTATATTACGTGAGGAGGATAAAATCACGGGTCGCGAAAATACTCAAGAAGAAGTGAATCAATTAATTTTTGCTTTGCAAGTTTTAGAAGTTATGGCTCCAAGTCTTGATAAAGCTTTGCTACCTCCAGCCCTAGAATGCCTTTCGTGTTTATGTAAATTGTTGGCACATCCTTATAAAGCTGTCAGGCACATGGCGTCGCGATGTACCGCTGTGTTAGCTACTTTAAGTACGGAGAAGGTACGATCATCGATCAATACGTCGATTGTAATTACCATTTTGTACTTGACGAATCATTTTGCAGGTGATCGTGCACGTTACGCGCAGTGTAATACCTCTATTAGAAACAGCCGGCGGTGAACAATTATACTCAACAACTGTCACTGCACCGAGCGAAGTGGATGCGATCAGGCAAGGTGCAGCCGAAGCGTTGACATGCCTCGTTGAAAACTTAGGTGTTAATATTGTACCGTACGCTGTACTTTTCATGGTTCCTTTGCTAGGACGAATGAGTGATCAGAATCAGGCTGTAAGATTAGCATGTAGCGCAACGTTTGCAACTCTTGTACAACTTTTACCCCTTGATCCTGGTGCGATCACGGATCCACCAGATTTAGTGTAAGTTTAATCGATCACTCTCAACAGACGTGTAACAAATAGATATGTGTATATATATATTTTTTTAATCTTTCAGGGAAAAGAAGTCCCAAGAGCGGCGATTTTTGGAACAACTACTGAATCCACGTAGTATCTCCGATACAGAACTGCCAATTCCAGTAGCGGCGGAATTGCGTTCGTATCAGCGGCAAGGTTTAAATTGGTTGAACTTTTTAAACCGTTACCGACTTCACGGTGTCCTGTGCGACGACATGGGCCTCGGGAAAACATTGCAAACTCTTTGTATACTAGCGTTAAATCATCATTGCAATCCTCATGCTCCGCCAAGTCTGGTAGTGTGTCCGCCGACTTTGACCGGTCATTGGGTGTACGAGGCGGAGAAGTTCTTCGAAGCCAAAGATCTCTCGGTGTTGCAATACGCTGGCACACCGCCGGAACGCGAGAAATTACGTCCGAAAGTCACTTATCACAGACTGGTCGTGGCGAGTTACGATATAGTGCGCAAGGACATCGATTATTTCGAGTTACGTCAGTGGAATTATTGTGTGCTTGACGAAGGGCACGTTATAAAAAATGGAAAGACAAAGAGTGCAAAAGCGACGAAACGATTGCACGCCAATCACAGACTCATACTATCGGGAACACCGGTGCAAAATGACGTACTCGAACTGTGGTCCTTGTTTGACTTTTTGATGCCAGGTTTTCTGGGCACGGAGAAGCAATTTGCAGCAAAATACTCCCGTCCCATCCTAGCCTGTAGGGAACCGAAGGCTGGCCCGAAAGAGCAAGAGGCAGGCGCCCTGGCCATGGAAGCGCTTCATAGACAAGTAACCCATATTCTCAGAATCCTTGTTTCTACAGGATGTCGCAAAAAATATGTATGCACACTTTAATTGATTGTAGACACAAGGTTTGTTAAGATATATCAACATTTTTTAATTAAAGTTCAAAAAGGCAAATGTAGTATCTGTTGGGTTATCGTTGGTGTTTCGAATTGATGACCGTTCTGGTTCAAGCACTGTTGACGACGGTATTGAATACGTTTCGCATATAATAGTGTGTATACATTTTTTTGGAACACGCTGTATTTCGTTTATTTTTGTTCTTTATTAATCCAATGTACCCGTTACGGAATTCCATATAAATTATTGACATTTATTTCAAACAGGTCTTGCCATTTTTACTCAGACGAAATAAAGAGGATGTCCTTCAAGATTTACCACCAAAAATTACACAAGACTATTACTGCGATTTATCTCCGTTGCAACGTATGCTATACGAAGATTTCCGTACTCGACATTCGGCTACTCTGTTATCTACTACATCCTGTACTCCCTCCGGAAACGATCCTCACGGCGGCCACGTCTTCGAAGCATTGCGATATCTGCGTAACGTTTGCAATCATCCTAAATTAGTGCTAAACCAACGGCATCCATTATACCAAACCGTTAGTATCAATAGAATGTTCGCTAAACATCGTATGTCTGCAATTTCAAGGTTTAATATAATCCATTCGTTCCTAAGGTGTGCAGTACGTTGAAACAACAAAAGACTACTTTAGCCGAGATTGAGCATGGAGCTAAATTGCCTGCATTGAAACAGTTGCTACTGGATTGTGGTATAGGGCAACCGCAACCGCAACAACCACGTAATTCGGTGACTGTTGGTGGTACACCGGACAACCAGCCGCCACAACAGCAACAATTAGTTAGCCAACATCGCGCTTTGATCTTTTGTCAATTAAAGGCGATGCTGGATATCGTGGAAAGGGATCTTCTTCGCACACATTTACCAACGGTTACGTATCTTCGCCTCGATGGGAGTATACCGGCGACACAAAGGCATTCCGTAGTGGCACGTTTCAACGCTGATCCGTCAATAGACGTGCTCCTGTTAACCACTCAGGTTGGTGGTCTTGGATTAAATCTGACTGGCGCAGACACTGTTATATTCGTGGAGCACGACTGGAATCCAATGAAGGATCTTCAAGCGATGGATCGAGCGCATCGTATTGGACAAAAGAAAGTTGTCAACGTGTATAGATTAATCACGAGATCCACGGTAGAGGAGAAAATTATGGGACTGCAGAAATTCAAGCTTCTCACCGCGAATACGGTAATTTCAACGGAGAACGCGTCTTTGGAAACAATGGCAACCGATCAGGTAAAGCATATGAATCATTGCATTAAGTTACATAATTACAATTAGGTTTAATAGTAGATCTTTATAGCATATCTTGTTATGAAAATTAAAACGAAGATACAGGGGGACCTTGATTAATCGGATTAACACGGCCGTACTGCCAAATAGAGTACAAATATGCATATCCAATCATCCATTAAATATGTGAATATTTTCGTATCGTTTTATGCTTCTTGTTAGTATACGTACCGAAGCATGCAATCAAACATACATATGACCTGCAAAGTTTTACTTCTGTTGCCGAACAAAGCTTACTCAAGAGCCATGTGGATTGCAGAGAAAGGCTTATGTGTGAAACGGTTAATCGGAGTATAGGAGGTAGACTTAAGAAGTTTATATCCGAGGAGAAATGATTAAAATCAAATTTTTCCTTATCATTAGAAATCTTAACTCGAAAATGGATGTCATGTATCCCCGGATATCAATATCATTAACCTGCCTGGTCACTGGATTAAACTGGTTAATCAAGGTTCTTACTATAGTTCGATATTTAACGCAGGACCTATACTTATTTCATAACTTGTTTTTCAGTTACTTGATTTATTCTCGTTAGAGAATGGCAAGGGGAAGAAATCAGAAACGCAAGAAGAAGGTGTGTCAAAAATTACTGGTGTTCCAGGCGTTAGCCGCACTGTTCTAGAAATTCTTCCTGAATTATGGGAACAACAACAATACGATGACGAATACGACTTCGACTCATTTCTATCCACTTTAAAGGCTGATAACCAGTGAGCTTGTCGTTTTGGGCATCAGTATCGTCTCGAGTACATACTAATGTAGCAACGTTAAACATGTATTTAAAAGTTGATTGCACTGGTCGAACTTGCTACTTGATTAGGCCTGATAACGAGATGAGTCTCTTAATTTCCTGGACTGAAAAATAACGAATACACTTTCATTGGCGAAAGAAAAGTAAAAAAAAAAACACTAATGTACGAATTACTTATAGAAGAAAAGAAAGAAACTCAGATAAATATAATAGTTGCGGATAATATCGGTTAAGTACTATAAGTAAGCGAGTCTTGTTTATTTATAATAACTTATAAAAATGTCGATACAATTACAATTCCGTACTTGTACCAAACGACATTATGGTTTATATTTATTTATATTATACTAGTCTTTTCCTTTACCATCGCTTTTCTTCATACCGTCACAACGTAACAATGATAAAAAAAATGGCAATGCCAATTGTCCTCTCTTTTCTTATTTTTACTTTGTTCTCTTTTTTTTCTGTAATTCACTACCAAAATTTATTTCCGATAGGGGCCACTCTTCTGGGTGCAACAAGTTCCAAACTATCACAATGCTCTCGTCATTGCCCGTTGAGTTCATAGTTTCGATACACATTGCGGATCCAAGTTCCCAGCTGCGAATATGTTATGGGGGTCCAAGTGTGCTTTGGCTGCTCGATACAGGGACACGCCAGCTTCTCCGACCGCGTGTGCGTAGAAGCCAGAACGTAACTTTCCTATACCATGATGATGCGACAGAGATCCACCGTTAGCTAAAATCTCTTCCCTCGCATTGTGCTCGATGGCCTCGTACGTTTCTACTGGGTTCGCAAGGTTCTTGCAGTTGAACGCCATGTAGAAGTATATACAGCAGCCAGCATCGTACGTCTGTGTGATTCGACACGAGATGTAATACCGTTCGACACCATGGGCGTAACATTCCCTGGCAACGCGAGATTTCACGTTTCTGCACAACGACAAAGCGCGATTCCAGGCGACGGAAGTTTCGAACGACTCGGCCAGAACGTAGAAATCGAGGCCCAGGTCTCGAATATACGCGATAACGAATGTTAAAACGTAGCCTCGTTCGCCGTTCGTTTCCCCCGCTGGAATACCGTTGTGCTCCTTCGCGATCTCGTAAATTTTTCTCTCCTGCGCCGCTACCTCCGCAGTCGTGTTACCCTCGAACAAAAGTGTGGCGACACATATTTCGTCCCATTTGAAACGTTTTATCCTTGTAATATACGCATGCTTCAATCCTTGTAAAATTAAACCACCCCAGCCGGGCTCTGGTCGCAACATTTGGCCGAATTGAAATTGGTCATTGTCCATCAAACGTATGCTAGTCGGCTGACATCGTTCTTTGGCTACCTGTTGATAAGCATATAAATTGATGAAGATAAGAATTCGACTAGGGCATGCAGAATAGTCTACGGCAGCGATTTTCAAATTTCACGGGGCACCACCGAAAGGTGTATTAATTTTTTCACCGATCTAGAAAATATGGAATGTATATTCTTTTGAAGAAAAATCTTTTTAAATTCTTCATTTACGTATTTCACTTTGAAACAAAAAAGTAATGCTCAGAATGATTTAGAACTTATCTCCCATAATTGCTGTTAATCGTTCAATCATTTTGGGGCGCACTGTTTGAAAATCGCTGATGCTCTATGCATTTGCGTTGAGAAGCCTCGAAATAAACAGCAAAGATATTTTATAAATATTAATTAAATAAATATTGTCACAATTCGGGAAAATTTTGTAGATTTATACAAGGGGCGGTACAGTTCCGGTCACAAGTATTCGAACCACCGAAAACGTCTTAATAACTGACAAAATACAACGACTGTTCAAGCTACATCACTGTGGAAAGCGATAAAGGTATCCAGTGACATACATCGTCCGATTGCTAGTGTCCGGTACTGTATACTAATACTCTATTATGGGCTGTAAATCAGTAATTGGTAATTATTATTTACCTGCCGTAGCGCCGACACTCCGGTTTGAAAATTTGGAAAAACTATGCTACCGTATTTCACTATTTTTGGTAGCGGTCTGATTTTCAGCACCACCTCCGTCACCACACCCAAGGTTCCTTCGCTGCCCAAGATCATGTGGTCGAAGTCAGGACCGCAGGAAGCACGAGGTACCATTATACCTTTCTCTAACGTTATTTCTGAATCTTCTGTCCTGCCAGTGACCATTCTTACACGTACAACTAGGTCTTCGATGTTCCCATATCGATTCTTTTTCATACCACTCGCCCTCGTCGCGACCCATCCACCTAAGCTGTTCTTTCAAGAAATTCAAACGATTACACCGCTAGTAGTCGATTATCTTTTAATCGTTAAATACAAACAGCTATTTTATATACTTCTCGCTAAAATGTTTGGCATAATTGAGTAAAAAAATTAAAGCCATCATTGTTTTTCAATTTTCGGACTATGTACTACTTTTTCTCTATTTTTTAACACGGGTTGTTCAGCTAAATGAAAACACAAACACTCGTTAATATTACGACATTTGGTTGTACCGCTTCGACCTTCACCGTTTAGTAACTCTCTAATGTCTGCAGTTAAACAAGATGAGGTCAGCTTGCAATCAGTGTCTCCCAGTAGGAGTTGCTCTTGCCATTTACCATGGAACTTGTTCTACATATATTATAAGGGCGATTCAGCTAACTCGCCCACCTGGGTTTACTCGCAAACCGATTGTTATATGCAAAATTGTTAGTAAAAAAAAGTGGCAACAGCAGTTATTTTTATTACTTATCAAGATATCGACATCACCTTAAATTTTATAAATGGAATGTGGTACTTGTGACTATCTGGTTCCAAAGAGTATTGAACGCCGCTGAGCAAATAATTGTGAGGTCCATGGGATGAAAACGGTTAAGAATTACTGAGATTATTAGGCTGCATAAAGGTCAAATTTCGTGGACTAGTCGTTGTCCAGATTTGACCCACCGCGCCGATAAATTATTTTTTCTGACGGCACCATCCGAATGGAGTTTGTGGCGAATCACCAACGACACTTGAATGCATGAAAGAACATCTTAACATATTATGTGGCAATAACTGAAGAAGAAGTTCGACGTGTATGACTTGCGCTAATTGAATGTAGTAGACAACATCACGAGCGATTATTTACATGAAAAATTATTTCCAAAATATCTCAATAATTAATGGTCTTTGGTTCAATACTCTTTCGAACTGGTGTGTGCGTGTTTAAAAGTAGCACATTTCAATTTAAACAATTCAAGGTGACCATCGTATCTTGATGGGTATCAAAAATAACAAAAAAAATGATTGCTGTATCTTATGCGCCCCTTGACGCTATGCAACTTTTCTTACCAACAATTGCGTACGAAACAATCGATTTACGTATAATTTCAGGAAGGAAGATGCTACGACACAGAGGCGATTAAAAAACAATTACTATACTGCATTGTCCATAAAAATTAATCAATATCTTTCACAACAGGGTCCTCATTGAAATCCATAAAAATGAACATTCTTTTACTGTTAATACCTGTATTGTAAACGTCATAAAGTCACGAGTGCTTATGTTCAACATAAATCTACGAAAAGAATTGTCCTAATTTATTCTAGTGCCGTAGAAGCAGACTTTCTTTCTTTCTCTTATTATAATATCATGTACCTAGAAAATTCGTACGAATCAGGTTCGTGACCACAAGTCAGACCTTGCAGTCGGAGTTGCCTTTCAAGGTCCTGGCCAATAATACCAGACTCGCAACAGGCGATTAAATTTTCCCTGTCTATCCATAGTATTCTGTTCATCTGCGACGTGTCCAGCGATATTATCGTTCGACGTTCGTTTGTTGGACAAGTCGCGGCACCGCTCACGCTCGTGCCACCTCCGAATGGGATACAGACCGCTCCGTATCGGGCGCACAATTTAATTATTTTCACGACGTCCTCGTGAGACTCTAGAAAAGCATCGACACACATTAACGGGGGAAGCTTTTCAATCCTCCTACTACGGGGCCCTCGGCCGTTTCTCCTTTCGATGGTCTTCTCGTTCCTTGGCAAACTTTATTTCGTTTATCATTTGATAATGGAAAAGAAAAAAGCAACTTTCGTGGAGCAGTAATTAATGATTCGATGCGAAACGTTTGAGAGGAATTAATTTTGATAGAATTTGGAATGTTTGCAATAGAATGAAGAATTGTCTAATTGAAATAATTTTATGTTTCACCGGAAAAGTTTAGGGAAACTGAATTTCAAACGATTTCATAGATGGTAAGATTTTTTTAGAAGGATCGAATTCTCGCGCAATTTCGCGAAAAGTATATATTAACAGAAGTTTATCTTTGGAAAAAGTTCTGAGGGCTGTGATCAGGCAGGTGGTCTTCAACACGTAGCTCTGAAGTTTTTCGTTTCATTTCTTGAGCATAATGTTCGAAACTTCATGAGAGCTTGACGTATGCTTATGGTAACCGAAATCGGCGGGAATAGCAGGAAACAATTACGAGGAAAAATATAGCCGTGAAATGGTAATAAAAGGCATAGAATAAACGCGCATTATACAGAACGGGAAAATACACATCTAGCGATTTCTGCATGAGAGCAAAGAATAAAACTATATGAAAGAGGAGTTATTTTTACTGGTAATGTCACACTCTGTGTATGGGTATAACATAATTGTTGGTGGTATACCTTCGTTTCTACTTCTTTATCAATATGCACATAGTAACGATTATGTACATATAACGTATAATATAGATACGTTATACGCTTTTTCCAACTTTATTTCATACTAAATCGTATAATGAGTGACGATAACAGAATTGCAATCGCAATAGTCAGTACAAAAAAGTTGAATTACGGATAACAGGCGTACATATTCAGTTGCAGATAAAGCTAGATGGTTAAATACCGTCCCGCTTCGAGACGTAATGCGAACATTGGTATGCATAAAACGCTAACCGACATTAAGTGATTTATTAGTGCAAAAAAAAAAGAAAGAAAGAATGCTGGTAAGTGTTCACAGAATAACAAAAATCGAGAAATATGAGACCAAGCAGACACAAAAAATTGAATCGCACACATATTCGAATTGTGATCGTGCTGTGAAATGATATTCAGAGATATACTGAGATATAAACATTTTTGTTTCGTGAATCATGATTGACTTATGTACTTGCTTCCATCACGTGCGATGGATGGAAAGGTGACTTGGACGTGGTGGACCAGTTGCATGGCCCCCCTGGATCCCCTGATTTGAACCCTTCTCCTTATGGGGATATTTGAAAAGCGAAGTGCATTCCTCTCCGATAAATGACTTAGAAGAATGACGTAACCGAATACACCATGCTTGTCAAATAATTCCACAGAGATGTGGAATTGTCGATAGAGTTTGCGACTCCGTAAGAAGATGCCAAGCGCGTATGGAAATGGAAGAGGGACACGTGGAAAATCTTCTGTAAATATCGAAAAGCCATTAGTAAAGCAATCATGATGCTAGCAAGAAAAAAAAGTTTATATCTCAGAAACGGTTGACCTTGCGACCTATGCTTACTAAGGCTTTGTTACCCAGTACAGTGTACCCGATATGTCATATAATTATTATATTTAAATGAAAATTTATTCAGATTAGAGTCAAAATTAATAAAATTAAGTTTATGGTTTTTTTTAACACCATGCATATGCCCTTTCAAATGATATAAAAATGTAAGAAATGATTTTATTGTATTTTTTACGCGTTAAATATATTTTTACATATTTCTTAGTATCCTTTCTTGCCAATGCTACATTTCGTCATTGATACACAATAAAACGATTATCGATAATATGATAATGGCTAATTTTGCAAGACAACAATGTAATAAATTTAGTCATTTATCATTCCAAATAAAAATAATGTACAAGGCAGAATTAACTTTTCGCAGCACAGTTTTTGTTCGTGAAAGATGTATTTTAATTTGTTTTATTTGAATGCTCCACTTGCCAAATCGATTAACTCCACCTTCAGAATTTTATTAAATTTTAATATCAAAACTCTAATAAACACTAATAAATTGTTTTGACATTAAAGTTTAATAAAATTCAGAAAGTGGAGTTAATCGATTTGGCAAGTGAAGCATTCATTTGTGTCTGATTCGTGTTATTATGTTGAAACACGTTCCGGAAATTACAGAGTAAAACGAAGTCAAGGTTTGAGAATTCGATGACGTTCGATAACCCTGCGCTACCTTAGTCGATATCACTGTGCAAAGCAATGGCGAAGTGCATCACTGAAAGCGCGATGCAAGAAAAATGCTGCAAATGAACACACTCGCTAAGATTAGAAATGAAATAAGAACGCGTTGAAAGATATTGAGAAATCTATGAAACGAGACTTTATGAACGAAAAGACTGTATAAATTCGTAGAACGGGAACACTGATCGAAATACGTGACGCTGCTTTGAAACTAATTTTATTACAAACCAATGCAAATGCCAGGTAAAAGCAATTAAGTACCACACATTGAGTACAGTGAAAACATAGACATATACATGTATTATTATTGAAGAAATTGTATGAACACAAGTACAAATCAACATAAATTCCTAACTAAAATTAATTATTAATGCGTCATGCTGGAAATGATTTACAGACAAGCACAAACGTTAAACAGAAAAGACAACAAACATTTACGATCGACAATAGAATCAAATATATTATTATTAAATGAATTCGATTAAAGAAAATTTTTTAATCGATTTATGATATTTATATTAATTTACGAATAATTTTCGATTACTCACTCGGCCAGAGTATAATATCCGGTATTCGCTTCAACGATCCATGCTTGAGGACATAAATTTCCCGAAGTGTATGTCCGTGTGATCTAACCAGCCGATCGATATCTTTTAAAGAATATTCGATCTTTAAGTCTTGAATCACTTCTAGCAGTTCCGATGAAATGTTCGATTCTGGCAAATTTGTCGGTGCCTGTTGGTGCTCCACCTTCGTCGTCACATCCACATGAAATGTATTTTGCACCCATTGTGTAAAATATGGAAGTTCCTTGTTGCCAATAGGGTATCTGCACGTATTATTCCAGTTATTCTTGGCATCAATGCAATATTTAAATATTACGTCTTATATACTATGCACACCATTTCGCAATTCAATATTTAGGAGCTCGACGTTGTGCGTAAGTATAGTTGCTTGTTGAATTATCGATAATGCATCATAATTATATATGTATAATAATACAACGGATGTACAGAAAAATGTTTTGCAATGCATTCGTTAACTTCATTTACATTGTAGATAATTTTATCCATGACCTACATATGTAGTTTGTTTCACGATTATACAAACATTCGAATTGTAAATTTCACTTATTATATTATATTTAGTCTAATTGAAAATTGTTATGTGAAAATATTGTAGTTAAATTTTGCGTATTTCCTTTTTTGATAACGCCTAATTTAATTTGGCTCAAACGATGTAACGAATATGATGAATTCTACTCATAGTTTTTGATACAGAATCGGAGTTTTCACAAATATTATTTCTAAGGGAAGAATATGTAGCGGAATAATAATTTCCAAATGAAGAGTAACTTAAAATAGAAAATTCTTTGACGCGTATAATATAGGTATTATATTGTAGTGCCCATTGTGTCTAATCAGTATATCTTATCATCAGAATTTTTCGTGAATGTGATCACGCGTTTCCTACTTCCACAGGTCGACGATTGTTACAGTTACACTACTGGTCAAAAGTTTGAAAATCCCTTCCTTAGTTTCAAAAATATTGAAGCTTAGGTTGGTCGACCACGAATTCCAAATTAATACCATAAGGGCCTACAGTACAAGGATTATGTATAAGGGAGGGGCTAATCAATTTTCAACGTAAAATTGTTAATTATTATGAAATTCTGTGTATTCATCCGAAAGTCCAGTGATCCAAAACTTTTGATCGGTAATGTACATTAGATTGATTAGAGTCGTTACATTGAAAGCTACATGTGACATAATATGTATCACACTGTTTCTGTTTCTAATCAAGCAAGCAATAACTAATCGCGCAAAAATTATATCACGGAAAGCCATGTACATAAGAAGGAAAACCGGTTCAAGAATATATTCTAAAATTCACACTTTTGACGTCGCTCGTACTTCCATCGTTCGTTTACATTCATTAGAATTCATTTGCTGAATAGAAACGGGCACAACAAACACAGTTCTCAAGATGGACAAAGCAAACATAAAGAAAGGTATTTCTTGGATGCGTAAGCTTATTGCATAAAGAGCATGCACGCTACATGACAATCTATTGCGACAACCTGTTGCCAGACTACGTGAAGTGAAAAATTGCAATACGCATAAATCATATCCCTTTCGAGCATTAAATATTTTTATTATTAATTAATTAATAATAGTAATAATAATAATAACAACAACAGAAGCAAATCCATGAAAAATGTCAAGATATGAAAGTTACATACATAAGAATATTGCTGTGGGATATTTAATATCAAATAATTTTTATAATTAACTGTTTAATAAAATTTGGTTCGCTTTTTCTGTTACTTAATATTTTTAGACGCTATCGATACTTCTTTTAGAGGGATGTGTTTTCACATCGATGTTCGGTTTATGTTACTTTTACTTTCTGATGAAATTTTATTTAAAAAATGCGAAAAGACTTGATCGAATTAATATGTACATTTCATTTGATAGCTTCCTGAATTAATGTTATAAGTAACGTAACGATGAACCATTAAAGAACTTATTCACGATGTTAATTTTAATATATGTAGCATATTGTAAGATCTTCCGTTTGATATAAAATAAAATTCGAATTCGGGTAGACTGTCATATGCATCCACCGAAAACCCTTTTTGCGTTCATTATTTTGAATGCAGACAAATGAAACAATACAATCCCGGGTCAATTATGCGGGAAATTTAATTGAATCTGACCGAACGGTAAAATTAACGGGCAAAAATATATGTTTTTATAAAATCTTTTTTTATGTAGATGTTAATAAATGCGGCGACACAATGTCTTTATGAAACAAGATTTATGTGCGAGAAGCAATAAATATTTATAGGTCGATTAGCATTATCCGGTTAAACATACAATACGATTGTACTTTGCTACTTTATTAGGAATTAATGCTTCTGTAAGCATTCATTGGTATGATTGTTTAAAGTGGTAATAATCAATTGAATTTTACAACTGCTTTTACGTTTATCATTGTGGCGTTAAGAAGGAAGCATAATACAGTTCAAAAATAAGCATCTAACAATTACCAGAAGAATCGAAAAAAATGTAACAAAGTTATATGAATAAAATTAAGAAAACACAATATGTAACTTAACTAGACTTTATATTTTCTTATGCAATATAGAAATTGTACAATTTATATGTTATTTGCTGTTTATTATTTCACATTATTAAAGTGCATTATCTATTATTTTTATTAAGTATTTACTAGTTAGTACTTGGTCTATCAATTAAACAAAAATACAGTTGTGACATTTACTAAATACTTATTTCATTTCAGAAAGATACATCTAGGAATTTTTTATACTTTGCAATGGTACATTGTAAGTAATGCATAAGTAATGCATGCATATGCGTAGACGTATTTCTTTGCCGAGAAAGCGTACTTTGAGTTGGCAGATAATACACGTGCAAGCATGTGCACTTCCCGTTTTCATCAGCATAAAATATGCTGTATAAAACTAAAACTATATAAAGTTGAATCCCTAAATTTTGTAATTGGAAAACTATATTCGTCTACTTTATTTTCAGATTAGAGTTAATTATTATGCAAGCAGAACATTTCCATAATAATAAAAAACTAGAGTTCACGTTCACGTAAAAAATAATAATAAATCACGTCATTATTATATATTGTAATTTTTTTTATACCATTACATAATATATTTTACTTCCGATATATGTATTCCTCTCGTACGTGAAACTTTTTGTCAATTTGGCATTATTGTATGATACAAGGATACGTTAAGTTATGTCATGCATGCAACTTTTTCGAATTTCGACATAACTGTATAATCTAAAATTACGTTAGGTGTACTATCGTTTGGTGTGTTATCATTTGGATTGCATGCAATAAAAATCGAACAAATTATAACGTAGGAAGAATATAATAAAAATAATATTACAATTAGTATAATTTTTTCGTTTAACAGCAAGTAATATAAACTTTTGTAAATTGTTTATGAATGGAAATGGAATTCAATATTGATTTTCGATTTTATTTCTTTTTTTTTAGTTATCCTGATGACTTAAAATATAAACAAACAACTTATTTTATTTATCCATTCCTGAAGTAATTAAATTTATTGTTTTCTGTTTTATTATCTTCTGAAATATCAATAGGAAATAACGATAGAAGTATTGATTAAAAGACTTACCTATCGCCAGTGAATTCGATGATATGTTTCTTGTTTACACGAAACTCAGAATCCTTGTACCCCCAGCCATTCCATTTCAATAATTCTTGCCTTCAAAGATTCGGGAAAATGCGATTATTTAATAAGTATCGGGGTATCATTTGAAAAATCATCAAAAAACACAGTGATATAGGCGAAAAAATAAATAAATAAGAGAAGATCTCGAAGTGAAAATTCGTAACATCCCGGCGCATATTTCTCGTACCACGTGACTGATCGAGCAGCCAATCGGTAGGAGAAGCATTAGCCTCCCTGATAGCAAATAGCCGGCAAAAGAATCGATTTTGTCGGAAAAATACCGACTGAAAGGAGAAATAATAAAAGAAACTGAATGTCTCAATGTTTTCATTGTTTACTGGGGAAATCGTTCGTGACGTTCACAGGAGGCATCACTATCGATACCCAACGAAAAAATGTTGTCGATCGATTTCTTTCTCTTTCATCCTCAAATAGTACGAGGGGTGCTTTCGATTCGCAACATCTGCCGATGAGTCAGCTAGCACTCGCTCCAAGGCGTGGCTGCAAGTAATTTAACCAGGCTCTTGTTCATCTACAACACTTTTCGCGATATTGTCTCTGCGGCGGATCGGATTCCGCGTGTACTGACGCAAACCAGAAATTGCCTGTGCAAAACTGACCTTTCTTTCGGTACAACACTCTGGAAACGGATGGGTCCATTTAAGTTCTTCGCATCCCTGTTAGTCCCGTTTTCCGTATTAGACGACATATCCTAATGAGTGCACCGCCAAGGGCCTAACCTTTCGATCCGCACGACAAGACCAGTAAAACGTATATGCTCGAGCGCGCGCTCTTCGCGGCACTGTGTTGACTATTGACACGCGCACCGGCAAACCAAATTTAAATCAATAGAGTCCCCGCTCTACGACCACCCGCCTACCGACGGATCTCCTCGTGAAAAGAACCAATCGCTTCACACCCGTCACATTCTTCGCGTAAATAATCGACTCTTTACACCTACTACTGGTAACCCAACTTACCACGCTTAGCGTTCTTCACACATGTTCTTTGGTGCTGTTATACGTCTCTTACCAGATTGAGGGATTCTTTTCATGAAAGGGATTTCTCACGCATGCGCAATCAGTTATGTGTGTCACGCAAGGGATTTGCAAAGTCGGTTCTATGTAGTCACGGGTATTACTCGTTTCAAATTATCGCACGGCTAGGTAAAAGCAGGTAGCGCATTGAATGTAGAACACATTCAGATAACTATGCATCTTGAATGTGTTATACATGATCTTATTTCGCTGTCATAGAATATGTTTAAACGATTAAGTAACCCGGAATGTGCCGATATTTTATGTAACAATTATAGGTAAAAGGGTGCGAAGGATTTAATAAATATTAGATTGTACACACTTTGGAACATGAATACTGAAGTTCATTTCGTACCATGAATTCGCTACTTTTTAAATAAAGAATTTTACACGACTATGCGTTATTTTCAGTTTATTGCAAAAAATCGTGTAAACCGAGGTGCATTGTTAAAGTAATTTTTGTAAAGAAGTTGATTGGAACGTATTTTCCCACTCTTGAAAACCTAGCGATTCGATTTAACGAAATTTGTATGCAGTTGAAGTAAATAGTAGCAGACTCACGTGTTCAATTTTTAAAAAGAATTCGTGGTACATATTTTGTATTTCTTACAGACATTGCATGTTTATATAATATTATATATACAAATATATGTTGAAACTGTGTAAAGATTCCTTTGCATGCATTTGCAACATTTAATTGACATGTTAAGTCAACAATCATGCTTTATGAATTTATTATCATTCAATTGTTGAACGATGACGGCAGTAAAAAAATTATAAGTATTTCCTGTTTATAAATTGTTTTTGTGTTATTTTTGTTGCTATTGCAGCTCAGGAAGACTGAAAAGTTGTAACACGCGATACGTAACAACATAACCTACATATAACCTATACTCTTCTATCATGGCGCCACATACAAAAATGCAGCCGAAATTACTCAATGTAAATAGAACACCGCATCAACCAAAGAAACGCAGGAAAGTAACGCTTATGTTCGACGAGAAAAAGAGACGGTAAATATATTAAGAGTAAATCGGAGTAAGAAAGCTATAAATCATATGATTTATTCATACCTTCAATTTGTAGAGAATTCCTGACCGGATTTCATAAACGGAAATTACAACGAAAGCAAAAGGCCCAAGAGGAACTGCAACAACAATTGAAAGAAGAACGGAAAAAAATTAAACTCAATGTAAGTGTACTTCGTTGTACTTTGTTGGAAGTGTATTAATTTCACTGTGATGTAAGATATAACATAACATGTTAATAACAACAACCATTGTTTACGCAGGCAAAAGAACGTTACAAAAAGTTATTATCAAGTCGTGATATTCCAGAAATTCAACAATTATTATCCCAAAAGGAATATGAAACAGAAGGACATACCATTAGTATTTTAGAATTAAATGTTGCAGATCTAGCAGAAAAAAATGCATTAATCGGTGAGAATAAAGGCACTGATCAAACAGAAGATAAGAAAGAAGGGGAAGAGGAAGACAATCACGCAGATTCTGATAACGATGAAAGAATCGTTGGAATGTCATTAAATGAGAAAGAGAAAAGCAGAAGTGAAAAGAAGATTCCGGAAGAGAAGCAAATCAGCAGCGGGAAGGATTTAAAAAAAGTGATAAAAAGGGCTGCTTTGAAGCAAGTCAAAAAGAGCAAGGTGTTCCAACAGAAACAAAAATTGGAGCGACAAAAGAACAGGAAGGAAAGCCTGAGGAAACGCAATAGAATCGAGAAGGCACAAAAACGTAGCGGAAAATCGAAAAAAAAGTTAAATCGCTGAGGTTGTACAAACTTTCTGTTTTTTAAGTATCTAAAATAAATACAGTTTATAATAAACAGCTGTACAATATTATGCTCTCTTTTTCGTGACACTTTTCGCATTGTATGGGCATATATCTTTATTTAGACACTCGCTACATTTTGGGAATCTTGGTAAACAAATTTCTTGTCCGAATCCAACAAGTAAATGGTTTACCTCTTTCCAAAGATTCTTTGGAAGCCATTCTTCCACTCCCACTCTAGTTTCTTCCGGTGTTTTGGTGGGCTTATTTACCCATTCCAATCTATTACAAATACGATGTACATGTGTATCTACACCGATGCCAGAAACTTCTCCCCATGCTATTTGCATACATATGTGACCCATTTTTGGCCCGACTCCTGGTAATTGACACAGCTCTTTCAGCGTTCTAGGAATTTCACCATCATATTTATCGATTAGGATTGTAGATGTTTTTTTAATGTAATCCACTTTTTTCTGCGAAACGAATGTTCTTATATCAACACATTGATCGTGCATTATTGCGATTGAAATATTAACAAAATGGCCAAGGGTCGTACCTTCCAAAATCCAACTGGATATATAAGTTTGCCGAGAACATCGTCGGGAGTGCCTGCTATCAGTTCTGGAGTACAACCATATGTATTCAATCTCTGCATGGCCGCATGAGTAACTTGATCTTTAGTTTGGCTACTCAGCATTAACGCAATCAACGATTGATATCTAGCAACTTTGGCGGTAGCTTTTGGATCTGGACATTTATGGCAACCCATTTCATCTACCGGCGCTGTTTTATGCTTGCGCATTTCGCGAATATTATTCAAGATAGTTTCCCAGTTCGACGGCATTCGTTCATCTTTTTCCTTCGTCGTGTTTGTTGTCGCAGCTTCATCTTTTGCATATTCCGTTTTTACATCGATATTTCTTAATTCAGGTGAAATTTCTGCTTCCTCGTACTTTATTTTGACGGGTGTGCGTTTCTTCCTTTGTGCTTTCTTTGGCGATGTGCTTCCATTATCAAAATATTTGGACACTGTGGGCACTGAATCCTTATTATCATCTTTATTTCGAGATCGTAAAGATCTTGACGAGGCAAGAGTGTCAAGCTTTACTTTCTTACTCATTTCGCGGAGATCGTGCCACAGTAACTTGCAGGCTAAATTTCTTTTTAGAACAAAGGCGTAAATAAAGTGCCGGTAGCTACTAACATAGTCCAAACACAACATAACCCTTCGCGGTTTCTTTGAACTAAGAATTTCAAATGTTCTTCAGTGCAATCTGCGCATGTGTATTACTGAAAAAATTGCGAAACTATACTCTGTATAGTACAATTGTATGTGTACATATACATATACCTAAGTAGCACTCATTTCATTTAAAAATTAAATATTGTACTACAAACATTGCAATAATGAAAATATTGGAACAATAATTCACGTTTATACCTATGCTATTAACAGACGTCCGTAGAAGGAAAATGGTGAAGTCAGTAAAGTCTAGGTATCATATTTTTTTGTTTGTTTATTGTTTTATGTAATGAGAATACTTACATAACTGAATGAATAAATCATTATGCAATATAGTACGGATTTCACATAAATCATTGAAAAACTATTAGTGTTACGTATATCCATTCTACAATAGCATTGAATCCAGACAAAGATTAGCAAGATTTCCCGAATTTCTTTGTATTTTTAGTATTCACATTTGATATCTTATTACATAAATAAAACAGTGTTTAGTTCATAAAACCTATTCATTCGCAATAACAAATGCATAAAATAGTAAACTTAGATAACGTTCTATGTAAAGAATTCGATTTTAATGCACAGTACAAATTGGTCTCTTATTACAAATGCAATTTTGATATAAAGTAAAATTATACCTATATATAAATAAAAATTGTTGCTTGGACACATTTCAATAATAATCTTAAATTTGTGGCTGATAATTACAACACCTTGACCACAGATTATCTTATATATACATAATATTACCCAGTCTCAATAGATACACGAAAAGACAGTAAAACAGAGTCGAAAAATTCGTTAAAGTATTAAAATACTTGTATTATAAAAATGTATCCGTATTTTCATAGGTGTATATATGTTAAGTAAATTGTATGCAATTAGGAATATTAACTATAAATAACATAAGTATAAAAAAGATCAAGTAATTATAACAAAAATTGTGCAGCGCATTCCCTCCATTGCTCTGCATCACACCCACTTATTTCGATTGTTAGTTATTTATAGAGACGGGACTGCTTTACATTATAATTTATGTATATTATGCTAGTATATACATACTGATTTACTCTGCTAGTACCGCCATGTTAGAGCTCATTTCTTTTTCCATGTATGTACATACGGATGAGCAAATACTTTTTTTACGCATATTGTCAGTCACACTTAATGCTGCCATTATGTTAAATTGGGCAGAATAATACAAAATATCATTTGTTTTATACATGCATCCATGACTGGTCTCCTAGGGCCAATAAAGTACTAATATAAGTTACTACCATACCAAGGTAACTGATATTAGTATTACTATTAAACATGCTACGCATTTAAATCATATTGAAATAATATATTAGAAAATATGTTTTGTTGTATTTTAAAGAAGTAGGTTCTACTAAATTGTTCTATTTGTAATATCTGGATTCAACGCTTATCTAACATATTACCAGTGACGATGGACGGAGTGGAGGAATGCATAGATATAAGTCAAGGGATAAAATTAAAGAAAGATACAGTAAATAAAATATCTTACGATAAAACTTGTGCTGATAATCTATGCAAATAAAGCTTACACTTCAAGTACAAGCAAAGGATTCCAAACAGGTTAACAGAATCAATGTCGATCAATTGTACTATTGAGAAAGGATAATTGTTCTATTTGTAAATAAACCAGCTACACCATAAAAATAGCTGAGACTGCTATTGAAATTGAATGGCATAAAATTAAAAGAATGTCCATATCGTGTGTTCTTACTACACATCGATTCACGTAACCTTGTGCTCAACCTGGAATCTGATTAGCAATGGTATTAGGACCGGTGGAAACCACAGACGGAATTGTAGTATCCTGCATTAGGGTACGTGTTTCTTCTTCTTGATCGGAAAGCGGTATTGCTGGAGTGTCGTGAGAGCTTGTCTGCTTCAGCTTCAGTTGACTCGGCAGCTCCGTAAGTACTGGCCCGTACTGCGAAGTGGAACCCACCAGCAAGTCAGTCGATGGATTCAAACCGCCCAACATCTTTCCTCATAGCAACGCGTATATAAGATAAAGAAACGAGCGTACGGGGCAGAGCACGGATGGCGTTCGATAAATTAAACCAAACTCAAAATATACATCTACTAATAATGTCTTGCCTACCTGACCACTACTGCCAACCATTCCACCCCTTGGAGATTTACCACGACGGAAGAATCGAAGCCAGGCCCAGCCGAAGCCAAGTAGAAGCCCTACTAGCATCATGCTAGCACCTAATGCTATGGAACTCTTTGCTCCATCTTCGACATGCTCCTCGACATTTGTTGTATATGTGGTTGGATGCTCGTGCACCTTTATGCATAATCATATTTTAATTTAATGTTTCAATTAATGTTCTACCGCATTAATACATTTGATATTAAAAATTGAAAAATAAAATATTAACTTTTTCTAGCTGGAATAATTGGAAACATGAATATTTTTTCAGGACATCTACCAGAAAGTGTTAATAAATCTAAGGGTACGTTTAGTGTGTAGCTGCTATAGATGCTAAAAAAGGATCGACCAGACCACTTGAATTGGTGGTCAACGCTTCTACACGTAATACCTTGCGTTACTTTAACATAAACCCTTCTATTAGAAAACGCACAATTGTATTTCTATGCTTTGCTCTCTTAGCTTGTATCGCAGCTCCACTGTCAAAGTACCCTTAGCCAGGTCTTATATTTCTAATCGTTAGCCCAACTGACGGTCAAGGGTAGGATAGGTAATTCTACCTTTTGCGAGTATTTGGATTTAATGGCATGAAAATAGATTTACACGATCTTTTTCAATTATATTTTTTGATATTTTTACAGAGCTTCATGCACTATTGCAACCATGAATGTGCAACCTGCATCCACCTATGATGCATTGAGATAAGGACATGTATAAGTGTGATTATTTTTATATCTTCCTTATCTAATTATCTTATCGTCCTATATAATCTACGTTTACTTCAACAATATATAAAAGAATCAGATGAATCCAACACTAATTGAAGTATACGGTATTTATTACCCTCATTATGAAATGTATCTCGATAATTCAAGTTAATTCAAAATGTTTCCATAAATCAATTTAAAGTGTTGTTTAAAACAAAACAAACATTACTGATAAATTCTATTTCGAGAAAGTTGGCAGTCGTGTTATATACATCGTGATAGTGTAATCTCTTAAATTTATTATACTGATGCTACGCGAATGATGCTGCAAAAGAAACAAAGGTTATCAAACAAATTTGATGTTACCTCCACTTTATTTTCCTGCGATATGTCATCGGATACTAAACTGACCAGCATCGTCGTTAAGCCAGCAACGAAAAACGAGACAGCGACCGATAGCAATAGCCATTCGAACCACTTTCTAGAGCTAAGTTTATGCCTAGAGATGATCCTCCAGAAACCACTTCTTAAACCGCTACCACCTCCGGCACCATCACCTCCGCTATCGTAAGTGTAACCTACTGTTGTAGGTTGATAAACGGCACCGCTGTCTGGCATTTCTTCTCACCAAATGTGCGCAACTGTTATGAATTCTTTGCGGCCAACAATGGGCACTATAGTCACTCGTGACTCTTGGTTAAAATTAATAATCAGAAATGAGCAAAAAAAGTGGTAATGTCCAATGTAACACACAACGTGATATTTCAACCGTTGTCAATGTGTCAACCTTTTGTTCACCCCCCTGTAATTAATTCTGGATTTGAATATTGTACAGTCAAACTTGAATTTTTCACGGTTTTATTGCAATATATATGTATATATTCGCAATGCAGATGCAACGTGCACATATGACGTACAGGACCTAGACGTCACGACGTCACGTATTAAGAACCCCCCGCGGATACCATAGATATCACGGATTGGAGTTGCACAAGTGATGTCAGCAGAATGCATTTGGTTTTTCCTCAAAGTTATTGATTACTATAGTCGCAAGAGGGCATCACAATCGGCCTCTATGCGGCACCACCGACGAGATATGTATATGAATAGACCAATCGTACAATGTATTCATACGGCCCGAATTCCCGGGGGTTTAATTACCTTTCCCTTTCATTTGACACCCCATTTATTAAAAAATAACCACCAGGAGCCGAGGTAAAAATTTATTAAGAATTTATCGGTAACGTTGTGTGTGACATGGAAATGGTACTGGGACCCTAGTCACCGACTAGATATAGGAATAGATAGGACATCTTATGGACTTTCGTGGCCCACTGTGACGGCCATACCGACTCAGAAATCCGACACTGATTTGAGCGCCCCCTGCTCATGAACAGTGATCACTTCAAGAACTATTATTTACTGAAGTAGTGTTGGGGCAGGACTCATACGATTGTGTGAATATATGTAAATGCTTTGGGGGGATCAGGACAGCTATTTCTCGAGCAACGTTTCGGTAGAAAAATTGAGCTACTTTGGCTTTTGGCACTTTTGGCACTTTTGCTCGGCTCGAGTTGAGTCGAAACCACATCGCGATGCATCGGGGCGATGAAATTGACGGTGTCACGTCAAGCGTCCCGCCTGTGTCCCGCTTTCATTGCGCGGCAAAGAACGAAAGAATTCTTTAACGAGGATCGTAGGTCCAGTTAAAACTTAATCAGAACCCGCAGAAGTTCAATAGGCACGACCCTAGAGTCGTAGGTCCGGCTAAAAGTTGGTCAGAAAACGTAAAAGTCCAGTAGGTACAACTCTGGGATCGTAGGTTCAGCTATAAGTCGGTCAGAACCCGAAGAAGTACAATAGACACGATCCTAGAGCCGTCGGACCGGCTAAAAGTTGGTCAGAAAACGTAAAAGTCCAGTAGGTATAACCCTAGGATCGTAGGTTCAGCTAAAAGTTGTTCAGAAGCCGGTAAAGTCCAGTAGGGACGACCCTAGAGTCGTAGGTCCGGCTAAAAGTTGGTCAAAAAACGTAAAAGTCCAGTAGGTACAACCCTAGGATCGTAGATTCAGCTAAAAGTTGGTCAGAACCCGAAGAAGTACACAGTAGACATGACCCTAGAGTCGTAGGTCCGGCTAAAAGATGGTCAGAAAACGTAAAAGTCCAGTAGGTACAACCCTAGGATCGTAGGTTTAGCTAAAAATTGGTCCGAAGTCGAAAAAGTTCAGTACGTATGACCTTAGTACAGTAGTACGCACGACCGCGATCGGAGACCTTCGAAGAGTTCGAAAATTGCGAATACCACCGAGCGCGACCGAGCGTTCCCGACGCGCCGGCGCGACCGAGCGTTCCCGACGCGCCGGCGCGACCGAGCGTTCCCGACGCGCCGGCGCGACCGAGCGTTCCCGACGCGCCGGCGCGACCGAGCGTTCCCGACGCGCCGGCGCGACCGAGCGTTCCCGACGCGCCGGCGCGACCGAGCGTTCCCGACGCGCCGGCGCGACCGAGCGTTCCCGACGCGCCGGCGCGACCGAGCGTTACCGACGCGCCGGCGCGTCGCGGAGTGGGGATGCCGGTGCGCGGCGCACGCGGTGTCACTATCAGTTCAAGCGTCGTACCGAACGGGTCGTCTATGCTGTCGAAGGTTAGCGACATATGTACATCAGCTTACAATACAATAGCATCTCGGGGTTTACTTTATCACCGCATACGCTTGTCTATTACCTTCTATTAATTAATACACGTTTATTTAACAATCGTTTGACTATCGTGGATATCCATTAAACTCTTTCTCGAGTCTCTTTTGCTGGACGCTTGACCGGTCATCCGGTACCACCGATTTTTTGATTCGCGATAACTAGTCGTTTATTAAAATATCGGGTTAATTAATTTATTAGTTTAAACGGTTCTTTGAATATTTATTATATTTTATTACACGATTATTCGGATTCGATGCGGTGTTAAGTTTGCGTTTATTTTCTTTGCAATGTCACATACCCAGTTACATATGTCTTTTCGCGACTTCGAATTCGATTCTGATTTTGGCACAGGTTTATCACGTTGCTTTTCTTTTTGTTGCAGATACAATGGATGATTGGTTGGTGGAGGATAATATATTGAGGCTGCAGGAATGGAGTATTGAGATGCAATTACTGCGATGCATAACAATCAGTCCGATGACGTATGATGAAGGATTGGTAACATTTAACTTATTATCCCAACGGTTTACGTATATTTCTTGTTATCTGGCGATTGGATTTTGGCTCAAGTTCTTTTCTTTCGGTTCAAAGTTATTGAGCAGTTTAAACATTTTAAGTAGGACTTACAAGATGCCATTCGCGATTGAAACTAGAGTCAGTAAATTTCATTAATTCTAAACGAAAAATTGAAATACTTTCATGTTTCGCTGCATATCGGTCGCGATTTCTATTATAGCTTCACTAGTATTTATTAAAAACTTTTATTATCTCTGTGACTTGGCACAAGTACGGTCAAATTGTATTTTCGATGCAGCATTGTCCGCGTACTTACGTACTGGTTGCCATGCACTTGAAGCATGATAAATAGTTTCGAGTCTTGATTTCTACAAGCAGCTACGAGAACTTATAAATGCGCGATATTGCTTACTAACTAAGATCATGATCACCTTTAAAACTCGGACAAAGAACAGTCACAGTATGCTTTTGATAAATCATTTATATTAATCTATAATAGTATATCTTGAATAGACAATTAACAGTAATTAAATCAGAATAATAATACGGTAGTACTTTATTAAAACAAAGCAGTATTTCCTCAACAGACGTTTGACAGGATGAAGAAATAAGAAAGAGATAAATAAAATCAAATGTGTATTGCTTCAATTTCTACCTCCTCACCCTATTGACTAACTTGTACAGATTCTCTTTCAGAACATTTTGATGACCGCGCGCAATGCGGTCAGTAGAGTCAGTGCTTGCTCCGTCAAAGTTCTTTTTATTGTTTTTAGAGCGAAACCGCTCATAATAATTATAACTAAATATAAATAACAGTAAAGATACGCGAAAGTAGAGTCAGTGTTTGCTTCGAAATATTGCTCTCGCGAAATTAGAGTCACTTTGTTCGTCGATAGTCTTTTATTTATTTTTTTTTTCTTTCGCAATAAGTATTCCGGTATTAGAGTCAGCACCGATGCAGTTCGGCGAGTTCGGGCACTCATCCATCAACTCGAAGAGTAAGTATCTCTGTATTTCTTTAATCTTATTTTACAATGGTCTTTGATAATTATCATGATCGAAAAGTACTCAAAACGCAAAGATTTCAATGTTGTCTGTTCTTTTGAATGTTTCAGAAGCTGCCATGGGCTCAATTGTATCACCATAACGATATTGTTGGCCGCGCGCAATGCGGTTGGTAGAGTCAGTGCTTGTTCCGTCAAAGTTCTTTTTATTATTTTTTGAGCGCAGCCGCTCTTAATAATAATTCAACATAAATAACAGTAAAGAGACGCGAAATTAGAGTCAGTGTTTGCTCCGAAATAATACTCTCGCGAAAAATAGAGTCACTTTGTTCGTCGATCATAACTATTCCGTTTCCTTTTCCGTTCTCGGCTCGGAGGACTGATGGTTAGGGACTTAGTGTCAGCGAGTTACGATGTGTGGGGGCGTGATTGTGGTTCTGGACCCTGGTCACGAGGCCCTCGGTTAGACTACGTTATTCTCTAACATGGGTAGGTTATCCACCATTCTGGAATCGTGGTCGCGGTTCTTGCAATATCCGGGTTGCAGTGTCATCGGGGGGCGGTGTGTGGGGCTGTGATTGCTTTTCTGGACACTTTGGCCTGCCAAGTAGGATATTTATCCCCGTTAGACCACGCCAAGCACACCTTGGGGTGGCAGAAGGCATACGGGTCATAATCTAGAATCGTGGTTGTGGTTTTGCATATCCGTGCCTTAATGATTTCTGTGGCTCGGAATCGAAACTTGTGTTGATGCTAAGTCGTTTTACTGTCCAGACTCTGAGCCGAGGGCACGCGGGCTGCTCGGTAGCAGTCACAAAAACAGTAGAAATACTGTCGCGAAATTAGAATCACTTTGTTCGTCAATCATAAGTGTTCCATTAGAGTCAGTGTCCTGTTCAGCGAGTTCGGGCTTTCAGCCATCAATTTGACGAGTAAGTATCTCCTTCGTTCTTTAATCTTGTATTGCAATAATCATTGATAATTAACACATTCCAAAAGTACTGAAAATACATAGATTTTAATGTTGTTTGCTCTTTTTGAATGTTTCAGCAGCTTCCATGGCTTCGATGGCGACGAGCTTGACCGCACACCTGGTGAGTCTGCAACCGGTGAGTGGCATGCTTTAAAGTTCCTCTGGTCACTCAATCATGTCGCAGGACGAAAGGTCCGAACCGACACGAGTGACTGGTTGTAATTACGTAGTTTTTTCTGGCAAGCACTGTGACCATGGGTATATGGAAATATACTCATGAGTAGTAACTTTTTTACTGTTTTATATTATATGAGGATAGGTCTTCTTGTACAACGCGTTTTTAAATAGCTTCATAATTTTAAAACAGATCATATTTAGTATAAAATATATCACTATATATCTTTTTATAATAGAGTATTTAATTGAATACCTATGAAACAATATTTAAATAGTTATTAATTATTGAATGAATATAAAGTAACGTCCAGTATTCTACGTGCATTAGTTTGTAGTGGAGAAGTCGAATACCATTCGACTTCGTTTATTTGTCAATTGCAATTACTGCACAGTTATAATAAATTGTTAGTAAGAGTATAGTCGTTCCTCTTTTTTACTAGTTTGATTATATATAAAGTAATTTGTTGGGACTATCGCATAATTTTATTATTCGATATCCATATTAGTCTTTAGCGTTTAGAGATATCAATACGTTCACTTCTTCCGCACAAGATATTAATTGAACCCGAATGTACAAGAAGACAATACGCGAACCGGTAGATCTCGAAATCAAAGCAATTACTTTAAAATCAACCGTGCATTTTAGAAGCAATGCTTTGATGACGGGAACACCGGAGGATGTTTCAATTTCTTTCAAGGTATATTAATGTAGAGTCATTGAATAATTTTGCTAATAAAGTAGAGTCATTGAATAATTTTTCTAATAAAGTAGAGTCGTTGTACAATTTTTCTAATAAAGTAGAGTCATTGCACAATTCTTCTAATAAAGCAGAGTCATTGCACAATTCTTCTAATAAAGTAGAGTCATTGCATTTTCTCTTCAATAAAATAAAATCATATATTAATAAAACTATATATTTAGCCCGTTAGAAAATCAGTATGTCTTTATCATCTTTCTAGACGAGGATTTCCAGGTTTAACCCTTTCCGTGTTCACTGCCCGGATCCCACTCACGTGCCCTTGTGCTACTTGGGTGGGAAAACGGTGGTAGAGCACGATGATATTTATTTAGTTTATAATGATTTATTGTGGGCGACTGACAGTGCGTTTGGTGTATCGTGCACGACGTAATATCCACATTGTGTGTGTGGTTAGGCTGTGGATTTGCGTCGTTCCGTACTAAAACGTAGTTACTCTAACCAAGATAAGATGTCCATTAATTGAAAACAGAGACATCATTTTTACTATTAACTGCATTAATAATCCCTAATATACCGAGGCACGAAGTTTTTGTCATTTAAGATGACGGAGACCAAATTCCAAAAAGTATCGAATATACTTATCAATTGCTATCAAGTACCTTTTGTATCGGTGCTATTTAATTATTCAATTAAACATCTATTAAATATCTCAACCGCGACGTGGTATTTTCCACGTGAACGCAAAGATCCCAGCCACTGTCAGTCGATTTCAGAAAAATGGTACGTACATTAGAGTGTGCAAGTTGTGTGACAGCACTTGGGTGTCGGGGGTGTCCCGGGACGCCTCCCTAGTGTAGGCTTTTGCGCCCAAGTGTTTGACTGAGAACCGTGGAGTGTCGTGTGTTGGTGTGTCTGTTTGCCATTTTTTAAATATAGGTTCAGGTAGGATAGGTAGCATACTTTCTGGTGTGATTGATAGTCATAAGTAGGTAGGGCCGGGCAGGTTGACACAGTCTCTGATCGGGTAGGCACTATTTCGCGTGTTCAACCTGTTTCAGGAAATCTGATTTGAAAAGTCGACGGTGAAGCTGTGGCGCGAACGAAAATGTGTTCGCCTCTGGCTTTGCCTATCGATTTTTTGAATCCTTCGCGGTCGTGGTCGCGATTTAGGCTCCGAAACGAAACGTGTTACATTATGCTCGAGGCTGCACGCGTGAACGAAGAACGATTACAATTTTAATCGTAATCTTTGCGATTTTCCGTAATCACAATTTTACGATTTTATTTGATCGTGATTCGGCCACGTGTGTTCCACTTAGCTCCGCGATTTAAACTCTTTATTTCACCTTTATAAGTTTTTCTTTGGTTTTCGATTAGAGCCTCGAGCCTAGTTTAAGTTTCAGCTGGCCCTTGGGTCCGACGAAAAGGAGAGGCTATATGCCGAAGAGGCCCGACAAACTGTCACTCAAGAGGGCAACTACTAATGGCTCCCCATTCTTTTTAAGAATGGGGAATCATTCTTGGTTACTACTTTGTCACTGTGCTTGCATTTCCATTTGTAGAATTTTTATTTGTACTTGGCCGACGCACATTCCGGCCCAACGATACGGCCCTCCCAAAAATATCGCGTTGCTTTAGAGTTGCGAAAAACTTGCGAACGGGTCCAGTTAGAGTTGCGTTGAATGCCACTTATTGCTATTCTTATTATTAGTTAAATTCTAGTGTTGCGGAAATTGCATTCGAGTATTGGAACTTTCAGTTCATTTTTCAGAGGATCTTCAATTTGCTTAATTTTTGATATTACAAATAATTTACGGTTTGCTTTCTATCAGTCTTAATAAATAGTGTTGCGAAATGATTGTATCGCGAGTTCCAGTTACTGTTGCCTTGATTAAGGTTCGCGTTTTTAAGTAGAGTTGCGACTACTAGTCCCCATCTGCTTCCAATTGGAAGCCTGTTCCTGAACCAGGAACTTTTTCTTTTCAGCGTTTTATATTTGCCTTTCTTTTTATTTTATTTTTCTTAATAATTATACTACCTGGAATGTCTGTTGATGGAAGTACTGCTAAAAATTTGCATACATATTAGTAAATTACTGTGTGAACGAAATGAAAAGAAATGAAAAAGAAAATAAGAGAAAGAGAAAGGAAAAGAAAAAAAAAAGAAAAGAAAAGAAAAGAAAAGAAAGAAAAAGAATAAAGAAAAGAAAAGAAAAAGAGCAAAGTAAATACAGATATAATTTGCAGAATCTTTGATAAATTTATAATAATTCTAGATAGTAGATTTAAATTAGAGTTAATACTAATGAGTGTTCATTATTGGAGTTTAACTCTTAAATATTTCTTCTTAATTGTTGCAATTCCATCTTAACCTTTTTTTTAGTAGAGCCAATTTTTATAACTTTTCGAGCTTGCTTTGTAGAAATTGAAATTCACTCGCGATATCCGTAAATGTTTAAACAAAAATCCTTGCACGAAAAACGTTATTGGCAGTAGTTGGGTCTCGGCATGGTGATAGTGAAAGTATTATATTTTGCTTCCGAATTGTTGCTTCTTTGTTGAAGCAAAATAGAAACAATTGTAGTGAAATGTGACTACTTCATTTTGGAGTTTTTAATGAACGTGATACCACCATTCAGTTTGATCTAGAACGTACAAAAGAATATATCACTTTGGCCGAAATCCAATTAACTATTGTTATCAAAAAATAGCTGCATTTTTCATATCAATTCTGATTTATTAACTTCGCTAAAATTCAGTTATTACGAATTAAAAGCAGCTGTATTTCGGTATAAAATGGGGAGGCTTGGGGACGTCACTAATCCAATGCTCGAGATTGTTACAGATTCACAGATGAACCCAAATATGATATATTAAACAAATGGAAGTACGTCAGAGGCTCAAGAGTGGAATATATACAATACAGATCCAGAAATACTTCCAAAGGCACGATTGGAAACTATAAAATTAAAGAGCCAGCCTCGTCGATTCAATTTCTGAGTTTAAGAATTCATTTTTATAATACTTTATTAATTATTTCGTGTCTGTGTTTGTTTCAGAATCATTGAAAATAATCAGCTAAAGAAGAAGATTCATGATAATACATACGTATAATATGACCACATCCCCGCCCTGCCCCTGCCCCTACCCCAGCCCTTTTAACTCACTACATTTATCAGATAATTAATTAGGTAGTCCCAATTATGATCGATCAATACGTTTAGCTCTTTATGTAGGCAGGATTTGTTCGAACACACAATCTTAGAACTTTATACAGACAGGTTTTGCACGAATTGAAAATATTAGACTTTTAACTACGCAGGGTTTAGAAAACCAAAAATTGTTGGCAGGTGCTGCAATTTTTGGGTGTGTGTTTCAGTCTGTTCTAGGACACCATGGACCACATGATTAATATGGACGAATTGAAGAGGAATTAAACATATACGTACTTATACCTATATGAGTTTGGTAAAGTATCTTTTACATTCCTACGTAGGTAGGATATTATTGAAATTATTCTTTTAATTGAACTCTTCGATGTTATACTAGGTAGGGTGATTTTAGTCTTAAATTAGCTCTTTAGTCAGGCAGGGCGTATTCGAATCTAATCTAAAATTTAAGAAAGTAGGGTTTATTTTTAAGTCATGTCTTAGCTTTTAATTCCGCAGTGTTCACCACTGCAATAATATTTCGTTGTCTAGTTTTTAAGATCATATGATATATTTTTAAGAAAGTTTTATTTCAGGAAATGGAATTCTCTTGCAGATTTTCTTTCAGGTTTCCTTCTGATATTCAATTTAGCTTTCGGTCGTGAATTTTCCAAGTACTCCTCTTGTTGTCTTACTTGTACTACGATCAATTAATGAACGTTCTACAAGTTGACAATAATAGGAGATTTTTCTTTCTCACATGTTATATTAGAATTAGTTTTCGCGTAATTGGAGGGTGGAAGGGCCGTGGCTAGGGTGGGTCTCCATGCGCAGTAACCTCCACGTGGTGAGACCCGGGCAATCAATTATTTATCGTATAATTATTAAACGTTTAACAGACGTTTGATAATTATGTGGAAAATAATTCGAGCGAATTGACTGCGTACACTTAGCATACAATGTACAAAAGTGGCCGCTTAATGTTTGTTTTTCTTCACAATTAATATTCGCGGAGTCATGCCTACCGATTTTTGGACCTGCACTGATGTATCGAGGATCGACGTTGCGTCCGAGTTATCTCAACTTGTCATCAGCAATGGCCCTTAAATATATTTCACGTTCGATCTCACAATCAGTACGTCCCAATCCACTCCCAACACAGCCTAAACCGAGCGTGCCGAGATAAGCATGAACAATTCCTTATAAATCACATCCCTGGATAGTGTTCGCTAGGCAGCTTCGAAGCAGCGAACATTAAGCGGGCATTACTGTCCACTGTAATTATTTGAGCGGAGAGAATCTTAAGTTCTTATTGCAATTGCTTTTGAATTTTCGTTTCTATCTTTGTATCTGTAGCTGTAAATATTGTGACCCTTCTGTTTTCTGACGCTTGCGAGATAATTCGTTAGTAACATAAATCATATATGTTTCACCTAGAGAACTACATTTTATTATTCTTCAAGAAGCCTTCTTTTTTATATTTGCAATACCCATGTAGATATCTTTTCATTCATAAATTGATTAATATCTGGAAAGATACACTTGAAACTACGCGGGTCTCTGCCATATCTACAGTGCTTGCTATGGTTTCGCCATCTATACAGAACTCTTTGAAACTACTCACGCCTCTTACGTACCTTATGTGTAGATATGGCAGAGGCCCGAGTAGTTACCAGGAGTTCTGTATAGATGGCGAAACTGAAGCCCACTTTGGGTGTAGGTAAGACAGGGATGTCAGTGGTACGTAAATTCAGACACCTGTTTATAAGTAGTGGTGCTATAATTTGGTTCATCAAATTATGTTAATAATCCTCAAAAACCGTTTCGTACACCCATTTACATATCAATAAAGTGTTAGGAAACACAGTTCATGTACAATCTACATAAAAATTGATATTTAGGGTAACTGCAAGTTCCATTGTTCATTTTATTCTACAACAATCAAGCTCTTTAGCACAGGTAAATGCATTTGTGAAAATTTGTTCCTTTAAATAAATTTTCCGGCACGTAATAAATACATACTAATATTAGTAGGATTCTTTATTTCGGCCTCGAAGCAATGAAAGTTTGGTTAGTTTACATATAACCTATCTTTGCATTACTATATGGACTCTTGCACTCTCATCTTCCGTTTCGCTGTTCCTTTTAAAACCTTCTCTACCTTACGTATCACATTGTTCTTATCTCTTTATCGCACATGTATTATACATCTTTCCATTTCCTCTCTGTTTCATTTCAAATTCCTAAGTCATTTCTGCGCTATTAATTGCCGACTCTTTCCTGTTCTCTCTTTACTTTGGTACTGTCGTATTGCTCCTGTTTTAATACATTTAAACCTTTCATTATATCTTGCTTCTTGTATTTGTCTTTGAAGGCTCTCCGTTAGATCCCTTAGTTCCGTTCTTATCAAATTTAGTATTCTCGCACTCGTTCCATTCGTTCTAAAAGAATCTTTCTCTTATACTTCTAGTTTGGCCCGCTCTACTTTCTTTTTCGACTAAATATCATTTAACAATCTTTCTATCTCCTGTCATGTATTTACTAATATATTTTTTGTGTGCGTAGGTCTCGTAGGCAAAGGATAAGGAGCATTGACTGCCAATTCTCATTGTGCATAAACAGAAGGAAGAGGAAAGAATAACTCTCGCCATATACATACTTCAGTTATATTAAATTGGTTTTGTGGGATTGGAAGGTGTATGCAACGAAGGCTGATGTAAGTGTAATACGTGTCTAAATATCTTTTCCTTTCAATAAATCTTCCTGCGCGTAATAATTACATACTAACAATAGTATTCCTTTTTATGTCGGCCTCGCAGCTACGAAATTTCGATTTAGTGTACATATAGCCTTACTTTTGATTACTATCTTAGGTTACGCATTCTTCTTCTCCACTCTTTCTTGCAAACCTTCTGTACATTATCCCATCACTTATCCCCTTATTTCATTTTGATTATACATTTAGTCTTTAAGGCTCACCATCACTTTCTTTACTCCCCTTCTCGTCAAATTTATTCATGTTGAATTCATTCCATTCCTTTTTAAATAATCCCCCCCTTTTCTTATACTTCTGGTGTGATCTTTCCCTATTTCGTTTTCTTCTAACTATCCCTTAACAATGTTTCTTTCGCCTGTTACATGCTTACTAATATATTCTTTGTGTGTGCAGGTTTCGCATCCAAAGCGTGACGAACATTGCCCGGTGCATCTCATCATGCATAAAAGCAAGAAAGAAGAAAGAATACAGAATAACTCCTGCTACATACTTTAGTTAAAGTAAATTAGTTTATAAAAATAGTTTATAACTATTAGAGCATAAGATTAATTTAGAACAATTGTGTAATTAACTGTTATGTATATCTATTATATGTATATTTTATTTTATATTCAGCTTATTCGGTAGATCTTATATAAACTTTAATAGTACGTTTACTACAAGTTCTACTGAATGTGCTAAATGTATAATGAAAGATATAATAAACAATTTACATATGCACAAGTTACACAATTGTTGTAATTTAAAATAAGCTTTAGCATATAAAGTATGTACGTACATTTTAGTATAAGTTTTATCTGTAAGATATATTGTATACTATCTTCAAGGAATAGTTTATAAGTATTAGATTATTTATGTTTATAATATTTTTTATATTACATAAATGTTAGTTTAGTATTAATTTACAACTGTACGACATCTCGTTTTAGTAGTACGATCTATTGTAAATATATATATAAAAATAGTTTATAAGGATTAGCTTGTAAAATTGAATTGCATTTTTGTAACTTGTATCTTCATTGATTAGTTTAAATAAATGTTCAATGAAAAGAACTCGACTGCTCTTCTTATTTTCACACCTTAACAATCCTTAAAAGAACCTAATTCCAATTCCTTACACAAGAAGTACCGTGGGCGAACTTGAAATGGAAAGTTCTAAAGCGGGAAACTTGTAAAAATGGCCCTATACGTTATTAAATTTGGAAGCAGCAAATTCTAAGTCCCCACTTCTTGCAAAATTGGATAGCAGAAGTCCAAAAAATTAAGAGCTCGGAAATTCCTGGAACGTGACGTCATTTCCAAGAATTGCTGCGATGAAAGACCTCCTCGCATATCATATTCTCCTGATACAAATCCACGATTTTCAGCGAGATATTTTTGGCAGAAACTCGGAAATTTCAGCGCTCGGAAATTCCTGGAATGTGACGTCATTTCTGAGAACGAATACCTCCTTGCATATCATATTCTCCTGATACAAATCCACGATTTTCAGCGAGATATTTTTGGCAGAAACTCGGAAATTTCAGCGCTCGGAAATTCCTGGAATGTGACGTCATTTCTGAGAACGAATACCTCCTTGCGTATCATGTTCTCCTGATACAAATCCAAGATTTTCGGCACTTAAATTTCTACTGAAAATCTTGGATTTGTATCAGGAGAATATGATACGCAAGGAGGTATTCGTTCTCATAACTGACGTCACATTCCAGGAATTTCCGAGCGCAAAATTTCTGAGTTTCTGGCAAAAATATCTCGCCGAAAATCGTGGATTTGTATCAGGAGAATATGATATGCGAGGAGGTATTCGACTTCACCAATTCTTGGAAATGACGTCACGTTACAAGAATTTCCGAGAATTTAAATTTGAAGAGCACCCATCAAGCCGTATTAATTCCTTAACAATTAGCGCCAACGTTAATAATGTTCAGGTCTATTTTTACAAGTTTCTCGCTTTAGGACTTTGCATTTAAAGTCCGTCCACGGTACTTCTTGTTTAAGGAAGTGGAATCAGGTCTTTTCAAGGATAGGTAAGGTGTTAAAATAAAGAGAGCAATAGAATTCCTTTTATTGAAGATTTATTAAATTAATTAATGAAGATACAAGTTACAAGAATGTTGTAATTCAAATGTACAAGCTAACACTTATGAAGTATTCTTATATATCAATTTACAATTAATCGTACAAGTAAATCTTGTATCAATTCTAAACTAACATTTATATAATATAAAGAATATTATAAATATAAATGATCTAATACTTATAAACTATTCTCTGAAGTTAATTTACAATACATATTCTTACAGGTAAAACTTATACTAAAATTTACACAGTTTACATGCAGAAGCGTATAAATTTAAATTGCAGCAATTGTATAACTGGTACATATGTAAATTATTTATTATATCTTTCATTTTACATTTAGCACATTCAGTAGAGCTTGTAGTAAACGTACTATTAAGGTTTATATAAGATCTACCGAATAAACTGAATATAAAATAAAATATATAATAGATATACATTATAGTGAATTACTATTACTATTTCTATAAACCAATTTACTATAACTAAAGGATAACTAAAGTATGTGGCAAGGGTTATTCTTTCTTCTTTCTTGCTTTTATGCATGATGAGATGCACCGGTCAATGTTCCTTACTCTTTGGATGTGAAACCTGCACACACACAAAAAATATATTAGTAAGTAAGTAACAGGTGAAAGAAACATTGTTAAGGGATAGTTAGAAGAAAACGAAATGGGGAAAGACCACACTATAAGTATAAGAAAAAGGGAGGATTATTTAAAAAGGAATGAAATGAATCAAACACGAATGAATTTGATGAGAAGAGAAGTAAAGAAAGTGATGGGGAGCCTTAAAGACTAAATGTATAATCGAAATGAAATAAGGGGATAAGTAATGGGATAATGTGTAAAGTAGAGAAGGTGTGCAAGAAAGAGTGAAGGAGAAGAATGCATAAGTTATATGTACACTAAGTCGAAATTTCATAGCTGCGAGGCCGATATAAAAAGGAATAACTATTGTTAGTATGTAATTATTACACGCAGGAAGATTTAATGAAAGAAAAAGATATTTAGACACGTATTACACTTACATCAGCCTTCGTTGCATACACCTTCCAATCCCACAAAACCAATTTAATATAACTGAAGTATGTATATGGCGACAGTTATTCTTTCATCTTCCTTCTTTTTATGCACAATGAGAATTGGCGATCAATGCTCCTTATCCTTTGCCTACGAAACCTACGCACACGAAAAATATATTAGTAAGTATATAACAGGAGATAGAAAGATTGTTAAAGGATATTTAGTCGATAAAGAAAGTAGGGCGGGCCAAACTAGAAGCATAAGAGAAAGGGTCTTTTAGAACGAATGGAACGATTGCGAGAATACTAAATTTGATAAGAACGGAACTAAAGGATCCAACGGAGAGCCTTCAAAGAAAAATACAAGAAGCAAGATATAATGAAAGGTTTAAATGTATTAAAACGGGAGCAATACGTCAGTACCAAAGTAAAGAGGGAACAGGAAAGAGTCAGCAATTAATAGCACAGAAATGACTTAGGAATTTGTAATGAAACAGAGAGGAAATGAAAAGATGTGTAATAGACGTGCGATAAAGAGACAAGAAATAGTGCGATGCATAAGGTGGAGAAGGTATGAAAAGGAAGAGCGAAACAGAAGATCAGAGTGGAAGAGTTCATATAGTATTGCAAAGATAGGTTATATGTACACTAACCAAACTTTCATTGCTGCGAGATCGAAATAAAGAATAATACCGCTACTAGTATGTATTTATCACATGCTGGAAAATTATTTAAAATTATTTAAAGGGAAAAATATTCACAAATGCATTTACCTGTGCTAATGAGCTTGATTGTGTAGAATAAAGTGAACAGTGGAACTGACAATGTTACTGCACATATTAACTTTAATGTAGATTGTAATACCGTGTTTGCTGACACTTTATTGATATGTAAATGAGTGTACGAAACGGTTTTGAGGATTATTAACTTAATTGGATGAATGAAGACATAAATAACCAAATTTTATGAACATTATCGCACCGCTACTTATAAACAAGTGCTTAAATTTACGTACCACTCGCATCCCTGTCTTACCTACACTCAAAGTGTGCTTTAATTTCGCCATCTATACAGAACTGCTCGAAACTGTATATATGTCTGCTTTATCTAGAGTCATTAGTATCGCCATCTATACAGATGTGTCTAAAACTATTCGGGCCTCTGCCATATCTACACTAATGGTAAGTAAGGGGTGTGAGTAGTTTCAATGCGTTCTGTATAGATGGCGAAACCATAGCAGGCACTGTAGATATGGCAGAGACCCGCGTACATTCAAGTATATCTTTGCAGATATTAATTAATTTATGAATTAAATGATATATACAAGGGTATTTCAATTATAAAAAAGAAGGCTTCTTGAGAAATAAGAAAATGTAATTCTCTAGGCCAGTGGTGAGCAAGCTTTGGCTCGCAGTGGGCCAACAGTTGACATCTACTACTTTACGCGGGCCGCAATATTAAATACTCAAATATAGTAATCGAATAATTTAATTTAAGACGCAAATTAGCCATTTATTATTTCATTTATAGCAAAATTTTCTTCTGTTTTTTTAACATACAGATACTAATATACCTACAATACATCTTATAGTGTAAAAGGGTATACGTTTAAATCACGCGTGGCCCGCGTGTCACATGTTTTCGCGGGCCGACACTAAACTTTCCGTTCAGGCCGCGTCAGTCATCGGTGACTGACAATCAACTTTCCGTTCAGTGGCTGACACTAATTATATCTTTCATTTTATATTTAGCACATTCAGTAGAACAGTAAAAGTAATATTTATAGTAAAAGTAATATTAAAGTTTATATAAGATCTACTGAATAAACAGAATATTAAATAAAATATACATAACAGTAAATTACACAATTGTTCTAAATTAAACTTATGCTCTAATAGTTACAAACTATTTTTATAAACCAATTTACTTTAACTAAAGTATGTAGCAGGAGTTATTCTTTCTTCTTTCTTGCTTTCATGCATGATGAGATGCACCGGGCAATGCTCCTCACTCTTTGGATGCGAAACCTGCACACACAAGGAATATATTAGTAAGCATGTAACAGGCGAAAGAAACATTGTTAAGGGATAGTTAGAAGAAAACGGAATAGGGAAAGATCACACCAGAAGTATAAGAAAAGGGGGGGATTATTTAAAGAGGAATGGAATGAATCGAACATGATTGAATTTGACGAGAAGGGGAGTAAAGAAAGTGATGGTGAGCCTTAAAGACTAAATGTATAATCAAAATGAAATAAGGGGATAAGTAATGGGATAATGTAGAGAAGGTTTGCAAGAAAAAGTGGAGAAGAAGAATGCGTAAGCTAAGATAGTAATCTAAAGTAAGGCTATATGTACACTAAATCGAAATTTTATAGCTGCGAGGCCGACATAAAAAGGAATACTATTGTTAGTATGTAATTATTACGCACAGGAAGATTTATTGAAAGAAAAAGATATTTAGAGACGTATTACACTTACATTAGCCTTCGTTGCATACACCATCCAATCCCACAAAACCAATTTAATATAACTGAAGTATGTATATGGCTAGAGTTATTCTTTCTTCTTCCTTCTTTATATGCACAATGAGAATTGACGATCAATGCTCCTTATCCTTTGCCTATGAAACCTATGCACACAAACACTATATTAGTAAGTATGTAACAGGGGATAGAAAGATTGTTAAAGGATATTTAGTCGAAAAAGAAAGTAGGGCGGGCCAAACTAGAAGCATAAGAGAAAGGGTCTTTTAGAACGAATGGAACGATTGCGAGAATACTAAATTTGATAAGAACGGTACTAAAGGATCTAACGGAGAGCCTTCAAAGAAAAATACAAGAAGCAAGATATAATGAAAGGTTTAAATGTATTAAAATGGGAGCAATACGTCAGTACCAAAGTAAAGAGGGAACAGGAAAGAGTCAGCAATTAATAGCGCAGAAATGACTTAGGAATTTGTAATGAAACAGAGAGGAAATGAAAAGATGTGTAATAGACGTGCGATAAAGAGACAAGAAATAGTGCGATGCATAAGGTGGAGAAGGTATGAAAAGGAAGAGCGAAACAGAAGATCAGAGTGGAAGAGTTCATATAGTATTGCAAAGATAGGTTATATGTACACTAACCAAACTTTCATTGCTGCGAGACCGAAATAAAGAATAATACCGCTACTAGTATGTATTTATCACATGCTGGAAAATTATTTAAAATTATTTGAAGGGAAAAATATTCACAAATGCATTTACCTGTGCTAATGAGCTTGATTGTTGTAGAATAAAGTGAACAGTGGAACTGACAATGTTACTGCACATATTAACTTTAATGTAGATTGTAATACCGTGTTTGCTGACACTTTATTGATATGTAAATGAGTGTACGAAACGGTTTTCGAGGATTATTAACTTAATTGGATGAATGAAGACATAAATAACCAAATTTTATAAACATTATCGCACCGCTACTTATAAACAAGTGCTTGAATTTACGTACCACTCGCATCCCTGTCTTACCTACACTCAAAGTGGGCTTTAATTTCGCCATCTATACAGAACTGCTGGAAACTGTATATATGTCTGCTTTATCTAGAGTCATTAGTATCGCCATCTATACAGATGTGACTAAAACTACTCGGGCCTCTGCCATAACCACACTTATGGTAAGTAAGGGGTATGAGTAGTTTCAAGGCGTTCTGTATAGATGGAACTACCATAGCAAGCGCGAGTGGTTTCAAGGAGTCCTGTATAGATGGCGAAACCATAGCAGGCACTGTAGATATGGCAGAGACCCGCGTAGATTCAAGTATATCTTTGCACATATTGATTAATTTATGAATTAAAAGATATATACACGGGTATTTCAATTATAAAAAAGAAGGCTTCTTGAGAAATAAGAAAATGTAATTCTCTAGGCGAAACATATATGATTTATGTTACTAATGAATTATCTCGAAAGCGTCAGAAAACAGAAGGGTGAACATAAGAAGCAGGGCAATAAATAATACACAATATTTACAGCTGCAGATAGATACAACGATAGAAACGAGAACTCAAAAGTAATTGCAATAAGAACTTAAGATTCTCTCCGCTCATATAACTACAGTGGACAGTAATGCCCACTTAATGTTCGCTGCTTCAAAGCTGCCTAGCGAACACTATCCAGGGATGTTATTTATAAGGAATTATTCATGCTTATCACTTTTCGGCACTCTCGGTTTAGGCTGTGTTGGGAGTGGATTGAGATGTACTGAGAACCAGCGTGAGATATATTTAACACGTTGAGTGCCACGTCAGGCATCGGTGTCTGACACTAAACTTTCCGTTCAGGCCGCGTCAGTCATAGGTGACTGACAATCAACTTTCCGTGCAGTGACTGACACTAAACTTTTCGTTCAGGCCGCGTCAGTCATCGGTGATTGACAATCAACTTTCCGTTGTGTGACTAACAGTAAACTTTCCGTTCAGGCCGCGTCAGTCATCGGTGACTGACAATCAACTTTCCGTTGAGTGACTAACAGTAAACTTTCCGTTCAGGCCGCGTCAGTCATAGGTGACTGACAATCAACTTTCCGTTCAGTGACTGACACTAAACTTTTCGTTCAGGCCGCGTCAGTCATAGGTGACTGACAATCAACTTTCCGTTGAGTGACTAACAGTAAACTTTCCGTTCAGGCCGCGTCAGTCATAGGTGACTGACAATCAACTTTCCGTTCAGTGACTGACACTAAACTTTCCGTTCAGGCCGCGTCAGTCATCGGTGACTGACACTAAACTTTTCCTTCAGGCGTCGGGGTATCACAGTGTTAAGCTACGCCGCGGCGCGCCGTCGGGCATGTCGCGCCGTGTGGCCTAAACGGAAAGCGTGGCAAAACCGGCGTGGCACTCAACGTGTTAAGGGCCATTGCTGATGACAAGTGGAGATAACTCGGACGCAACCTACATCCTCGATACATCGGAGCAGGTCCAAAGATCGGTAGGGATGAGTCCGCGAACATTAATTGTGGAAAAAAACGAACATTAAGCGGCCATTATTGTACATTGTATCCTAAGTCCCTAACCATCAGTCCTCCGAGCCGAGAACGGAAAAGGAAACGGAATAGTTGTGATCGACGAACAAAGTGACTCTATTTTTCGCGAGAGTATTATTTCGGAGCAAACACTGACTCTAATTTCGCGTCTCTTTACTGTTATTTATGTTGAATTATTATTAAGAGCGGCTGCGCTCAAAAAATAATAAAAAGAACTTTGACGGAACAAGCACTGACTCTACCAACCGCATTGCGCGCGGTCATCAAAATTTGCTGAAAGAAAATCTGTACAAGTTAGTAAATGAGAGGGGGAGGTAAAAATTAAAGCAATACACATGTGATCTTATTTGTCTCTTTCTTATTTCTGTATGTCTGTTGAGGAATTACTGCTTTTGTTTTTTAATAAAGTACTACTGTATTATTAATTGTCTATTCAAGATATATTATTCTAGATTAATATAAATGATTTATCAAAAGCGTACTGTGACTGTTCTATGTCAGAGTTTTAAAAGTGATCATGATCCTAGTAAGTAAGCAATATCGCGCATTTATGAATTCTCGTAGCTGCTTGTAGAAATCAAGACTCGAAACTATTTATCATGCTTCAAGGGCATGGCAACAAATACGTAAGTACGCGGGCAATCCTGCATCGAAAATTCAATTTGGCCGTACTTGTGCCAAGTCACAGAGATAATAAAAGTGTCAACAAGAACACTAGTGAAGCTATAATAGAAATCGCGACCGATATGCAGCGAAACATGAACGTCGTTCAATTTTTCGTTTAGAATTAATGAAATTTACTGACTCTAGTTTCAATCGCGAATGATATATTGCAAGTTCTATTTGAAATGTTTTCATTATTTAATGAATATGAATATATATGTATACGAATAGAGAGAATAAAGTATTGAAATCTATTTACAATAATGAAAGTGTTCAATAACTTTCAACCGAAATCCAATCGCCAGATAACAAGCAATATACATAAACCGCTGTGATAATAAGTTAAATGTTACCAATCCTTCATCATCGGCCATCGGACTGATTGTTATGCATGGCAGTAATTGTATCTCAATACTCTATTCAACGAATCATCCGGTATACCTGCAACAAAAAGAATAGACCTATGATAGACCTATTCTAAAATCAGAATCGAATTCGAAGTCGCAAAAGCAGTATGTAAGTGACTGAATAAAATATAATAAACATTCGAAGAACCGTTCAAACTAATGAATTAGTTAACGCGATGTTACAACAAACGACTAGTTAATATCATATTAAAAAAATTTCGATGCCGGACGAAGACGCGACCATCCTCAATTGAATGATCGGTCATTCCTCCAGCAAAGGAGACTCAAGAAAGATTTTAATCATTAAAGTTTAATGTACTGTTGCGATAGTAGAACGATTGTTAGTTAAACGCGTATTAATTAATAGAAGCTAATAATCAAGCGTACACGATGGTAAAGTAAAGCCCGAGGTGCTATTATATTGTAGAGTGAGGTACATATGTCGCTAACCTTCAACAGCATACACAACCTTACGCTGCGACGCTTCAATTGAAACTGACGGAGCGCGCGTCACCCCACTCCGCAAGCCTCCCCACTCTGCGACACACCGCGCCGGCGCGTCGGCTGCGCTCGTAGGTATTCGTTATTTCCGTGCGGACTACTATCCCAGGGTCATACCTACTGGACTTCTAATGTTTCTGATCAACTTTTAGCCGGACCTACGACCCTAGGGTCGTGCCTATTGGACTTCTACTATTTCTGACCAATTTTTAGCCGGACCTGCGACTCTAGGGTCGTGCCTACTGGACTTCCACCATTTCTGACCAACTTTTAGCCGGACCTACGACTCTAGGGTCGTGCCTATTGGACTTCTACTATTTCTGACCAACTTTTAACCGGAGCTGCGACCTTAGAGTCGTGCCAATTGGACTGCTACTATTTCTGACCAACTTTTAGCCGGACCTGCGACTCTAGGGTCGTGCCAACTGGACTTTCGCGGCTTCTGAACAACTTTTAGCTGAACCTACGATCCTAGGGTTATACCTAATGGACTTTTACGTTTTCTGACCAACTTTTAGCCAGACCTACGACTCTAGGGTCATGCCTAGTGAACTTCTGCGGGTTCTGATTAAGTTTAAGCTGGACCTATGACCCTCGTTAAAGAATTCTTTCGTACTTTGCTCCGGGTCGTTTCAATTATCTCGACTTCTGGAGGCGCCAGAGTAATGATCGCGTGCTTAAAATGAAGGTAAGGGGTGCTGCTACACGACAATAAACGATTTACAAAGGCTCCATGCGCGGTTTATTTGTTATAAACAATTTAATAATTCGTGTGTGAATTACACAGTAACTAGACACGCGGGCTGGTCTAAACTATTAGAAAGAGATTGTTCCTTGAATCGAGACCTTTAATTTAAGACGTCGTTGATTAAAATCGGCCCAGAAGACTGCGTCATAATTGAATTTGTTTAAATAAATTATAAACAAATGCGGTTACTTCGACTTGCCGGCGAACTATATCAATGATCAGAGGACATAAATGAAAGCCAGACGTATAAGCTACCATGCCCAATAGGTGTGAACATTATTCCACGTGAAGTTCATTTGTTATAAATAATTAAACAATTAAACAATTGAAATTGTTATTGGAATTGTTACTGCATATAGTTACAGCAACGGGGTATTTTGTCTCGTGTGTAGCTTATTCGTTTCCCTTCGATTTCACACCCCTTTTATTAAAAAATAACCACCGCAGGAGTCGATGAGATAACAGAGTAATAAATTTACAGTATGTAATGAAATTTAGTAATTCCCAGGGAATGAATTACACGTTCGACAGCTATCAATCTTGTATTGTTAAGAACGGTAGACACTTTGAGGTGGAATATTGTCGAATGCTATAGCTTCGACGATTAAATATTTTGAATTTAATAACTTTCATTCTCGCACAGTAAATGTAAATATCAAATATATTAAAATTTGTCATAACGTTTCAATCAAATTTTAAGCGACCTATGTAGACACAATATCTTTTTCTTATTTAAACCCATACCATAAACTAATAAATAACAGCCTGTATCTCTATTAGTTCAATGTGGAGCCGCTATATTTACGTGTATCAGCTGTGGAATGACAGGTGGGATAAAAAATGGCTGAAAATGGGCTGGGGTCGGATGCTGGGTCTCAAGAATACCTCGCACCTGAGGTTATTAACTTTGATATTGAGGAGGTAATAAACTGGATCTATTCCACGAATACCTGTATTTAATATTTTTATAGAACTTCCGATTTTTAGGTTATGTTTGAATTGTTCGCTTTTCCAATTATACATCGTTTACAGTGTCTATAACATCTAATAGAACATTAAAACGATAAAATTATTAACAATTTCATAATTTTAATATTGGAATCAGTCTGTAAATTACTTTAAGTTTACTGTATGTGTGCTTTTCGTTTTAAACCATGACGAAAATCTTCGACATAATTTTGCGCAATAAATTTAATTGCGCTAACAGCCTAATTGTCAAATCGTCTTATAACGAAGTCCAAAAATTATATTCCACCCTGTACTTTCAGTTGGACAACACCGAATACTCTATACCAGCTGTAGAAGAATTGCCTTCCTTAGAAAGTATTCTAACAGAACCTGACTGTGCGTCACTATCAGGAACAGATGACGACTTCGGCTTAACACCAGTAGAAAAACTAGGTAGCAGCGAAACAACAAGTGTCGGAAGTCATTTATCGTTGAACTCTTTAAACAAGTCATGCAAGGCTGCACAATCGACTTCTCCCGGTGCTATTTTGAGACATGTGATACTAAAAGGAATATCATCTCAAATACAATCAGCTAGCGTAAGGAAATATACTTTTTAGTCAGTAGAAAATAAACGTGAATTATAGTCGGACATTGGTGACTCGAAGCTCAAGGGAAGAACTATATTGTTTGAAACTATGGAAGTTTCGTCTTATCGAAATTCTAGAATAACATATGGCTAACGAAGAAGAATTCGTTTTACGGAGACTTTTTATATGAGCTAGTATTAAAGTTTTCTAGCCAACCATCGCTAGCTCTAGCATTGTTACAGCCTGGTGACTTAACAAAAGCCACAGCTTTCTCAGTGGGTAACATAGGGCTTCTTGTGCTAACATTTTTATTCCTGTGCTGTTTAAATGATTTTAATAAATGCTTCTCAATGGCAGAAAATTCAGAGCTCCTTTTTCTCTTACGATTTAAATTAGGTCACATGTTTTGAGTTCTCGAGGCAGCTATGACAAAATTTTGATTTATAGAGGTAAACTCCAATTTGCGGAAGTCATATAGCAAATAATTCGAGTACAGGGGGTTTATATTTCAAGTTGCAAAGGGTTTAACAACACAGCAGAGGGGAATGCACAAAATTCTAATCCTATAGAGGGTTTCGAGTTGCTGAGCTTCGACCGTATTCAAATTCCACAGCATATTAATTATGTTATACTATGTATAGGAAAAGGTTAACTCCGGCCTAGCAAGTGCAGTTGCTGCTGGTTGGAATATGATAGTAGTTGGTACTAGTCATGGTTTGATATTAGGATTCGATTCATCGCAGACATTGAGGTGGTGCGATCAGGAAGCAAGGCATCAGGGATCTGTGTCTGCGTTATGTTTTAACCACGACGAAAGCAGAATATTGGCTGGTTTTGCCAGGGGACATATATTAATGATAGATAGTTCTAATGGAAAAGTCTTAAGAACGCTCACCGATGTTCATCCTCTTGACACAGCTGTATTACACGTGAAAGTAAGATCGGCTCGTATAATTTTAATATTCAACGTTTAGTTCTATCAATATTTTATTTATAAAATATAACTTGTTTTCTTACAGTTCACCGACTCGCCGAAAGTAGCACTGTGCAGCGACAGCGGTGGATCCGTTTTTGAATTAAATTTTACGAGAGTTATGGGAGTAAGAGGCTGTGATAGTAGATGTTTATTTAGTGGATCTAGAGGTGAAGTGTGCACATTGGAACCTTTGTTACTGAATCATCTGCCATCACATCCCCTGAAAAACTATACTCTAGTGGCAATGGCAACATTATCAAAGGTTCCTCTCCTGTTGTCAATACAACATTTTATAATGCGTTATTCATACGGGAGTCTCACCTAATTCCGTCACAAGGCGATATCTCTGTTACCTTTTATGCTACGCTGACATGCCAAAGGAAACCAATGATCTTGAGTACCAAAAATTCGGAAATTTTACACATTAATGTCCTTAAAATCTCGAGTAAATACATTTCCGCATAGCGTACAAAATAATGGAGATATCGCCTTGTAATAGAGTTCACGAGACACCCTGTATATCATTTCATGTTACTTGATTTCTTTTTAGGTAATAGTAGTGTGTATAAGACCACGTATGCGTATTATGTTGACTCACCCTTTATCCGGTGCTCCCATAGCACCGCCACAGTTATCTTGGCAGCTTGTTGTTATACAAGCAGCCGATGCTTCTCGTGTAATTGATCCGGTGTTGGCTCTTGCGAGAGACGATGTGGTCCATTTTTATCAAGTACTAATTTTATATAACGTTATATCGTTCTATGCATCGAATACTTACATCGTTAATAAATGACTGTTGCTCGAATTTTGTTATTAGGTATGTACCGAAGCTGGTTCAAGAGTAAAATTATACCCCTTAAGAAGAATGACACTGCCATATACAATAAGTAACTTGCGATGGTTAAATCCAAGATCGTTAGCAGTATTGGATACCCAAGAAAGGTTACATTTATTAGATGTAAGGGCGCAGGATAATTTAGAAACTTTAGATATGAGCCGCGTTGGTATATCGTATGCATCTAGCCATTTTAAAGGTCTATCCACTGGTGGAAATGTTTCAAAGGTACTATTTGACCAAACCACTGTATCGGCTAATTACTAAATTAAAATTTTGTACTTATATATTTACTTTTTAAACCAGGCTATGGCATTAGCTGGTGAGAGAGCATGTTATAATACTGTAGTAACATTTGGTACACAACTGTTACTGTTGGGTACTAAAAGCTTACACGTTGTTTGCATCCGGACATGGACAGAACGATTGAAACACTTAACAATGCAGGTTTGCATATCGTTACAGCCCGATCAACTTTTTGCCTATTAATATTAATTCTCTTTTTGTTTTTCCAGAAAAGATTTCCGGAGGCATTAGCATTAGGGCTTTCCTTTTATCAGGACAAAGGAAAGGCGGTAGTTGGTCTCCGTGGTTCGAAACAACGTCGTAAGCAAATTGCGCGCGATAAAGTTTGTCAAGTATTAATACAATACATGGATGAGATGAATCATTGTTCTGCCGATGAGAATGCAGAGTTTGAAATAGTCACGACTTGTGTAGATTATTGTATACAATTAGAAAACACCGAATTATTATTTGGGAAATTATGGGACTTGGTTTCGGAATCCGAGGGACTAAAGGCGAGTTATTTACACGCACTCGAAACTCCCTTACTAAATAGAAGTTTGCAACCGCGATTACCGCCGTTAATTGCTCAACAACTAGTTACCCTTTACGACCAGGAGGAAAAGGTAGATTCGCTTCAAGCAATTATAGTGTTATTAGAAGTTGATTGTTTGGATATTCATCAAGTAAGTAAAAGTACTTATTATTCCTTTAACACGTTCGCTGCCAGTGTGTAACAGAATTTGGATGTCAGATGCTGGCAACTTCGATTAGAGTCATGAAGGACACATTTTTTCGTATTTATGATCATGCGAAGGCTAAATTTTCAAGTAGTTTATGATATTCGTTGAAACAAAATATAGCCAATCACGGCCACCGGTAGCGAACGGGTTAATTAACATTCTTTGCTTAAGGAAAGGAAAATGGTTCGAAATTATATGTGGAAGTATTCACTCTACTTTTCCTTTTTTTTTAATATCATAGGTAACAACACTTTGTCGTCAACGAGGTCTCTGGGAAGCTTTAATACATCTACAGACAACAGCGCTAGGTGATTTCACCGCTCCGATACACCAATTGGTGCCGATTTTGCAAAGCATGTTAACAAATTCGGGAGACTCGTTACGAGATAGTATACACCTTGGCAATGCACTCTTAATTTATGCCAGTTGTTGCCTTGCTGGTCGTGGCTTTCCGAGGGTTCAACTTTCTGAGAGCATGTCTCAGCGGGCAAAAGCAGATGTATTAAGAGCGTTGCTTTCTCAGCATTCAAGTTTGGCCAATGATATGGAAAGGCAATATCCGTACCTAAGGACATTGCTTCAGTTCGATGCAAAAGGATTCCTCGATGTGATAGCGATGGCCTTTCAGGAGCCAGAGTTCACATCTGAAATGGGTCTTAGACAGAGGCAGAGGCTTATAGATATACTACTAAACATAGTTATGCCTAGTACACCGTTAAGCCCAAGGAATCCTGATTATATTACTGATGAACAAAGAAATCTAGTTCTTATATTTATAGCTAACGAAGTTGCAGAAAACACAGTTACTTTAGAACCTAGTACGCTAAATAGAATGATAGAAATATTATGTACCGATTCAAGTATGGGATCATCGCAAGAGCTTAAGACTGATAAAGAAAATGCAATACTGGGATTATTACATTCGAAGAAGTTGCGTAATATATCGGATAATACTCTACTTAATTTAGCCGAGAGGGCCAACTTGTAAGTATGTGCAGAAATCTAAATGTATGTATCATATTGACGATAGAACAAATTAGTATAATAAAATACTTTGTTAATTTTAATGTGTGTACGTCGTTGCTTAATTTTAATCGTATCGCGTATACTTATTAATACAATAAGATGTATTATAATACAACAATCGGAGAAATTGCATAGCATTATTAATATTAATATCACCATACATAGTAACTTGTATCGCAGTATATAATGTTACAGTTTGCAAGTCGCAGAGTTGCTGTACAGCGCCAGAGAAGATTGGATTGCAGTTTGTAAATGTATGATACTGCATCCGTCGAGACATCATGACATTTGGGTCTGGTTGAAACATCTTCCTCCGAATTCCATGCAAGCTGTTGTAATGGACAATGCTGAAGCTTTAGTTCGGATCAATGCGAATCAATTTGCTATGCTGATTGCTACACAGTTACAAAACAAAGTCATAGAGGTATTAGAAAAATTAGAGAGTGCTTTAAATTTGCAATATGCATTGCTGGAAGCACTTTATCACATAGTACAATACAAAGAAGAGGATATCACGTTAGAACTCACTACTGACATGCTAGAAAAATATTTGGAATTGATGTGCGAATTGCACTCGGACCGCGTAAGTTAGAAATTTGAGTGAAGTCCTTTTTAACTGCAATTAATTATTCCATACTTTCGATTATTTTCGATTTTACATACAGGTTGTCGATCATATTAAGGGGCTGCATGGTTGTAGACTGAACGAAGCGTTACGAATAGTTCAAAAGGCAAATCATAAAGATGCAGAAGCAGTAATGTTAGAAAAATTGGGAAATTATCAAGATGCATTTGATATCCTTTTAAAAGAATTTCAAGCCAATCTCGAACTGGTGTGTGTTCCGTATAAGTATAATGTAGCGCTGTTGATTGTCTATTTTAAACAATTTTATTTTCAGTACTGTCAAAACCAGGTGTCGGAAAATGCATCGATACACAGTGCGATGCAACTTGCTGGAATATGTAGACGATCTGCAGGGAATTTAGATTGGATGCCACTCGTAGAAACTATACTTCAAACGCATTCAAATAGTAATGACGAAAAAGGTATACTGCTTGTTTATTTATTTATATTCTATTGTGTAATATAAATAAATAGTTTTTCGAAATAAAGGCTAACTGCTATTAAATTACAGTTGAAAAGTTGAGTGGAAAATTGTTGAGGGTTGCGCTAGATTTTCTTAGCGGTACAACTGCATTATCAACAGTATTGGAGCAAATATTAAAACATCCATTGGCAACAAGTGGAACGATAGGCGATATAAGGCAGTTACTATCAGGAGTACTCACACACTCTCGATACGAGCAAACTTTAGTTGAAACTACCGCACGTTTGGTCAGTTTAGAGCTTCACAAGGCACTGAAAAAATCACTTAGGTATTAAAACAATCGTAATAATTACTGGACACTATTGATTAACTTTAACGCACACGTTACATCTTTAATACTAACAATTTTATGCCTTAGGGACGCGGGAAGAGCGTGTGGCAGCGTGTCAGTTATCTGCCCAATATGTAGACATTTGCTATCGCAATGCACCGACTATATAATAGTTTTCAATTGCGGGCATGCTTTTCACTCACAATGTCTGGGAGAGCCTAGATCGTGTTATAAGTGTTTGAACTTGAAGGGATGGGCACCTGTTGTTACTAATATTACACATACTACCAAATCATTCCATGTAAGTAGTATTTTAACTCTGCTTTCCAACGAAAAGTTATATCTGCATGGAAATTTGTAATTTTTCGGTACTTGTGTGAAACTGTACTGTATGAAAACTGTAATTTGTTTTTCTGCAGGAGCATAAGGAAATTCAACCACCAGAATTTATGCGTAATAAAGACCTGTCTCTAAGACTTGCGCCACCAACTTCTTTACCAGATCTTGAGGGTATTTTTTAATCTAGTCTTTGAATATCAAAATTTAATATCGCACTCATTGGTGTGTAGCGGTCTGTTAGTATTTACAACTGCTGTGTGTAATACATGTACATTACATTGGATCTCTTAATTTCATTCCATGAACATTATATTGTTCTGTTATCGTATTTCACGTAAAAAATTAAATTATATTTGCTTTTTTTTTAACGAGGCTACCCTTTCTTCATATATATATACTCCATCTATATATCGTTATATTTTTCATAAATTATCGAACTCCTTGTATTTAAATTTTCCTTCTACTTGGTAGGACTCAAATATCGTATGTTTGTATATTGTAAATTAATATTAAATTAATATACCTAAATTGTGTATAGTATCGGAAAGGACTTATACTTTTATCGATGTAAATTCTATTTGCCCACTGTGCAACATGTTGCCAAATACAAGTCATTAAGTGAATAAAAATACTAATTAATTAAATAAATTCATAATTATTTGCTGTTAATAATGTACATCATTGTAGATACAGTCGTTATTGCAGACAAACATTTCTTATGTTGGGTAATAAGGACAAATAGTTTTACGTCTAATGTTTTTAATAATAAAAACTGGCTTTCTGGGCATATTTTCCATTAAAACGTAATTAGGATCGATTGATTCGTGACCTAATAATTCGCCAGTCAATAGTTTCGCGACTAAAGAAAATGCATTCAAATCGGATGAAAATGATTTCTTTGCAGGTAATAATTCACCGCTGGTAACATATTTCTCAATCGCAGATTCTAATCTTATTAGATGTGGAGTAATATTCGATACAAACAGATATTGTTGTAACTGCAAATTAAAAATCAAAATTGGTTCATTCATTTTTGTTGCTGCAATTATATTAAATATTTCCATATTTGTATAAAATTCAGCAAGTTCTTTACCTTGCTATCGCATTCTTCCAAGTTGTTCTTCAATTCTTCGCTTTCTGTTATTAATTTGTATCCTTTTAATACGTGCTCTCGATCGTAGGCAGAGTCGTAAATTTGCAACGATACTTTCAATAGAGTAACTTCTTTCTTTATTTTATCCAAAAGCAACGATAACGGCACTCCTTGTAATGTCCGACTAGCCATTCGTATTTTAGAATATTTTTCGCAGATCTATATATATACATATATGTTTAATGAATTATTTGAAAAGTTCTATGACACATTTCTTAAAATATAATCTCACGAGGATTGTGTAAAATTTCACATGTACGAATACGAAGAAGCAAAGAAATATGGTTTAGAATGAATGCTTTTTTGGGGATTAAGATTAAAGGATTAAGTTTTACCTGACGGTTCACACAAGTCCACGAATTCGCAATTTGATCAGCGAACTGTTTTATTTCATTTTCTCCCGGTTGATGCGCTTCAGCTAATTTCCACAAGGAATCAAGTTTATCCGTAAGAGAACGTGATACATTATGGAACCACATGAGCTTGACATCCAATTCATAATTGATCTTTAAGTTATAATGGTTCTCTATTCTTAAAATTGCTACCTAAATGAATTTCGACAGTTCTGTATTGTGTTTGCTCGTCTTTATTTACATTCAAGTATTTTTTCCAAGTAAACGTTAATGCACTTATCCATTTTATTTATATATCCACAAATCATTTCTTTTTTTTTTTTTGCTGTCGTTATAGTTTAACTCTTTCATGCTAAATGATAAAAAAAAAGAATACATGCTCGACATAAATATATCATACGTACATACACATTATGCTCTTTTATACACTTTTGTAATAATGATTGAAACGAAACCAATGCAAATATGTTCCGAGCATGAAAGAGTCAAATTGTTTACTCACATTTCTTTCAAGTGTTTTTATGAGTTCGCTATACAACGGCTTCTCCTTTTTCACGAGAAACTCCATTTGACAATAAAGGAGTAGATGAAGAAATATGTAGAATTGGCTTTTTACAAATTATAAAGATACAAGAGCAAGATAAAAATAGTTTCGGTGCGTTTACAGATATTACATTTATCTTGGCTCCAAAACGCGATAGTCTATTTTTTCTTGGCGATACAAATGAATTGGTTTCTATGGAATTACAGTCTATTTCACTCTGTTTATATCGATAGTTCGGATGCTGTACAGACGACAATTTTCATTTCATTTATGATACGTAGTACAGAAATTAAATCTAGAATTTACCGCTACCTGTCGCTGTACAGAGTGCTATCACACACGTTTACAATTGATCAGAAGTACCGATTTTGCAGAACTTCGAATTCTGGTTTTCTTTTTCAAACGGTACATGAATTTGTACAACGCAAAGACCATTATTGTTATCAATTATATAATTATTATTATATCTCAGCGGACGCAGTAACATTGTGCTTAATATAAGGCTATACCACGGTAATTATATTCTATTGACCGCGATATTAAGCTAATATGATTATTAAAATTGCGACTAATATTTAGGATAAAAATGGAGGTCAGGCGCGTATGCTTCATGCTCATGTACCTTCTGAAATGAAAAACATTGAATATCATAAAATCTATATGAATCGCCAGATCTTAACGTACGTTTGTATTTACTTCTCTTTCGGCTAAGATTTCCCTTATAGATTGATATAACGAGGTATTATACGTAACGAGCCGGCGGCGCAGCCAGCTTCTTATATTCGCCTTAACAAATTACCTATGGCTTTGTAACTTTTAATGCTCTATGAAAAGTCCGTAATATTAAAATTCTACGCTTATCTATGTAATTTACAATTTCTTTTATTTTTAAACTAATGCTTTAATAACTCGATATTGTTAATCAATTATCATTAAACACTCCTCATTCGATTATGCACAACTTCCATAATCACCCTGGAATCGTTCTTATACGTGTATACATACTACATTAAAAAATGGAAATGATGTTGCGTGTATTCACGGGTACGTATATTCATCGAGCTTCAAAAGAAATCATTCACTTACGGTAGTCATTGTAATTGTTATGAATATATTCTCTGCAGTAAGCCACGACGAAGACTTTGTGCCTCGATATTAATGATCAGCTAAATTTGCCTGGCAATTACGATTTTCTTTTTGCTACATTTTAAAGAGGGAGGAGTATCGCTGTTGTTAAAACAAAAGGACGGATTATTCAGTTCTAAAGAATTAAAGACGATTTCCCATACAAAATTTGCAAATATCTCTTTTCACTTAATTTGATCTTTCCAACGTTGTAAAACTAATCTACCTTTTCTTTGTGGTTTTATTTGTTTATATGATTGCATGCATTTTTTCTTGAAAATGCATACATGTACAAATTTCTCCAAATAATTAGCCATATACGGAGAAAAGATACGCGAAAAAAAGAGCATCCTCGCTATTTCAATTTAACAATACATCAACGTAATAGAAGTAATGTAAGATTAATATATAAAATACTTGTTAAAACATTCTTGGATTACCATATAATGCAAATGTTAAATTATTTTACAATTACGTAATTTAAATTAAATAACGAGAACATAATTTTACGTCCGTAACTAAATCATGAAAAAAATTCACCTAAAATGTTACCTAACTCTTAGCAATATATTGTTTAAACGTTATTCGTATAACTTTTAAACGTTGCATTCATACATACATTTTTTCACCTCTACGCGTACAAATCTAAATTAATAACGCATATACCGTATAGTACAATTCTATAACAAGTTTTTGTTCCGTTCATACTGAACACAAAATTGGCAGAGCTACTGATACTCATCCCCCCCGTGTACCGTCGTGTAGTACAATGCCGACAGGCATGTGTAAACTACAAGCGACGATAAGAGTACACGAAGACTCTGTCAGGAACATGCAAGATTTTGACGTTACAGTTTAGTGAATCATTACAATAAATGTCGAACTGTTACTTTCAACATTAATTATCTAAATCAGCACTCCACGCCTGCACTTCGACTTCAACATGAAAAATTATAGTTGAATTTAGCACTTCAAAGCTGACGAAGTCTTCCGACATCGGATTGCTTTCGAAATATTTTCCCAATAGCCCATCTTGTTCCTTTCCTTTCGTTTCTCTTATCCTCGTTGCCAATGCGCGCGAGAATGATTATGATATCTGTATTGCGGGGGCCTATAATTTCTACCATGTCGCTGTCGTGAATGGCTTGAAGTGTTATAATAATGTCTTCGGTGATAACCACTAAACGATCTGTTCCACGTTTTGCCATTTTGATATTCTTGGAAAGGATTATACCCTGAATTACTACTTCTTTCTTCATACGTACGATGATCTTTCACTTTTTTCACTCGACCCCTATCTATTTCTTCATCGTCTGGATCGAAGTGCCGTTTACGCTCCTCTCTTCTATCGTTGTCAACTTCTCTGTCTAAATGTGTTCTGTTGCCGTTCCAATTTGTAACTATAAACAGACAAGAATATATTTGACAATCCTTTTTTCACGATAGAATGAGTTTGTTATAAACAGATAACTTTTATACAATTAATATATTTGATACAGCCTTTAATATTTTCTTATGTAATATTTAACATATAATTTTTCTTACTAAATCACAAAATAAATATTTCATTGATACCGACTCAATAGGAGTATAACGAAACCAGCATTTCCACTTGAACGACGAACGGATTAAATAGTTTATGTTTTATAATATTGTACAATTTCACCATTTCAGGTCTATCAATTTTCTAGTATTATTCAAAATCTTAATTTCTTGTCAAGACGACTTTGGGCGATATCTTTGACTTTATAATATTCGAGGAAACGCGAATTTTCACTTCTTGTTTATTTGTTCTAGTGTTCTGTGTAGAATTTTTAGTCTTAGGGCGCATGGACGTATGCTGGGTTGTTGATGATTTGGGAGGAAAAGAAGCTGGATTCAATGGGTTCTTCAATATTATTCTTTTGCTATACTGACCAGAGGAACTGCCGTAACCACGATGAGACATTTTTAATAAATGAGATACTGTTTCGGAACGATTCGTTCCATTAAAATCTCTTAAAGCTGCAGCACTGGGCGTGGTATTATTTTGACTAACTTTGTTAACGTCTTCCCTATAAAAGTAAACGAATAATTAAGTATCTACATACGCACATACGCAAAGATTCATCCATTAATCAAGTTCATATTAGCTTTCAATCAAAATCCAACTTACTTATCAGTCACGGACCAACCATTAGGTGCTGCATTCGATGTAGGAGAGTATGTTTCTTTCGAAACGTGCCATCCTTTCATACTGCTACTTGTAGCTTTTGTAATTATTTTTTCTTCTTGTACAGTTTTCACTCGAACAGACTGATGCCACTTACTTTTACTATTATTACTACCATTCTCCGTCTTGCAGTTCGCTTCTGATTTGCCATTTTGATATTTTATCGGACTCGTAATGGTACTACAACTAGATCCATTCTGTGCTTTTGTGCACTGCGTTACAACAGTTTGATTTTGAGGCACACCACTGCCATTTGTCTTCGACACAGATTTTTGCACCTCTTTAGAACTAAGAATCACTTTCGGTGAATTAGTTTTCGCTGGTAAATTCTTTTGTGTACCGTTAGTGGTACTGGCAGATGTGTTAGCTTTTACTGGCGTATTGGAATTCGTGTGATTTTTCAAGGCTCCAATGGAATTAACATCCTCCTCCTCACTGGATCCATCATATGGAACTAAGCTACTCCCGTTGCAAATTTTTCCATTTTTAATATGCATAACTAGTCTCGGTTGAGATTTATCTTGCAGCTTTTGCGGCAACTGCGGCCCGATAAAACTTGTGCTCTTCTGAGTTGAATATTGAAGTCCTGTATGCTTATTGGTCGACGTTTGTAAATTTGTTTCCGAGTTTTCTATATTGTCTTTACTGGTTGACGCGCCATTAATAGATCCATTAAGCGACAGGAAACCAGATGTTGATGCTTTAGGTGTTATTGTTTTAGTCATAGGGCTTCCAGGCGAGGATAATATATTGTTTACGGTCATTGCACCATTCAGTTTGATGATGTGTTGATTTTGATCCTGTGATTGCGTCTGTTGTTCCATTTCAAAGATCATTATATACGCGTTTGTGCTGAGTACATTACTCACGCTAAGTGGGCGCACCTATAGAAATAGTATCTTTAGTAATGCAAGCCATAAAAGTAACATATACTTTGTGAATGATGACATATTATTTATACGCACACAAGAATCGTCGAAACAATAATATTGACCAGTTGAGACCTTGGCAACTGCTGTATAATGCCCACAATTTACCGATGGACCCATATGTGTAACAATTGACATAAGCTTATACGTAAGTGGTTGCATAGGTTCTCCTGGTTCCTTCCAAAGATAGGGGCTCATATCTATAGTTTGCTTGAAACCTATATGCTTTGATATTTTTCCGCCTAGGACACTGAATCTTTTCAATTGCACGCAAAGCACTTTAGGCGGACGTTCCAAACTAAATTGTTTTGTAGCAGGAACTCTTCTTCTACAAGCTTCGCACTTGTAATCATTGTTATCAAGCTGCTCGCGACTAAAGTAACTACTTAGTGCTTCGTCGAGAGTGCTTGCTTTTCGTATATCAACGAGCAGATCCTGCAACAAGTTTTAGTAACGTTATTATTATATTACAAACGTAATAAATGTTACGATCACTCGATAGATTCATATTGTTTGTACCTGAAAGTGTTGAAAGGTGGTGGAAACATGCCGACATTGTAGACATTTCACTTCGGTACGAATATAACCACCGAAGATTTGATTAATAGGTGTTGTTTCCTTTGAATAACTATCTAGCTTGCTGGCTTTATGCCTTACTAAATAAGCTTTCTCCATGCCTTCCAGTAAATATCGTAAAAATTCATGAGCATCTTCCTGCTGTCCTGGCACCATGGTTCGGCAAATAACTACCAAGCAAACAAAATCAGTACAACCTGGATGTAGGAAATTTGATAACAATATTGCAACACTTCGTAAACTACTCGGTACTCACGTTTTAATTTATTATATATGTAAAATGGTTTAATAGCGCATCCTGATTTTTGATGACTAAACTGTAGAGTTTTGGCCACTGCGCAAGTAAGGCACTCTCCGCCTCCATCTAAAACTAACCTATTATCAAAATACGATACAAAACTGTGGAGTTATAATTTTGCCATTTTTTTCACACGGTCTCGGAATAACAAGTGTAAGTTACAACTTGAAACAAACGTACCATTTTGTTCACATTTCGATGTATCATGCGAATCTGACAGTAGCCAATTAACAAGTGCCGGCACGTGAAACAGAGCTTGGAGAGTGCTGTTTAAGTAACAAGTATTCCCGACATTGTACATGCCAGCCCCGACGGGTATTGTGCCTTTCCAGCCGAGGGCAACTTTTTTCGGGGAGTATAAAGTAACAGTGGGCTCTGGTAAACTAGGTCCTTTAGTTGTTCTTTCCATTCGTTTTGTAAAATTTCCCCCATCTTTTGCTTTGTCGTCCAGATTTTCAGAATTTGGCAAACTTAATACAATATATTTGGCTTTAAGCTGATCCAAAATTGTTGTCTGATAATCCTCCACCTCTTTGTACTGAATTTCCGATTGAAGGATTCTCGATGCACTAGTAACTAAACTTGTTGACAAATCATCCGACGCTTTAGACTGGCTAGTCTCCAAGGTACGCCGAAGAGTAGCCGCAACGGGGTCGCAAATACTCACGGCAGGCATTTTCAGTTGGTTTTAACTCGTATATAGTGCTGATTTATTTATTCCTCCTGTGGAAAAAGAATGAGAAATGTAGTAAATGGTAAACGCATTGATGGATACAATCGGTATTAATAAACAAAAGTAATGAAAGTCTATCGAGGCTGAAAATTACTTTCATGAAATGCGCAGGATATTTATTAGAAGCAAACGATTGCGAATTGTACGAGTGATAATGTTATATTAATCTGCACAAATTAATGCATCATTTTAAATTGCACCCGGTTTATGCATAATTAAGTGTTGATAATAATATTAATCGATGAAATAAGATATTGCCATCCCTGGCCACCCGGTGTTAAATGATATACCGAAAATAACAATTACGAGAATTGCAAAAAAAGATTTGGTCATTACGAAAAACAAAACAACGCATTATATTTTCTTTTCCTTTTTACAACGCATTGTAAAATAACACAATGGTTACACAAATCGCTCGGTCCATCGTGATAAGATAAGCCGCAGCTTTTACAGCACAAGCATCAAACGATTCTTATTCTCACATGAGATATGTATGCGCCTATTATGACTACACGGATTCCGTAGGTATTGCAGCGAAGGGGTTAATTTTCGCTCCTAATTCACTTATAATCGCACTATAAGTGGTGAATTCAGGCAGAAATAGACGAATTGATTAACACGAAGGAAAAGGGGTAATATTAGATGAACTTTTTCCTGTACTTACACGACATCACTTCGAACCATTAACGGAGTACACTAAAAGCACGCGGCGTGCAATAGATACCGCGCGAACAGATTCATTGTTTACCTTCACCGCTATGATTATACACGTTATAGCTTATAAAAATATTTTCGAACGGCAGTACTATAATACATTTCGCATTATAGACACCGTTTTTCGACTACGGCCACGTAGAATCACAATGGTATCGATTAATTCGAAATTCCACGCGCTTACGTGCCTCGATACGCGGTTACCGGATGAGTTTAACTGGGGGCGCGTGTCTCCGGCCACGAGTCACTTTTTCCCGCGTACTTTCCTTACACTTACCCCACTTGTGTTCAATCACGTAAAATAGCGGCAATAATTTCAATAAATAACACAGTTGAAATTAACACATGCCAGTACTACGCAACATTTTTGGAACTGTTATTTATGGGCATATGAAATTAAAGCCCATCCTATACCGTCATGTCAGCCATTTGCAATTATATCGGTGGCCATTAAACTTTTTCCGTTGGGTTCTACGATCCCGTCGGGCGCCCGGAAAGTAAAATCCTGTTCCCATGTGTGCGCATTGCGTTTCCAAAGTCGATATACATACATACATACGTATTATGTAACAAATTTGTAGTTAGTATTTGTTTATAAACTTTGTTAAATATTTCATTTATTCATAGAATTCAAAGGCCTGCATTGAAGTTTAATTAATGTGATTTTAATTGATCATTCATCAAAATGAAATGTAAGGATACCTTTATTAAACATTAGAATAATAAGATACTGATGCTATGTATAGAAAAATGAACTACATGTTTCTAAATTTTTAGTTTCATTTATTTTCAACGTTAAACTTTCACAGTATTCGTAATTATGTACAATATAAACTATAAGGGGATGAATGATAGGAAAGATTTTATCTAGTAGTATCAGAATATGAATTAATAGTGAAGTTATTGTTACTATTGATATCATATATATACGAGTATAAATGCATATAAACTTTTTTAATACGTATTATTTCAAATTTAAAAATTCACATTAAAATCATGAAAATGTGGCCTACCATGAAAATTAGTGTGTCCTTCACTTATGATAGGTATCTCTATATGTATATACTGTTAACACTATGCAAAAACAAGATTGTAAATGTTAAAAATTTTCTATACATTTTGATGCGCACTTACCACGTATTCGTTAATTAGGTTTAATGAAACATTGATTATAGATTAAATTTTATTCTACTTATTCCATACATAAGTAATAAAGAAATGTCAAATATAATAAATTGTTTTGTTTCCAATAGACAGTGTTTCGTATATTTAAATTAATAACTACCACTTTTTGAAATTTTAAAGTATGTATTTTTTGTAATATCTCCATTTTTTGACAATTAGAACCATAATTTCTGTCGTAATAGTATCTTTATTAATCGCTATCGATAATCTTCTGCTTATAAAATATACGGAATAACACAACTTTTAAGCGACAAGGTAATAATATTCCAGACAAAATATTTTAATGTATAATAGCCATTAGTAGCAGTTTTAATACGTTTACGATGGCGAAAGGGAGCATCGATATTTGATTATTTCACTTTCTTTCTTCACTTGCAAGTCTTCACTAAATAAATATCAAAATATGTCGCCGCAACAATTAATTTCTTTTTGTATTTATTAAAAAGGAATAATGAAAGTTTCATCTCAAACGTACACATGTTACGAAAGAATAAAGACTAAGTCATGTAATTGATCAGAATGAGTTTGTCAAAGCGATAAAACAGTTTAATGTTTATATTTTTAATTATAGTTTAGAAAGTCTACATTATTTTTCAAATACTCTCTGGCAGTGATAAAACAGACTAAACTTTTCATTGGAAAAGTTTGCTTTATCCCACGTTGGTTCTTGAGAGCCGCCTTTACTAATCAATCATAAGTCTTCGACTATACTACTAAAGAGAGAAGAAACTCATTACTCGGTCAAATATACACAGTATTCAAATGTTTTTACCATGCGTTTCAAAGTCTGTGATTATAGAATGATATGTAACAATATTAGATTGTGGAAACAATGTTGAGATATAAAGGTGGGAAGTTACGCCATCGTGAACGTTTTACCATTATTCCGCAAACGTTCTTGTAATATTTCTAATTTTAAGCTTATCGATAGAACTTTCTCGATATACGTGTACTAATCGGCAATACGATAGTGTATTCGAGCCGTTCCGAAATTTGTTTCTTGCATTAAGCCGTTTGTCTTGAATTCCCGTAAGACGTATAGAGCCTCGTTAATTCGTATCTGATAAATCTCAAGTTTGTGACTGGATTCAGCCATAGACTATACGCACGCACAGTTGACGAACTCTGAGTTAGAATTATACCATACAATGTCAATGCAATTTAAATTTAAATACCCACATATTTTATATATGAGGAACTAAATGCATGAGAAATGAATTGCAACGTAATAGCGAGAATACTCAAGAAAATTAAAAGTTACACTTCGATAGCAATTACTTTTATCAGACACGGATTAAGAACCGCTGATCAGTTGCTCTAATCAAAGTTTTTCTTAACAATTCTAACGTGCCATCCCAATTGGTCATTAAACGGCTATCTATACAATAATAATAATAACAATAATAGTAATTTTTACTGCCATCGAATATTTCGATGGCGAACAAAATATGTAGTCATCATTGCGCGTTGATAAACTCAATCTGTCCCTGTTTATTTTTAATCACCACCGCATCCTTCTTTCATGTATCCTAGTATTTACAATAAAAGTACTCGGCATGTACCATGGTGTTCTATGGGGGGTAAGCCGAAGATGTTACGCGCAATATACCCTCAATTCTTTCTTCTAGTATTATTAAGCGACAAAAGAAAAAGCTTTTATATTAAAAAGATACGATTCGTGTGATGATATCAGCATTCGACGGCAGAGACAATCTCATAGAGCACCATTATAAAAACCCTTACATCTAAGTGTGTGCGTTGAATGACTTAACATTAAGCTGGATACCAACATGCAACAAGGAGCTTGCTTTGTCTTTACCGATTATTCCGGCAATGTTAATACAATTATATCGCATAAAATTAATTAAAGAAAAAAATAAGCCATATAATTCTCTTATCATTATAAGTTGCATTCATAATTAGATGGGCCGATGAATAATCGAAAAAATAGGGAAAGATTGTACAAAATAGGAAATTTAATTTCACAGAAAGTTTTTAGGTGAAATAGTTTTGATTTTAATTAAGCGATTGATTTTAATTTTTATCTTTGAAAAGAATTAAAAGAATCTTATGGTATATTGTATATACAATATGCGCTCCTTGTTGCATCTTATCCAGAGATCGCTTCTCATATTAAATACTGTAATGGGAGTAATATCTTGGGGAGAAATAAAATGTCCAAAGGCAACGAAATGTCAGGCAAGAAGCAAACAATAACTTTACAATATGAAAGCATAGAATCATATCTTTAACATTGGCAAATATCCCACCACCGTTCCTTCGCGTTTTACACGCGAACGAAAGAAGCCCGCCAGAAAAAGAAGAAGAAAGACAGGAGAATTCGAATCTCAACCATTGGATTTCCCCCCAAAATATTCCCGTCGCTTCTCCTCCTTAGCCATTAAAAATTACCTCACGTTCGAAAATACATAATTGCTTGCTCGCCTACAAACATATTCATATTTATCCCTTGTCGAAACTATTCGTTTTTGCTAACTTCTCCTAAGGTATATATATATATTTATTATATATATTTATGTAAAGGAAGCGGACATCTTATAAATTAAGGCAAAAGTTTTTCACTGTAGAAGGAAATCTCAGCGAAATGGGATGCTGTTCGACAACAAACGAATGTTCCATAGCGGCGTGTCTAGCGTCGTTTTAATCGCTCTTTCCCTTTTTTTCTCTCTTTTGTTATTTTTCCCTTACTCACCTCGGCTGTATACACTAATGGCAATGAAAAAATAGTTATCTACGTATCGCTTGCTCGATAGATATGTTTCTTTTGAAATTCATCGCTCGTTGCAAATAAGGAGAGAAACGTAGGCGGTTGTTTTGTCGATCCCCGATTGACGGGATGGAACGTACATATGTTGCACAAATTTATGTAACCAAGTCTGCCGGTTTTGCTGCAACGATGTCAGTTTCAATTTTGTCGCTGCGCTGTAAATTTCGAAGGTGCAACAAATGGAACACGAACGACGAGACGGAGGGTCAATAACGGGCGACCCTCTACAAAGTTCATTTCGCCAATCGAGGATCAACAAGGATTTTCGTCTTGGAAACCATACACCCGTTGCTCGTGAACGAAGGAACAAAAATGAAAGGAAAATGTGCAGGCGTGAATTGTTGTTCGAAAATCACTCGAAATGAACGGCTACATCGTCTATCCACGTTCTATGCCTTCTTATTTAACTTACAAGTTACGTAGTGTTAATCGTTTATGCATAGTTTTAATCTTATGTCGTAATCAATTATGATTTCGAATGATCATTGAAAATGTAATCGATCGTAATTATTCTTAGGTGATCATTACGCAGACGGGCATAACTGATTAAGTCGTGTCCACTTATGTATTGTACATATATATATATAGTATATATGTATGCACTTCGTTCTATACTTAATGAAAGGAAGGTGTAGTGATACTTAGACGTTTATATCATATTGTAAGCGCGAATTCGTCGTCTTTTTCTTTTTATGCTTTAGGGGAGAACACCGTGTGAATCGTTTATCGCTAGCCATGAATGAGAAAATTGGTAAAAATTTCGAACGATAGATTTTGCGCGGTGATTGTGTGGCTGGATTCATTTTTTATTGTACACACACCGCCAGACGACGGTAGCTATCGATCTACGTTGGATGCACGAAACGTTAAATAATTACTTTTAAAGATGAACTGGCATGCAATTCCATTTCTTCGTCTTGTACACAGTGTATACGATCCGACTTTTAGTCGAACCGTACTCCAAATTTTAAGGCTTTTGAACCGTTTTTATCGTATCATGATTTTGATATTTCACAATGAAAGTGCAGCTTCGACAGGAGGGCCGAAACAATTGGCTAAAATAATTAGCTTGTCCATTGTCCTTTTACTGTTTACTGTTTCGTCATTAATACGAAACGCGCGCAAAAGTAATTGCACTTTAATGTGCATGATTTCGTTCGTATTGCGACGATGCCCACTGGTTTTATATTTCATTGTTATCGTTCGAACATTCTGTGAAATGTTTAATAAAAACCTTATTGATACTAATATTTTGATACTAGACGATGCCTCGTTAACATCAACAAGTACGCGAGGAATTCTCACGACCAAGACAGAGTAAGAGAGAAGAATTGGTGCTTTTTATCCACAGAGTGAAAACAATATATGAAAACGTATAAAACTTTGAATAATTCGGATTAAATGATTCAACAGTAAAATACAACGGCAAAGGGGGACTTTCTGAATGCAAATTATTTAATGCTATCAGCCATTTAATATAAAACTATTATCTACTATCATCTGGGGTGTAATACGAATAAAGAATGGAATAGAAAATGTCATATTACGATTCTAACAGCTTCTCCGGGATCGATACGATCGTTTTCTCTCGAGCAAACATTCTTAAATTCGACAATGTTTAATATTCCCTTCGAGAATCTCGTTCACTCCACCCCGTTTCGACACACAAACACGAGCAGCCTTAATGCCTATGGACTAAGACTAAACATCGATTTATGTTTCGCAATGTGAAGCACATCATTTCATTAATATTCGTCTTCGGGTATGTTTCAATGATCGTGGCTTTCATTTTTCGCCACGATACCTCCATCCCACCAAGCTTCTTCTGTTCGCCTTTCAAACGGGCAATAAAAATCATGAATTCCCTCGTCCTTACACGCAGTATGAGAATTTAACGCTATCGTGTTCCACGATTTCCTTCGCACTGGTACAGCACGAAGATCAACCACGGTCACGTTTGTCTTTTTACCCTTGTTCCTCGCGCTATGGATACGACATTACGTTCTGGCCGATGATAAAAACTTTCGGTAGTTCCCCATAAATGCTTGTCCTTTCGGGGAATCGTGAAAAGGATCCCACACGGGCGACATTGGAAACTATAGAAAAGTGAACTGCAAAAATGCACTAGTCGCTTTCCCAATGCAGCATCTCAAGTTCGATACGGCCTGAGTACAGTCATTGTTATCGTAAATCTGTACTTATCGTTGAACGCCCGTGTAAAGTTGCTACCTTAGAAGATATATGTAAGTATATCTTTTACGTACGTACGAACATCCGGAATCGTTCTTCTGGCTTTGCCCCTCAAATCGCCACGCCGGATTTCTCGGCCATAAAAATATTTTACGAAATATATCGCTGCTCGTAAAATTCTACTGTTCCACGAGAAGGTTCGCGAAATTATCTCGGGTATGTCTGGATCGGTATCTGTTTCCTTTTAACTGTCCTAAATTCCGCGAGGGTGTATCATTTTTCTCGCTGCTTCGTTCGTCTCAATTCTTCGTGCCCCTCGTGTTTATTTGATGCATCTCACCGAACACAGACAGCACTGATAAGACGTTGCTCGTGACAAGTTTGCAGAAATTCGGTGTCCGAAAGTGAGTGTCATCCTATGTTATTCAGTCGCCTCTTGTGTGTTTTGCTTTTTACACGAGTAATGGGATGCTGAAGGAACGGTGCTGGGTAAAAGTGGATCACGACGGAGAACCGGAAGTGTTCTCTATCGGGTGTATCTATCGTTAGTATCGAAACAATGGTTCAGCGGAACAATTTATAATCCGTTCGATCAAGAAGTGCACTCTATCGAGAAGCTCCTCCCTTTGGACATTCGACTCCCATTAAATTCCGCTTCGTACGAGAAGCTCCTCCGTTTTCTTCCGTTTTTCTGCTCGTTTTTGTTCAAACTCCTTTACGACTACCGCTTAATCCACGAAGATATGTGCAAATACATCATGCGGTGATAGATACTTGTAGTGTGAGGGATACTCACTTAAATGTATTAGTGGCAAGTGAATGGGCACGGGGTCCCGGCTAAAAATATTCTGCGAGTATCTGCAGGGTGTCTGCTGACTGTAACAAGGCCGCTCCAAGCTACGCGATCCGTCTGATCGTTTTTAAATCGAGCTTCGCGTTCGTATTTTTCCCTATCCCTCGTCCCTTTCCTAAGCTCCTCGCCGGTGAAATGAGTAGTCGACATGAAGTAATCGGGCGTCGCAATTAATCTAAATTTTCATACAAAAAACTTCACGGTATACACAGTGTCTTTCTTTTTCTCCATCTCAGCCGCGGCACGTCGATCGATCGATCTATTTTTTGCCCTCGCCTTTGTATCTCAACGATGTTTTAAAGGTTTCACGTACTTGAGAGTCGGACTTGTGTCACGGGCGATTTGAACACAATCGAGTCTCGAACGTAATTGCTTTTTTGGTCTCGCGATTGTAAACGATATTCCGAACCGTCGAAAAATTTCATTGATCGTTTGTCGTGAAGCAGCCCGCTGGTTGTTTCTTGTTTGCTGCTTGCGTTTTAACGACAATTCGATCGGACTTCCGCCGAATTCTCTCTCGATTGTTCCCCACCGTCGATTCTTCGATCGAGGATTTATATTACGCGTTATCAACGGGCCAACCGTGGAACGTTCTATGTAACTTCGCTCGCCGGCACAGTCTTGGGCAAGTCGATATCGCCCCAGCCGAAACGCCGCCCTTTAATCTTGCCCGTCGACAAATAGGGCGAAGACTGACAGTGAGTTGGGCATGTATTACAAATTCGCGTGCACGGCATGGCTTTCGTAGGTGTCGACGACCTGCAAGCCGACGAATGATCACGGGACTGCCCATACTTAACGCGTTGACGTACTTTATACTGAACTCTTTAGTCCGGAACAAACGGAACGTCTGCACGCGTCCAAGGAAGAAACGTTCTGACGAGGATCGAGAGAGACAGGGGGAGAGACTTTCGAACGACGATGAAAGGAAGGCAGCCGATTATTAGGTCCCGTTTTATTTCATTTCTCGCCAATAAGACTCGTTGCAAGCACCCTGATCGATCCAACCGATTCGCCAAACAATTGTCACGCTCGGAAGAAATGGTCGTTCGTCCGGTCGATTATCATCCGCCGCCGTTTAGCGGCGTTCCTCTCGCAGGATAAGACTTCATCATCTTGGCATTGTTATGCTCCTTGATCGCGGCCACGAGCTTCCTTCGATCCACGTTGATCTTTCGTACCGCCTCCGTTCTACACCTTCCCCGGGGGCGATCTGGAGCAGTGTCCACCGAACAACAATGGACGATCAATCGGAAGGAAGCCGGCCGTCGTTGCTTTCACAGAACTGTCGATCGCGAGTGCTTATCGGAACTGAAACTGCGATACGTGATCGTCCTTGTACCAGCGACGTTCCACTCGGTCGTCTTAAGGATACGCTAGCATCGAAGCTAAAGGCAGGCGTGCAACTTTCGCAGAACGAAACAGCTCTTGTCGCGCGTGCACAATAGTCAAAAATTGATTTCCTCTAAGAAAAAATATCAGGCTGACGGTACGCCAGTATGTGTGTGTGTGTGTATGCTTTTTGCTTCCTTTTCGTTCTTTTTAAACTAGACTGTGTTCACGAGAGTCGTAACGATGCGTGTACAGAATGGATGAGCTAGTTCCTGGCGACGTCGATGATGATGGCGTGTTCGAGCACGGCGGCGACGATGGTTGGGCCTTCTTCGAGGCCGACAATACCTAGGTGTTGTGGCCCTGTTTGCGGATTTTGTTCTCCAGGGCGGAGGTAGGTCGGCCTACGAGATCCTCCAGCTCATCGGGCGTAAGAACCGTGAAGTCTCTGTTAGGGAAAACAATTCGTTTCACTTTACCATTCTACTTCTATTATTCGTGCACAGTTTATCTCACAAGTGTACTGGATGCGTGGCTCGATGTACGTATTTTCGTGTTTCGTAACATTTCTTTTGGTCATAAATAGTGGTATTAATACCAGAACTATCAAGGAAGTAACTTGTTTCAGATTTTTTGCTTTAAAATTATTAATATAAATTTATGATGACTTTTAATAAGACGGAATGTTGGATATTTACTAGCGATAGTAAATGTAATGTATCATGCTGTAGCAAAATTGTCTCAACGTTCTTAGAAATGTCTTACTAACACAGATAGTAAGAGAACCAGATTGGTCTGACTTGGAGAGTGAAAAGAGCCTAGGTTGTAAAATGAGACAATGCGCATTCGTAGGTACAAGTGGACCCCAGTTCTTTGGGTGTTTTCGTTCGGTTTGAAAGAGCATTTTATAGAGAGAGGACATTCCTTCGGAGCTATTTTAAATACACGGATTGAGAAAAATATAATAGTTATTTTATTTAACACACCATATCCAATACAGAATGCAAATTGTATATCTCTATTAAATGTTCATTCACCGACTTTCGTGTTCTTAATCCGCCTAACGTATGCTATCTAAATGGTACCAAAATCTATTGGTAGTTCCAGTGTTAAGGGGGATTTCAACCATTTTGGATACTAATTTTTTCGTTGGTTTTGGTAGGATGGAAGAGAATTGTGATTTGATATTCATTAACGACCCATTAATTTGTAAGCTCTATATCTAATTGGCAGCTAGTGAAAGAGTTTTCGTCATTTTCTAATGGGTAAATCGGCTACACGTTGTAACTAATAACACGGTACCGGCCATAAATATAGGGAGGGCCTATGACTATGGATTTGTTTATTATTTTCTTGCGCCCAGCCATTTTGTTATTTATTAAAATGTTCCGTTATTATTTGCGAGTCCACAGATCGTCCGGATGTTTTCGTTAACGTGAAAAATTTACCATGCTTTTAATTAAGTGATTAATTTGGAACTTCGTTCGTTTAGCCTCCTCGCGTTTCAATTAGTGCCGCATTCCATTTTTGATATTCATTTAATGCACGAGTGAAAAACCTGTTCGATACGCTTCGTTACGAGGTATTTATATTTTCCGAAACCGAGAGGTAGAAAGCATGTTGCACGATTTCTTTATTAATATAATTGCAGTTTTCGCGAAATCCGCGTAATTTTTCTGTTGCGAAGAATTCAAAAATAATTTCGGTCGTCTTCATATTTATAGCCAACACCGTGTACGTATAATATCGTACATTTAAAGTAGCATTCCCCAAATTGCATTGTATGTTCCATCTACGCTAGAACGAGGTAACCTTATTATATTCTACGTGCTGATAATACAAAAAAATTCATTTTGCTCATTCGTAAGCTAAATAACGATGGACGACTTAATCGATTTTTACCTAGCAAACGATTACATATTGCGAAACGGCAGCCCGCTTAAAAAAGAAATGATAAGAACGCCATGAATAAAATTAAAATTTCGTTTGCCCTTAAATATTACTTGTTTCGTTGTTCGTATTTCGTGTTTCGCTTATTAAACAAACCAAAGTATGTACTGCACACGCTCTCACCTGTGCTGGGCCAGTAACATGTCTATGCTGGTCACACTTCTTTGATGCGTTCCATCCTTCTGGGCAGCTTTCTGTTTCTTGATGCACAAGGCCCTGAGTGGCGCGACGAACACGCCAACCACCAGCAAACTGCATCCAACGACAATGAGGGCCGTCGAGTTTTGTGCAGCTTCTGCACCAGGTGCAAGTTGCACCAGCCCAACCACCAGTACCACAGCGCCCAGCAACAACGAGCCAACTACTACGTGTAAGGAATTGACCTTCGAAAATATTGAAAAAAGTGCAGATCAATAATGAGGCCCATCATTTATACAACGTACAATTTTGTCAGGTTACTTGGGCGAGTGATATGAATAGTTTAAAAAAGACGCCATTTGAGCGGAAAATATGCTTACGTACAATGAAGGTCGATCATTGTTGGACGAATAGGAAACGCGAGAAAATTTATTAATGATTGACGATTGCAAGGGAATTATTTGGAAATGATGGTTTTGTTTAGTTAACGTTTTATTGTTACAATTTTTAAGGTAGAAAAGAAGGGCGAAGAAAGTAGGTTTCTTTAATTAGTTTAGTGAAGACGCGTATATTTTTTGCGGCAACGATTTAGATTTTATTTATAAATCTATTACGAAGTCGATTATAATTTTATTACTATAAAATGGTACTTTTTGTTGACGAGGAAAATATTATGTTTCATTTGTTGTATATGAATTTTAAGAGCAAAGCTTTTAAGTGCATTTTTTAATTAATATTCGGCTAGTAAATTCTATTACGGGTTCTGGTAGTCGCAGATTAAATTAAAATGAATTTATTTATGATCATTATTATGTCCATTTATTTTGCAATTTAAGCATTACTAAAATGTAATTAATTTTATTTCATTAAGAAATACATTTACTTTTATTTAATATTTTCTTAAACCCTATATTTAATACCGATAACGAGCTGCGAATTCTCTACAAGCAAGGCTCAACTTTGAAGGTTCCCTTTTGTGCAAAACTCTCTTTGACGTATAACAGTACGCGAAAGCGCCAATTGTTTATACTTTGTTGCATAGAAACCGTCTGACTTAATTACAACAATTCTTTAAATAGTTCGCGACCGACGAACAAAGCAGAAGCAAAACTTCAATAAGCCACCTTATTAACTGAATCGTTGAATCAAAAACAAAATAAGCGATTTCCTTTGCAATTAATTTATGCGCCAAATGATATTCATATTTCAAATACATGAAATGATTGCAAAATGCAGTACGAAGCGCACATATACGAATATATCGAGACAAATTATTGTCGTTAATTTTGTAAAAAAATACTTTCTCCCCAGATTCTGAGAAATCACTGAAAACTGATTTACGTTACTTCTGATCTAGTCGATTCGATTAAGCTCTTATTTAATAATAATGTAAAGGCAAGTTTCCCATTGCTTTTTCGAAAAGCGTAATACGTGGGAGAAAGGGCTGAGGGGTCATGAGGAGTCTGCTAAAGGTAGGTGTAATTACGCTATACTCGAGCTATAAACAATAGGATTGTAGACAAGTGTCAGATGAAAGGGCTTTTGAGTGCTTAACTGTATATTAACCTTTAAACCCCGACTTTGTAAAATCAAATAAGAAAAAGTATGCGTTCCTCTACTTCCCACGAAACGTAACGCAATTCGCATTTCCGGTTTTATCCTATCTATAACACGAAAAGTCAGTACAATTAGTGATAACAAATAATCCACAAGGTTGTCTAACTATCTCGTTGGAAATTCGTTGGAAATTTTTTAAGAAAGTTTCGGCCAGCTTGATTGAATTTCTTCTCTGCTTAAGGATTCGCGGATTCTTATGATTACTCTGGAATGTTCAAGGCGAAGGAAGGGAAAGGGATTTCCACAGTCAAAGGCAAGAAAATTCGTGCCTCGTGTTTCCCGTTCGACGTATGTATTTCGCTAACGTCGTGTTTCAAAGGCTGGGCGTTGGAGATTTTAATTAATAACTCAAATTACGCCATTTCCGGCCAGCCAACAGATTTAAATTTAGATCCCGTGTCCGCGCAACGGTTGTACTGTTCACACCGTGGAATCAAATCCATTTCCATAGTGAAATTAATTCTGCGTCGTACGATTTGTTGGGCACAAAGGATTGTAATCGCGTGAAATCATTTTCGCGAGACAATTTTTATAGATACCACCGTTCTTGTGCAACTTTGCTTGAAATGCACGGTTACCGCTTCAGAGTGCGGCATTCTCGACTCAAAACGCCGCCCCCTTACTCTATTATCAATAATTATACACGTCCTGTCCTTCCCTATTTCTCACTCTCACTTTCTCAACCCACAGAAAATACTTATTACTCTGCGCCGTAAAACGTCGTCAACAACGTAGCAACGTCTCGGTACTCTATTATTAACTTCCAAGCCGTACTTACACTATAAAGAAGAAAATCGTCGTTTACGTGTAAAAAAGGAACAACTAAATTTAGTGTCGTTTGCTGGGGAAGGGTGTCCATAAAAAATGCACGCAGAGGATGAGCGGAGAGAGGCTGGAGGCGAAAATAAATTCCAAACAGAAATTCTACGTGCTTTATCGTGAAGTTGCCGGCCGCTTACAGAGAACGCCCACGAGTTTCCAATGACGTCACTCTCCGCACACCGTGGAAATATTCCATTTCCATCGTGGTAATTTACCAAGCGACTACCACAACGAAGCACGGCGCGTCCAGTTTTCAGCTAAGCCGAGTAATTGTGCGAAGACAAACTCGCGCTTAATTCTTAGCTTTCCTCCCTTCAGCCGTAGGTAGATTCATAGACTTGTGGTTACATTGTCGCGGGTTGCCGCGTGTATAAGTTCGACGTTGCACGCCTGAGCGCGAAATTTCGGGGCTTTTTCTGCGTAATTTTTAACTCGACGAACGCCTAATTACGTGCAATCTCTGTGAAAGTTCCTTTGGACATTTGGCGCTTGAAGTATCGTCGACTTTGCAAGTTCTGAAAGAACGCTTTCACTTAAGTTTCTTTTGTCGAATGATTCAGTGGGTTGTTTTGAAGAAGAGACGCAGAGAAGCCTCGCTTCGCAATTAATTATAGACGGTGGTTAATGTTCTGACATTTCTGAAATTGCCCGGGTCACTTGAATTTAGCAAAATTCTATTACTTTACGATCGAGTAGAATGTATGAAAGCGATTTTTTCCAACTACAATTTATATTGCACGAGATTCTTTGATAGAGGGTAGCAAGAGGATTAGATTTTTCTGCAATTTTCAGTAATACAAAGCAATGTTGTTGAGAAACGTGTAATCTTGTGAAAATATTTGTCACTTTTATGTGCTTGTATTTTGGAGACCGCTGAATAGTAAACAAAAATAACAAGATTAGAAGTCGTGAAACTATCTTGACAATATAATTATTTATTGTTTTCTAAGAAAGCGCGATGGTACATTTTCAAGGACGGTCCTTGAAATAGTGTAAAGATTACGAGACCCAGAATTGCAGAATAATAAGAATAAGGAGTTTTTTAAATTAAAATTTCATCTATATGGCCACTTAATGGATTCTGCTTCTACTAACACATTGTTTCAACCTTCACCTTTTGAAGTCTGGCAGAAAATAACGGACCTTGTGACCGCACTATACCACGTTAGATTCCTCTTGTTTTCATTGCACAAGTGATATCGATCGTTCCTTTTATCGGTATTCAGTAGTAGGTGTCGAATGCTCCTCATTCAACAGATGAAGGGAACACCCTTCTCGTGTTGCGTTTCTCAAGGATTTGTCAGTCAAGTAATACCAGTGCAACTGCTTTTTTCAGAAGCATTGTACTATATGTATATATACATAGTTAAAACATTTGTTTCATATTCCATTTTTTAATAATATAGCTTTTTATCATTTATACATTCTACGAAAAAAATTAGCTACGGATTTCAGTATTTAATAGTTACAAACACCTACGTTAAATCGCGTCGAATCGCTATTTTCATAGAAATCTTAAAGAATTTAACAATTGTTTCGTAAATCATTCAAACAACTAATCTTTTTGGCACTGCATCTATTGTAAACATTTCCGAGAGTAAGTACAAGCTCGTTGCGCATAAAAAATTAGTTAATAAACTACAATTTCAGATGTGTACATATATATATGTATACACCATGAGTACACCGATCAAATTGAATAAAAAGACTTTGTGAAATTGTAGTTTATCAACTGAACTATAAAAATCGCGATTTGACGTAGGTGTTTGTAACTATTAAATACTGAAATCCATAGCTCATTTGTATATACATATATGTACTTTCTACACTAACTGTATCCGACAATGAGTCACCAACGTACTATTTCTAAGAAGTATTTGGAAATATTGTGTACACGTGACGACCATGAAACCCGAAATTATTGGAACGAAATCATTCTGCTTATAAACGTTCCAAGAAGTAAAGCCATTCCCCATTCTATTATCGTTGTTTCAATTTATGGTGCAATTGACAATCTTAACCCACTTTCTAAGTAGCAACGAATGACATTACCTTCACTCTATTCGACGCACCCTTTGTACGTTTCCAAGTTCCGTGTTCGTGGACAATTTTCCTCAAGTTTGCACCACACTGAACGTATTTACAAGTTTTTGAAGAATGTAACAGTCGTGTCGTGTCCCCCGTATCTTCCTTTTCCTTTTTACGGTCTTAACTTAATTTTGACAAGCAATAAAAATTAATTAATTCTGTCAGATTCACGGGATTTTCAAACCAGCCGGGTGCTTCACGTTTGAGACTAATTTTCCTTTGAAAACTCGAGTGGAGATTATTTGAAATTCACAAACGGAGGTACCAGACTCAATTTGCGCGAGCTTCACGTGCCGGAGGATTTTCTTTCTTGCACTTGTGCCATCGACGCACTTTAAGTTCACGCATCCCTACGAAAATCACGTTTGCTGCCTCTTTAAACAGAAACTTGTGCAACAAATTCTGTTTATAAAATACAGAGTAGGGGTCTTACGACACAATTATTACAGTAGCGAAGATCGTTTTTTTTTAGTACTGTTTAACAAATATATTGTTTGCACAAATATTGGGGCATCACAAATATCATCAAGTTCTATAAGTTACGCATGAGTTTATCCATAATCGTGATATGCACATGCTAGCATTAATTTAATAGTGATGTGTAATATGTAAATATTCACAGATATACTATTTGTACGATAGTCAACGTTGCACGTGCAATTTTTATTTATTTATTTTACAGTTCTCCGTTAACAGTCTAATGAAAATATTAAGAAAATAATACTGCATGTGTCAAAAAGCAGAATAATTTTTATGAACTGTGTTAGAACTGGCAATTACAAAGGGTGCAAACTCTGTAACTCTTTAAATTTGTCCTACAAAATACCAAATACTCCAGAATTGTGTTGTATTCCTTATTCTATAGCTCCCATATCCGAAGTTGCATCAATCAGTAAATTCCAATACCCATAGTGGGCTGTCACATAAATAAGTTCGATTTTATTCAATTTAAGTTCAATGCAATTGTGTACTTGCAACCGAACATATTTATCTTACAACCCTACATTCATCTGAAGTCAAATTGAATAATTTGTCTGGATGCAATTGGTGAAGAATTATTTAACTGTTTCCTTTTATGTTTCCCACTCTCTATGACATCAATACTGCAACGTTTTTCAAGAATATAAAACGATGAACGAAAGGACACAGAATGTGACGCAAATACCTAACTTCCTACATCGATGACGGGAAACTACGAAACGTTCTGACATGAGTCGAGAGATGAAGCGTTGCGTCAGCAGTAAGTAGTATGAGTATCAGCAGGCGTTTCTCGAACACGTTTGCCATCGAAAGGGCACTCGAGTGGATAGCATTTTTTGTCGACTGTCGTAAAATATGATTCTCGGGAAAAGGGTAAAAAGGATACGTACACGTATAAATCCAATTATTAAATGTCTTTGCAACGTTCTGGATGTTTGTAAACAATTATTTTTCGTCCTCTTTTTACATCAGTACTGGGATTCACTTTTTCTCGTAGCCTTGCATTTAGTAATATACGCTTTATTCAGCGACTAATTAAATTTTCCATCGTCTTCCTGGACGTCTCTTTCTTATCATATGAATATTTTCATCGATAACAACGGTATCGCACAGTTCGTCGTACTTGAAACACATAAAGTTCGGAGACGCGTGTAGTTTATTACAGATCGATCGAAAAGCGATGAATAACCTCGGCATAAACAATTGGAAACTAAAAAAAGGATTTGGGGGAGTTCAGAACACTTTCGAACAGTACGTGAATTGTATTTGACTTGCAAGATGGTTGAAAGTAAATTAATCAAGCAATAATTGTAAACGTGGAAGTAACTGTCTTTGTTAGAATTATTTGGGCCAATGGGGATTTCTGTTTAGTGTTTCTCATTTTTACATTTATTTATCGGCTAAGGATCCTTGCTCGAACGATTTTGCGATTATGGTTTTAAATGATTCGTCATCTCTGCGCACTCAAATGTTTCGATGTTTTTAGCGTTTATCGATTTATTGCTACTTCCCAGAATATTATTAAGTCGCCACTAAAGGACACGAACTGTGATAATCGAGTAAAATATGGTAATGCTCAGTCGCTCCAATTTTTCCAACCTCAGTAGTTATCGTTTGTGATTATTAATATAGCTATTTATATTTCTAACAGAACGGTTTATTAAGAAATTGCTTTTTACCTTGCCACAAAAGTAATATTCAGGCGGTTCCTTGTCAACTAACGCCAAAACTGCTTCACTTTCGGCCAAAGGGCTTCCAGGCTGACTATTGGCTATTCTGGACCCCTTTTCTTGGTAATAGGTTTTGTGGAAGACCTTCACCGAGGGCACTGGTAACGCCGTGATCATCTTAAAAAATACAGACAAAAGTTTTATTATTCTTATAAATCCAAGCGCTTGGGAACTAATCGAAAATCCAATAGAGCACGCATCGATTTTTCCTTGAAACAATGCTCTAAAACTCTAAACTCTAACGGAACAAAGAGGCAATGCGGGTCTGAAGCGGATGAGGAGAGACCACTTAATCAATAATAAACTCCTTGCACAACACACTATGCAATTTTAATTGCTCGCGTTAAATTTTGCACTATAACTGCGAGCTACACGTTGGATAAACGTCAGGACAAGTGGCATTTAAAAGTCACTTGATTCGAAATTTTCTTTTGTCTTCGTGCATCCTGCTACAAAAGTGTGTCTGCGTTGCAGTTCTGTCCACGTAAATCATCTGTGTCTATTAACATTATTATACGTAATGCATTACTATTGTAATTGCATGATTAGTAGTATTCTAGAGTAACTACAATACGTGTATATACATTGGTAGTTAAATAGAATGTATTTAAAATGATGTCAATAAAATGATTTGAAACTATCTCCAATATTGTCTTCAATTTTAAGTTTGGCTCGAATTAATCATATATTTTTATTTGAATTTGAATTGAAGTAATAGCACAAAGTTTCAGCTGTTTGCAGTTAAGTCAGTAGGAAAATTTATTATATTAAATGAAATATTTGTTACGTTAACTATGTAATACAGTCCAAACGAATATAAAAGGGTCTTTATTCATCCAGATAATATATTTTTCTCCAATCTGCAGCTTCAACAACCCTAATTGCATTACCTAATTAAATTTCAAACGTTAGATATCGATACCGCTATCCAAATAATTGCATTTTCTTTCGATATTATTGTGCGAGAATGGAAACGCACACAACATTTTACCACCCTCATGTACAGTCAGCTCCATAAGTATTCGTACCCTTGCTATCTATTAGTGTCTACACAAGGTTTAAATTAAGTGTTTAAAGGCAGATTAAAATACAGATATCTCTGTTATTAATTACTCAATTTTGTTCCTACAACTATACGTATATACATGCCTTCATTTATAGTAAAAAATATATTCGGAGACCTTGCGAATACTTATAAGACTGGCTGTATACGAATGTACATATCTAAAAAACCCTATCTCACTACGCCGTACGGACGTTAAGTGATCCACCAGTCCTTTAAGCTCGCACTTCAACCTGGCGTCCTCGTAGAACTTTCCCCGCCCTCGTTACACGTTGCTCGAGCAACATCCAGCAACCGTCGAGTGGTGCTGGCTCATGGAAACAAGGGAAGTTCCCGAGGCGCCGCGGCACCACGATAAAACGGCAATAACGCGACCCACCCCAACGGCGTGTTCGATCTGAAAGATAGGTTGCACAGACCTGTCCTTGGCTTTAATTTCCCGATCGTCTGCGACGTCCCTTTTTCCAACGCGCCCCTACGACAAAGGAATCGAGGGTGTCGCGTTTCCACGATACCGCGACAGCTATTGTACGTTCGACGTCTGACAATCCGTGCTTCTTTCACTTGATGCCAGTGAAACACGGGATTAGTGGATTGTACGTTTTTCTGCCGGCCCTTACTCCTCGACCCGCGATCGATGGCAAGGTGATGGGCGAGTGAGGAAGGCCGACGTTAAATGGAAACTTGTGTCTTCAGTGGGACTAATGATCGTGTCCTTGGCACAGCTTTAAGCGTCTTCCTATGGAGGCATCGCCTAGTTTCTTTTTATGATGTATCTGTTGCGACTGATGCCGGGAAATTGGATTTCACGGAGTTCTGAAGGCATCGTAGCGTGATGCTGATATCTTGTAATGTTTAATGGTGCGCGAAGCTTGTGCAGGGGCCCGTGTTGATTGAAAGTTTAGTACAGAATGTTGTATGAATAGCATGGTTGTAGAACGGCGTATCTCTCGTAATGCGAGTGGTACGAGTGTCTTAGGATAAGATTAATTATCGCACGTTTCGGCGATGGGTCGTGCGAGTATGTGTAATGCATATTTGCTAATAAAATCGCACAACCTGCTCGTACTAGGGGAATACAAGTTTGAAGATTTGTACTTGAAAAATATCGAACGGGGTCGATATTATGGCAAACAAAGTCATGTGAGAGCAATTGCTGCAGAACAAAATGCTTTAACTTTGGCCTCGTAATATTTATCCAAGTGCACATTGCCGATAAAGAAAACAACAGCGCTGACCTTCCACATCGATTTGTGGCGAGTGACAATCGACCCTACACTACGATTACTCACTGTGTTTAATAACACGATGACAATAACAATAATAGAGAATAATAAAGAGAAGAAAAAGAAGAATTCCGCAGAACTTACATACATACTTCTGAAATCTGGCTTCTTCATTAAACAAACATTCAACCTGTTTAACTCGCATGCGATGGACTTAAATTGCTACCGAGACACACAAAGACACTTCTCTAAATACTGACAAAAGAACAGCCCACCCTTGAATTTCAATCGTTCCGTTAAAATCTAGAAATTCTCCATTTCCCGAACACGACAGCCCACCTATTTTCATCGATCGTCCTGTAAAACGTCCGCTCCGATAAAATCTCTAAACCATCACCATCAAAGTTTAAGAAAGCTCTCATCTTTTTGAATTAAACGAACCGTCCCAATCCTCCCGGTCAATTCCCATCCCTAGACCGTCCAGACAAAATGATCTTCCAGCTCAACTATACGGCACACAACGAGACGAAGCAACGGCAAAGAAGGAACAATAACACCGTTGTAGAAATTAATACACGATGGCCCGCGATGGTTGTAGCAGCAGCAATGATATTGATGGTGGTGCCGGTGGTGGTGGAAATGCTGGTGCCGGTGGCCTAGATACTGCTCTCGGGGCCGACGGCCGTTGCACCTCGGTTATCGAACAGCAGAGCTTTCACAGGGTGCAGCAGCACGGCCAGAGAACTATCGCAGACCCGTTTTTGGCGTTCTCCTTGATTTCCGTTCGGAATCGACCGACTTGCGTTGAAATTAGCACGGGCCAGAGCACGTTTCAACTTCCAAACACCGTTACACTCGTTTCGTCGATGATTTATTTCGTTCAAATCCCTGGACTTTAAACGGGTATCGGTAGCGGGACTTGTCCCTGAGTTATCGTTGCAGGGGTGCATCCGATTGAAATTGCACATAATTTGTTCAAACGCCGGTAGCTTCGGTGCACGGACTATTTTCTGCACACGTTTTCCTACGGAAGAATGAAATTTAAATTCAGTGTTCCGTATTCGATCAACTAATTTTTTTGCTGCTTCAATAGACTTGGTGCTAGCCAGGGACACGGTATATACGTATAATGTATTAAGCACAATTGATTTTGCTTTGCCACCAAGTTGATTAGCAGTATCAACAGATCAATCGCCTTTGAAATCTAGTACATCGAAGGAATCCAGCAAACTGGGACAGTCGAACAATTGTGCCGATCTTTAACTACAAAGAACTTCCATCGTGGTCACTGCGTTTAGGAATTACGCAGGCTGCTATTTTTCATAAATTTTCATTCCACCGTTCGAACACAGCCGCAGTGTCATTGCGGTGTGCGGTGTTCGAATCGAAAAAACCTGTATATTTGTTCAAACTATAAACTGAATACGATTCGAACTTGATTTGCTAAGGATTGTCCGATTTTCCTTTCCGCGTAGCAACAAATTTGCCAACACATTGTTCGCGTATCTGCGCGTTGAGCGGAGCAGCGGCTACGACCAGCCGTATTTCACCGGTAATCTTACAAAAGAATAATTCTGCACGTGTTAATGATAAACACGATCTCGGTTGCCCACGGGTTTCGTTCGCGAAGGACGAGAGATGAACGACACGCTATTCAACGTGTGTGGCCTACGCTGCCGCGAGTTGAACAGTCGGGGTATTCAACTGCACGTGAATTACAAGTGGGGCTTGGATAGACAGAAAGGAATCATCGTACCAAATATTCTACAATTCTGATCTGTTTACTCATACATTCCGGCGAATAGCCACCGCTGTATTCGAGCATCTCCAGCCATTGAATTTTCTTCCTATTGTTCTCGTTTCGTTTGAATTAGAACGCGGGACTTTAGCTGCTGTTATTGGCTAACCTACATAATTAACACTGCTTTCCCCCTCGTCGTTTCTGTTAGTTCGAAGCTCACGAAATATAAGCCGAAACCCGCGATTTCTACATATCGAATGATAGGTCCGGCATGGACATTTATATAATACATATAGGATTTTGTAAATTGAAGTCTGACCTGAATAAGATGGATCTATGGCGACGTTCATACTTGTGGACTCGCGATTAAATAAAAAATTACAGAGTTGTAATTGAACGATATTTAGAGGGTAGCATTTTCAAGGAATCAAATTGCTCGAATAAATAATTATTATGAGGAGCAAAGACTTTCTGCATTTCCATGCAGAGAAAAGATGAGTCTAGACATTTGTCTCAATCCAATGAATAAAGTAAAAACTAAGTTTATTATCTTCTTCGATATTGGCACTATCGTATTTATCATAAACATTTTTCAATGATCTGCAACGTGAACATCTGGTCCCTCAACAATCCTCCACCTAATTCGAAATAAATATTGCAGGGACCAACAACAATTTGTACTACAATAGTGTCAACTCCTTCCCCGTGCACCGAAAAGTCTGAAATGTCCCATTTCGTTAATTACAAGTTGACACATTGAAACCCTTTGAACACTCGAATCACCGATCATCTGCAATTTCTCATCAGCGATATACAATACAGGTATATCGTACAATAGTACAATAGTACATTGGTAAATTCGTTCCAGAATCGAACAAGCAATCGCATCTTTGCAATACCAGCCAATATCGCGATACCATTGTCCCGAGCACGACCGCTGTGAACGACAATTAAAAGGAGGCTACCGTAGAAACCGTAGGAGCGTGCCGATTCTAGGGAACCTAGATTCGCGTCGCGGGGTTGGAACTTTCGTCGGTGCAACTTTCAAGGCTGCCCGTTGAAGAGGGCCTCGTCGATGGCCGCGGCTTCTCACAGACGGCCACGCGGCCGCAAAACGAAATTCCAAGATCGCCCATTGTCAGCTGCGGGCCTCCACCCTCCCGGCCCTTTCGACGCTTCGTTTCCCCATTCGTCGGCCGGCGAAACATACGGGCCGACGTTCTGCTTTCCCAACCGGAATCGCAGAAGTTTCGCAACGCGTCGGTTACGTGCACGAAGAACGAAGGGGTAACCTTTATTGCTCGGAATGGCGTAAAGTGGGACAGTGGCCTGATTCCTGGTGTCATGGCTGCAGCTGTATGTGCACCGACGAGAGTGGAACGACTGTAGACACAGCGAATGTGCAACCAGTACCCTGCCCCACGGTCCGTCTTGGATGTCTGCCAAAAACCCGCGGGCGTTCTGCACCCCCCCTCGGCCTTCTATTCTCGCGGTACACGCGGAAGAAAAAGGAAACACGCCGGATTAATATGTGCAGATTACGGCCGCGCACAGTGGACTCGCCTGTTTTCATCGCATTTCCGACTCGCTCCGCTCTTTCCGGTTGGTTTCACGGCAACGTGCCCGCCAAGGAAACGGGTCTATTTTTTCAGGCTTGATATTTCGACCCCTGTCGGGCGTCGAAGACGCGTATCGTTACACGTGGGTAAGTGGAAATGCTTCGTATGGATCTTTGGAACGATTCGGGTGATTCCATTCGTTGGCACGGTTGTTAGTTTGTTGGTAAATTGACGGGGGTGGCCCGCGTTAAATAGAGGAGAGGTATTACGTTGGGGCAGCTTTTTCATAGTAGAACGTAAGTAATTAGGGTGCGATCGATAATCTATTTCATGCATGGAAGAATTATCGATTCGTGGAATTGGATTAGCGGGACACGCCGGTGAGTTTCGAGCAGAAATTAGTAAACAGATTGTTGACCGCGATAAACAGCCCTCGCGCGTTATGGTATACGTAAATGAAATACGTAAACGACTTTTGTCGCGACGATCAGTCGGGATGTACGTGCAATTTCAGTCGCGATGAATCACAGTGAGAAGCAGAAAATTATTCTCCAGCTGGAGTAAATCGTGTCTTGCCAGTATTTTCCACATTTCTCTCTGAGAATTCAGTAGGTTCGTTGGAGGAGGCTGGACAAACTTTGCCGGTCAAAGCTTTGCCGGCCGTTTAATTAAACGAACCGTGGAAGGCGTAGTCTTAACGATAAAAGAAAATAGCTTGGGAAGTATTTATGCAAATACGTGACTTCGCATGGCGCATGCAAGTCAGTTTTATCGAAGGCGGCACGGCATCAAGGTGGTTCACCCTTTCGCGGAAGGTACCAATCTACAAGGGGTGTTCCGTGCGCTGCGTGAAAATAAGCGTTTCCCGGCGACCAACAACGGCTGCCCCGCAAGGAGTGACCTCAAACTGAATTTCGAGGAATCCACTTACCGACAATCACCGCCACCTTCGATCAATCACACCGGCGCCTTTCAATCTCTTCCTCAATATTTCACGCGCGATCCGCTAACGAAGATTCTAAACTCTAAACCAATATTCCCGGAGAATACATCCACTTTCATCAATTAACTTAATATCCCCTTAAGAATCGCCCGACTGAGCTCGCCAGAATTCCAAGCAATTTCCAACACCTCCCGTTCCCCTGGAAGCGGACAACCCGTTCGAAACTGTCGCTCGAGTTTACCGGCATAAAAATTTCATCGGGTCGTTCTTTCTCATGAAATAATTCACGAAGCCGCTTCCACTTTGATTCGACGCTTCTGCCGCGTCCGGACGCCAGTTCACCTGGAACCTCGAGGCTCGCTCGGTTTCCTACGTCGCGGGCATGTAGTTCCCCCCCCCCTGTTTAGAACTCGCGAGAAACCGAATCGAATATCCGGCTGGAATCTCTCACGGAGACCTAATTATCGACCGCGTGTAAGGCCGGCATCCTCGTGAGCGTCGAGCAGCGCTGATTTACGGACACGTACCCGGCGAGAAGGATTCCTCGTACGTTGACTCAGGATTGTCAGTCGCATTAAATGCAATTGCAACTTTGCCTGGCACCGTTCCAATGGTGTACAACTATATCCCGCCGCGATAGATTCGGCAATCGAGGTCAGTGTACCCGTTGCTTCGACGTTCCTATTTGCAGAGCAATTCCATTGCTCATCCCTTTCGCCGGGCTTTGGCCCCGTGCACGTAGAAACACGGAGAGGGGGAGGAAATTCCGTTGGAAAGCTTCTTATCGTTCCTTGGGATCGATAAAATTATAGCTCACCGAGGTTTTCCTGTTTGCTGCACGCAGTGGATGCGAAAATTGTGGTAGGATTTTTCCATTAACTTCGTCGAGATTAAGCGGAATTGCATTTTTGCGTGTGTAATTGAGGAACAAAGATTGGCCAGCTTGTTTGGGGCACGACGAGAGTGAGGTTGATACGCGGAGAACCTGCACGGGATGCGCAGGGGTGGTCGGGAATGAAAACAATAGCAGAAACGGTTCGTTAAAATCTGGAGAATCAATAAATGGGTCACCGCAGGTCGTGGGGTGCAATATCTCACGCATCCACGACGAGTACTCGGTCGTCAACTGGGTCATTCGACTGTAGCGAAAACGGGCGGCAAATGTGACGGGGATTCGAAAATGCGTCCCTTGAAACGGCAACAATCTCGCTCGAGCATAATTTCCTTGCGTCAACGTCGATCGAGGCAGCCGAAAGCGACGTATCAACTTGAGAAACGTTACGAAGACGTTATTATGAAGTCGTCCACGATAAACAATCCCCAAAGCCAGCGTGCACCACGACTAACCATCCTCCACCCGCTCGAGAGCGTCGCAGAAACGATCAGCCGTCACGTATTTACATCCCCCATCACCAACGCGACAGCTTCACCCGCTCCGAACACGTAGACCAAACCGAAGCAAGTTGCCAATTCGTTCCTCGACCCTCTGTCTCCAATAAATGCATCTATCCCCCTCTCCCAGGAGTGTCACTCGCGCCAATTCCGGGATCGTTCTAAATGAAATGAAATGATCGGGTTCAGGTGGTGCGCTCGTCAAGACTTACTTTGCTGGCTGTGTACGGCGAATCTCCGTGACGAAACGCAGCGTCGATTCGCGAGAAGGCGAACACCGGTTACGGATAGAGACGGAGCTCGTTCTCACGAGCAACGGCACATCGAGCTTGAACAACCAATGGAGAGTTAAAACTTCCAACAACGACCGTGCGTGTATCCCGTTCGGTGAGAGATCGCTTCGACGGGGTGGTGGTCCCGCGAACACTGAGCCTCCGGAGCTTCGTGTTCTGGTCGATAAGCCACCCTCCAGGCCACCCACTCGCGCTAAAGGTACGATCACACCTGCGCTCACGCTGGCTCCCGTGCATTCACACTACGCATCGAGGGCACCTTTAACCTTTCACGTCGCTCGACGCGACGGCACAGTGGAGCGTGCAGCGTGTACAATGTTTGCGTTGGATACGTAGGCACTTAGTGGGTACGTGCGTGCACAGCTCCGAAACGTGATTTCGAATGAGTGAGTCGTCCAGCCACGTTTCCCCGCATGTATTCTTTCTGTTTGCCCTGCAATCTGTCTGCTCTCGTATGTTTGAACTCCAGTCGAGACTGCAGTCACCCGGGCCACCCCGTTTGTTTGCTACCCTCTGTTTGCCCGTTGTTTATTATACGCCAGCCGGTCGAAGCGCGACGATGCACGTTATTACCTGCTGCTGCTACCTTCTGCGGAAGTTGCACGGTGCAACAAGTACGTTCGTTGAGATTTCGTGGGGGCTGGATATGGCAGTGCTTGTTAAGGTGGGCACGGGCATTTTTGTACAACAGTTTGGTATGGAAAAATCGAAGCAGCACCCTTTTTTTTCTACTTTCACCCCTCTTGGCGCGCGAGAAATTTTCGTGCCCTCGTTTCTGCGGGGAACAAGAAATTGCGATTTTAGTAGATAGAAATAGTAATTGGTTTGCGGGTAATGATAGGTACATGTATATTCAATTGTGCGAGGATCTGCCAGTGGGTTAGGATTTCTGTGTTCTGGAATAGTAGATTTTGCGGGACACTATTAAAAGTGTGAATAAATATTCTATACGTATTATTTTCAAGAATATGAATATACCGAATTATAAAGCAACCATGGAATTAATGAATGGTATTCCTATAGTCCAAATGTTTCATACCTAATGTAGTCCGTTTGGTAATCCACTCAAGATTTAAATATTTAAAAGTCTTAAGCATCGCGGAAATTACAAGCATGAGCGTTAAATAATTAGACTAATGAGAACCATAGTTCTCGTTCCTCGCCATGTTATTATACAATTATACAAAGTAGAAGTAATTTAAAGGAAATGTTAATCATTAGACTAATATCATACTAATTTATCTTGTTACAATTACGTTCTTCATTTCAATATCGAATTTACGCAACTGAAAATACTTACGAGCTTCAATTCTATATTATTTACTAACAACTATGATGAACTTCGACACTTGCCTTCGTGATTTGAAGCGGCCATCGACTTTAACAAGTGCTACTATAAGAATATATCAGGAAGTATAATTTATCGATATACCAGGTACAGCAGATTGATACTGAATTAATATATTTCAAGTTGTTAGCTGGATTTGTACGTAAATTAAAGGCAAACGACGTCAAACGTCGCTTTAAATAGTATGCGTTCTAGATGAAAACGAACGCTGCTGCGAATGATAATATGGCTTAACTGTCTTTACTACACTTGACCCGATATATCGCGATTTATGCACTAAACGGATACTTTCCGTGGTTAATACACCTTTAACCTTTGTTCTCAACCACTGACATTACTGTAACGGCAGGCGAACCACTTGATAATGTTTTCAAGTACTTACTTGCTAGTTGCTGTATCTCCTTATTTTACTTTGAATGTTGTCTTTTACCGTATGCAATCCATCGATATTTCCAAACGTTGTCTACGTCTACCAGGACTTAGTCACTCAAATGACTGTTCAATTATTTTTTACCAAATCCTAATTGGATATTAAAGGTTCCATTGGTTACTATATTTTTTTGGTATTAGCGAGACGATTTTCAGCGAGGACGAGACGATTTAATAGTTATGTTCGAACATCGTCACTGAAGCGAGAAGTCCGTTAGGTAACATTTCTAATTATAAGATGATTCATGGACAATTATATAAGTAATAGAAATTAAGTGCAGCGTCGGTGCAACGCTGTAAATATAAACAAACTTAACATGTGCACATATTTGATAAAGAGTATATATTCGATATACAATATTAAATATTATGATAGAATACCAATTACACCTTTGCAGATACTGTACTGTTCACTTACTGCGCGTAATTTTTAAGGATTTCTACTGCAGACGAGAGATAAAGCAAAACTTTGCAATTATGTCCTACAGAAATTTACACACATGAGTATAATATACATATATGTATATTCACTGTTCTGATAAACTTCGGACAATCGACGAATTTAATTTATCAAACAGTACGATCGACATAATAATATTAACTGCTATAATATCAACTGTAATAATATTAATAAAAATGATTTTTTCCCATGGATTTTGACAGCAGCCCAGTGTCTTACTAAATAATTCTCTCCAAGTTATTCGCATACAGCGTACGCTCAACTTCGATGAGCGTAACTAACAAGCACAATAAATAACTGTTAATAAAAGATAAGGAGCAGATTTCAGTGTCTGTCTGGCAAAGATCTAAGCTCCTGAAACTTTAAACAGAATCGCATGCTGTACACATTCTATGCACGTTCAAAATAAGACGCAGATTTTACATTGTCCGTAGCATTCAGGGTGATTATTTTTAGAGCGTCCGGAGTATAGGTGTTACGCTATCGATAAAATATCGATGAGACCTTCTCCGCAAGGTTGGCCGTCTCCTCATCGGGGCTTAACGCGATGTGCTAAACGGCAGTAATTAATTTCGTAATTAACCTTGCAAAATAGCCAATAATAACATTTAATGCAATGAACAATGTTTATCCGCCCGTATTGAATTCGCGGATTGTGCAACAGACGAGCGTAGTATAATACTTTTGTAAAAAGAAATTTGGCAATATACCTGTGCTATTTTTTTCATTTCTACTTTGTACTCGTTTTACTTGGCTTCGTCTGCCGATATCGTATGAAATGTGAACTCAACAGTAATTGCTTGACAAGAGAAACATTGAACTGGAACTTTGAACGTGGCAAAAGTGTAGAGCGTTGTGAGTTTCGTTCTCGACTGTCACCACAGTGATATACTCGACTGCAAGTCAGACAGTGGCGCATTTTTCGTTATTCTTACGGTAGAAACGTGGGAGACAGCTTCTATATATTCACATGCATTTTTGGATAAGATTCAAATAAAATTATAAAAAGCGTAGAAGTTGAAAACAATTATAGTGCAAGACTACAAGAAATTGAAAGTGAAAAAAAGGCATCACTAGGGTTAAAAATAAACGAAAAATACTCCTACTAAAATACAGCAGGAAATTAATTATAATAATTCTGTGATCGTATTGGCTGCAATTGAATGGGAGAGTATATACAAAACCGTAATAATTCATCCAAATAATAACAATTCGGTGGCGAAACAAGTACGTGTATTTACCGCTATTAAGACATTAATCAAATCGTACAGCAATTAAGAATCCTTGCAGCAAGGATCGAAACGTTCCTAAAAGTTCAGTCCGATAAAGTTAATCGTCTATTAATTGTGTTTTATTTTCATTTTATTGCTTTAACTGCCTCTACTGCTTTACTTTTAGTTCACTGTTTTAGTGCTTAAAAAATGCTTAGAATATCGTTTCTGTCTTCATAAATATTGATCCTTTGACCCATGTTTACTGGGCGTGTAGGCATCTTTTCTTCACTTTAGTGAATAATGTAAAATGGGTATATCCCATTTCTTAGTCACACATCAGAAGCTACATGCAGATGGATAAAAATGCTACGAGTAAAAATTAAATGGTATCTTATGTTGCGTAATCGAAAAATAATTGTATGCATTTTTCTACATTGATGTACCTGGGAAACGCAATTACATTTTTAAAAAAAATAGAACTCTATAGGTTTGGCTAGACTAGTCAACACAATTTTTTGAATCCCTACAAGAAAAGTACTAAGATAGTTATGCTCTGAATCTATTAGTTCAAAAGTTTGCTAAATTATTTCCGTGTACCTGCAGACGACATAGGATACTTAAGCTGTACGAATGTTTGAACAGTCCTCCATTGCAGTCTAAACATCTTATTCTTTTCCACACATTACTTAACACTTTTTTTACGTCTTCTTTCTCGAACTTTTTATATTTGCAGTCGAATGCGTAGTTGGATGTTTGAACGCTAACCAACATGCCGAGTTTACATTTTGTCTTTTATGGAACCCCGTAAAAAGAAATGCGAGTGGTGTTAGGCCCGGCGATCGCAGTGCTCATAAAATTGGACTTCGTGTGCTGATACAACTGTCTTAATAAGTTCTGTTCAAATATCCGAAGGTAACTTGAGAATTATGTGCTAGACCACCGCCTTGTTGGAACTAATTTGCTTTATAAACATTGCCATGCGTAATAATCCACAAGAATATTTCGACCGAAATATACTGATGGCAGAAATGTAGTTTGAAGAAAGTAGTTAAATTATGTAAAATTATTTCTCTATTATGCATCATTGAATACCACTTAATTTTCACTTATAACATGTTTGTACACCTCTAACCGTTTGGAAGACACAGCTTGCCCAGATGCGTGGGATACTCTGTATGTATGTATAATACGTACATACAAACAAAAGCTTGTCCGTAGTACCTGTGTGAATGTGGCGGTACGAAGAAATTCCTGGCAACTGACTAATTAGGATTGGATCGATAGCGTGGAGGATCAGTCTGAACACCCACCACATTCAGAGAAACGATCTTTCCTTACGTCAGAAATGAATTCTCACGGAACTGTTTCTATGAAACTGATGACTCAGACACTTGGTCAGACAGTTACGTTATATTTCTTTGAAAGATTTTTGGGTTATTCCGGCGAGGAAATCGTAGTTAGTAGTCTGTGTGTTTACAACAACGTCTGTTCCTTTCCGTAAAATTCATTTCCACCTTACCCCTCTCTCGTACTCCAGCGTAACGAAGAAAATATAGAGGCTCATAGGTGCCTATTGATCTTATTTGCGTTATTCTTTGCGCTATTACAATTAACAACTGCGAATTACTAATTGTCAATAAGTACTAATTATCGTGAATTTTAGCTGTTAACGAATTGAAGTGCACAGAGTACGAATTAACAAATATGGTTTCATTGAACTTTGCTGCAATTCGATTTAAAAGTGGTAGAGGATCGTGTGTCACGGATAACATCGTTCTACGAAATTCAATAACATAAATTCAATTAATATAAGTGTAATATTTTAAGAATGCTAAATGAATAAGTCACGATTCAGTGGAACAAGGGATTATAAGTAATTTGAACAGAAGTCTTTGGTAAATTTCTATCAGTTTAATTATTTTTAAACGCATCACTACCTCAAAATATTCAGTTCTTTATTCATTTCGAACGGACCACGATCATAAAATATTGCTCTCCTTTGTATAAGCTTTCATATTATTCATATTAACTTATATATTGATTATTTATATATATAGCACTTGAAATCCCACAAGGCAAAATCAACACCCCTTCGCATCGTGTCGATAATGCCCTCTAATGACGATCCACATCGTAGCAACTTAAGTGATTGACGGTATACATTATCCCCAACGACTAACAAATTGACAGTATACGCCATAGTGGGAGGATTGTTGCCATTAACCCGCATGATCCGGATATCTATCATATCAGGTCTCGTGACCTCAGAAACGCCACCATCTGGTCCCACGACACAAACGTTGACAATATCGACTTACATGACGTGGGTGTTACTTTGTTCGTGGGCTTGAGTTCCATGACCTGGGCCTAAGTGCTATCGATCCAAATAATTTGTCTGTTGTCAGAGTTCAGATTCATTATAATATTAAGAAACGAAACGACGCAACTGTTTTTCTGAGCAAATATTCTTCATCTGATTTTGCCTGCATTCAGGTCCATTATACTATTAACAAATTATATCAAGAAAGTAATAATTGTATGTATACTTTTTATGAAAAAACATTCTCGGTCACAATCTCGTCTGCCATCGAGTCCATTGTAATATTAAGAAAAGAAGTGAAGAAAGTAAATATTTCCTGCGTGCTTTTTGTAGGTGCAAGTAATCTTGGACAATTTCTTTCCCGATATCTCGATAGATAATTCTAATTGTACGGATGTTCGCGAATTCCCTGATTGGTATCAGATGTTTCTGGATTCTCTTTGTGTCCCATTTACGCAAATGTTGAAAAGAAACGCGTTGGCGGACAGATTATACACGAACACCCAGCGTGAGTAAGAAGCCGTGAGTCAGGATTCTCTAGAACATGTACTATCTTGTTAAATATCTTGTTCCTGTTTATTGCTTCCAGGAGAACGTTCCAAATCTGGTCAGATTGTTTGTTTCCTTTTCTCTCTGTTGAATAACAAAAGGTTTCAATTCTGCACTAGTACGTCTCTTTCACTATTTGCCTTTCTTTCGGGGATTTAACTGTTTTTACGTTGCAATTAAATTGAACCGAAACGACTGCGCGAACTTCAAACAGGTTCACTTCAGGCCTGATATTTTCAGACTTCGATTTTGGATCATTAAAAATATTTGAAACGAACAGCATTCCACTGTAGTAACACGTTTGAAAGTTTTTACAAACTTAAACCTGGTCTTCCTCTGCTATCATCTTTTCACTTTTTATTTATTGTAGTTCAGTTTCAATCTTTTTGCAGACATTGACTGTTTGACCTGTCAATTTATAGTTTTCTGAAGTGTTGTATACAATTTTCCATACAGGAACAAATTGCAGCCGGAGGATATAAAAGAAAGAAGAAAAAAGAATCGTAGGAGAGTATAATTTTGCAGGATATACTTGTTCCACAGGAAGGTTGCGCTGCCATAATTGAAACTCCATCTCTGTTAGTGAAAACGTTTTATTAAACTCTGAAAGTTACAATAGCGGTAGAGTTTTTTTTTCTCGGTTATTTACGATTTTTCTTTACTGTAGAATCACATACAAGGTTACAGTACTTGAGGCTCTCCATGCGTAATAATTGCGACACATTTCCGTGCAAACCTCAAGTTTCGTCGTAATTCCGTGTTCACGTTCCCATTAAGTTAAGAAATAATTCAGTCTTTCCGAAAATCATTGTCACGTACACTAGAGGGATCGCGTTGTCCTCGAGCTAAAGCATTTAACGAAACTATCGAGTGAATGACAATCTTAATGAACGACAAAAAATCGTTTAACCCTTTGATTTACTGCGCGTTTTCGAAATAAACAGCTTCCCTCGTCAATTGCGTCTAAACTAAAGATCGCTCGAAATGATGCGAACAGGATTTACACTTTTTAAACAAAGTAATATTCGATCAATTAATTTTCTTAACTTTCCCCTTGTACATCGTATTCGTTCTAAATTATTATAGCCAATGGAAAAATATTTCTAAATACGAATTGAGACGTCGATTAAGATTAATATTGTAACAGCGTCGAAGATGCCACGAAATTGATTATCTGTGAATTTCCAACGCGAAACTTGCCGTTCCGATTGGAACAATTGTACACCGCGAAACTTCGTAAGTAATTTCCTACGTGTCACGCTTCGTTCACATTATTTCGGGCGAAACGGTGCAATCAGAATGGAACCAAAGGCCGTGCTGGCTTCTGAGAACTGTCACGAAACTTCACGCACGAAGTTACGACGAGCTCGGATGCGACAAGAAAAATGATCATGTCAGGTGCCTGCATGCGAAGTCCGGTTGTGTTGCCAGGCAATTTTCAAACCGGGCGTGCGATAAGAAGGTTCCACGATAAGTGTAACCTGCACGAACGTAATTTTCATGCGATACGTGCTTACGGCTCTGTGTGTATAATGTACAATAAATACTATACCAGAGAAATAGCGTATTTATACATACATATATTATTCTTGTATATTATATTATATTATGTATGTACACTACCGCGCAGAAGTATTTGGATACTTTCGTATTATTGAAAAATTTGTGAGTTCTACTTTAAGTACACGACCCTCTAATATAGATTTGGCTTCCTATTTTGTCTCAGGCCACCATATAGCGTTTATAAATACCGATAAGGAATTACATTTAACATCAATTAGTGTGAATGAGAAAGCAGTAACTGAAATTAGTCGCAAGTTGTTCTTACGGAGGAGCTTGAGTTGATCGACATCGACTGTTCGTAAATTGCTGGACCCTTTGGATACATGGTATAATAATTCCACTTACGATCCAGAAGTCTGTAAAATTTCAACCCTCTGTTAGGGATGCACCTAGTGTTAGAGCAACGCGATTATTTTTCTTAACTCAGAACGAGGTATGGCAGAGAATTCGATCACGATCATGGCACAGAATCGACAGCACAAACATGTTCTACTATTAAAATTTTACGAAAATAAGTGCATTGAACCGTGAAGTAAAAGTATTGTCTACGATCAGGAAAACAGCCGTGGACTTATACGTAATCAAGACAATGAAACTTGTAATCGGACAGCATCGAGTGTCCAAATACTTATGCCTGGTAGTGTAATATATGCGTGAGTGCGTGTGAGAGTGTGTGTATCTCAGGTAAATTTGAAAGGTTCGTTTCTCATCGATTATCTATCCCTTTCTCTCACTCTCTTTCTCTCCCTCACACTCTCTCAGCTGAAAGATTTTTACTCGCAATTGGTCGTGATTCGTTTGATCTTCGATCTTCGCGGGGTCGGGGGCGACCCGTTTCTTTGTTCATTTTTGCCGCTTTTCAATGTCCCCCGATTTTCTTCTTCATTTCTTTTCTATCACTTTATACTCCCGTTTCAACGTGCGAAATTAAACGAAAGTCGCGCGCAGTTGTGGCCTGACCTCCCTGCAAGTTCAACAAACCCGCCCACGTTTTGTGACGTTTATGCGAGAACACGGGGAGCAATCGTACAACAGAGAGCACGAGTCAAGTATAATATATAAAATATAACACACTTTTTAGAAGCTATTAAGATCACATAATTCTCACGAGAAATAGAGTTCTGAACGTTGTGCACGGTGAACGTATGCTATTCCCGGTTTCTTTCAGCCGTCGATTCTTTTTTGGTTTTTGGAGTCGTGCAGGACGCAAGTCGCGGAGTACCTTGGCCGATTTGAATCGGATAGGGGAGGTGCGCTCTGCTTGAATTGTGCGAGATCTATTGCGATAGAATAGTAAACGTCGATGAGAGAAGGATGAAAGGTATGTAAGAACTTGTGAGCTGGACACACTATTCTTATTGCTTTCGCGGTTTTCTTAATTATATTAGTTCGTTAGAAGTCCTTGCATCCAAGGTATTCCGCACGTAGGCTCGATTACAATTCTCGTAACGTGTTTTACGCTAAACTCTTTTCTCTGTTTGTTCGTTTTCATAGTTTAGTACTATCTGAGAGAACGTTGATGTAATTATTCATAGACACTACGAACCCGTAAACGAAACGTTGCTATTCAGCTTCTAATCCGAGCGAGCTGTAGAATTGATACTCCTAGAATGAAATTACAAATGGTTCGGTTGAATCTTAAAATGTCGCGCAATTATAACGAAATTGTAATATACATACAGCTGTGGTAATTTGACTCGCGTCACTTGACATGAATAAGTCTATGGAGAATCAATTAACTGATATCAACGTTGATTAGGGAAATAGGATATCAATCACTTTTATCTCTTAAAATTAATTGTTCATTCAAGGTTCTTAGTGGGATTAATTATCCTCTCGAATGGTTTGATCATTTTGTTTCCTGAATTTACTAAAATTAGTTTCCTTATTCGTTTATTGTACGCCTCGCGTTTGGAAAATTGGCCAAGTGGTCTTGAATGTTCAATTGATTTTGATGTTACTGCAATTTCAAAGGAAAAGGGACATGGAATCGTTCTGACCGTGAAACTTTCGACACGAGGAACAAACGAGCATCTGCAAAGCACCATAGCAAAGCAATGAATCAATCGTAAGCGTAATATCGTTTAGTTACCTTAAAAATCTTTGACGTTTGTGATTATAAAATATTTCGGCGCAGCAGCAGCAATTATCTTTGTAGATTAAAAATATTAACATTGCGCACTGATCGCGTAACAGATTGTACGAAACTTTAAGAATTAGAGCGGGAAAGCAACGAACGGTAAGTAAGCGTAATCCGTACAATATCGATCGTAGATCGATAATCGAGTCAAATACAACGCACGCAGACGCAAGGTATTTTGTTTAATTTGCGTACTTGAAAAACTTACATTGCTATTCAGAAATGGAAAGAAATAATTCACGATTAAATTCTTTTGGTTTACGTAATTATATAAATTATGAAATATAGTTTGCAATTTCGACTAATTTTTAATTAGCTTGTTTCACTTTAAATGATTTTATAATACCTTTATTAAGCATTACCTATCTGTCCGGATAAAAGAAGCAATGCGTTAAAAAAGAATTCAAGCTTAATGCATTCAAATTATTCAAACGAATCATCAATAAATCTTTTGTAAATACAAATTACATTGCCGCCATACTCCGCAGAATAATAAAATTGTTAAAAATAAACGCCACCTGCTCTTCGCTTTCAATTGAACACAATATTCTCGCACCAGAATGCACCGTTGCACCGAAATCGAAATCCCAAAGATCTTATAAAAATATCTGGCTTTCCGACGAGTTTGATGAGTTATTCAATTTCACTCGTTTGATCGAAACAAAAGACTTAAAATATTTCCCCGCGCCACTTGCAGCAAATCAAATATTTCTCAATCGGCAAACTATATAAAGTACCGTGCGTACAGCTGTCGATCGGAAGGTTCGCTGGCAATTAAATACAGGAACGCGTTTGGGGGGTCCCCGTTTTGTCTCATCGCTACATCTTGCCCGTGACATGTTCACGTGAACCACGGTCCCTGCTGGAGCATCGAATCCCGAAAACAGTGCAATACAGTAAAAAATTTCAATGACAGCGCGCGGGGCGCATAGAAAAATCTCCTTTGAACGTTGTCTATCAGCGAGCTTAAATTATTTTACGAAACTATTTACACAGATCGCATTAAACGGAAGGCTGTTGGAGCTTGTTACATCTGCTCACCTGTCGCTGTACTTAAGCTTATCGGCTTACAATTAGATACAGAATCCTTAGTTAGTTCATAGACAACTCGTGCGTGTATCGTCATTATCATTTTAGAGTGTGTATATATATATAGATATACTTTTTTTGTTTTCTTTATGTATATGTATTATATTATGCAATATTCATTATATTATCATATATCACTAGCAGTAGGTGAGTGAGGACTGAAACTGGGAGACTGCATTCTGTGGGATTTCCTCCTTCATTCACCTAATGCCCAACGCTTTGTAAAATAACTTACAACTGTTCTCATATACATATATATATATCGGTGTAACTTTTTGTAATAACTTTAAGTGGACCCCAACGGTAGTCGAACGTGCCCGCCTGTACGACGAGAAGAGTTTTGCTCAACATCGATGAAAATAAAGCGATCGCCGTGTGTTAATTTTTACCGGCAGGGAAGTATTTATAACTTCGGCGTCGTGGATTTTTTGTCGTCTACGATTTTTATATGGATGATGTACGATTGAAGATAGAACATTATAAACATTGTGTTCGACTTGGTTTACGATTCTCGTAGAAATGTTTAAAAGGCGGTTAAGTTTAGAAGTAATTTGCATCGTTTCGAATCAAATAATGTGTCTTTACTGTGTTCTGTCAAAAATTGTATCGTGCACTACGTCACATTAAGTACAATACACTGTGCGTATACATATATATAGATTGAATAAATGTGCACGATGATAATTGGCGATGGCAATAAATATTCTTTCTAATTATGTTACAGTAATAAATCGTATTTAAACACTTTAAAATACTCTACTACCCGTAATCTCACTTAACGTAATGGACGTGTTCGAAACAATAAATGACGAGAGAAATGTTTTAATGTCATGGCAGGTGTCGCGCCAACTTTGATAAATAGATCGACACAGAACTAGATTCCAGTATCTATCCGGGACCCGTACGATTCTAAAAGTTGGAAACGTTTAAAATACTAAAAGATCGTCAAGTTCGTTCCTCCGTTTCTTTCATTCTTCTTCGTCTAGTTTCATTTCACAAGACATTTAGAAAAAAGTTCCCCACGAAAAATCTTCTTGACGCACAGGCATTAGAAGAATTTGTAACTGTTTTTTTTTTCTTTTCAGTATAAATATTGCAGTGTAAATAGATAATTTGAATATCCGTTATTCGAAAGACACATCTAGATCGCATTTTACGTTTCGTCGTAAGATCATTGGAAAATTGCTCTCTACGGTTTCCTTCTCCTTCCGAAAACCTCCGTCGAAAAAATAACAGCGAAGATCGGTGCAGGTGCTGAGTTACATTTATCGACAAGGTGTAAATACTCGTAACGACGTTCCGCAATTGTTCACCATATCCTTCCCTTATCGTTCCTTCTTCGATTTACGTGCAAGACTCTTGGAGAGAGACACGGATGTATCATCAACACATAAGTCTGCGAAAGTCTCAATTTTGTCCTTCGATTTTCCTCCAACGCTTCGCTACATTCCAATTTACAGCATCCTCTCATTGCGTTTCGTGCCTTTCGACCAAGAAAAGTTGTCTCTCGAGACCAAGTTAGTACATTGCACGGTGGAACGAAACTTTCGTTAAATCGTCGTACACAATACACGAGACTGTATATCGCGCGGTTATGTTCTTGTCGTGCATTGAAACGTGAATCCTTCTGATCGTAGAACGCTAAGTATCTAATTGGTCGAGACAGAAATTTATCGATAATGATAACGATATTACATATAAAAATCAATCTAACGACACTACCGTATATCAATGTGCTACGAACATTCTAAGTACCGCTTTACATTTTCTTCTCTTTTATTCGCGAGTCGACCACAGTACGTTTTAAATAGGCCTTGCGCACACACCATTGGTCGAGACAGAAGACTCTCGCGAAAGGCAAAGTTCAGGACAGAGGTGGAAACTTATCGTGAACTTTATACTAGTATATATTCCGGCGATCAACGTCGCGAAAGTGTAACGAGTGATCGAAGGAGCGACGCCAGAGTTTACCTTATTTTTCTTTGCTGGCGAGCATTGGAATTTGTGAACGAGTAAAATTAAGTCGCAGAGAACGTTACATGCTATTATGTTTACCAGGTGGAAAATACATAGTTTTGTATTTTCGCGGTGAAACTTTTCAATCGTTCAAACGTGCACATTTTTATTCCATTGCAACGCTCCATTTTGATTTGTCGAAGATTAATTGTCCATTGGAGTTCCTTCGAACACCCGATATCGAAGTTAATTACACGCGAGAAAGTAGAAAATGTTGCATCACTGACGGGAAAGAGTCAAATAGAATTCCCTTTCGTAGACAGTTTTTGAATTATTCCTACGTTGTTTGCTATAAGTGTGCTATCGTGTTGAATGATTTATCGTCAGGTATAATAGAGTATATTTTATGGTGAATGTTTTTTGTGCCCTGGTTTTTTATGCGTTACAGAATAGTCCATTATTATCCCAAATATTATCGCGTCTAATTATTCCATAGAAATTTTCGCATCAATAAACTGCGATATTTGTTATTTAATAGTAAAAGCTTTTCTGTTATTGATTTTTTGAAAATAGATTTCACGGTTACTCCCCTTTTTCTGTAATGGAAGTTCTGAGTTCTCGTGATTAATTGTTATTGCAAATACAATAACGTATCGCCACAATTAGTAATTACGCGATAACGTAACGGACTATTCCCTGTATTTGATGATTCAAATAATACATTATATTTTTCAAGGAATGTCGATTGAAAAAATGATGAAAAGTTAATAAAAATTTCACGCGACACCGATGATTTCTGCAATTCCAAAGATGTCTACGAAGTTTCTACGTACAGCTACTGTCACTAGGCCAACTATTTTAGACTCCTAAGATTTATAACGATGAACCTTATCCTAGAATTTGCATTCGCATACACACATGCGCGCGTGATGTATGTATCAGTGAAACATAGCGCCGAAAAAGGAATACAATCGATAATGTTCAATGCAATCATATTTCGTGCCATCGTAAATGCAACTGAATCATGCGAAATTCATTACTTCCAAATTGGCACATAAAATCATACTCAAAATTCACCGCTAATTTGACTATTAAACTCAAAGTGTTCATATATTCGTTACACGAATGACCTAGCAAATTCAATGAATTCCATTTCCTTGCATAGATTTCATGACACTTCTCCGTATTTTTACCCGAACCCTCTAAACTTTCTAACGACGTTCAAATATGTTCAAAAATTCTTCTTCCCCGTGAATGTTCAAAAAACTCATAACCCACTACCCTCTGTCTCATTATGCTCGTGGGCAGGACATTTCGGTTTAGTCGCATGAGAAATATACGTACAATGCATCTATTCTATGTATGTAACATGTTTTTTTTTGTACAGAGCTTTCTTTGCTTTCCCAAAAGAAGAGATTACTCTTTCACAGTGGTAACGAACTGTTTTCGCTTGCGTGCAGGGTGTTCGACTCGGAAATAATCGTTTCCGTTTCTTTTGGGTCTCCATTTATTTTAGTCTCAGTGGAAGTCTTAGGAAGCTTAGTAAACTCGAGTAATTCTTCCAACCTGTTTTTAATATAGTTTTCCATATATTACCCAATGTTCGCATCAATTTCTCAATCCTTCACCTTCGTTTCAACCCTCAACGGACGCCGAGGCAACAAAATATCGAGGAAGATTTTTCGAACCCTCTGCACGCGAGGATCAAGGAGGACGCTTGTGTTTAGATATATTCAAAGTTTTCCAGGTCAATCGATTCATATATCCTGGCCGAGAGAAAGCAGCAAGATAGTCCAGGAAGAAAAGGGAACACCCATAGAAGTAATATTCCGTTGTATTTTCTTTTCATCCCCATCCCCTTGAATTACTCAACCCTCTCCAATTTGCAACCGTAAACAACACAAGTATCCTATAATATTCCAGAAATGTCGATTCTGCAGAGCGATAGGATATCTGTGGCTCAAAAGATATCGCGGATTGTATAAAGCTCGAACACCCAGCAGGCAAGATAGAAAAGTGCACTTTCCTCAACCGGCGACTCAAGCTGAGTACACGTTACGCATTACACGTCGACAATATATATGTATATATATATGTATAGTATGTATTCTATATGTATATATATATGTATGCATATATATACATATATATAGAAAGTTACAAAAGATAAAAGAATCGAGTATAATGTACACGTACAGACTGTCCTAGGAGACGAATGTCCCCAACGGTTAATCCCCGTTTTACTTTCCAGAAGCATTATCTATACTTAGCCGTTTCTCCTCTCCTTCTTCTACTACCCTCCTTTCGCTTCCTTTTCTCTTCTTTTCCCCCGTTAATTTAGCCTGCAACGCCTAAGGAGCTTCTCTCGTTTCGACGGATGTACTTTCATCGTCCATTAAGTGGATCCGGTTAATTGGCCGGCCCTCTGACGTCGATCATTAGGCTTCGTCGGAGTGGGAGCCCTGGGAGCTACGCTTCTTCTTGTGGTTTCCGTGATGATGGTGATGATGGTGGTGTTGATGTTGGTGCTCGGTGTGCATCAGCGCGTCGGTCTCCGGCTGATTTTGATGGCCGACCAAAAGGTCCAACGTGCCCCGCGGAAGTCCAGCTTGGTCGTTGGCCGGCGGCGGAATTGGCGTTGCCACAGGTGACTCGCTTGGCAATGGGACGCAGTGCAACACGTAACATCTCACCGCCGCCAGAACGATACCTGGAAATTGTTGCATATGCGTCAAAATAGCACTTGAAATGCATTTGATGCCCGAAAGTTCGCGGGGATTTTATTACGGCTCGCGCAATCGTACTGGGCTGGGGGCATTATTTTTCTTTTCACACTCTGCAGGTAGTTACTGTAGTGGATATGTAGTGTTTAATGGTTGGGCTGTTCTATTGTACGTAGAGCTGTAATTGCGCTTCGCGAAATTGTATTTGGTAATTTGGAGAAGCAACCGTAAGTTTGTAATGTGATTTTGAGTTGCATCCGGGAAAGCGTACACGTACAGTCCCCTCGGAAAGTATGTTAATGATTCGTATCCTTGTGCAAATGAAAAAGATATATGTACATTTGTTTATGTATTTATACTATGTAGGATACATTGGAACATATAAACATAGATTATGATTAATATTATACATTTAAATGTATAATAATGTTGATTAAAGCGTTAACTTACTTTCCGAGTCGACTGTATGGAACTGAATGTCTGATTAAACATTGGGCTTGACTACTGGGCGCGTTGTACATACATTATAACGTAATAAAATTTGGGTCGTTTGAAACGCTGGTTGATTAATGAATGAACATTTTAAATGAGATTTATACAGTTTGATACAACTTGTACCTTTCCATAACACAATTGTGCAGTGTTATATTCTTGCATATCTTGCATCGTTATATTCTTGTTATTCTAATTGCCAATTGCAAAATCAATAACAGTATAAATAACAGAGAGCATTTTTAACCGAAATTTTGTTACTTGTCACTTTAAATGAATAAAGTTCAATGTACTCGAAGTTCATACGTCAAAATATACCTTGCCTGACCCACAGATAATGCGACGCAATACATATTTATAAAGCATATCTGCAACGCTTATGTTGAATTCAACGTTGTTGAATTTGCGGGCAATGTCATGAATTGATTGTACGAATGCATATGAATTCCATGGGCGAACTTCGAGGAGCATGCAAGTGTTGCAAAGCTTCTTGCTATTGCATTCGGATGATCTACATTTAAACTAGGCTGGGTCGAATCTTTTATACACGTGGCACAAAAACGATGCTAGACCCACTGAAATTATACGCGGAAAAAATCTCTCGGCGTGTTTTCTTGCACGATTGCATTAGACGTTTCAATTCCCCTTTCTAATTATTTCGTAATAAATTAGCATATAGGTGTTGTTACTTAGGACGTTTTACTTAGGACAACTAAATACGCAAAGAAGCACAAGTTAATTCGCAGCCCCGTGGCTCCAGAAGTATTTACCCTTTCAAATGTAACACTTCTAATAACTGTCCACGGAAGGTCGACACAGATCCAAATTTTCCAGCGATTCAAGCCAAAAGAGAAACCGACACTCTATTCTCCGTGTTCGCGTCAATATATTCTTCCTATCGGTATGAAGGTCTAAATAATACAGAATCACTCCACGGTCACCTATTATTTTCTCCATGCATTTTGCTTGTATCAAATGCGAAATAAAACGCAAGGCACTCCCTTGACCCACTATTCCGCGGGCATTTGTCAAGCGAACGGGCGGATGCGTTCTGGCAGAATTTCAGGATTTCCTTGCCACAGTTTCATGGACTGTGGCAAAAAGTGGCTCACCTAGGAGAAGCAGAATAGTACCCGCTACGAGCAGAGCGAGTCTATGGTCGGTGGTCGTCGCACCTGGGGCAAGTTGGACTAAGCCAACGACCAGCACCACTGCGCCCAACAATAGGCACACCACCACCGCGTGTAGCCCAGATATCTGTGAACGACAATGCTCCTGTTAAATCATTTCACACGCCTGACGGCCATGCGAACCATCCTAAGGTGGTTTGACGTTAACGATGTAAGTTATTCAGATTCCTGCAAACGTTTCGATTAGTGCCATTACGTGTAAAACATTGGACGATGCATTTGCGATCTGTTTCATTGCACTCTTTGTTTTATCGTGGCGCTTTAATTATGAATTATCTCGCGTGAAAGGAGTGATGATCGTTTTTGCGTCATTTTATTAATTTATGTATTTATAGGATTTTTGTGTATGGTACTTTTCTACGGAGTCTAGCTTTTTTTAATTTCTGCCTTAAAGCTGTGGCATGGTTTGCACGTTTTCATCGATAAAGAACAGGAAATTAACCGGGAGCCCTACAATTTATATCTTCATTTCTCTGTAGATTACATATTTTCTTAAGACGCAAGCGAAATCTCTTCTGGAGCGAGTAACCATTAATCTCAAACGATAAAGAAAGGATCATTTATTATCCTTCCCATTTGTTCTTTATATTAAATTTGATAAAAGCCCTCCGGTAAATATTTCAAAACAGTTCACTCAAATCGCAAAGATATATTTCAATAATAAAATTCGCAATTCCACGACGCTTCGTATATTCGTCCGGCGATGTATAAGCCAACTGCTAATCCTTATTGATACAAGGTGCGCAAACGGTGTCAACCACACGTGGCAAAGTGCTCCAAGTGTTCCAAGAACACAGAAGTTAAAAGTTCGCAGCGTAATTACATGTGTAACACCGTATGGGTACCATACGTTCACTCGAGATCGATAAATAGTCGCGTTAGGGCGGCGATATACCTTATTGCGACCTATGTATGTACGTTTGTGTGAGTAAGAAATTACCTTGCCACAAAGATACAACTCGGGTAAGGGTTCCAGCTGACTGTTGTGGCCATGGGGGCTGGGTGTAGGCGGCGAGCCTTGAAGCGGTGGCAACCATTGGCCTCCTAGGTAAAGCTGACTAGGACGTTTTAACCTTTTTTCCTGTCGTTTACGTTCGTGGCGGACTGCCACCGCTGGCATCGCACCGATCATCCTGCAAAACACCCAGAGAAGCGTTAGCGAAAAAACGAAATGTCGTTTTCAATTTTGGTCGTTTAGCGCTGAAAGCTCTGAAGGTATTACAGCCTCTGGCCATCGGATTGCGAACACTCGAAATTTGCAACATTTCGTTACGCTTGCGGTAGAATTGAAAGGACCGAGCGAACTTTGATGAGAACGTTTATTCATTTTTATGCAACTGCTTTATTGCGTCCTTTATGCCTTCATTGTGTCAGGGAATGCCTATAATTTCGGTTTTTAATTCGAGTAATGGCGATAACCGGTGACGAGCAGGGAAGAAATTTGAGTAGAATTCAAATATTTTCAGTGGCGTTCAAGTTGGGTCAATTGCCTGGCTGCGATAGTGGACTCGCACAGGAGTAATAAATCATTACTAATTACCACGCATACATGAACGGCTGAGGATAATTTGTCATTTATGTCATAGGGTTACAGTGAAATTTTTGTGTGCGGTCTCAATCCAATGGCCAGGGGCTGTATATTTGAACAAAGTTTCTGTTCAAATTGATCGATTTTACTGTTTTTTAAGTTATTTATTGATTACTTATCTTGGGGCGCCTTTGAAGTGCCCATCAACTTTCGTTTCACCATACCTTTTTAATTCTGACTTGGAGCACGGAAATTGGACTCGGCAGAATAACGTTCGTGCATATGATTTTCCAAAATATATTTTTAATATGAGTTTAATGTATATTTATACATTATTGAAATGATATAGAAGTAAGTATTTATTTTGAAAGATGAGGACAAGTGTCATTTTTACTATTGAACACATTAATTTTTATAACACTTTTTGCAACATCTACTTTGGAGTAAGTAGAATTTTCTTCGTTAGATTCTACAACATTTGTCCAAAGCACGTGCTGTTTTATTTAAGTCACTGCTGTCTATATTTCCTTTAATTTGATTCCAAACTTTTTTGTAAGATCTTATAGCACGGAGAAGTATAAAACAATTCCTTCATTTTTTATATGACTAATCAACCTCTAGTCATTTTATAATAAATATAAAACGTTAATGTTACAATTAAACAGTTTCTGTTTAAGTCACATAGTTACCATACATACATAGAGTAAATCTGTTTTACTCGAATATTCCCTAAAAAATGCTATGGCTCATCCATCCCCCCTTTCAAGTGTGAAAGCATCTGATGCGTGTCGATGAATCTGTTTGCCCCAATTTCCGAAGTTTACACAAGATTTTACTGTTTACCTTCCATATACGGCACGTAAAAATGATATATCGTATTTCCAGTGAATAAGTGGTGATAAGAGCAAGGATTAGCTTACATCCACAGTCGGTATGCCTGATAATCTGATAGCTTTATCTTTTACAACCAACACAATATCAACGATAAATCACTTTCTCGTTTCTAAAAATTGTTCATACGTTGCACTTTAATTTGCAGCCTGGGCACCTTTATAAATCCAGAAAACAATTAAGCCGCATTCGAAAATTTATGTTGCTCTTTAAATCAATTAAGATTTCCACGATCGATGCTTTGTAATACTAAATCTTAATGTTGCACCAGCTTCTTAGAGTGTTGAAAAAATGATGTTTCAATCATGACTTTATGTACTAGTAAATAAATTGATGATAATTGTCCCTTTAAATGTGTCAGGTTTGGTATGATTAATTTCTTACGTTTATTAACGATGTCCCTCATTTGTTTAGTAATATGTTTATTCAATCCTAATTTTCAGTCTCAATAATGAAATCCCTTTTCCCCGTGACATGGATGCTATGAACAATTCGTTTATTATACAAACAGCTCGAGGATTCCAATACAAACGTCGACCGCAGTAGAATATACCCTGATTGGCCAGACACGCCGACTCTAATAAGGAGATACAAGTACCTGTCAATATTCTATTCATCGAATGGATACCACTCTTTATAACAAACAACCGTATCCTTTATCAGAACAAACATCATATAAAAAAATGTATCAACAAGCTATCAGAACTGTGACTTTCATTACCTTGTTCCGCATATACCATAGAGGTCGTATTTCCAAGAAAATCGCTCGCATATACCTATTCACATTTCAAACGACAAACCTCCTCCTTTACAGCGAGTGTTTCTGTTTTCATTCGCAATCAATTACAAATGGTCAATAACATTATAGGAAAAATCATTATTTCCGAAGGATCCCCTTGCAAACTTTTTACATCATTCCAAACGGATTCTCCCCAAGGGCCGACGTTTGATATTTTTTAGAAATTCTTGTTCAGAGGAACAGTACCTCAGGCACGTATACGTACGAACCGTTCCATACGCGCACGATAGGAGGCACAAGAGGGAAATTTCGATTCTGACGAAATGGACGTGCAGCAATACGGAATGGTGGGTGCACTTTCGGCGAGTTCGTGGAACCAGGAGACGCTATGAACTTTGGTGACCCCTGGTGACCCCGTCGGTCGATACGTCACTACATCCACCCCATTTCACCCTGCTGGCTCACCAGCCAGCTCGAACGTAGCCGGGTTTCATGGGGTTGCGCGAACGAACGCCGGGAACGGGGCTGCGATGAGTTTAATCGGCTTCGTGTACAAGTCCCGTAGTTATTTATTAACAAAGCGGAGCCAGATATTTTTATGGGAAGGACCTCGTGACGTACACTCTTTTAGTTGGATTCCTTTTGAGCATTCGAAATTATATTACGCTGATCAATGCCATGGGAGCCTGGGAGAAACTTTAGTTCATTTCGAAGTATTGACAAATAAGGAACACCGAATAGAGTGGCCAGAATGATATTATAGTGATAGTAAATATTATAGTACTGTCTGTGCGTGAAGTTCTCCATGCTGGAGCAGTTTTGTTCCTGTTTAACAATGGCGTGCGCTCGATATCGATGATTGCTTAAAAATGTGGCTGATTTATAAAGCTTAGAACAGGGACAAAGGAGATCTTTGCATGATGGGTCATTTATTGGTGAATTTGTATGAAATGAAGGATACTGGGAAGAGTCTAATGCACGGAGATCACGAAGGCTTGTCTGTCGTTTTATTTTTATGGGAGAAATAGATTATATGGAACTTGTCAACAAATCATTCTAAATGTCCCTGCGCTCTCAATAAGTATCATAATTCCGTTTTTCGTTTACCCGCTGCCATGTATTCGGATAAACAGCAGCAAAGGATGTGAAATGGAAAAGAGCCACGTAATAAACAACGGAATTCACTCGTTCCTACTGAATCTCGATTTTGCATTTAAACAGAATCATTAAATCAGATCCGCGTACACCGTAGCCCTTTGTGATTACCTTTCGAGATTTATGCACTGCGCTTTTGTCTCTTTCTTTTTGTCTTCGCTTCTCTTTGCGCGACGTGAAACTCGCATCCGCCTATGAAGAAGATTAATGTGATAAAGTAAAGTATTACAGGCACGCTTTTCGATAAATTTCGTTCCAGATTCGTAGAAAAAGCGTTCATTGTTCATTGTTCATGTTCATTGTTAGTACATGTTAGTACATGTTAGTACAATGTTAGTACAATCGACTTGTTAGTACAATGTTCCTTGCGTACCATTGTGGAAATATTTTTTATTCGTTGTTCTCTTCTATCTAACAACGTTCGTACCAGATTTTTAATTTTCCACGAACAAACAAGGGTTTTGGTTGTTTCGTTATGAAATATAAAGAATGTTTCCTTTGGAGCTTGACAAGGTAGGTTCGTGCGTAAGGTTCGAGGAAAAAAATAAATACACTCGACGTAACTGCAATAAGAAAAGAAGAAATATTGTATAGAAACCAGCTGGAGGGTGAAATAACAGCAATCTGAATATAAATGTAAAATGAAATGTAAGAAATGTTATTAGGTCGATTCGACGTAGATCGATAATAATACGTTTCCCTCCGAAATATTCTGTGCATTTTGGAAATTGCTACATTCTGTTGATTGTACTGGCAATATTTATGAGGCAAGCATCTTCTTTCACTTAAGCACAATTTTTATCGATATGCTCATGGATATAAAATGAGTAACAAAGCGTGAAAGGTATTTCGAAATTTATAGCCCAGTCGGTGAAATATACATGTACCATACTGTCCCTATTTTTAAAACGTGTTCCATAATTGAGCTCAATTCTTCCCATAGATTTTAAAAATGATTTGCTGCGCAAGCATCATATAATTCAATATATTTAAATATTGATAACATCCATACCTATTACATTTAATGGCAACCAAGTACCGTGCTGTTCGATTAAAAAGCCCAAGATTATTTTACCCCAGTTATTTTTATATTACACATTCTTCGGAGCCTAGATCACACAAACGAAAAAGTCCGCGAAGTTTCATATATGATACGTTTGAACGTGAAGCAAACTCGAGATAATATTGGAACGAAAATATTATTTCTCCCCTTTTTTTTCTCCAAGAACCGGATACGGTTTACTTCGTTTACTACGTTCACCCCATCTCAAGGAGTAATAAAGCACGAGTCGGTGAACGAAGCAACTTTTTATCCAGGTCGTTGAATTTGTCTCATTGCGCAGTACTCTCGACGGGCGGAAAATCCATATCGCGCGCAAACGTTGTGCAAAACGCCTTTATAAATATATTTCGCAAAAATATCCAGGATTCTGTCTGCGCGGTGAATTCAGTTGCTTGCCAACGAAACGATCCGCTGCGAATCGACACCCATTATTCACAGACTGCTCGAATATTTATTTCCGTGTTTAAGAGGAACCAGGGATCGTGTGGAACAAATCAGGAGAGAAATAAGATTGCGATGCATTGAATATGATTGTGTTACATTTCAAATTATTAGATTAATTATATAGGAAAATGTGGAAAATCCTAGTTGTAATGGACGAAGGCGTTAATGAATTAGTTTTGCTTTATGATCAGGAATAATTGGTACTTCTATAAGATTTATTATTCCTTAACATTCGTTTCGTTCGTTGATCGGAGATTGCTAGAGAATGATGGATGAATGTTAGCGTGGAATTTGATTAATCCTTTCATTAAAATGATCTTTTAATGAAAGATTCATGCCAAATTGTGTAGTGGAGTGTACTGAGTGTAAATTATGGAATCGTTTGATAGTTCGTAGAAAATGTGTCATTATGTGTCCCTTGCAAAGCGTCCCAGCTAGGACGAATCATTTATAACATTGATTTTCAAAAGATAAAAAGTGTATAGTACGCGTGGTTGGTATTCTATTAAAATCGTCCACCGTAAAAAATAATAAAATGGCTTTTTTGGATATATTAATACGGTTTAACACGCTTTAACACGATTCAGACGAAATTAGAAATTTGTTCGGAAATATATTTTTTTCCTATTGCCTCCCATCAGTATTATTATGCTTAAGTTTTATATAATCGTCACAATATTTCATTTGGAATTAGTTGTAACCATTTCAAATATTACGTTAGTAAAAATATTTTAGAGCAACCCAATTCTGAATAATAGCACAACTCTACCGCTATTCGATATTAGCTGCAACCGAGGTGCAATTTAATACCGCCATTGTAGCATGTGTTGCAGTAACAGTAATTGATAACATCAAATCGAGTTTAACAGTCTGCATTGAATTGGTAGCTGGACCTAGCCGCAAATGTGATGGAAGCAATTTTATAGATCGCGAATTTTCCACCAAAGAGGATTTGTTTAGAAAAACGAATTTATTTGAGGGACAAAAATGTGCCCAAGTTGGCACTCTGTGCCACGATAGCAATTTAAACAAAGGATAAATTTGATCTCTGACCGTAATGGCCTACAAAGGTATCGCAGTAAATGTGCATTGGAAGATTAATTAATATAATTTTATTTTGTTTTGTATTTATCGATTAATTATAATTTCACGAACATTCTATGGTGGAAATAACTAAACTGGTCGAGGGAGAGTTGGAAAATATCGAAGTGAAAATGTCACATAATTGCCAACCTGTCATTAAGTTTCAAAATGATTGAATATTTAAAATTTTATCCGGCCAGTGTAATATAATTATAGTATAATCTGATGGATCGATTGGTGTCGTCCCAATTAAGTATAAATTAAGTAAAAATCTATTAAATATCATATAAAATTAACTCGTAGAAAATATAAAAAGCCATTCTAGTGGCAAAAAATATTCTTTTTACAATATATATCAATGAAAAACAATTCTTGGCAGACCCAATATGAAATTTCTCCACGCTTTTATTAACTTCATAATGTTTAATCGGCTATTAAACACACGCTTCAATTACAATACTAATTAACCAATTGTTAACTCCCCGTCACCAAAATCTCCATACAAATTGCGTCATGTTTCTCGCCAGAAAACAAATTATTAATTTACACGTCGGATAAGCAACGTAATACGAACTTTGAACTTTCGCGAACTAAGCCAAAACTATTTGCCACGCCAAATATCAGATTTGTAAAACAATCTATCATGTATCAAAATTGTTTTCAAAGTAACTTTAACAAACGATGTTAGAGGGCTGCTAGGATCATCGAACAACACCTCCTGGTGAAACAGCTCTACTGATAAAGTTCTTATTACAGAGAAACTTCGTCGGAGTCTCTTTCATATTGTTAGACTTTTCACTTAAGACGAAAAGACGGCTACTCCAAACCTCTCGAAAGTGTCCCGAGGATCGTGGAACGCACGATGTCCAGGGAGCTTGATACGAAATCGGGAAACATCACGTTTGATCGCGTATGAAAGGCACACGCGGCAGACCATGGATACTGGACTTAACATGTTTTGGATTTCAACGAATCAATTTCTCCGTTGGAAATTGTTTCTGAAATGATTTTCAGCAGGATCGCACGATGGATAAACTTTTAATATTACTTTATTCCTGCAATTTGTTGAATTTCTTTGCATTCGTTCAAGGGAACACCATTTTAATCCATGACTGTGTCGGCAAGTTTTATATTAATGCGTTTCGAAGAATTGCAATCTCCATTTTATTCGTATTCCATGGTAAATACAATATACGCGAGGAGCAAATTCAGTAGCTGAAAGTAGCTTAAGGTAAAATTAATCCTCTCCATTTACGTCGTAGTTGATTATTTTCTTATAATCTTACTCTCAATTACCGCTATTGATATTTCATTTCACTGGTTAGATTACTTTCTTTTCGGTATCGATACGCATATGAGAATCTTACCTACGCAGGACAAACAGACAAGAAAGTTATAATGCACAAAAATGAAGCGACTCAAAGGAACGAGAGGATGATTAATCACGATTTATTGTTAAACTCCAAGAAAGAATAATAAGCGATGATAAACGCAGATTGGCAGATTGTCGTGAACGCATCGGGACCTCTTTGCGGTATCAAAGTCTAGAGAGAACAGCCAAGTTACAAAGACTGGAGCGTTTCATAAAGATTTATTCTCGAAAAGTCGTGCATCAGGTGTATATAAGTGGTACAATAGAGAAACGGCATAAGAAAGCTTATTAATTCCTATTCATAGTAGTTGCGGTAGTAATAATGTATTGCAATAATGTATGCAAGAGCTATAATAATTGTAACAATGATAAAGATCGTCGCCGCCCAACTTCAGCCATATACATACTTCATAATACTCTTATCGTCTATCTTAAACCCTAATAGAACTTGTACATACAATACGGTTACGCGTTCGAATAATCGCTCTCAAGTGGATCCCGTCCTTCTGATTGTTTCCTCGACCCGGAACCGTGCACCCTCGATGCCTCAAATTAACCCTTTCAGCGTTCAGCGCGAATCGGTCGCGATAAAAATAAAGTGCCAATATATTCGTGATATTTTAGTAACGGATAAACCAGTGATCGGCTTAATTAAAAAAAGAGTAGAAATTTTTCGACGATACAGACGCCTCGTCACATCGACGACCACCGAAAGGGTTAATTATAGCAAAGAGGCTTTTCCATCGCATCGCATCCATCCACCGTTGCGAGCCGAGCAAACGTCAGAGTGAAATATATTTCCCTTAACATTTAGAAACGCTTCTTGTTCCGAGCATCACGTTCACGGGAGTAAGTACAGTCTGTCGTTCAGCAGCCCTCGAGTTTCTCATTCGATATCGTCGTTTCTTGTTTTTCTCTTTTTTGTTTCGAGGTGCAAAGCGTGTCCAACAGAGATATAACGAATATACAGCTTATCCTCTCTAGCGATCGACGGATTCCTTGATACTAATAGAAAATTCGGGCTCGCGAGGGGCCAGGCACTTCTTTCCCCGCGGCGTCGAGCCGTTTTCTACGTGCGAACCCGTCCCGCGCCCTGTTTTCACCCTTTCGAGGCCCGAATCGATATGCCGTGAGCGAACAACTTCGCGGGGCTGTTACTGTCTCAACGGGGTACCATTCCCCTCGCGGCGGACGAAACGCGCGTTCCATTGCGCCCGCCGCGAGCGAAACGACTCGACCGAAAGTATAAAACGTCCACGAATTGCCCGACGGGCCTGTGGAAGGCAGCTCCGTAGACGGGAATTATTCGTGTGTGCACGCGACATGGCCGGTTCGTGCCGCGTCTATTTGCTAATTAACTGCCGAGCGTTTCCATTAACGAGGCTCGAGCTCGCGATTGATGGGGAAAAATGGTCGTCCGACCGGATCGAGAATTTCCGCGAAATTTTGTGACGAAATTTTGTATGGAATGTCTCGTCCTCGAGGGTCCCTTGACGCGAGGATATCGGGGCAGTTGTACTATTTTCTTCTTGCATTCTTTTGGCTTGTTTTTTGCTTTAAATGTAAAGAGATGCAGGTATTAACGGTGAATTAATATTTTGTAGGTAATCATTTCACGGGTACTTTGTTCGTACGAAGAGATGAAAATTAGTTGGATAAAAATGAAAGTAGAAGGGGTGGTTAGAAAGGAATTTCGATGTAGGGAATTCGCGGGGACAACGCCACGTTATTAACAGCGGTCATTAATTAGAAACAAGGTAGTTACATGTTTGCGAAGAGGCCTTGGTCATAATTACGTGAAAAATCGAGATTATATCGCGAGGGAGGGCTGACAAGATATTTTATAACAGCAAGGTATATATTTCTAACGTGGGCTACTCCTTTTCTCTCGGTTCTTAACGAGCTTCGTTCCTCATTTACATTATTATCATTATTTCCTTTCACATTTAATTTCATCTTGCAACAGCTTTCCACTATAGTCCGCGTTATAGTCCGCGCATGCTGGCATCGGATTTCGATACCAACATTTTCACTAAAATTCGTGCCCTTCGTGAAATAAACACAGTATTATATTGGCATTTGAACTGAAACGTTCGAACTGTATGAAATTATGAAAACTTTTCGCGCGTGAAATGTCATCTATGATTCTTCGTCGGGACCCTCGACAGTCGAGCAAAGTTCCATTTTCCTTGTCTTTTAAAACGTTAAGCTTTCGCGCTCTAGAATTGCGCGCACGTTACTACGTAAAAGTAATTGTACCACTTATTTTAGGATATTTCTGTACCTCGAATTAACGTGCCGTGGAACCCGCCGCTTTGAGTAACCCAGGCCCCCCTTAACCCCTTCGCCCGAAACGCAGAATGTACGCGGGGTGCGATATTCCTAACTGAAGATCTGTCGTGCGTTAAAATTCCATTACGATTTACAGCAATAGAAAATGTTACAGCCCGGTATGATATAGAATAAGTTCACCGTTCGGAGAAGCTAGATATAATAGATCGCTTAAATGAAGGCGAGAGAAGTACAGAAGTACCTGTGATTAAAGTTAATATGTGGTTTCAGCCTTTCAGTTTCGAAGGAAGGATGTATCAAATGAATCGTTGGTAACGACACGTTACAACGCGCGTCAAGTAATAACATGTAATAAATATAAATGTGGACCTTTTTAGTGGAAATCGCAAGGTATAGTAACAGATTTTTTTTTTAGAGATTATATTTCCGTTAGCTTAATTGAATATCACATTTATGCGTAGAGTTTTAGTTAAGTCATTGCTTTATATAGATATATCTTTACCATTCTTCGTTTTTTTCTTTTTTAATTCGTTTCAGAGATTTCGCGAAATGTAGACAACAGCGTGTGTGGCGTAGGATGTTGTACCTGATAATTCGATAACAGTTCTTTTACATCAGAACGGAATTCTCCTCTCCCTTATTCACGTATAGGGTATTCAAAGGCGATAGAAGTATGCACGTTGCAAGAGAATCTTGCGTTTAAAAATAGTAAAACAAAATGATAAAGTCACCCCCGGAGTGCCTCGTAACGTCAAGTAATTCCAACTATTTGCAGAATGCGTCGCAATCACATTACTACACCACCGAAAAACGCGATAACAGCAACGAAACGAATTCAATAGGACCAAATAATACGAGGAATTAGAAAAATTAACGTTCCAACGTTCAGTGTCGAGTGCACGATAAATATCATCGATCCAATTCCTGTGTTATCGGGGTCGTCTAAAATAAAATAAAGAAAAGAATAAGAATAGAACGGAATCATTAATCAAAAGCAATCGATTTCCTTCACCACCGAAAAGCTGCACGAAATACGAAACACATCGCAAAAGGCACTTTCACTCAACATACAATCGAACCGATTCGCTTTGTTTCACATATCCTATTCATTTTGTCTTTTGTCTGTTCTTTTGTCTTGAGCTCACCTTTCGCGTAACATAATTCACGATACATCTTTCCTCTGCCTCTTTCATTCTCGCTCGCTCACATTCTCTCTCACTCTCTCACACTCTTTCTCTTATTTCTTCTGTTTTACAAGAGCATACAAAAAGTTGGAATTGCGCGGAATGTGAAAAGTGTGGACACCACCTCGTTTCTTTTCTTCACAATTTTTTTTTCTTTTTTTTCTCTCAATTTCTCCGCCCGTTCAACCCCTTCGTTCCTCATTCGTCGGCCGTCTGTCTGACTTTCGCATCTTAATAAATACACGGTGTCCCAATTTAAAAAAGGTAGAGATGTATAATAATATAATATATGTACAGAGTAAGATTCCTCGAAAGAACATTATTCACGTTTTCTCGGTATGAGTTTAATTAATTAATTTTTCTTTGGATCACAGAATGGTAGCGCCCGAGCGTGGCAATTTCTTCTTGAAGACGCCCGAAAACGACCAGTCGAACGGGATAACAGAACGTCGTTCTTAAATAGGTTCCCAAAGTATCCAAAACGATCCCTTTCCCAAACGAAACCCCCTCGTCTTATTCGCCCGTTTCATTTCCCCTTGTTCCTCCTTCTCGCGTGCTGCTCTCCATTCGCGCGGACACTCCAAAATATATAATAACGACAGATTTCTACGCGGGAATGAACGTCGAACGTGTGTCCGGGTCGTTTTCGAAAGTCTCGCCGTCTAAAGCTAGCATATGTAGTTAAATACTCAAGGTATTATAAAATGGAATATAGCATATTAAAATTACGGACTATCTTAAACGGTACTGCGCTATCAGTCACTGGACAATGGTGACCCCCCCGACTTAAACAATCGGGGCGGCGAAAATGATTGGAACTGTCTCGGCCAATTTTCGTTAAATGGAACGCGTGTATGATTGTGTGTGTGTGTGTGTGTGTGTGTGTGTGTGTGTGTGTCGAGTCTCGATCGGTATGCATTTACTTATGAGAGAAAGCGGCACGTAATACACGCGGCGTAAATGCAATCAATCCTCGAGTTTAGAAGGATTTTCTCGAACGAACTCGAAGGACACAGCGTGACCGCATTCGGCGTTTAATTTGCTTATCTTATTCATTGTCCCTGCCAAAGTTTGCGATCGTTCAATATCACTGCTCAGAGCCACGTACAAATACGTCAGAAGCCACGCTTACTTTTACGATCGTGTTTTCCGCCTTATTAACTATGGCTGCATGCAAATCACAGATGATACTTTCTTACTTGCCCCTTCCTTCGATAAGGTATTAATTTTGTTATTTTGTTGTTTGACTTTGCTTGAACGTCGGTTGAAAACACGAAACTTCTCCACGAAATTCCCCTTCTTTTCTTAGGTCTTTACACCGAATACGAAGAGGCAAGTACATAGTCGGAGGGCTATGGCGGCGGACGAAGCATTTCTGTGACTTTGAACGGCCGAAACCTTTGGACGAGGCTACAGCATCGCGTACAATAGCAATTGATCAACACTATTCATTGCCTCGGTAAAGTTTAAGCAATACAAAAATCGGTAACACTTCTAGAGTCTAGTAATTCTTAAATCCGTAATGTTTGTTCTGCGGGAAATTAAATATCGTACACGATTCGAGACGCTTCTTTCGCGAAGATACCGTGAGATCAGCTCGAATAATTAGAGATACGAGTGACTATACATTTCGAATGGAATGCATGATTGCGTTAAATGCAAATCGGAACGCAACGTACTATTTGAAAGATGAAAACAATGTGTACACGCGCAAACGACAGGTAAAGCGATTGTTCAATCGCCGTCGTTTATTTCGAACCGCCTGACTATTTGCCGAATCAATTATTATGAAAAAATTCCGGCAAAAACTGGACTTCGTGTAACAGGAAAATTACTTAACAAGGAAACGCACTTAATTTATGTGAATAGATGTAACGAAAATCGAATTGCTCTTCGACGAGAAAAGTAAATAGCAATAGAGCTGTTACCTTGCTCGAAAAGTTTCATCTGTATTAACAACACGTCGGAATAAAGAAAATAACGATAAAAAGTGTAGGGGAAAAGGTAGTCATAAATTAAATGCAATTACTATACGCGGATATTGTACCATATAAAATCTAATTTCTCTGGCGAGTTTCAAAATGGGTACAAAAATTCCACTGCCCTCTTCGAGTCTGTAGAAACTGCAGTAGCGATAAATTGGAAATGAAACGTTTGTATTAACTTACTGGAAAATTGTTATCAAATACAGTTGTCCGCACAAGTGTTCGGCCACCCTTCAAAGCAGAATGACTTCTTTAAAATTCGATCAAACGACTCGAATTTACTTTAAAAATTCGAAGCATCGGTTTACTAGATGACGTGAAGAAACAATTATTTAAAAATGGCACAAAAACATGAGCGAAGGTGCTTTCTACAACTTTTTCGTCTGAGCCCGTAATGAAAATTTGAAAAACACGTTTCATTCATTCATATCAATTATACTTAATTAAGTTAATTAAAAGATTTTAATATGGCAGATTAGTGCGATGAATTTAAATTGTATACATGCTGAAAGTTTCATCGAGATCAGTTGATTGCAAACCCACAAGGACAGGCATCGATTTTCGTTATCTTCGACCAGCTCGTGCGTACGTCGGCAGATTTCGGTGAAATTTCCACCACGTATAATAACTGGCATAAATGTGTGAAACGTATATTCCAAATTTTCACGAAAGCCTCCGGTCAAAGAGTTGTAAAAAGCCCATTCACTAATTTTCGTTGCGAATCCGACTAATGGCAATCTAAAAAAAAATTGTCCTCTCATCTCTAGCGAACTGATCCTTTCAACTTCTGAAAACAGAATTCAACTCGTTTCGCCCAATTTTCAAAATGTTACTCCGTTTCAAAGGGTGGACGACCACTTGTGCGCCCGTTTGTATATGTACATATGTCTGCGAACGAATTTCGTCTCTATTTTGTCGGATCTCGTAGACCCGTGGAACGACTCTGCGCGAGCAATGACTGATATCAGACCATCGAAACCGGGGCCAGCTTGGTAAACGTATAAAGGACATTCGTTTCTCGATAAATCGTTTTCACCGAAGGCGCGCGGTCCCGGCCTCGGGCCCGTCTTACTTACGATTTAAATACTAAAGGTTAATGAGTATGTTGGCATTCGAAACCTCAGTATAGTTCCTTACACGTCTATTAAATCGAATTTCGTATATAGATGATTAATCGATGAATTTTTAATTACTGATATCTCGCGGCCGAGACAACGTCGGCCACAGTTGAACCACATCTTCTTCTTCCCCCTTCCCTTCCTTCCAAGTGGATCATTCCCTTTCGTCATTCTCAAGATCATTCGTAAAATTGTCCGCCCCTTCTCTCGAATTGATTAAATCTTGGTCCTTGAGTGCATGGTATCATATTTTCTTTTTATGCCGCGCATAAAATCAAATTTATTCGAGCTTCCTTCTTCCGGCATTCGACTTTCCTCTTTCATCGACGAGTGAATACCTCGCCGAACTTCTCCCCATGATATCCATCCGCGTTGTATACCCTTCGATTCCCATTACACCACGAGGGCCTCTGTTACACGCAGGACATAAATCCTGCCACATTCTGGATTACGACACGATCCTACGACTCTCCCGGGATACCCTTCAAATACTTCCCGTATCCTCGAGCATCGTACGATATCACGAAGAATTTCGAACCTCGATCGAACCCGCACGTCTGCTTAAACGCTTCTTTACTGTCCGTTTCACGTGGACCGAAAGACCGAGGGGAAAAAACTTCCTTCAACATTTACCGAGTTTCCCACCGTGGATGTGATTATTTTACGCGAAACGTTCAGTGGACGAAAAGCTGCGACGTTCATTTGACATTATCAGGCGTGAATTGTGCCCGATTGATTAGGGAGGAAATTCGATGGCAATCCAGAGAGGTAAACGAGAGATTCGGGAATACGATTGTTCTTAACGTAAACATGGAACATTCATCTTGTTAATTGTCGTGGTACAGTTTGTTACACCGTTGCCGCGATATTACAGCATCGATTATTGTATTGACTAGCTCGATTTCTTAAGGTCCGTGGACGCGACAAATATTACCCCTCGTCAGTCTGGACAGAAGTTATCCCGATCTCGACATCGTTCCTGTTCCAGTAGCGACGCCACGAATAACGATCTCGCCGCTGTAATTCGTCGAGGAAATTGATTTCCTACCAGGCATCCATATTGAAAGGTTTCTTCGTCCTCTCTATCTTGTTAGATTTTCCACCCCCGTAACGATTGAATCGTATACAAAAGGACATCTAGTCCGTGCACAGTCTGGTGTCGTTCCCGCCGGGTTTCCTGACAGGAAATTGCTCGAAGTAGAATTGTGTTCGGAGCGAAGAGGAATGCCCGTCGAGTCTCGATTGCTCAAGAATTTGAAACTTTCAAGGAAGTAGGCGTTTTTCGATCACACAGATTACATCCCCGCCTGAACGAGATGGCTTCGATTAGCCGGTTGTTTTACGATCGATCGGTAAGTCTTACAGACTTCGAACTGATAAAGAAACAGTTGGACTAAAGAGGCATTGTTTTTGTTTTCTTTAAAAATTGTAATACCTGTCCTTGTCGCATTTACTGTGCAGGTAATAGTATAGGGCGCGTTGATTGTATGATGCAGAAGAAATTAGTATAATGCGATACTTGCAACGAAACCTTGGTCCCACTGATCGAACTCAACAATCATCCAACAATTAACCCCCCGGCAAAGTATTCGGTATTAAGAAGTCGCAGCGAAGATCAGTTTGCCCAATGGAACAGTAGCGAGATCAGTGAAATTATAGGGCTGCCGCAGAATCGACGAAATCTCGATGATTTCGCCAAACCGGTCGACTATTTTAACATTGAGATCTCATCCAAGTTCACCGTGCCGGCAATTAACGCAACCAAAATATCGACTAAGCGTACAGTGCCGTGTTTTCGAATTTACTTCCCTCGCCAACGCGAATCGAATAGCATCCGCCCCAAAAAGATTCCCACTGTTTAATAACGAATTACAAACGCGGCCGTCATCCTCGTGGAAACGTGTTTGCGACCGTTCCAATCCCAACCAGAAGGGTCTCGAACGTTCCCTCAATTATCTAGATCCTGGACACGTAAAGGGGACGATGAACCGGTTGGGTGTTCCCGTTCTGCTTCGAATAACGAGGATTCTGCAGCAATTCTCTTGTCTCGCTCGGCGAGCCGGGGCTCAGGCTGTTGGTGGTGGACGTTTCCACGCGATCGCTGATAATCTCCTCCTCGGTGATCTGTTCGAGGAACAGGGCAGTTTGTACAGCCGGGTTATCCCCGTTCATCGTCGGCGGCGGTGAATAAGCAGGCGGGGGACTCCTGGGCGGTGAGTCGGCGTCTTTCTCGTTCTGCGCCTCGATGGTTCCACTGGCAGCCGCCTCCTGCTGCATCTGCCTCGCTCTTCTCGCGTGCTTGGTGGTCAATCCGCCGGTCTCCGCGTCCCTTTCCAACCTGTGCCCAGACCTGGTCCTGGTCAGCTGCCTCTGCACGTACTCCTCCATGTCGTTCTCCTCTTTCTTCGCGATCACCTTGTTCAGAACGATCAGGAAGATCCCGACGAAAATGGCGAACAGACCAACGGCGACCAGCTCGTTCCACCAACCACCTGATGCCTTGGTGCCCCATTGAGTGAGATCCCCGGGCAACAGGCCGCTCATCAGGAGGAAAGCACCGAGCACCAGGAAGACCACGCCGATGTGGAGCATCCCCACCGACGTGACCACCTTCGTGTCCAACATACCATGGCCGGGCGAGCGACCCGAGTGTCCAGCTTTATGGTGCCGCGAGTGATGGTCCAGGGAACCAGTCGAAGCCCTGGGCGACGTCAGACCGCTCTCGCCAGATTGCGCGCTATAACGACGCTCACGGGCACGACGCTGCTCGTCCCGACGCTTTCTCTGACGCTTGATGGCCAGCGCCGAATGCAATCCAACCGCGTGCATCCTGCAACACCGGAAAGACAACCCTTGGCTCAGTCAGTCCTACTACAATTCTCTCTCGCTCTCTCGCTCTCTCACTCTCTCCCTCTCTCTCTTCCTTCATCTTTGTGTCTCTCTTTGAAATAGTTTTCAATTAAATGGGACAGTCGACACGCTGAGACGAGCATCGCGCGATTCTGTCGTACAATATTGAAAATGGGATAGAGTAATGGAGGCCAAGCACTAAGCATCGGTACTTGTACTAATCTCAGCTAATTTCAACTAAGTTCTCTACGTGAACGTTCCCTCGATGCGTTTAATCACATGCATTAAGTATTCTCATTAAGTCCAAGTGACGATGCCCCTTTTACGAAAGCAGAGGATTACTTTTGCTCGGTCTACGTGGATGTGTATGCCTCAACGATACTCAAACAGTCGAATCTAAATGCAAGGTAATTTCACTGCAGAAAAAACAGGACTTCTTCCCTCCCCTTCTGAAGCCCATTCACTGTTTCTACTGGAGAGAGTAATGGCAACGTGAATCTAGATCGACGACGACGATGCTCGTCTACGTGGACGTACTAACGTCTTTCGGGTTTCAATCGACCGTTCGGAAACGTCCGCAACTCTAAAGGCTGTGCAGGGTTCGCTCACAGGGTTCGCAGGATGCACCGCGATAGAATCGCCGCGTTAATTTGCTATGTTCACTAATGGTTTACCAAACGCCAGTCGCCGACGCCGCCATCCGACCTGCGAAAGTTCCTTCTTCCTCGCCTGGCCGTCCCTTCGACGCGTGGCGTCGGGTCGCGTGATGCTCGCGGACACGGAGAAAAGGAGATGAGATGGAATGTCTCTTGAGTGTCACGCCGCTCCAGTCCCTTTGCTATCGTAAGTGAATGGGGAACGAAAGTTTGGAGTTCTGTGTCTTCGTGCATGGTGTCCCGTTTTCTTTTATTTTTGCTTTAAATCCGAGAATTTATTCCGCTACGCCTGATTTCCTTTTTTTTTCCTCCTCTTCGCGTCCACGTGCACGATAGATCCTCGTACTAGTTCCTCGTGCGATTAGGCTATCGTTGCGCAAATACATTTTCACGGGTACGCTGCGTGAGAGACGAATTGAGAATGAGTGTAATTATTATTTATTTCGGATAGTCGTGAGATTGGGAATATGGTCTGGATCTATTCAGAGAGTAGATCGGTAACAGTCCTATTCGAATTTCCAATTAGCCCCGTTCGGATGTATTTGGCTTGATTTCCGGTTCGATACGTGTGCCGGAAGCTGGTCAATTCGCAGGCTAATGGCCGGCTGACAAATACAAATGGAGAAAAGTTTGCACAAGGAAGCTGCGAATTGGCGCACTCGTTGCAGCAAGAATTTTAGCAAAGAAGTATTGCGAATTGTTGAACAATATGCTACGCGTGGTAATGTATAATAAATCAGTCGGTGAGTTTATTGGCAAGCACGGTTTGGTTCAATAGGAAGAGCGAATGATATTTTAAGCTACGTTGTTCTTGTTAAATAGAATATTTAAAGCATTATAATAAATAGGAAATTGATTTAAAATTTTGTGAAGATGTTTAATTATTATGTATTTAATTCATATGTTTTTATGATAGGCATCAGTTCAAATTCGGCATAATTGTAAATTGACCTTACATGCTTATCTTCGATTTTCTTAACTTTTAATCATTTATAATCGAACATAAATTATTGTGTCATGTTGTGTCTATGTATACTTATATTGCGCATACTGCTAGTTATATTAACTACATGTTGCAAAATTATAGAAATATAATTAAATTCTTTAGAGCAATGGGTCTACAATAAATACAGGAAGTGTATGCTATATTTTAATGAACCTTACAAAATGCAAGAAGAAGAATTTAAACCGTGATAAAATAGTTCAGTGATCTAATGGTGCATGAAATAATTTGCTATAATAATAGAGCATTAATTTGCGTGACGTTAAGTTGGGGGATGGTTAGAAGACGGTTTTAATACTGACTTTCTGAGGTTCGCCTTCACCGTAATGCCATTACGCTTCCTTTTAAGATCGCAAACTCTACTTATCAAAAGTGCCCCGGCAAAACAATTTTTGTCGCTGCCTTTCCACGTGGGAAAAGGCAACGGACTATTTACGGTAAAAAGAATTGAAAAGCGCCTCGGGCGTCTTTTAAATAAACATAACGAATGCAATCTCTTTGTTTCAAATTTCCATACATTTATTTATAAAAATGTCGTAACGTTTGTCGTAAAAATTTCTTTAAAAAAATTCTGTTAGAATAATTCTACTACGTATTCATTACACACGATCATGTCAAAATTACTATTCCAATTACATAGTTGCCTTTACACACTGTACACATGTAAAATCGAAAAATACAAGGGGAATGGTGGGCAGACTTCGTGTAAAAGTATGTCGAGAATGTACCTGCATACGTATTATGAAATTTTTCTCTACGAGATGAAGTCTTCTATTCATTAAAGGAAAACAGAAAGAGAAGGTTTGGATGTTCATAAAGTACACGTGCATTTAACTAATAGTAACTTGATTAAACACATTTCGCTACACAATACAAGTGCAATAAGTTATATTACATCGTTTCACCAGTAACGCGGCCCTTTGAGAGTTAAATTTAAAACAATAGAACTCGTCAACGTGTGTGCATGTACTTTGAATAGGAACCGTCAGACAATGTTGTATCAAAAGTACGCAAATTTGTATCAAAAAAAACTAACGTCACGAACGTTCTGTTATGCTACATGAGTTTAACAAACGAAATAATGCAACTGCAGCAGTGAAAAACATATTCGATGCGGACGAACAAGTTATTAGTGCAAGCCAGTGTGACGAATGCATTAAGAAATTTCAAGCCAGGAACTACAGTTTCTAGGATGGACCTCGTGCAATGAGGTCCGAAGACTTAGATGAAAACGTTTCACTGGTTACGGTTAAACAAAGCCCTGTCAAAAAGAGAAATTGCTGAAGAGTTTGGCGAAAAATGAAATTCGACTCATACTTAATTACCAACAGATAATTGTTTATTTTCATGTGATGCATGTACCGAACAAATTACGCATCACTTGTTGGATTACCAAGTACACACTACTATCGCTCACGAATTCTTGTTGAATGAATCAAAGATGGGTGAATAGAAAATATTGTACACCAATGCACGTATAATTATTGAGGAATATGGAAATCCAATTATCTCAGGAAGGAAGCCTTGTTAAGAAAAAGACTTTACTTCACAGTATCGATTTATTTTCGCAGAAAGAATGACCGCGTTTCCTCTTGTACCAGATACACCCAGTAGTCTGAACTGAGAAGTAAAGGTGGCGAACAGTCAGACTCTGGTTTTCATAAAAAGTTTGCAGGCTTGAAGAACAGTCCAAAATATTAGATTCGTATTTTGTTATCTGCCGTAACTCGAGTTTAACACTTATGTTAGAAACCAAAATGGTCAAGAAGTTCGAAGCTTAGTTATTTAAAATATTTTGCATAAATTTGTTTTCACAAAACGTAAAAAGTTGACGTAAAATTGTTCAAAGAATCGAGATCTGTAGCGGTTTTGCGATATTTTATCAAGAACATACAAGAATTATTGAAGGAAATATAGAAATGTGTACACGGTTACTAACATAAGGGTTAAGGGGGTGATGCCACCCTCTAAAGTTGAACCCCTAAAGTGTCATCTTGGAAATGGTTTGAGATCAACTTTGTTTGGTATTTTCTATCGGAACATTAATACTAGATTATTAGATTTCCAAAGAAATAGATAGATTTTCGCACTATTTAGATATACGTTAAACAGATTATGAACACGAAAGTCGTTGAATAGAAAACCACATAATTTTTATTTAAAAAATGTTGTTCCATCTCAACTCGTTCCTGAGACAGCACTTCAGGGGTTCAATTTTCGAGGGTAGTTCCGCCCCCTAAACTTGAGTTACCGCAGTTTAACAAAAAAATACGTATCCAACACTTTGGACAGTTCTTCGATCCTGGAAAGTTTTATTAAATAATCGAAGTCTTTCTGTGTACGCGACTACACTCGTCCCTATTCCGCTTATCGCGTCGCTCATAAACGAGGCCCGTTTTTCGCTCCTCAAGAAACGTCCACGTAATCGAGTAATTTCATCAGCAATATCGAGACCCGGCGTTTCAACGTTTCCAGTTCCTTCGAAACTGTCCGTGCACGCAAGAATTCGACGGCACTGCATTCGTCGCGATGTTCGCATGGATACTTGCAATTTTCCAGAACGCTGCCGACTTTCAACGCTCTCCTCCCTTTTTCGGCCAAGTCGAACATCCGGCCATTACTTCACGGGCACAGATTCCATAGAAAGTTGCCGTCGTTCGCGCGTTTACCCCGAAAGCTCCCGATCATCCGAGCTAAATAGAAAAACAAGAAGAAAGGGAGCATTCGCTCGTTCTTCCCTTCCTCGATTATCGCATCGTCGCGACGCTTATCTGTCTCGTCCAACCGCGAGCAATAAATTCTTCCTAACGCATTGTTGTACGGCAGAAGCACATTTCTCCTCTCGTCGTGGGAATTCCGTCCGCGAAACGAGAAGAACGTGTCCTCGTTTCGCCGCGCAAACTTCCTGCTGCTGTGACTCCTTTAATGGACCTTCGACAATCCTCCCTCTATCTCTCTATCTCTCCTGCGGGTTTCCTGGGAATCTACGGAAGCCAGGATTTTTGTGAACTGTATGGCGTGTCCTTCGAGAAAGCCAGCCGCCGTTTCTAGGCTTCGATGAAAAATTTACCGACGGCGTAAAACAAATCCTCCCTCTGCGCAATTAATTGTATGCGTTTTTCTTTTTATGTGGAGTTAGTAACGTTTAGAATGCGACTCTTGATGTAATGGAAGTTCGATGTCGCGTGGAAACCGACATGAGAGTAATTGCAATGCTCGCCCAGTTTTTATGTTTGAAAGGAAACGCCACGCACGTGTAATAACTTGTTCTTCAATCGCTAAAGGGAATTAGATATCAGAGGGTTAAACTAAAAATATTTTCTTGTGTATGCCGAGAAACGGGCCTGATTAAAATTTGATCAGATTTCATAATGTTTTAGTGGTTGTCACTCGCTTATTAATATTTTGAATGTCGAATTCGTACACCCTACAAATCTGACTGTCTAGTGTCATTATGTGTATCAGTACTCCCATAGGAGAATGGAAACAACAAATTACATTTCGCAAACAAAGAACAAGAACGGTATTTGTTGTTATTAATTAAGCAGTTCCAACGGAAATATCCTCGCATTAAGAAAGCGATTTTATTAACCTAATAATATTACATCTTTTAAATATCTATCTCACATTTTCTAAATATCTACCTTACATTCTTTAAATATCTATTTTATGTTCCATGAATATTTAGCTTATATTTTTCAAATATCTATTTTATAATCAAAAAAAGATCTTTTTCATTAGCCCATGTTTTGTAAATATTTATCTTATATTTCTTGTACATGTGTACAATATCAGATCCAATATTTCTTCAATCTTAGAAAGTGTGGCTCAAAAAATATTTTGTCAATATTGGAAAAAAATATTTATCCAATGTTTTTGTGCTACTAGGGATTATTTGCGAAACATCGTAGATTTTTATAAATGTGAAATGGTTATTTATAAAAGTTAAAGGTTCAGAATCTTACTTCGTAATAATATTACAACGTTAAGTGCATGTATTTAAGAATCATATGTCGAAAAGAAAATTGAATTTTTTCTTAAAATGCACAATATTCAATAGCTCGTAGCAACCAGCAATATGTAATTGGAAAAGAGTACAGAAAGAAACTATAAGGGTGAACACTACGACGGGGTGCAACGTGAAAATATAGAATGAAATATTTTCTTTTCATTAAATAACCACCAACATATTGAGTCAACTATCGTTTCCCCGAAGAGAGAACTTTAGAACCTTCTAACTCTTCGTGGAATAAATGTTTATTCGCGTCGGATAATCCTACAGATCGATAAGTTCGAAGAAAGATTTCACCATTGGCGAAGCGAAAGCTTTCAACAGTCTACGCAAGTAAAACTGAAGTTCGTTTAGTATAGGAAAACTCGTGTCGATGCTTTTCAGCTAATGAAAACCCGCAGTGAGTTTCTCCAAGACCAAAGATACGTTCGGCTGACGGAAGAAACTTTAAGCTTTGCATATCAACTCGAAACTATACTCCGATAGACGATACGTCTTTACATTAATTATAATGGAGGGCATTTAACCATTTATTTTGTTCCTATAAAAGTAACTTCCCTTCCTTGAAATGCAACCCTCCCGTTCCGCGATTTACGCGTTACACGGTAAACGTAATCTTCGAATCGACTCTCACCCGTTCCCTCTATAAATTATTCAACCTACTTCCTTCGTAACAGGGTAACGCAGTTACCGAGGGATCAACGATGAAGATTGCATATTCATATCCTATCAAAATATGGACTTCTGTAATCTCATTAATTCTATTCAAGATCTAATCTCGATTTTCGGCTGGATATATTATATTTATCTACGCGAGATCAAGCAGGAATTCGTGATGTAATTTTCTATGGAAGGAGATCGTGCTTGGATAGTGTAATAACAGTGGGGAAGAACTGGACCTCCATTATGACACCTTGCTAATGTTATTAGGGGCGAGGGGATGTTACGTAACGAGCGGACAACTTATTTCTCCTTTTGCTATAATTTATCAGCGCGATATTGTAATCATAGCAATACGCGTCGGTATTTGTTCGTGCATTCTTGTCGCAAATAAAATTAAACTTTCGTGCGATAGCCTTTCGATTATTTTACACACAAAGAAACTAGTTCACGAGTGACGTACTCTAGAATAAACTTGCAATATTTTTACTCCAGAATGAACTTCCAATACTTTTATTGACGGAGACCATATTTTCAATTTTCCACGGGTAAACACTGATTATTGCTTCAATTTTCTAACATAAAACACCTGGGAATCGATAATCTAAAAATACCATGTTCAAGCATTATATCGCCCTAATATTTTCACAGACAGAATCGTTTCTCAGTTCCGTTCTTACTTGAGAAGAACAAACAGTCAGTCCCATTAGTATTCGCACACTTATTGTCAATAAAAGAAGCTTTAAGTTTTCCCATCAACGCTTTCCTCTACATTAACACACGAATAGAGTCTAGTTAAACCTTTGCAGAAGATCGAGTAATTATAAAATATATGAATTTCAGCCTACCTGCTAAGCACCCAATTTCAACAAATTCCTTGTACAGACTGTCGGGGTACGAACACTTATGCGACTGACTGTATTATATTTATTTCTGCTGCATTTTTTCCAATTTATACACGTTTACGTGAAACATAGTTCGCCTTCTTACAAGCTACAGTGTGGAACATAAAGATAGGTCCTCTTGGATTGTTTGCCATAACTCTGGACCTAGTCAACCGATTCGGCTGAAACTTATTCAACATGTAGCCTAGACACTATGGAGTATATGTGCAAAATTTCATATTAATGCATTTTTGTACAGTATACATTTATCTGACTCTCGCCAATTTGTGAGCGTAACAAAATGATAGGTCCACTTGCAGAACAACCAGAACGTCAATTAACTGAAACATAATAACTTTAAGGAATAAATGCTTTTAATAATTTATTGTTTTTCCACCACTTTTCATTAACAAATTCATTGTCTTAGTCATTGATTCTGCTAGATTTTGCATTGTGTGGTGTAACGCGATTCCAGGCCTCAAATATCGCAGTTTTCAATTTGGCGACAATATTAAATTTCTACTTGTACAGCTACTATGAACCTTGCATACGTCGCAGTCGTAATATATTAATATTGTAGGATTGGAAATATTGCATGACTGGGTAGAATGATTCCGATGTATGAAAGGTACGTTCGGCGCTGAGTACCTGAGAAGGTCGTATGCATGGAGGGTACAGCGGCCCAAGGGTTCGGGTGGTCAGGACCGACCACCACCGAGGAACGACTGCGGGGGTGTGTCCTAAATGAGTGAGTGCAAATGAGGAATAGCATGAAAGAGAAACTAAGAGTGAAAGAATATAAAGAATGAATGATGCGTGCAAGAGTCAGATCTAAGGGAGAGTTGGAACAGAGCTAAGGGAGAGTTAGAGCAGAGCTAAGGAAGAGTTAAGGGAGGATCGAAGTGAAGAGTATCGTGAGCTGAGAGTATTGTTGAAAGAATCGTGTGTTTGAGTAACGACGTGTGTCGACGTATTTTATAACAAAGTTAGTGTTTTATTTAGAGTAAACTGAAGTCTTATTACACCACCTGTCCTCTATTCCAATCTACGTGAGGTTTACGAAAAATAACTTCTACAATATTATTATATTAATAAATTTTCCGATATCTCAGAAAACAAATTTTGATTCTCGGTTTAAAATAAATATCTAGAAACTTGTTCTTCGCCAATGAAATTCGACAATTGCGCCTTGTCGAGCCTGGCACGCGAAAACGCAGCGGCGTAACTTCTGGCCGGTCGGAGAAGCGTGTACCAGGCTGCAAGTTGGTTTATATTTACGGGCAATGTATACAAATGTAGGTCGAGCTTCGATAGGAAAAGGCTAGAGACTCGCCCTGCGCGAGGCCAGAATCGCAGATAAGATTTTGATCTTTCAGCCTCTGTTGTTGGTCGCAAACAACGATAGGCCATTTCTCTCGATCGAATCGGTCACGATTCCTATATCTCGTAAGAGATGCCAGAGCTTTGCGAAGTTCAACCCCGTCCTGAATGCGGAGATTCCGTGGCATTTAATTGTCTGGTCGATGCTCGAGGAATTTTAATAATGGAGACGCTGACGTTTTCACGCGGGTCCGTAGTTTCGATGAGAGGACTAATCTGAATTCTAATTTGAAAATTGTACGTTATATGATAATAGACCAGGTGAATTATTATGATAAATAGGAGAGCTGAGAAGCAAAATAATGTATTGTTAAATCTCACTCTGATGTGGACAAGTTGAATCTGAAATGATTTGCAGATTCTAATGTGATATGGATCGTAGAAAATTCGTTTGTAGGGAAAATAATGTACGTGAACTGTCAGTATAATTTATTTGAATAAATTAATCCCTTTCGAGAATGAGTTTTATTTAATGCTTTGAAATGCAATTCAACACTCCCGTTGAAGTCAATTATTTTTAGTGCCCAGTGACATGCTCTTTTCCACTCGTAAACTACGAAATTCCAAGCTATAATTCAAATTAAACGAGAGCTAAAAATCAATTTTATTGAAGCCAAAGATTAAACTGCACTGTCCAATGCATGGATTTTTACTGCGCCGTTGAAACGTGATTATACGATGATTTTATTAATGAACCATTTATGTACAACGATAAAATTTGTAATACTAAATATATTTTTTAATAACCTTGCTTAAGTAACTGGATACTTATCTGTGTTATCAATGCCTGTAATAAGACACCCGACAAAAAGCAGAAATTATGCTACCAAACGGAACCCGAATATCGATTGAATTTTAACTTCATTTGCAAATATGATATTTATCATCCTCCTTTGAATAATTTATGTCATCAGTAACATTCACTGATCTTTCAAATATTGACTTCTGTAATCTTTCAAGCAAAATGTAAATCAAAAGCTTGCTCATAAACGAGTGCATCAAGTATACTAAATGTATAATTCATGTTAATAATAAGGACTGATTGAAAATGAGTGATGGGTTTGAGGATTTCCAACAAATTTTTTACTATAAATAATATATAAAGTTTATCTAGGTCAAATTTCAATCTATCTTTATACATTTTATTTCAGCTTGTATAGGCAGTCAGTGTACGAATATTTATGGACTGCAATATTCCACATTCAAACTATTTCCATACTTTCGTTTAACTATCGTTTGTATGCAGATGATTTATATATAAAAGCCGAAATTATGACGCAGAAACTTTACTTATTGAATACAATCCTTTCAAGAATTGCTACATTATAGATTTCTCGATATTTTACTTACATTTTATTAGTACGAGATGAATGATACACTTAACTGTTCCGAAAAAACTGTTAACAAATTGATAAAGCTATCTTTCTGAATAATTATGCTGAACCCTCGACAGTAGAACTCCAGCACTCTCGCACAGACTAATTGCGAACCTGACGTTTAATTCCTTATCTGTTTCTTATCATAATAGAAATAATAATTTAAAAGGTCTCAACGCCATGTCAATTACTGATCCACTTACAACTAGCGATTGCACTTTTGTTAATCCCAAATTCTCAAATTTTCTTCCACCACGAAGGCACTCTGTAATGATCGAACGAAGAGCATTGCGATTTTATATAGTACAGTGGGGCGAAAATGTATTCATACGGTGCATTAGATCCACTTGCAACTTCATTATGGTGGGGTCACCAAAATGTTGGTGTTAATACAATTGTTCGTAAAACAATATACATTTATATAAATATTTATATTAATATTAATATACATTATTCCAAAGTGTAATAGATGTGCTTCATATCAATGTATATTGTTTAAGAAATAATTGCCTTAACACCAACATTTTGGTGACACCAACATAATGACGTTGCAAGTGAAACTATAGTGCACTGTATGAATACTTTTTGATCCCGCTGTAAATGAATCATAAAACGAATTAAAAACGTAAGTACCGTTTACGTTATGCTCCACGAGAAAAGATGATATACATATGTATATCGTATAAATTCTCAGCTGCTTTCAATGAAATATATCTCAAAATATTCCGTTATATATAATTACTTAGCCGTGCAATACGATTGCTCTTGATGCACGGATTTATCCACTCCGCTCTATTATCCCCGTCAAATAAAGTATTCAACAGTTGCTGGTTATTACAGTATGTAGATCAGCACCGTACATAAATTGTCTCGAAACTGTATTCCATTTTCTTCGCCACGGGACGGGCTTATTCCGTTCGTGTATAATATGTTGAAACATCGCTGCTTTCACGTTGTTCCAATTATTGTCTAAGTGTCCCCGGCAAATAATGCGGAAAAATTTCATGTCTTTTCGAGTGCAATTTGCGATGTTTGTGCGGGCACTTGCACGCCCAAGTCTGAATTAAAAGTCTTCAGATGAGAACGGACACTCGACTGTTTTAAGACGTCTCTATTCTTCCTTAAGATGACTTCAGAATAGAGAATGCCGTATTTTATCGCGCGGTGCCCTCATTTGTCATAAAGCGACGTTTTCTATCGTCCGCGGAAAGCTCAAGAATTATACTGATCAGCATAGAATCGGTATAATAAATTTGTCAAATTCATGGAACCATAATTTACAGATTTAACGCTTCTATCGTCCCGACGAATGCGAAGAGAATTCAGTGAAGTAATTTCAAAAATTTCCTTAATGTTATAACAAAGTTACGGTCCTTATTTGTGCCGCAATTTCTATGTTGCAAAGAAGTGTTTCGTTTATTATGCACCCCTCAGATAGCAACCTAAACGAACGGTTGTATTCCGTAATGAAATATTCAGTGCAACGAAGAACCGGGGGAATATCAGTTGGAATTTTCTGCGCGGCGGTAACTTCTACGCAACTTCGGGCCGTCCTCGCCGAACTCCGAGTAACCAGTTCTAATGCAAAACTAACTCGTTTAAAATTTCATCTGATATTCCTTCCATAAAATTCGATTGATCGCCATTAATTCGATTCCAATGATCTCCGCGAGATTAAACAGGGGTGGGCGGAAAAATTGCCTCCGCCTGATTGCTTCTCTAATACGACATAGCAAACCTGCCCTTAATTGGGCAAAATATATCATCCACCTTGAACCAATGAACGAGCAATACTATTTTGGAAGTAGAGCAATGTTTCTTAACACGAAAGTATTATTATTTTGCGCGTGTACTGAGGTGTTCTTCTCAATTCATTTATGGGATGACGAAAACTATAGCATACCGCAGGGACCATTTACGATAAGTACATTCTTCTCCCCCGACTTTGTCGGAACAATTACTGTACAGGATTTGCCCCTTCAACGGCATATCTCTGATATCGATATACATCCACAGTCAGTGAGTCTGTTGTTTTATACAACTGGAATAAAACGACACTCTCACTACGGCTACCAAAGCAAGAACGGTCTACGTTTCAGAAGGACAGATTTATATACCTCCACGCAAGTTTACGTGCCTTTCATTCGCGACAAGTACACTACAATCGTGAAGTTTATCCACCCATTTCTGTCACACCTGCGCGCATACTTAAGTGTCCCCAAAACACCCCTTTAAATATCCATTTGCTCGTGAAGCGACTGTCTCGATTTATTCCGCGGGCAATAGAAAGTTGTCGTTCCGCCCGGTACGACGAACGAAAAATGTCAACGGAAAGCGTGTCCCTCGACTTGGATGGGTTGCAGACGATGGTTCTCGCGATCAGGAGGCGCGGAACGCAGAACCGTTTCCTCCTCGGCCGATCAATAAACCATCCTCCATCCCCTTTTGCGGAACGCAAACGCAAAGTACACGGCTTGGAATAATGCCGTACGCGCAACCGGGTCACACATGTGGACGTGCATCGGTGCGTGAGCTTGTGTGGAGACGCTGGGCGCCACGACGCGACGGCTCTGCCCCTTGGCCGGGAAGAAGGAAATTAACGGCATCATCCCCTTACGGCGACCTTAATTCACATTGCGAAACTCCAGCTTTCGCGAACGTCTCGACGAACCGTTGGCCGCGACCGATTGCTCGCGAAGGACATTGTTTTCTATTTTTCCTGATTTCCTTCGCTTCGCGTGTTAAATGGGTTATGGCGTGAACAAGGCTTAATGGGCTCGGAATTAAGCGTTCCAACGTTCAATGACGGTCGATACCTTTTAGAGCGTAGGTATTTTTTCGTAGAATGGGAGGAGCTTTAGCGATTGGATAAAAGGATAGTTTTTTTGCGAGAAAGAAGTTTACCGGGAGACGGTGGATTTCGTTTACCACCTGCCCCAATTTTTTTTTTTAGGTACTCGTGTGAGCGGGGAACGTGCTGCGAGACTTTGGCGTTATGTTATTATGCAGAAAGGATTTGGAACGTTACTTTGTTTCATCCGCGTAGTTTCATATGGAGCTGGGTAAAGGAGTAGTAATGCGAGAGTGGGAAAACTTCTTGCGCCTGATATGCATCGTGTGAGATGTGGCGTTTAGACTTAGGAATTGTGTTTTAACGGCATATTCACTTATGTTAGTCAAGTTTTATTGATGTTGTCTGTTTTTAGTAACACAGAATTTCGGGACTTTTGCAGTGTGCTGATTCTTTGTAACATATATGCATAAACTGTACGTACTTTTTAATATATTTTATTAAATAAATAGTAAATTTTATACGACCTACAGTATGTAACGAAAGTAAAACACTTTACGTTCAAATAAAAAACCTTTTGAACGAAGGAAATCATCTCGTTTTGTACCATAGATTAAATATTTATTTGTTCTACGCAAGGATACTTAACTAACTACATTAATAGAACTTGCATTAATTAAGAATTTATTTATGTAAAAATAAAAACAAAGGGTTGTGATCGTATGTTACAAAAGTAAGTGAACACAGAGATTATAAACGAATTAGTATCCACAATGATGTCCATTTCGGACGGACAATTTCGCTAGTCGAACGGGTAAGGAGAGCGTATATTTCCTACATTCTTCAATCGTAAATAATTGCCACATTTTCTCTAATAAAGTCTGTAATTCCGGCATATTGCGTGGTCTACTTTCGGCAATACGTAATTTTAAGATAAACCACATGTTTTCAATTGGTGAAAGATCAGGGCTTTGAGGAGGCCATTCCAAAATGTTTATTGCATTTTTTCGTAAACATTCCATAACCATTTTGGCCTTATGCATTATCCTGTCGGAGGATAATCGTTTTCCTTCTGGGATTATTACATCTTTTATTAAGTTTAGATAGTCCTGGGAATTTACTTCGCCTTTTAAAATTACAATTTTGCCTAATCCAAAATAAGATACGCATCCCCACACCATAATACCCTGTTCCATAGATTTGAATGTGGGCTTAGAAAATTGGTAGGATGATAATTCGTTTCGTCCCCTCCACACATACATACATACATTCGACCATGGCTGTAATTAAGTCTAATCATGGATTCATCAGTCCAAATCATATTTTTCCAAAATGAAAGTGGCTTAAGGACATTTTACTTTTCTTAAGATTTTTTCAATAGATCGTTGTGTAAATCAATAGAGGATCGTTGCCCTGACATTGGCCATTGTCGTTGTTAGAATATCTAACTTCAAGTTGTAAAAATATCTATTTGAACATTTAAAATATATGTGTTTACTTGTTTTTGGTACACACTTTATTTACTTCGTCACTTCGCCACAATAATCGTGTCGATTTCATTCGAAAATTTATATTACGAACGTACATATACTTCATAACGCGTCTAGTTAAGCGAATCTGCGAATAAATAAATTATAACTCAATTTTTTGGAGTGGAAAATGTGACATCGGTTGTTTTATACAAATACAAACAATATTAAATAGCTTTAACTCGCGTTTTTTACTGTAAATTTCTGGTAAACGATCAAACTCTATCAAGACTTGTTTGTGTTAATGTTAGTTCACCCAATAGTAACCCTGATTTTCTTCTTCTATATTCTTTTCCTCCGCGTTGTAATTGCTGTCTATTATAGCGATTTAATGGCAGTGCATAAAAGTTTCGATGTTCAAGGCATGTAAGATTTCATAGGATTAAAGGGATAGAATCTTGATGACGAGAAAGAAATTGCTACTTCTTTGAATGGTAAAGTTATCGGCGATAAAATTGCCATTCGAATTTTTACAACAAAAAAAGTATTAAATTTCTCTCGCAACTTATATTCTAGTTGAATACTACTCGATACAATAGTACGGTTCTTCTTCTCTCCCTTTAACTTAACTTAACTCAAAACTATAAAAAACGAATGATATTTGAATTGAATTTCTAAATCTAATCATTGGTGTTAGTACAAAAAAAACAGTGCTTTATTTATTCCCAGGTAATGTTAATAGTTCACGCATATTTTGTGACTGAATGTAATGTCAGCATAATATTATAATTCTTGCACTATATGAAAAGTCACATTTTCGATGAAAAAGCAAGATAGATTTCAAACGTCTCTGGTTACATTTTGAGAACAATTCGGCAGGTTCGATACCTTGCTTAATTATGTGAATCATTGAAGTGGCAACTCTGGAACCGAAGTTCTAAACAGGTAACCAGCTCTTAGCTTGTTTGGTTCACTGACTCGACTGATTGGTTTCACATTTACTCTCATGTGCTTCGCTCAGTTCCCAGGTTATGCGATATGTTGTTTATTTCAATATCAACTGACCGAAGTTACTAATGTACAAAGGATACAATTTCAAACATACGAGATCAAAAGCTTTACGGCAATTCAAATATTTCATGAGAGCAGCGAAAAAAAAATTCGAACCATTTCAAGTGATGTATTTCAGAGCCAATAAATGAAAGAAATATCTATCAAACGTATGGAAATGTGTCATCTTCCCTGTCAAAGCAAGCTCTAAGTAGCTCGGGCACTTGGTTTTCTTTTTTTTAATTAATAGTCACGACATAGTTCCTTGATGGATGTGGTCGATCCATCGCTTATGAAAGGCACGATGACAGACTCGATTTATCAAACGCTCCTCTTAGTACTTATTTGTCCCCTTTGGAATTTTCATTATCTGTAATTTTCCAATTTTCTCGCGTTTCATCCTGCCCATATCCCTCCAATATATCCTGATAACCACAAAAAGGCTTCCCCTTCTTGTTCGATTTTCCCCATTTTTTTTTTTTCATTTTGTACAAAATGCTGAAAACCTGGCTGCTCCGTCACCCTCTTTTCCTACAATTTCTCTGCTGTTAATTCCACGTTATTTCTGTATCGTCTGTAGGAAATGCGCCATTGTATCGATTTATTGGCGCCGATAAAGTGTAATAAGGTTATTCGTTTTTAATCGATTTCCATGCCTCATTTTGCGTAGCGAAAAAACGTAAACTGTAAAAAGAGACAGTTTCCCGTGAGAAATGAGTTTCAAGTTCCAAGTGGCATATAAACTGTACAAGTTTTTCAAGAAACTTTCAACAAAATGCCACTTTTTTATACTTTTCAATTTACACCGTTATTGGCTCCCTTTATGCTCCCTTTATTATTAACGATTTATGAAAGATGTATGGTAAATCTGTGTTACGAAGAAGAGAGAGTAAAACAATGTTGAAGGTGCATTTGATTCACCTGGTTTTAAGATAGATCTAACGCAATAGTAGAATGCGATTAAAAATGCTTCATCCTAAAGTTTATAATTGAGGGATGACAATTAGTTGAAGACCGTGCTCCCTTGATATATTCCGATCAAATTAGAAAAATAAAATAGACACATATAATTTAATTTTATCTAGCGTTATTTCCACGAATCTAATTTTTCCAACCAGTGGAAATTGTAAATATGCAAATGAAATATAATGCCCTGAGAATAATAAAGACAAATGAACTAGTTCTTGCAGGATGCACAGATTTCCTTTACTTAGCTTAGGAAAATTAAATCCTTGAATTTAATTTATGAACATTTTTTCAATCAAATTCTCCTTAGTTTGTCGTCATAATTTATCAACATCTAATCCGAGAAAATTGGAAGTAGTCTTTAACCTTTATGTGCCACGCTATTTGTTTGCTCGTAATTTATTAATCGCGAGTATTTAACTCCTATAAACCAGAGTTAATCAGTTCACTTTGTCCAATTACCCTATTCTCGCGAATAAATTAGGTCCGATAACTTCGACTGTAGTAGCAGCAACCAGCAATTTCCACGATTTCAGATTATCCGTGACAGGAATAGCGTTAGTAATTAATTCATAGTTAATTCCGCTAAACGCTTGGCAAAACAATTGTGCGTTCTGTTACGAAAGCCTTAATAAATCGCACGAAAAAACAAACAACAATCTGCATATATTTTCGTTACCTTCATTTCAAAAATACGATGTAGAAATTTTTATTTGCTTAAAGTGTAAGATAGCAATTTTTCAGAATAAAATACTTCTGTTTACGAATCATTTGTAATTTATCCGACAAGAAAAGTTGCCTCAACAGATGCGAATCAATCTATCAGAAATATATACATACATATAGTACATTGTGAAGCTATCTCAGGAAAGAAATATGTGGAGTCCGAAAGGATGGTGAAAAATGTTCGTGGATCACAGTTCGTTCGATTGGAAAATCCTGCCGAAGGCTTCTAATATAACGCGCTGCAAGCCTTGAAATTGTATGAAAAGTTATTTGTGCGCGAGCAACGATTCTGGCGTGCAAAGGATCGGCGCAATTTCCAGTCTTCCGTGAAAAAAAAAGAATGGTAATAAATAAGGTCGAAAATAATATTATCGGTGTATTATTTGACACGAATTAACGAAAGGATGTTACTTAACTGAAAATTCAGGTTGCCTTTTCAGCAAATCTTAGTCGAATCAATTTCTGCGGCCAATAACTCACATTTGTTCCACTGTTCTATATACTTTTGGTCCGATAGTTAAATAAATGTACAACAAGCTCAATAATTTAATACTGTTACAATACGAACTTTCTGCTCAACATTAATTAACGGTTGGTGTATCCTTAGGTATCCCAATAAGTTGCTCTACATTTATTACTTCTTAATACACTTTCATAACTGTAATACAGTGTTAGATCAATTTCTTCCAAAACCCACTAGCAACTAAAACATCCAGAAAAATAATTGTCCATACTTTAATCCATGGCTATTATGTGGAATTAAACTAATCTGATTGGAATATATTATTTAAAACTTCTAGTGCATAATGAAACATCATCTTTTTATTGTTCATTTACCTAAATCTCAATTTCCACATAAAGTACACCCTGCAGTGCGATACTTTGATAGGACTAAAAGTAAAGTAAAAATCCCAAACAAACATACGAAAATAAGAATTGAAAATTACAGACTTGAAATTTCCTTCTTTAAAGAAAAGGCTGATATTTCATTGCACGCGTCAAACTCACGTGCGAAGTAATGGTAGCATTAGTAACTATAATAGTTAACGTTACCTATATAACTTGATTGCGAAGAAGCCGAATGGCAACCGAAAATACGAAATTCGCACGCGTATCTACGAATCAGTGAGCGACTTTATTCAGCTGGAAAATTCAGATATAGACCAGCAGCCAGACGAATCTGTCCGACAAATCGATCATTCCTGTTGCTTTCTATTTATCCATATCAGATTCGCGCTACGAGAAAAATTCATCTTCCTCGTAACTACACGTCGAATCCACATAGCGAAAACTTTTTTAACCGACGAGACATATTTTTTCAGGGAGACACCACGGATCTCGTGAATATTCTGCGAATTCCAAACTTCTGCTAAGCTTAAATAATATGCATAATACAACTGTTTCTAACGTCTCCGATTTTTAGTTTTAATTTTCTACGAGCTCGTGTAATATTCTGTGACTAGCTTATAAATTGCATAATTTGACAAATATATTATTCAATTGCCAGCGCAGAGCTTTCCCTTGAACGAGCTAAACGAATGTAGAAAAATGAAGAAGGTAGGCACGCAGAATTGCACAAATACTGTGTAAGCAGTAGACAGGGTACATTTATTCGCTTCACGATTTCAACACGAGCACAATGTTCTAAATTTAGATCGCAGCTCAATTTCATGAAATAGGAAGGATAAATTCATTGCAGTTTCATTGGGCAGAAATCGCACGATTATTCAGATAAAACCTGATTGCAAGGAAAATTGTAGGCACGTATTAGAACCAGCACGCGCTTGTGAATTAATTATTGCGCTAATAAAGAAAGCTTAAAGGAGACGAATGTCGACGTTGTGAGTTCGTGAGTACGAGTACGATATTATCTCACACGATAATATCATGATATCAGCAATACACGAGGCATCTGTTAGCATTGGTATTAATTAAAGTGTTAAGCAAGAAATCCACAAATACATAATTGAATGAATTATTACCATATTTTATTTCAGATTGATAACTACGAAGGATATCACCTGTGACAATTTCCAATTTTGGCGAAATGTCTTAGGAAAGACATAGCATTCGTTGATGTTAAAACTGAACATAAATCGTGTCAAGTATTTCATTGGTTTTCAAACGAGAAAATTATTCATATCATTAAAGGGATAACTTAACCCTTGTCTTCCTAAATTTGATCAGGCATGAATATTTCTAGCATTGGTCTCGCGTCCCCCATTAGTTATTCTATCATGTCTCTTTAACTCGCTAAGGAGGTTACTGTAGTACTAGTCAGCCGTGTCTTGCATTCGGCTGAAAAAAAGAAGTAAAAAGGTTCACGAGCGTATAAAAAGGAATTTTTGCCCCTTTCAAACGTGAAACCTAATTTTTTGAGGTCGAGCATCGGTCGAGTGGGCTGAATTAACTGAGATTTTACATCCCTCAAAGCCGACATGCTAACATTAGCACCGACTAACCAATCTCTCTGCTTCATTATCCCTCTCTTTTAATTCATTAAGCTTGCATCTCTGCCCATTGAAAGTTTTACACGGCTGGAAATGTTTTATGGCGATTCAGAAGGCCAAACAAAAAAGCACAAGGCAGCAGTTTTAAATTTCTTTATCTTCGATAGCGCATGACATAGGTACATATAGAATCTATTACACATATTTCATTGCGATGCGATAAAAACGAAAACTGAATAGCACACAAAAATCGAGTTATTTTCGATTGCTATTTAAAATATATGCGAAGTATATATTGGAACATTTTCCACGTTTGTTTATTGCTATTTACACTTACTTATTGTGGCTCAAATTATGTCATACATTACAATTGTCCTTTTAATATATGTGTCAAAAATATCGTGGAAAATAGCTTATGGCAACAATCGCAAAAACGTCTGCTACCTAATAATTGCCTTCTATCAAGCGTTAATCAAACTTTCCACCCTTAACTTCCCTTGGAATTCTAATCATTTTATTAGACCGTATTTCTCGCACGGATAGTATAACTAACAAATTTGGCAGTCATAAATTATGGAGGCTTACGGCGAAAAAGTTTTCATCAACAAACAGGTGTACGCGGGTTCGGTATATGAGGTCATCGCCGTAAGTTAGCCGAGTTTAAACGCATTGTCTAGCTTTGAACGCACTTAAATGTACTGCAGCACTATCCTTGATCTCTATTCTGTGCTGCACGAGCCACGGTTGTCCCGATAATGTAATTAAAGATTAAACCAAACTTACAGAATGGAGATTACCGACATCATACACTGTGAAATCGGCTTTATGACCAGAAAGTGAACCTATTCATATGCGGGCACGCCCGGAAATGAGCAGAGATCGGGTAGCGTCAGAATGATTCAACGCGGGAGCTTTTGTTGCGTTGAATTCAGCCGAAGACACAAGCTAATTCTGGAACTGGCTTTCACTTTTTCATCTGGCCAACTGTTCGGTACTGGCATGCTGTACTCGGCTTTTACAGGAAAAAGAGCAGAAACAAAATCTCGCCGATGAATTGCAAGCCTACTTTGGATACTCCAATCGTTCCCGATATTTTTACAACCATGTTTCACTATGTTACAATTGTGCTTTTTAACGATTCGAATGAACATCGATCTGAAATGGTAGTTTGTTAAAATTGTTTGTATAGAAAATGTTTTATGCCGTTTTATTGAGACTATTGTAAAACATCAGGCGTAACGTTAGACAAACAGATTCGTACAGTATAATTGAGTTTTTCATTGCTGTCGAAATAATTTGATGCTGATTCTTGAAATATTTATTTCCTTGTATCTTTTCTAACGTAGGCAAGCAACTTGCGATCCCTTTTTATATTAAGCAATTTAGTACACATGGAAATACGACAGTACCAAGTCCTTTTCTTTTATTAAAAATTCACTATTGTTAAACTATTTGCTGGTTATAATACAGTATTTCGTATGCAAACGATCTCACAAATTTTTCTTTCTTTATAATATGTAGCAAGTAGTGCCCCTTTAAAAATTTATAGTTTTATTTCAACTTAAATGCACGAGCGAAGATCCAAGAAAATATAATGAAACGATGTACTCAAATGTTGAAGGGAGAATTAAAAGATTTAACAAAAAAGAAAAGTAATAACTAATACGAGTCAAAATTGAGACAAGTACACTCTTCCCTCGTCTTTAATAAAATTCGAACTACATACTATAGAATTAAGGGATAGAATTAATTATATTAAATATGTTGAAAATGGAGAATGTAACCAGAACCCAGAATTATCCAACCGAAATTTTCAAACGATCTATATTTATGATTTCACGTTCTTCTTCCATTGATATCCAAAATTGTCTGTCATTTCGAATCGAAACTTCTTATCTGTGATCAATTTGGAAATTCCGTGCTGGCGATTTAACACGGACATGAAATTATACGGAACAAGAATTCTCGCGGCTCGCATCGCCGACTAAAATTTCAATGACGTTGATAAATTAATTAACCATTAAACCGAAACCAGACGGGAGATTACGGATATCGTTAATCTGTAAAGCCCTCGCGAGGGGAAACGAAGCCATTCATCGTGAAACGTGTCCGGGGATAAGCATCGTGTACAAAGCATTGTGAAATTCCTGACACGGCGTTCCATAATTCTGTGCATCACCGAAAATCGCCACTTTGTTAACGGAATCGCACGCTTTTTCGATACTACGGTATCGCGCCGCGAAGAGATAATGCGTTTTGTTCGACGCGACAGAATCGGTGGAAAGTGTGGTCGAGCAATTTCTACCTTCGCACCTTGAAACTTTGTAAGCCATCGTGTCTATAATACGTCTCAACTCGGGATTACGGGCTAACGATCTGTTATGCAGCACGGTAAACTATTTATTGTGTTCGGTGTAGAGGCACGCGGTATTACGTTCGGCCAGGGAAACGACTGTGCACATTTCATTGCGGATTTTCAGTATTGCTTTTCACAAATGCTTGCGAAACGCGACTTGGAGAATACTATTTTTCATTTCGGCACTGCACCCTTTGATCACTGCGTACCGACTTTATTGTACGATGCTTTGATTGCGCAATAGAATTGTTATCGCAGAGATAAAATACGGAATGTATAATTGGAACTTAATTATTGAAATCGTGCAGAAACGTGCGCCTGTTTATCCTGTTTGAGGTACATGAATATATTTTTGCCAACAATTTGCCTCATTTGAGAGATTTAACACGTATCGCAGTGCGTGCACGATTAATTACGATTTGCATTTGAAGCGTATTTATTATTCATCGAAACGTGCTATCCTGTTTTATTTTGTTCGAACTTCGGTTACAAACTTTCATATAATAGAGCGTGACAGGAAAATGTCGAGAAACTTTTATCTTATCAATAATGCACGAAAACTTGCACAGAAGTTATAAGCGCAGAGTTTAATTGTACCACATTCAGATATCTAGTTTGCTGTGGTGCAATCGTTTTTCGCGTTGCCATGCAGATCTCTAAACGAACTGATGCAAAACAGTACTTTATTGCAATTTACATTGTTGCAACAAATGGTAGTATATACCATTATGTAATATTATATAATACCAGATGTGCAAAACGAAGTTACCTTGCATACCTTTTCCTCTCAAATTAAACAATTGAATGCAGCAACACGTACTAAATTAAAAGCATGGAATTTCTCTCAAAACATACATACGTTTAACCCTCTGTACATCCATATAACTTTGAAGTCACACACTGTGCATATACATTTTCGAAACCTCGTTTCAACTTTCGCCAAATCATTTTCCAAAGTATTTAGCAGTGGTACTAATTTAATTCAATCAATGTGTCTGTTGTATCCACGTCGTCTATTGTGCATTCAGAGCCACAACTCCTTTTTCCCACAAAAAACTATATAAAGTCTTGTCGTAATAAATAGATTTGCCTGGAAATAAATAGATATATGTATAGAGGGTTAAATTAGAATCGCTTTAACCGCTAAATAAAATTGATGCGTTTGCATGCGCCATTTTTAGAGTTATCGTGCATATTCTGCAAAATTCGCGTTTACATTAATACTGGCCTAACTCTATTGGGCAATTTGGTGAAATGGGCACAATTAGAATAAAATAGGGAACAACTGCCGCTCAGTAATTCCATATTCTGCTAGTGAAATTAGCAATAGCTGCGGCGGGCAACTGTATCGCCGCATTGATTATCTAGGCACTGCTTGTGAATGCATTGTAATCGATTCAAGTGACTATCTAGCCAGAAATGCACAGCGTATCTCTTTCGCATTACCAGTTGTAAGGTGGTCTCGTTCATTTTACATCTGCAGTAGTTTTGGATTTCATTCAAAGTTCGGTTCAAGCAAATAAACTGCGGTTCACCTTTTAACTAAGAGCTCATTGAATAAAATAAAAATGTATAAATACGAACTCGTATTAGTGGGTATAGAATAATATTAGAATTAATATTATAGGTAATCACAGTGGGACATTTTCAAATATATTACTATTGCTATTTATACGTCATCTACTTGAAATTACCCGTTTAAAGTAATAAAATTCGTAAAGGAATGAAACATGCCGTTGCCGTGAACCTTTCGCAATAGAAAAGGAACGGAAAAAGATTCGTATGATATTCGTATTACTGCAAAACCGAAAACGAACACCGATCGGGACGAGCCCCGAGATTAATTCCGATCTAATAAAGAAAGAACACAGTAAACCTGACGAAACAGAGGATAATTTATATCGGCATTGATGCCGGGGAAACAGTTTACGCGTGGCCCAGCACGCGAGGCAATTTTATTTTCGTTTCGAAACTGTTTCTCGGTAGACAAGGCGGATCGCCAAATCGTTCGTTCTCCAGAATAAACAAATAATAAAGCGAGGAGAATCGTGGCGCACATTTAAGCGTTGCGATAGTATATAAATACAAAATTTATACAAACGAGAAGCAGCCAAATTTTGCTATTTTTCTCAAAAAGGCTCTCCTACCATTTTATAACCGACATATCGTAATTGGTGCACAATTCGAATTAAAAAAAACCGCGTGCGTTGCAATTCGTACGAGAGATCTTGCGAAACTAACCGGAAACACAACACTTTTCCCTCGATACGTCCATCAAATTTTTATTGAACCTGACGCGCAACAAGCGGCTACACAAACGCAACCCTCTCACACCCGCCAAACCACCCCTTTTTCCACGTACAAACGAAGCACCCTGCCAAATATTCGAACCGTGCGAGCAGTGAAACGAAAATTAATAATTTTTTGGCGTGTCGGGTGAATTCGTACGGCGGACGTGGGAAACACTGGAATGACGAAAATAGTAAAGAAACGGAATGTCACGTATGAGGAAGTGGCGAGGCTGGAACGTTCTTTTGAAACGTTGAGACGGCAAGATGTGCGAGGTATTCTGAAGTGAAAGAAAATATTGAACTCTCCGAACTGTAAAAAATGAAAATCCTACATTCCCAAAGTAGTTTCACGTGATAAATATACATTACGCTCATCGATCTTCGCGTGGGTTAAGCTAATTTTGGTTGAACCCCAATTTATATCGTCCTCCCCTCGTTAATGTGCTTAAATAGTGTATTCTTATTGTTTCTTCCCCTCCCACCTTCGTCGGATTGTAAATTGTCACGCGACCATTTTGGATTTCATACCTTTGTGTCACGCTCTATATATATTTACAAAGGTTCACGTGTAAACCGTGTTGGAAAGTGTCACGGTATTTACTCGAATTTGGACGAATATAATTACACTTTTGAAATTTCTTGTCTGCACGATGTGATTGTTAAGTAATTTTATATAGAGGAAATGAATTTTAGTGCCGGGTATGTAAACTATTATTACACGATGCTTATCCCCGCGCAATCAATAACAACCCTCGAGTAGATCAAAACAAGGGATGAAGCACTTAATTTGCTTAATTAGAAGGAGAACAATCTGCACCGCTGCCAACATATTTTCATTTCCACTTCACCCACTTACATTAACTAACATAGCAAACCTTCTAAATTATTCAGAACGATGCCCTCGAATATCTCTAATTACATGGAAAAAAAACCCTCCAAGAAAGAGAAAAATGTTTCTGCCCATTCTAAGCTCTTCCTTCTCATTAATCGCAAAACTAAAACGCAGGGGAGACCGCGGTCGAAAGGAACAATTTCACTTTCAACTACCATTACGCAAAAGGTATTACATTTGCAACGAAACTTTGTATACCAAAATCTTACATTGTTATCGGACATTATTGAGACACAGTAGCTTCGCTATGCTACAAGTAATATCCGAGTTATTAATAAAATATGGAGAGAGGAGAAAGTGTTACGACCGTCCCACAAAAGGATCAATATTCCATTTAGAAGGAAATCAAATTAAAAATTAAATGGAAGTAAGAGCGCGTACTTGCACAAGGAACATTTATACCACAATTTTAAAGCACTGGGAAAAAAAAATGGACTTACACCACTTTCAAAATAAACGGTCCATGTTTACTGTATATGAACCTCTACATTAATACGAATTTTTGCACAAATACTCCCCGATGCCTAGGCTAAATGTCGAACATGTTTCAGCCAGAATTATGACGAAAAGCGCAAGTGGATCTATCTTTCTGTCACGCACTGTATACACAATTAATTGCGTGTCTATACTATTAAAACTCTATACTACGCATGTGTCAACTTCAATACTAATTTTCCATCATGTATCCATAATTTCCGATAACTAGCTATAACAGATTTTGAATTATTTGCGATATCACTTTCGCCTCCTGTTACTTTTCACCCCGGTCTCCCCTATACCAGCAAAGATTAGAGTCAAGTGTCCCGGAGTGTCATCCAGCACAGTGCTCTGTCGTTTGACGACCCTCGACCTCCTCAATCCCGTTCGACAAATCGGAACCTCGGCGTGTTAGCGAGAAAATTGGATCTGCAGGACGCAACAAGCGTAGCAACGCCAGAGACCATCGATTCGGTTTGTTTGCTGCGACGGTCGTGGCATATTCACGCGGGGCTCCTCGTAAACCAACAAACGACCGACTGGGACGAGCGTGGAAGGGTGAATACTGTCGCGTGCAAGGAAGAAACTTCCACGCCATTGTCGTGGCGCGTCCGAGAGGAACGGATAGGCTCCAAGAAGACAAAGGTAGTTGGAAATTGTTGCTTCTACTCAGCGAGAAAGGCACCGTAATAACGATAAGCACGGCGAACGTCTAAAGAAGAGCCACGGTCGCTTGTTACAATAATCAGCGTGCCTGTCGTTAAACGTCGCTAATTAATTCATCGTTCGTTGACACGTTATTTGCTGGCTGGTACATTCTTAATAATGTAACGAGCGTAACGTAATCGTTGGCATCACTGAATAACGAAGATGGGATTGTTATCACGATGCGGTACATGGGGTAGAATTATCTTGATTGGACGTTTCTCAACAGAAACATACCATTTCACGAGTTCGTCCACATATTTGTTAATTTTAAATGCAATTACTTTTTGTCGAACACCGATTTCGTTGTGTTTGTTCGAATTCAACGAATACCACTTCTACTTGCCTCGCATGATGAATGATAATCACGGATAAATAATGCATCAACTGTTGCGAAGGAATAAAATCAGTCACTATATATTGCAATCCTCTGCATCCCATTAAAATTAGGATTATTGATCTCCATTTAGAATCTGTTTTAATATGTACATTCGATTCTAAAATAAATTTATGATCCAAATAGTTTTACCGGACGTGTAATATCTGAGAATGGACTTTTTCAGTACATTATGTTCAGTACATATACATTCAGTACAATAACAATTTCCGCAGAATAGTCGTAGTTTGGCTAATCCGAGCTAAAAAAGAGTATTATGAGATCACTTGATTAGCCTAAAATCACAGTCCCTTGAAAGCAAGCCCGGCATTTACTCTGCCAATTGGATATTCAACAGCGACACGAATTTCCTCTAATTGTAAGTTTCTTTTTCCTCCTATTGTGTTCATTCTAAGCACGCACCTCCTAATCGAGTGTCGCGATCAACTTTGCAGTTTCGCAGAGACAATAAATAAAATATCGCGCGCAACAAATCGAATATTCGGCGCACGATGGTGCCTTCGATTGATCGATGTTCATCGTTTCGCGTGCGTTATTCAGCGGAATCAAATTCGAGGATCGTAGATCCGATTATGCCGAGCTTAATTTCATGGATTATTCTTTCGAAATTGAATCTGTGCTAACGATCCATCGTTATCAGAAGCGTAATTACGCTTTCCACCGAGTAATTTCAGACTTGGGCCTTGGATCTCGTTTCAGTCAGCTTTATATTGCAAATAAATTGGCGACCGATAACGGAAAAAGGAAATTGATAAGATCTATTTATGTTTTTATCGTAGCATTTTCATGACAATTTTGCAATCTTACTGGATCAAAGTTCTTTAATATTATTGTTTAAATCACAGCAATTACTTCTTAACAAATACATCTCCCTGCAGGTGGTTAAAACATAGTGCAATTTTCGCGCCCGAAACTAAAACAATATCCGAATGATGTACTTCAGTTTTAAATGACAAAACAGCTTAAGTTAAGTAACAATTAAAAATAATCTAATCTTATAAGTAATATTTATTATATTGCTCATCCCATTATTTAATTTTTCCCTGTTGTATACTTTATTGTATATAAGAAATCACAAAATATAATTACCACTGTAGAATCATTCTCTGAATATCTTTCACGATTCGGGGATTTTACACCACTGTGCGACGGCCAAATCATTACAAACTCCAGGACAACGCGAACAACAATTGCGCGAGCAGAATCTCTTTCGGCCATCGTTACTATCTCAAAAGGAACCGTCAAGTCACAATGTTTTGCGAAAAAAATCTCGAGACGAAGCAGTTCCCTTTGTTTTCGTCCAGACGATTCGCCTTCGGAATCCTCTGCCAACTTCGAGCACAACGTTCACGCGAGATTCACCAATATCTCCCGTTTCGTTCCCCGGCGTCGTAACCTCGGGCAGACTGTAAAACAGTCGTAAAATCGAAACTGTGCAGAATCATCTCTCGCCCGTGGCATTCGCTTTTAACGCGAGGACAAGAAAAGTTCGACGCTGACCCGTCGCACCATAAACGAATCGTCTATTTTCCCCATTCCCGGTGATGCTCAGTGATTTTCAACAGAATCGCGCACTTCCCGACGTTCATCCCGCTGGACGTTTCGCAACGCCCCTGGAAGTTCGTCACACGGAACTTCCGGCCACGAAATGTTACGCTCTGCCCGATATTATGCAAATGCCGATCGCCGCGTATTTTTCGTTATTTTCAGACGCTGGCGAACCGCCAGAACTTTCTGCCCGCCATTGTACCGTTTGAAAGACAGATGCATACGTTTCGATTTGCATTAACAAGCATAGGATACTCGGGTATAGGGATGCTCTCTGCGCTGCTTGTCGCTGTCATTGTTGCTTGCAGTGCATTAATATGTATGATAGACAGAGGAATATTTGAAGGGGAACTTCTTTACTGGAACGGTTGGAAGACGTAGTTTTATTACCGCTAGGTCTTGGACATGCAGTTTTTATTCGTGCCAGTGCTGGATCATAGTTAAGTCTCTATTAAAAAATGGATTTGCAAACGGAAATAGTGAACGCTTTATTTGGAAAGGATCTATCTTTATTTCAGCTGGTAATTAAGTGACTACGCGAAGCATAAATCTACATAAAATGAATAGTTTGCATTAACCTGGACAATGTATAGACGCAACATATGCAATTTTGAAAATCGGTCGAAACGCCCTTCATCAAAGTTTAATCAAGAATCCGAGGGATAAATTGTTACGGATTTTTGTGTTAACGATGAATAAACCGTTTCGAAGAAAAATCTAGTACTTAGGAAGTCGATAATATTTTGTAGATTCCAGAGAAATGCATATTATTTTTTTTAACTGTAAAAATATCTTATATCTGACATTGCTTTTACGTTCCATGTGCAACTTGCGTCGGAACAGTCTCACTAATATCGAGAATTTCTTCTGATTCTTATAATGTAAATTCGTCGACCTATATTCTCTTTAATTAGTCCTATCCATACTACGAGTCTCTTGATCTCTTTAGTTTATTATTCTGAATAATTTAGCTTACAGGCAAAGGAGCAGAATATTGCAGAACACCTGGAAGGATCACAGTTCGATTTGTAAATGCCGAGGAAATGTTATGAGAACGATAATCCTGTTAAAAATAATTGATACAACATTTATGATTTTATTTGCTACCTGACACACCATCGTTGCTTCTAGTTTCTAATATTCATGACGAACTTTATGGGGAATTCTATTTGAATAGAGATACCAGTTGACAATGCGTTTAAAAAGGGGACGGCTTTTAGTTAAATTGTTATTTAATTAACCAAATTAAAAAATACGCGATTGTTCGCCTGAATAAGTGACCACTGCCATTGAGGATTCGACAAATAGAATAAATATGGACTAGCACGTTTCGATTGTTTTTTTTTACTATTACGTATTAATAGTCTGAAGTGGGATAAAAAAAAACATGCATACAAAAAATAGGGAAACAATTGTCCACAATTGTACTGATCTAGATTTGACCGGAATAATATCAATCTTTTTAGAACTTTTATTTGTAAATGAAACATCGGTTACGGGAGAACGGTCGTACTTTATTGTATGAATAAACTCGACTCAATATTCAAGTAAAATAAATATGAAACAAAGCTGTCATCAATACGCCAACACTTTTAAAATCCTGCGTATTTATTTTATTAAATTCACAAAACTCACTTTAACCAAATAATCCTTTATATATTTCACGTCAAAAGCGACGAACAATATCAAATATTATATACACTATTCATATTTCAGATGAACGTAATTCGCACAATCCATCTATCTCTGTATCCTCTAAAATTATATTTCCAGTCCTTCAATTAGCATGATTGACCAGATGCCAAGATATTATCACATTTTAATATACGATTGATTTGCCACTGATCATGCGTGCACCCACGTTTTCGCATAATTCCATTCGTATGAAAATTCGTTCCGCGCATATGGACCGAATATGGGTCATGCCAATAACCTTTTCGATTGGCAGCGATCGTTATGGTCCTTCAACATCGATTGCACTTCGATCAACGACAGATGAGCGTGAGTTTGAAATTTAGCGTCTTGAAATTTCCGCAATACGCGCCGAAATTCGTGGTTAATACATCCATTACACAACACGCAGCATGCTTTGAGTTTGATCGTTCCACGAATTTATCGAAATATCCCAATGAAACTAGAAAGTTATTGAAATCGCGGTTGCCGAATGAATGGTGCACGAATAATACTTTCTACATTGAGAACACCGGCACTTTAAAATGGGAGCATATAATTATAGAAGCGTCGAAATTGTGTTAAATTCTTGCAGCGTTCTTTTCTATTTATTTTACCCGGGCATTGAATCGGGAGATGTAGGTATTTAATCGTACAATAAAACTATTCTTTATAGCGAAACTACGGACAATCATTTTCCCATAATTGATTGTCAAAGGCCGATAAACTGAGGCTACCATATTTTTTAATATCGCCTTCCCGCGTATACGAAATCTGTGTGGCGAAATGCAGCTGTTCTACATTTTTATTTAAGATTCTATGATCAAACCACTGTTATATTGAATTGCGTGTTCATCTCGAATATAGATTCCCGCGCGGAGAAAACTAGCTAAAAATAAACCATTTAAATAGTGTAACATGTACACGATATACATACAACAATAGCGCGCATGTATTAGTATGGAACACGGTCATAAAACTGCATTACGTTAATGCTTGCCCACGCGTGAAAAAATTTCGCCAAAGATACGCAATGAATGTGCAAACGATATCGCACTTATTTTTCAAATATTTCACCCTACACACCTTACATATACATAGGTACATACGTGTAACCCAAATTAATCTTTAAAACAACGTTACTTTTCACTCCACGTACGTAATTGACATTGATACGATCTAAAATAATTATTCGGTCGCGAAATTTCTGGTGATTCCGAATTGTTCGCAGATTATGTCCTATACATTCGATCTCATGGCAATATTTGTGCCGTCTATGATACGATTTGAAACGGGCGATAGGAGAGACCGGGGTCAAAAGTAACACGGGGCGAAAGTAATATCGTAAATGATTCAAAATCTGTTATGGTTATTACGGCAAATTTGCGATATGTGATGCCAAATGACAATTTAAGTCTACACATCCATGTCCTAATAATATGTGTTTAGAATTGAAAAAATCTAGTATGGATAAAATTATACTAATTTCATATGATTGGTAAAAGGTTACATTTATACATATATTAAACAAAATAGCTTTCCGACAACCTAAAGTAACTTTTTCTTAATGCTTGAAAATTGTAATATAATTGTTCCTTGTGTAGATGAGTGCTTTTTCTTTTTTTCAATCTACAATTTGTTCCTTCTAAATGTAATATTGATCGTTGCTTAACAATTTCAAGCGTCTCGTCAACGAAGATTTGTATTCTAAGTCCAAAAGGCTGGTCGGGGACGATTGACAATTACAATCAATTACTATCGAATTAAATAGAGGTAGAAAGAAAAGAAAGTCGACGATTTATACTAATGCTTGTGAGGTAGACAAAAATCAGAGCAGAATATATAGAAAAACGGAGAGAAAAAGTAAAATTCGAATTCGAAAGAAAACAAAGGTAAAAAAGACAAGAGCAAGAGGAATGAGGAATATAATGAACAATGTAATGCAATCGCATGGGCACAATTATGTCCATTGGTATACTTTCGTTTAATAAATAATAGGATTTAAAAAAAAAAATACATATTGTGATACTATCGAGCCCATTCTATGTTACAACCGCCCCGGGGGTACGGGACGTTTGTAACACTTTCTCCGGTCTCGGTTTCTTATTGACCAACTTGGATATTACTTGTCATCAAGCGAAACTACTGTATCTCAATAATGTCAGATAACTATGTAAGATCTTTTCACAAAAATTGTTGTCGTTGATGCAATAGTTTTCGCGTAATCGTAGTTCAAAGTCAAATTGTTACTCTCGACCCTGGTCTCCCCTACAGCACGTTAAAAAAAAAGAAATCTTACATAGACTAATTGTCAGACGAGTACGTCAATAGATCAATTGGTACAAAGTACATATATGTATACGTTTCAGACAAAAAAAAAGTGTCCACGCGTAAGGCAAGAAACTCGACGAATATATTTGACCAATCTAATAGTGTTTCGCAGCACGCGATAGCTTGTTTTGTGTACGTTTGTTACAGCCCGTTCAATAAATTATTTTCTCCGGTCTGAAGGGTGAACCCCCTCCGCGTTTTACGCAGTCCATTCTAACGTAAGGGCGCTGAAAGCGGCCGATAAAGTTGGTCGTATCGCAGACATTCTCGAGCTCGATTCTTTTGATTGCCGGATTCGTCGTGTTCCATAGCATCGACCCGATGCATTTCACAAAGGCGACACGCGCAACCGGGATTCGCAGGTGACAAAGGGTTACACCGTCGGATCGAACGGGACCAAAGGTAGGGCCTGTGTCGCTGCTAAAAGCACCGGAGATACGTTAAGGTAAAGGGGCTTGATCGGAACGGGAATAATGTGTGACAAACACTCGATATCCAACACCAGACGAACCTTTCCGTTTCACTACAGCAGGCACTTACTCGTAGCCACGCAATCACCTATTACCCCTCGCATGGGCAAGATTTTTATCAACCCTTCCGAAAAAGCTTCCGATTCGTGCGTGGAGTGAGACGTGCGCGATAAGAATGAAACGAAAATTCGAACGTAGAGGGAAATAAACTTTGCCCATTAAATTGAACACTGTGTAACTCTCTTAACACTGTTCGCTTAATATTTCATTCTGTACGAGCCATGATTTTTATATTTAAGCGCCACGTCCATTTTTTACGGTAATGGAAGTCTAACGGCGATTCTGCATTCGTTGTTCTTCAATCGTGGTAGTTTAGTATTCACCATACCGTTCGTTTGTTAAATGAATAATTTGTTCCCTGTATAGTGGATTCGGCAAAACGTGCGAGGTGCAGCGTTTAATTTCTGGCTGCTTTAAGAGGAGAAAAGATCCACGAGCTATGCGGCAGCTTCTGTATTGTAAATTCCTATGCTGTTACATAGGTAGGGGTATTTCAAAGCCACTGTGATTAATTGAGACATTTGTCTTGGCATTATTATGAATGAAGAGTACAATGTAGTGCCTATTTGTTTTACACGAAGACGACCCACTGTTACGTTATTAGTCTCATTTTTTATTATCAACATTCTCTATGTTCCTAATAAGTTACCATATTCGTTGAATTTCATATTCGATTTAAGGACGTAATCCGTTTCGATGTTTCTTAATAGATTTGAACAGCTAATAGAGGTGAAATAATATACTACTTGAAAGAACATAAAGGGAATTGGAAATGGAAGAAAAATGTCTAAAATATAAATAATCTCAGCTGAATGTAAATTGACTACCTTGTATTCCTGTGATACTTTTAACGTACTGAACTCGTTCGCCTCATACTTGATAAGAAATAATGGAATGCATGCTTAGTTACCAACATTCATACCTCTTTTCCTTCCATTTATTTTCCGTTTAAAATAAACAAATACGCGAAACACGAGGCTTGGGAAAATATATTGCAATACTTTCGCACGACATTACTACCCGCGGTAGAAAGTTATAATTACAGTGGTACGCGACTAATTAAAGTAATTGCTACCTACGCGCAGAGGTACAAAATGTTATTTCATGTACATATAATATGAAACTTGTTTTCCTATGCGCACAGCATGACTGCTCCCAATTGCTTTCGTCCTATTACGTTCATTCAAAAATTTCTTGCCAGGAGTAATCTAGTATATCACATTTGGAACGTATTATACTAAACGCTTGCAATAGAACTGTCAGAAATACCGTCAACGTAGGATGAATAGAAGGAGAAAATGTTTTAGACATAAAAGCAAGTCTAGTTTAAAAGACGGACAAAAGAAAACATTGGTTTTTGATTATACATTGGCTCTTGGTCGCCATACTCGGCCGTCGATCGTATCCAACTGTTTATAGAATCTTTAATATTCCATAAACGCTATCAGGGATCGCGAGAAATAAAAAAGTGCACGTCTCGTTAAATAATAAATCGATTACACTTCCATGTAACGACGAACCCGGAAATATTACTTCGTTCAGGGTAGAAAAAACACCGAGCTTTTACAATTACATACGAACTCCACTTTCGCTTCAGGTACACATTTTATAAATTAAGAGAAAAACAAGTAGAGGACGCTGGTTGTTTAAGGGGGCCAATTAAATATTTTTTAAGCGGGATACTGTTTTTGTGATTCCAGAACGAAGTTCGTATTATTTTTCTGGAACTTGTTACAGTTAGAATTTTAAATGATTTGATTCTACAAATGCAGGAATCTGGAATTTTATATTTGCAATTTGCTACGACTTTATCTAATCCACTCGCCAATCGTAATTTCAACAAAATTCTGACGCTTCGAAATTACCGAACCACATGAACCTTCAATGTTATTTAACTATTTCGATTCTGCGGAATGCATTGACAAGCGCATCTTGTTCATTGTATGCGTATTGTATGCGCCTTGTTTTTGCATCGCCGTTCTTGCGCATTTCGCGAATGTAACCTGTTGCGATAGGCCGACGCACAATATACCAGGTAGTTATACACAAACGCCCCTCGAAAAGAAATTTGCCCCACAATCGCCTAGTACAAGGAATGGACAGTTTGGAAGATTCGAAAAATCCGAATAACTAAATTCCGTTGCAGTTTCGCGATAAAAATAGACAATTCCAGCGCCTTGCCAGAATCACCTACTCATAAAATAACTAATACTGTAATAATAAATACATTCACGGCCGTCTTGGCTGAAATTGGTAGGAGGCAGTCATGAAACGGGGAACATTCCAACCATAGAGAGAACTGTGGGATATAAATATACGAAATTCAAATGCCCCCGAAGATTCCTACAGCGTCATAATAATTTTGGTGCTTCTAGTGCTCAGCGAAAAGGTGAGAAGGGGGAGGGCAACGACGTACTGCGTCGTACTTAGCAGGCCACAGGCTGTCAAGTGGAATTTTGCGCAAAACGATGATCTACGTGGCTACCAATATAACAATAAATAAGGAAGACCCAGGAAGGCCACCCGCTTTCGTTACCAAAATTGCATCGTCCCTTACGAAAACATAAAATCAACCCTTCCCTCAATTCCGCTTGATCTTTCATGCGCATACACACTACTGGACGGAACACTTTCGGTTCGTCAGCACGGACAAGCGAGAGGAGTCCGGAGGAGCCGGCAAGCGAGGCAGAAAAGCGAAGCGAGCGGATGGTATAGCCTCCGGCTGGTCAACTGCGCAGAGACCCGTCGAAAGCGGAGGAGGAAATGTACGTGTCCACGTACCTGATTTCTCTCGAGCTTCAGACTTCCGTGAAGAACAATCGTACGAACTGTGCCGACCCCTCACGCCATGGAGTCCCTCTGCAAGCTGTGTCACTCGCGAGTCGCGTATACGTGGAGCACACCTTTCCCCCTTTTCCTCCCCTTCTGTCCGCTCGTATTATCCAGACAACCGGCCCCTACTGACTAGCTAGGTTGTTACATTTTCGCGGGCAAAACTGCCCTGTCTATCCTTCCAGGATCCGGCGTCTTCGATGCTCGCAGAATTAGTACCCCGCTGACCCGGCCGGATGCGAACGCACCGCTCTTTCCTTCCTTCTTCTCTCCCTTTCTCTTTCTACGAGACGCGCACACTCCAGCACGGAAGCTCGTCGACGAGTAAAAGCACAACCGCGAACGAACGGTCGGGCCAGGTCGCGCCTTTCGAAAGCACCGCGCAAGCTCAAGCTATTCGTGCGGAATACAGTCCCCCCATAGTCGCGTTAAGGGTCGTCTTTCCTCGGCTACCTTCGGCCGCCAATGGTATACTGGAAAGCGTATCGCGTTAGTAGGAGTGCCCTGTGTATTGCACCTCTGCGTGGTTACGCACACACAGGTGTAAAAGGTGGACCGGGCGCCGGACAAAGGTGAACGATACTGGGTATCGTTTATTTATTGCTGCCCCTTTTTAACACTCTGTCGACGGGGCGAAATACGAAATGATGCATAGATAAAGCAGTGTGTAGGTATTATGTGTGTTAGAGTATTGGCTGTACGGAATCTGTGGAAACGTCGAATTTTTGCGTTGTTTTTGTTAGATTTCGTTATACTTTCGCGTCTTGCAATTCGAGTAGTTACATATATGATTCGTGTGGAATCCGCGTTGCACAAGTTATGGGGTCGTGATTAATCGGAGATAAACAGCAATGAGAAAACGTTTAAATGTTATTATTCTATTATTTTGTTCGCCGTTTGTGTAAGGCTTCTTTTGATAATTATAACTCAAACCATTTTAGTGATTTTTCTAACAAAACACCCGATAAATCATCTAGCGCTTTCAGAACACAAGATAATTGCATTGACCCACTGTGCATTTTCGCCGATTCTTTAATTGCTAATAACTTTTAAACCACAAATGTTATATTTTTCAAACCTATTGGGACAGAAAGCTGAGGTTCCCGGCTTTAATTTGAAACCAGCCCGGATGAACAATACCCATTGTAAGCTGGGAAAAATGCAATTGTTTATATTAACGATGTAATTCAGAAATTTGGTTTTGAAGGCGCGGTAAACTACTCGAAAAGCCGCGACGCGAGATGGCGGCAGGTATTAGTTTATTCACTGCTTGTGGGGCTCCGATAAATTTTTAAAACATTTTTATCTCGGTTCCTGGTGATTATTATTATTTGTTCTAAGAGGTAAATATGCGCATAAACAAATGCATCATAAACGGCGCATCCAGCATCTGTAAATCAATTATTGTCGTGTAGCGTTACCTTCATTTTGAGCACTCGATCATTAATCTAGCGCCTCCAGAATTCGAGATAATTGCAGTGACCCGGAATGTATTAATGTCGATTCTTTAATTGTTAATAACTTTTAAACCGCGAATGCTCTATTGTTGAAACTGTTTAAGGATATAGCTATGATTCGTAGCTTTAATTTAAGATCAGCACGGTTAAAAAATACCATCACCTTATGCAGCTTTAGTAGCTACCTTTGGTGACGCAGGAACCAAGTTGGGCATTTCATTGTGGTCGCAACGGTACCTTAAAAATCGCGATCATTTATCATCGCAACACTATATAAAAATCTAAGATAAATATCGCGGTACTGTAAATACTAATTAAAACCTGTGTATAAAAGAAACACGAAAATTATTATCGCAACGCTAAAGCAAGTACGTATACAAGTATAATTTAATATAAAAGCTACACTAATTCAAACCACGATATACTTAATCGCAACTCTAATGTACCGTAAACCGTATTCAATCGTACGCGACGCTAATAAAAATCGCGATTTGCCCAATACGATGATGAGTGCTGGAAACAACAAACTACAACTACAGCATACAAAAGCGAGCATAGTGACAAAATATTAAGAAAGAATGGCTCTCCATCCTTTGGATGTAGAGCCATTGGTAGTTGCCCTCTTGAGCGACAGTTTGTCGGGCCTCTTCGGCATTTAGCTTCTTCTTTTCTTCGGGCGCAATGCCCGCTGAAACTTAGTCTAGGCTCGAGACTCTATCCGCAAAAAAAAAAAAAATAAAATAAAAATCTAAACCGCGTAGCTAAATGGAACACACGTGGACGAATCACGACCAAATACAATCGTAAAAATTGCGATTACGGAAAATCGTAAAGATTACGATTAAAATTGTAATCGATCTTCGCCTACACGCGCAGCCTCGAGCATAATGTATCGAGCGTTTCGTATCGGGGCCTATATCGCGACCACGACCGCGAAAAATTCGAAAAATCGATGGGCAAAGCCAGAGGCGAACGCATTTTCGTTCGCGCCACAGCTTCACCGTCGGCTTTTCAAATCGGATTTCCTGAAACAGGTTGAACACGCGAAATATTGCCTACCCGATCAGAGACTGTGTCAACCTGCCCGGCCCTACCTACTTATATCTATCAGGCACACCAGAAGGTATACTACCTATCCTACCTAGACCTATATTTAAAACATTGCAAAGCATCCACACAAACACACCTCATTCCACGTTTCTCATTCAAACACTCGGGCGCAAGAACCTAAACTAGAGAAACGTCCCGGGACGCCTCCGACACCCGAGCTTAGCATACAATCATTCACACTCTAAGGGTACGTACCAATTCCTGAAATCGGCTGACAAAGGCTAGCGACCATTGCGTAAATGTGCGCAAACGTATATGCCTGTGCATTACTTTCGTATAAAATATTGATCGTTAAAATATATTGTACATTTTTTTTCAACCAAGTATACTTGGTTCATATTGTACTCTTTTATTATTATTTACCATATTTTCATAATTCATTATGGTATTCAATGTATATTTGCAATTGTAAAACATATTGCTATTCGTGAAATCGTAGTATCGGTATTGGAATAAATACGTTTATAATTTGTTATCAAATTCCCGAGCCGACGCAATTCCACGGCCTAATCACACACACACATAATGTGGAAATTACGTCGTGCACGGTACGCTAGCAAATGTCAGCCGCCAAACATTGTTAGAAATTTAAAAACTATATGATCGTCGTGCCCGTTGCCTTTCACTCACCCAAGTAGCACCTGGGCACGTGAGTGAGTTCCTGACAATGAACACGGAAGGGGTTAAACCTGAAAATCCTGATCTAAAAAGATGATTAGCATACGTAAAATTGCAATAGTATATTTTATTTTCAATCTCTTTAAAAATGACTCGACTTTGTAATTTATGAAATATCAATAAAAAATCGAAAGTGGCTCATAAATAATGTATTTATTAAGGAAAATGACTGTCATTGAAACTGAATTCACTAGAATTAGTAATGCAATTAAGAAATGAATGCAATTGAATATTTACTTGAAAAATTGGCAAGATATTAAATTGGCCTAAGGTGATTCCTTAATCGAAGTAAATTGTTCAAGATAGCTACTCCGATTTGAAAATCTACCCGTATACAAAGTGCCTTCTTGTACATAATGTGTAATAAATTTCATACGAAAAGGACTCAACTATAGCATATGAAAATTAATATCAAATGCCATCATTGGCTATGCATATTCAATGCTGATTTTAATATACATATCGTTATATTTATTTATTTCAATGCATGATTACTATAATCATAAAACACTTGCAGTAACGAAGTCGGAGGGTATCCGACTTCTGCACTGCTCAACAGTGAAAACAAATTTCAATTGATTATAAGTGCAATTATGAATTTAACAAGGTCCTCAATATACATACATTTGTTCAATGTATTTATTAATGTCATGATATATTTTTATTAAAATAGAGGAACCTACGTGAACTGTGCTTATTGGACCAAATATTTATTTGGGTAAGAAATATTTCTATTGTTCTTGATTTTGTTATATTAAAAGACGCGGTGTACAAGAAGGCAGATCTAACCTCATATAAGAAATAATACATAAGAAAATAATGGCAGTCACTATGCTCGCAAAACTACTAAAAAATACAACCAGTCACCCGTGCCGTTTTGGATCAATCGTCCTACGGCATGATTGGGGACCGGAGGAACCAAAACGCATGCGACTCACTACTTCGTCGATTGCAGGTACCAAGGAAGTACTCGTGGATGACATCAGGATCATCACCGAAGCAGCCCAATTGAACTCAACCGCCAGGAAGTGTACAAACTGTAACTAAACAAGAAAGCAAAGAACATTAAAATCTACTGCTAACTCTACATAATTTAATTCTTCATAGAAAACTGAGAATTGTTTAAAAGATACTTACATTTCTCACTTTGTCAGTGCCGCCTAAAACATCCCCTTCAGTGATGCACTGACTCTACTCCGATAGCGAATATAAGAAAAAAATCTAAATAAGAGACTATGTGCGCGACCGCAAATTATATCGGCGAACAAATTAAGATTCTATTTTTGCGATTGAAATAATTGCAAAGGAGCACCGGTGCTCTGATAATAGTATTAATAACTAGTACGCGAAAAAAACTGTCTCTGCAATCGCGTGTAGCTAAAGCGTAATCGAAAATTTAAGCAGAGCCACTTGCTCTGAAACACCTAGAAAACTTCGGAGCAAACACTGACTCAACCGATCGCATTGCGCGCGGTCAGAAAATTTTCTGAAAGAAAACATGTTCATCCTATCGAGTGTTTGAAAATCTAATTGTTTTCGCAAGTATTTTAATTGTTGTTGTTTCATCTTAAAATCATAACGTCTCAGATCATATAAAACCAATATGGAAAAATGATTAAAATGCTCACGTACAAACACCTTAGTTGCAGTCTACTCACCTCTCTCCATACTGCTGGAACAAAGAGGAACAAAGAAATAAAACAAGTGCACGAAGGTAATGATAATTGCGATATACTAAAGCAATAATTCATCTCGAATTCTATAACAAATATGAATATTCGATTTGCAAACGAATAAGCACGCGATGTTAACAAAAGATTTAGTATTGTAGCAAAAGTCCTCGAACATTCTTTAATCTAATCCAGTAATACTATGCGAAGTGGTAAATAGAATTGTATTAAATATTTAATATTGTATTAAAGCAGCAGCGGTAATAGAGTGTAAATAATTATGGTATAACAATTAAGAACACCGCGTTACAAGTTGGACACGATACGCACCTTACTGAGATGTCTTCCATATGTTTTGTCAGCTCGGCGTCAAGTAGTAGAATGACGACCTTCGCCATCGTCGTTTGCCGTTCGGCTATGTTCGCCATCCGACTAAAGCCAAACATTATTTTTGTTTACGACCGCTTGTGTTTCCCAGAAATATTTCAACGCAAACGTTACTTGATAAGTATCTTTTTTTCTTTCGCGATAAATTGCCGATATTTTCCAGGAAAAACATGCTTCCCGGCCATAGGCAGAAACAACGAAGAAATAGCCGCAAATAATGGCTTGTATTATGTTACTACTTGTTTACAACACGACTGTATATCATACAAGTATTATACGTGGTATGATATATTGCTACAATTCTACTTATTTCAACAAGAAATTTGAAGAACGCTTACCTGTCAGCGAGAAGTTGAATTAACAATATGGCGCCGCGTCACTCTGTTCCTGCGCATTCCCGTTCAAAAGTTCGCGCCATTTCTGATTCAAAGCAAGCGAAAGAGACGCCATGGAACAGAATCCAACTGAAATTAGAGATACGTGTATTAAGAATCACCAATATTATTATAATATTGCTAGAAATTGCAAAATATATTGCAAGATAATGAAATTTGGGGCTGAAATAAGTATATCTATACGTAGAAGACACGCAAACACGTAGAAGTGTTAGATACAAAAAATGCACGTTGGACGATTCCACTTACTACGCAATGTTTTCTCAATTTTTACTAAAATATGACTTAACATTGACAAAAGACACTACAGAACTCTCAGGACGGTAAATGAAAACAATTGATATAATATTATATGTTAGACTATGTGACATACCTTAATTCGACGAACACGCTGAACACGTCTAATCACTACGAGATCCGTTGGGCGAAAGAGGGAGATTTTTGAAATAGATTGCGCTAATTGGCTGGCGACTGGTGGGCGGTGGGGGTGGGGTTCTTTCTTTAAGGCGGTGTTTTTTGAATATCGTGTCGAATTAATATTTTTTATTACACGCGTTACAGCATGAATATTAGTCAACTAGTGGGATACAAATATATTCATTAGTAATAATCAACGCGTCTGCGTAATAAAATGTTTTGTAATGTTTGTTACACTATAGAATAAGTAAACTATTTATGTCAAACTAATATTTGTCTTGCCTTAACTTTATTTAATTTACAATTCTTACCGTAGTGAGCGTTCAGAACGTTTTCTACAACCTTTTGACACAGCCGCCGACGAGACAAAGGAATTCATATAACTCATCTGTGCTTAACTCGCCCCATAACATTCACATAAATTCACTCAATCGCATGGCTCAAAAGAATAACCAACTCGCCTGTAATTATCCCGTTGCCGTAACTTTCTCCAGTTTCACGAAATTCTTATTTAAATCGTTCAATTATTTATAACAAATCAATCGCGTATGGAATATTCTTATCACGAATTGGAAATTGTAGCTTCGACTCTCAACTTTAATCTATGTCCTCTGATTATTGAACCAGCTCGTCTGCAAGTCGAAATGTTGGCATTTGTTTATAAAACTGTAGAAACCCTCAAATAGGAACCAGGAAAATACATTGCGTACATGCTGCGATAGAACGTTCTGTCGATAGTATTCGGAATAGTTAAGACGGAACGATTGTTTTACAATCGAACTGACGGTATCGATAGTTGACAATATTGTGCATTTAATTTGTGAGAGAACAAATCGAAGAACGTAAAATTCAAGTAATCTTTGTTAACATAGAACATACTTTAATTAATTAATCTTTGATCGTATTAACTAATATGGACGAATACAATAATACTCCGACTGTAGTAAGCAATGAAAACTTTACTATCCGCATATTTCGTATTAATACCTAACCTATACCTGTTTTTCGCCCGGTATAATTAATATCATTTCGATCGTATAATAGTAATGTTTTAATTTGTTGGATAATTTAATATGAAAACGAGTGTGAATCATTTAATTTCAATCAATTTAAACTAATATATTATCGTTAGAATTATTGATACGTACTCGTAAAACTATGTCATTAATTCTGTTTAAAACATAGTCATATTTTATTTACATTTGAAATCTTCGAAAGTGAATGAATGCAAATATTCTTTTATTTTCAGTACGTTCGAAATATTTCTAAAAATGCACGTATTGCTGGAAGTTGGGTAAATTGTAACCAAATCAGCACGTATATCGACGAAAGATTAAGCAACAAAATCGTTGAAAGGTACAATTCCACGGTACACGTTCTCGGACCAGAAGTGATCCTGTATTCGCCGCAATTACGTAAATTAGTAAACGAAAGTAACGGTGTGTTTCTGTCTATTCAAAAACTGAAGTCGTCTGCTGGAGATATCAGGCCTGAACTTTTGAAACACAGCAAACAATATAGATCAATATTGAGAGCATGCATAGAAAACTTGCAAGACATATCTGGAAAATCTTTGCCAGATAACAGAGAATCCTTGGAAAATTTTCTAACCATTTTTTACCAGATAGAATGTATTTGGCACTTGACTGAAATTCTTTACGTCGATGTTGTACCAGGTAAATCATTTTGCTCCAAATGTATATTTAAATATAGGGGCTGATCGGGACAAAATTTGGCGTGGTATCATGATACAAGATAGTAGATCGGAATACATAGTTTCGGGCTCTTTGAGCCGACAACAAAGAGCAATGCAGTAAGGTCTCGATATAAGCGAGTGGTTCATCTCTACCACTGGGGAGTATATCCTCTGAGGCGCTCAGAAGTTCTCTAGTCGATTAATGTAACATGATCCCGAATTGGGTATATCAGTGAACCAAAACTAATTCAATGATGTAGCTTTGCTATTTCTCTGATTAAGTCGACACCGAACACAATATAATTTGGAATATATCTACTGATTTAATTGATGGTAACAAGATTCTCATCCCATGATATCCACCAAACATCGTCCCGATCGGCCACTGATGCCTTTCGCAAATTGCTACCAAAACAATATGCAAATGACTAATATGTAATTTCATTAACATAGGTGATGTGATTCTACCGCAATTGTTAGAATGGATCAAATTCCACTTCCCATCGAGGGAACTCATGGCACTTAAAATATTGGCCCAGAAAACAATTGGTGCTGATTTGGAGCATCCAAATTATTGGGAAGCTGTGATAGGTTGTACCTTGCATGGAAAGCTGGACTTAGTCAGGGCTTTGTTGACATTGCACAGTAAAGCAGATCATCCTGCTTTTGTAACGGCTGAGAATATTCTTAAAACATTGCCCGTATACAATGTGTACGGTGGTTATTCCGTAAATGAATTTACTATGCGTTGGAAACATTGGCAGTTGGATTTGTATTCGAACTTGAATAACAAAGCCTTTATTGTCGACACTAATTTGGAAATCATTATGAAGGTATTAATAATAGTATGTTTATAAGCTTAACGAAACGGTAATTCCTTGAGGTGTTAAAAACATTTGATACAGTTAGTTGCAGGAGAAAAAGATGTTTTGCAGCAATGTTCAGAATACACAGATGCATGGTACGAACTATTGGCAGCAAAATTATTTTACACCTCTCCATGTTGTAAGCAGCATGAACTTTCGCATCATGTAAATAATATTATCGAAAATGATAGACCATCGGATAAATCTATACATGCGCTAATGGAAGGCAATTTACACCAAGTTATTAAAGAAATACAGTATATGGGTGATAATGGATGGTTTGCCGCACATTTGGTGGATTTATTGCATACTTGTGGGAGACTCGATATATTGGACAAAGATCAGACAAGGTATGTCCACTCGTAATTCCTGTCACACGCACCTTATCGAAGCAGGACCAAATTAAATTTCATTCTTGATCAGGGTCAATCAACTCCACGAGTCTCTCATATTAGAATATGGCAACACGCTAATGGGACATCATTCTTTGTGGCAGTGTGGTGCAAGTTATTTGATACATTGCCCTGTTCAAGGCTTGGCTAGACTAGAGATACCATTACAATCATTACCACTTGGATCGGAAGCAAGAATAAACAAGATTCTAGACATAGCGCGAGATAATAAAATGGATCATATAGGTTTACTATCCTTCTTTCAATTACGATTTATCTTATTTTTAGATTGAACCACGTTTGCAATTTAATCACTTTCCTTTCCAGTTACTAGCATATGTAAAATACAAGGAATGAAATCAATAAAGCAGGGAAGATTAGGAAATGCACTCGCGTGGGCATTAAAAGCCCAGGATAGTGGTTTTATAACGTACATTGCGGATCAGTTTCTGAAACATTATGCGGAACATGGAAAGCTCGAATGCCGTGATCTGTTGGAAAATTTGGGTTCCTGTATAACGGCCAGTGACAGACTTGCATTTTTAGGTAAATCGGTGTCAATGTATATTAGGCAGTGCTGGGCGTCTTTCGGATAAATTTTAGTTTGAAATTTTATTCGTCCTATATCTGTCATCCGTTCATTTTTTGCGGCGATCCGTTCTCGTCTTATTAAAAGTAGAAAATGGATGGTACGAAATAAACGGCTGTCCCTTAAAATAACTTTCGCCCAACACTGCTGTCAGATATAGATAAATTCCGAATGAAGTGTAACTTATACGCAACTGCATTTCATGATTAGGAAAATACTGCGAATTTCATCAAATGTACAATATCGGAGAATTTAAAGAAGCCGCAACTGTACTAGTATTCCTTTTAGATTCAAATTTAACGCCGAAATAGTAAGTATTTTCGATTTAAATCAGAAAATGCATCTTTATACATGAGTTCTTCTTTCAGTTTTTGGTCAATACTTTTATCAGATGCGATTCCACTACTGGCAGCCGAAAACCTAATTCTGTCTTCCAGCGATTGTTTCGAATTACTGCGTTGCGTTGAAGCACACGGAGACGATCCGAAGTTTCAAAGTCAAATTGCAATTTTCCGACTAGCTGTTGCTAGAAACCTGGCACGAGCATTGAGTCTTGAGGGCTGCCAGGTGGAACATTAGAAAGTTTATTAATAATTTATTGTGTAAAAGTTTTCTAATTTTTTAATTAAAAAGATCACCATGCATAACTATTAATGTATTCCACTAAATCATAATATGTCTCCTTTATATCATAAACATTAATTTTTATAAAATCATGATGATCAAATTTGTAAATAAATATTCATTAATTGCAATGTACCTTTCCGTTACTATCGGTAATACGATCTTGTTATCATGAATGCTTTTATTATATATACATTGCATTGCTATTATATATATCTCCGGATATTTGAGAACGTATTAAAAAAAATAATGATTAGTTACGCGTAAAAATTTGTTGGTTTAGTTCACTCGATATTCGGTACAAGGTCTGCCCTGTTTGCAATATACATAACATTAAACTACAATTGAAAACGTAATTACATTCATCTGTATATTGAAAACAAATTTAAGACAGATGTTTTTTTGGATACCAATTATCGAATATTTAAATAATTAATTTGTTATGTTTATGATTTATTATTAATGAGTGTATTATAATTTTTAAAGAATAGATCAATACCGTAGAAAAGTTCGTTTTTTGGGGTTCTATAAGAATAATAAATAAAAGTTTAACGCTGTGCGAAAATATAAAATAGATATAAATTTAATTTATTACAGTGTTTACAAGCTATTCGAAACATTAAAAAATCAGAATATTTATTGTTGCACAAAAGAATTTCGTTCGAATTTGAGCGTTACAAGGAATTGAAATTTCATTGAAAAATTGATATAATTAAAAGTAAATGAATACTTTCCATTGTACTAATGTTAACGGAAATAGAGCGCGCAATTTTAATTAATTAGTAATAGAGATCAGCAATGACATTACGTAATATCAAAGGTAATACTATTTGTTCAAATCGATCGCATGTATGTATTACTGATGCGTATAATTGCGGCTAAAGGTGCATACAGTCGATAAAGAGAACTGATAAAATGGCGATCGCTAGGTGTTATGCTTACAACCTACTTGTTAGTATCGCATCGCTCTCTCGCTTCAAAGCTATTGTGTCAGTCAAGACGCAACCGTAACTGTCAGTGCAAATAAAGAAATTGGAGATCATAGAAGAGAAATGACGCGAGCAGTGTTAGCAGAGGAGAATTGACAAAATAATATACATCGAACATGATTTACATGTCTTATTTTTTAACCGTAATCTGATTTCTACTGTTTTGACATATATACGCGAGTTGCGTATGCGGTAAATTTTAAATCATGGAGAAATTTATCACCGACATGTAGCCGCCGGAAGAAAAACCATTATAATATTAAAATAATACAGTGCCGAACAAAGGAAGAAATTATATTGAATTATATTGAAAGCGTGCCACATTCGCATTCACGAATTGAATAAATAAATAAATGAAACTTAACAAATGCATATAACAAATTCTACATGTATCACTTCCACTTCAGATACGGCGGACGTAAAATTTATAGTGGATGATGAGACTTTTGATACGTTAAACTGCAATGAATGCGTATTCAGTTTTTTATCAAATTGGAAGTAAACAGTTCTATGCAAAGTGTCATAAAACGAGAGTCCAACAACAATGTGAATGCATAATTGAAAGTCGGAAAGATTGATAGATACGGTCGGTAAGTAGAAAACAATATTCGTACAAGTGAGAAATATTGTAAAGGACATAGAATTACATTAAGCATTTACAGCTTGCATCATGGAAGATTACACTCCTGTCGATGAAGATTTTCCTGGACGTCTGTTGCACCAAGCCGCTTTGTGGGATAACGCCGAACTGCTGGAAGACCTTTTGCGCGGAGAGCACTCGCAGTATATAAATTGTCAAGATTCTTGGGGCAGAACGCCGTTACATGCCGCGGCTATTACAGAAAACTCAAGATGCTTAGATGTACTGTTATCCGCTGGAGCTAATCCAAATATACCATGCGGGCCACGGGGTCATTATCGAACACCATTGCATATTTGCGCAGAGCATGGACATAGTTCTAATATTGAAAACCTGTTGAAATTCAATGCCGATTTGACGATCCAAGACAATAATGGTCAGAAACCGTTAGACGTGGCTGAGAAAGGTAAGGAAGATATTTGTACAGATCTACTTAAGTTGGCAGCAGAGAAATATGAGTTGGCGAAGCTCGCACTGCACGCGTCGTTGCGCGCAACATGTATTCAAGGAGACACCGTGGCAGCTAAGAATATTATTCAGGGGCTTATGTCCAATTTGGAATGCATTATTAACATGGCACCAAACGGTGCGAACACTCTGCTCTTTATAGCATGCGAAATGGGCCACAAGGATATCGTTCGCCTGCTTTTAGAGCACGGCGCAGATTGCAGAATGCATCCAGTTACCAAATATTGTCCGTTATACATAGCCTGTTACAACGGCAAGGTAGAAATAGTAGAACTGCTTCTCCGATATTTTCCTAAGCAAGTGCAGTCTTTAACCGTTGAGAAATGGTTACCAATTCACGCGGCAACTATAAACGGGCATCATTTGGTAATCGATTTACTATTGAAATTCGAGTATCCGCAACACACGTATCAACGTTACAAAGATTCGTCTGGAGAATTCGAATACGAGATGCCATTTGATATCAATACTCAAGATGTTACTGGACAGAATGTTCTTTATATATCCTGTATGCTCGGCAACCTTAAGATCGTAGACCTCTTATTAAATTATAAAGTGAAGGCAAGAAAAGTCAAAGAGGAAGAGATGGGTGTCGCGCAGCCGCTTCCAATGTCGAAGAGGAAAATTTCAAGCGGAATACAAAGATTAATGTCTAGCTTGAATTTTAGGAGTAAAGCGCTCGATAAAAAGGATGACAATATGATATGTCCGTTAAATTTAGATTTATATTGCAACAATGCAACTGAAACTTGTTTACACGCAGCAGTGAAAGGCAAACACACAGATGTAGTTGCGGCCTTATTATTGGCAGGTGTCGATCTTAATTTACCTGTGAAAGTTCCTTACGATCAGAATGATCCAGAAAGTAACTATTCTAGCGCGTTAATTATTGCCTGCCAACAGTGTGACATAAAGATTGCCGATCTTTTATTAAAACATGGTGCTGTCGATAATACATGCAAAGCAATAAAAATTGCCGCACAAAATCGAGATGAACTTCTAACGGCAAAACTCTTATCCATAAAGGCTTATCCCGATTCAGAATACAAAATTAACAAAAAAGCAATGACTGAATGCACACAGACTTCTCATTTCTCTGCGTTGTCCTCTTTCGGAAACGTCACCTATTCGACACTGTTTCCAAATACACCGACAATGATAAACTGGCACGATCAACAGTGTCGCCTCTCGCAAATACGATCACAATGGTTGACGGATGCTGTCTTGCACGTAAACAAAAAACTCAGCGCTAAGAATAACGACTTGGTCTTATACGCCATCACGAAAATAGATATATCTAATAATTCCATTACTTCCGTACCATCTATAATATTTTATTTACAAAGCCTACGATACCTTAATATGGCTCAAAATAAAATAGACGCACTTATGGCTGAAGCAAAAAGCCCCAAAGATAAATTGTGTCCAGTTCTGGAAGAGATGTATCTTCAAGACAACCGTTTGGAGCAATTGCCAGAATTTGTAATGAATCTGCCCGCGTTGGAGATTATAGATGTTTCGAACAATAAATTGCAATGTCTTCCAGACAATTTATGGCGAGCACCAAAATTGAAGGAATTGAACGCGTCGTTTAATTTATTGAAGGATCTGCCTAGTCAAGTGTCTCAAAATATTACACGAAAGCCTCAGCGAGAGGACTGTTTGAACAATAGTCCAAGCAGCCGAAGTTTAGCGTCTCAACTGGTTATATCTCGCGAAGACTCAGTGGAATTTGAGTCCTTCACTAAAATAGCAAATGCACAAGTCATCGAGATGGATCGTCCACATGTCTGGACGCGATCCGTTCAAGTTTCAGAGAAGGTTTCGGACGACAACGAGGGCGGTGCGAGATCGGTGTTGACGTCTTTGAACTTGGCCCATAACTTATTCAATAATATACCGGTCGCGTTGCCATGCTTGGCTGGTAATCTGGTGCGGCTGAACATGGCTTATAATTCTCTTCGATCCATGAGCCATATAACTTCGTATTCGGCAAGCTTGAAACAATTGGATCTATCGAATAATCAGATATCTCGATGGCCCAGTTTACCTCAAGTGGATGGTGCCGACTTGACGGAACAGGCAAACACTGCGTGTTATTGTCCAACGACAAACGCGCAATCACCAATTGTTCCAGGCGGTAACAGGCAAACGGCTACGTCCTTGCGCGATGTCGTTCTTATGTCGGTCTGCACGCACAGGCGTCACCTACGCTTAGAGAATTTGAGAACGTTGATTCTTGCCAACAATTTGTTAAACAGAATACAATTGATATCCATCGAAGACGGAGAAACGCCGAATTCGGAAGAGGAGAACTTCGACAAGGACACGAAGATCAGTTATTCCGGTTCAAAATTGTACCTTTTGTTTCCCAATGTCAGCATGCTTGACGTCAGCAATAACAAATTGAAAGAAATACCACACAACATTTACGAGCTCAATAATTTATCCGTCTTGAATATAAGCGGCAATCAAGATATCGCTGAGCTGCCGCCTCAAATGGGATTACTTTCTCGGTTATGGAATCTAAATACCCAAGGTTGCAGGCTACAGGAACCATTAAAAACAATGATCGAATCGAAAAAGTATAAAACGATGGACGTGATTGGTTATTTGAAATCTATCTTAGAGGATGCTAAGCCATATGCTCGAATGAAGTTGATGATCGTAGGAATTCAGGGTATTGGGAAAACCAGCCTGTTAGAGCAATTGAGGCAAGAGGGTGAAGTACCAAGTAAGAAAAAATCTTCGGAACATTGGGCGAAGAGAATGGGTAATAAAAATATTAATGCAAAGACTGCCAGGGGGACAATTATATCTACCGTTGGCGTCGATATTGGAGATTGGATCTATGAAAAGAAAGTGAGAGGACAGTCCTCCCACGGTTCAGTTTACTTTAGAACGTGGGACTTCGGTGGGCAAAGAGAATACTACGCAACGCATCAATATTTCTTATCCAAGCGCAGCCTATATTTGGTCGTGTGGAGAATAACGGATGGATTCAAAGGTGTATCAGAGATATTTCAATGGTTGGTGAATATTCAAAGCAGAGCGCCTAATTCGCCGGTAATCATAATTGGTACACATTATGATATATCGTACGACCATAGCGAGGCATTGCAACAGTACATTCGCGATAAGTTCATAAACGTGGTCGATGCTGAAAAATGTGGACTACCGAAAGTCATGGAGACAATCGAAGTGAGCTGCAAAACGAGGCACAATATAAAAATGCTATGCAATCTGATATATGATGTTGTCTTTAGCTTGAGGTCACCAGGGAGCAAAGAATTGTTGCTCGAGCAGAAAGTTCCTGCCAGTTATCTTGCCTTGGAAGATGTGGTGATACAACTTGCGCACGATAGAAAATTATCAGGTGCGGATCCGGTTTTGAAGGCTGATCAGTACTACGGGGTAGTAAATAGCGAGCTTCAGAAACTGCACAGGTCCTTTAGGGATCCAGCGGAATTACACCAAGCGACACTGTTCCTTCACGAAAACGGCATTATTTTACACTATGACGATGCTACCCTAAAAGATTTATATTTCCTTGACCCGCAATGGCTTTGCGACATGCTAGCGCACGTAGTGACGATACGTGAAATCAATCCCTTCGCTAGATCTGGAATAATGAAGTTGGATGACATTCAACATGTCTTCAAATCTTCAACGATATCATCCATAGACACGCAAGGATATATCGTTAGTTTGTTAAACAAGTTCGAAGTAGCATTAACTTGGGATTATCGTACTCTACTGATACCTTCCTTGTTGCCCACCGAGGAGGACATGTTAAGAAGCAATCAGGTAATCAAAATCCCGGTGAAGACACGTGGTTGGCATATGCGTTCGAAAAAAATTACATCTCCGATGATAACATTTCAAAATTCCTCTAAAGAAGGAAAGCCAGTTACGGAATGCGTGTTGACGTCAAGGTCTCAGCCGGATTGCTCTGTTACAAGATTGCTTTTAATGTCCTATTTTCCGAGTGGATTTTGGTCGAGGCTCATTACTAGAATTTTAGCCGATGATGCCATTGTTGAAATTGTGATGTCATTTTTAGCACCGTTCAAAGATTTCGTCGACGATAATATTTTCACAAGTTTGCTAGATACACAAGCTGAGTGGGCACTCTGGCAAACAGGAATAGAACTAAGATACGCTAACATTACTTTACTGCGTCTAAAAGAAGTTAACTATAACTTGAAGAATTCACCGTACGATTATAGGCAATTTAAGTTCAAGCTGAAGCAAGACGGAATCTGGTGTACAGTAGACTTGAAGAATTCTGCAATTTTAGAAATTTGGTTTCCGGTAGACACGTTGGTGATTAAGCAACCGATAATGTCCGATTCCGCCGAGGAAGAACCAATGGGCTATCAAGCAATCGTGGTTGAACCTCGACCAGAAAGTATGCCACAATTATTGGCCTTAATAGTCGACCATATTGATATTCTCTTAGAAGATTGGTACCCTACGTTAGGAACACGATTTGTGCATACATCGGAGGGTAAGCTATTAGTTACGCGACTGATACCGTGCCCACGGTGTCTATTAAATAATGGGGAAAATGAAAGTGAAATTAGTTATAATGACCGCTTAGTGGAAGATATACAAAAGTATTACATAAACAAAGAGAGACAAAGCCAGGATAGCTATAAATCCGATGGTGATAGCGGCGTAGGGTATGATAGCCTAACGTCAAGCAGAATGCCATCTTTAGAAGGGCATCCAGATATTATTAAGCAGAATATCCATTCTGAGGGTGTATTAGCATATTCCTGGATGGTTGAGGAGTGCATTCTGTCTGCCTACAGTAATAAACCAATTAGTTGCCCTAAACATTCTGATATACCATTATCGCACGTAGCGCCTGATATTATTTTTATGGATCTCGGAGCAAAACACTTAATAAAATCGGATGATATTAAATTGGGGAAACTGTTGGGTCGAGGTGCATTTGGATTCGTCTTTAAAGGTGTATCTCGTTTACCAGGAACGTACCAAAAAGTAGACGTTGCTATTAAAATGTTGCAACCTGTTCCACCTGGCCCAAATTCGAAACAGTCTGCTGTTCTCGCTTACAAAGCCGCGCAAAGCAAATGGGACAGAGACCCTTTGCAGTACGCTTGCAAAGCATACTGTACCGCAAGACAAGAATTAAACATATTGTTAACACTCAGGCATACGTACATCGTACCTTTAATTGGAATAGTAGTCAGTCCACTAGCACTGGTGCTGGACTTAGCGCCGGAAGGTGCACTGGATAATGTGTTAAAAAATTATAGACGATCGGGTGCTAAATTAGATCCGTACACTTTGCAGGCCATAATACTTCAGGTGGCCAAAGCTGTTGAATACCTCCATCAACAGCACGTGATTTATAGAGACTTGAAATCCGAAAATGTTCTAGTTTGGCAAATGCCTTTACCGTTTCAAGATCACCCAGAACATCCTGTCCACGTTAAGGTAGCTGACTATGGTATATCCAGGCTGACACTACCGACTGGTGCTAAAGGATTCGGGGGAACAGAAGGATTTATGGCACCTGAAATTATTAAATATAATGGCGAAGAAGAGTACACTGAAAAAGTTGATTCCTTTTCATTTGGAATGTTTATATGTGAATTGATTACGTTGAGGCAACCATTCGAAGGCCATGAAGCAGTTAAAGAATGCATTTTGGAAGGTGGAAGGCCACCGTTAACATACAGAGAAACGTTTCATCCTTGTTACGCTCTTGATTTAATGGTCATATGTTGGGCTCAAAATCCAAAGGATCGACCGACTGCAAGTCAAATAGTTTCCATTGCGTCTGCCCCTGAGTTTACACATCTCATAGACGTTATATTGTTAACAGAGAGAACACAAGTGACTGCTATTACCATGACAAATAGAACTATAGAAGAGAACATAAATGGTGATGAAATTTGGTTTGGGCACAATAACGGCGAGGTTGATATGTTATTGGGAACTCAAAAGGGTTGGCTACAGCATGTTAGAATCGAGACTCCGATAATACCGTATGCGATGTGTGGAGTAGATGGATACATATGGATTGGTGATGATATAGGACAAGTGCACGTTTATTTAGGCAATAATTTTGGTTGCGTTGGCAGCTATAATCTCGAACCTGACCATAGTATGGAATCGAAAATAGTGGGCTTAATATATTTGGAGCAAATGAAACAGTTTGCGGTAGCGCTGCATAGTGGGAAAACATTTTTATTGTCAAATTCTTTCACGCAAATGAAAAAGATGGAAATTGTGACTGACATTCAAGACAATATCAAAAGTTATTCCTTAGCTGCTGTATATAAAAAAAAGCGTATCCTAGAATTATGGGTCGGGCAAAGCTTTGGTAAGGTGTCAATTTATGTCTTGAAAGATAATAATTTAATAGATACAACACAGGTGTACCACGCACCTGGGGAGGCAGCTGTTAGAAATCTGTTCGCAACGCATTTATTAAGCGCCGAAAATTCCGTTTTATCGTATACGTACCCTGGTTGTATTGTGTATCAATGGGATATAGACACGAGGCAGATAATAAATAAATTGGATATGTCGAAATTAGTACCTTGCTCAGAGAGCATGAAATCAATTTCTATAGAGGAAAATTTGTCAACAGAAAAGTGCCAAGTAACAGCTCTTGAGGCTTGTAGGAATCAGTTGTACATTGGTACTACTTGGGGATGCATTGTAGTGGCTGAATGTAACTCCCTTAGACCAATCACTGTTTTCAGGCCTTTTGAGGGAAAAGTATGTCAAATAATATCGTTTAAATCAACGGACGAGAAGAAATTAGTGCTGGCAACGGTCGGGCAAGGTTACAGAAGTCTAATTTCACGTTACACAGATTTTCCGATCCATAGTTCAGACGCGGAGGATCTTGAGCACAGCATGTATGCTCTTTTGTGGAGGTCGGAACATTGGTCAGCTGCTTAAATAATTAACTAATTTTTTATAGCATAATGCCAAGAGTGCTTTGTGGTGCAAAAATAAACAGTGATAGAACTGGTTGAGAATTCTATACGTCCACGACATACTTTAGTCTGTAGGGTTTAAGCTTTCTATCTTGCCTCGTCTTGTATGTTGTAAGCTGAAGGTAACAATATTTATCCTTAATCTGTCCAAGCTGTACGGTGCTTGAATGAGATATTCTCTGCCAAATCTTCGTTTGCAGAATGAGCATAATTTAAGCAGGATATTTTTATCTTTGTGTGATGCAATACAGTATAGTTTTATAACTTATTGTAAGAACTTAGGTTTGGAAAATAATAATATGTTCGTTCGATAATGTAGGAAATGTAGGAAAAGGGATTATTAACCTCGCAACAAATTTGCATAATTTATTTAATGATCTCTTAAGTATGGCTAAACGCTAATCATGTGTACGTATGAGAAAGTTTAATGTACGTGTGCTTTCACTTGACGCAAAATTGTAGATACGATTAGTGCGGTACCGCTGTATTATATTTGTACACTTTCAGCTTAGAAATATGTTTGAACATAGTCTGAAATCATGAATGATAGGAAATAAAAGGGATTTCAAGGCGGTTTTACTACGGAAAACGCAGTTATGAAATTAGTGTAAAGCCAGATTTTATTAAAACTGTAGGAAAGTGAAAATTAATTTATTTAGTCATAACTATAAGGACGTACAAGTAACTATAGAACGTCGAAAATTGTACGGGAATTGTATATGACGCGAGCGTGTTAAAAGAAACATTTAAGGGATGTGCTCTGTTGGTGGTAACTCTTCCATAGTTTCAATATTGTGCTTAAGAATTATATCCTGACCTCTGTACAAAAAGTATCCCTTGAATAATTCTCCTCGTAACATGTAAGGGAACCAATATTCATCATCCGGCCACATTTGTTTGAAAGGAATATCTTTCAAGTTGTACCACTTTGGTTGCATTTCTGAACAAAGAAGTATACATACAAATATATGTAATTATATAGCATTTACAATATTTTGAAGTCGACAAACATTCGATATGAGAAAAATTATGTAACAAATATATTTTCAAACTGTCTTGTTTGCCCATGACTGCTTCTAGTTTTTTATCACATTTTAAATTGATTTCTGCAATTAAATATTCGATTCTGTGCTTAGGATAGACAAAAATTACCAACACGATTCAAGTAAGGCAAAGTATATATGATTGGTAAAAAAAAAATAAATGTTTGACAACGCTGTAATATTAAGATTTAATTTCGAAAAATTAAATAATACCTTCAGACTCCGTTACTACTCCACAATATTTATGTGTTTCAAAAACGTGAACTTCTAATAGAACGTCATCCCCCTCGAATTCAAATTCTAAGATACCAATTCTTTTTAATTCCTTTGCAGACAAGCCACATTCTTCTTTCAATTCGCTAAAGAAACATAGAGATAATTTGAGAAATTTATACCAATTTTTAATATTTTACGTGCACGTTACAATAATACGTGCAATATTCACGTTGTATAGTTTTAGCATAAAATTATTTTTTACTGTCTTTACTAATTAGTTTCTTAAGTATAATTTATGCACAATACATCGTAATTTATTTAATTATTTAAAATCGTACCTGTGTATACACACGAAGATTCATGAAAATTATATTTTACTATAATTATATACTATAATTATAATTTCAATTATTAAATCATGTAGGGCAAATTGGATAATTCAATTACGTATAATATTGCGAAATTTTATTGCAGATATATTAAAGTGTTATACCATAGGGACTAATATAAAATTATGCATTTCATTGCTTTTGATTTTGGTATACGAAAAATTAAGCAAACTAAATATTTTGAATAGGTAAAAGTGCTCGACGGATATTCTTTAAAATATTCAACCTTTACTGTAATTTTCATGGATCATTCTGCGCACACTGTTAAATAAAACAGTAAACGTCTTTGTTGAAATTTGTTGTTATTTAATGTACCGATTATATTACGAAATATAAGATATTGTTGAATACAAAACTCCTAATTTTTTGTACGAACATTGATGTCGATTTTCAAGGTAGAATTCAAATGCAAATTTAATTCCAAAAGCGAAGTAATATGTGTAAGGTATTATTTGAAAGCAAAAATTATTTACCGCATGGCTCCTTGAAGAATGGATTCCCCAGACTCCACTTTACCGCCAAAACCATTCCATTTGCCTTTCCCAAATCCACGTTTCTTTAAACCTAATAGAATATCTGACGCCTTCCTAATAAACACCAATGAAAATATCTTCCTCATAGACATTTTAGATGCGTCCAATTTTTTTGGCAATTTAAAAGGATAACATGCACTGCTCGTGCGATAAAGTTGCAATTATTGTTAGAGAATGTCGTTGCGAAATTAATATACGCAACCTTTGCTTTTGTGTTATTCAAATGCAAAATAAACTTATATTTTCTACCTTGTTATTCATTAACTTTGTACGTCGTACAGAAATTGGTATAGATGAGTTTTGTGCGTCGTTTGAAGGTTATGCTGCAGAAAGGGCGCTAAAAGCAGTAGGGGTAGCGAATGAATCTTCCACCCTTTAAAGACTTTAAAGTATTGTCGTAAAGGGTAAACTATTTGGGTACATGTAATCTCAAAATTCAATCTTGACACATTTCATCGATCGCCTCTATTAACTACATAATTCATATTTTCGATGTATCACGCGTTTTAAATTCCTATTTTCATTATGTAGTATGTAAAAACCGAAATTATAATATTATAATAATATTGATATTGACATTATATTTATTAACGAATGATACAGTGTTAAACAATGAGAATTAAATATACATGAAGCATGTATACAGTTTAATATTACACGATTCTTTTCAATATACAATTACAAATACTATCTGTACAAGCTCTTATATTTTCTTAAGTTTCCGTTTCTTTATGGCTGTTGTCTAACGGTGTATGCGATGGTGCAGGCGGCGATATAGGATTACTCACTGTCGACTTCTTAAATACTGCTTTGTAACTCACCAATGCTTTTTTATATGCTTGGTCGGCATTCATTCCAGTCTACAATGTTTAAAATGAATTATATATAGTGCTTATCATATAAAGAATACCCAATCGCGTATTTACCTGCAATAAGCTGTCGTATACAGCGAAGAACATTTGGGTATGGGTAATGTTTTGACTGTTTAAATTCACGGGCGGAAGGCTTGCATCCCCATGGAATTTTCTACGAAAGGATCGATTGTAAAGCAATATTTTATTTCAATGGCATTCTCTTTTAAGAATTAATATAATACTTACGCTCTTAATTGATCCTCTTCGTAAAAAATACTTTTTATTTCTTTCTCTGATTTAGATCTGCTGAAACATGGCTCATATTTTGGGGGAAAAGCTTTATATACATTGTACCATGCCGGTAAATTTTCCTCTGCGATAACACCTCCTTTTAACAATGATGTCATTCTAGAAGCAAACGGATAAAACGTGAGATTTGTAATAAATTCGTCGTAAAACAAAAAGCGACTCGACGGTATTATGCGACAGAATATTGAATTTGTTGAAAATTAAACAAGTTTAATAAGGGAATATATTTTTATTTCACATAACTTGAATCTTCGATAATATATAATAATGCGATGATAATTCGTGAAACAAAGTATGAAACAATTGCCCTATAACGTATAACCTATTCAATATTCGATTGAGAATTTGAAATCGTCAAGTAACACACGCTAAATCATTTTACCTCGTAAAAATTGTTCCAATTCTTTCCGATCTGCTGAAAGCCATAATTGACAAACAATTTTAAGTATTGTACGTAATAATTAGTCCCGTAGATTTGCCTGTACAATTGTTTACGTTTTCCTTTGATGCAAGGACCACGTGATGTCGCCCGCCTGAAAACGTAACCTAGAATGGTTTGGAAATAACAGCAATTTGACGCACGCTTCTTTTTGTAAATCAATATTGACGGATAAATACACGATATCAGAGGTAATGCGCTTCAGTAGCTTGTATTTCTGTACTATTAAAACTTACGTCTGACAATTATTTTAATAATTATTAATTGTTTAATTAAGGTGGAAAGTGTTCGTAAACAATTCGAATACAATATGTTGGAGGTAAACCAGGATCAAATTTCTGCGATAGGCCGGGTTTTAAACGATCAAAGCCGGCCGCTAAAAGAAAGATTTCGCGCATTATTCACATTAAAAAATATTGGCGGTCCCAAAGCTATTGAACAAATCCATAATTGCTTCAAAGATGAATCGGCCTTGTTAAAGCACGAACTTGCGTATTGCCTCGGTCAGATGCAGGATTCTTATGCTATACCAATCCTTATAGAAGTATTAAAAGATATTACACAAGAACCAATGGTACGTCACGAAGCAGGTACTGTACATTTCTTTTTATTCGTCATTTATTTAGTTTTATGGCTATTTGCAATTTGAAACTATTTATTTGTTGACAACAGGCGAAGCTTTAGGCGCAATAGGAGATACTGATATAATACCGATATTAGAAGAATATAGCAAAGATTCCGTGCCAGAAGTTGCTGAAACATGTCAGCTGGCATTATGTCGTTTACAGTGGCTAAAATCGAGCGACCAGCAGACAACACTTCAAAAAAGTCCTTACATGTCAGTGGATCCAGCGCCGCCAGCAGATATCACTGACGTTGAGAAATTAAAAGAAATTCTGTTGGACGAAAGCATTCCTTTATTTGAAAGATATCGTGCCATGTTCTCATTGAGGAATATTCGTACACCCGATAGTATTCTTGCACTCAGTGAAGGTAAATATATTGGGGCGGAGTAACAGCTGGTAGCTTTCTTTAAGGGAAACTCAAAGTTAATGTTTAGATCAGTATATGTTAACAAAACAGAAGAAAATTTTGCTATAAATGAAATGAGAAATGGCTAATTTGTGACTTAAGTTAAATTATTCGATTACTATATTTGAGTATTTAATATTGCGGCCCGCGTAAGGTAGTAGATTTCAACTGTTGGCCCACTGCGAGCCAAAGCTTGCTCGCCACTGGTTTAGATGTTTGTACATAGATTTATTGAACAACACGTGTGTCAATGATTTTCTATGTTTTCATTGATCTTTTTTATGCTTGCATACGATATTGAAAATATTTATCCATTGTGTACGTAGGTTTAAATGTGGGCAGCGCTTTGTTCAAACACGAAATAGCGTTTGTTCTTGGCCAACTGCAGGAAGAGATTGCAGTACCAGCTTTGGAAGCTTCCTTGAAAGATGTGGAGGAAAATGAAATGGTACGACACGAGTGTGCAGAGGCATTAGGCTCAATCGCAACTCCCGATTGTTTCGACGTTTTAAATAAATATCTCGCCGACAATAAAAGAGTTGTACGAGAAAGTTGTGTAATCGCGTTGGACATGTGCGAGTACGAGAACAGTTCTGAATTTCAGTATGCGGACACGTTAGGGAAAGTTGCGGCTTAAAATTGTATCTGAACGTGTCCACACACAAATAAATATACTATTCTAAGCAAGAAATTGTGTTTGAAGGAAGATTGGTCGGAATCGAATATATGTTAAACAGTGTAATTTATTATTATTATAAATGACGGTAGCATGAAAACTTGTTGCATGTACAATGGTGATTTTTATTTCAATCACCAAATAATCTCGGCCAAGTTTTTCAATTTATGTGTACTATCCAAACATGTTACACGAATATCCAAGGACATTTCGGGTAAGAATTTTTTATTTTATACCAACGCGTTCTGCGTACTCGGACAATCATACGATACCATTTATCCTTCTACTATCTTACAATGGTATAGTATATTAAGTTTGCGTGTCTGTGACTCAAAATATCCGCAATAATCGTGAATAAATATGAACGCTGCCTTTCAGTACATGTGTATATGCAAACATCACACGCGTCGAAATATCTGAGAGCTTCAAGCATTTTAAGCTTTGGACATGGGAAACCTAGTCGATTATTCGGTTCCTCATTTGAAAATGAAAAAGAATCATCCTGAAATTCCACGAATCGAAAGTGGAGACCTGAAAATAATAAAAAACATTTGGAGAATCATGGAGAAGGATAGCGTCTATTACGGATTTTCAATGTGTACCGCGTAATTATAAACTGTCACAGCATCGTTCAAGAAAATAATCACAGCGCGATTGGATAATTAAATGGACGCTGATTGATCCGCGTAGATTATTCAAGAATCATCCACAATACATGAAGTATTTCGAAGAAGAGGATATCCCTGTCTCCTTTCAAGAAGCGAAAATTAAAAAAAAGTTTGCCATGATATGCGACGTTGTGTCGGCCCTGTTTGTAGATTATAACAATAGACCCTCCCAAAGAAATTATTTGGTTGGATACATCGCGATGGTGCATAAGGACATGGGATTAACGTTGGAGGATATGGAAGTCAATTATAATTCTTCGTGCATAAATTCGTGCGAAAGCGTGTTACAATTTAATAAATTGTTGTACGTCTCATTTACAGAACTTTACGTCAGACTTTATCAAAACCTTAACTGTAGAATTGCCGAACATAATGACCGAGGAGTACATTACTCTACAGACAAAATATTTTAATATACTAACGAAAATATTGGTGCAATTAATGGATGTGCTGAACAAAGACATGGTACAAATGCAAAAGACAAATGCGAGGTGGAGAAAGGTACAGATACGATTAAGCTACGGGAATAGAGTTAATTCGCTGGTCTATGTGCATAAACGATATGACATGCTCTTCAAACAGTGCTGCCCATGGAAGATTGACACAGGATCACAAACTATGTATGGCTACCCACTGAGGTATTGGGTTGATAAAAAGCGACACTGGGAATATCGGAGAGCGATCTGGGCATCGATGGACGCAGAGTTGATTGCGAATTCCATAATTAATATCGAGGAAAGTAAGTCGGAACAAGTACTGGCCCTTCGGACAACTATGGAAATTACAAAAGCACATCGTAGGAAACTCATGAAAGAGCAAACTGGAATGACACACTTCAGTACTGATAGCGACTCGGTGCCTGAACCACAAAGTAACGCAATATCCTAAACCACGTGTTACTTCTACCTAGGATAATGATTTTAGAATTGATATACGATAATTCGAATTTTAACTAAAATTGAGTCACACGGGAGCGAAAAAGAATGAAACATACTTTATTCCTTTACTCCTTTTTCTTCGTGTATCAGTGAAAGAGATTCGCCTGGACGCTAAACGTCCCAGTCCATCGGCGGGTCTTTTCTGGCTGCGATTAAACGAAATGGCAAAAGAAGCCACGGAGACTGAAGAGAATGTCACATCGAAAGTTTCACCGATGGAAGTACAGGAGGTGGAGAGAATTTGCCCTATCTTTCTTCTTTATTCCCTCAGCGATATAACTGAATCATATTCTTTTGCGTACATAGCATGCCAATGTCCAAACCGATGGCATCAGTGCTGATACTTTACCGTCCAAAGAAAACGATAATCTTAATGATAATACGGGAACCGAATCTCCCCTGAAATTGCAAGAGGGTATTGTTCGCATTTTACAAATCATTCTTATATCTTCTCTCTGTAATTATTGTACGAGACAACGTTTCGTTTGCATGATAAAGATGATACAAACCGGAAAAAAAATCAGACGGCAAGGGAACGCAAACGAATGCGCAACTTACACCACGTTCGTTGAAAGCGTCGCAATTTTGTTATAAGAGGTAATCAGTTATTTCACGTTCTGTAATAATCACTTTTGCTTCTCCTTCGCGTTACATCCTATTTAGTGTAAACGTTTCGAATGATTTGTTTCGCAGAATTGACACGGCCGAACGTGAAACACGTATGTATTTTAACACTCTGACGGTTGTTGTCGCGTACAGTGGCAAGGATATAAATATGTACACATAAATGGGAAAATATATGTACATATGTGCCTATAACTTCGACTGATTATAGCATTACATACCATGTTCATTATTTTTGTCGGGTATTGTGACACTTGAAAAAAGTACGCTTCTAAAATTTCGAGAAACTGTTAACATTGAGGGATTTTTCAAATTGATTTGTATCATAACATTCTGAGCGACAAATTGAATAGGGAAAGTTATACGTAGTGAAACTAATATTAACGCGTAACAACATTTAGAAATTTGCCAAAAATTTTAATTAGACACAATATTTCGTCGATGCACAGAATCAATTAAACGCGAACAACGTTGAATAGAAATTGTAGCCCATGCATTTTGGATGATATACAATTTATTTAAATTAGTCGGTTTTTTATATACATATACAGTGTTTTATATACTTTGCGCGGCCAATTACTAAATCCAGCTTCGAATAACGTTACTATTACGTTTACGTAGGTTTCAATACTGTTAAAATATATATTAATTACGTAAGATCTACGCGATAGTCGTCGGCGGCAGGCGAGAGTATTTCGAGTGAAAAGTGAGGTCATTGAAGTGCCGGCAAAAAAGAATCATGGAAGGAATTCGAATACACAGAAGGTCCCATAGGTTGTTCATTGAATTTTCTTTATTGCTGTTCGGTAGACGCCGGTGATAGTTCGCCAGTTGCGCTCCCGCTTAAGATCTCCTGGACGTCGGCGAAAGATTTCCTCTTCGTTTCCGGCATGAAAATGCTCGCGAGTATGGCGACCACGAGTTCGATGGCACCCAGAAGGAAGAACATCACCTCGAAGCCCCAACGGCCGACCAAAGGCCGATATATCTCCGCTACGATTATGGCGAGCAGGGATTGAAAGATAACGACGACCGCGTTCGCCCATGATTTCGTTTCTACCTTGAAGAGCTCCGAGGCGAGAACCTGCGGTATCGGTGCCAAACCGAAGGCGAAAAAGACGGTGTTAAGCAGAGCAGCGATCACGGGGATCCAGGATAGTTTATCGAGTTTCATTCTTCCCATTTTTGTAAGAAGAGCGTATGCACCGCTTAGCAGCAGACAGAGGGAACTTCCGTAGGACGATACCAGGAAAAGGGGCTTTCTGCCGAATATATCGACGACGGAAGCGGAAATGATGCTCGTCACGAATAGAACTGCGCTCGTTATCAGCAGAAAATTGATGGACAATTTCATCTGTTTGAGTATACTGTCCGCGTACGGTAGAACGGCTATCAAGCCGGACAATTGTTGACCCGCTGACAACAGTAGCACGATCAGCAATGCTTTCCTGTACACCGGTATTGTGAACAACTCTACGTAGCCACCTTGGTCCTCCGATTCTATGAACTCCTGCATCTCCTTCATCTCTTGGTCGTTGTTCCTCTTGCGCCTCAGCCACGCCAAGCTTAGGGCGGCACATTTCTCTTTTTTCCTCTTCAAGTCGTAGTAAGGAGATTCTGGTACCCATGGGGCCGACAGCAAGAACAGAACACGTGGAATTAAACCGATGAACGATAGCATCTGAAACAATCGTTAATGTTCAGTCCACTGATCCAGGATATTGGGAAATATTCAGATTAGGTCGTTTGAGCGAGAAGTATTTAGGACTTAAATGCCCGTGTTTAAAGCCACGCGTGAGAGCTTGTGACACGTCTCCAGTTGAAGTTAATCGAAAAAGAATAGTTGCATACAGCACCGGACATGTATCTAATAGGACGATTTATGACGGTTTTCGTTTTATCGCTTTTATCAGTGCCAGCAGCTTCAACAGACATTCTATTGTAATTTGTTAGGATAGTTTAATCTATTTAGCTTGATTTAATATAGCATTACTTTAACTGATAGCTTGTGCTTCTACGCGTGCTTTAATTCTTGCCGCCTTTTCGGCACTATTTTAACACTAAACGTACCAAGCGGGGTCAAATGACACCTTTCAAAATTTACTTTAAATTAAAAAAAAAGTATACTTTGTTTATATAATACTTAGTATACTTTTATTTCATAAGGGGTCAACCAACCGGTAAAGTACCGGTACGTTTAGTGTTAAATTACAAGGTTGATCAGTCCTGCAACAAATTTCGTGCCAAACTATTGAGAATTAGAAGAAAGCACTAAGGAAAGAGTAAAAGCAATTAAGTCCGGCACTGTATATTGCCTAAATTCAATGTCTCGCTACAGTTAACAGAAGCAGTTACCATTTCAACCTTACCATTAGTCATCTATTCAGTGTGTCACACTTTCTTTTATTCATTATTATATCGCATCATTATTATCCTAATTGCTTGACACTGCTATCATATCGTTAGAAAAGATTCTTAAGGATTACCGTTTCGTTCGACAGTGTGCTAACGCCGACCATAACTAGATACCCAAGACTAAATAGCAAAGGCATCATTGCGATTGCAGCTCCTCTGATTCTCGCTTCTGTTAGCTCCCCAAGATAAACCGGAATCGTGGCGAATGTGGCCCCAACAGACAACCCGACGATCAATCTCGCCGCGACAAGCGCCGGCCAACTTTTCACGAAGTAAGTGATTATCGGGGCGACCACGAATGGGATGGATGTCGAGTAGAGGAACCATTTTCTGCCGACGCGATTCAACAGCAAACCGGACACAATTGCCCCGAGAATGGCACCTATCGGCACTGCGATTACTTCCAAGGCTCCTTTGTCAGATGTTAAGGATACATTGCCCCAGGAGCAGGCAAAACCACAGGAGAGTGATGCGAGATTAACTGGAAAGAAAGACAGAAACGAATGATGGAACGAATTGACCGTGGTTTCGATTACACGGGTTGTCGAATGGACTAACGATGCTAGGGTGTCGTGTAACGAGCGATACAATTGACTAGAGGGTTTTTCTACATGAAAAGAGTCAGACGGAAGTCGAGAACTTTTCGCATTTCAGGCTTCATTTTCGAGGGAAACGTTTTTAGAAGTAAAGAAGTGAATAATTCTGCAATGCTAGCAATATGTTACGGCAAATGTGATTAATCCGGTAATTATGTGTAATTGCCGGTTATTATATATAATCACCACTAAGTTTGGTGAATGTGATAAATTAGATGAAGCAGCGGTCCTTTTAATCCAGACAGATATTTTAAGCAGGCAAGAACAAGTAAGAAAATATCACATTTACCAAACGTAGTGGTGATTATATATAACAACCGGAAATTATACGTAATCACCGGATTAATCACATTTGCCGTAACATATAATATTAGGTCCACCGGAAAGTTCTGTCCGATAATGTCGTTTCAAGTTTCAACATACATGGCTGCCTCTTTTTTCCATTGTATTTCTTCATATGTGCTTCTCTAAATTACATTACTAACGATGGAAATTATATTGTTCAGCAAATATTAATAAATGTATTATTTGCACTGAATTCAAAAGCGGGCAGAACTTTCCGCTAGACCTATTATTTAGAAGAATGTACTGATGCATCACCTATAATCAAAATTTTGTATAGAAATAGGTCCACCGGAAAGTTCTGTCTGTTTTTGAATTCAATGCAAATAATACATTTATTAATATTTACCGAACAATATAATTTCCTAATTCAAGAAATAAAATATCCTCCCCTCTATTTATTAATTAAAACGCGAGCCGTTGTATTTAATACGCTCAGGCTACAGTGAAACAAAATTATCGATACTTTTATTTTTGTTTAAATCCACGGTTTTAGACACGAGTGCGCCCTCGAAAGTATTTTCCACATCGCTTTCATTAATACACCATTTTAGGTGTTCATGTTTTCTGAAAATTTGGCAAATCATTGATGGATTTTACTTCTAGTTGCTGTAAATATTCCAAACATTGCATTGTTATTGTGTTTTTGCTGCGCTATGCTCACTTTTAATTTCATACAGAAAGAGCACTCAACTTTCATGTTTATCCGGAATTCGCCTTGCATTCGTTCGGGTCTAACGCTAGATTTACGGAACCCGTATTTTTGACGGATTTCGAAAACAAAAAATAAAGGTCTATTAATACTGTATAATTGAATGAATTATATTTAATTTATAAATTGAATGAATTAACTTTTTAAAGAAAACGCGCATTTTTCACAGCCACCCGTTAATACGAGGAGTGTCAGTAAAGATAAGTATACGAACAATGCCCTCAAATCTAGTATTAATCTTTAAATTGATATATAATAAGTTCCATTTGCTTGCAGAATTAATCACTAAATTTCAAAAAAATTTCCGAGCTTCAGAAATCGGTTATTTTACATACAAGAACCAAATATTATTAAGAAGTACGTATCAGTAATTTTTAATTTAAGTTTTTTTTAATACTAACTTAGTAGGCTTCACTCATTCTCTTACAGTTAATCTACCGAGAAAATAACAAGTACAGCATTAATAGCATTGCCACTTTTTGTAATTCACTTTTATACGTAATATGGTGTAAGTATAGGTAACACTTGAGATTATTCTGAATAAGGGAAGCTATTCGTGGTTTAATTTCCAAGTAAAAAAAGAAATGGAGGAGACGAGCAGTTCGACAAAATCATCAGCTGACAATATTACAATTATTTGATTCGTCTGTGACAATAACAGTAGCTGACTATAAGGGAGCTAGTAAAAATGACATAGGTATTATATTAACGCTATCGATTCGTTTCAAAGAGTTGGTTAATAGAAATTTCTGGCCACCTGCGCAAACGCATATGGTTGCGCTTTCACAAATACCTCGGGACTTGATGTGTAAAATCACGTTTTCCTTCGCATGATTCGATTCGTTAAGTAGTTTTTTTAATTATAGAAACCCTTTTGTATTCAAGGTGATGCTCGCGATGCTCACGTGCGCCGCTGGAAACTTGGCACAGCTTGAAGGTACAGAGATCTTAAATTCATTTAAAGAATGCAGTATTTGATTGTTCTTCTTTATCGAAACAAAGTATTTTTGGTCAAATGGATATTTTATCGTTCGTTTAATAAAAATCTTGAACGTTAATCACGTTCTGGTTCATTCCTCAAAATAAATGGAGCTTCCTCGCTTACCTCGTGCTCGTCACAAAGGATAAATACTTACTTACAATACTAGCCACTATTTGGGGGCGCAGTTTATTCAGGTCCTCCAATTTCGAAGATTCGTTAGGTGTGTCTTGTGCTTCCAGTGTTCCCGTTGTTCCTTCTTTCCCCGCCATAGCTTTCGTCTGCGCGAAACAAATATTATTGGATTATTGAAAGTGTATGCTAATGCGACGAGACGACTGCCAATATAAATCGGCACGAGTCGACTGTTGTTCGCAAAGAAAAATCTTCATTCCGGAATGTGCGCAACGAGAATCGTAATTATATCTTTCTCGCTCGACACGTGAATTACATGCAAAGCAACTAATGCTGATGTTGCAATCGAAACACCTGCCAGGTGCTCATCAAGTCGCGATTGCTACGAGTTAGATGTTCGTAAATCATCGCACGTTCCATTGGAATGCAACAAATAATACGTTTAGGACTGTGTCGCCTTAAGAACGTTTTGCTTCGTGCTTTCATTGTAGTCGTTGGTGCATCAATTTTCCTGATGCTCATTTCGGCAAATTAAGGAATCAACCGGGATAATTTTTCTGATAATGTGCACCTTGGTGGCCGTGACGTTTGTTCAGATTTATATCCCTTTCGTGTCCTTAGGAAAGCTCCTTCGGGAGCTCTAGACTGTCGGGCTCATCCAGTACGATTCGCGGTATGACGTCAGTAGTGGAAATTATGGTCCGGATTAAATGAATATCGATCAGGAATGGGCATGTTCCACGCCCCTTTTACTTGTTTCGTTTTACTTTACGCCATGTTTCGATTGAAGCTGCTGTTCGAATGTTATGCACATTTGTATTAAATATTAATCAGTTTTATTATATTCTACTCGTTCGCGCTGCAACTGGCTTCACGTAAAACCGTTTTCGTCCAGTACGTAGGCCGCGATTTAAAATAAAATTCAATGTATAGCGCGTTTATAGGCACCAAATAGAAATAAAGAAACTGTATAACGAATATATACATATAACATTAATTACTAACAACTCTAAGATTTGTTTCCATTAAGACTTGCACCGCGCAACTAATTCTTCTTCCATACAGGTAGTAAATAATGAAACGGAACAATCGACTGCAATAAGAAGAATCGTTTGGACACGGGACAAGTGAAGAACTGTTGCGAACAAATTACCCCAAATATGTATCCTCTTTCGAATAGAAACACCCATATCGCACACGTAAAAGTCGGCCCGACGGGGTCCGAGTCGTATTAAAAATCAACGCCCAGCCTGAGCGTTTAAGACAAATGAATATCAATGAAACGAGTACAACAGATTGCCACCTGCGGGGCCCGTAAAAGGGTAGAGGAGCACACGTTTATTATTGCATCATCGGAATCGTTGCACGGAGGTCAATTCGGGACACCTCGATGTGTATTAATTAACCGGATGCCGGCGCGGTGGTGCGATCTTAAAGGTGTGCACTTCAGGTGCCGCCGAGGCGAGCATTCGGCGGATTGACGAAAATCGCTAACGGCCCAACTCGAGAACGTACGAGCGATCGTGCTATTGACGTGCTATTGACGTGCTATTGACGTGCTATTGTCGTTGGAAAAACGAACAGAGGAAGTTCAGTGACCAAAGCGTTAAGCAGTCGAATCGGTTAACCGACTTAAACAGTCGGCCGCTGATCGTGTAAAGAGGCTTAATCCTTTAATCATTTAACCGCGTGGCATTAGCAGCGGCGATCTAACGGAGGGGGTGGATTTAAAATAGCATTAGATAGGCAGTGCCGTTCAGTCGGGCTCGGGGAACAAAGTGTAGTCGTCGTCCAACCGTGCCAGCGATTGAGCGAATTGAAACGACAGTACGTGGCACGTGACATATCATACAGTATTACGGTAATTGTGATGATTCGAATAGACCGCTTGCACTGATAACGGGCGATCATGGCGTGATACAGACGGTTCCCGATCTGTCCAATCAGTATCGAGTATCCTCGTTTACTCTTTTCTTCCTTTCACTCCTCCTTCTACGTTTCGCTCGTCGATTATGTACCGCGAATTGTCATTTTATCGGCGCGCGTGCCTCCGTCACACAGTGGACCTCTCTTCACGCGGGAAAAACAGAGGGGAAAAGGAAATCATTGTGTCTTCTTTTTGCGAAGGATATCCTTCTTTTACCACGATATCACGCCGTCCGAAATGGGAACGTTTCTCCGTTTCTTTGGATTCACGTCGGACGATAATCGAATCGATCAGGCAACGGGGCTGACGGAGAAACAGAAGAAATTAGTGCAGAACACTTGGGCCGTGATCAGAAAGGACGAGGTTGGCTCTGGAGTTGCGGTGATGACCACGTAAGCGATATTCTTCGATGTTCGTTGAAAATTTCAGAACAGAGAGAAAGTGTTGGCTCCTATACCAGGAGCCGTCGGATTTCGTAAAAGCTGGAGTGATTGCAGGCTCCTCCGATTTGTAGTGAACAATGTTACGTACGATTGTGATATTTATTGTATTATCTACTTGCTGGTTGTGATGCTCTTCTTTTCTTTTTTTTTTGGATGATATGGAACGTATTGCGAACGTGTATTATTGATAGCCTTGGCAATATCGTAGCGATGTTATGTTTATCTTAATCGATAGCGTACATAGATAAAGTACACAATAGATGAACTGAAACTTGTTGCTGATTTTCTACCGCAAAGCTTATCGTTGATACATCCTTGGAAAATTTCACCGGCGCGGCGTGACTATGGTGAACACGGAGGATACTCAATTTCACCTCCTGGCTCGATCCACCTGTTTCGCGAATTTCTGTCAAATCGCAATGTTCTTTGGGTGGTGCTTCTTCTTGCTGACGATACAACTTTTCCTCGTCCATAATCTTAATGATGGATTTTAACCGCCCGCACTTTAGCGCAATGCTACTCCTGGACCCTCTACAAAGGTTCCATTTGTTTCAAAATCTGCAATCCGATTAACGAGTTTCCTCGGTGAACATCTTTGAAACTTTGGTGTAAATTGTCTTTTGTACTTCTTTATTTACGTTCTCGCGCAATTTGGCTTGTATCATTTGAAAAGTTGCGCCGATATTGCTTGGGTTTATGGTTCTGCTTTGCATTTACCAACTGGAGAAATCAATTCGTACTATTCCTTGTACCTACTGTATATGCGCAAGTGAAATGTATCATCTGACTGGAGTATTAATGGAATGGTATCATACGCTGTAAGGACATCGCGTACGCGATAATTACAAATATGGATCGGCGTCGGCACTTAATGTTCTCGACGTAAACACGTTTCTGTTGGGCATTACAGGCGGGGCCCCGCGAGAACACCTTCCAAATGTGATAAACATAACATCCATGTGTTTAGCTGCGCGTTTCACGCTCGAATGCAACGAAACTGAACGGCACGGTAATTGTTTTCAGCTTTTTTAAAAAGTATCCGGAGTACCAGCGATATTTTACCGCTTTTATGGACGTGCCGTTGAACGAGCTGCCGTCTAACAAACGGTTCCAAGCTCATTGCGCCAGTATAATTACAGCTTTAAATAATGTTATCGACTCCTTGCACGACCCAGGATTAATGGAGGCTAGCCTGACCAGCTTGGCCGAGCGACATAAAAAACGTGGCCAAACGAAAGAGGAGTTTCAGGTACGAATAAACGAAGTGACCGTAGAGAATCGATCGAGCTGGCTGCCCTTGCTTTTCGAAAGAGTCTGAAACGATTCATTTCCACTACGACTAGGCAAATACAAGTTTTCTCTCAAGAACGTGTTTATGCTTTGCCGGGAAATTGTGAGGGATGTGCCAATTTGACGAAGCTGACAAGGGAAGTTCGGCAACTCTAAATTCAGAAAGATTTGAAACTTTGCACAAATGTAGTTCGTATTAAGCTAATAACGGAACAAATTTTTAAAAAAATGCTTTTTTTCGCCGAATTTCTCACGTCCGTATTGTAGACCATAAAGAGCCATGCAACTTTTAATTCAACTTTTTCCCCGTATTTTAAACAGTTCCTTAATTATTCACGATAATATGAGAGGTCAAGATTCCTTTGGATGAGTGTTTTCAACCCCTAGGAACGTTTTTCAGCGGGAAACAAAAATCGTTCCGTTATTACCATAATATAAACTACATTTCTGCAAAGTTTCAAACTTTTCTGAATTTCCGAATTGGCGAACTTCCCTTGTGAGTCGAATACGATCGGGATGGAAAAAGAAATAAAGAAACATACGTCAATAATAATTTGTCGAGACAGGCATGTTCTATGTCTATGAAATCGTTAACAATTGCTGGAATCGTTTTCTAATGAGCGGTCTTTGGTTCAATTTTTAGAACTTGAAGGAAGTTATACTGGAGGTTCTCCGTCAGGCATTGGGAAGACAATTCACACCGGAAGTAGCAGAAGCGTGGAGCAAAGCCATGGACACGGTCTTTACAAAAATATATCAGGTCTACTCGTCCTGAAGAATGTCCCTCGATATATCCCATCGAATAATTGATCCCCTCTTTAATAATTTAACAATTCAGAATTAATTAATTGTACATAAGGTGTAATATTTTATGCTCGCACAATTACGACTATAAAATGAGACAGCGACGTACCGAATCTTATTCGTACACATTTAACGAAAATAGTTGATTGAAATGTGCGTTTCTATAATTGTAATGACTAATTCTTCAGCATCGCATGTACACAAACCGATGCATTTAATATATTGATGCGTTTACATTATAGCACATCAGAATACTCCAAAGAAGTGCCTACGTGCAAGTTTCATTCGAATTCCAAATTCCTGACAGCATTTTGATATAAATGGTACTACAAAGTACCATCAAGCAACAAAGGGTTGAGGGAGTATTTTTAGATTTCAACGTCGAGAACTTCCAGAGTAAGAACTGAAACGGTACATAAAGCGAACGACAAAAGTATTCGTGCAATAAAAACGTGCAAATAAAAAATGAATCTAAGGATTGAGAGTGAGACAGTTCAATTACGAAGTTACTGAGTTTACCACAGATCCTACCAAAAGATACTTAATCCTTTCGCTACGGGGGACTTATATATACGCGTCATCGCCAAAAATTTATATAAACGTTCTCTCCAACAGTATAACATTATCGAAATTATTCATACAAATTATACCTAGGCAACTAAACAGAGTATCTAAGTGTTCGTAGATTATTAAAATCTCTACTGTTTTGTGCACCGATGACTGCTGTTTTGTGCACTTTTATTTTTGTTGGCACCGTAGCGAAAGGGTTAATCAAGGTAGGAAGGAATCGTGCAAATACACTTATACGCGAGGGTGGCAATTTTATCCGTGCAATTGAAAAGCACCGAATTACGGAATAATTAGAAGGGTCAAGTGTCATCTGGAATTTTATAGAACACAAGACGAAGATAAAGACGAAACGCTGAGAATTCCGCTACACTTTCATACACCGTCAGAATGCACGCCAAGAATTTGCACGTTTCCATTTGAAGACGGTGGATCGAAGACAGAATTTCAAAATCGTTCACTTTCAATCATTTTCACGTCCGGAATTTTTCAACACTTACCTTGAACTTGTCACACTTGCACACTTGCCGAAGACTGTTAAGACTTTGAATACTATTTCCAGTCGGGCACTGATTTTATAACCTTTTTCGATTAGTCAGAGTTCGATAAGGAAACTTCTTTTGCAGGGGCAGATAACGATCTTTATAGATTTCAACGTACAATCGTAATATTAGCCATTTTTCATCTTACCGTGGATTTACCACGACTTACAATGTACGGTTGAATGTATACGGTTGGATGCAATCGACAATACATTTTCAATTGGTTTTAGTTCGATAATATCTTTTAGTATTGTGATATGTAACGTTTCACTATGTCGTCACTGGTAGTATCAGCTCTATTTTATACGTTACACAGATATATGCACGTTATAATAAGAATTTAACATTATCAGATAGGACACTTGGATAACAGCTTTCCAATGCTGTATAAGGTTGTTTAAACGAAAATGTCTTAAACAGACTCAAAAAGTACCATTTTTAACGGATTTCGATCCTTTGGAGGTGTAATTAATTCTTTGTTCTCCACCTAAATGTTAATTGCAATTCGCAAACGGAGAAATTTCTACCTGTTCCTCGACGACGATTAATGTGACGCCGACATGTATAAATAAAATTCAAGAGTAATATTTGGAAATATAATGTTGCGAGTATGCATGTTTCTATCGCATTGACTTTAACCCCTTCAGCAGTGGAGATACGAGGACTTGTATTTTCACGTTGGTCTATTTTTGAAGAATGGAAACACACGTAAGCACCGGACGTTTCCGTGTAACGAGTGTTTGCCGCAAATTTAGTATTGCACTAGTTGAATTCGCATTAACATCCCCTGCAATATGACGCAAGGAAATTATATAGTCCTATATAAAAGTCTCAAGGTGACTTCGAATTTAATGTAAGAAAAGTATTTTTCTTTAAAGGGTTAAGGATATCCTTTAAAGGATTTTATTTTAAATAATATCAATTTCTGTTCATTACAAAACAGTATTCTTTTGTGCATCAATGATAATTACGAAAAATTACTGAAAAGCTATTATTTATTTTCTTTGATGGTTTTAGATTTTTAAGTACACCTTACAATTAGTCCTTCGTGGCACTATTTGAAAGGAAGAATTGAAGTACTTCGTTCAAGCCAAACTTAGCTGTAGCGTTGAGTTTGCTTGCATTTATAGATAGTATCATTCGAATTTTGATAAGTTGAACTGAATTGTTCAAGTATTCGATTCTCTCGTTATCTGTAAGCAAGTAATTTTGCACACGAAAATTGCAAAGCTTCTACTTTTAGATGGGTGATGTAACCCTTGATTTTTCGTTTTAAAAATAAAGTTCAAGTAACAAAATTTCAATGATGCTGTTTAAGAATATCCAAGCTGAATAACTTAGTAAGATAGAATGTTATAATACAGCATCACGTTTTAAGCCATAATAGGAAAATATACGATAACACGAAACAATATCAAATGAAGAAGATAATGTTTTGGAAATTTTTACTTTACTTTAAACTGTTATAACAGGTAAAGAGATCATAAAGATTAATTCTATAGTTTTCTTGAAATTATTATGACTTGGAAAAACTTTTCAAATTATTATGTCTTGAAATGACTTTACTTGAAAATAAATTTCACAATGTATTTTTAATCCAATTTAACTGAACCATTGAGAGGCAGCTGTGAAAGTTGTTTTAATTCACTGTCTAATATACAATATTTTACAATAGATACAACCTCTGGAGGGCGAAGTGATTTCTTACTGTGACTGCAACTAGCATGCTAGTGAACTACGTGACAAAATCACAGAGCAGGCCCCGCTATCTTTGCATTTCACGGCAATCACCTGTAGCCAATCCGTTGTACTTCACACTCTGTCCCGAGTGACAGTCTGAGTAACAGAGTTCAACAGGCAGTGTCAAATGTAATTTTTCCACAGTAGTAGACGTGTAATAATAAAAAGAATCAGCAATTTATTTCTAACATTTTCGCTTTCTTTCTTATTATAGTCGAAGGCGAAAGAGTGTATGAGGTAATGTGATTTAATTGAGGATAAAAATAATTTTCTAATCAATCGATATATCGTGCGATAAAGTTCGAATATATTTGAAAAACGTGCGAAATGTTCGCCGCGATAAGGTGGTTGTATACAATAGATCCGCAGTAAATTGTGATAAGAGTGTAACGTGCCGTTGAAAATGGTATACAGAGTAGCAAGTTGATTTTAAGAAGGATACAGAAAATAGTTATTAAAAATGGGATCTATATTAACCTATATATTTGGCCATGCAGACGACGATACTGTTGATTCGAAAGTAGGTTTAACTGGAAGAGAAAAGAGGCTCGTTAAAGGAACTTGGGACATACTGCGTGTACATTCGGTGAATACTGGAGTTGCTATTATGATCAGGTAAGATTACATATGTGGGCATTGTTCTTGTTCTTTTCTCCTTCAGAGATTAATTTCGCATTAAAGAAAAAACCGCATGTAATTAACTTTCGAATTTATGAAATTGAAGTTGAGTCGAGAAGACAAAGATAAGATTAAGAATGAATTGCTGGTGGAGTGAAGAGTGTACTAAATACCTAATTACAATGTGACAGTTTTTTACTGCAGACGAAATATGCCACTTATGTACAATACATATAGGAGATAATTTTGTTTCAGCTATTTTAAGAAATATCCGCAGTATCATAAAGTGTTCCCAGCATTTAAGGACATTCCTGTAGACCAATTAGCAGTTAACAAAAAGTTTCAAGCTCATTGTCAAAATATCATTAGCACCTTGAACAACGCTATCGACGCTTTGAACGACGTTGACTTGATGGACGCGATTTTACATACAGCTGGCGAAAGACATGGTAGAAGAGGTCAGGGTAGACAAGAGTTTATCGTAAGTTAACGTGAGATTTTTTTTCAAATAACTAAGTAACACATTTACGAACTAAAAGTAAAACCATGCGTAGCTCGTTTTGTTTATTGACAGGCACCGAGTGCCGATTTACTACGATGGTTAAATTTCAATAAAGGGGCTGGAACAATTAATATCCTCGAATGATTAATCGATCTTTCACAGTGTTCACACTACTGTACTTTATATTTTAAATATTTTTGTTTATTTAAAAATTCGCACGTGTCTATATGTACACGCGATGCAATCCAATTATTCACAGGGGAGTAACAGGGAAGAAAAGCATATCTTTTTTCAAATATTTAGATCTCACATGAGCGTATGCAATATTATTTTAATACGCAGGAGATTTTACATAGAATTTATTATTTTAATGCTGTTTCCAAGCATAGTTCAGTCTAATTTTGTGAAAGCCTTTCAACGATTAATTTTACATTTTTTATATCAGGTGCATGAACCTTATTTAGATTAGTTGTCTAAGATAATATATATTTTTTTAAACATTTGGATCGTGAATGGCTTTATACAATATATTTTAATACGCGATTTATTATTTTAATTGTCTTCAAACATATTTCAGATGAATTTTGTGAAAAGCTTTCACCGATTAATCTTATCTTTTATACATATCAGGTATAGGAATTTGATTAGATTGGATGTGCAAGAAAATGATCTTCGAAGTTAAGGTTTATTGTCACATTCGATTACATATTGTTTATATTGCAATATTTCCGCAACGTTCTTCGATAGATATTTATAGAATTAATATTTCAAATCTATATAATTAGAACATGGGGGAAATGTAGATTCAGTTACTATCTTAATGAATTGATCTTTCAAGTGTTATTACAATTATCATCATGATTACCATATATGTATCACATATTCTTGTATAACACTTGAATATTTTAAATCATTCTTTTCTCTCAACGTCAATTATCATTTAAGAAATTCGATATGAAATGTTAAGTTATGATATTATATATAACATCAATTTTCGTGATTTCTACTTTTCGTTCCAATCTTTTATGCGACACTCGAACCATTAATTAAGGACAAAAATTGAATGCGTTGTTACACCGAGGAATAATTTCGTTCGCACTGTAAAATATAACGAAGAAACTACCGAAGAATACGTTACACTGAGTAATCCGTGCTATTGATTCTCAAGCTTGCTATTTTAAAGGCCATTAAAATTGAAATGCAACTGAAACGACGCGAACGAAACGCTTTTCCACAAGGCCACGACGCGACGCGACTTCCATTAGGAAGCTTCTGGTGTTATGCACATGCGCCTTCGGTACACAGTCTGCTGACTTCCGGATTCTTATGATTACATATCGATAAGAATGATAAGATCGTATCAAGCTTATCGGAGGCATCGAGTATTCTTCACCCCTTCGCTCGGAGGAGCATATATTATACAGGTATAATACGCATACAGTGGGCGAAAGAAGTATTCGGACAGTGCATTAGTTTAACTTGGAACTTAATTATTTTGGTGTTAAGATAATTATTTCCAAAAAAATATACATGAATATGGTGGACATCGATTACACTTTTACAGATGATAACACACCCTGGCCGTGGGTTCCAGATGTACTATGTTACATCTTTCTTTCACATTTTGCACATAAAATACCCTTGTCAACTGAGTATTTGGAATAACGATCTTGATCCATAGGGATATCATTTAGTCACGGGCGTGCCGGAGCGAAAAGGCTAATATAAAATTAAAACATATAATTTGTTTGAACATTTCGTTGTAATAGTCTGACGTATGATTAAACGCACAAAATTCTACGGTAGTTATTTTTGCTAACGATAAGAGTATTTTAAGAGTAAGACCCAAAAGCTTATTTATAAATGAAAATGAAAGAGCGAAAGAACATTTATTATAATTTACAACAAGTAGTTCCATAGTAATATTCACTGCAGAAATGACAAATTGATTACAACTTACAAAAGAACGATGAATGGAGGAAATAATATCTTCTTCACCTTAACAACACCTTAACAAAATATATAGGCATATATTATAGAACAGTTAGAGTTCTAAATTAGCCAAGTTTCATGTTTCTCTGTTTTCTACTATGTTGTGTTGGAGGAAAATCCTCTCAGAAAAACGCGAGGACAAACAATTATTAAATATTCATATTTTCCAATTCGACGCGATAATAATACCACCTACGTCGTGTCCTAGAATTATGAAAACTTAATATTAAAGATCGTCGGGTCAATAATGCCAATGACACGAAATTTCAGAGCAATAGATATTAATGGCACTTTAACTCTATCAATGATCTTAAGGTTAATATATTCGGTATTACCGTCCTCAAGAGGCCATATAAATGCCAAGTTCAATAATAATATACAGATTGTGTTAATGAAGAAATATTATAGATCCAAGGAAAATACGTTCACGACGTTTAATGCTACCAATGAGATTCAGAATACATTGGAACAATCAATTAATCTTTGCACTAAACGTTATTAAATTAAAACTAGAACTACCGATACATTTTGGTATTATTCAGATAGCATACGTTAGGCAGATTGTAAATACGAAAGTCGTTGAATGGACATTCACTACAGATATATAATTGTCATTCTGTCGTATTAAAACTCATCATAAATTGCTACAACGATGCCTATATATTAATAATTCTAAAGCAAGAAATCTAAAACAAGTCATTTTTACCCCATCGGTAGTTCTAGTGTTAACAGTGTTTCAAGGAGTAAACACTATTCAAATTTTCTCATTCTTTTATGCTTATACTATTGTTATACGTTTCGTAATCATACTGGAACAGCTTCTATATTCTATAATTCTATGCTATTAATACGCCGCATTTCAGGATTTAAAGGGAGTCATTATCGAAGTGATGAAGAACGCCCTGAGATCGAAATTTTCCGCCGAAGTGGAGGCGTCTTGGAGCAAAACGATCGACGTTCTATTTCTGAAAATATTCGAGGGAATAGAGGGCAATGTCTCCTGAGAGTGCAAATGCCAATAAACATTTCCCTTTAATCATAATCCGTGTCAGTATCGCTATCTGCGTGCGAGCCATCAGTTGCCTCGCTATTACTTTGAGTACAATATTTCGTTTCTGTCCTCTTCTCTCCCATTTCCTGATTTGCATTCTGAATTTCTCGCTGCTTCAGCTTTCTGCGAGACGAGCGGGACATTTGTTCACGACTGTACGAAATGAACCGTATAATAAACGTACTTGTATTTGATCGTTCGAAAATGTTGTCTGATTCGTTGGAAGATCGTGGCGCAGATGAGTGTCGAAAGGGTTGCCAACAACCCGATCATAATTGCTACGAGAACAATGTCGACTTGTAGCCAGGCCTCATCTTCTTCGTGTTTCCCAGCTGGTTCGAGGGTTATTGGGTAACTGTAGAATTCAGGAGAATGAAAATCGACTGCATTTCTCCTTGAGATTGTTGTGAAAAATGTTGACGATTAATATTCATCAACTATTTGTAAGGAAGTTTAGTAGAACACAATTTTTCATTTCACTTTTATTCTTTCTGCTTTTTGCAGAAGAATTCAATGCAGTAGTATTCTATTTTAATAACAAAAAATGGATTGGAAACAATTGACTCAATGGAATAATTAACGCCAATGGAATAATACCGAAATGGATTTCAATTACTCCTTCAGATGCGAAGAAGAAAGGTGCAGAAAGAAAGTTAATCATTAATTCGGAAGGCTGACGCTTTTGATTAAGAAAAACTAAAAAGAAATCAATGGTTCTGTAATGTGTACGATGTTTATATTATTTTGCAAGACATTTCACGTGAACATCCCCAAAGATATTCGTTCGATCTTTTCATTTATAGCTATTCGGAATCTATTCTGAGATTCCTGAGGTCACAAATAATATGAGTATCCTCTCTCCTCTACAGGGTGGCACTTTGACGCGGTGATTTCCAAAGTTAAATCACCCCATATGATTCTATTATATAATACGATATTTACGGTAATTCCGTTTCCTCTTTGCCAAGTTCGCCGAACGGTTTTGCCATCGCTCTGCCCAGATCTTTTCTTAATTGCGTGAACGCAGATTGGCCCAACCAATCTGCCAGATCGTTCCGATTTATTTGTCGTAGCCTGTGCGTCAGAACCTCGTGCGTTTTACCTCTGCCCTCCAATGGTGCACTGTTCCAATGTAGAAGGTGTCGAAAACAAGGGATCTCGTCGTCCACATTGCGTTCTTAATCGGAACGTTATCGATAGTATCGTCAGCGACTCAAAGCTGATAATAATTCGGGAAGGATGAAATGCAGTGTGATCGTGAATGATATCTGAAAGTTTCATTTTTCTGTGGGAATTGAAATCGAATTAAAAGGAACGGTGAAACCTTCTATTTATGAAGACCATCCTAATTACTATACTATTATCGAAATATTCGATGCAATAATTAATTCGCTGCCAACGCATTAATTTATTTGCGACTCTCGTTCAAATGCAAATATTTTCCCGTGACCTTTCTGATATTAAAGTATAAACATTCGCAGCTGTCAAGTATACTACAGATGACCAAGAAAAAGAAATAGTTAATAATAATTTCTCATCGATTGAGCTGGTCAGGATTATGTATAAAGAATTACGGTACGAGACGGCTATATTGTCGTTGACGAGATTCGAATGAAAGGTTTATGGTACCTTAAGCGAAGAAAAAGTTGCAAAGAAACTTTGGTGACTTTATTGCATCAATTTTTCTTCCTTCACTTCCTTAAAAGAAGCACCTGGTTACAAGTCAACTGAATTAACAAATTAATTTGTATTTCAAATTAAAGTTTCAGTCTTCAACCTCTTACTTTTCACACCTTTAATTTCATTCTCAAATCATTTCACGAGCACACTTCATTTCCACCGTAAAACAACACCTCCACAAGCCGATGCGACCTTAAATAAATAAATAAATAAAAAAAAAAACAAAGTCCAGGCATAATCATCTATTTAATCATCTGTTGCAAGATATAATCATCTATTGCATTCTATTTAACCGTGTACGTGTATCTATTTACCAGCACCCGCCAGGCTGTCAGGTAGATCGTAAGTGTTGTAATGAAGCGCAGCTATCAATCGGCGACACTCGAAAGGATTGAGGCGCGCGGCTAAGTATTCCAACTCGTTTAAATTCACGTCGATCGTGCCAAGAACCTCGTGCCGCGATAGAATAATCATAAGAATTAATCGTGCAAGCCATTCACGTGTCATTTGTAATCCTTTCACGGCGAGTTCAATGAAACAGTATTGTCTCTCAGTCGGTATCGAAACAAAGGAGCGATGCCTCGTATCGTTTCGTGAAAACTGATTTGCTATTTGTTATTTGGTTCGTTAACGTTGAACGTTCAATAATAATATACAGATTGCGTTAACGAAGAAATATTATAGATCCAAGGAAGATATATTCATGACGTTTAATGCTATAAATGAGATTCAGAAATCATTGGGACAATCAATTAAACTTTACAATTAATCAATTAAACACTATTCAAATTTTGCAATTCAACATGACAGTAGATTAGCAAAGCAGCACAATTAATTAGTTATATCTACATCGTCGCCGGAAAATTTGGTATTTTCCAATCCTTGGTGCAATTTAGATAAGTTTAGAAACTTATTGAGCTTCGTTCAATTTCGACTGCATTTAGTAGGTTTCATTTGAATGAGTCTCGGCGAATTTCACGACGTTTCTCTATTTTTTTTTATTACAGAATTACACGCGTGAACGTTTAATAAGAGCTTTATACAGATCATTAATTTACACGTTTCATCTGTGTGGTTTTTTCGCGCTTTTCTTCCGTTTCTTCTTGTAACACCTGTAACAGCCAGTCGGCTGTGGTTCCTCCGGTTCCTTCGCCACTGTCACTAAGTTATTTTGCGTGGATGTGTGCACCATTTCGTATGACGGCCCTGTCTTTTTCTTTACACGTGGCTTTCGCATCATGTAACTCCTGGACACATCACCTGTATCTTCCTCGATTGGTATAAATTTACTGATAAAACGTTATTTTTATTACTCGGCGAGTTTACAATGTTGTTTACGGCGTATTCATTTAGGAAACAACTCGACGTACAGTAGAATATCGATCATCCGATTATTCGAATATTTGAACAAATTCTGCGCATTCGAGATTATTCTTGAACTTATTATTATTAATATTATTATTATTATAGAGAAAAAATGAGAGTATCCTAAACGAATAAATACGATATAAATACAAGGAAAACTGTATGCGACAAAGCATTAATTACTAATACTAAGAAGTACTTGATAAATGTAAGTGAAAATAGAATCCCTGTATGTTTTTGAGAAATATAAATATATAAAAGTATGAAAATAAATTGTAGAAAATAGAAACAGACTCTTCTGTTTAATTATAACCGTATACTGTACGAATTACCAAATTATTATACATATGTATCATAAATTAATTTCAGTATGTTATTGTCTAATTTTCACATTCTCAACAATTAGTAATTATATTGTTCTACGTATAAAGAAGCCCGGGCAACGCCGACTGGTTCAAGTTAGTACTTAATAAAATAGCAGGGTATATGTATATTTCATTATGAAACTTTTTGTTAGCTACTAATACGAATTACTTCGGATAATCGAGGTTCCACCGTGATAAAATATAAATAATTACCCTTTCTTTTTTTTCCCTCGTATTCTACTGCATAAATTCGCTATCCTATTCCTTATAAGCAAGGTGCAGCAACAAGATACAAGTATGGTTGAGAGGAGAACAATTCCCGCGGTTTTCAAAGACATACTGATAGTACGAGCTGTGAACAGTGGAACCATAATTCCACGATTAATCGACACTCGCGACAATTGTAATATAGTTATTACCAATGAATCCGTCATTCGTATGATTCGAGGATGAAGCAGTCGATTTGGCATCCGATTTTGAATCTTTCTCGTTTGGTTTCGGCGTTGTTGTTACTGCGATTCCTTCGTAGTCTCTGGAAAGTTATACGCATCACTGGTAAATAATGGGGATAATATTGCAACAAATTGGACGCGACGATCCAGGGGATAATATTAATAATTAATGAACTCAAGCTGTATTCTACTTCACTTGAACCAAATGTTTTCAGGTTTCATAATTTCACTTCTTATGCGTGACATCTAAATTATTATTATTATTTTAATATTACTATTATTATTATTATTGATTCTTTCATTGGATTCACAGCAACAAATATATTCTAACGAATAAATCAAATTATTCTAATTAGAAAATATTGAAATATTTTACTCAAGAACTCTATATATCTCCATGGTACCTACTGTATTTTTTTAAATTGACACGCCACGCAAGTTTCAACTTTATTAAATATTATATGACGAAAACCGGCGACAACTAACTCGGAATCTTCAGCTGCCTGAACGTCGCGAACTACTTTCGGCGAATTGGGGGTTTTCATACTGATTTCGGCGAGGCAGGCGATCAAATCTCCCCTTCCAATACGTTCAAGAAGACTGTTCAAGATCGGATATGTGTTCTTCGTAATTGTTCTTAATTGACAGATCCATGTTACGAGCCTTCGAAAACAGCTTTGCTCTCGGGCTAACTTTTGTATTTGCGCTTCTGATAACGAAGCTATTAGAAAAAAGCGTGTTATAATTGAATCGGCGTGGTGACGAACGCTAACATTCCAAAACTAACTATAGCCATTCTGAAACGATCTGAAAAGTCAATGTGAAAAGCTCAGAACTACACGTTGAGACCAAAAACAGTACAAAAGAAGTCCCCTGTGCTCGCATTTCACATAGTCCCTTTACCATAATGAGCGCGAAACCGCGTTTGTTGGAAAATTTAAAATGTGGCCAAGTTAATGAAATACTAACTTTCTATTAAGAAATTTGTTCTTTGAAAATTAGTACTGGTCAACAAGGGGTGGCTCATTTCTTCAATATCGTACAGGGTTTACCTTAATAACCATTTTTAGGCAAGTTAATACACGCTTTCTCTTTCTACTCTACAAGTCCAATGGATTTATTTTAATTACTAAAGAATAATTAAGAAACTCGTGTATGTAGTTGAGCATACATAAATGTTCGTCTAATTTAGCTTAACCGTATTTAAATTGCAACGGGACTATGAAGTCAGTGACGGTAATGTTACAGGGAAACGAAAATTACGTTTCTAAATTATCTCACGATGTGGCTTTTGGAATTGTACTGTTCTTCAACTCACCAATTCAATTATTTGTACAACGAGTTAGTGCTTTCAAAAGTATTAGGTTTAAGTATTAGGTAGTAAAAGGAATTAGGTTTGGATTATTAATGATCAAAAATGAGTAATAAAATTAAGAAATATTTTATTATTACTTCACGTATCGTTCAAACGACTTAAAAACAATGAAAATTATCGTTCACCATTTTTGCTAAAGCTTTTACAATTTTCGGTGGTCGCTTTTAACATGTATGTACATACTACGTATATTCACGTACTATGAGAATCGAGGAACACGAGTTTCACGCACTCTTCCGGCTTCAAATTTGACGCTAACAACTGGAGTTCTGGCACATCGACCTCTGCGATGATCTTTATAAATTAAAAGTAATATATCTCAATCCTCGAAAGTTGCGAATATCCTTATGCTATAAGCTGTTATTATTACTGTCAATCTACGCAACAAACGGCAAGAAACAGAAGATACATTCTGTGTAAAAAGTATCCGGAATTGTTAAATAACACACAAAAAAAGTAATTTATTTATCAAAATTTGTTTTGTCGCCTTCAAAGTAGGCCCCATCGAGTGCAATACATTTATGCCAGCGTTTGACCCAATCCTCCATACATTTTTCATAGGCTGATTGAGGTATGGCCTTAAGCTCCTTCAGCGAATTTTCTTTTATGGCCTGAATCGACTTAAAACGCCTTCCCCGATGGCGAAAAACTCAACAAATGTCATCGACCAAGCACCGTATTCACCTGATATGGCCCCATCTGACTTTTTCCTGTTTCCAAAATTAAAATTACCACTTCGGGGAAGGCGTCTTGAGTCGATTCAGGCCATAAAAGAAAATTCGCTGAAGGAGCTTAAGGCCATACCTCAATCAGCCTATGAAAAATGTATGGAGGATTGGGTCAAGCGCTGGCATAAATGTATTGCACTCGATGGGGCCTACTTTGAAGGTGACAAAACAAATTTTGATGAATAAATTACTTTTTTTGTGTTTTATTTAACAATTCCGGATACTTTTTACACAGTAATATTCTACGCACCCTCTTCAATGATTTATCAACAAATTAATGTAAATTCATTGTCTGATATCAAATAGGAAATACCTGTAGCGACGAAGCGATAAAATAGAGCGGTAGGAAGAACAATGCATTTTTCAATAAGTTTCTTAAGTTCATTGAGGGTTGCAGGAAATTGATTCTGTTCAGTCACATGCTTCGCAGGCGTTTAACATAAATTACCTACACTACACTTCTCGATAAAACAATACTGATTTCACACAATGTTTCTGTCAGCCAAGTCTCTTGAATATTCTGTAATAAACGCGAACGATTGTTTGGTATGGTCGAAAATGTCAGAGGTAGTAAAATGTAATGGATAAACAGGAACGTGCAAAGTCAAACCTTCAAACTGGGAATCTTGCTTGACAGATTGAGAAACGGATTCTTATTTGCTACAATTGACAATGTGGTTTTATGAAAGAATTATATAATAAAGAACTTTCTCTATACTTGTAACTATACACGAATAACGATGAATAAGACTTAGCATGTCCTTAAAATATTTTTCACGAGCATCTATTGCTACCTTCGCGTTTCAAGCATCAGGGAATAACATTCTTTGACGCCGGTTAAAAGAATCGCCGACGTTCCTATCAGACTTCGAAGCGATTGAATGAAATGATGAAATACGCGGAATCGAAGAAAGATATCATCATAATCGTTTGCCATGATCGATTGAATATAAAGGACTGTCGATCACGAATCTGTCAACAAATGTACTCCTCCGTTTGACAGCGAAATGTAATTAACCGGTACGCAGTGAGTTTTACACGTGTTCACTTTAGAATGGAATTTATATACGTGATTTACATTTTCGTTGTTATTTTTGTGAGGGATAAGGTAAGCACTGAAATACATTTACAATGTCGGTAGCTTTTAGACAGTTTTACACGGTTCGTATATAAAAGATACAAGACATAGGTATTTTGGATTTATAAATGTCACATATCCTATATACAACACCACGTGAATATAATCAAATAATTTTTCCTATTGCTGCAATTAAGTGCAATCAACGGCCATTTAAACGTCGACCGTCCTCTTGCAAAAACGCGTACGAATGTTGTTGGAACGTCGCGTGAAAGTATTTCGCAGTTCCTGAAAATAAATTTGCCCAAAGTGACCAGTTTCTTGTAGCTTTATTCAACGTGCCAGTAACTCCTATTCACGTTTTCGATACGGACGAAATGTATCTGTATTTGAAGGAAAAATTGTTGGCACGATGCATCGACGATCTGGAGGAGCACGAGCTGGTGCATCTTTCGCAGAAATTAAATGCTTTGGAATGCGTGAAGCTCGTGCAAGCTGCGTACGAATTGATACCGACCAGAGTGAAACATAAAGCGAAGAGGCTTGGGCTATTGAGTGAAGAAACTCCAATGTCGACATCGCCGGAGGAATGCTTCCTTAATCTCGAACAATGGAGCAACGATTATCCAAGTAAAAGCTGACGAGGGAAATTATTTCAAAAGTTATTTTCAGAAAGAATTATATTAACAAAATTGAAATTATTTTCAAGCGTTTCAATACTGCGTGTACATTAATATTTCGCTGTGTATATGATTCGGGGTCTGTTTCATTGGTTGCGTGTTACATTAACCCTTTATTGCATGACGATACTTTATACTATAAATATAGTGTCACTTGTATCAAAAGATTGGAATGAATTTAGAATCCGCGCGAAACTTGCACGTATTACTACCAGGAACCCTTCTAATAAGCAACAATTTGCGATCGAATGTTTGTGAAAAATATTTATAGTTGGGGTACGTGTTATTTCATCCTTTCTCAGGTATCTAGATTTTAGATACAATAAAAATTGAGATAAGAAAATAACAGCAACGTCATTCGTGCCTTAAAAACGGTCAAGGAAGTTTATTATCATTTTAAACCTTTCCCCACTGTGCATCGCGTTCTCGTATATTTAAAAAATGCCATACATAGGTATGCAAAAAATAGTGCTTGCATTTACGTTCCTGTCCCACAAATAACGAGGGACGCAGGTGTTACAGGTTGCACGGGAAAATTGAAAGCACACAAGTGTAATGCTTAGCATAGGATAAGGGTCGAAACCAATATCCGCTAAATTTAAATGTGAGACTTGTTAGTTTATAGCTTTACATCTGTTAAACGCGTACAGTTGATGAATAGTGGAATTGAATTGTCAACTCTCACGTGGCAGGAGTTAATTACATCTCACTTAATATTTTGACTTTGTACAAGCGTGAAATAATAAATTTTAGCGTTGGCTTATTGGAAATAACCGGCGTAAGTTGGCAGACAACGCAGATCTTGAGAAACGCGTGTTTCGTTTCAATAGAAACTATGAAACTCGGTGGACGCCCTGCGATGGAGATGACTTTAAGATGGCTGGGACGACCTGATCTGGCGAAGTACGTGAGGGATGGTCACGGATCGATTAAATTCCTCGATAAGGAGGACGACGATATAGTCGAGGCGTCAGAATTTCCAGAACACGCTGTGCTCAAGAGACATACTTCAAGAATTGACGAACAACGGTCCACTGATGAAGTCAAGAAGAATAAGGTGAAGACAAATAAAAGGCATCACAAAGAAGTTCAAAAGGCAATCGGTGCCGCCAAAGTGCATGTTGCGTAAGAGTTTTCAATAATACAATGTTTCTTCGCTTATAGTTCAACCTTTTGGAGCCTGAGGTCTTTTATATTGCGAGAAATATTTTTGTTATAATCTATTGTTAATGATGGAAGCCTAAATAAGCTCCATGTTAAATTTCCTAACTCTAGGTCATCCAGCTTTGGCCAAAATAAATGTTGCGTATACGCAATGTTGGTCCCCAAATAGTACTGGGCTTTAGGCATAATGTAAGAGAAATATAAATAAGAAAGTTGTCCTTATTTTAAACATAATAATATTCTGTATGTATTTTTTGTTATATTTATATCATTCTGTTACACTTTATGTAATACAAAAATCGAGCATTAATTGTCGAAAGGAAATTGTTACGAATTTTAAAAAGAGAAAAGTATACCGATTTGCTTCGATTCTATGAAGAGGCTAATTGAAGTGAAATTGTCTAGGAACTAAAAACAATTTAAAGGACTTGTAACATTCGTGTCATGCTAATCAAATTATTCAGTCCAGGTAATTTCTCTAAGAAAGATATGCCATTATCCTGAAACAACTTATTATAAAGAACTGTTCGAGGACCTGTGGTGTGCATACGCAACATTCAATTTCAAATAGTTATGTCAATTAAGCCAAATTATCGTTTCCTTTTTTTTTATGAAAGTTGAATCAAAAGAAACTTTGATATTTTTTCTGTTAAATAGAGTTCTTGTTTTTGAATATTTTCGCGATTGTCTCCTTGTAATATTATGTTTAACACTAGGTTCATGGAACGCGTCAACTTGACGCATTTCAGAATTTGAAATACAAAGATTAATGAAGATAAATTAATTATATTTCATTTCGAAATTAAGTGAATTAATTTTGGAAAGGAAACGCCGCATTTTCATTTGCTATTGTTAATTGGAGGGAAGTCAGTATAAATAAGTGTTCAAACTTGTCCGTAACCCTAGTGTTAAAAGAGCAGTCTTCAAATTTCGGTTTCTGTGAAGAAGATGTCGCATGATTCAATTTGCAAAAAGTTTTATTGTAAATAAATACAATATAAATATATAAATATGTATAAATTAACAGCATAGTCGAAATATTCGTTGTAATAGTTCGATTGCGGTGTGCCGAATTCAGAGCTACCTATAATTTGTATAAATAGCAATTTTATTTATGTTACTTTAATCATTTGTAAATAGTATTAATGCTTCGGCTATTGAAACGAGAAATAGGCAACTGATATGACGCCTCCGGCGGAAGTAAAAGGTTTGCTTTTCCAGTTGAATATTTTTAAATTATTAATATACACATACAACCGATGTGCATGAAATTATTCTGCAACTCAATACACTGTGCTTGATAATTTGAAATTATCTAATACTAAAATAATATACTTCATGCGTTAAAATCGTCCAATTTCCGTTTACTCTAGTAAGAAGACACGTCAACTGAAGAAGAAAGAGAACAACTGTCCAAACAGTGTTGCCCGTCAATCCATCTGTTGGTCGATCTTCTTTATTGCATTATTTATTGCCGTTTGTCTTCTCATTGCCTACTTCCTTTACAAGCGAAAACATTCGAAAGCACGTGGTACGCGATTCAAGTAATTATCGTAGAGAAATTAAGCGACATCGTTGCGTATTCTAAATGCAATTTGCAATCTTACTACCTTACCTGGTAAATGCGCCTAATTTTTGTTAGACTAGCTACAATAAATCCCTGGCCATTCTTGTAATTAAAAGAAAATCATTGCCCTGTGACGTTTAAAGATATTAAAAATGATTCTTGCCTAGGCGCAAGTCTACGTCTGCGTAGAAACTATGTCAAAAGAGTTAATTTGATATAGGGGAGAGCGTGCGAATACACGATTCTCATATTATTTGTCTTAAAATAGTTATGAATAAAAAAGTCCCGCGAATAACTTTGGAGAATTTCAAATGAAATGTGTTGCATAAACATAAATATAGTAAACGTTACAGAAGTATTGATTCTTTTACTTTTTCCAAATTAAGGCAAAATCGGGCAAGCAAAAATTTACGTGGTAATACGAGGCAGTGTTATTTTTTAGCGAAATAAGTTATAAAATTGCATTGAAGCATTGATAAAAAAATGATTACAATTTATGTAGTTTCACAATAGTCAGATATTTAAATCTCGCTCTCTAAATCTGCCCCGTCACAATATTATCAATTCAAGATAGCTTCGATTTATATTTTCACTTATATTTTCATCGAAAAAATTATTAGTTCCCTTCCTTTAACTTTATCCTTGCCATTTGAAGGGGTAATTGAAATCTATTTTTATTATTCAATAATCCCCTATTATCGTGAACATCAAGATGATTTTAGCACATTTAATAATATCCTCCCGTTTATATGCTTTCCATTAAGATACGATCGGAATGGCATCAAAGAGGATAAGGATACGTTCACCGACTACTTGGAGTGGGAGGACGAAATCTGTTCTTGTTCCGATATCGAGGGTGGATGCACCGGAAAATGTCCAATGTGCAGCCGAAACGATAAAACACAACCCGTGGCAAGTCATCGAACCGTTAGTGATGATTCCGTCGAGGATTTCAATGGCAATCGTAAAATGAAGAAAAGGAAAGAGAGGAAGAGGCAGCGATTCAGCTTCCTTCAGAGGACTTTTCAGAACAAGAAGAAGGAGAAGGATCAGGAGAATCACGATAGAAAGTGCGTAAAAATGGAAAAAACCCATGGTACGATAGAATAATATAGAATATAAGGATGAGCAGGATGTATCACGATCGTTTGTGTAAATAATTTGACGAGATCGATCTTCTTTTATATTTTAAGGTGAATTTATAGTTAAAGTTATATGTGTATTAAAGTATTGGAATTGTTTCTTTGGGTAAATATAGGAAAACTTTGGAAAAGTCTGATGGGAAGAAACATGAAAAGGCGCCGATTATTCTGTCGAAGGATCAATGTGTGTGTTGTCGGTGTGCCTTGAATACTAGAGGTATATCTGAATTGATTTTGATTATTGATAGTATATTATTAATAAATTAATTTGTGTACGCAGATAAGATGATCCGCGAGAAGAGGGAGAATGAAAAGAGAGAGCTAAACAGATGGAAGGCGAAGAAGAAGAAGGAAGAGAGAAGAAGAAAGAAGGAAGAATCGAGAAAAGTAGACAGACATGCAAATGTATGTTACACTGAGACGTGTAAATAAATTATTACATTCACTCGTCGCTCATATTATGCTCATTATATGGGAAAATATAGGGAAACAAAAACGGGGGAAACAGTATTTTAATGTATATGTATATAAAAGAAGGAATATTAGCAATTTAGCGAAGAAAAAATAATTAGCAGAGAAGGAATAAAAGTGTTAAAAATTAAACTGCGTTATAGTTTTTATTAATAGTGTTTCTTACTTTCAAATATGCAATGGTTTATTTCAGAATCTTTCTAAACGTATTGCATTTATTCTTACACACGTGCACTATTATTAAAGTGTTCAATAAATTTTACTTTCTTACGAGTTTCGTTTGCTTTCGCTTCTTATATCTACGAAAAGGTAAGGTTCAATTGCATTTCTCTGTACTGACCACCAACTAAAGTAATTTCAATTACACTTCGTAAGAAATATTGTTTTATGAAGGAAGTACTATATATTATCGTACTATAAACACTATCGAGTTATAGAGTGAATATTCCATTCGAACGTGTCGAACTTTCGATTATACGTAATACGTATAAGGAAACAAAGTCTTATCATTGATAGCGCTGCCGAGTATTTTATATGAAATTATTTCAATTTTCCAAACTTTAGCGATAGAAAAACGGATGTACATTGTAGCTAATGAGTACTAATGACAATAGTTCATAATAATTAATATTTTTCATTGCGCACTGTTATGTACCTAATATTTTTACTTCCTTTTGTTGAACTGATACGATGAAAGTAAGTCTTAAAAAAAAGATGCGAAAAGTTCTCTCGATCAGAAAAATTCTATTCGAGAAAAGTACGCTAACGGCGACTATAATAATGAGATAAAAACTTGCAACATTACCTTCCACTAAAGAACGATAAAGTATGTACTTCAAGGAAGGACATCAAACTCAAACTAATTAGATTTAGTTTTATAATTAACAATCATATTGATTTTCGATCGAGAATAATTTGTTTATTTCCATGTTAAATTATCTTAGATAAATACAACATAAAATATTTATATTTTACGAAGTTCAATATATAACATCGATTTTGCTAAATATTGCTTCATAGAAAAGGACATTCTTGCAATAACTACTCTATTTTTTATAAATATGAAAATACTGTCTTTTATTTCCCTTGTTTTACAAAACAATTGTCAACAATTTTATTTGCTATATGAGGTAGCATCATGTATACGTTACTGTGGTACATTGATCTTCTTTAGATCATTACAAACATTTTATTGTTTTCCTTTACAGATATTCTGTAATGCTGAAAGTTAGACACGGAGTATTTTATTCATAACGTTGAGGTAATAGAACTAACAATAAGTATCACATATAATTACTGAGATCAAGATTGAAATCTCTATCAAACTTCTTCGCGAGAATTGAACACAGTAGTAAAAATCTATGCTGCCAACTAACGAATTGTCTTATTTATGATCGTTGCAAATAAAGGTGTCCATATGAAATAGTACTAGATTAGACGATCGAAATTCATTGAAACTGAAGCATCAAATTGTTCGTTTAAAAGTACTTAAACGAAACATTAATCATGAACTACAAATGAATTGCTTCATCATAATTATTACACTATCTGATCGTATAGAGATTGGTAGATAATAAGTACTTGTCTTCGCTTATTTTGAACTGAGTACATGAATCACAGTAAGTTCGCACATACTTTGACAGAAACATCGCGCGACGCATAAATATTGAAATATATTAGGAATATATATTATTTATTCTGTCTGTAACTTATTTTAAGCGAATGTAATTGCTTAAAAATGACAATCTCTTTCTAATAATCCTATTAGATACCTTTTTCGATAATAGTCACAATAGTCAGATATTTAAATCTCGCTCTCTAAATCTGCTCTAAATCTGTGAGACGGTGCTACGAATAAATAATTGTAGAAGTGATTGAAATTGCGGTAGACCGCCCTAGATAAGAAAAAGTCAGAAATACGTGAAAGCAAAAAGAAATAAAAAGAACAAGAAAAAAAGAAATCCTGACAGCACGTTTAAAGATACGAGACAGAAGTCTCGAAATCGCTCGGTATTACTATTGATTTAATAGTTTTGTATAATATTAATAATTAAGGTCGTGGTGCTACTTAAATTTATATCAGTGACCATAGAGTAACGCTCAGGTAGTGGTCTTAAAACTTACAACTCAGTCTCTGACGATTGGTTCCAATCTCAGAGCCTCGACAATCTTTTATTTCTATTTCTTCAGATATTCACCTTCATAGTTACTATCCATCTCTATTCTAATCCGCCGGTTTGTTTTCAATATTCCGATTTTAATATTGAAGTCTTGTACAACTTGACAGCTGTAGACAGATATCAATGAAGAATCCTTCCAAGTCTCATTTAGGGATCATCGAACTGGCCATTTATGTAATTCGACGAGTACACTACCAGGCTCCCATTTGCCAACATTCGCCTGATACGCGTTATAACTCGTTCCGGGTGTGCTTCTGCAGGGCAATAGATTCGTTGAAACGGCTTATAAAATGTAAACGGCGGGTACAATCGTTTCTTCGGTTCTCTGTACTCTGCAAAGAAAAGGCATCACTTTCAATTCTGAATTGAACCTTTCGTCCTTTTGACTAAACGCGTATGCTTCGTAAATACAATGGCACGAGAAAATTTCTATAAACCGCATAAATCGTTCTTTAAACAGCGACGAATGCAATTTATCAGGATTTGCTATTGTGTTTGCATCAGATGGACAAACATATGTATGGCGAAAATTTACGGCCAACAGTGGAACATGGCGATGGCCACGTGAGGGTGTATCTTTCCATTGTTTATTTATACATTTAAAAAAAACAATTTAGAGAGTAATGCAGAAAAATTGTATTCTGATCACGGTTACTTTATGCTGCAGTGTATGGAAACTTTTTTGGTGTTTTATTTATTCTTCTTGTGAACGAATTGTTAAATCTTCATTATACCTATTATACTGATCAATGAAACATTGCTAGACAAGATATTACAGATCTTTTCTTTTATGTATACTGCTTTTCTTCGATATACTCGTACATACTGTGCGACGAAAAGTCAGTGGAAGACGAAGACAAATTATCATTTTACGAATTTTCATATGCAATGTGAATTGTTTACTCATTTTCTAAGAAAATTTGTAGTATTATTATACTGTAACGTTTATCTGTTGGGCGACAATCTAATAGATACCGAACATACGCATCGCTCAAATAATTCGTCTTGCGCTAAAGTAATTATTAAGTCTATATAATTAAGTCCTTAGGTCAAACTGTATCTTACCGTTCGGGTCAAACTCGTCAGCTGAGTCTTCCGATGTATCCCAATGTTCATTTAACAATTTATTGTACTGTTCAGGTAGCCTTAAACCAGAATAATATTTCATTTGAAAAAATGTATAATTTAGTAATGTATGAATAATGTACGGTTTCAGTATCCGTATTTTTGTTACGCCGAAATCTTTATTCTGTTACGCAATCTTCAAACATGCAGGTTCTTGCAACTAGTTGAATCTGTTCAAACGTTTTTAAACAAATCTTTGTACGCTCATTCTCTGACAATGTTTCCTCTCCGTAACGAAATATGCATATATATTTTCTCATGGATTTAAATACTTTCAGAGGGTTAAAAGTAACAAAATTCGGATGCGTGAAATAAAAACTACGGAAATATGAATTGATTTGGTAATTCAAAAAGTACTTTTAAAAGTATTAAAGCAAAGAAGAATATACATCGACTAAAATATTATCGAACCATTAAATAAAACTTTTCTTACGATGTTTCTTTCGCAAATAACTGGTGAAACGTTATATATATATTCTATTTTGTTGATTTTGCGACAAATTGATTTCAACTTACAACGAACGGACATATTGGCTTTCTTTTGATAAATTATTGCTGAAGGAGCTTGACGATGACGAAAAACGCGAATTGTAACCCATGTGTCGTCTCGATTTGCATCCATAGAGAATTTCATTGTCAGGTAGTATAGAATGCCAAATATTTTCCATATTTTTTCTCATATTTTCATAATTAGGACACCTGAAATACTATCGATTTCATTCATCAATAAATATAGAAAATCGACTGTTCTTTTTTAAGATAAGCAAAAATAACGTTTGAATTATTCCAAAAAGACTCAAAATGGTCTCCGGCAAAAGTTATCAGGCAAGAACCTGTGGACCCCTTTGTATTCTTACCCTTAAATATTCAGTGGAGAAGTAATTTTGTTCAAGGTTCAGTCCTATTAAACTCGGTAAATCCCATAATAATTCCGGTATTGTTTTAAGCTCGTTATCGTACAAATCCAAGTACTCCAAGTTATTTAGCAATTTCATACTCTCAGGTAATCTGTTCAAATGATTACATTGTACCTTTAACCGTTGGAGTCGTGTCATTTCTCCAATATTTTCTGGAAGATTATTTAAATTATTCTGATCTATTATCAAGGTATTCAATGTCTTCAAAGAACATATTTCCTCCGGCAAGAAGCATAGGCTATTGGATGTTATGTCTATTTCATACAAATTAGTAAATTCATTGACTATCTTGGGCCCCATTGCGGGGCCTACACTGATTAAATAAAGCCTATCTAAGTTAGATGGCCTCTCGTTCTGGTGAATGGGCATATTCCAAAAGCAATCCAGAGCACTTCCATTCGCCCTACAATTTTCTATTGTTGGATACTCGAAACTGGACATTCCAACGATTATAGCTTCAGCAATTTCCATCCGAATTGTTGTCGTGGACAATGTTTTAACAAATGATACCAATGATTCTTTTGATATATTGAATGTTCGAAATCTCGTGTTATTTAAATATACTGCTTGGAGTTTCCTGTATTTTGGGCACAGTATCCAGTTTGGAAACGACGGACATATATCGTTTTCAACGCCGCTAAAGCAGATCAGTTCCGTGCTCTTAGGATAGACGTTCATTTCCAAGCATGGGTTACGATCGAAGCACAATGTCTGCAAGCTCTCCATTCCTTTGGCTATGCAGTGCGGTATCTTCTTAAACGCGTTCTTACACAAGGAGCAAACCTTTAATCGATTCAACATGGCGTAAGAATTCGGAAGATTTGTTAATCGATTCTCGTCCAAATTCAAAGCTTCCAATTCGGACAGATTTCCCAAGTTTCTGGGGACGTGTTTTATCCGATTATTGGACGCATGTAATTTTTTTAACTTGCTTAACTCGCATACCGCGTTTGGTAGAGAATGAAAGTTATTGTGCTCTATATCCAGGTATTCCAAATTTCTTAGCACGTTCAGAGATTCTGGCAAATCGGCAAGTTGACAGTAACTTAAGTCAAGTTCAAGTAATTGGTACAGTCGATGCTCCAATGAATACAAATTCTCTACGATTTCTATTCCAGACATGCTTGAGAGTTGTTCGTCAACGTCAGCTGCCTCTTTGGCATTTGAGTTATTTTCATGCGCATCGTTGCGCAATGTATTCCTAGACAATACACTTTCGTCGTACAATTTGTCTAGCTTATATTCCTGTGTCACGTGTAACAAACAATCCACTTCGCGTTTGTCCATTTTAGTCAACTATTCTCTAGTTAATTTTGTCGGTACTTCCGGTGCGATTTCAAATAATATATTTATGCCACTTGGTACATATATGTACAGAAAGTAATGCATTGAATGCAAGATTGACAAGGCTTTGCACGCGTTAAGTTCTTTTATGAAAACGAAGATAACATTATTTCCGAATGAACGAAAATAGTGATATACATCGGTATTTACAGTCTTTATAAAAGATTGCAAATGGATAGTTAAATATTTTATAGATCACATTTCATTGAAACTTTATCCTTCATGTATGTTAATTTGAAATAAAAAGTGTTAAAGTTTCATTAAGAAGCAAATTAACATTCGTTACATTCGATTCGTATATAACAAGTACTTTCTTAAAAAAAAGTACTTCGAGCCTCGAAGTTCGAGGGGCATGATGGCAACTCAACTTGTAAACAAAGATTACTTCAGAGCATTGAACTTACTGATGACATGTATACAGGGTGTATCCTGTCAGATTAACAATCATGTTCGAAGTATTCCCGATATAATCTGTCAAACAAATGTTTCGAACAAAAATTAGGGGTAGCTGGCCTAGTGATGGGCACCATCGACTAAAAACTATCGATTATTCGATAGTACCCAACTACTACTTTCATTCGAATGATTTTTAAGACTATCGATAGTATCGGCTAACGACTAATTTAGTCGACTGAATGTAGTTACTTAAAACTATCGACAAAATCAGTCGTTAAAACCATCGAATGATTTAGTCGTTTGGACTTTGGACCATCGACTGAATGTAGTTACTAAAAACTATCGACGAATTCAGTCGTTAAAACCGTACACGGGTAATGCAACGAGCTGTATATCGACATAATATGGGCCAAAACATGGGTGTCATAGGCCTCGCTTAATTTCCTTATATGAGAATATTTTGAGCTGGGTGAGGGCTCATTCGAAAGAGGATGGTTAAACGCGGCGCGCGGCAGAGGAGTTTCAACGAAATTGGGTTGATATCTAATAATATGAGTGATCAAAGTGTAACGAAAAGTTGATTGTCAGTCACCGATGACTGACGCGGCCTGAACGGAAAGTTTAGAGTCAGTCACTGAACGGAAAGTTGATTGTCAGTCACCGATGACTGACGTGGCCTGAACGGAAAGTTTAGTGTCAGACACCGATGCCTGACGTGGCACTCAACGTGTTAAATATATCTCACGCTGGTTCTCAGTACATCTCAATCCACTCCCAACACAGCCTAAACCGAGCGTGCCGAAAAGTAATAAGCATGAACAATTCCTTATAAATCACATCCCTGGATAGTGTTCGCTAGGCAGCTTTGAAGCAGCGAACATTAAGTGGGCATTACTGTCCACTGTAGTTATTTGAGCGGAGAGAATCTTATGTTCTTATTGCAATTACTTTTGAGTTCTCGTTTCTATCGTTGTATCTATCTGCAGCTGTAAATATTGTGTATTATTTATTGCCCTGCTTGTTATGTAGACTCTTCTGTTTTCTGACGCTTTCGAGATAATTCATTAGTAACATAAATCGTATATGTTTCGCTTAGAAAATTACATTTTGTTATTTCTCAAGAAGCCTTCTTTTTTATAATTGAAATACCCGTGTATATATCATTTAATTCATAAATTAATTAATATCTGCAAAGATATACTTGAATCTACGCGGGTCTCTGCCATACCTACAGTGCCTGCTATGGTTTCGCCATCTATACAGAACTCCTTGAAACCACTCGCGCTTACTATGGTAGTTCCATCTATGCAGATCGCATTGGAACTACTCACACCCCTCACTTACCATAAGTGTAGAAGTGGCAGAGGCCCGAGTAGTTTGAGTCACGTCTGTATAGATGGCGAATAGATAAAGCAGATATATATACAGTTTCGAGCAGTTCTGTATAGATGGCGAAATTAAAGCCCACTTTGAGTGTAGGTAAGACAGGGATGCGAGTGGTACGTAATATCAAGCACTTGTTTATAAGTAGCGGTGCGATAATGTTCATAAAATTTGGTTATTTATGTCTTCATTCATCCAATTAAGTTAATAATCCTCGAAAACCGTTTCGTACACTCTTTTACATATCAATAAAGTGTCAGCAAACACAGTGTTTCAATCTACATAAAAATTAATATGTACGGTAACATTGCAAGTTCCATTGTTCATTATATTCTACAACAATCAAGCACTCTTTAGCACGGGTAAATGTATTTGTGAATATTTTTTCCTTTAAATAAATTTTCCAGGACTTAATAAATACATACTAATAGTGGTATTATTCTGTATTTCGGTCTCACAGGAATGAAAGTTTGGTTAGTGTACATATAACCTATCTTTACAATACTATCTTAACTCTTGCACTCTCATATTCCGTTTCGCTGTTCGTTTTCATACCTTCTCTGCCTTACGTATTACATTATTTCTTACCTCTTAGGCCGGCCGTACACCAAGGAGGCATGAAACACGCAACATGCGACATGCGGTAAATGTCTCATGTTGCTACACCGCGTACACCAGTGCAGCAAATGTTGAACCAGTTCCTACAATGTCATCGTCCGACGAAGACGTAGTGGTCGCTTGGCAATATTTGCGACGTAGGGAACGAGGAAATAGAATCCGTAGATATTGGATTAATCCTCTATTCTGTGATAATTTAATGCATAGCCCAGCAATAGTTACCCAGGAGCAACTCGTACTCAGTCATGAAAAATTTAAAGAATTTTATAGAATGAGCCAGGAGAGTTTTAAAGTGTTGGTGGAAATTATAGGACCCAGAATAGAAAAACTGAATATTGTATTATCAGCGTGTATTTGCAATAAATACAAGTATTATCTTTATAGACTAATTATACCCAAAAAGTAGTCTTATATAAACCATCATGGCCCGAGCCAAACCAGAGCCCTACGTAAAATCTCCTACAAACTGAAAATGTCTTCTCTACCGCGCGGTAAATACTGCGGCAAGCACGCAGTAGGTGTCGCACAACATGTGCAGCATGCATGTCTGGTGTACGAGGGTAGAAGAAGTAGCTATACATTTTAAATGGTTCTGTGCGGTAGTAGTATGAGCGCGGTATTTACCGCATGTCGCGTGTCGCGTGTTTCATGCCTTCTTGGTGTACGGCCGGCCTTAATCGCGTATCTATTATAAATCTTTCCCATTCCTTCTTGTTTAATTACAAAATCCTATGTCATGTTTATACACCATTGTATCTTTTTCCATACATTCTGTTAAGAGGTGTTCTAACGTTCCAAATTTTTGTGTGCACAGGTCAGATCCTTTTTTCTTTTTCTCCTCCTAATATTTATTTAATCCTTTAATGCTTTTGCATCTTACCTGTGCTATTAACTGATGATTATGGCCTATTCCATTCTTGCTTTGGTATTCTATTAGCGTTGCTGTTCCAATATATTTACACCGTCCATTATATCTTGCTTATTTTATTTTTATGTTTCGTTCCTGATGTTGTATTTCATAGTTTATTCTTTTAAGTGTCTGCGACAATTCCTTTACTTCCGATCTAATTAAATTCTCTCTTAAGAGACCCATTCTCAAATAATCCTCTCCTTCTTTAATGCTTCTGGTTTGGCCCTCCTTTCTTTCTTCGGTCTCCTTTTACATACTTACTAATATATGTTTTGTGTGTGCAGGTTGTGGAGGCAAAGAGTAGCGAGCATTGACTGACACATCCCATCATGCATAGGAGCAAGAAAGAAAATAGAAGAACTTTTGCCACATACTTTACTTATCCATTAATTATAGTAAATTGATTTATAAAAATAGTTTGCAACTGTTAGCGCATAAGCTTAATTTAGAACAATTGTGTAGTTAACTGTTCTGTATAATATCTATTATATACTTTATTTTATATTCAGATCATTCGGTAGATCTTATATAAACTTTGATATTACTTATATATTACTAAAACAAGTTCTACTGAATGTGCTAAATGTAAAATAAAAGATATAATAAATAATGTATGTATGCTCAAGTTTACACAAATGCTGTAATTTAAATTTAATAAGCTTCTGCATATGAAGTACATAATTTTTAGTATAAGATTTATCTGTAAGCTATATATTGTAAATTGACTTTAAAGAATAGTTTATAACTATTGGATTATTTAAGTTTATTGTATTTTTCATATTACATAAATGTTAGTTTAGAATTAATACATGCTTTAGTTGTACGATGTATTGTAAATAGATATAAAAGAGTAGTCCATAAGTATTCGCTTGTAATTTGAACCTATTTGTGACTTGTATCTTCATTCATTAGTTTAAATAAATGTTAAATTAAAAGAATTCCACTCTTCTTTTTATTTTCACACCTTAACAATCCTTGAAAGAACCTAATTCCAATTCCTTACACAAGAAGTACCGTAGACGAACTTTAAATGCAAAGTCCTGAAGCGAGAAACTTGTAAAAATGGCCCTATACGTTATTAAATATAAAAGAAGGAAATTGTGGAAACGACATCATTTTCGGTCTTCATTTCTTGCAACATTTGATGGCAGAAGTCTAGAAAATTAAGCGCTCGGAAATTCTTGGAATATGACGTCATTTCCAAGAACTGCTGATGTCGGATACCTCCTCGCATATCATATTCTCCTGATACAAATCCACGATTTTCAGCGAGATATTTTTGGCAGAATCTCAGAAATTTTGCGATTGGAAATTCCTGGAACGTGACGTCATTTCCAATAACTGCCTGGGTCGAATACCTCCTTGCACATCATATTCTCCTAATACAAATCCACGATTTTCAGACGAAATTTAAGTGCTGAAAATCGAGGATTTGTATCAGGAGAATATGATGTGCAAGGAGGTCTTTCATCGAAACAATTCTTGGAAATGACGTCACGTTCCAGGAATTTCGGAGCGTCAAATTTCTGGGTTTTTGGTAAAAATATTTCGCTGAAAATCGTGGATTTGTATCAGGAGAATATGATATGCGAGGAGGTCTTTCATAGCATCAGTTCTTGGAAATGACGTCACGTTCCAGGAATTTCTCAGCGCTTATTTTAATAACGTATAGGGCCATTTTGACAAGTTTCTCGCTTTAGAACTTTCCATTTAAAGTTCGTCCACGGTACTTCTTGTATAAGGAATCGGAATTAGGTTCTTTCAAGGATTGGTAAGGTATGAAAGTAAAAAGAGCACTGGAATTCTTTTCATTGCAAATTTATTTAAATTAATCAATGAATATACAAGTTACAAAAATGTTGTAATTAAACTTACAAACAGACACTTATTAACTATTCTTTTATATCTATTTACATTACATCGTACAACTAAATCTTGCATCAATTCTAAACCAACATTTATGTAACATAACTAACACTATAAACATAAATAATCTAATACTTATAAACTATTCTTTGAAGTTAATTTACAATATATCTTACAGATAAATCATACACTAAAATTTACGTACTTCATATGTAGAAGCATATAAAATTTAAATTACAGCAATTGTGTAACTTGTGAATATGTCAATTATTTATTATATCTTTCATTTTACATTTAGCACATTCAGTAGAACTTGTAATAGTTATATAAGTAATATTAAAGTTCATATAAGATCTACCGAATAAACTGAATATAAAATAAAGCATATAATAGATAACGTAACAGTTAATTACACAATTGTCCTAAAATAAACTTACGGGCTAATAGATACAAACTATTTTTATAAACCAATTTACTATAACTAAAGGATAACTGAAGTATGTTGCACAAGTTCTTCTACCTTCTTTCTTGCATTTATGCACGATGAGAAAGCCAGGCAATGTTCCTTACTCTTTGCCTGTGAAACCTGCACACAGAAAAAATACATTAATAAGTATGTAACAGGAGAAAGATTATTAAGAGATATTTAGAGGAAGAAGAAAGAAAGGAGGGGCAAGCCAGAAGCATAAAGAAGAGAGGATTATTTGAAAAGGAATGGAATGCGTCAAGTATGAGTGACTTTGACAAAAGCGGACGTAAAGGAATTGACGGAGATCCTCAAAAGTAGAGTCAACCAAATGCAACAGCAGGAACAAGGCAGAAAAATAGGGAAAGCAAGATACAATGATACGTTTAAATATATTAGAACATCAACACTACTATGGTACTTAAGTAAAAACGGACGAGGGCGCAATTCACAATTAGCAACGCAGGTGCGAGATCCAAAAGCATTAAAGGATGAAATAAATATTGGGAGAAGAAAAAGGATAAAAGATGTGACCTGTGCATACAAAAATTTGGAACGTAAGAGCACCTGCTAACAAAATGTACGGAAAAAGATACAATAAGACATAAAAATAACTTAGGAATTTGTAATTAAACAGGAAGGAACGGAAAAGATTTATAATAGATGTGCGATAAAGAGATAAGAAATAGTGTAATACGTAAGGCAGAGAAGGTATGAAAAGGAAGAGCGGAACGGAAGATGAGAGTGCAAGAGTTAAGATAGTATTGTAAAGATAGGTTATATGTACACTAACCAAACTTTCATTCCTGTGAGACCGAAATAAAGAATAATACCACTATTAGTATGTATTTATTAAGTCCTGGAAAATTTATTTAAAGGAAAAAATATTCACAAATACATTTACCCGTGCTAAAGAGTGCTTGATTGTTGTAGAATATAATGAACAATGGAACTTGCAATGTTACCGTACATATTAATTTTTATGTAGATTGAAACACTGTGTTTGCTGACACTTTATTGATATGTAAAAGAGTGTACGAAACGGTTTTCGAGGATTATTAACTTAATTGGATGAATGAAGACATAAATAACCAAATTTTACGAACATTATCGCACCGCTACTTATAAACAAGTGCTTGAATTTACGTACCACTCGCATCCCTGTCTTACCTACACTCAAAGTGTGCTTTAATTTCGCCATCTATACAGAACTGCTCGAAACTGTATATATGTCTGCTTTATCTAGAGTCATTAGTATCGCCATCTATACAGATGTGAATAAAATTACTCGGGCCTCTGCCATATCTACACTTATGGTAAGTAAGGGGTGTGAGTAGTTTCAAGGCGTTCCGTATAGATGGAACTACCATAGCAAGCGCGAGTGGTTTCAAGGAGTTCTGTATAGATGGCGAAACCATAGCAGGCACTGTAGATATGGCAGAGACCCGCGTAGATTCAAGTACATATATCTTTGCAGATATTAATTAATTTATGAATTAAAAGATATATACACGGGTATTTCAATTATAAAAAAGAGGGCTTCTTGAGAAATAAGAAAATGTAATTCTCTGGGTGAAACATATATGATTTATGTTACTAATGAATTATCTCGAAAGGGTCAGAAAACAGAAGGGTCTACATAAGAAGCAGGGCAATAAATAATACACAATATTTACAGCTGCAGATAGAGACAAAGATAGAAACGAGAACTCAAAAGTAATTGCAATAAGAACTTAAGAATCTCTACGCTCAAATAAATACAGTGGACAGTAATGCCCACTTAATGTTCGCTGCTTCGGGGCTGCATAGCAAACACTATCCAGAAATGTAATTTATAATGAATTGTTCATGCTTATCACTTTTCGGCACGCTCGGTTTAGGCTGTATTGGGAGTGGAGTGAGATGTACTGAGAACCAGCGTGAGATATATTTAACACGTTGAGTGCCACGTCAGGCATCGGTGTCTGACACTAAACTTTCCGTTCAGGCCGCGTCAGTCATCGGTGACTGACAATCAACTTTCCGTTCAGTGACTGACTCTAAACTTTCCGTTCAGGCCGCGTCAGTCATAGGTGACTGACAATCATCTTTCCGTTCAGTGACTGACAATCATCTTTCCGTTCAGGCCGCGTCAGTCATAGGTGACTGACAATCCACTTTCCGTTCAGTGACTGACTCTAAACTTTCCGTTCAGGCCGCGTCAGTCATCGGTGACTGACAATCAACTTTCGGTTCAGTGACTGACTCTACAATTTAAGTTTTATTTATATTCCTTTTAGTATTTAAAATTTGAATATAATTTTATAAACTTTCCGTTCAGGCCGCGTCAGTCATAGGTGACTGACACTAAACTTTCCGTTCAGGCCGCGTCAGTCATCGGTGACTGACACTAAACTTTTCGTTCAGGCGTCGGGGTATCACAGTGTTAAGCTACGCCGCGGCGCGCCGTCGCGCATGTCGCGCCGTGTGGCCTAAACGGAAAGCGTGGCAAAACCGGTGTGACACTCAACGTGGCCATTGCTGATGACAAGTGGAGATAACTCGGACGCAACCTACATCCTCGATACATCGGAGCAGGTCCAAAAATCGGTAGGGATGAGTCCGCGAACATTAATTGTGGAAAAAAATGAACATTGAGCGTTGATAGGTTTCGGAGGGAAGAACGAATAAATCAAAACAGCAGTTTCACTTAACAGACCAATAATAATTATGTCCTTTAACATAAATATATTTACATATATAGATGCTCTTGCATATTATTATATACATATACATATATGTATATATATAGCGTCATTTTCACACCTATAGTTAATTTGTTCCGCGAGGAATGATATGTATGTGACGTGCTCCATTTTGGAACACGAGGCAACGTTTCCTTTGGCTCACCTTACGTATAGTATAACAATTGTAAAACCAGCCTTCTAAAAAATTACAGAAAATGTCGACTTTCGTTTTGTAAAGTGCGTTAATGTTCGTGCGTATACATAGGTCTCCTGTTCCTTCTGAAGGAGCAGAAAAATCATTGTAAAAAAATATGCTTCAATTAAATAATCCGCTTCTAAATGTCTTTGCACCATTCTTCTTTTCTCTAAACCGAGAGTTATGGACTAAAAGTTTCACGTTATAGCTAAGGGATTTACAAGTTCTATTTATAGTACTCCTTTGAACAAAATATAGTCTGCAATACTTTCCTAATCGCGCTCGTACTTTCACAATGTTTTCATTTAAGTTATTTTTTTGTAGGGGAAAGAGACTAGTAAAAGCTTATATGTCGCGTTTTTGTTACCAGAAGTCGCTCGGAGCTCGAGGCGACGATGAACGAGACAAAGGAAGATAAAAAAGAAGTTTACGAGATCTAGAAGTGATTCACAATTTGTAACGATACTCTTCGCAATGTAATCTGACGTCGTCGTTGAATATAATGCAACATTATAATTATGTTACACGCTTTTGTAAACATTCCAAAAGTTCTCAAGATACTTTCATGTTCTATATAGACAAATTGTTTAAACGCGCGCCCAGTTACCGCGCACATTATAAAAGTTTTCAACAATGAAGAGCGGTTGTTGCATACTTTCTGACTTTTGATATTCGCTTATATCCACAAAATATCGCCGCTGTATGGAGTCGCTCGTTGCGTCAACGATTGATATAGGATTTATAATCGATCTCGCGTGAAATCGCAAACAAATTTATCATCGCTGTAGCTCTTTGATAACACTCTGACGCATATTCTTGTGTTGCAACATTATCTTTCCAATTACGTGCAGCAACATATTTCAATAAAGCGCAGCCGTTTCTTCGAGGCATTAAAAAAATAATTCGACTATTGAACTTGGGTTCTTGTTTAAAAATGAAAGAGTACAATCTGTGGGGCAGAACATTCCACGGAAAAGATATTGTAAGTACCAACAAGAACAGCGGAAAGCAGTAAGTATTATCGCGTAGTAATTGTTTCTAAAATAATTGATAAATAGTATTATAAATAATGATTCCTTAACAGAAGGGAAATGATTCTACGTATAAGACGGAAGATTAACATTCCAGGATACCACCTTAGAGCCTGCTCTTATCCTTTGAAATGTTACTATCTTCCCTTTGAATTATGATAATAATAACTTTCAACGTTGTTTTCATTTTTCAGTGCTTATTACTTGAAAGTTTTGCTTATTTATCGGTCACCGGAAGCGTGTCGTCTTTTACCATTCATTTCTAAGCTACTACGGTTTCATTGAAGGTCGCTACGTCGACGTAGTCTCCTTAAACTTGCGGCCTCAGCTGGAAAAGAAGATCCACGATACCCTCGTCTGCCAACGTCGATATATCGCCGACGTTTCGATCTCCAGCTGCGATTTTTCGAAGTACACGCCTCATGATTTTGCCTGATCGCGTCTTCGGCAGCCCTGGCGCGTGTTGAATGATGTCTGGTTGGGCGAAAGGACCGATTCTCTCGCGCACTGTTGACAACACGTTCAAATTAATACACTATAAATGCGCTGATGTATTTAAAATTCCAAATAAGAAATTTCGATATTCTTGAATATTCTAACTTATGTCTGGCGACAAATGTCTATCGATTTGAACAAACAAGCAAATATCATTGCTGTCGGTTTAACCCTTACAATTATGCCTTCGATCATTGCAACTTTCTTTTACCTGATCTAGATGCACCTAGATCCTTTTCACCTGAACACAATACAGGGGTTGAAAGAATTCAAGCGTACGCGCGGGTCATTCTTTGATCCTAATGTCGTAATTCGTTAATGTATAGGCAGTCACCTTTCTTTTTCAGGTCGTCCTGAAGCTTTTTATCAAACGCGGCATTTTCATTGGGCGTGATGAAGCAGTAAAGGCATTGTCCCTTTACAGTGTGCGGTTTACTAACTACCGCAGCTTCAGCTACGGACGAATGTTCGGTTAGGACGCTCTCCACTTCCGCCGTGGACATCAAATGACCGGATACATTCAACATATCGTCGACACGGCCGGTTATCCACAGATAACCGTCTGCGTCGCGTCTTGCGCCTGAAACACACGTTTGACATCAAATTTCTGATTATGTACACTTATGGATAGAACAGTGGACATTCCATGGGAGGTGTATTAGAGAAATCGGATTCCTCGTTCTCCAACACAAATATAATACATATATTCAGGTCGTGGAATTAGCATAGGTCACTTTTCACATATTCCTTATGGTAATGGAAACGAAATATTATTGGGATCCACCCTAAAGAATTGGAAAAAGAAGTATGCATACGTCGAGCTTCGATTATTTGTATCCAAAATGGCCTCGGTCGTGGTTTAACACAAAAGCAACGGTTAAAAAATTCTCGTTAACACAGAAAATCATGTATCTTTATTAACCAGAAAACAAATGTGTCCACCGATACTTTAACAAACAAATTAGAGTTCAACGCTAGGCCGAATAAATTTTTCAAAGGAACCCACGATGCCGATTCAGAAGGTTAAAGCTCGACAAATTTTTGACTCCAGGGGCTACCCGACTTTGGAAGTCGACATAATCACAGACGTCGGATTATTGAGATCAGCTGTACCGTCTGTTCTGCTACCAACCCCCAATCAAGCAGTAGAGCTGAGGGATGGAAACGACGCAATGTACCATGGACGCTCGGTGTTTAGAGCGGTCGACGTAGTCAATAACATAATAGCGCCGCAGCTTTTGAAATCAAGACTGGAGGCCTGTCAGCAAATGGAGATAGACAGCTTGCTGAACCGTCTGGACGGTACCGAGAACAAATCGAAACTGGGTGCGAATGCAATGCTCGGTGTTTCCATGGCTTGCTGCAAGGCTGGCGCCGCGAAGAAAGGGCTTCCAGTGTACAGGTAAAAGAAATATCTGTCATTTTACGAACGGTAAAGTGACGAGAATGTAAGGGGCTAGTCTCTGATAGTCTCGGTTACATTGAGAATTATTATTTTTTCTTTTTCCTGTGCAGATATATCGCAGAATTGGCCGAAAATGGAGAACTTTATGTGCCTGTTCCTTGTTTCAATATGATAAGTGGAGGCAAGCATGCTAACAACCATATAGCTTGCCAAGAATTCATGATCCTACCCACAGGTATTATTTGATCTATTACGAACGTCGTCCCTAGTTGTTTACTGTGCGATAGCATCTTATAATCGTGTCAGGAGCTGAAAGCTTCGCTGATGCTATGAAAATGGGCATGGAGGTGTACAGGGTGCTTGAGCACAAGATCGCGACAACCCAAGAAATTCAGCTGCCGCTTCCGGTCAGCGACGAAGGTGCCTTCACACCTCTGGAATTGGAGGAAGATAAAGAGGCCCTGCTGCTGTTGGACGAGTCGATCAAAGAAGCAGGCTACGAGGGCAGAGTTCAAATCGCTTTGGACATGGCAGCCAGCCAGTTCTATAAAGAAGGTTCACGCGTGATAATGAAAATGATAAGTTTAAAGAGAACGTGAAATATTCACGATGGTATGTCTCGTTTGCCACCAGGTGGATACGATTTAGCGTTTAAAACAGAAGAATCGGATCCCGACGAATATATGGAAGCGGAGGCACTGAAGGACAACTATTTAGAGTATCTGACAGAATACCCGTCTATCGTCTCGATCGAAGATCCATTCGATCAAGAGGATTGGGAGGGTTGGCTCACGCTGGCAGACCAAGACATCCAAATTGTCACCGACGACTTAACCTCCATGAACATCGACAGAATCGAGGAGGCAATCGAGAGACAGATGGCCAACTCCCTTATACTTAGAATGTCGCAAACTGGGACCGTGACTGAGACAATCAACTGCGCGAAAATGGCGAGGATCAACAACTGGGGATACATCGTGGCGGCTAGTTCAGGGGAAACCGAAGACAATTTCGTGGCCGACCTGGCGGTCGGGCTATCTGCCGGGCAATTTAAAGCCGGAGCCCCGTGCAGATCCGAGAGGACCGCAAAGTACAATCAAATACTGAGGATCGAAGAGGAACTCGGAAAGGATGCGAGATACGCCGGGCTCAATTACAGGAACCCCTTGGCCAAATAATCGCCCCGATATTCTCAATTACGAGCACAGAAAGGGGTGAGAAGAAAATCCGCTCAACTTACCGTCCCCCGTGCAATAGTATCCGTGGAATCGATCGAAGTACGTATTTTGGAAGCGTTGATGGTTCCCATAGAGAGACCTCATCATCCCTGGCCACGGTTGACTGAAAACGAGGAATCCTTCGCCTTCGCCATCGACCAGTCGGCCGTCTTCGTCCAATATTTCTGGCAAAACGCCAAAGAAAGGGAATGCCTGCCGGGGGGAGAATAAAATGGATCGACTGCACGATTATCTTGGCGTGACGATAACAAGAAGTACAAGATGCCAATTTACCGCGGAACCTGGTTTCATTGGTGTCGCGCCAGGAAGTGGGGTGATAACATGGCCACCGGTTTCCGTCTGCCAAAACGTGTCCACTATACTGCACTTGCCGTGGCCAACCAGATTGTAAAACCAAAGCCAGGCTTCGGAATTTATTGGCTCCCCTACAGAACCTAAAACCTGAAGCAATGGAACGATCGTCGAATGTAAATTGATTTTGCACCTGGACTGTTTGATTGTATTTCAAACTTCTCAACTACGACTTACTTTCAAAGTGGATACATTATGTTTCTTCACTAGATCATCTCCGAACTTCATGAGGGACCTAATCGCGGTGGGGGCTGTGTAAAATTGCGTAACTTTGTACTTGTCGATGACCGCCCAGTATCGATCGTTTCCTGGATAAAATGGCGTGCCTTCGAACTGGAAACCATAAATAAATACAGCGTACCATGATTATCAGCATGAATTTATTATAATTAATTTATCGTACCGCGGGCAATCGCTCTTAAAAAGGAAATTTCATTGAACATACAATAACGGAAGTAGCTCCATTAGCCAGAGGACCGTATACAACGTAAGTGTGACCAGTGATCCAACCAATATCTGCTGTACACCAGTACACATCATTAGGATGATAATTGAAAACATATTTGAACGTCGTGGCTGCGTAAATTAAATATCCACCCGTTGTATGGAGAACACCTTTTGGTTTCCCCGTGGAACCACTGCGAAAGGAAATAATTCACAATTATTCGTGTAAAGGATAACGAAGAATTATCCAAGACCCACAATTGAAGAGAGTAGCATGAGTCCTTTACGAAAAATCAGTTACTTATAGAACTAGCAATTATTAGAAATACTTATTCTATTTAGCAATTTAACTTTTCTATAGTTTCTTCTATGTCAATCAAAAATGAAAGTCAATTTATACATCGTGTATAAAGCGACTAGATGAAATGAAGCATTACGTGAAAGACCAACATTGCGCTAAGAAAATGGATTTAATTCACTTGTCAACTAACAGGCGGGACACTCAATTAGAATCATCAAAAAATCGACAATCTTTTTTTGTATAAAATGATAGTTTAATATCTTAAAAATATAATCCTGAAGTTGTATAGCGAAATTCGAGCTCTATTCGGTGCTACATCTGATAAACGTCATTAATGTCACTGATGAAACTTTAAACGCGTTTTCCCGAAATCTGTACTTTTCAAATTGGCGGGAAAGATATCTCGAAAACTATTTAACCGATTGCATTCAAACTTGGCACAGATGTTTATTATACTATTTCCTTCCATTTAAACTAAACTGATTTTGAAAATCATTAAAATAAAGTACTCTTTTTTATTACCGCGGAAAATTTCACGTTTTTGGTTTTTAGCCTGCCATTTCTGTAATTTTTGAATTTCAAACAATTTTTTTGTTTTAAATAGAAACTATACGTCTTAACTACGAAAAAAAATCATTTCATATCATTCAGATGAACGATGCGGTCGCTACATTCTCAAATTTTTTCAAGAAACAAAAATATTTCGTAGAAACTTAAGTGTATAATAAATAAGCCTCTAAGTTACAAAAACATTGAACAATTGGTATTCTGCGAAAAAAATCTTTAAAAATCTGCCAAATTTCATGCTTCTAATTGAGTGTCCCTCTTCAAACGTGACTTTTCTCAAACATTTATGTACCTCGTGTACAAAATGAAAAGTGGATCCTCCGCGTTCATCCAAACCGGATAACACTTGTCCTCAGCTTCTTCCATTTCGTCGTGCCACCAAACATCTCGGTCGTCGTCCCATGGAATTTCAGGAAGTTCTTCGTCCCTATCGCTCGTACCATTCACTCCATTACGTTTACCTGTTTCACATTTCACAGATCGTCTTGTAATATTTTTATACTTGTACGCGACACGAGCGAACGATATTTAATCGAAATGGGCATTGCGATAAAATACTACGGTAACGATTATTCCCATTATTTTCACGACTCGCCCGTACTTTCGTTCGTTATTCATATCCATCGATTTCTTCCACATACCTGTCGGAACTGATTTACTACTTTGCGGATTCGTCAGCCTCCTCAGGTGAGCGACCACTACGCAGCTCTCTACGGCGTTTCCATTCTTCTTGACCTTATCCAAAGCGTCGTCACAGATAGACTTTAAAAGCAGAAGCTTCTCGCCCCTCCATACACCATCACTTGTGATCAGGACCTTTGCCTTTGAATCCAAAATGCGCTCCGCCAAGGAATCCGACGAATAACCTGCGAACTGGTTTCGCAAATGCAATGCTAGAATCTGTAAAGCTAACAATTCTGTTTGCTTATTGAAAGCGCGTAATTTTCCCGACGTATTGGTTGCACTTTATATTTCCCACGTCTAGGGAAAGGGAATCCCGTTTGTTCCATTGTTTCGTTTGATCTTTCAGCGGTGAAATTCGTTTGCGAAACGAACATTGTTAACTACAAAATAATTTGTACATTTAATATTCCACGCTGTACAGGCCAGTATACGTTTCATAGTCATACGTATATAATATATCGCAGAATTCACGTCGATCGTCCAAGATAAATGTTATCTCAAACCTCCTAGTTAACTTTGTGCTTACACCGGATGAATGGTGCATGGAGCGTTTACAGTATGCGTGGAAAGTAACAAGATACGAGACAACACGTCAATTCAAACTATGAACGTGTCTCTGAAATACTTCGTTTAATTAAAAATCTGCTTCGATCCAGACACCAATAATCACAACTGACCATTATCCGCGCTCACCTAATTCCCCTTGCAGGCATTATTCTTGACTTCTGAACGTTAGAGACTCTAAGTTAGAGCTCGCACAAAAGGGACTCGCATTGATAATACACCAGCCATTCGGTCAGTTGCGACAAATGCCCGCGGGGCAGTTGCAAAAGTTAGACCTCGAAAGATTGATCTACATATTGATTGGTGTTGCCCAAGCATCTGTCGGCGGGAAAAGGCCTCGTTGCGAATTAAGCAAATCCTTTTATTACGAATACTGGCGGCATTTCAGCCGGGGTGTCGTAAATACTGTTCTCAATTTCGCCGCGATAAGCTCTCGCGAACGGAAACTTTCGTAGAATTAATAACTTCGACGTGACTTCGTTTTTTTTATCTATCCAATCGTCCGTCGTGAGATTAGAAGTAAGGCCGGTTAATATTCAAAGGAAAGATTAAGAAATATTTACCACCACGCTGTGCACAGCGCCGATTCTAGTACACGCTAGCATAGCAATTGGAAGTTCCAAGATCATCGGCATGTAAATCGCGACACGGTCCCCCTTCACCACTCCCTTGGACTTCAAAACGTTCGCGAATCTGCATACTTCTTCCAGTAACTTCCTGTAGGTCAGTCGCGAGTAATCGTCCGGATCGTTGCCCTCCCTGAAAAATTGTTACTCCATACAAATTGCGGTTTTATCGAATTTATCGGGGCATTAAGGGGCATTAAAAAGGAACGGCTGTGATAGTAAACTGATTAACGAAAGATCGTACGGCTGTTCGAGATATCGTAGATACAATGAAAGTGTCAGTGAACCTGCATTCGATTCATTATTTCGGTTATTGGAAATTGGTGTACATAGATTAATTGTGTTTAAAAAGTTGCTATAACTAATTCTATACACGCGCATCGGGCATATCGCGTATAATGACGTACAAATGTTATCCGGGAGCACGGGAAGTTAACAGTTTTCCAACCAATAAATCGATATCGTATTGTGTAGTCTCACTGTGTGGTAAATTTACTCGAAAATGGACACCTTTTATAAACTTATGTGTATACGGAACGAACCACGAAACCTGGCCAGTTTAGATTATTCTGTTGTCAGCTGGCTGCACGAGAATCTGTTCATCTGGTATAACATGGTTTAGTGAGTGCTTCGACATGATTACAGCACATTGTCATTATATTTTTATATTATAACAAATTTATTATAATCATACTGTGGCTCCAATTAACAGATGTTAGACGATACACAACAATTTTCGACCAGCCAACTAGCGACAGAATAATCTGAGCTGATCACGTCTCGTGGTTCTCTCGGTATATAAAATAAGAAAAATATGTATATAAAATACGATGGTACCGATTCATTAGTTGGGACACAACCATTCAAGTAGGAATGCTTTGTTGCGACAAAAATAGAAATTCATAACAAATGCCCGGGAACCTATTATTCCTAGCAATACATAGTTGTATCTGTGAAGCAGGATTAAAGTTCAAGTTTCACAGCTTTTAAACATATACCACGACCTAGAATATTTTCATAAATGTCGTTGCTGCTACGCCTTACTTGTAATCGGGTCAATAGCAATAGATATGTTTTTTTAATGAACTGTCGCATACGTCACGACGACGGAAAAAAGCCAAGCTTCCCTTTGAATAAGTTTGTTTGCCTGGTCGTTCAGAGTCTTTCTCACGGTGTTGAAAATGTTAAATTCCACTGTTACCGTCACTGTCCGCCTGCGGCGAATGTATTACAATATTTTAGCAACTGTGAGCGTTACTTCTCAAATACGCACATATTCGTTTGCTCTTTGTAAAATAATATTTGCAGTTTACCCCTTCCATCCACTATTCATATTAGCAGGATCAATGCATTAGAAGACGGTCGAATGATAAATAACAATTCGGTGCACATACGGGTATTCGAACTATTTAGAGATTCGAGGGATTTAGTAAATTGTGGGGGGGGGGGGGGGGGATAGTGAGAAAATTGTGGCGCTATTGCAAGATAATCGCGAGTTATGGTTATAACAGTTATAAATGCGCGAGTTATGTAAAAACAGATAATACTTCGCACTCACAAGCCAACACGGCGATGGGTCCACTGGAGAAAGAATTAAATAATATGTTCGTTGACGGGTATTTTGTCTTTTTGAACTTAACATCCCTTTCAGGTTTGATGCAGTTATTTATATTTCAAACTATATTGCACGTTAATTAATATGAGAAACAGCATTTGATATCGAAAGAATTGCATCGAACGCATATTTCAAACATTTTTATATGAATGAAAGTTCATCCTTTACGAAATCGACAGATATTTCCCATGGTTCGATTAACGGCGACCTCCTTTGTTGTTTTCGCTTACCTATCATTCGTTCCTGTTAGAACAACCCTTCCTAAATACAATACAGCACCAAGTAATGAATAACGAAACAGTAACAATGCTAATTAAATGTCCCCCTTGTTTCTGCACCTAGCATGTTTGCGTTACATAAGCCCGTGCTAGCGTAAACTAACGCCACACGTGTGTGAACTTTGATTTAAGCAGGCCAGCTATGATTCGAAAAAACATGTCGCACAGGCATATCCGGTGACGTGGATTAGAGTAGTGATACCACGGTTACACAGGCAAAGAGCGTACGATCGCCGGCGGCGTACGAAATTTTGCAGAAACAGGAAAATATCGTACGACACGGGCAAACGATCAAACGTGGCGGGCACATGGTTGATCCATCGATCGATCGTGCAGTAGACATCAGATTTTTTGAACTTTAAACTTCTCCGTGGACAATTCGCTGGGTTTTCATTTTGAAATGGCATGCGACTAGAGAATGCGATGACGCCGAGAAATATTTAATATTGTACACACAAAGCGTACCGTCAGCATCTTTTTCTTGCTTTATCTCCTGTATTGATTACATTCTCTGGTTATTGACATTAATAACTAATTATAATGAGCGCCGCCGTTGGCCAAATACCGACTTCAATGAATCCGTTTCATGTAATGTGTTTACGTGGCCGATCTAATCTGTTGAAATAGTTTCAACGCAAAATTTAATATAAAGATGAAGTACAGTACGTATAGTATGTACGGTCAGGGAGAATAGAAGCGTATCAATCATTTTTTTCCAATCGTCCCTCGCACTCCACACTGTGTAATCTAGTATTTAAATTAGACTTGTAAACCAAGATTTGTGTAACAAGTAAACTACGAACCGTCCTATCAAAAAATTCAATCGATGTCGATGAATTATCTACTTTGGCCATAGAATAGTCTACGAAATTTTCCATCGACGTACGGTCGTAAGAAATAAAACAATCAAATACCGCGAGTTTACTAATCATAATAATTAAAAAACAGAGAAGAAATACATACATGTATTAATATATTCAAGAAATTCCAGGCCGTTGAATTAAAGCAGTATACATGGTGAAATATTTGAAAAACGGAATCAGATAGACTATTAATATGGTAATTTATTCGGGCTAGATGATTTCGACCCGAATTTTTCAAAATGTATTCAAATACGACCCGCACTAACGCAACTAAATAAAAATTATATCACTTATGCAATACTTCAATGACTTGCGTCTATAAACGCCTATGCGTTTTGCATAAGAATGAATCGTTAAACACAGTGCTGTTCAAACGAACACTTTGAATCGTTTATTCCGAGCTATCTAACTGACAAAAATTATTACAGGTTAATACATGTGATCCGCGTTGAATAAATGTATGTGGTGAACGTAAAAGCATTGCCCCCACAGTGTTTCAAGATTCTTTAACAATAAGCACTAGCAAACTAGCTGTTTCTATGATAACAGTTTCTTGTAATTTCTTATTGACGTATGAGAGGTTCTGGTCTGGCCTTTGTTTAAAAAAGAAACAAAAGGAAAAGCAAGGAGCAAACACTTTTTATTTCCCATTAACGAACTGGCGAACAAGTCCGCCGTTTTCTTAGGAAATATTCGTGTTTAGTTTTCAGAATTAGAAGTAGCAACTGCAACAAAATTATTGTTTGAAAACAGAAGGTACAAAATCATGTAATACTTGAGAGTTATGAAAAGGGGGAAATTTAAGGAATGCGAAATATTGGTGGCAAGCTATAAAAAAGATATACTCTAAAAAACGGAGGCAATCTTGAGAAATAAGTCGTCGAGAAATAATAACTTTTAAACAGTTTCAATACATCATTTATAGTGGAAAATACTGTTTTTAAGTGGTGATTTGTTTTCAATATTTGTTTAAATATTTCCTCTAATTAATCAACGAGTCTAAATAATTGGATTATACTCTTTGAAAAAATTGTTTTCGGCTGTTTGACACAATTTTTAGATAACATAACCACTTTATTACGATTTATTGAGAAAGTTATTAAAATAATATCGAATCCTTGCAACACCATTGTATAAAACAATAATAATCACAGTAATAAACTAATCATAGCTTTCACTGCAGTACAAATTATTCGGGTGGAATAAAGATGTTTTGGTATAAAATATTAACTAGCTAGGAAATTTCATCCATGAGCGAAATAGGAAAAATAATTACGAACCATTCCGATTTCATCATACAGTGATGAATTTTATATATAAAATTATAATTTATATATTATTATAGAATTATGTATGATGAATTTCATCATACAGCCATCATAATATAAGTAGCGTTGCGTTTAGAAGGTAAAGCAAAAATATGTTACATTCAATTATTGTTATCAGTCTCTATTCCCAGATGTAATTATCATGCATTTTTTTGTCCACGTGTGCTAATCGAAACAGTCGAACATGCTCCTTATTGACTAGCAATTAAAATTTCTGCGAATATAATTAAACGAATAGCGGAATAATAAAAGGAATCAACGGCCCTTACCAATAAAACGCTATCTTGTCACCGTTTCCACTTTTTACATTTTTGTCCAACAGGTTAAAGCTTATATTCGTCGATGCGCCCTCCATCCACTTTATAAAGACGTCCCCCTTACTTAGATTGAAGTTGTACGAGAAGAACTTATCTTCCACTGCAGGGTTCTCCCAGTAGAACTGCTTCGCGATTTCGCCCCAAAACTTCGTTGGATTTTTCACGGACCTAAAAAACAAAATGTTTTGCACTTTAGAAAGGAGAGAAATCTCTTTCGAGGCAGCTGTTGCAAATAATGCCCGCGCGATAAATCAACTTTAGAATATATTTCATGCCGAGCTATTGACCTCGTATATGTAATTGATCGTGGTAATTGTTGCATAATATTAATCAGGAAATGATTGATATTTGCAGGCAAGTCGAAACGAGAAAATAATATAATGAGAAAATTAGAGGTGAAGAAAATAAGAAAAGCAAAGAATTGTGTTACAAAAGTAGTTGCTTTACATAGTGTGTTAATATTATCATTATACAATATTCTCGTATCGATAAATATTAGCGGGTTATTTAAGATCCAGGCGCCATATGTAGCGTTGAATTAAAAACATTATCGAAATTGAACTGACGGAATTTACCAGAAAGATTTACATACAAGGATTTATCAATCAATCACTGATAGAATAGCTGTGATAATAATACGCTACGAATAAATATTCATTTATTGTTAGACGGAAATATATATGGTAGTCTTTCAACATAAGGAAACGGGCTGGCAAAGGAAAAAATAATTCTGTTTCATTAAAATTTCCATAAAAATGCATTACAATTTTATTCATCTGATAGAGTGATTTTTTTTTATTAGGAATGGCGTAATGTTTGAATCTTTTCCGCGTGCGAAGGACACCTTTTGCCTGGAAACAAAAGAGCCGCCTAAAATTAACTTTTCGAGGAGATCCAAGACAACTTTGTAGGGTCTCAGCATAGGAAAAAATTGGTACTTATGGTAAGCCACTGGATGGGATCGATATCATTCCTCTATTTCTGTAGTACCAATCTGTGGCATTACTACGTACAAGTAGTACAACTTCCAAAGAATCATTCGATCATTATTTCGAATTATCATTAGATAAATACCGCAGTCTTATTGTTAGTAGAATAAAATGAAAATGTATTAACCTCCTTTTTGATACATTATATAGAACCAATTTTTAACGACTTCAACAACAATGATTGAAACATGAGATAGTTCTTTTCAATTCTTCAATTCAATCAATTTTTATTTTGTAATGAAACTTTGTTGCCATGATTGAGTTCATGTTTCCCAGAAAAAATGGTTGACAAAAGAAATCATTTGGATTATCCGTAAGACGATCTCCAATCGGCTGAAGATGTCAGCACAAACCGTGGCCCAGAATCAATTTTCTTTAAATAATAATTATTACCGCCCACGCATGGGCCTTACTAAACAAGCTTGACATTTTAGCCTCGATTAATGTTAAAATGTCGTCTGTCGGCAATGACATTTTTTATGACCCCCGTGTAATCCTAATATCGCCACATGTAATTACTCACATAGTTGCGCAAAGAAAATCTCATAATCTGTCGGATAATTAAACAATCAGTAAATTTAAGCGAAAGTCGTGCAACAGAATCATTCTTGTTAGAAGATAAAGCTTCTACGTGTTTAAAGTCACAAATGTATTCGGCGCATCATATTTAAATACGAAATTTTCATTCATAAAGCATTACTATTAAACTCTCGTGCTGTTTCCAGTGACCTGACTCTCGGTGAAAAATTATTGATTCGCATTGCCCCGAATTTTAGACACGTATATACCGCTGGGAGTCTAAAGAATGGCTCGCTCACGATCAGCAGGGATTAAATTTAAAGAAAGCGAAACGAAAAGTTGCAATATGCGACGACGTTAAGTAGAAAGGGCTATTTGTATTCCAATCGTGTTACATCGTGAACCGCACGGTGCCATTTATTTTTCCTCTACCGACCGAGGCTGGCGAACATTCTTTTCTCTCAAATAAAACCACTCACTGCTCGTGCATAATTTTGTACTGTTCCATGCTGTTGCAGTATGCATCCTTCGCGAGTTCTGGATTAGGGTAGTACACTTTATCCGCCATCTTCTTGGTTCCAGTATTTCCCTCGGCCCTTTACAATTCCGCGAACCCTTGGGACAGGCTCGTGTGGTCAATCGATGAGGGACAGTCTCGATTTAACACGCCACTGGCATTCGCGAATGTCGTTCGGTTCGCGTGCCGTTTTCGCGATGGCGCCGTTACGGGGGATAAGGACGGGTCCCGACGAGATTTGGGGTGAACGAAGCAGACACGACTATTGCTGAGAAGCGTGCACCTCCGCTCTCTTTTGTGTTGCGGCTCAGCTGATAAACCGCGACTGAACAGCCATTTGGAGAAAACGCCGACCAATGCTGGTGTCGTTAGCGTCGATAGGGAAGGTGCGTCAGGGACGTATACAGACGAAGTAAAATGGTAGTTATCTTCCGCTACGATTTATATTTGCATTCTGCTAGGTATCACGGATGTAAAAAATGTGAAAGGTACAGACTGGTATGCTACTTTTCATTGGGGCTAGTCTTGCCCAACTACGGTACTGAAAAAGTACTGTTTCTTCGTTCATTGGCTTTACATGTACAGGATGTACGATGTTTTCGCAGTTTGAATTTTAGTTGGGCGATAGTTGAAGAAGTATTGGCACGTTGAATGCACAAGGCACGCTTTTTAACGTAAGTTCATTTCTTGCGCGATTTTTTAATTGATTTAAGCAACGTGGGTGCGCAACGGGGGTGCGCAACGCGGGTGCGCAACGCGGGTGCGCAACGCGGGTGCGCAACGCGGGTGCGCACAAGCCTGGCAGTCGCGAACTTATCGACGCCCGGAACTTTTGAAACAGACTTTTTCTGATTTTATCGTAAAGAAATTTCGTAATTATCGATAAGGTTCACGAAGTATCATGGACTTGTAGAAAAGAATAAACGCACCGTTGAGCGATGAGATTGGAAATATGAACGACTCATTGCGATACAGTACTAGGAATGTTAGATCCGATGAAGCGTATCTTGTGATCGGCGGGGTTTAATTTAAATACAACCATGTTGTGTATCACGTGACTGTCTATTGATATAGCGAGTAAATGTGCATAATCCTTTTTTTCAGTTTTGCGAGACCCAAGAAATGAACATCTTGTTCTTTTTTATTGTTCTCTAGTATTGTTCTCTAAAAATAATTTTTTAAAACAGCTTTGTTTAATATTATGGCGTTATATGCAATTACATTTTTCTCCTGCGCGTTCTTAATTGGCGTATTGAATTGCCCGATTATGATTCAAAGACGCGCCAATAAATGGCGCGAACTATTTAGAATTGAATTAATAATAGAAATATTTTATATTCCTTTACATATTATTTGGCAAGTTGTGCGCCTATATTTTATACATTTATTGGCGCGTTAAATGTTTATATATGAATCTAAATCAATAAGTTTTTCCTATTTCGCATATGGAAATCCTGTTGCCAATTAATTACCTACTAATAAGATAACGCTTGAGTTTGTAGAAAGTGTATCTAATTAATCTAATTAAATGGAGTGTAACATTGATACGCTTAAGTAAAAACATAAAAATATGGATGGAATGTAAATATTATTTTACGAGTCTAAATAAAATTCGCTGTTTATTCTACTTCAGCAATTAACGTTTCTTATCTTTGCAACCGCAACAAGTATGACGTCAGATAATTGTACAATTTTTTACGATAGCTGAGAGTATGTGATTATTTAACACTAGACTTAGGAAACACTCCAATTTGGCGGACTTCAATTCTCGAAAACAAAAAATTAATGAAATTCCATTAATAATATTGTATAAATATTGTATAACTAAAATAATTATATTTTATTTCTAAATTAAGCGAATCAATTTTTCAAAGGAACGACTTATTTTTACTGGCAACCATTAATGTGGCAGCTGCCAGTATAACTAAATGCACCAACAATATCCGCAAATCTATTGTTAAACGCTAATTGTAATACAAAGCTTCGCGATCAACGTTTTCCTGCAGGAAATGCCACTGGAATTCTTACTCCTTTATCACGTACGTAACAAAGATCGATATCGATCTTGAATGCAGCAACCACTTGATTATTAGTCAACGGTACGTAGTCAATAGCATGGCAAGGACTCGATTCAAGGATTGATTGTAATCACTCTGTACGTAGAACTTCTAACATTTTAGAATTAAAACCTCCGGTATCATGTTCCATTTGAATGGAATATCTTGCGCCATTCTGAGCACGTATGTGCTGAATTGTTGCAAAACGTCTCATTTGGAGAACCCTGCAATTTAGTTGCCATCCCAGAGCCAGAAGTTATACGAATATTTGATTAATAATTGCAATGTTAGGAAAGAAAATACCAATTTACAATTACACCTAGTGCGTAAAAGTATTTCAACATTGGTTCACTTATTAGAAAACCTTTGTCGACGGCCTTGATGTTGCGAATAATTAAGTATGCGCTTAATTAAGCGTGCGCTATCTTCGACAATAAATGAGATGATCACATGATCACATGATCAGGTGCAAAGTGGGTTCACCGTTCCCACACAATAAATACAGCATATTTTTGAATATATAAAATTACTAACAAGCGAAATACAATAGTATCGGAATCGTTACACGCGCAGCACCTTTACTGACAAGGAAGGTTAGGCAACCCGAAGATTCAGAATCGTATGAAACTTTGCATACAGGTACCGTATTTTATCCGTAATACAACCCTATTTTCCGTTCGTCCCATAATTCGGTTTTAAGGGGTGAAATCAGCCCTTGGAAGAAATTTCCGAAAGTTCTTTTTCGTGAAATATCTCAAGAACGCTGGGAAATATTTAAAAAAAGTATGAACAAAACTTTCATCGCTTTATTGTGTCTACAAAACTGCGTAATTTTTTTTTTTCAAAACCCACGGAAAAGAAACGAAAAAGATCATGCACTATTCAAAAAATTTGTTTACGCTGTCTGGTAAACGCAATAAAGTGATGCAAGTTTTACTTAGAATCTTTTTAATTATCTCTCATCGCTCTTGAGATATTTCACGAAAAGGATCATTCTGAATTTTCTTCAGTTTTCTTCTTAAAACCGAATTATGGCACGAACGGAAAACAGGGTTGTATTACGGATGGCATATTCTACTTGTATGCAAAGTTTCATACATTTCTGAATCTTCGGGTTGCCTAACCTTCCTCGTGTGTGTCACGGTTCCCGCCGGAAAGCTTTACGAAACTATTTCGTTTGTATATTTATTGAATGCAAAAATGATTTTGTAACTTCCGTTGGTGCCGTCCTTAGCAGAAATGTCCGATCCAGCGCGTGGCATAGATTGGAAAATATCACACAAAACGGGTTGCGTGTCCGGAGTATTTTTTCTCACTTCGAACAATATTTAAACACATTTCAATGTTTATAATATAGTAAAGACTTATACTATTTTATTCGTGAAACTCCGTTGCACCGTTCCTACGTAATAAATGCAGTATATTTTTGAATGTATAAATTGATTGATATTTACTATCTTTTTTTACGTATCTAATTATGTTATTATGTTAATTATGTATCAATAGTATGTATCTAAACTATAAAGATTTGTCACGCTCATTATTTATTAATTTATTATAATGTATGTTAAAATTTGAAACAATTATACAAATTACGTGAAACGCATCGAAGCAAAATAATGCTATAAAAATGTGTTTTGTTTAGAAATCGTACAAGATAGCTGACTATTCTAGTATTCACCTAGTTACCTGTTAAATTACTATTTATTCCACGTTGACTTAATCACACCTATTCGATAATGCCAACATCTGACCATAGAATAGAAGGACAACGATAAATAGTTTTTGCTGTCTCATTTTGTACGTTTACAATATGTATATAAAACAATACGAGATCTCGCAAGAACATCGTTTCCTTTACACTTTCATTAGTACGGCAATTAATATCCGTTGATTACCTTATCACTTCCATCGATTTGTCAAGTATTGTCCCGGGGGTATACAATCATGGGTCGTTGCCCTTTAAAAGGAACGTTAAGGAAACTTTAAAAGGAACGTGTGATTTAATTGCACAGCTGTAATACGTATTTATAAAACAAAATTCGAAAAGAATTACCTTTTCTACGAATGGAGACTGAAATGTTCAAATGCTCAATTTAAAAAATCAACAAAAACGAAATGAATAAGACTACGTGGAAAGAAGAAATAAAAGTATAGAACAGTCCCCGAAAATCTATTTTATTTTCAAACCTAACCCTAACCTAACCCTTACGTGGTCCTCGGGTCGTTTTTGATGCATATAAGCGAACATTACAAAAGAGCAGAAATTAATTATATCTATACTTTGTAAAATATCTGGCGAAGCTAGAGTGAAGATAGGAAAGATGGGGATAGAAATAATACACAATAACTAGTTATAAGTAGTACATACATGTAGGGTGCCCCACGTAACACTTGCTACGATTTTTCAAACACTTCCTGTAATCTGATGAATAAATGTCTCAAACAAAAGTTATTTGATTTTTAATCGACTGCATGTTGCGATACAAAAATTACTTTATTATAAAAAATTACAATGACTTATTTTTTTTAAACAATATTACATACTGTTCACTTCATAGTATAGTAGATCATGTCAGGATCAATTGATCAACTTTATACACTCCTCCGATTTCATTATAGAATTGAAACTATGTTTCACGTAATCGAGTTCAGTTCTGACCCGAAGACCACGAGTGCACAGTCAAACTGAAGAGCGCATGGGTTCAAATGTAGCAAACCGCAGTAAAGAGTATCATTATTAAATAATACTCCGGAGAACGGTACCACAGTTCAATGATCTCCAATTTTAAGAGATTATTACGCGGACCGATATCATGCAAATGGAAAATTACTAAAGGGCTGAAATATACCGGGCTGATATAGTATGGTTGGTTGCTTAAACTGCGGTATACTTCCTTTAACTGGATGTCGACAACCTCGGTTTATCGATATTTTCAAACGGTATCTTCGAGGTCTTCGGCCCTCGGGCCCGTAACCCCTCTTGCATGGAAATGCCTCGGTTGTATCTTTTTTTGTTTACACTTATCTCACGTACAGGATATTTTTACCGCCTATGGTCATTCCGTGTTGTATATAAAGACGCGGGAGGATTCACCTCGGACGCACACACCTGTGTCGCATCTCGTAGCCTCCAGATCAACTTTACAACAAAACGGGAAACCAGTATCGATCCGTTTCCGTTTCAAGCTGGTTGCGTGAAAGCGGAACTTTTCCAGTGGAAAATCGTCGTTTCTACGAAACGATCGGTCGTGTTGGAAAATTTTATAAATATATGGTGTGCTCCGTTTTCACTTACATAAAAGGCTTGTTACAAACTGTTCCGCTTCGTTAAAGTGAATATACTACAAAGTTAGGAGTGATTCAAAATTCGGGATCGGGTGAAACGTTGAAAATGAGAATATTCTAACACTGTGAAAGGATAAGTATCGTAAAAATCGGATTAAAAATTGCACTTGCGTTCTTCGGAACAAGGGCATGGATCGTGCGACAAGTATCTGTTTTGCAACGATTAATTAATAATATTTTTAATCAATATTGGCATAAAGTATACTTCAACGATGAAAGGTAGCTTCCTGTACCTGTTTGCTCTGTTCGGGTGCATTTATGCCACAGACAAAGTTCGATACGATGGGTACAGATTGTACAAAATTTTCGTGCCGAACGACACCGGATTAGAATTGCTAAAAAACATGCAAGACGACGATGGATATCATTTCTGGCTTCGACCGAGAATAAATGAATTCGCGAACGTAATGATTTCCCCGGCGAAGCTTCAAGAGTTCACGAAGTTCGCCAACACGTCGAAGCTTGATCCAGAATTGATGATGGACGATGTACAAAAGTTTATCGACGACGAAAATCCTGTTGGCAATCTACGGGGTGCTTTTGATTGGCACGGCTACCATCGGCTGGACGCTGTAAGAAACTAAACATTTCAAGCGATTAATCATATTCACCATATAACAGAAATATATCAAGGGAATGTAGGAATATAAAGGAAGGGTAGGAAAGATAGGAATGTAAAGTGTGAATTATAAATTATTCCGTGACGGTATTCGTGTTCTTCGATTTTTTCAACGGGTTCAGTTATTTTCTGAATTCTTTTGTAATATTAATGCAAAACAAAACCAAAGGTAGTAGTCGTTCATTAAAGACGTGTTCATTAAAGATTTTCTATATTATTAAATGCAATATTCTGATGTATAAAAATGCTTCAAGTAGTAAATGTTAATCAGTTGGGAAAGATCTATCCGAATAAAGAAATATTGATATAGAGGATTCAGAAGCCAATCAGTGTAAGTCCATTAGCATTCAAACCGAGATGAACAAGATTCTTACAAATGACTTGGAAGAAAATGACAATGTTAGTACCGTCATCTATTGCTTACGTATGAAAATGGGGACGTAATTGATTTATCAACGGAAAGTTTTAACAATAAAGTGGTTTTTGAACTACGAAAGTTGTGTTCAGAGAAAGTTGGACTTAAACTGATGGACTTCTGAGCTCGTCATGTATCGTTGCGTTTTGAGAAATGGGGGTTGTTCCCTTTGCAACCCCTAACAGACTCGCTATTCGATACTCGATACTTTTACCTTGACTGTTATCTGATTTATTACAACAGATTTAATTTATTTCGTTTGTGACTACAGTTTACGCGTATCGATCGTCAATTGTTTAAATTTATTCTCCGGTCTGTTGAAAGTGCTACCACCAGATGCACTTATGATGTTGCAAGCTTCGAAATTCTACACAATATTTAAATGAAAATATCTTCTAAACTAATAGCTTTTTGGAATAAATAGCTTAATACCTTTTTATGGTGAACAGTGAGATTAATCGATTAATGCATTAAAAAATACATAGTTTGGCTTTACAAAATTAAGATAATCTACTTTCCTGACCTGAAACATATATTTTGAATATCTTAATTATTGCAACTGATTAGCTAACTTTTTATAAAGATTGTTTGAATCGGTACAAAAATAGTGGATACCGTTACGCTGTACACGCCGTGTATTGTACATATGCATACAGAGTGGACCTTATACAGGGTGGCGAGTGTAATGGGGAAGCGTTTGAGTATCATCTTAAATAATACAGTTTGTCAAAATATCTCGAGAACTGATAATTTGTCCACCATGGCACTTTAATACTTTTTTACGTAAAATAATAAGATGATTCTATCTACGTAAAGAAAAGTATGCATTTCCATATTAAAAACTAATGCAAGCGTTAATTGCACGTGCATCATTGTACTTATGGAAAAGACATGGTGCTACAGATTTTGTAGTCTTTGAACCATTGATCCTTCTCCCTCGACATTTTTTTGTAACCGCACTGGTAACGAAGTTATAACGTGAAACAGTTACGCGGGCCATTAAAGTATAATATAATGTACATATGTACCTATTAAAGTATAATACATATGCACTGGGATTATACAAGCTACTTCTCATTTAAAACAAATTTATAAATATGTTATACTTGAAACAAAAGTCGCCCTCATTCATATGACCGACGTGTATACTAACTACTTATATAGAAGTAATTTAATTAAACTTAAATTTCATAATGAAGATTCTAATAAAAATAAATTTAAATTTGAATTTTATAATTTTAATCCCTATATAAATGAATTTAAATTTTATAATTTTTAACCTAATTGTATAATAAATGTACAATGAAACGTATTAACCGGGCTACACTTTCAGATTTATCGATGGCTAGATTCTTTAGTGACTCAATACCCTAATATCGTAAAACCAATTACTGGTGGGAGCAGCTACGAGGGTAGAAGTATCAGAGGTGTGAAGCTTTCCTACAAGGAAGGAAATCCTGGTATATTTATGGAGGGTGGAATTCACGCCAGGGAATGGATATCACCAGCCGTTGTTACTTACATCCTGAACGAACTGATCCTGAGCGATGATTCTCGTATCAGATACATGGCAGAATCGTACGATTGGTACTTTTTCCCCGTGTTCAATCCGGATGGTTACGAGTATACCCACACTAGAGTAAGAAAATTTTCAGGCATTAACTTCACATTCATTACAACAATACAATACTTCGTTTCGCAAATGATTTGTTATGATATTGTTCGTTTCGAAAATTTCTCAACGGCTTCTTCTATAAGTTGCTTAACTGGATTATCGAGGATATTCAATAAGCAAATATTTATTACTTGTCCGGCTTCTAAACCAATGCAATGTAACATATAAGTCTTCTTAATCAATTTGGCCTGTTATCAATCATGCAATACTTGGATCGTATTTTTACGCCAAATCTAGGTTTCGAATGTTTATAGGCAACTGTTTGATCCGCAATTAAAATAGCTTATTGTGTTGACGGAAAGATAAAGAACGTACGTGGGAATGATTTTGCGCGACGTTTCTTCCGATAAAATCGCCAGGACTCACCTTTTAATTACGCCCATCGCGATACCGTTCATTATCTATAACTTGCTCAGCATTCAATCAGTTGCATCCCTTCTTTCTTTTCAATCGATGTGCACTAGCAGAACTGTTTAATAGATATCAGCGAAACGTGATAATTCCGTGGTCACACCGATAAGCCGTTCACCAAAGTACAAAGTACATTCGCTCCCTTTTTTTTTAGAATCGCCTCTGGCGTAAAACCAGAAGACCATCTGGAAGGGGTTGCTATGGCGCCGATCCAAATCGAAACTGGGATATCCACTGGGCAGGTACTGAACCAATTAGAAACAAAACATATCGTTTATTTAATTATACTATTCACAGTTTCCTGCGGCATAATTTCAATCGCGAAATTCAACCTTCAATGTATATTAACGAAATTTTACATTACCATTGTACTCGTGGAAATATTAATTTGTGGAACGACCAAAATTTTACGACAGAATGATTCACTTGCTGGGGGACTTTTGATATTAAACGTTCGCGAGCGAAATATAAGTAATCTTCAATAATAAATTATTTTCGTTGAAATTACAGAGATCGGCACCAGCCCCAATCCATGCAGCGATACATACCCTGGCTACAGGCCCTTCTCCGAAACAGAAACCAGGACGATGTCGCAGTACATCGATAGCATTCACGATAAATTATTCGCCTACATAGGCTTCCACAGCTACAGTCAATTGTTGTTAATTCCTTATGGCCATGTTAGCCAGAAGATCGACAACTACCGCGATCTGTTGCAGGTCGGGAACTATGCGATGAACGCTCTATCGAGGAGATACGGGACGAAGTACAAAGTTGGAAATATCGCGGAGATCATATGTGAGTAGATCCCTTGCAATTGTGTAATTGAAGTAATCAAAGTTGTGCATATATGTTATTCCACTCGCTGCACCAATATTCAGGGATGTTGGATAACGCTTGAAATAATTAACGTTCGATCTTAAGTAGGAAAAAGGATGAAATGTTTGCGTTTACTAAAAACCAAACACAAATAAAACTTCTGATTTCTTACCTGTTTAATAAGATTCATGTTTTCTTTATCTTCTCTTCTCTTGTCGTTTCGTTTAGACCCCGCTGCTGGTGGCTCAATGGATTGGGTACGAGGAAAATACAACACTCCTGTCACGTTCACTTACGAGCTTAGAGACAAGGGTAGATACGGTTTCATTCTGCCTGCGAATCAAATAATACCCACTGCACAGGAAACCATGGATTCCCTGGTCGCCATGTTTCAGCAAACTGCAAAGCTCGGCTATGGATCGTCGAAAACAATTATTCAGCAATGATTATCCCTGGGCGGCGTTTAATTGCTAAATATTCACATATGTTTAAGTGCAGCTTTTGTTATAGAAAGTATTACGATGTCAAGTAACAAGTTATTGTCCACCTGATAGTGTTGCTATGTAATGTTACCTTATATGTAATCAATAAAAGGATATTTTTTTATATAATCGTATTCTAAAGGATGTAGAATAAATCGATTTCTCTTATGGCGAGAAAGACAAGGAATTATTAGCGAAGACAAAGTAAAAAATAAGAAACTAATTCTTATACAAAGATACAATATATTTATAGGAGCTGCTGTAAGTAAAAGCGTATTTTCCTCACCACTGCACTGTCTGCAAGAGTTTGATGACAAACACGAATCCTTCCCGCGTAATTCCGTTATCGTGATTTTCGATTGTCGTCTTAAAATGTCACTCGCAATCACGATCAATGATCCGTTTAAATACGTTTGAAGTATCAATGTAATTTATAATCATATCTGATTAATTGACCGTCGCTATTTCTATTCAGGTTTGCGAAATTATTTGCAGACGCTACGTCACATCAGATTTCAATGTACGTACCACGAGACTGCTAGACCTAAGAGTACTTGGGAATTGTTGAAAAACCCAAATCTTCGAAAGCACATAGATGCAAATAAAGTCGAGCCAACGATTGAACGAAAACGATACTTTCACTGACCCATTCTACTGGAAATACAAATGACAAAGAAATAATAAAAATATACCTTCGACTCCCGTCGAATGCCTCAGAGCTTCTGTTCAGCATGATTCACTAAATTGTACAATGTTGTTGACATTTTATTTACAGTTGTGTAAGACTAATTTTTGGGTATAATTAGTCAGCAATGATAATACTCGTATTTATTCCAACTACACGCTGATATTACAATACTCTATGCCATAGTTGGAATAAATACGAGAATTATCTTAACTGACTAATTATACCCAAAAATTAGTCTTACAGTTGCGTCCATCGTTGAGACATTAAAACAAACGCTCCGCTGGATGCAACTACAAACTAGAACAGACGTCAACTACCACCGAGTTGAAAGTCATTTGGAATGGATTGGAAAAATGTGACAACGCCTCGAGTGGCCTGCCATAAGATTGGCCAGATAAAGAATCTCACTTGAAATAAATCTGATAAGGAGGATACAGTTTCAATAAGCACTCCCCTTAATTAATCGTCGATATGATTTTCGAATAACGATCTGGCGGAGGTGGTTGTTGGTGCCGTGTGCAGGTGACAGGTTTAAATACAACCATGAAAATGCCGGAAACACAAACTTCTCTCGTGTCCGTACAGGGTAAGTTCGCATTCTCTGGTCGTTTAAATTCTATTCATTGCACGTCGGAAATTGTCCTACTCCTTTCAGCTATCCTGGATTAGAGGTTTCAAATATTTTCGCAAGTCCCCGTTTCGCATTTATCCCACTACCTGTTGCTAATTGTTTCAAATCATTTTACAACAGATCTCGCGCTTTTATTTGATAAAATCCCGCTCTGCTGTTTGTTCAGGAGAAGCATCATGTGGAAGTTAATTCTCGTCGCCCTGTTCGCTTTGGCGACAGCCGAGCAAGTGAAGTATGACAATTACAAGGTGTACCGTGTGTTCACGCAGTCGGAAGAACAATTTGAGATCGTGAAGAACTTGGAAGATGTCTCAGACTCGGTATTTACGTTTATTCTACAATAACGAAGTTTCAAAATTATCGTCTACGAAAGAATCAACCGAAGTGTACATTTTAAAAACTAAGTTTCCGTTACTGATCATTACCTGCGTTTAAGAAACGGATCTATAAAATTATTCGCCCAATATGTGCGAAGGGTTGCATCAGTGACTTCTTTAAAATCTTAAACACAAATCATAGCTACTTATTTTCATTTAATTCAATTCAATGCTGTAGTTCTCCTTCTGGAAAGAGCCAAACACGGTCCAGAACTTCGCAGACGTGATGGTAGCTCCCCATAAGACGCAAGAGTTCCAGGAAATCATGGAGAAATTCGGAATCTCGTACGAAACCTACGTCGAGGACGTTCAGGCTTTGATTGACAACGAGAAATCGTCAGTCCAGCCTCTCCTCGCATTCGACTTGAACAGATATCACACTCTGGACGAGATTTATGCTTACTTCGATAGCTTGGCCAAGGCCAATCCCGAAAAAGTCCAAGTGGTTGTTGGCGGAAAAACGTACGAGGGTCGTCAAATCAAAGGAGTGAAATTGAGCTTCGGCAAGAACAAACCTGGAATCTTCTTGGAGGGTGGAATCCATGCCAGAGAATGGATCTCCCCTGCTACCATTCTTTACATGCTGAACGAGCTTGTGTACAGCACGAAGGCTGATGTCAGAGCACTCGCCGAATCTCACGAGTGGTACATCTTCCCTGTTTTCAACCCTGACGGCTATGTGTACACTCACACTACGGTAAGAGAAACTGTTGAACTTTGAGAATTGCAAGCAGTACCTAGTATTTCATTTACAAACACTTTCTGTGAGACGTTTTGCTTGAGAGGCTTTGGGAATTTTCACAGCAGCTAGTGCAGAAACTGTTCCAATTTTCACTATTTCTCGATTGGCACGGGGCTGAAACATTTTAGGGATTGCTAGAATAACAGAGAATTCTCGGCGATCAGTTTTCGTTTTTTAGAATATAAATAGATTGGCGATCGATCGTGAGAGATTTATTGTTGACTTCGAAAATGTTGTTTCAGTTGTTCAAAGAAACTATCCCTCTCACAAAATAAGATCAGCACTTCAAGTTTCGAGGGTTTCGAGACCTCACAAAGTTTCGGATTCGAGTTTCGACATTTTCAAAATTACCTACAAACCCATTCCTAAAATTAATAAATCCAGCGAGAGTCACGAGCAACATTTGTGTTCCAGAACCGCCTGTGGAGAAAAACCCGCAAACCGTACGGCCTTGTCTGCCATGGATCCGATCCTAACAGAAACTGGGGTTACAAATGGATGTGTGAGTTTCTAGATTAACAATTCAACTGTTTCAAACGATACCCTAAACCAATTACTAAAATTCTAATTTTCCATCATTTTCTAGCTGGTGGTTCTAGCAGCAGTGCGTGCGCTGATACTTATGCCGGAAGCGCCGCATTCTCCGACGTAGAAACGAAAACCTTATCTGAATACCTTACATCTATTTCCAGCAAATTCTCTGCCTATATTGCTTTCCACAGCTACTCGCAGCTTCTGATGTTCCCTTACGGCCACACAAAGCAGCACTTGGAGAACTACGATGACTCCGTAAGTAAAAAATCGAATAGAAAGGTCTATATCGCATAATAAGATCAAATAATAAAAGAGAGACCTATACAAATTTTTACGCGAGGTTTGTGCCATGTTGAATCCCCTTATACAAAAATTGTGCGAAAGTTTCTTCACCATAAGTTCGCGACACGGTACATTTCGAACGCGAGGGAAACTCTAAATGCACGTTTGCTTTCGATTTGTAAACATCGCGTTTTAATCTATTTTACAAACGCAAATAAACATACTCTACGTAATGTCAAATATTAAATGCGTACAATTTTATCGAATTCTCGTCGCATCTCTGACGATAACGCACGTCTCGTATCGTTCGATAACGATGATGGATGATGATTACGTTCAGCTATCTGTATAATGATAGTGCAACTCTCATTTAATTTATTCCCACCGATTGAACCTCGATGGCATACACGCATGCAGGTGGCTAATTAACGTTACGCACTTTCAGCTGGCAATCGGTGAGAAAACTATCCAAGCACTTGCGAAGAGATACGGGACCCAGTACAAGACAGGAAACATTGCTGAAACTATTTGTAAGTGCTTACACGACTCATTCATTTAAATACAATACGAAAAGAATGCACTGTGCTGCTTGCATTGTGCAAAGTACATACCCCTATATGAATTATACTCGTTGAAATTTCACTGTTACACATTACCTATACGCTTGCATATTTGGCATTCGATTTTCAGATGTCGCAAGTGGTAGTTCCATGGACTGGGTGAAAGGAACCTTCCACAAACCCATCACCTTCACCTACGAACTGCGTGACACCGGCAAGCACGGCTTCTTGCTTCCAGCAGATCAAATCGCTCCAACGGCCGCAGAAACATTGGACTCTTTGGTCGGTATGTTCAAAGAAGCAAAGGTGCGAGGTTACGAATGAACAATATTGCATTAACAAATGGATATACTATATGTGGATCCCACCGAGACGTATAACAAATCAATAAAATAATCTTTGGTATTTTATTTATGCGAACATTTATGTCTCCATTTTACTTCGTCCCTTGTACACTTTAGTTTCACAGTTTTTTAAAATTACACATAAATATAAAACACATTGTACTTCTCGATTTCCTCTTCCTTAACGATTCGTATATCGATCTATTATTTGCTACGTACGTGCTATTTTCTGCGGCTATGAACATTTATCTATATTCTTTTCTTTCTCTGCCTATTTGTTTTGTTAATTATTAAAGAGCAGAAAAACACTATTCACTTGTGCTTTCCACTAAATACTTTCATCGTTGTACTACATCTTGAGAAATATCATTCATGCTATAAATATTAAATATTGCTTCTGCTTCTAAATCTTTTGCTTGTAAATTTGATGTATTTAATAAATGTTATTAAAGTATGTAAAACAAATGTTTAATTAAAAAAAAAGGATATATTTTATTGTGCCGAATTGGCAATGCTTCTTACTGCATTTCGATTTAAATTTGCATTCGAAATTGTAATATATCTAAATTGCATTCATATTATATTCTAAACAATTATGCGACCACCGACCGTATCTCACAATCACATCGCGCAGTGCAAAACAGAATGCCAATACAATTGCCGCGATTTGTGCCGCGGCCAGCTGAAGACTATGTCAACGTGCAACGCATTGCAAAAGATTAACACAATTTCTTACAATAGTGCCTATAATAACTTACTCTCGTGGTCGTCAATTTTAACACAAAAATTGCGATTAATACTATTCCCCGTATCCTACTGATACACCCGGAAAAATTATCGATACATGCTAAAAACGAAATACTCTGCTTTTTGTACTACTCAGATTTGTCCTGCAAGTTTCTGACAATTCATTGAACAGCCAGTGTTCTCGCCATTGTTTTTAAATCTTTCCTAGCAATCTTTCCGGAGTGCGTGTGCGGAAGACTTGACAAAAAATGCACACCACCACGCAGCTGGCAGGCATCCATCAAGTTGCTTGCCACCATGTCCATCAATTCTTCTGCGGAGACCTGTAACATTCGTTTTGAATTAAATTACGTTACGCCATTGCTTAGACGACATCTGGTTTGAAAGTACACTGGCAAAATTGGCACGGAAACCGAGCCGAGATTAATTGTTGTACGGATGTTTTATCACGAAGTTACAGCAGTTCAAAGATCCACAACTTTTCATCCAGAACCTGGTGATCGTTTAAATTGTGCCCGCCGGTGTATTTCAGTTATTCATTCGTTCGTTCATTTAAACGTACATCTTTGTTTGGTACTTTGCTAACAAAAGCAATGGGATGCTCGTCATCTGTGGTATGAGGTATGCTGACGACTGCCACTTCCAGGACAGCAGGATGAGACTGTAAGAGATTCTCTATCTCGTTCGGTGTTACATGGCAACCCCTGAATTTAATAAGGTCCTTTAGCCTGTCGACAATGAACAATTCTCCTTTCTCATTATAATAAGCTAAGTCCCCTGAGCGCAGCCATCCTGGAAATAAAACATAAATCTGTTTAACCGCAAAGTATCTTTTATATTTACACTCGCCTCTAGATTTTACGATTAATTTCTATGTGCAGTTTTTTACAACGCTGTTTCAGTTTCAGGCCTTACTCTGTTATAATATCACCGAGGTCGAACATTTTTATTTAATTGTAATTACTCAATCCATTTGAAAATGTACGTTCGCTTTTCTGATATTTCCATTGTTATTGTTTCAATAACAATTTGATCGATATTTTTGCAACATCAATCATTTTCAATGTAATATTCTCATGCGCACAAAGAAGAATGCCACACAGAACGAACTCGACGCGCGTAAATCGAGGGATGCGTATAATTATTATGGCCATTCGGCAATGGTTTCATTTCCAGCGCTTCAGAATTGTAAACTTTTCTGAACTATATTGAATCTAATTAACAATCATAGTTACCATCTTTGTCGAGAATGGATTTGGTGGATTCAGGATTCTTGAAATATCCGGTCATCACGGACCACGATTTAGCCCAGAGCTCGCCACTTTGATTTGCACCCAACGCCACACCTGTATCGGGATCTACGATCTTGATTTCACAATTTGTGGCTACAATTCCACAGGAACCGCTCGTGGTGTCAATTAACTGCATAGCAACTATGCCACCAAGCTCTGTCATGCCTAAAATAGGAACGTAACACTTAAATAATATCATAAATTCGAACACTAGAACATGTTTAGAAAAAAAATGCACAAGCTATCTATGTTCAATATATATATTAAAAACAATAAATTTACTGCGCAAACGTGCAGCTTGTTTTTAAGTTCTGCCAATTTACCATACGCCTGTACAATGGTTGTGTGCGGCAAGTGTTTCCTTAATAGATCTTGAGATTCTGCTTTCAAAGTAGCACCGCCAGTGAACAGTAGTTTCAAGCTCGAAAGATCGTAATTATGTAACCCACTGTACCGTACGAATCGATTCGCCATGCTGGTGCTCAGCATTAGCCATGTGACCTAAGAAACGATAATTAACAAACTAAGAACGTAATATTGTGCAAGAGTACATAGTTAAAATGATCGGAATGCATCGTAGTGTGCAGTGTACGAAGTAAAGAACAAAATATTATCAAATCTTCCTCGAAAGGAAAGAAAAAAATAGAAACATTCGGACATGTCCGTTTGCTGTTAAAAGTATTGAGATATAACATAGGAGCTCGCTATTCTAAGAACTTTCAAAAGACTTCTTTCACGATATACACTGCGGTCCATTATCGATTTATGACCCCAATCTGTCTCGTATCGAATAAAATGAATTCAGAAAATTGTATTGAACTCTTGGACAGCGTACTTATCCATTTCGATGAAAATCTAGGGGCAGACATTCATGCAGTGATGTTATTAGTTCCGTCTTTTTTTTCTTTTTATAACGCAGACGAAATAAGTAGAAAACTTTGTTTAAACAAATATTCTAGTATTAACTTGTCCAATAAATTCTCTTGGCCGATGTAATTACTTCGAATACTGTCATGTGTCAAGTGCATGGGCATGTATGCACTAACTCTGACTGACAATTCATTAAATGGGGCTTTTACGCGCAATCGTTGCAGATAGCACTATTACTTACACCCTCAATGCACAAAGCAATAATTATGAAAGAACTTCAGCCATTGTTCTACGCCACTGCTCTGCTTATTGAACACGTACAGGGGGAGATAAAACATTACCCATGAAAGCTGCTATAAGTTTCATACTAAATACAGCGTAGTTCCATTTTTCCTGGGCAACCAAGTGCTCTATATTATTACTTAAAATAGTGTAATGTATTCACCCCCAAATATGTATATTAGTCTTATGATATATATTTCTGTATTACTCTTTATCTCTTTACTTCTGTATTACTCATTATCTACTAGTCACTTAAGGATTCATACATACAAATATTTTTAAGCTCCGACATCACAAATACTCGTCATGGAACCTTATCACATCACCGCGTCCAAAACAACTAGTCACACTGCCTACAATCCCTACACATCCGCAGCCCTTTGGAATTCGCCCTCACCATCCCTACTACATCCTTTCCAACACCCTTTAAAAACCCAAGGCTCCCTGACTCTCGAGCTCACTTCGTACGAGAAGTCAATCATAATAGTCTAAGTCCAAGCTCACATCATACGAAAAGTCGATCATCATAGTCTAAGTCCAAGCTCACTTCATACGAAAAGTCAATCATCATAGTCCAAGTCTAAGTGTTAATAAAATCTCTTAAAAACCGAAGTTGAAAGTTTATATTTTCTCTGTGTCCATTACAATAGCAATCAAGTATTATTAGCAAAACCATGTTTACTACCAACGTCACATTTGCTTGACGTAACAATCATGTCCCGAGAACACACCGTTAAACATGTGTCACACATATAGACATGACGAAACATCAAATTATGATCGCACAAACAAGTAAAGTTGGCTCAGAAAATTTGCGATAATTTATGCAAAAATACTGAGAGCTAAACACAGTCTGACGTTTCCTTACCACGATAGCGAGCTGATAAAATTCAACAATCTTTCCACGCTCGATTTCCGACGCGGTAGTTGCACAGATTGCTTTGGAGATCGTGGCAAAACCAAGAGGCAGGTGATTCCTGAGGTAAAAGTAAGTCGGAGATATGCAATAAAATTCTTCTTTTTCAAGAAAATCGAGTTTTCGTTACATTAGGCACAATTATCAGCAAACATTCGGTGCAAATTTAACGAATAATAACAGGCAGGAATCAATGATTCATCCAGCTCAGTTTGCAAGGCTCGAAACTGTTGCCCCTGATATCGCAGACAAAATCCAACTTGTCGTAATTACACAAGCGCGAACTGACAATAATTCATTCGAATGCACTTTTTGAAAAGCATCAGAACGCTATCACCGTTGAATTCCCGAGGGTTTTAATTATTTCGAGAAGAAACTTCCTTTCACGTGATTTCACAAAGCTGATAAACGTAAACAGGAGTAGCAGTAGCTAACCGGATTGTGTCTAAATGCGTGTGTTCTTAATGAATCTACAAATTCAACTTGCTGGGAAACTGTGCTACATACAAACACCGGTGTATGTATTTCTGCCACAAGTGCCGTCTCTTTTTCGATTGTACCCCGATTTCCGAAAGACCCTGTCTACCGGCAGAACGAGAACATAATCGTTGATAATAAAATATAAGTTATCGATTGAAAAGGTACCTTATATTTGTCCACAATTTCGCAGGCGAGCTTTTCTTCAAAATCCGGTCCAATGATTCTCTTCGTGCACGTGGAAATACCTTTAAGGGTGAGTAACGTGCCGCTGATCCAGTACAAGGAACTGAACCACATAGGTGTTTCGTCCTTTAGAGCGAGCCCCTTCTCTAACAGCAACACGTTCAACAACGACACGTGCGGAATTTGCACACCTTTCGGCAACCCCGTTGTTCCGGAGGAGAAAAGAATTACAGCCGTGTCTCGTGGATCGTTCAGGTCTTTGTACTGAAAGTTGTCTACCGCCGATTTGTCGTGGCACTTCAACACGTCTGAGAATGGAGTCGTGCCCGGATAATTGCCGAACGTAACCACCTTGGGGTGGAAAACCTCGATTTTAGCGGCCTCCAACAGGACACCGGCTGATTTCTCGTTCGCGAAGATCACTTTCGGATGGGTCATTGTCATGAAATGACGCGCCAGCTCTGAAAATTCGCAACAGATACTGAATAATTTTATAATCGTGTAATAATTTTCGTAAGTGAGAAAAACGCTATAAGGTATTATTGTATTATTTAGGTATTACTACTTAATTTATGAAAAGCTTTCACTTAATTTCTAGTAAACATTTCTGTTCGGGCATAAGTACAGCTGCTCAAATACCTGGGCCGGTAAATTCAATTTTATTTAGTTTTCTATTGGATATCGGGATATTTGTGGCAACACTGACAAGTCTACGATTGGGTAAATCATTGATGATCAATGTACTTTGGCCAGAATGCGATTGCTGTGAACTGTAAATGGGTACCGTTCAAGAATGTTATCTTAATATTGCTGTTATAATATCTGATTGAGTAGCTAATATCAATAATTTATATTTCACTTCAAAGTCCGTATAGCAAAAGAAAAGAATGTCTAAAATAAATAGACTGAAACATTTCGTACTACATAGTATGTCAAAATGTCCCATTTAAACAATTATGTACTCCTTACTCCTACTCTTAGAAAAAGGAACAACTTTTTATCGCGTACTAATAGTGCGTATTTAACGAATAAAAGTAAATAACATTGTATGATATAATATTGAAACGATATTGTATTAAAGGAAATAATAAGTCCGATGAAGCAGTACTGTAAAGAATTCAACGGTTCCGCAATGCAATCCAGAACTTTGTATCAAAGCAACGCGGGGAGCGACATTTTCATTCGCGTGAGTAATAAATTAGCAAAAATACAATATTTTACTTCTTCATTACATCCGGTGACAGTTTGCCAAGACCGCTTAACGCGTCCCACGAATTATCTTCATGTCGCATTTCCCGAAACGTCGCATGCTATGAATTACGTTGAGGTAATTTGTTAATCGACGACGATGCACGATTGCCGTTATATAATGACAAATAACAGGCCGAGAAAAAGAGTATGATGCGTGCAACCTTGAGGTGCTCCATAACGGTGTAATTTAAACGTCGATTTGCAACATTCACGACTGCAAACACTTACGAATGTTCATTTCGTAGTTCCATGGATTTAGGGTGGCGCCAAGCAAAAAGGCTGCAACGCAGGGTATAACGCAATCCAGGTGATTGTGCGACGAAACAACAACAATGTCTCCTTTTCCAACTCCGTTCTTTCGCATCCAGAGCGCACATTTTATTGCGCGATCGTTAATGTCCCCAAAAGTGTTCTCGAGCCCCGTGGCCGTGTCCACCTGAAAATTTCAATTGCTCAATGGTAATCGCTGATCCCGTTTTTGTACTCCGCTTGAAACTGCAATGGTCCTTGACATTGTGTCAATCGTGGCAGAATACATGTTATAAGTAATGGAAATATTTTCCATATCTCCAAGTCTGTCTGGCGAGATAATATTTAATAAAAAAGAAGTTCTATTATCTGTTGATAGTAAAGTTATGGACATTGTGTATCTATTCTCATTTGCAATATAGGAATATCACAGATGCGGAAATGCGTGTTTTCTTTAAGAAAAAAAGTTCATTCATTTAAACTCGAAGAAAATATAAGTAATTTAACTATGAATAGACCTTTTTTAAACCCGTTAAATTCACCCCTTCTGTTAATCTAGTGTTACATGTGAGTATGTTGGAAATCGCGTGTGCTGCATTTAAAGTAAAAGCGAGATAAGTAGAACTGCATCTTGCCTCGAATGCCTACGTTTCGCAAACAAGAGTTAAGAGGGATCGACAGGCCGAAGATTACGAAAATGAAAAACGAAATTGGGTCAGCTGTTCGATATCAATGGAACTTCTCTTTCGACACGTTCGAGATAAAATCGATCGATGGTGAAATTTGTGAGCCCTTGTGACAAATCAATTGTACTGCTGTTTGAGATACACGTTAATCACACTATGATATATAATATTAACAACAAAAACAAATAAATCGAGCGTTCAATGAATTGAGAGGTAGACTGCCTCTCCACCTTGACATTCTTCTTGTCTTAAAATAAACTTCGAAACCTTGAAACCAATTGTGATTGATCTATTGAATGGTTGCGCAAACAATTATCACCTTTCAATTCTTTTATATTCACTTATCGTTCGGATCTTACAAATAAATTGCACCACATACCTGAGCAATGGAGTCCGGCTTACGCTTCAACGAGTCGAAGAACAATCTCCCTAAGGTAATATATCGACTGTCACGTGCCATTAATTTTCCCTTCAGTACGTTGTTTTCGTACGTGAACAGCGGTGGCTCGGCCTAACAATAATCGAAACGAAATAATGTTATTCAATATCAATTCACTGATCAATTTTACGTATTAACAGGGAGTTAAAGGTGGTTGCTAGCTACGCTCCACGCGCGTCTTACGTTGTTGTTCTCCGTATTATTCAGGAGCATATTGGTAGATTAAGAAAACCACGTTTTAAGAAACTTCTTTGCTAAAAGAGACCAATGCAAGATGCTCGTATGAAGAATGGAACAGCTGTTTCCCTATTAATGAGTAATACGTTTGGCGATGGTTCTCGGACGACTACACCGAAAGCGATGGATGGATGGCTTTTTCAACGTCTATGTACGTACATACCATGCCCCTCTTTTCCCTGTCTATCAACTGTAAAGCACGCTAGGCTCTGTTAACTACGATTTATTAATTCGCGGCGATTATATTGTTGTCTCACTGCAGTCGCAATATTTGCTTACGGTAACATTTCATTCGAGATTCGAACGGAATTCGAAATGGTATTAATAAAATTTGCGACTTTCTCTGGCACCTTTTTGTAACCATGAAACGTGATCCAATACGGATTACTCTGTTGTTCGTGGGAAAACTCGGAGGAAAATTTATTATAAGCATCTTGAAGCTCTCGTTAAGCCATGTTTCACCAGATAAACAAATTTTGGATCTGTACAGCAGAACAGCAGCACGATCTAAGCTGCTCACGTTTCGTGGTTCGCCCTGCGTATTAGGTAAATTGATTGTATTCAAAAATTGTTTTAAGGGTTCGTCCATAAACTACGTGGTCGATTTGGGGGGAGGTGAAAATGTGGCAAGAAGAAAGCCACATAGTTATGGACGAACCCTAATTATGAAACATTTTCCATGATGCAGATAGCATATTTTTACATTTTTTACATACCGATTAAAAACATCTTCTCTTTTTGTTTTGTTTTAATAATACATTTCTGCACACCTTAATTTGTCGTGTCACGTAACATTTTTGCCTAACAATAGTGTTCATAAATAATTTACTATGCTATTGTATTCGTTCTTCCGTATATCTCTCCGGGGATAAATAGACTTAAAAATGATTGCGTTGTCTTAATATTATTCATCATTTTGATGATATACAGTCGCCTTGGAAAGTAAGTTAATGATTGGCATTTTTCTTAACTGAAATCGATATATGTAAAGTTTTGTAACTTTTTTTTTTATGTTCTTGTATTATAGTGAATACATAAAAACGTACATTATGATAATAATATACACATTATAATTATTATTATACATTTAAGTTGTTGGTAAGGACGTTAACTTACTTCCCGTGGCGGCTGTACGTAATTCCTTTACACTCAGAACGATCAGAGTCACGTAGCGCAATAAACAGGATTATTTGATACAGTAAAACCTAAATAACCAAAATCAGCAAGGGGCATGAATGTGCGGAATTTTCTAACAGTGCAATACTTGTTTCTGCATAGTAACTGTGTAATCTTTTAAGTAACCTAATAACCCGTAGAGGAGCATGTGACTTTAAATAAATAGGAGCAGGGAGAAAAACTTGTGTCTCTAATATCGCATAATTGTTTCCCAAATATTGGTAATTACAGGAATAAAAATTTAGGGAATCACGAATATTAATAATTAGTAATAGATTAAGTGGAAAGATGATGAAGAAAGGAGATGCGAATTATGCAAGGAGGGGTGGGGGACCTTGGAACATATGGTAAGAGATTGCAGGGAGCTGGAAAGAGGGAACATGGGGGTTGAAGATCTGGTCAGTGGAAGGAAAAGCGAGGAGGCAGAAGAATGGTTAAGAGAGGTGGAAAGGAAAATAAGAGAGAAAAAGAAGGAATAGGGAGGACAAGAGTGGGGATAGATGGCATTGAATGTGATAGAGAGATACAAATGCTATAACATACAAATTAGGGTATAGTGTATAGTATTAGTGTACATTATATTAGTGTATAGTATAAGGTTATAGATAATAGTTTAGGGTTATAGATAATAAGTAAATAGGAATAAAGAAATGTAGCGTAAGACAGATGAAGGAGAACGTAATGTAAGGTAAAATTAAGAATGTAAAACAAGTTCCTTTTCATGGCTGTGAGGCCGAAAAGCAAATAAAATTCTATTCTATTCTATTCTAGTAATAGATTCAGAAAAAATAATAAATTAGAGAAACATGAATCTGAAATCATTTTAATAGTCGGAGAACATAATTATTGTAATCATACTGAAATTGGAGAAATTGTATTCCTTCCGTTGTTACGCTTCGTACCATCTTACACATTAATCCGTGTTAGTCCTCTTTCTAAAGCTTGAAATGCTTTAGAATGCTGAATTACATCGATATTAATATCGCCATCGTCTTTTCCACATATCTGTCAAGTGCTCAAAATATTTACTATTTGATTATCGATTAAACAGTTTTATCATACCGATACCATATTTTTACACTGACATAATTACATTCGCTGCATTCCAGCGCCGCACGTACCGAGGAAATTTCTTAAAAGTAATTTGCTGTATCTCTTCCTTCCCCAACATTTTTCGTTAATTGTCTGCCAACGCTGTACATTTATCACTCGACTGAGTAATTTTTTAGACTCAGCACACTATAAATTTGCAGCATTCAGTTTTACCAGCAATATCGTGAATCATAAACAAGATTCGTGATAGACTACCAGCATAATCATTTAAGACATTCAATCAAATGACGGTACAGAAACACAAATACCATCATCTATCAACTATATAAATGATGTAACAACATTAAATGGGAAAAACTTTGTTCTAATTGTCCCTCGAATCATTTTTATTATTTCAATCACATGACGCATGTGACTTGATAGCAGTAGCGATTTTTCTGCCTTCAGTTTTTACGGAACGGAGTAGCAAAAGTGTTTGATCTGTACTAAATCGTGTACGTACATAGTTACATAGATACGGCCTTCGAGTAATAGAACGTTCGAATACCATAGTGCTCGATGAGTGATATTTGGTATTGAAGAAGAGATATTCGAATAGAAAGTGTTTTTGGAATTCGAATAAAAAAATTCTACTGTACTATGTATCGCATACTAGTTAGCATGTTTGCTAATTCATTTCTTGGTGCGTTTGTAAAATTGTTACTTTTATTAAATGTCTCCCTGCTACGTATTGACTCGTTGGACTTTTCAATAATTAATTATTTTGCACAGAAATGTACAGATTTACACACTCAGGGCTCAGAAGCCAATCAGTGTAAGCCCAATTTTCTCTGAACATGAGTTTCGTAGTTCAAATACCTCTTTATTGTTAAAACTTTCAGTTGATAAATCAATTAAGCAATAGATGACGGTACTAACATTGCCATTTTTTTCCAAGTAATTTTTAAAAACATTATTTATCTCGGTTTGAATGCTAATGGACTTACACTGATTTGCTTCTGAACCCTCCATATTGTAGTTTCCTTGTTGAAACTCTTTTGCCATGATTTGTCTATCGTAATTCTGCTGGATTCTACGTTTCTCAATTGTACAGTGATTTATTCGCTGAACTTGTAATTTCTGTATAAAATTTTCCTTGAAGTCAGAGTTTCAATATTCGTAATTGATATTAGTAACTTTTCTTCCGTTTAAGTAGTACATACATCATTTTCTTTCCGCCATGGAGAGTTCCCTTACTATCTTTTCGACCCACTTCCAACTCTATTTACTTGTAGCATTTCAATCAAATACCTGCTACTGTGCAGTAGATAATTATGTTCTTTGAAACATTCAAAGAAAACAAATATGGATACTTTCGTTTTATTAAATCATCGACAACTTATTGAAATTTTCATTTATATTATATTGAACTATTATTTTGCAGTAAATTTTTCTGCAGTTTACCGAGTAAACAATATATCTATCGAAGGTTTAATTATTGCACGAGATATTATTATTATTCAGCGATGCCTATTATTTAAATACAAAAGTGAATAGAATTTTTATGTATTTTCAATGCAAACAAATTTTGTTCCTACACTTGCGTGAAAAAGTTTGGAGTACCCTCTGAATTTTGATCGAAACATATATTTCAGTACATATGCGGCTAGTTTATTAAAAATATTGCAGTGATGTATTAAAATAACATTACATTAACTACTGTTACGATACTATGAACGAACAATATTAAGAATTCTATATTTATTTCTTTTTGTAAATCCAAACATGCATCAAATTTATTTAATTGGAGTGTACATACGTCAATCAATATTACTATATTTCTGCATTTAATTAAACTTAATACAAATTATTGTACCGCGATCTTAAAAAACATTCGTTACACGGTTAAAGTGACGAAATTAAAATAGTTTATTGTCGTAAATTGCTAACCAGTCTATCAATTCAATTTTATAATAAATAACGCATACCACGTCAGATTTTTTATCCTATCGTTTATCCTAGCAAAAATCCTGTTAAAAAATGTCACGTCTTCTTCGAACTGAAAGTGTTTTGGCGTGCCGAGATCGTAATGGTGACGTCTCAGTTTGTAATTGCACATTAATGTCCGCGATGAAATCCTCGTTGTAACCGAATGCAATGATTGTCCACGAGGGAATCGCGTGACGTTTCTAGATGCAATAGAGCTTTGTCAATCCTGGAAGAATGGTTTTGCATAATCATTTCATTGCACAGTGTCTAAATAACACGGTTTAAAATAAGTCACCGCGAATGATGTAGTATAATTTAATTTCGTTGAATCATGTTACACACTTTACTAGTTCATGTAACATCATCATCATCACTCGTTATCTCGTTAAGTCATTCAAGTTTTGTTAGATCTTCGAGTGGATTCCACAGAAGATCTACTTCTAATCAATGCCAAGCTGAAGGCATCATACGTATATGTACATTACATACATATGTTTACACATAAGGTTATAGACGACGAGTTACGTAGTGCCTTTGCACTCTGTAATTCTGAATACATTATTTTCAACTGATGCAATTTAATGGATTCTATTGTTCCCACTTGTTTTTTATCCATTTTTTCTTTTTATTCATGGAATATGTCACGCGAGGGCAAAATTCACTCAATGTTTTTAGAAACGTCTTACTAACAGAGATAGTAAGAGGACCAGATAGGCCTGTACTTGGCTAGTCAGAAGGTTGTAAACTGAAACAATACGCATTCGTAGGTCTAATTGTAAGTAAGTGGACCCCAGCTCTCTTTTGGGTGTTCCAATCAGTCGAAAAGAGTTTTTCATAAAGAAAGGACATTCCCCCCAAGCTGTATTAAATTACGTGGAATTACATAGTTTGAATATAGAAGTCATTTCATTGCATATCCCATATCCAATATCCAATAATCAGAATTTGTATTAGGTAGACGACTCTATTTTATTAAGTGGGACATTAGTCCCTAAGGAAACGAATAGATATGCCAAGGCTTTTATGACCTAATCAATTCTAGTCGACTGCTGAAGAATGTCGAAGGTTGTTGACACATCACCAATCATCATCCGCCAATATCGACTACAAAATTTGAGGCCACTTCCTTAATTTTGCAAATATTGGCTGCGTTACTGACGGTCGATTAACACGAAATTAATATTCCAGTCTCTAATAATAATTAATTTTGCTCTGATGTATCTTAATGTACAAATAGTCTTCAGTTTCCAACTAAAGATTGCTAATTGTTTGAAACGTTCCTATATAATTTATATTATTGTACCTGGTGATTGCCGTTATATGTTATTTCGTTAAAGAAATATGTTTCGTCCGTTTTCCTTTTCGTTTTAATTCTTTACTTCCTGTCACATTAAAAAAATTAAGATACTGTACTCCCCGACCTCTAGTTCCACCTCTGCATCATATGAAATATCATTTTTGTCTGTTTAAAAAGAGGGCTACGTATATCTAGTGAAACTACGTCAAACAACACAAAGTTCTTCGTAGTTTTACACAGTAATCGCACTTTACACCGTTATGTGTATTAGCCTTTTGTCTATCTAGATTTTTAAGATGGACTTCACTATATTTTCTGGAAGTCCATTAACTGCTTGTAACATTAAATATTCGTAAAGTGGCCCAACAACTGTTGACAAAATTTGCGTCAAGCTATTAAATATGTAAGATTTCACGTTGCACGTGTTCTGATTTCATTCATTGTATCACTCGTAAACTTTGATAATTATTGCGATATTTGCAATGGGCAACTGTAACAGCAACTTTTCAATGTTATAACAAGCACAAATGTATATAGGTAATTAGACATCTAATATAATAAAATAACTGCCAAGATATGCCAATTATAAATATACATATTTAATTTTATATGGGGGCATGTCTGATTCTGATCTTTGCAACAACCTATTTGTTTACAGATTATTAAGACGGGCTGAAATTTCTCAAATAGGTAGTTCAGGCTTGAAAGAACAGTAAACTTTTGATAAGAAGCTACTGTGCTGTACGAGTTGTAAATCCAGTAGTCTAGGAGATATGGCTATATATAGTCGATAACTATGTTTAACACATTCGATACAGACAACAATCCATGTGCTTCGTGCAAAAGATTGGATATTATCAGTCGGTAGTCGGTACTCATTAGCCAGAGGGAGATCTAGTCAGATATATAGATAGAGTGAGAGAGAAAGAGAGAGGGAGAAAAAAGGGAGAAAGGGACGGAGAGAGATAGAGATAAAAGTGAATGTAAGTAAAATAAAAATACGTAACAACCAAAACTGTTAAATGAAAAGTATAATCTGGTATGTGTATCTTTCACCTTGAAATAGTTTCATTTCACTTACATCTCATTACAAATGAATAAATAAAAGTCTATCATCTAGAGAATGTCTCCTAACGCGACACGAGTTTTGAATTGCTAAAAAAGAGAAAGATACGAGAAAGAGAACAGGAAATAAAGCAATACAATAGGACATGGTTACCTTTCAAGGCTTCTACGTCGTCTGTTTGTTTCGTTCCCTTGATATGTTTAATGTTCTACACAGGCACTCTAATTTTCCTTTCTCTTAGCAAGTACATATTAATTAGAATATTACCTGCTACAGCTTTTGCAATAATCGAATACTCTTCTCGTTGTCAATGAAATAAAAAGAATGCGTAATCGATACTATAATACCTATTTTAAGATACGAATAGGTATAAAGAAAACATTGATTCTTCAGCAATGCGTCAATAAATATTTATTTATAAACAATTTTGAATATAATTTAGCAAAATTAAAATTTTCCTCGATACTTTACCCGGGAATCAGTTTCTAGCAAAACGTACATTCACCCCAGATATGCACATTGAATCATATATTTTCAAATTGTTCGAATTTTTATTTGTTTCGATATACCTAAGCCTGCTCTTTTATTTAGCACTTTACTGACATAAGCAATTGGAATTTACACCGCCCTTAGAAAGACTAGAGTGAGCCTCCAAGGAGTTGTCGATTTACTTTGAGATTACACATGTCACTTTGGAATTACTTTTTACCTAATAAATTCCTTTGATCTATCCATTATACATAAGTATTTTTTCTTTTTCGATATCACGAACAGAATCACCTTAATGCTGTCCGCTTAAAAATAAAATGCTTTCTTTTACAGAATTCTTTTTAACTACCTGCAACTACTTTCGCCCCTGCCATTTTTGCTGTTTGTGAATTCCTGTAACATAGAAATATAGAATTATTACAATTCAAGAAGCTCTTTAAATTCATTGAATATACTTTCCGAAGAGCAATAAAATTATTTCAGTCTCGAGAAATCGAATGATAAAGTTACAACAATCATAAAATGTTCAAACTCGCCAAACATGTTAAACAACGTAGATAATGTCGCTATGTCAGCGACAAGCAGATACAGACTTTTAAATAACGTATAATTACGTCGAGGACAGGCTAACAATTACACCAACTAATTACAGTGTATACGACTGTACCGAAGAAATCGATTTCCCAAGCTGATGGCTAGCAATAAATACGTGGCCTGCAAAATGATAACTGACAATTAAAAGGAAAACAATTGCAAAAGATTTAGGTAGAATCGGGACCTTTCAGAGAAAGTTCGAAGCCCTGGGCAACTAATATAAAGAGGGCAAGAAAATAAAGCCAATGCTATTTAATACTTTTTGGATTATTAGCATTAATAAATGCACTGATTATTTCTGTTGCTTTCGAATTGTAAAGTCCTGCAACCATCATAAAAGAAGATGGTGGAAAGCACAGGAAATACCACTGAATTGTTCCTTCTCGTCCTAATTTCTGTCTTATGGTTAGTTTTAAATTTCGTTTCATTTTGCCATCCCCTATATTGCGAGGCCCGGGGCAGCAACCCCCCCTGCACCCCGTCTGATAAGCCCTGAGCAGAATCATTATACAGGGTGCCTCACTTGATTTTAACAAAACAATGGAAATTAATGTTTTTATAATAAGGGCGTGAGAAATTTGGAAAAACATTAATTTTTCACATCTTTATTGTGGACCATAAAGAGCCATCCAACTTTTAATTTCACTTTTTTCCTGTATCTTAAACTGTTTCTCAATTTTCACGATAATGTAAAAAATCACGATTTCTTTGGAGGGGTGTGTTCATCCCCAGGACCGTTTTTTCAGCAGGAAACAAAAATTGTTTCCTTCTTAGCATAATATGAACTACATATGTGCAAAGTCCCAAATTTTTCTGAACTTTCGGGTTGCCGAACTTCCCAATTATTTAAATTGAAATATCTACTAAACTATAAACTTTTCAATATAAATATGTTAATACTTTTTTATAACCACTATCGAGTTGCATCGATTGACATATTAAAAAATACACCATTCCATTTAAAAAAACAAAGTTGACCTTCATGCAACCTTTACGCGTCCACCCCCGAAAGAACTAATAAGACTAGAAGATGCCCGACATGACGCCATTCAACTCTATTCTGACACATTTTTTGCTGGGATTAACAAATACCGAGATAATCAGGATGTCAAAATCAAGTGGGACACCCTGTATGCTATACTTTCGATAATTTCATGTAACGTGAATTCCTACCTTCGATCCAATTTCTTCTCGTAATTAGACCCAACACACAATCTTGTTGTCAACACAAGGAGCCTTTACGCTAATTGTGAGTAAATGTTCCATCAATAAGAAAACCTTATTTAATTCGAACATGTCGTGCAATCATTTAGTTTTAGAAGAGACAAGGGCGGAAGAATCGAGAGAAACGTGTAGATTTCAAGATTGTCGAGCTTGCCTACGGTGGCCATTACCCACCGCCGATTTGCGTAATCTTTCAACACATCCGACATTGATAGTAACATTATGTGGGGATAATCGTCGATCAACAGTATTTTCACATGGAAGTGTTCGGTATTGGCCTCCACCAACGCGACCTCGACCGATTTTTCGTCTACGAAAATGATCTTCGACTACCATAATATCATGAAATAACGCAACAGCCGTGAAAAGGTCGAATAGTGGCGTACTTTTTTTCATATGTGAGCCACATATGTATATGGAGGGTTCAGAAGCTAATCAGTGTAAGTCCATTAGCATTCAAACCGAGATAAATGAGATTTGTACAAATTACTTGGAAAAAAATGACGTGTTAGTACCGGCATATATTACTTACGTATGAAAGTGGTGACTTAATTGATTCATCAACTGAAAGTTTTAACAATAAAGTTTTAAAATTGAATTACGAAGCTCATGTTCAGGGAAAGTTGGACTTACACTGATTGGCTTCTGAGCCTTCCATATTACCGATTATAATATAATAGAAACGTAAAGTACAGAGCATTGCGTACATATTATATTATCTGCTGTATTATTTACGTGGACGAAGAGTGCTCACACGTATACATGTACTTATGCATACTTGCGTTGCCACTCGGCCTTTCTTCGTAGTCCATTTTGCCATCCTCCAGGATTTTCAGTTTATGTATGTGGTTTAGTTTATGCAAATCATATTTCCTTTTTTTATTTGGGCAAAAATTCAACGTCCATGTTTCTTGGTGAAAATAAGAAAAACAGTGCGAAAGTAGTGACGTGTAGCAGAGATGAAATCTGAATATTCAAACATTCTATCCCATAGGATAATGAAAACGACGACGATAAGATATTATTCTAATTAAACCTTTGCTTAATTCTCAATAGTTGCCGATATTTATTCCAGTGGTTCTCCGATATTAATAGTAAATTAATAAATAAATAAATTCAACGAATGAAAATTAAAATAAATGAGAAAAATAAAAATATGATCGATGTAGACACATCTCAAATTGTAAATATTGAAGAAAGATGTAAAAAGAATAACAGAAAGTACTCTGTATGTCATGTTAATTACTTGATACGGTTTGACTTTCTTTCTTAACTGCATTACAGATAGAGCAGTCGGATTATGAAAGACATGATTAAAAATGGAATAATCATAATGTGCTGCGTCTGAAATAAACATGATGTGTATGCGAAATATAAATTCGCCGAAAAATAAACTGTCTCTTAGTTCATTTATCTTCGTTGTTTTCTTCCAACATAAATTTGGCTCGTGCGAAACAGATAATTTGATTGCAAAGTGTTTAGACAAACACTGTCACGATTTATTTATATTTCTCCAAATTTGTATTCTTGTTTTGAAGAATATATTATACAATATAAATATATAATAAACGGTGAAAAGATAACTCACCTACCCCCATGTACTAATTATTTTATGATATAATACCTGTCAATGCATTGTATTCGATTCAAACAGACTGTACAATCTAGAGTCTAGAGCTATTTTACAATCAGTTTCACAGGGTGACAAAAATTATAAAGAAATTTGATCATTAAGATCCCTTACAATTTTGGTCTTCCTGTCGTTGGTAACCATATCGTGGGATGAGGAAGAAAAGGCGTTTGCCAGATCAATCGCGAGAAGTTTCACAGGCACAATTAAATAACTATTTCTCAATTAATGAGCAACACACTCCACAACGATCCGTCGGCCAATGCAACAGGAATCTTCAGATATCTACATACTGCACTTGTTCGACCGCGTATTTTTTTTTTGTTTTTAAGATACGCAGATAAATATACACGACACACACTAAAATCACGGCTCGTGTGTAATGCTTCTATGGCGGGATAGTCGTGAATGCATCTGCATGCGAATTGGCTACTTTACTGTAACGGATATAAACATGGCCCAGGAAAACACGTAACGAAAATGTGTGAATTGCAATTCACAATATTCAGAATATTTGTTTTCCAATTTTTGTCAAAAATTACGTATACATATATCATTTTGTTACGCTCAAAAATTTTCGAAAGTCAGATAAATGTTTACTGTACAAAAATGAGGCACTGCATTAATATGCACATATACCTACTCCATAGTGTCTAGGCTACGTGTTGAATAAGTTTCAGCCGAATCGGTTGACTAGGTCCAGAGTTATGGCAATGAATCCAAGTGGACCAATCATTATGTTACACACTGTAGATCATAATCACCTTTAGCCAAAAAGGCTTTTGGCCAAGTTTGTAAATACAAGGCCAATATTCCACCTTTTAATTGAACTCGTAACAGGATGAATGCAGTGGTAACAGTGATAAATATAGTCGCTTATGATTGTTGTGTTAATTCGGCGTAACTAAATTTATCATCTATGAAAAAAAGGCATTTGTGTTTTGAAAGAAATTCAAAAGAAGGTTTTGTAATGCAAGTCTACGCATATGGAAAATCATCCTACCTGCTCTTTCTCGAATATTTTCTACCTGTCTTGTACCTGTGAAAATTGTATAATTTCTATCCTACCTAAATATTTGTTTCTAGCATTTTCTACGGCATCATTATTAATTGCACTGAATGCAAGTTGCTCTCTGCATCATATGCATTAAAAATATTTATATATAATACCATTTTCTTTCTTTTTTTATCGGACAGTCCATTATCACCAAAAATTCTGGTATATCAAAACATGTTTAAAACATTTCTGTTTTGTCAGACAGGAGCTCGATATGCGATCGAAACATAAAAAATGCACGTGTCATGCTCATGTCACTGTTATAAAAATTCAATCGTGTTTACTTAAGTTTACGTAATACGCTTCTTAATGGAACCTATTGTGTACTGTGAATGATCAGTATCATTATTGGTGGCGCACAGTACGCGATTTCTTGCTACGTTTTATTTGTCATTTGGAAATGTTGCCTTCGGAAGCCAAAGCAAACATGATCCTTATGCTGTGTGCAGTTCATTATTCTAAGAGTTTCCTGTGAATTTAAACAGAATGTCAGCAACTGAATAATTATTACGTTACACTATTATTATAATAATCAGATGCATACTAATGAATAACACATCACAGTATATCATATTTTTCTATCACAAGACTATTGTTGTTTTCGTATTTATCGTTTCAAGCAATATTTACTTATCGCTTTTTAAGAAAGCATTTACGAACATATCCTATAAAATTTTTGTCGTTATTGTTACATATGTATAAAGTTACACACCCACCGTTTTATCAGAAAAACTGAAACGCCATGTACATATATTATATAAATTTATTCTTTTCTTTATAATTTTGATTAATTAACTTGATTCATTTAAACAGTTATTGCAAACTGCATTAAACCGCCCTTTATTAAACCATTATATAACTTCGTTATAAATCTTCGTAGCACGTTAAATAAAGGTTTCACGATTCTCGTTAATCTTTTTATTTAAAGAACGTGGCAGGTGAAAATAAAAAGAAAGACACTCGATTATCTGAACTGTGTGCAATAAAATAATTACACAGTATGAATTAATTAATTAACCTTCACATAATAGAAGTGACAGAAATGCATCGTAATATATCTTTGAAATATATTTTTCATGTTTCAATCGTTCGTTCCATCATGTAACAAATAACAATGTTTTACATAATATTTTATCGAACCATCATAGTACGCTAATTACCAATTGCAACTTGACATTCCTATGTGACGATTTGATTAATTACGCGCGAATTAGAAATAATAGTAACGATTTGAATAACACGAAATTGCATCAAGAACAGTATCAACGATATTATAGGAAAGATTACTCCGTTAGCACTATGCTACACGATTTCTGAAAAAATAAAGCCGTTCCAGATAAGTTACGACGGGTGACTTGGCATAAATTAATGCAGCATCACCAACGTAACAATCATATTGCTCACATCGAACCAGATACCGCCTCGCTTTTCAACCTTAACGCTTTTCGTTCTTCTAACTTTTTCCGCAACGCTTCTATTCCTGGCGAAGTAACCGATTGAGGTTGCTGCAGTGATTTCACCGACAACGCAGTACCGCGTCTGTGGAAAAGAAATAATTATTGTCATTTTTTTCCCAACAACAATCTTGACTTGTTTATTTCAATTTAAGGGACACAACGAAAGCGCAAATATTCTATAATATTTCTCTCTTATTTTCTCCCACAGTTTATTTCACAACGTGCAATTTAAATAAACGAATTGATATTGTCATTTTGATAAATCGCTTGTTTCATTTTATATATGTATGTGACTTTACTAGAAAAAAAACTTTGTCCATGGCTTTCACTTCTTTTTCTACTTGAAGTCTTTTTTTTTTTGTTTGTCACTTCGAGAGTATAAAAATGTATGTCTCATTCCTCATCTTTAATTCGTGCTATCGTAACGTATCGTAAATGTTATACGTGTGATAATTAATTAAATATATGTAATAACCCTTGTGTTAAAACATATGTTAAAGAATATTCCATTGAAGCGGTATAAATGTTTTGTAATGCATATTTTAATATACATATTCCAGTAACTGACTTGCTCTCTTTGTATTCTTCAAGAGCTTTTCGAGTATCCTTGATCATGTTCTTCTGCTTTTCGCGCTCTCGATGAATCACAGATTTCCTGGTCTTGATTTCCTCGCTCAATTTCATCTTCATCCAAAATAATCTTTCTTTCAACTAAAATAGCAATTTGGGGAACACCAATTATCGTCTTGCTAAAACTGTTAATCCTTCTGCGAAAATAGATAAAACCTCTGCCAAAGACATTTCGCAAAGAAGACCCAAACCGCTTGATTCGGTGGGATCGAATTCTTTGAAGGGTAAAGCTCGCAGTGATTGAATCGTTTTGATTTCCTGGATCAATTTAATCTTCCGTTGAGTCTCCTCTTCCCTCTGCTTAACCATCTGCACCTTCAATTGACGCGATTCTTCCGAAATCTCTGCGGCTGATGACATTGAAGAATATTAAAACGATAACCTTTACACTTGCTTCGTACTTCTGTTATCTTTCCGTTGAAAAAGATCTGCGATAACTACTGATTTCAAGGGAAATGTATTTCATAGAAATGATGTTATTATTTATAATTGAAATGCCTTTCTGCCTTTTCTCGTCGATCATGGCGTTGAAAGCTTCGCGGGAGGCCTGTTCAATTTCTCGACACTTTTCTACGATTTCCATCATTTCCTTGTTGTGATCTTGCCTCCATTTCTCCAGCTTATCGTACAGTTCTTGCTTCTACGAAGGTGTAGAGCAAGAATAGTTATCGATTGCTTGCGTGAAATAAATGTATATGAAGCTGATCAGGTAACTCGAGAATTCCTCTAAATTCTGATTATTTATTGTATTCCAGGTATGTGGGGATTTTGTAAAGCATAATTTACTAAGTACCTCCTTTCGAACGGTTCCAGCGTGTGCTTTAATATCATTTAGCAACGATTGTTTTGCAATGAAAGCACCCTCGCGGGACAGCAATGCCATCAGATGTTTCTCTTCTATTTTTAATAATTCCTGTTCCCTTTCCTGTTGCTTTTTCTCCTCTTCAAATTTCAAAATGGAAGACGGATCGAGTCCACCTTCCGCCACAGCTCTCAATCTACAATTGTTCAGAAATGCGGAATACCCATGTCGTTTCTAGTAAGTGGAACGGGTTATAGCTCTGTTCCCAAGTGAAGATGATGCACTGCTTAATACGCCCCATACTACTGTATAACTTTCCTCAAATATAATTCGAATATACACCGATTGCAAAGTTCAATTGCACAATTTTTTTAAATAGTACTGTAGAAATTATCGAAAGCTCAACACTTCTCGAGATACCGTACTTTCTATGATTATTCCCAATTATTTCTCAAACGTTTCGAATGTATCGATACATTCTAAACATATTCTTATCTCTTTTGTAGTATAATTATTGCATTGCTCAATACTGGCACGCACACGATAAACCACAATGCTCTCCTTGAATTCATTTACAGAAGCAAACGCTTGCGACTGAATTTCATTTTTGGAAAACCCCAGCTGTGAGTGGTCAATTATTTTTCTATATACGAAGCCTTCAAATACCCTTCTTACTGTGTATGCATTATGAGTCTTGCTGGCAATATCTTATGATGCAAGAGTACTTCATGCACGAGAAGAAGTATAAACATAAACTGACAAGGCATGCTTTATATGTATATTTTGAAGCATTTTCCAAAAAAAGTGAAATATGTCGAGAACTGTTGAATTTTTAATGACATTTCTGCCTACTCTTTATACTTACAGTAACGCGGGGAATCAAAATGTACGCAAAAGAACTGTAAATGTCCATTTAAAAGAAAAGAGTTGCACTTTGCAACTGCATTGGTTCGTTTGTGTAAGAAGACACATCTTTAAAAATGATTAAACTAGCAGTATGGCAGAGCCTGTTAAACAGCGCAATATTTTCCACTTCGATTTTTGTCCAATCTGTACTTGAAATTATAACCAGAGCTATAACCAGTTCTAGTAACTAGAAACACCCTGTTACAGCAAATAATATTTTTATTTTCGAATTATCGAGGAATCTACTTTCCGAGCCATCTGAATTTTTAGATTGTGATACTTTATTCCTGTGCGAGGGTAACTTCTGCCTCATCGTTTTAATGAATTACATTTTTAACTCTTTCTCTTCGCTGCTTATCACACGCGCGCATTCCCGCAGCGTCGAGGCTGTTGTCTGCTTAACTACAACAGGCTACAAGAAATGTATTTCATAAAAACCCTCAAACATTCTAAAACAGTTTATTAAACCCTCAAATATTCTAGCACAGTTTATAAAACCCTCAAATATTCTAAAACAGTTTATAAAACCCTCAAATATTCTAAAACCGTTTATAAAACCCTCAAATATTCTAAAACCGTTTGTAAAACCCTCAAATATTCTAAAACAATTTATAAAACCCTCAAATATTTTAAAACAGATTATATAACCCTTAAGTATTCCAAAACAGTTTATTAAACCCTCAAATATTCTAAAACAGTTTATAAAACCCTCAAATATTCTAAAACAGTTTGTAAAACCCTAAAATATTCTAAAACAGTTTATAAAACCCTTATACATTCTATCGTGGACGCAAATCAAATTTTCAAAGCGTTATAAAAATTCGTGAGCATTTTGTATTGTCGTTGATCTACCATGACTTTGCGTACCTTGAATGTTGGAAGTGATCTTTTCACGATACTTGTCTTGGGTTTCTCTTTCTCGACTGATTTTACAACATTTCTACGACGTTGCAGGCAACTCGGTGCCTTTTCGTTCGCGTCCTTCAATAAATTCATTGCATTTAATTTATTCGCAGCTCGCAATGACTCCAATCTCGCCTGCGTTGCCGGCCTTAGGTAATTCGTCTTCGGAACTTCGTTTGAGAATTTCAGCGACGAGAAATCCTATCCAGTATATGAGCCTTCAGAAAGGGAAACCTTAAAGGTTCGTTAATTTCATGGCTTCAATTGAAGTAAAGTCATGCGATCAAATTGCTTCGATTGGCCAGATACGAATAAAATTGATCTCAATGTTCCCCTTAATGTTTCTTCTATTGTAGCGAAGAAAATGATGGAGTTCAAAATTCGAGGTAACATTCGGTTGATTGTAAAACAAAAGGAAAAAGGATTTTCAAAATGCTTTTCCACGTCGTCTGCTGTGCGCCTAAAGCTGATCAATTTTTATTAATCACTTCTTTTATTAATTATTCGCAAATGACTGAGAAATCGTGCAGACCATTGCTGCGAACAACTCTGCACTTTTTAAAGGAAAATTAGTTCTATTTCGGAAGATATATTGTTTTGTTGTTTGCAAATATTGTTTTGCAAAAGTTGTTTTGCAAGAAATCAAAGCTACGATCGATAAACATATCGATCAGCACTTCGATACGGCATTCAACGCGTATTAAGTATAAGAAGTGATCATTAGATGTCGAAATAGTACAGCTAAGCAGTTATTCAAATCTATTCACGGAAATCATTTCACGGTTGGTTTGCTCAAGGAGAATTAATATTGTCCAGGGATTAAAGAAGGTTTAAAACGTTAAAAATCATGGAATAAGCCTTGATCAGTTTCCACGTCCTATTCGTATTCGAATATTGGAACTAATTCAAAATTGGTTTACTTGTAAAGAAAGAAAACTCACTTCAGGTGTATTGGTTGGAACTTTCGCATGAAATTTCGGTCGATTCAATACTTTCATGTACACGGGAGTGGTCAATTTCTTTTTAGGTCGTTTCATATTTCGTATGTACTCTTTCAATTGCCCCTGGAGCTTCTATCAAATGTTAACGCGAAGATTATCGTCCACTATTTGTAAGAGAGTGATTTTAATTCTAATGTCGGGAACCTCTAGGTACGGCGTCGCTTCTAGAAATGGTAGGACAAGCTTCTGCTCAACGAAATCTTCTTCGAATATCAGGCAACCCTTTTCGTGAAAAGAGTTCGCCGTTTCCTGGCGAAGAAGATACACGACAAGGGACAGCATTTTTTTTACTTTAAAATGTACAAAACAATCGATAGATTCTTCGAAGAATAAACCAAATATTTTGTAGGATAAGATGTACACAAGCACTAGAAAATTAAATTCGCGGTATGATTACTCGACCAAAATATAAACGAGCACTTTTCAATTAATAACAATTAATAACTTACCCATAGTTTGATGTAACCCTTTATAATTGGAACAATTCTGCTTGTCCAAATAGTCTTTGCTTATCGATTCCAAGAAAGTCGTATAACGAATTATATTCATAAATAACTCGACAATGATATTCTGCATTAAAGCTGACAAAGTCTTTAAACAATAGAAAACGTGCAACTATATTTCTATACAATTAAAAATTCTGTTAAAGAGAATCACAATTGCAATTTAACCTTCAGTTCCTCAAAATTGCCACAACGTTCCCTAACAGGATTGTAATCGAACTTGCACCGCTCCGTCGGTCCCTCTTTGACGAACAAATAAATACAAAACTCATCTGGACTTAATTCCTGCTTAAACATCATATACGCATCCAAAACTTCGATCAAAGGTAGGAGAATACTCAATTGATAGACATTCGTTTTCGACAACTGCAAATTGACACTCGTAATTGCATCGCACTCAACCCTTGCAATTAAAAAAGTCTACCTTCACTTCGGTGCAATCCATTTTCGTTCTTGTTTCCTTCAAATCAAAACGATTTATCTTTAATTTCGTAGATTACAATCCCTTCAGCCATGAAAACTCCATAATTACGAAATCGTCGACTCTCAGAAAAATAGTACCATCGATAACTTTCAAAATGTTTCGACGAACGATCGCAAATTTGAATCGAGCCAAACTTCAAGTAAATCGTTATTTCAAGAATGATCTGTTCCTCTTGAAAGCGGCTTGAAAACAGTTTGGAAGAACGCCTTCTCGTAGCGGAAACAAAGAAGACTAGCATTCGGCAGAGACAATCAATTTCGTGTGATTTTATTAGCCCACGATTCATTAATCGACCAGCACAGTTGTACACGTACAGTTGAAAAGGCAACACGTATCGTTACGCAATTTTATTGACTCTCATTCATCAACCTCGAAGAAACGGAAGGCTAAATCCTATAAAAAGCAAAACCTATCTACAAGTATATAAAGTATCCCTGAGAGAGAATTTGTACTTTGCGGCGCTACAATTCAAATTGTGATGCGCCATTCGATATTGAATCGCTTAAACAATTAATACTACAATGGTACAATGCGTTCGCGAGAAAGATGTATCAAAGGCACGAGTTCGTGTTTCAGCCGTAAAATCGTTGCAAAAAATAGTGTTATCAACGACGACAGTTCGCAATGTAAAATTATCTTTAAGAATACTATTCCTTCCGGTAATATTTTTCTACTTCTACGTATGATAGCGGGATGTGCATGCACGTTTTGTTTTTTTAAACTATTGTCTCGTTTTCTATCTTTTCATTGCCTCTCGTCGACCCTGTTTTCCCTTTCGATGCACACGGCAAGCTGTACGAGCAGGCTATTATTTCGAGATAATACGCGGACGAAATCGATTTTTAGTGAAACTGTTTCCTTGAGGTTTATGTATAAGAAAATCGATCTATTTCTCAAAGCATATATCGAAGCTTACACGATTACACTGTTTCGACTTGATTTTCCGCTTTGTTAATATGTTTCCTTCATTTATCACATTCGTTTTTTGTTGCTATATCTATGAACATATAAAAAATTCGGTATTAAAGTAGTTTCATCAATCTATGATAATATACAGTCAAACAATATACAATCCCTCGTCGTCCTCTTTCTCGTTCTGCTTTATAAATATCAATTATTCTTGCGATAGAGAAATAAATAAAATATACATTGAATCGTTGTTACACTAATTGCTTATATAGATAATAGATAGTTTAAAAGATCTCGAGTCGCTGTTGGAAGGAAAACAATTCGTGGTTCCGTGAGTATGTGCGTAACAAAGTTTGTCATAAATCGCAAAAATGTTTAAAATTAACAATTTTGAACCCGCGTCGATGCCGGCACGATCGATACTGATACAGAGTGACCAATTCACTGTAATCTCAGCCAAACATGTGATTGAAACTTTTCTTCTGTTTTTTTGTACAAAAGGAGGCACTTTAGAGGACTTCTGTTATTGTTCCATTTGTTCAGCGCTTCGAACGAAAGCACTGGTCACTCTATCACAACTATGATACAATCCTATTCCACGCGATTAGAATACTATATAAAATTACAATCGGCATGTTTGAAAGAAATCGCTCGAACTTTGACGACAGTCACACCGAAGGATTCCATCGAATGGAAAATCACTTGCACGTTACCGCATAAAGGCTACAATTTTTGTCTTTTATATCACACGATCGCCGAGCACAGTTATTATACATTTCACAACGATTGTCAACGCTTGCTTGCTCGTCATTCTTGTTCTTTCTGAATTTCATTTCTTGTTTACCTGTACGAGATACATCCTGTATCGCCCGTAATTTTAGTAACAATCAGTTTCCGATTTTACAAAAGATCCATTATACCTAATCGAATAGTCTATACACTGTTTGATGCATATAAATCTAGGTTTTACGTCGCGTGCAGGACAAAAAACAACGAACATTGTTAATCGATAACAGGCGATGATGTTATATTACGGACGTAATATATGTAGGTATGGAAATTCGAATGCGGCCACCAATTTCTGAAATTTTATATTGTCCCTTTCATTCTATTGCTCCCTTCGAAAACGAAAGAAATTTTCTTTATTTATGGATTACATGTATACATAATATGTCATGTATCATGTGTTATATATCTTATCAATCATCCTGTACAAAGGTATTCATATCAAATCGTGGTATATTTAATATCGGTATTAATCAAGTAGCTAATAACGATGCGATAGAAAATTTAAATTGGTAATCGCAATTCGATGAGAAACACGAGATTTGTTACCCTGTTGGTAGAACGACGAAGTTCAACCACCCGCTTAATCAGTGTAGACACAGATCGGAGATGGCAAAGTTTCCATTTCAGAATACAGACGGAACAACAACGCGATGAAACGACTAATGAAAAGAGACTCGACGTTATGAAGATAATAACGCGTATAAGATTCGCAGGCGATCGTTCGAGTGAATACGCTAGTAGACTAATAAATAACGTTATTATAATTAATAATAGTAGTAATCTAGGAAATTTTGAAAGATCCCCGGCTTCTGTCCAAACGTACAATCATTGCCTATGTGCTCGCGCGGATGTCATTGTTCTTTAACACCGCGCATGTACGTAAAAGTAAAAGTAACAACGATTTATACAACAGACTAAGATCTAATTATGTGCTAAACGCGCGTATGATCGAGGTGATACTCTCGTATGTTCCAGTCGCGAAGCCCAGGCAACCGATCAACACTATCACGACGTCTTTCGCTATTGTGTAGAAACCTAGGGACGCGTTTTGCCAGCAAACAACCATCTCGATGATCGGTGGGAATATCAATGCTAGGGCAGTGCTGCTAACTGCACCGACCAGAGATATGAACAGACCCAGTTGAGGTATCGCCTCGGCTAGGATGACTGTAACAGAACGTCATTTTCTAGATAAGTTTCAGATCATTTAATTTCAATACATATAATATAATATAATATAATATAATATTGAGGAGGGTTGAGGAGCATTGAAGCACATGGTACAGGATTTCAGGGAACTGGAAAGAGGGAACATAGGGGTAGAAGAACTGATTAATGGCAGGAAAAGTGAAGAGGTAGTAAAACGGTTAAGGGTAGTGGAAAGTAAAGTAAAAGAGAAAAGAAAAGACTAGAGAGTGCAAGAGTGTGAATGAATGTCAACGAATGCGTTAGAGAGAGAGCGAATATAAATAAAATAAGATGCAAGTTAGCGTAAGGTGGTCAGTATAAGGTTAGTGATAATAAGTAAATGTAAATAAATAAATGTAACGTAACGCAGAGGAGGGGGAACGTAATTGTAAGGGAAAGATTAAGAGTTGTAAAGCAAGTCCCTTTTCATGGCTGTGAGGCCGAAAAGCAATAAAATTCTATTCTAATATAATATAATATAATATAGTTATATTAAGTAATCACAAATACGTGTATAAATCCGATTAATCGAGGTTCTACTGTATTATGAGATGATTAATTGGCATGCGATAGAATACTTGCTATCGTCACGTTTATTTCTTATCTATTCAATTAAGTTTTTATTTTCTCAAGCTGAACAATCTTTACTGCCCATCTACAGTTCCTATATTTTGTTGCCACGTTTGATAAAACTTCTCAATTAAAATAAAACGATGATGCATTTCTTGGGAAAGTAGATACAATTAGAGTTCACGGAAGGCTCTCTCCCCTGTTTCACAATCCTATAAAGACCCTTAGGTACTTTATGAGTCGAGTCTAATTTTGGGAAAATATGAGACAGATGTTGGTGTTGTTGCACGAGGTGAGGATTATTGATAGAACCTCGATGTTTTTATTGGTTCGCAGTTGTTTATTTCAGGCATTGTTAGTTCTGTGTTTTAGTGTACTGTAGTTCCTATTATTATCAGAATTATGATTATTTTCCCTCCATTATAATATCGACCTCGCTAAAACCATAAATTTCACTATAAGAAAACTAAAATGAAATTTTTCAGATCAGTGCGAAGAAATTAATATCCGTTTCTCTGTATATTTTCTACAAGAGAATTCTTTCGTTCTTTCTACAAATATAAAAAACCATTTGTAAGTTAGCAAGTCACAGCAAAATTGTAAAAGATTAGTACGATATAGCAAGATTCGTAACATTTCTATATGTTCTACACTCTATACCATCACCCTCTTCATCCCTTGGGACCTAAGGCTTAGGCCCTTAGGCTATTTGAAGCAAAATCTTGAAGTGTCGTATAAATATTGAACTTACATGTGAGGAAGCACATCACGGAGCGGAAAACAGTCTCTGCAAGGACGGGCCATTTGAAAGGGCCAAACTGGTCGACGATCCTCGGCCATATTATCGCAATAGGAACGTAAAATTGCAGTGCATACGTGAGTAATATACTCAACGAGATGGCGACTTGTATGCACTGAGGTAGGCTGCAAAATAAATTGTAATCTTACGACAATGTGCCAAAGTAAATATTCAATATATGATAATGTAATATTTAGAGATACCCAATTTTGTTAAATGCAACTCATCATGCACACTTAGGCGTACACGAAATAATGGCAAAAGTCTGTAAGAGTTATTGTTACTGTGCGAGTGATAACTTCATTACATATTAATGCGTGGCGACAAGAAACACGACGGCACAAAATCACAAAAACGACATGGATCTAGCATTCTTTGTTTTGCTTTTGGGAAACACAACACTTCTAGAAAACCTGTGAACGTATGATAGAAACCTTGAATGCACGACGACGATTTTTCCGTCCACCCTTCGTATGCAACAGAAAATTACGTTACAAACAGTATTTTCTTAACTACGTATCTCTCGCTTCGCTATTTTTCGCTATCATTTTGTGCGACAGAGTATTGATTATTCTTAACGCAGCGCGATTTATCACCTGGACGCATAATAATCAACTGTAGAATCAGCGGACCACTTTTCGTATAACAGTAACTGCTATCTTTACGAATAACAATAAACTGCTAATCACTTGCATAATTACTTCAATACTGAAACTCAGCCTCTACTGCAATATGCATGAGTGGCTATTAAAATGTCATACGGCTTAACTTAGCGAGTGATTAACATTAAATATATTATTGACGGAGACGGATTTTAACGATCGAGCAAATGCGTACAATAATTACGTTTGGTAGCATTAAAATTGATCTGAAACTTACACTTCCTTCGATTCAAGATTTAAAGTTACAGATCCAGCCACCGCGTCGCCGTATTTTAAATAAGATACAAAGCCCATCGCGACGAACATTCCGCCTACAATCACCATTCCAACATTTAAGACACCCAGCGACTTATTGAAATTACTTGGCTTCTTCATTTCATTCTTCAGGGGTAACACCTGAAACACGCAAGAAAAGGAAGATATTAAAATGACGGGAGGAGATATTGATGTGAAAGATTCCAAACCTGGGGTACAAAATTGTACCTCAATTGTAATAATTAAGGTTTGATTATCAAGCATGTCTGCTCAAAAAAAAAAAATATTATACTGAGCAGTACAAAAAATACAGCTATTCAATTCATCGTCTCTATCATTGCAGATCAAATTTCTAAATAAAATAGTGGTAATGCCGCAAAGCTGTTCAAGCACACGTCTCAAGGTTTGCCACACCGAAGGCCTCCAAACTATTTTCAAAGAGTTCGCAATTCCCTCGACAATTATAAGCATCTTGCTGCTTGCGAGAATAGGATAATTGATCGAAGTTAATCATCATGGCGTTCTCCGTGTCTGTTTTTTATCAAGTGGAAGATAGCCACCGACACGACGGAGTAAACGATCGCCAAGTTTATAACGCGTTGCACAAATACGAAGGGGCACGTGTAGGTGACTTACCAAAGTGATACCCTCAAAAGAATATATCACAGTGCCAAAAAACAGGGGCAGGTCGTGCCAATCAGCAACGTACCGCCTCTCGTGGACCGGCGGCAGATCGCTGCACATTATATACATCGTGGCTATGTAGCCCGCTGTGACCAGAAAGTTCGCCAATGAAGAAATAGGCACCAGGTACTTCAGGTTCCTGATCCACGTGCTCAGCATTATAGGGATCAGGATCACAGCCATGTGTTGGTGAACGCTCATGTCGATCCCGTACACGTCCATCACCTATTCCGTTAAGGAAGGGCAACATTATTAATAATCAACGGTATAGATCGATAAAAAGGATGTTGACAAACGATAGAAATTGTTTTGCTCACTCACCTGCTTCATATTCTTCGCAATGAAAACGAAATAAACGCAGCAAAATCCGAGTTGCGTGACACATAAAAATATATTAACCATTTTTCTGAAACAAAGCGACGGATGTGCAGTGTAAATCGTGTGGAAAGGTGCGACGAGGTGGGGAACGACGCGGCGGTGAGAAACATGATGGAAATATTCGCAAGAAGAAGAACGAAAATGTGAGAATTAAATTTGGTATCGATGGATATTTTTGTCTTGCTCTTTACTTCCGAAAGGTTCAATTGAATATGTGAGGATTTGTGATCGATGTTACTGAACACTTGGCTATAAATAAAAGGGAATCTAATAAGAAGATGACTTTTTTAAATATTCCAAGTCCGTATTAAATTAATTAAATATCAACCTCTGCATAACTGTCCAAACATTTCCATACAGTGTTATCAAATGAAAAATGAATAGTGTCTTTCAGTTAAAGTTCTAAGGACCCCGAAGCAAGTGCCTCGAGTTTGGTGAAGCATAAGACAAACTATTCGATGGGTGTCCTTATTTTATCTTCTTCTTATTGCGCGTAAGAATACGTACCTCATAAACACAGAGTATTTTCGGAGTGCCAGAGGGCCGGTGGCAAAGCACAATTCCACGGTACCAGCGAATCCAGTCGTAGCACCTGCATCATTAACGCGACGCGTCACCTCTTCGTTACACTTAACCTGAGAACATATAATAATAGCCATGTATATTACGCAGCCCGAATTTTCCGTTTTCCGTTCCCGATAGCTGGAAAAATCATGCAACTAGATTCACCGGGCGAGCTTAGTCGTATAATTTAATGAAATAAAAAGTTAGATTTACAGAGCGACAGTTGTTTGCTCATAAAATAGAATAAAATAGAATATCAAATATAGAGGAAGCATTTATGTTCCAATGTAATTTAATATATTGAAGAGTCAATATCATGGAGCAGCAATTATTGTAATATAAGTATCATAATCCAAAGACTCGGATATCTATAATACTTGGTATGACGAGCGTTCTGGAAATAATATACTGCTGAATCGAATTGGAAGTTCGTTTCTTCTACGTATGATCTCGATACTTCGGTGTACAAAGTTTAATGTTACTCGAGTACTTGTGAAAAATGATAACCCAGTTCTAACCGTTAATCGCGAATAGGTTTGACCACAATATGTTAAACAGGTATTATTTCCATGACTCTCGGTATTTATTTCAGACTATATAGATCTGCAAAAATGAAATCCAATATCTCTTTGAACGGCACATGCAAATAATTGCAGAGGGATTGCTTGACTAGCAAATATAGATTCTCCATAACATGATAGTCATTCGGTAATAAAAATATTATTAGAAATTGATTTTACGTACAAGAATGTGTTGGGCATGAACACAAATAACCCCAAGGAACATCGTGAGGGGAGGTGCCAACAGCAGCCCAGCATGCTTGAAACCATCCCCTAACGCAAATATACCAGAGCCGACGTTACCTTTGAACAGGTGCATCATTGTTTCTAAATACCTGCAACAAAGAATTTGGCATGAATAATCTTTTGGACGAAATGAAACAGTACATTCATGTGATTATACGCGTTTGTTTCAAATATTGCTTCTCAGTTACACTTAAATAATTATGTATTGCTGAACAATTTCATGGAAGAAAAGTTTTAAATTGTTTGTTAATTTTAAATTGTCATTCGTAAGTCGCACATACTCTTATCACAACGACAAATGGAAATGAATTGTATTATATTAAACTTTCATGTTCCTGGGATTTTCAGCTATTTAGAATATTATGAAGAAAAATTCTGTTTATTTATTCATTATTATTTGCAAGGTTTAAATATTATAAATCATTAGAAATCGTGAAAGTCTGCGACAATTTATTCGGTTTTCATTAAATGGAAAGTTTCTCTGGTCTATCGTAGTTGTAATTAGTCAGTGTCAACCAATATTGACACAGTTGACAGTATATTTCCCGAGAATTCGTGTGTCTCGTTGAACGAGCTAATTTAAAATCGTCGGCGAATGAACCTGCCGACCGACGTTCAACACGCTCGTCTCATTCTTTTTTCGCGGCATTACATATTACGCATGAACACGCACGAGATTAGTCTGTAATTTTTCCAATAACAGGAGTAAACGAGAATAAAGAGCCGTGCACTAAAATTGAACAAACATCTATTCACTTTCAAATACATAACATATGTAGTACATGTTTGGTACAACCGAGGAGTTGAAATGGTAAATGTTGCAAAACAAGAGTAAACATTTCCAGTATTTACGAAAAATATAAAGTTTACCTTTGGTGCTAAAACAAATTTTCATTTCTTTTGCCACTTAAATCAATTACCATTGAAACTCCACAATTCTAGATACATATTTATTCAAGTGTTGCTTAATACCTTCTTACGACTTATAAGGATTGCTTACCGCAGGAATAAAGTCAAAGAAGGCAAATTGATCAGTGTTGTAAGCACGTCTATTTTTGTAATGTTTAACACCTGAACGATACGTAGAAGGATAAACCCCCCTCAAAGATATACAAATACGTTTGTTCACAAAAATCGTCCTTGTACATGGCCAATGTTTAGTTTAAAAATCAGATTTAAGAGATGCGAGGATTCAACGTGCCTCTTTGTAATTGATTTTACTGTTCCCATAGAAGGACATTTCAACCAAATTCACATTTGTATAATCGAATAAAATACTGTTAACGTGTCGCGACAACAGCGAGTCCCTAAATGAAAAGTTAAATGTGGAAATTACGCGAACCAATGAGTACCTATGCCAACATATTTATTTCGAGAATTCGGCATCGGCTTTTGCGATTGTAGGAAGAACCTAGGCCTGATGTTGCTTGTTAATCATGTTCCTGACGTTATGCGAATATTCGTCTAATCAATCCATTGTATGCTCGGCCAGGAATAATTTATCACAAAACGAAACGAACAATATAACAAAGCTGTTAATCTTTTCAATTGACGAAAATGTGCATAAACATTTTGACTGCGCAATATTTTCTATAACATATCAGTTTCCACTTGAACCAAGAGGCATTTAAGAGGCATTTGAAAATGATTTGAAAATGTTTCGTTGACAGACGTGAAGATATTATGTATCATATATATAAGTAATAAGAATTTATTATCTCTGGAATCTAAGGAAACTAATTTACTAGGTACTGTGTTGCTCGATTGCATTACCCATGGAAGATTATTTAATGTTATTTGAACGTTTTTCTACCGCCTACGACGGGGATACATTCAAACGGATAGTGTACATCATCCTACTTGTTATTTACTTCCTCATAAATTGTTTCATATCGTGATTTGCATTAATATTGTGCATGCTCGTGAATGAAGGAAATTACACCAGCACGTGACAGACATACGTGATCCAGTATAATACTAATTGGAGAAACGTGTCTGTGCCAACAATAAATGTACAATTAAAGGAGTGGACGATTTCGTTCTCGTCATAACGCAAGATTGAGAAGAAAGACGAGTCAGAGGTTAAATACATTCAAGTACCTGGAAATGATTTAATGCGTCGCGGTTAGTAATAATGTAAGAGTGGGATGAGAAGAGTCAGAGATATTCAAGAGATCTTTACGGGAAGTCCAGGAGGACTGTCGTGTGAGACAAAAAACGATGAAAAAAGCTAGAATCCAAAAAATAATATACAGTTATTATTAATAATATACACAAAAAAGAATAAGACAGTCTGAAAATTATGGGAAAAAATGACAACCCAAAATCTTCAAAATTAATCTCAAGGAAAGAAATACACCCTTACTGTTACACGTATCCTAGTATTCTTTTGCGTAAACAATTACGCATCGAACTAAATACAAAGGTCTTCTGTCATAGCACTATGAAGGAAAATCTCTACTCGTACAAAACTATTGAATCGCCTCAAGTGTGAGGTAAATGTGGTAAATGTGGGACTCTTTAAACAGTATTGTATGAAATGTTCACAATTGTAGATTGAATATTGCAGTTATTACACATGCTTAAAACGAACGTAACGAAAGAACGTATTCCACAAGTTCTGTTAGGCAAGCTTAATCGAAACAGCAATGCAACTGCCAAGGTGGAAAACATATTTAAGGTGTCCGAACAAATTGTTAGTGTGAACCAGGGTCGACGATGAATTAAGAAGTTTCGAGTCGAGAACTAGAGTATAAAAGATGAAACCTTGTGCCGCGAAGGCCTGTGGAGTTAAATTAAGATACTTTGCGAACTACAGTGGCACAAATCCCTCAGAAATTTGAATTAATACTTAACACTTTCCTATTTGTCTCTTTTCAAACGAAACGCTACACTAAACTGTATACGGTGAGGCAAAGGTTGATCTATTTCTACTTTAACGAATCAATGACGATCAAAATTGTGGGATTGAACGATTCGCTGTAAAGGTACATCGTGCCTGCTGATATCCATGCAAAGGATGTTATCCTTCCAAGGAAGCATCGAAACGCTTTATCGGCATGTATCACACTTTTAAATATCCTCTGGTTAATGGAACGAGAGATGAAGAACATTTATAAGAGACGGATAATATTGTACGTGACGCACGATGCTTCAAGGTCTCCGGTTCTGCACTTTAATTCTTCGCCGCAATTACTGTGGGAAAAAGTAAAAGATTTTCCTAGATCTTGCATGTTGTAATGTGAATTCAATTCATCGCAATGTGTTCCGCGGTATATGCTCTGTAATGGTTTCGTAATTGGGTGTGAATCTTCGAATTATCCGATTGCCTCGTGCAGAAAGAACAACTTACAACCTTAGAGTAGCGTGGTATTTATGCTAACATTCTTAGGAAATGGTAATAGTGAGAAATCTATGTTGCGGAAGACTTGTAATTTTCCTGCGGTGCATCATCTTCCACTGGGTTTTCATTCAGGGTGTAATAAAAAACTTACTTGTAATAAAAGAAGAAGGACGTTGTTGTGTCGCCACAAATTTGACTTCACCGATTACAGTAGGAATAAAAGAATCTGTTGTTTGCTTGCAGGTAATAATTGTGGGACTCCAATTTTAAAAACTAGAGGCATTTTTAGCAAGTGTTGAAGCACTGTTCGACGAAGATGCATAAAATTGCAAACAAATGTGACGCGTTTATTGAAACGCAAAAAAATAACGAAAGGAATTTGTTTCTAATGTGCTGTTTAAAGTTTCGAGGCCAACTAATAAAAAAATTCTGAATGAAGATACTGTAACACCTACATTAATGTTTTCACTAAAACACAAATATTGTTGAAAAAAAGTGATCAATCAGGGTAGCCTTGTTTTCGATGTGCAAATATTTCATACACGCTCGGAGTTTGACGAGGGAGTAAAGATCAATTATTTACAGAAAGTGATCGCAGCCAATAACATGTAAGTTCAAACCGCACAGATCTTGCGTCTGTGTAACCTATCCAAGCAAGGATACACATGCTGATGAAGCGAAACGCATTCTTCTTTATTCTCAATTTTATATTCGAGTTGTTGAATATTTTGTCTTGGTCAGCAGCTTATTCCAAAGTAGTTATAAAAATTTGGTAGAAGGACGACTTGAACGAGTATCGAATGAAAGGTATATGAACTTACGAGGTCGGATGGTTAACAGAGATTCCATGTCCGTCGCCTCCACCTTCAATTTCGGCACCCTTCTCCACCGCCAAAATTGGGTCCTTCGATTGAAAGGCCCCATAAGTGCTGCCATTTCTGCAAAATAAATATTAAGCATTAAATAAATGTATATAATTATCGTAAATAGTAAATTTATTGCTCTAATCCTTCTATTCTCTAACGGTCATGATGATTAATCGATCCATCGACGTTTCAATGAACAATATTTCACATTTTAAAAAGTGTGCATCATGGAGTATATTAGCATAAGTAAATGTTTACATAGGAATATATCAATTGTTTGAGTATAATGCCTCTTGCAATAATTTTTAGTGGTTTTTTTAAATGCAATTTTTTAACAGTGGAGACCAACAAAGTTTCCCAAGGAGTACCGCTTTGAAACTTTTATGGTACTAAGTCTAAAACTATGCAACTATGTAAATGTAAATAGTTACTGAGCACTAGTATTGTTAATAGCTGCAATATTCATTGCGATAAATTGTAATCGTACACGCGACAAAAGTTTTTCATTTACAATGACTTCAGTTTCTAAGGCAAGTGAGCACCGATACAAATAGGATCCCCCAATTACACGAAGGCCTCATTGTTACAAGAAACCTAAAGCCGGTTGCAACAAGCGCAACTAGAATGCAGTTTCAGCGACACCGCTTCTATACATATTATATAAAGTTACGTCTTACTTTTCTCCGCGAGCGTCAAACCAGTTGCCAGTAACATTTACGATTACCATAGTTCAACTTCCACCGTGGCCCCGTCCATGTTTGAACTCGCAGAACATGTTCTATACTTTCACTTAAATTCTAATCGATATTGAATAATAACCAATTCGTGAATGATTTCGGCGAAAGTTTTTGTATTTATTGCATAGTTCATTAACGTAATCAATATGTTCAATCTAAAGTATATTCAATCATAAAAATGATCTGTCTTTAAAGTTCGATTGTGAAACATGAAACATACATTATAAAAATGAAAGTCGAAATTTCGAATGCACGATGGTATAGAAAATATAGAATTCGTAAATCTTTGAAAAACACTTTGAGAAGTTTAACCAACCTCAATCTAGTTGGACACGCTTTTCCGTTAATTCAATAAAATATTTCATTCCCTTTTCGTATCGAACAGGCGGTGACACGAATGACGTTCAATGCATCACGCTTTATTTATACTTCTCCGACCAATGTACCTGATTTTCGTTTTAAAACCCACGTGGAATCTATAAACAGCAGTATTCAACGAAATGGTCGCTATAATTAAATTGAGTACATCACGTTGGGCGTGTAAAATAGATCCGCGTTCTTTCTTGAATAATGGATACCCATTATCTGCGATTAAAATAAGCAATCGCTGAATGGCCACTCAACCTTCAGGAAATTAAAAGGAGAACATACAGAACGTGATGCATGCGATTGAAATGCAACCTAAATAATTGTTCAATTAAACAAATATTGAAATGTCAAATATTGTGGAATTAATCACTTCTTTACTGATAAGTACAGTACATGTGCGACGATGTATGTAGGTGTATGAAAAAGGTGTAACAAAGAAGTACTAATCAGTTTCCAATACAATACTTGAATGAACGAATGTCAGACGATCAATCGAAATTACAATAACAATTTTTTGAGAAAAGTCTCTTTGTTGCATACAGTAATTAGGAACTAGGTATTATGGGGAACAGAATAATTAGAGAGAAGCAGTCAGGCAAGTTAGGCAACAAAAGATAGCGGTCAGAGTTGCAAGAGGGTAGTTCGAAGGAAAATAAAACTATCACAAAAAAGCTCGAACAAATCGCAAAATCGGTAATTATAAAAATATTGTTTTGCCTACAACTGTTATGAATACTGCCTGTTCAGAGAATAACAATAGATGCTCCCGGTATAGCAATATCGTGTCCAATTCATATTCATACGGCAGTGTTTAGAAATCTTGCCCGATATCAATATCAATTGCGCAATTATATCTCACAACAGCTGATTGAGTCGAAGGTAAGTCACAGTCTCCATCCGTTCAGCCTCGTATTTGTGAGTCGTGACTTACCGGGGTGCAAACGCAAATTCATCAACGATAACCGTATCGAATGCCGTACGAGTTTCAGGCTTCGATGATGATTCAAAGAATTATTGGTGGGTGCCAACGATCTACGTCACTTTTGGCTCCCGGCTTGCCATTGAAACAGGAACACGTATATAAGGGTCTGCGAGTTTCGCAATTTGCCCGTTTTAATGCTAACCAGTCCACTCTACCGACTATTTTGGTCATCGATAAATCGGACAAAGTATACCTACACGATGTCGTAAAATATATCGTAAATCGCGATTATGACTGGCGGTAGCGCGTTAAAAGGCGACAATGAAGTCCGCAGAAATGGTTCTCAAGCGTCCAATGAAAAATATGATACAAGGATGCGAAAAGTGTAATTTTCGTTGCTCGAATTTTATCGTTGAAATACAGACGCTCGGATTCGATGAAATGTTAACGTGAATCTTTAATCTAGACATATTAGTCTCTACAGAGGCGACGATTAATTAAATTGAAATGCGCGGAGGCGAGACCTCGTTAAGTTATTCTCACTTTTCGTTTAAGTCGATTAACTGAAATATTTCGAAACACTTAAGGGCTTAAGGTGAATGGCAGAAATGAAATTTACAAAATATAAGAAGGCTACACAGGTGCGTCAAGGTGATCAATTTCGAACGAGGAAAATCAGTATTACCAAACCATCTTCAGTTACGCAACGTTCGAGCTTGGTAAATTATTGAATAGACTGTTAGCAGTGGTACAGGTAAATGTACGCTCATGTCACAGTACGAAGGTGCTTGTGAAGAATACAACAACGTCGTGTACAACACGCATTGAAAAACGCATCCAGACAGTTTAGACACCTCGACGAATAATTGCAATGCATTCATAGCTAAATGTTAATTTACCTGTGAGGCTCCTTCAGCGTCAGCTCATCGCCACGCAAGGAACTCTTCTTTACGTTGGGGTTTTTATGCATTTCCATCTGCAAAGACAGTAAAAAAAATTGGTTAATATCTGTGGAGATAATGTACAGCTTGTATCGGGTAAAGCACAATTAAGTCAACGTGAGAATTAATTAAATCTTGGACAATCGTTTGATTGACAGTTTTATTTATCGAATATGATAATTAGATTGCCAGACACGATTCGATTTTCACGATGCATACATGGATACCTGCAAATGCAGGGTAATTGCGAATGTACAAAACATGTGCGAGTATCGATGCCAATACCGTCGCATGTATACTTTCATCAGCATGGAACGTGACAGTACATCTCTGAAATTTTCTCTTTATTCGCTTATCTTTTCGCAAACGCGATCAAAATTTCTATGCCGTCCTTTGCAGCAGCAAGAAGTTACGCAAGAAAGCAGCAATGTATCTTTTTCCACTTCGTATTTATGCACTCCGTTGTAGCCGAGAGGATAAGGTATAATACCAGGAATGGTTAAAAATAAAACGATTTACATATTTTCTATTGAAAATTATAATTAAGTTCTGCGTAAATAGTTACGACAATCTTTAAAACGACATTTTCCTGTCCTTCGACGTTAAATATACTAGAGGCGATTCTTTTCACTTAGGACTGTATTTGAAGTTTGTAAAAATACCCCCGTTACACGATCGAGCTCTACGGTATTTAAGACCAGGAGGAATAAAATTAATCGCGCGGTGTTTGAGACAGTAAAAGCTTCCCAATTACGTGCATATTTAAATTAAAAATTATAGCTAAATCGCATAATTTTTATTCCATTTTCACTTTATTATAAAAAGAAGTACCTGTACAAAGTGCGTAACTCGTCACTTACGATTAATTATCACACGTTAAAGGTAACGCGTGGTAATGGTAACGGTCAAGGTAATTGCCTTTAAGGCAAAAAATTGATTAGGCACCACCTTGGTAAAGGTAATGGTAACATGTTACTCCCGAGTCTATCGATGATTCGAAATGGAATATTTTGTTACTATTCTATAGAAATCCCTTGTTCGCGAGGTGAAAGGAACATCTGTTTATTAACCCTGTTTAGTTCTCTTGGGCTATACAGTAGAACCACCGTTATATGAATTAATTAGGAGACTAAACTGTTCATATGAGAGAATTTTTCATATAATAGAACATCAAGCGTTTAGCACTGTTTAATTTAATAATCAAGGCAAAATGAAATAAAATGAATACAAATTATACACGGTAAAAGGGAAACAATATTTTCCAATCTTCCTTCTTTCTTTTAACGAAATCGAACTTGTGGATCCCAAATTTTGTCGGCCCTGCCGGTCAGAGGTATCAATCGGTACTTATAGTGCTGTATAGGAATATGTACCGTTCATATAAAGGTTCACATAACGGGAGTTCATATAATAGGGGTTCTACTGTACATGCATATGTACACTTACGGTACCGATCAAACGTTTGGGCACGTGTACCAAGGTATTAAGTATTCTTCAATTTCGATTATTTATTAATGTAATGTGAACGTTTTATTTCTCTTTGCTTACACAAGCAGTAACAGAAATTATCAAAATAATTTATAATAGTTGAAACATCTTCTAAATAAATGTTACATATTGCTAAACCCGTTTGTCAAAATAATTACCTTCGCTCTTTCGTAATATTTTACATAACTTCGACACTCTCGAAACTAAATTTTGTAATTAACCATACCAGAGCCACAAATAAACAACAGCAAATCTGAACGTCTAATTTACAAGTTTGTTATCTGCAGTGGAAGGAAAGATGTGTATACTTTTATAACAATACAGACGTACAAAGAAAAGTGCACGGATTAAGATATAGTGAAATATTTATTTTCATTTAATTTTATTATTATCATTATTTCACTGAAATAGTCAACCGTACAGTTTGCATTCAAAGTGTGAAATACAATTGCAGGTAAACATTTCAACGATGGTGTATTTCCCAGCAAACGTCTCTGCACCCCTGTTATCTCTATAAATTGCCCATGGCTCAGCATTAATTAATTTATACACGAGGAGGAAATAAATGGCAAGTGGAGACAAAAACGAGTCGGAAGAGTTAAGTTCTAAACGGAGGCGTGTCGATCGCTTTCGTTCAACAAATGCACGATCGAGCTAATAAGATCGCGCAAAGTTCAATGGAAAATACCTACACGCGCGATGCAATTTCTCACGGAAACGTGACCGAACATCTGTCTACCGGCTCCCTCGATTTTGCCTGGTAATATTCCGCGCTATTAACAAACCGCCTTGAAACCGAACGATACGTCGTCTAAAAAATTAGAAGCTTCAATATCCGTGCTTGGTATGCGATCGTTCATCAATTCCCGTTCCTGAAGTAATTGAGATAATTCCCTTGTACGTCAGACAGCAACGAAAACGATACAACAAAAGCGATTATGTCAGCTGCAACAGATAGGAAGAGTTTCAGCTGTCCTTCTTCGAAAACTCGTTAAAAATGTCGCTTCCTGAAAATTGCACAGATCTCTGTGCTGGTGTCTCGAACATTCGCAAAGACGTGAACAGCAGGAGCGGTAAAAGGCATCGAGTGTTTCGTACGTGTTTGAAAGTGAAAGTAAGTGGAAAAGGAATGGACAGTCGCGGCGAGGTCAAAATCTGTGATGATAATGGAGTAATACTCTGTCGCGAAGGTTTCACAGCGGGACGAACGATTCGCGACGTGAAATAAACTGTTCACGAGCCCACGACCGGACAATCGTGTGTCACTGATTGACTTCTTGAGTAATCTGTGCGCACTCGTATGCAAATTGAACGCCTTGGCCGTGAAGGGACACGCTGAACCACGATATGCTTGACGAACACATGTGCGATACGCGGGAGCCACGTGTGCAAACGCCGGCAATAGCAGATTGATTTGTTCACTTTCATGGTGGTCCACGTGCACCACGTGGACCTATGGTCTATGGCCTACGGCATTTTTTACACGATTGACTAGGTCGCGACATTGCTGGCTTATATTTGTTCGCCTTTTTCTTTTCTTTTTGTAACGCCAGTAATGGAAGGGGCTGTTAACGAGATGTGTATGTGAGAAACTGGAGGTTCTACTTCGGTGATGAAGGGGCAAAGTGAAATATTATTTTGTATACGCTACTGGTAGTACTGTGTAATGACTACTCTATTATCGTTGGTAACACTGCTTCCCCGTAAATAAGTAAATTAGGAGTAAGCTACTAATAATAAGAAGTTTTTTTTTAGAAATTTTAGGATTTTACATATGAAGCTGTTATTTCTATTAATCAGATAATAAGTTATGCGTTATTTGTATGGGTAATACTCCTTAAGCTTATCATTCATATTTAGCAACCATTGTAAACTATAAATAGAGTATGAAATGAATTTCACTCGTACTCGTTTGCTCTGGGGGCAAAGTGAAACGGGGGTGTGAAATCAGAATACGCATAGGTAATACATTATAATAAATAGCATTTTATCCTGCTAACAATATTCGAAGAAATCGTATTAGATGCTTTGTACGAAAATATTATTTTGAAGTTTCAGGTAAAATCAAGAGGATATGGAAAAAAAATATCTAAGCTCGTTTCAATTATTTGTACGCTTGTTATGCGTGACTAAAGCATAAGTGTTTCACATAAATGAAAAGCTACTAAAAAGGTCGCGATATTAGTCAATTATTTTCAATTGCTCGTGCTTGGTTGTGTACTGTCTAACTCGGTATTTTTCAACGTTCTTTAACCAAAGTTTACACCTCCTTTCACGCTTGCCGAATAATCTGTGGAAATAAATCTGCACCTTTCATTTGATAGTTAGATTTCGTTATTTCGTCTGCTACACGCTTAATAAACGACGAATCATCTGCGCAAATATTTCTATTAACAATTTGGATTAGTCAATGCAAGTCATTTTATCGCATTGTTTGCAAATATTGTCATCGTTTATAAAGTGGCGTTGGTTGTATTTGTTTCAAGAATTGCAAGCATCCCATTATAATCGCATTGCCGAAGATGCATCATCATCGCCGACGCGAACATTTTTTCTTTCAATTCTTTGAGGATAATTGACGCGGAGAGATCAAAAGTAACACACTACTCATAATTCAATTCTATAGTATTACTTCGAATGTAACCGGAAATCTTCGTGTACATCTCTAATATCGAGAATTTGATTTGCATGCAAACCAAGAACTCTTTGGCAACGTACAGAGGAACACAAAAGGAACGATGATTGATACCGTATATATTGTAGTATCTTTATATATTAAAGATATAAATAGAAAAAAAGATAAGGAGCTTTCTAATATTCCAATCCCACTCCTAATTACACAAAACAGGAAATTATCTAGATATAAAAATACACGATATATTCCCCAGATGTTGTTTATATTAATTATCATTCTAAATTGAAGACGAGACAAAACAAACGTATCCAACGATAAATTATCTTCTCACTCTCGGCGAGAGCTTTGTCTCATTGCTCCTTCGAAATCTCTCGGAACCCCTTAATACAGCTGTACAAATGATTGCACGAAGAAAGGTCTAATTGTCCGCGATGAATTAACGCGCAATTAAAATTCACTCGATAGAAACGACTCTGTGATTAATCTGCATACTCGCATTCTTGTCGCGTTAATAACACGATAGAAATGGTGACGTCCCATTATCTCTCTCGAGTTCATAATTCTCTTTCAACCGGTTCTCGGTTGCTTTCGAGTTGGGAAACTTTTGTCGAGATAATTCTTTATTGATGCATTAAGATGCCAAACTTTTTTTGGGTCGATGTAATCGACAAATAACGCAGGAATGCAGCAGACGTTTCCCTTTTCTCTCGAATCGTAAAAAGCCTGCATCCGCGAGTAATCACTTTGTTACGACATCGTACTAAACGTTGCCCGACACAATTCTAATATCGCGACTGACCGAGTTCCGTTAACAGGGATCGTGACTCGTTTATTCGACAATTTCACGCTTTTCATTGAAGCTATACAAGAAATGCATCCTTGAACGGGCAAATTGAACTACTTAGATTCGTTTCTTTACACGCTTTTATACGCGCACAGTTGAACGAATGATGCATTTTCAATTTCCACGTTTCCAGCGCGATTCGTTCACTCGGTTCATGATTCGTTCGTACGACAATTTCACGCTTTTCGTTCGAACAAGACGAAGGCGAAACTGCGCAAGAAATGCATCCTTGAACGGGTAAATATTAGAGCTACATTATTTCATGGCTAATCGTCTGTACGTAGCCAGGTAGATGAATAATTTATTTTTGCCGACGTTTTATCGCGCGACTTAGAATTAAATAAAATTCTTTTTTAATTCCTCAAGCCCTATTGTTCAATTTACAACATTCTCCTATTGCTCCCCAAACGCTGTCCAATAATCGATGCTTCCCAAAAGCACTTTGCTCCGTAATGAAATCTGTACAGCGTTTACAATCATTGTTGCACAATCCTCCATTCATCTATTTACCCAATTACCCAATCTCATTTCCCTTCGTTTCTAGGTTGCGAAGGGCCACAAGGAAGTGGCTCTTTACAGAGGAAAGATGACACACGAAATGTTCAATAATCGTTTGGTTGCGCAAGGTCGAGGAATTTGTAACGAGGAAACGGTCAATTACATCAGGTGTCATTCTGTCAAAAGAAAAAGGGCCGCGGTGCCAGTTTAGATATCAAACTAATTCGACAGTAATTGCCACCCACGCCCGTCGTGCTTAACAGGCTAAACGCTTTGAATAAAACAATGTTTTTCGGTGACGTTGCCACTCAGGTATCATTACGGAACATAATATAAATATAAATATTAGCTGAATAATGACTTCGTGTTAGTCGATGGGCCTCGAAGGACCATTGTTATAAATCCTTCCCCTTTCTGCCCTTTTTCCCTTTCAAACTGATGCAAACATATCCCCAACGTTAGAGATATGAAATATGCATAATTGTATATTGCTCTAGCTCATCCCTGTGAGGTATAAACTCTTGCGATTAGTTCACCCGTTATACAGATTGTTCTGATGTGTTTATAGAAACAGTAGATAAGCGGCGAGCCCATGCTGACGTATACGTTGACACGGGCGTTCAGGTATAGGTAAAATTCAACGCGGTGGTAGCACAAGGTTTTTGTAAATACCTTGGTTATATGTGTAGGAGGAAGTTGAAAAGGTTGGTGTCCGCAACGTATTCATAAATCATGGAAATCGGCGAGGAACCGCCTATTTCGAATAACTGCCGATAATATTGTTGCCTCAATCGTTCGATAAAATAGATAAAGTTCGCAAGAAGCTAGTTGCACTATTTCCCCAACAATTGTACGTCGAATCTTAACTACGTATCTCCGTATCTGCGAATTGGATTAATTTGATTACACTGTTCCAAACACTCGATACGAGTCTAGGATCGTTAAGATACAGCGCATCAATATTGAGCATGCAGTTAAATGTATGAGTCAAAAGACGTTCAAGGTACGTATGAATGCCCATGTTATGCGTATCGCAAGAAATCAGAAGTTCCTTGCGTACTACACATACAATTACGAAGTAAGTAAACATGGTCCAAATTATATCGTGTTTGGTCTCATTTTAATCACAACAGCCCCAGGAATATTTTAATACAATTTTCACAACGAAGTACGTAACAATAAAAAAGTTTCACGGTTGCATTAGCGTCCCACGGATACGAAGACATTTAATCTTTCAATGGTTACGGCAGCTATTAGCCGCCGGGACGTATCGGCTAGTCAAAACGTATCAGTTTGCTCCTGCCACTCAGAACCAGGGGGACCCCCCGGTGGTGGGGATGAAGCGCGACCGTTAACGCTACAGGAGTCGCCGATTTCCCACGTTAACCGAGAAATCACTGCACTTCGTTTGCAAATATATTACGCCAGAGGAGGCATCGATCAATATCTATGCGAGCACAAATTATCATGATCGCTAAGACCGATGATAATAATCAGAAAGCCGTCCGAACTGTCGTTCATATCTAACAACTGGTGTACGTATTATCGTGCGACATTTAACATTAAAATAATGCCACGTAGGGCCCATTGTTTAGCGATTTATAGTTGAGATAACGATGATAAGCGTTATCGGTTATTCCATAATGGCAATACCGTTACATTTACGATTAAAGGGATAGGGATCCCGATTGCACAGTAGTACAAGCGAAAACACAAAGATATCGCGGGCTTAAAACAATATATCACGCGGAGATTTTAGCGGATAACTGTTATCGAAGCCGCAACTGAACGAATCACGAGATAGAAAGCTGCAACACATGTGCACACCGTGCCGCGATCTTTACGATACGACGGGAAACATCACGTTTTGTGTGAGCACGGCTGCGTTACGCATTTCGCGAAAGTGGATCATGCATGCTGTCTAATTTTATGCTCGCGTAACATCACCGTTACGTTCCGTTCGCTTGTAGAGGAAATCCGAGTTTCTTCAAGAAACTTATGCAAGTCTGTACGGCAACAACGTCAAATGGTCAAGCTGAGGAAAATGTTCAACGAGCAATTTTTGTCGAAAATCTACGTACACGTGGATAGAACAATGTATTGTTCATAAAATATTTGCTGGTGCTTCGTAAATGTATATATTATTTGCGAGGAAAATTGAGAATGCATTGAAAATTCTTAAATATTTCAGTCACTCGAAAGTTTAGTAATTCAGTATCCACATTGCGGACAATTAAAAATGTCTGTATTCGAGGATATCCGCCGAATGAGAACAGACACATTAAGGGAAGAGAATTTAGGATAATCTGTGTTTTATAATAAAGTGCTTTTATAAGTAATCATCATTGCCAAAGCTAATTAACAATTATTTTTCGACGAGTGGGACAAGAACACAAATAGAAGGAAACGTAGGTGCAATAAGTCAGAAACAGCGTGGCAATAAGAAGTTATTCAACACTGAGACACTTTATAATAGACCTTCCTCAAGAATGAATTTCTCGTTTTACTTTTATTCATCCGCACACGGTTTCACTTTGGTAAACATTCGACACCGCGTTTCTATTATTGAATAACCTGTGGTATAGAATACGTCTCTGGAATAAAATGCCGTTGCACAAAATACATCTGTCTACGATTCGATCTGCGACATTTTTTGAACCGATTTAATATCAATGATTTCATAATGGACGGAAGTAAGTTTCAGAACGAACCTTCAAAATACTTGCAGCTCTTTCGCAAATAAAACTGCGGCTTTCTTCTCACTTGTTTTTATACCTCACGTGTCAATGAACTTTGACGAAAGAAACGTGCAAACAAGTATTGACCCTTACGATTGAATATTTGCGAAAAGCAGATTGGAATATGTTTAATATCCATTGAAACTAAACGCACACATAAGGATGAAAATAAGCTTAGCTAAGCGGATGCGCGCAGTACCAATTATAAATTAGTGGGCCATTCTTCGATTCATAGTACGAGATTCGTCTGATTACGATGGCAAAGGGCATACGAATTATGCTTTTAAGTCAATTACCCATTTAATACATTTCTTAACGCGATTATGATGCTAGCTACAATTACGATCAGGGTTATTGCGATTCGTCGTGGGTTTATATAGTCTCATTGACTCAACAATTTCACAGAACAGTTTAACTACGTTCAAATTGAATAAATACTAATCATGTATAAATATGATCCAAAACGTGGCCTCGAGTCGCCGAATAATTGGAGGGTTCAGAACCCAATCAGTGTAAGTCCATTAGCATTCAAACCGAGCTAAGTGAGGTTTACACAAATTGCTTGGAACAAAAATGAAAACGTTAGTACAGTCATCTATTGCTTACGTATGAAAATACCAACTTAATCGATTTGCCAACTGAAAGTTTTAACAATGAAGAGCCTTTGAACTACGTAACTCGTGTTCAGGGAAAGTTGGACTTACACTGATTGGCTTCCGAGCCCTTCGATTGTACGATCTGTACAAAAACGTGTACGAACAATAAATAATGAAATTTCAATTTAAAAAAAACCTATTTCTAAAGTAATGAGGTGCTCGTTTCTTTTACGCAGGAGCTTCGAGAGGCGGTCTGTCCGCCTATCGCACTTCACGCTCGACTCTCTTCCACATTTCTGTTTCGAGACGAAAGTAGAAAAGAAAAGTGTAGGACTGTGGTACTCGAGGAGAAGAAGGCGAAGAAGAAGAAGAGGACACAGTTTATTTTAGATTCACCTACGTCGTCATAATTCTTTGCACAACACACGTAGCGGCGGAGATTTATTTTTTTTTTTTCAATCACGTATATGTCCTAACGCGAATATAAACGGCACCCACATATATATATCCAATGCCAGATATTTCTTGCATCGAGCATCCGACGTCGCAATGATACGCGGCGGATTCGATAACGTGGCGCCCCGTCGAACTGCAGGAATTCGGGTTTGCACCACGTGCACCAGGAAGGAACACGTCGTCCGAGCCAGAGCATCGTCTAGGCTAGAATTAGCCCTCCTATTGGCCCGACTCTCATCCATTCCTTCTCTTGATATGCGCCCAATAGGTGTTTTTAATTAACATTTCGTTGGGTGCTAAAGCGTCCTGCCTACCCTAAATAAATTCAACTCTGGGGCACACGCTTTGTTTAACCGACTTCAGCGCAATACTTATCCCCTCCACGACTTCTAAATCATCGGTGAATTAATGCATCTGTACAGAGTGCATTCACAATGTTTGCGTTCCTTTTTATCCGCGGAGAATTGTCTGCTCTATACTGTACTTGTGAATCTTACATTTGAATCGGTGAAATCAGAAACTTTCTAGAAATGGGAGGAAACTAGACATTGGTAACATAATGTACCGAGAGCAATATGGTTTTGAAACATTTCTTTATATAATTCGCGCTGTCTGTTTACTTGTTTTTTCATGTCGCGTGGTGCAGTTAAACGCGAGTAACCTGAATCAATGCATATAGCTCGATTGAGGAAAGATGAAATTCACTTCTGTTATTGTTGATGATGAAAAAATGAATTTAATGGTCCTTACGATTGAATCGTGACCTAGTTTTTACCATAAAATATAGAGCAAGTGTTGCTGCGGATATAACTCAAGATACTGTTTTAGAGAATCCTGTTATTTTAAGATGAAAATCGGAGCCACGTACGCGAAATACGCCATCTGAGAAACGCCTTATATATTGTTAGTATGTTTACGTTGATTATTGGCGAGCGCAGGGCGCAGCATTGAAACGTGTACGTTTATAAATCATTCAAAAATTTAGTAAGAAAAGCCGATCTGTCAAGAGACCAAAATATTGTTCTTTCTCATTCAAGAACCTTTACCTGCAGTCGCACAAGGTAACTTGGTATCTATAGCTCAATGCTTGATCATTACGCGCATTGAGAATTCAAAAATTAAGATTATCAATGGAACAAACAATGCTCCAATACTTGTGCACTTCTTGCGATAAGCTTGTACGATTTCCACCGTGAGTGACTGTAGCTTATTTTATTTCAGTGTCATACGCTGAAGCTGTGTGCATGTGTATTGTGTATACGCATAGTGAGTCTTATCTCCGAAGAAATTTCAAAAATCGCTATTTTAGTTTAATGATAAAGAAATTTGTCTAGGTGACAATTAAGATATACACGTCTTGCGAGGAACAGTTTTCTCGACGCGCAGTTTTCTCACCAATAAGGTTTGCTTTCACCCTTGGAAAGTTCATTTTGCTTCGATGAATCGAGTTACACGCGACGGAAATACCTCATTAGGATCCGAAATAGAAAGAATACACCCGAGAATATTCCAACAACTGCCCCCAAAGGACTCCAACCTAACCCAACCCAAACGCATTGGTTGCAACCGAATAGTAAATACAGCTACCATATACTTTAGTAAATTATTTAAAAAATACAAATGAGATTAACAAAATATAGATTTCGATCGTACGATCTCGAAGTTACACTGATGTACAGAGGGTTAACAATAAATTTCAAAGGCCTCAAGCCGCTGTCAAGTTCATACATCCAGTGCTACAAGCACGTACATCTAGAACTTGGTCGCAGACGATTTATTTAACATGTTTTATCGTCGAAGGAACAGGACTTGTAATTTAACGAATCAAATCGAATGTCGAGTGCCCACAGTCGACGGAAGACTGGAAAATATTCTCGGGATAAAAGGTAGACAAAATTAAAACGTGCAATTAAAGTAATTGTGCTGTTGCGTAATCAGCCAGATCCTGATCTTGCCCAGCGATGCGAGCAAACAAAAAAGTCGATTTCCCCTCCGAGGGAACGGAACGCACTTTCCTGCATCGACATGGGATACCACGAGATATTCGAGAGCGAATGTATTAAAGTTCGCTCGAAGGAAACCGGAAAGGAATAAAAAGTGCTGGTTCGCCACGTTGCAACGTTGACCGACCCAATTGTTGCACAGAGATACTCCGTCAAGGTATCAAAGACGTTTTTCAAAGTAGAGCGTAATCGCTTCGGGAACAGTTTCGCCTCGTTCAAGTGCATTCTTTCCCCGGTACCGATCGAACGAATTATTTCTCTTTTCTCGCGTCCCTCGAACTCGGAAAGTTAACCAGATTAGTAGCACGGAAAAAGCGAAACTATGCAACTGGCGAAGGAATGATTAAACGAGCCCCCGATAAATGTTTCACTCGACTTTCAATATTTTCAACAGCATTAACCCGCTGGTATTGATTGCGTCTTTAATAACGAAAAGCAAAAGTCGAGGACGATTAGAATGATTGCGTTCAAATGTTGACTGTACTGAGAATTTTTAATTACGGTTACTTCCCTGTAACTACAATATTCTAAACGAAGTGTTCCGGTTCGCTGACTTCCTTGCAGCAGAGAGGAATTATGTTTGTATTGAAAAAAATCTTCGAGGATCTCTAATACGCCCGTCGCCATGGCAAGAAGCGTAACGTGCTATCTGGAATTATTATGGCCGCAAGAAAAATGTCGGATTTCACACTTTTTCTCTTGCTCGGGGTCGGAACTTGCCCGCAGTTTGTTATTTAATATCCGTGGACGTTGACCGACGCAACTTTCTCGCAGCTGACCATGGGACGATAAGAAATTAGAATAACCCACCGATACCCCTTGTCGTTCAAATCCACTGCCCGTCTAATTGATTGAAACGTTTCCGCTGAAGATTTACTGCAATTCCTACTCGTTATCGCACTAGCTCAAACGAAATTCCAGACGTCCGAGAAGGTGACAGGAGGTCGTTATCAAGGGGAGCTTTGAATGTTAATACGATGATAAGCGGAAAAGTTGTTCAGTTGTTGCAGAGCGGGCCGGAAAAATAACACGGTTGGTCGAATGCGATTCATACGGCGAAGAATACGTGAAACGTCAACACGCTCGAAGGAAAACAGAATGTGCTTGAATTGCGTGAAAAATGGAGGGTGAACGGAAGCAGAGTGAGAGTAAATAATTCCCCAAAAGTGGATTACCTTGCAGAGGCTGTTGAAACGGGTGAAACTGACTAAAAAAGTAATTGACCGGTCGAATATTCGTACGAGTAAACACGGATAATGACTTGTCGCCTCAAAGACACGAAGAAAAATGGGGGGAAAAAATCATTGGCTCGACGCGACGTCCCATTCGGATTATTGTTGGTTCAACGTGCACGATATTTCTTACAGCGTAAATCAACGATCGTGCAATCCAGCGTACTCGTTATCCTTGGGAACTCGGCTATGGGAAACTCGCGTTCCTCTTCGCCCGTTGAAAAACTATGCAAACTTGACAGGAGCTGAATAAACGGCGCAATACGGGACACGTTGCTTGCACGTGTCGCGATACACCGGCCAAGACTTTTCAAATGTCAAATGTTTCATCGCCCAATTGATTGTCAATATTTGCCCAGGCGTTCTGTTTTCCATTTATCATCCTCAAACGAGGCGGACGGGAATGAGTAAAGAAGACCACAATCCTTTGGAACGAATGTAATATATTCATCGTTTCCTTCTAAGTGGAATGAGAGGAACGTCCCCGTTTCCGGTTAAATCGATGCAACGTCGAGGATCTGCATTCCGTCCGTAAAATAATTTCAATATGTGTTTTCGTGGCATGGAATGGAAACGTGCTTTGTTGAAAATAATTTTACGGCGGCGGGAATATAGATTGGGCAGTCTTTCTTTCTTATTTTTAAATTTATCGTCCGACCTAATGAGACGATATTTAACATGGACGATGGCCAAAAGTTAGTCACGGACCATTGAAGAAAATGTTGCACCATATTGGTCGCTTGTGAGTACAATGGCTTCGTCGCGTGATGGAATAATAATGGAGTACGAACGTGTTAACGATCTTAACGCGTTGAATTTGTAAAGCGTTACGAGCAACGCGTTGTACAATGTAGCTTTGCATATCTTTGATACACAATAAACCGGGGGACCTTTTCATTTCCTCCTTCTTCGTCCGATAAAATTCCTCTCGATTGGGATAAATAAACTTAAGCTGTGCACGAGGAAGTTAATTAAATGAAACTATTCAATACTGCGATGGGCTCAGTTAAGAAAATGAAATACTCGTACAGACTATTCGAAGATCGATAAAAATATGTCTCGAGGTCTATTGCAAAAGTGTTGCGTCCACTCAAGAATTTGTATCAACAAAAGGCGCAGCGTGCATTAATAAGTATGTATTCGAGACGCCTAATCGACGCGATAATTACATTTCAAGATTAAGTAGCAACATCGATGAGTATCGATTTTATCCGAATTACTGGGACGTTGCGTGTTTGGCGAAAAAACAAGTAGAAGACTTGTGACAAGTGTCGATTGGTGTACATGTCGTGTGAACGAAATGTTATAGTATTTTCGTACCGGTGAAGTCAACATTTTGCATGCGACTCCTGAAACATTCCATTTTTCTCTTCTAAGAATACGCGTTACGAGATCGCCACCGTACCATTATCAAAGGAATTTCGACCTCATCTAATGATAAATTCGCTTCCTCGAATGTCGATAATCGCAACTTTTACGGCACAATCGAATATAATATGAAAACATGACAGCGTGCCCGAATCGTAGTTATTCATTAGAATATACAGCACACGAAACGTTTGTAAAATATTGCCTAAACAGAATATTAGGTAATTGCACTCTGGACAATTACTATTATCGATACCAACGGTGTACGTGTACAAGTAATCTACGTAATACTGTCGTTTGTCAAGCATTATTGAACTTTCGCATTACCATTCTGCTTATCGAATTCGCCGTCTAATTGTACTTAGAACTCCTCTGAACCACGTTTGACAGAACCTCCAAATGTAAACAGAAATGGTTATGAACGACGCTGACATCCGTGATACATAAGTCTCGCCCCGATCCGAAATGCGTAAAACTCGCTGAAACAAACTTCACACGCCGAGAAGATTTTCTTTCTATTGTATTCGATTTACTGGAGAAGATACGGAGGAGATAAGAAACTTGAATCGTGCGAGGAAAGACATGCACTTCCTTCACGGTTGCCCGCAGCGAATTCAATTCATCAGTGTCATTGAAATCCATGTCTGGATTCTGCCATCGGGGCCTTGACAGAATTAAAAGCCACTGACCGATGAGAGTATCGAAACTCGCTGTACAAACAGAAACGTATCGTACACGACGAAGATGTGGCAAGCGAAACAGCAAGAATACTGGCAGTGTTGCTTATGCTTCGAAGGTACAGTAACTACAGTAACTACTCCGAATCGTAACGAGAAGTGAACAAAAACGACATTTTCTTCTTTCTTTAATTAAGCTTGTATCGATGTTCACGATTGAATACGAACACGTGAATTGCATAAGAAATTTCGGCATAAAACCACCGTTTGTCTGTACAATCCCGCGGCCCCAGCTGTAAGACGGTTTATTTAAAACCCTCTCTAAATCAAACCATCCCAACTAGCCCACTCAACGCTATTCACCTCGCGCCATTCTCCTAACAAACGTTCTACGTGCGAAAGATAATTGGATTACCGCTCCTAGAATTGATCTGCTGCTCCTCAGAAATCGCTTAAAACCTCACTATTCGTTATCAGAGCACGGATCCTCTGCGAGCCGTGCATTTCAATCTCGCAGGAAGATACAGAACCATAAATCCAGCAGTGCGATATTTCATTTAATACGATAAACTGAGAAATCCCTGTACACTATTAATTCGCAAACCCCCGAAACGCTTGACAGTAAACAGCCACGAAAGCCAGAGTATAATTTCGTCTGCGCCGCGACAGAATAATTGGGAAACGTTCAGGGGACTCGTCAGCGCGTCGTCGAAGCTCGAACACTAATCGAGTAATAATAAATCTCGTCGGAACTCGAACGCTAATCGAATAATAACGCGTACCGTCAACTATTCCCGATACTCGTACCGTTCACGGTCGACAATAATCTGCCAGAAATCACAGCGTAGCTGGCCGTGACTAAAGATAAAATCGCTATTAATAATCGGTATACGATTGTCGTGAATTGACGGAGAATGGACTTACTTTCTCGTGGTCAATTCAATGTATCCAGATAGAAGAACGGGTACTGGTAACCCATGGATGGTGGCGGTTTTCGTCCGGTCCGTGAGCACGTGCAACGGTCGGCTGCTTCCGCGCGACTGAAACGGAGTCGCGCTACTGAGGAACAGTCGAGGCGACCACCAAAGACTGCTTGCTACTTGCTGCTACTTTGCTTCTATACTTGCCACAGGCCGGTGTCATTTTAGCCGCTCGTCGACGCGAAACGCGCCTGAATCTCGCCCGCAACGGGGCGAACCGTTCGTACGCCACTACGATTGTGCCGGGACCGACGAAGATGCACGACCGCTGAAGAATCGACTTCCGGTTACGATTCAAGGAAGTCACGGTCACATTTTTATCGCCCGCATGATTCCACGGTTTGCGCTCATTTGAATCGCTGCTTCGCTCTCATTTCGCGTTTCGCGAAACCGCGTGCACTATATTTAGGTTTCTTTGTAATAGGGAAGGTGTCGGCGATGGGTGGTTTCGGTGGGAAATTTGTGATTCCGAATCGAAGCGAAATTGTTGGGATCGATTGGTGTTTGATACGGTTTTACGAGTGTTTTTTTGTTTTTTAGTCAAATATTTCCCTTCTCTTTTTCGTTCCCACGCGAAACATTTTTATTAAAAGGACACTTGCCGAGAAAGTCGTTGGATTATCTGCAGGTTGACAGGTATTCGTGGTTAATGATTTTAATCGTCGTTCCAATGCAACGCGTTTCACGCATTTTACGGCAATCGTAATTTGCGCTGAAAGTCATACGAGCTGAGTATCTTCGTTCGGGATATCCGCATCTCCGTATTCGTTTTTGCTGGTCACGTATATGTGAATTAGAAAGGCTGGAGGCAAGTCGAGCCAAATCAAGGCGAAATAAAAAAGAACAAATGGCATTGTACGAAATAATAGGAGGAGCAGAAAGTTACACGGTACCCTTTTATGCTTTAGATTACATTCAATCTAACTAAACAAGAAGACAATTGATATGATTATAATATAATACATCGGCCTCATTAAAGAGCACAAGAATCCGGGCGCATTCTTGACGCCGCTATAAATGAGCTTAAATTTGAATAACAAAAAAATATGGTCGTACAACGAAATCGACGACTCCGTCGCTTGAATAGGAGTCCTTTTTGTTAGCGCAGTGCTCGTCCCAAGCTATTGCGTGCGAAGCAATCACCCTGGATTGCCACTATGCGTGCAAGTAATAGCGAATCCAAGTTCCTATTATGCCCTTATCGTGTATCAAAATGCCTTTAAGTGTTGTCAGCGTGATATCACGTGCTCCTATTAAAATTCCCTCGTGTCGCAAGAATATTATAAACAAGACGACCGGACTGTCTTAACGTATCGTTCTATCTTATTTTTCTTTCTTTTTTTATCGAATTTACATATCTTTTGTTCGCACCGTTCCTCTCCTGCTTTTACGCAATTCAATGACTCTTTTACAAAATGATAATTATAATATCAATGAATTGTTTCAGAGCTTAGCACTTCTTGCCTTCCTTCGGTTTCTCTTTCTACCTTCGATAAATATTAATTCAGATATAAGAACAACTGTCTAATTGTGAAATATCCAACCGTCGAACTTGCCCATTCGCCTTATTCGACTTCCCTGAAGAATTTACTTACTATGTACGATCTCGTACAATATATAATGTACAGAGCATAAACGGAAACGAGGTCGTACGTGTATATAACATTTTTATGGGCGCGGAACGACCTTAAACTCAACCAGCCATGGACGAATGCATAATATACCTGTACATGACATGTTTCAATAATTACAAGTACCTGATACCTGACTGCGCTATCACAATCCTAACGGTCGCATCGTTAGACTGAAGAATACGTAGCAGGATGCATACACACAACAATAGCATACTTGCAATTTAATTGTCGATAACCGGGCGCGTGTATAATAGTATCTTTACCTCGGGAAATAAATCAGCGTATTTAATACAACATACAATATATACAAATCACTTTAATATAAGATTATGTTATACCAAGAAGGAAAGACGAAAAATAGTTCACTGCAGTATTAATCTCGATTAGAAACAATTGGTACTCGCAACTTTAACATCAATTATTTCTCGAAAATTATTCGACACAAACTTTCAGTGTCAATGAAGTATATTTTTTTTAGATGGCGCCGTAACGTTTCACGATGTTACTGAATTCCAAATTCGTTTGGTAATTCCAATATTACTAATCATTAATACTAAGTTTAACGTAGATAATTGTCTGATTATCTGGCTACACCTTAATCACATGGATTTAAGAAATTGCCATAATCGAAGAATTTTATCGGCAATGCCGGTGCCCCTTATTTAATCAGCAAATTTACTTTGTGCTCGTTATCAGGGAAGGAACATCGAACTGGGCAAAAATGTCAGCCGTTCCATATAAACGTCCGTGAAACGCTATTATTTTTCGTGGAAATAGAAAAACAGTGAATTCCCGAGAGCAATAAATTACCGTGTATCTGTTAGACGTATTGTCACTGTTCACTGATAACGTTCGACAATCCTCTCACATTCGATTGAAAAGAGTCGAGATTAAATTCAACTTCTCATAATACATTTAACCATAATAACTTTGACTATAATTATCAATCATTTTCATCCAAGTATGTGCCAAACGGAATATACAATTCCATGGAATGTTTCTCTATCTATGAACAGCATACATATCTCTGATTAGAAAAAATATTTCCTTGTCATTCTGAACGGAACGGTTCCATTACTTTATCTTCCTATCTCTATCTTCGGCAACTCCCAAAATTTCCATTCCCACAATCTGAAAATCGAGTCGAACTAATCGAGACTTGGCCTTCCGTTATAAAATTTTTAATCTGGACGAGTGCAATTTCACTTTACTGTTCTCTGCCAGGGAACGCAAACTTCAATTGCGAACGCTGAACTTAAGAATTTCCATTACGCCATTGTTAATTATTTTTTTGAATCGCTACAAAAATTTTCCATCGAAATGTAAAAAAAACTTTCGTACTATTTTCATCGTTCGCTAATCAGGCTTTTTAATCCACTTTTCAATGATCACATAGCAGGCGTATCTCATTCGCAGTTGAAGCACGTTTACGTAATATGATCGCTCAAGAATTACCCGATATGACAAAAAAAAGCTTGTACATCTGCCCGTCCTTCGCAACGTATCGAGAGCGAAATTCCTGAAATATTATAACGTTTCCACGTAACAGCTGGACGAATCATCAGAAAGGGTACCATTAAAATTTTCCATCGTGACGCACTAATGGAAGAGAAAGAAGGTGGTGCTTTTCACGGTAAAGTTTCCTCCAAGTGGGGTCGATGTCAACAAATGACTAATACGCGACATTGATCTTTTCCCTTTTGTGTGCATTACATGCACTTCAATGGGCATGACCATTAATTCCAAATAAGATTGCCCATCTTTCATTTTCCTTTACCGCCAATATTCACCACGTTGCGTAAGGGGTGACGAGATTATAGTAAATAAACGGTTATGGGCATTCGTTTGGATTTTATTTCCCCTTCAAGTTACTATTTAGAGAGTGGTGCCAAGATACTCACTCTCGGAAGAGGGTCTAAAATAACTGAGGCTTTTTGGTAGCATCTGGTCAGTGACCGACAGATTTTATGACTCCCAATAATGGGGGAAACAAAGGTATCTCCATTACACACAGATTGTCTGCTCATTTCAGCAAGAAAACAACGAATTTGATCCTACGCGAGAGCGATTATCATAAATACGTATTTACAATGAGTCACAGCCATAATCGTACACCCTTTAAAACAGAATAACAGTTTTGAAATTGAACCAAACGACTTGAGCCTTTGTAAGAAGCTAGAAGGGCCGGTTTCCCATACGAGGCGTCCAGAAATTGTTGAAAAGATTGTAATTAGTAGGAATTACATGAAAAATAAACAAATCAGTTTTTAACATTTCTTCTATTTTAGCCCGTAATGAAAATTTAAAACGTACGTTTCGTAGACCTGGGTCAGCTACACATGTGCTGAAAATTTCATCGGAATCGGTCAACGCACGCACTAGCTACGAATTTTAAAAGCGACTATTATATTTTTTAAGTAACTATTACCAATTGTAATTTTTTCAAACATTTTTTACAGGTCACCTGGAAAATTAAGCCTTCTCAGTTCTTAGAGGAGCTCAAGTCGTTTGGTCCAATTTCGACAAAGTTCTTCTGTTTTAAAGGGTGTACGACAATGGCTGTGTCTCACTGCATACATACAAACGGATTACTATTTATTGATACATTTGTAGTCTCATTGAAAATGTCCTCGCTGCAGTCATGAATTATCTGATGGAAAAAAATTAGGAAATATGAATTACCATTAATATTTATTCTTGGAAGTAGCTGATTAACCCTTATGTTAGCAACCGGGTACCCGGGTACCCATTTCGATATTTCCTTTAATAATTTTTGTATGTTCTTGATAAAATATCGCAAAATCGATTTAGGTCTCGATTCTTTGAACAATTTCACGTCAACTCACGTTTTGCGAAAGCAAATTTATGCAAAATAATTTGAATAACTAAGCTTCGAACTTCTACTCCATTTTGGTTGCTAACATAAGGGATAACGTATTTCTTAAATTGCACACACAATATAGATATTAATTAAAAAATAAACACCGTGACAAGTAATAAAAATGATAGTATTCGTACTTTTACTACATGTGGTGGTTTTTTGTTTTGTTTTAGGGGTACAGCAAATATAAATACGAGCCACTGGTGGAATATCAGCGTGATCCTTAGCTATCTTCAAATTTCACTGACAAAAAAGCTATTAATGAATTCATATTTATTCGTGAAAAAGTGATACAAAAAGTAATTTTGTACTTTCAATGTAAACAACAATGGTGTCAATTATAATATACTTTACAAAAAGCACAAATGCGTAAAAAACTGTTTTGGTACAAATATGTATAAAAAGCAAGTTTAACTTTCATGTGCATTTCGAAAGTCCTTTTTGTTTATTTCCAACTAAAATGAATTATACCTCTCAGTTTACGCAGTGAACAAATTATGTGAGAACAAATTATTTATACTTGTTCCACGAAAATGGTTATTACACTGCGATAACAAGCAAACGGTAATAAATGCAATACAAAAAGGCAGATGTACATTATAATGCGAAAAATAAATTATTTGAATAGGTATCTTAAGAAATATATATACTGCAATATATATACAAAACATGTATATATTGCAACTTATGTATTAAATTATAATGCCGCTGCGTCGCTGTTAGCAAGAGCAAGAACTGTAAAACAAACTTCTTCCGGATCACGCGCCATGTATTCTTTACAAACTCGCGCAGCATCCTCTAATAATGTTTTTGGAGTAGTTGGACCATGTTGGATCGGAGCAGATTTACGACCATCTGAAAATGTTAATACATAACAATTATATCGCGATACATCCACAGTATTCATTAGATTAGATAATTGTTTACTGTAGCGAATGGCACGAAAATAGTTACCGAGTTCGTATAAAAATCCATTTTTATGCACAAGTGCCACAAAATGGTGGTACACTGACACATCCTCGCTTGGTGCCTAATAAATATGTATCAATTAACTTTCTATCATCGTAAAGTCAAGATAAGAATCATACCTCGGTTTGTCCCTCTTGTGCCAACTCTTTGTGGGTTGTGCTGATACCGTGTGATTCCATTAAGAGGCTGCCACATTCCGTAAAAGATAGATTTCTTGAATCATCTAAGAATGTTTTTAGAAAACCATCCTGAAGATTTATACTACGAGAATAGATAAAATTTATTATAACACACTTCTAATCCTAAAATAAATCCAGCTTCTATACGACAAATACAATCGAACCATGGTAACTCGGAGCTCTAGGAACGAGGTGAAATTTTCAAATTGCGATGGTTTCGTTTTACGAAGGGTTCGAGTAACAAAGATTTAACAAACGAAAATTCGACTTGCAAAGACTCTGTATATGGATCAGTATTGAAATTCTCTAGCCAACCGTTGCTATCTCTAAAGTTATTATTTCTGCACTGCTACAATTATTTTAATAAACACTCCTCAACGGCGCCAAATTCTGATCTAAATGAAATCCTAATATTCGATCTAACTGAGGCACATTACTTTGAGTTCTAGTGGCACCTACGACAAAACTTTGATTTGTAGAGGTAAACTTCGAGTTGCACAGATCGAACTTCTCTGAATTCGAGTAGTAAAGATGCAATGACACATTTAAACGTAGCAAATAATACGAGTTATAGCAAAGTGGAAAGGAATGAGCAAAATTCTAGGCTTATAGAGGTTCAAGTTAACAATGTTTGACTGTAATATGCTTACACATCTTGGTTGTTTCCAACACCGTGAATCAATGCAATTGTACCACAGGCATTATGAATATACTGCTTCACATGGTAAACATCTGAATCTCGAGGAGCATTTAAATCCTTTTCTTTAACATCTTCTTCGTCTTCTAGACCATTACCACTCTACGATAATATAACGCTATACTATGCTGTACAATCTTAAATAAGTAGAACAATACGAATTTAATTTTGAAACCTTTTTAGGTAAAGGATATAATAAAATGACAGCAAGGACGGGTTTTGGCACAAGTGCCAATAGGTCGGGCTCCAATCCATAAACGTCAACGATAGACCAATCTTTAGGTACTCCTAGTTTGTGTAAAAACTGAAACATAAATTAGTTTTCAAGGAATTTGACAAACATTACTAACAATTATGTACTAACAAAATTGTTTACACTAGAGTCTAGTGTAAGCAGCTCTCTAGTGTAAACGCGGGGCCGCGCGTTTTGGCCCCGCGATCGCCAGTCGCCTCGAAGCTTCTCAGATCCGTAGCATAAGAAACGCGCGGGTCGCATTTGGGCGACAATCGTATCAATAGGATTCCACATCGTCCCATGTCCCATGGACCGCGCGGTTTGTATGCTACGCGCCTGAGGAGCTCCGGGCTCCTTGGTGATCGCGGGAGCCCAGACGTACGGCGGGAGAAAGGGGGCGTTGCCTCTGAAAATCAGCTCGAAAGATCACTTAAATCCGAGGCCTGCACTAGACACTTGTACAGTAAAATTGAATGCTTAATAATCATTGATTACTTAATAAATAACACTTGCAGAAATTTGTAATAAATCAGAAACGCTTTAAAGAATGTTGCTACATCGTAAAATAATTATAAGATTAATCCCTTAACGGTCATGGCTATCCGTGTGAAATGTTTAAGCCCATGGGGGGACACAGGACAGTCAACCAACCAAGATATCTGTGCCTCCGACTGATTTACCCGTTGTAAATCTTATGTTAACAAGGTATATAATATCTTAAACTATTGGATTCATTTCTCAGACTTCTCCCACAACACAGCGTGTACAAAAATATAGAAAGAATAATAAAAACTTCTAAGGCTTTCAACATTTAATTCCCATTGATCTTCTAGCGACCAACAGCCAGAAATATCTTGCAGAAAGCAGCTTATTAGCAAATTATCAGCTGTTATGTACTATAAGAACATAAAAGAAAAGAGCAGCAGTGGCTCGGTTGGTTAGGGGCTGGACACGTAAGCGAATGATCTGCGGTTCGAGTCCCGTCGCCGCCGACACCTCTGTACATGATCCATGTGCTTTACACTGTGGTTCTGGTGGTTCGGTTTCCACCTAAAACTGTAGATCTAAATACAGGTTTACAACTAATCAGTTCCAAACCGCATTGTAGTCGCAAATGACGATTAGCAGTCTCTAAATAAATGGATTAAAAAAAAAGCTTAAAGGAGCATCATAACTAAGGTATAATTAGAAGAATACGAATGCAAGGGCAAACAAACTTTAAGGCTATTTCAGTTCTTACCCTGCGCTATGCAATTTCTTATATTGCAAACTTATGACACAACATTATAATTACGAAAAATGTAATTTCATATAGACCAGAAACGATTTCGCTAAAAAAAACTGTGCCTTTCTCACCGATATACGTCACGAAAAAAACATTGTACATTAAGGGGTTAAAGATCAATTCCAGCAATGGGAGGTTCCAATAAGTTACCTTCGTCATAACCTAAAACGGAGATAAGAAATTATGTAGTAAGCAGAATTGTATGGGTACGTATGCCTTGGAAACAAACGATCGGAATAAAAAATCTTACTTCTGGATTCGATTCCATCGGCACCCAAGACGTCATGATGAATTTTATTGTTTCTAAAAAAACATCGGCGAATTCATACCCTTGTGTTCTAATTTCAAGTTCACTGTAAATACGCATTAATACAAATTCTTTTTAAAGAAACATACTTACAGAAATCGATCTGGAATCAAAACGACGTATGTTTTTATGGCTAAATGCGGAATTTAGACGTTGTTGCTAACGTAACGCACCAAGCCAAAGTTATCGAAATCCTGTAACTTTGACACAATACAAGCAGCACAGACGAGATATACCATAGACCTATCACCTTATGGACTTTTCCGTCTCACCACAGGCGAGGTGATTCATCTAAGTACTATGGTCACAGACGAGATATAGGAATAGACAAGACATGCAATGTAGTTTTTCGGCCACGATTTCTGGGACCCCGGGACCCATTACCATTTCCGTGTCACTCGCAACGTTACCCACAGATTATAGAAAACAATGCGAAAATTAAATAATTTTAAAGAATTCTTTTGTTCGTTGCCGTAATGAAAGGCAACAAAGGATATGAAACATTTAATGTTAATTAAAAATCTTTTAACGAAATATACGATAACGAAAGGCTTTCGAACTTGTCATAAAGTAGCCCCTAAAAGTAAATTCACAAATTTTTGCGCTTTCCCCACCCTCATCGTCCACTGAAAGGGACAGAGAGTGAAAGAAAGGTCAGATACCTACGTATCGGTGAGACAACACTAATGCAACTATAAAACTTCTTTTTGTTAGCTACTTCGTTCTGCAAATTTTATTAAAATATTGCTGACGCTGTTGTGTTTAAAATAACACCAAACGCGATATAATTTAGATCATATTTGCGTTGATAAATTACAAAAACGGGTTGCAATATGAAGCAAATATGATCGTGTTGTCTCATTTTAAGCATACAAACGTTAACAATATCGTAATAAAGTTTGCAGAACAAAAGAACGACCGAGCATGAAACGCTTTCGAACGATCGCTCCGAGCCGAGGCGAAACGCTTTTCGATCCCTCCGAGTCGTGGAGAAACGCTTTTGACCACCTGGTTCTTTAATTGCCTGATTCTTTGATCATAAATAAACATAAAAGCATACTACAATAATCATGGGTATCTTACAATACAATACAGTTTAGCACTCTGTGAAAACGTTGACCTGAAATAAACCTCCGCGGTCAACCGCGGTGATATGGGAGGAACTCAAGAAGGCAATTAATTTTAATGTTAGGAACAGGAGAAATTTAAAAAATCGCAGCCAATTAGCTCGACATTTTTACCATATAATTAACAATTAAATCACAAAAGTATTAGTGTTAAAATTGGTAACTGTATGGTAAATAAAATCGATTGCCCAGGTCTCACCACATGGAGGTTGCTGCGAATGAAGACCCGCGCGGCCGCAGCCGCAGCCGCAGCCGCGCCCCTATCACCATTAATTTACAAAAATTATTATTTACAAATCAAACGCTACTTCCTTCTGATGTATATTTGCAGCGCGGTTGATATGCAAACTGGATATAAAAATTCTGTTAAACCTTTTTAAGTAAAAAATAGAGATTATAATACACATTAGCTTATATACTTAGTTTAAGTAAATAGCATGTATTAAAATTATTCATTATTGCGAAAGCTGAAAATAGAAATTCTGTTAGACCTGACTTAAACTAAAGAATAAGCAATATAATATAAATTAGCATGCACGTAATTCAAATAGATTCTACCTTTAATTAAGGTAAATTAAATCTCAACTTAAAACATCCTACCTGACTAAAAAGCTAATTCAATTTAGAAGTATCCTATCTAATTGAAAATCTGATTATTTCTGAAAATTCTGTTAAACCTTTTGAAATAAAAAATAAGGATTGTAATACACATTAACTTATAGTCAGTTTAAGTAAATAGGGGGTATTAAAATTATTCATTATGGGGAAAGCTGAAAATAAAAATTCTGTTAGACCTGACTAAAACCAAAGAATATGCATTATAATATAAATTAGCATGCACGTAATTCAAATACATTCTACCTTTAATTAAGGTAAATTAAATCTTAACTTAAAACATCCTACCTGACTAAAAAGCTAATTCAATTTGGAAATATCCTATCCAATTGAAAATCTGAAAGGATAGGGATATTTCATGATGAATCTTCTTTCGCTAAAATTGTGATCGCGTAACCTGAAACAGATCAAAGTTCATAAGAATTTAGTGATATTTCTTAGGTATCATATGATTTCCTTCGATTTATTTGATCCATACAACATCACTTTTGAGCCTCTGATTACTTACATATTGCAATGTATGTTATTTAATGTACTTGAAGCAATATTCTATTCCTTTGACATCTCCTTTAACTTAACAATTCTGTAACAGACTTTTTTATGAGAATAGTAATTGTGAAAAAATAATACAGTAGTACAAAGGGAGCATGTTCCTCCAAAATGCAAATATGCTGAATAATAATTGTCAATTACAAATACAAACATTTACTTGGATACTAAGATGAAACAACTCGTTTTAATGTTAATAAAAAGGGGAGAGGCGAAGAAGAATAATAAATTAGAACATTGAACACAAACTCAATAGCCAGAGGGACATTCTACTATTAATTATCGTCCACTTATTATAAACCCGATTGAAACCCGTAAGTGGATTATCTCTTTCTTTCGCAACACTAATTTACTGCATTATTTGCAAAGTCAATCGCGTATGGTGCTTGGTTATCTCTAATATAGTATTTCGGATATATTAAAAAAGATAGGAAAAAAATAATTCACTACACCCACCATTTTTAATTCGCAACACTAATAACGAACGAGTCATGGTAGTCGCATCCAAGACTACGATTGCAGCAATCACCTTATGCAGCTTTAGTAGCTGCCTTTCGTGACTCAGGAACCAATATGGGCATTTTATTGTGGTCGCAACGCTACTTAAAAATCGCGACCATTTATCATCGCAACACTATATGAAAATCTAAGAAAAATATTCGCGATAGAAAGATATCGCAGCACTGTAAGTGCTAATTAAAACCTGTGTAGGAAAGGAACGCGAAAGTTATTGTCGCAACGCTAATAGCAAGTACGTATCGCAAGTACAATTTAATACAAAAGCAACTCTAATTCAAGCCGCAATCTGTATTAATTCGCAACTCTAATTCAAACCACGATATATTTAATCGCACCTGTAAAAAAAATTCCGCGACCTGGGTCTATCCGTAACTCTAGTTGCAATCGCGGTGTGAATTTATTCGCAACTCTAATGCAAACCGTATTCAATCGTACGCGACGCTAATAAAAATCGCGATTTGCCCAATGCGATGACGGTGGGCCAGGCAATACTGCCGGCCAAACAATAAACTACAACTACGGCATACAAAAGCGAGCATAGTGACAAAATAGTAACAAAGAATGACTCTCCATCCGAAGGATGCAGAGCCATTGATAGTTGCCCTCTTGAGTGACAGTTTGTCGGGCCTCTTCGGCTTTTAGCCTCTTCTTTTCTTCGGGCGCAATGCTCGCTGAAACTTAGTCTAGGCTCGAGACTCTATTCGCAAACAAACAAAACTAAATAAAAGGCTAAATCGCGCAGCTAAACGGAACACACGTGGACGAATCACGACAAAATAAAATCGTAAAATTTGCGATTACAGAAAATCGTAAAGATTGCGATTTAAATTGTAATCGATCATCGCCTACACGTGCAGCCTCGAGCATAATGTGACACGTTCGTTTCGAGACCAAATCGCGATCGCGACCGCGAAAAATTCGAAAAATCGATAGGCAAAGCCAGAGGCGAACGCATTCTCGTTCGCGCCACAGTTTCGCCGTCGACTTTTCAAATCAGATTTCCTGAAACAGGTTGAACACGCGAAATATTGCCTACCCGATCAGAGACTGTGTCAACCTGCCCGGCCCTACCTACTTATATCTATCAGGCACACCAGAAGGTATACTACCTATCCTACCTAGACCTATATTTAAAAAATGGCAAAGCATTCACACAAACACACATCATTCAACGTTTCTCAATCAAACACTCGGGCGCATGAACCTACACTAGAGAGACGTCCCGAGACGCCTCCGACACCCGAGCTTGGCATACAATCATTCACACTCTAAGGGTACGTACCAGTTCCTGAAATCGGCTGACAAAGGCTAGCGACCATTGCGTAAATTTGCGCAAACGTATATGCTTATGCATTATTTTCGTATGAAATATTGATTGCTCAAATATGTATATTGTACATTTTCTTTCTACTATGTACGCTTGGTTTGTATAGTACTCTATTCGTTGCCATATTTTCATAATTCGTTACGGCATTGAATGTGTATTTGCAATTGTAAAACATATTGCTATTTATGAAATCATAGTATTATAATTTGTTATGAAATTCCCGAGCCGACGCAATTCCACGGCCTAACCCAGACACACACACGGTATGGAAAATACGTCGTGCACGGTGCACTAGCAAATGTCAGCCGCCAAACATTGTTAGAAATTTAAAAACCATATGATCATCGTGCCCATTGCCTCTCACTCACCCAAGTAGCACCTGGGCACGTGAGTGAGTTCCTGGCAATCAACACGGAAGGGATTAAACCTGAAAATCCTGATCTAAAAAGATGTTTAGTACACGTAAAATTGCAACAGCTAATAGTATATATTGTATTTTCAATCTCTTTAAACATGACTCGACTTTGTAATATATGAAATATCACTAAAGACTCAAAAATTACTGATAAATAATTTATTTATTAAGGGAAATGACTGTCATTGAAACTGATTTTACTAGAATAAGTAATGCAATTAAATATTTACTTCGAAAATAGACAAGATATTAAATAAGCCTCAGGTGATTCCGTAATCGAAGTAAATTGTTCAAGATAGTTACTCCGATTTGAAAATCCACCCGTATACAAAGTGCCTTCTTGTACATAATGTGTAATAAATTTCATTCGAAATGGACTCGACTATAGCATTGGCTATGCATATCCAATGCTGATTTCAATAAACGTATCGTTATATTTATTTACTTTAGTACATGATTGTTATAATCATGTAGCACTTGCAGTAACGAAGTCGGGGGGCATCCGACTTCTGCACTGCTGAACAGCGAAAACAAATTTCAACTGATTATAAATGCAATGTCCTCAATATATGTACATTTGTGCAATGTATTTGTTACTGTCACTTGTTACTGTCATATATTTTCATCGAAATAGAGGAACCTACAGGATCAGTGCTTCTTCGATCAAATATTTATTTGAGTAAGAAATATTTCTATGGTCCTTAATCTTTTTATATTCAAAAACGCGGAGTACAAGAAGGCAGATCTAACCTCGTATAAGAAATAATACACATGAAAATAACGTCACAACTAACGGGTATAAAAATTATTCCCGTAGTCACTATGCTCGCAAAACTACTAAAAAATACAACCAGTCACCCGTGCCGCTTCGGACCATTCGTCCTACGGCATGATTGGGGACCGGAGGAACCAAAACACATGCGACTCACCAACTCGTTGATTGCAAAAGGAGAGCAAGTTCTCGTGGAAGACATCAGGAACATCACCGGGGCAGCTCAATTGAACTCAATCGCCAGGAAGTATGCAAACTGTAACTAAACAGCAAAGAGAAAAACATTAAAATCTACTGCTAAATCTACAGAATTTAACTCTTCATAGAAAACTGAGATTTGTTTTAAAAATACTTACATTTCTCACTTCATCGGTGTCGCATAAAAAATCCCCTTCAGTGATGCACTGACTCTGCTTCCGATAGCGAATATAAGAGAAAAATCAAAATAAAAGACTATGTACGCGACCGCAAATTACATCGGCGAACAAATTAAGATGCTACTTTCGCGATTGAAATAATTGAAGAGGAGCACCGGTGCTCCGATAATCGAATTAATAACTACTGGGCGAAAAACACTGACTCTACAATCGCGTGTAGGTAAACTGTAAACGAAAATTTAAGCAGAGCCACTTGCTCTGGAAATACTAGAAAACTGAGGAGAAACCACTGACTCTACTGACCGCATTGCGCGCGGTCACAAAATTTTCTGAAATAGAACATGTTCATCCTATCGAGTATTTCTTATCAAATATAGATATCTATTTGTTTTTGTAAGTATTTTAACTGTTGTTGTTTCATCTTAGTACCAGTCACAAATTATACACACCTCGATACTTACCTCACTGAGATGTCTACCATACGTTTTGTCAGCACGGCGTCAAGTAGTAGAATGACGACCTTCGCCATCGCCCTTTGCTGTTCGGCTATGTTCGACATCCGACTAAAACCAAACACCATTTTTGTTTACGATCGCTTGTGTTTCCTAGAAATATTTCAACGCACGCGTTACTTGATAAGTGGCTTTTTTTGTTTCGCGATATATTGTTGATATTTTCCACGAAAAACAAGCTTCCCGACCACAGGCAGAAACAAGATATAGCCGCAAATAATGGCTTCTATTATGTTACTACTTATCTACAACGCGACTGTATATCATACAAGCTTTATATGTCGTACGAATTATAATTTAATAGAGACATATTGCAAAAATTCTACTTATTTCCACAAAAAATATGAGGAACGCTTACCTGTCAGCGAAAAGTTGATTTAACAATATGGCGCCGCGTCACTCTGCTCCTGCGCATTCCCGTTTGAAAGTGTCGCGTTCGCGCCATTTCTGATTCAAAGCAAGCGAAAGAGACGCCATGAAACAGACTCCAACTGAAATTAGAGACAAATGTATTGAGAATCACCAATATTATAATACTATTGCTAGAAACTGCAGAATATATTGCAAGATAATGGAATTCAGAAGTGAAATACGTATACGCATACGTGAAAGATAATACGTATGTATATGCATACTGGAGTCGATTAGAATATTTACTTAATTTCTTGCAAAATATTCATTAATATTAACAAAGAAAGCACAGAAAACTTGAAAGACAGGGAAACGAAAACAATGTATATCATTTCCTGTCTTCAAGAATATATTAGACTATGTGATATACCTTAATTCGACGGGCACTCTGAACACGTCTAATCACTACGAGATCGCTTGGGCGAAAGATGGAGAGTTTTGAAATAGATTGCGCTGATTGGCTGGTAGCTGATTGGGCGGTGGGGGTGCTGTTCTTTCCTTACGGCGCGTGTTTTTGAATATCATATCGAACTGAATATTTTTTATTGCAAGTGTTATAGTATGGATATTAGTCGAATAGTAGGATTTTTTTTATAATGTTTTGGTAACGTTGTGAGTGACGTGGAAATGGTAATGGGCTTTAAATCTCCGCAAACAGGAAAAAAAAATACATTGAATAATAAGTCTACATATTTTATACCTCATTTATTCCGTTAGACTGCTATTGGTTGCTGATAAGACTCTTTCCAAGTGAATTCAAGGCAACTCTTACAAACCAAATAATTCCACTTATATTTAATGTATTTCTCGATGCAGTGTATTGTTTCTTAAGTGCGATATTTAACATATTTCAAAACTTTTGCATTTTTGTACGATAGGTATTAGATATAGTCTTGCCGATAAGACCGCGTTAAGATCCTACGACCGCCAATAGAATATTTATCCTGCAAGGTATATTTACGAGATTTTATCCAAGAGCAGATAAGATTAACTATACAAATTCTTCGTTTTCTTCTTCAAAACAGTGATTGGCAAATAATACTCTTGATCGTTTAAGGAGTTATCGGAATCTGATTTATAATCGTTAAACGATTTTATGAAGTATATATGTATTCAAATTATCGAAAGTGATATTACACTGTCCCGCAAAGATAATCAAATTTCCATCCAAACAAATAATCTCTTGAGCAACATAGGCACAAATACCATTATTGTATATACCATTATAATTGATAGCTATAAATAACAGAAACTTATTTTCAGTAAATATCATACAGTATAATGGACTTATCAATTTACGTTACATTAATTTGTTTAATACTATGCGCATCGTGTGAAAATCCATATGTATTAGTAACTGCAAATATAGAGAACCATGAAACATTTTGGCACGAAGAGACAGAAATAAGAAAATATTCTCCGACATGGGATAGTTTAGATAGTCGTCCGCTTCCAAGTTGGTACGACAATGGAAAATTCGGTATTTTTATACATTGGGGTGTTTTTAGCGTTCCTAGCTTTGGCTCCGAATGGTTTTGGAATAATTGGCAAGGTATAACTTTTATCATATTCTTGTATCATTAGTTGGATATTTTTCTTGCAATTAGGAATCAGAATGCAATTGTACATTTACAGAAGAGAACACCACTACTAAGTATCGTGACTTTATGAAAGAGAGGTATCCTCCTACTTTTACGTATCAAGACTTCGCTCGCGAATTCACAGCCGAATTTTTCAATGCCACACAGTGGAGCGAACTGTTTCAAGCGTCGGGTGCCAAATATGTTGTACTTACAAGTAAGCATCACGAAGGATACACATTATGGCCCTCGAAGTATTCGTTCAGCTGGAATTCTTTAGACGTTGGACCAAAAAAAGACCTCATAGGTATCTATTTAGATGCATTAATATCACCATTGATAAGTGTGTTATCATTGTTTCGTGTCCCTACTTAATCACTTGTAAAATCAGGCGAATTAGCAACAGCAATGCGAGAGACAACCAATTTGAAATTTGGTCTCTATCATTCATTATACGAATGGTACAATCCACTATATTTGTCTGACAAAAGCAATAATTTTACAACACAGATGTTTGTCAAGCATAAAATAATCCCTGAATTGCTCGAGCTAATAGACAAATATAAGCCTGAGGTTGTATGGTCCGATGGTGATTGGGAGGCGCCAGACACCTATTGGAAATCAAAAGAATTTTTGGCATGGTTGTATAACGAAAGTCCTGTAAAAGATACAGTAGTCGTGAATGATAGATGGGGTCGAAATATACCATGTCATCATGGTGATTTTTATACGTGCACCGATCGCTATAATCCTGGTAAATACTTCAACTGCCCATAATACATACGTATAATATTTCTCTTGAATTTTCATTTATTTTGCTTGCATATTCAAATCTTCAGGGGTACTCGTTCCACATAAGTGGGAAAACTGTATGACGATCGATAAAAAATCCTGGGGATTTCGTAGAAATGCTGTTTTGTCAGAATATTTCACTTTACCAGAGCTGATAAAGGAATTAGTAATCACTGTTAGTTGTGGAGGGAACGTATTAATGAATGTAGGACCAACCAAAGATGGTATTATTTCACCAATATTTGAAGAACGTTTACGTGGAATTGGTATACTTATTATTAGAAAGGATGATAACGATGACACGAATATTTGCATATTCAAATCGTTCACACGTATTTAATAGGTGATTGGTTGGAAATAAATGGAGAAGCTATTTATAACACCAAACCGTGGTCTGCGCAAAATGATACTTTGACTGGCAATGTTTGGTATACACAAAACAGAAAATATATTTATGCAACTATTCTTGAGTGGCCCGATAGCAATGTATTACACTTAGGATCACTTAAGGCATCCGCTGGGATGCAGATTTCCATGCTTGGATCCAAGCTGAATATCGAAGTACATATTTAATAATAAATATTACATACTACATACGAAATTAATATCAACATTAAATACAACTGTATAAAACAATATTAAATATTCATTTTTAGTGGAAACAAGATAACGAAAAATTGGCAATACTTTTGCCAATCGAAGTTTGCAAAGGACAGCCAGCTTGGGTGTTGAAAATGGAAAAGTATAGTGTCCTTCAACGTTCGTCTTTCGCAGAATCGCCCGATGAATCGATTCTCAAGTTTTAAGAATCTACATAATGTCCACTGGCCGATCTTTGGCCCGAATGATGGGGGATATAAAGGACCCATTTTTTTCTGTCCTCGCTGCGTTGTTTTAAAGAATGCGGCGAGCGCAACAATGTTATCTCTACAGAAGTATGACTAAAGTATCTAAATATATTTTTTATTAAAATAATACATTTTGTATTCATTTAAAGTAAAAAATACATATATAAATGATTATAAACGTCCTTCACATTAACTTTCACTTAAAATAATATTTGAATCTTGTGTATCATACGAAAGAAAATATATCCTTGTAAAAGCTCGGAAAAAATGCATATTTTAAGTATACAATCACGGTACGTGTTATATTAGAGTTGGCTCACTTCGTACAGATAAGCTCCAAGTAACTTTGTCTAAAACAAAAAAAAAGAATATTTATTCATTTTAGTCAGACATGAATTGCGTTACCCTAAAATAGCGATACTTACGCCCTCGATGTAATTACGAATATTTAATTTCTCGTTTTGAGAATGTGCCCCATCATCGCCAGCACCGACTGGTAAGAGTAATACGTTTTTGCCTGTCACTTCTTGGAATGTCAGAGTAACTGGAATAGATCCACCTTCGCGCGATAAGTCAGGTTCTACCTGGTAGACATGTTTGGTAGCTTTTCTACCAGCCACATAGTGTGGATGATCAGGATTTTCAGACCAAGGTTTTCCTCCATGGCACATACTAACATTCATTGCATTTGGACTGCTTCTAGCAGCCCATTTTTTATTCATGTACGCCGTTACCTTTTTTACCGTTTCTTCGGGGTTCATGTTTGGTACTAATCTAATTGAAAATTTACCAATAACTTTTCTTGGAATGACAGTCTTCGCACCTGGCTCGCTGAATGCACCTTCTATTCCATGAAGGGATAAACTTGGCTGTCTCCACCGATGCATCAAAAGTTGAATCTATCAATAACATCATTCCTCAGTAACAAACACCTTATATATTTATAGTTTAACGCTAGCTTATAATTTAAATTACGCGAATACATACCTTATCCTCGTTATGAGCTAACTTATTACATCCAACAGAACTTTTGAATTCAGCAACATCGAATTCTATTAATTTATAAGATTCCAATTCCTTCTGGGTTACTTTATCAACGTTATCATAAATACCGTCGATTAGAATTTTTCCATTTACATCGACCAATGTGTTCAACAGGTACACCAAATCTGCCATTGCTTCGTGCACAGTGCCGCCGAATGTGCCGCTATGCAAATCTTTTACAGCGCAAGATACTTCCACTTGGAAGTAACAGATACCTCTCAAACCATATGTAATGCAAGGTTTCGTGGTACCCAACCAATAATTATCCGATATGCACACATAATCTACACCTTGCAAAAACGTGTCTTTACGTGCCCAAAGAAGATCGTCTAAACCTTCGCTGCCGCTTTCTTCCATGCCTTCGAAAACAAACTTGGATTCGAAGAATATTTAATGAAGGGAATTAAAATGGGTTAAAAGGGAATATACGATTTAAACATTTCTAACGTGTGATACCTTAAGATTAACGGGAACGTCAACTTGAATAGCTTTGTAAGCTTGCAATGCGTGAATCCAACAAAGTACAGGACCCTTATCATCTGTACTTCCCCGGCCAAATAATTTTCCATCTTTTTCGATAAGACTGAACGGTTCTGTGTCCCAACCATCTTCTTTTAACGCTGGTTGAACGTCTAAATGCCCATATAAAAGGACAGTCTTCTTCTTTGGATCGGATCCAAGAGTTCCTAATAAAACGGGTGGAAGTGAAATCTGACTGCCATCTGGTAAATCTTGTTTCCCAAGTTCTGCTAATTCTGTTCTAGCACCGAGATCTTTCAATCTGACTTCTGCCCATTTCATCATTTTAATAATCTCGTTTCGATGGTCTGGCCATGCTGAGACAGATTTTATAGCCACCGCCTCGCGCAAATTATTTATGTATTCTGGTTTATGATCATCGATGTAGCTAAAGATCAAATCAAGAATGACGATAAATTAACGAAGTTGCAACGTATATTTAAAATTATTTTTATACCTAAATAGCTTTTTCAATGTATTTGGAATTCCAGCAGCCATTCTTTTCGTTACTTATATCGAAGCAGCGATTTTTAATCAAATACGTTGCCGAAGTTCAACTTGCAAACTGCCAGTCTTTCCTGCAAATTACGATATATATATATACTTTGGCATGTATACAGAGCATGTATATATGTATAGGAACAAGGAATGTTATCTTATAGGCGTAACCCACTACCTAATACCTAGCCAAGTTTTTTTTGCCATGTATTTAAAAAATGTGTCCATCCTTGTTAACAGTGGAAAGATAATTTTAACATATACATAATTAAACACCATTTGCATTCAAATTTGATTTCGTAAGGTAACGAACCAAGTGTTAATTTAAAATAGGACAATGGCGACAGCGATAAGCGCGATAATTTTTAAACAGTTGTCATACTTTGTACAATTTGACACTGAAAATATTTATATGCATTTCATATTGCATATATTCTGTGCAGAAACTACGTATCTTATACAGTACAATTTGTGGTAAAATGAGAACTACAGAATGATTATACACATTACGTAAAAACGCACTGGAATTTAAATCAATACGATTTTTATTCGTATTTAATATTGAAGCTGATACCTTACACACTCTATCTGTGTGTCTTTCCTCTGTCAAACGCTGTGTGATCTAACCCGTGCTAAATTCAAATTGCAAAGTGGTTGTAGCCGAATCAATGCAAAGAGGATTTGCTAGAACGTAAAACAATCATTCCCTATTGATTATCTGTCATTAATGAAAATCTATATTAAATGATACAATTAATATTTATTTTAATTGGCTAGAAGCAAAGTTGTGTAATGCTCGAAAGAGGGCCTTTGGGATCTTCGCATTCTACCGTTTTCCTCCTAGTCAACACACGTACATATTTTCAATTATAAAATTATGCAAATTCTGTTCTATTTAAGTTATATAATATAACAAGTTTATTTAAAATTGAGTTTCATTGCTCAGTTAAGTTTGCTTGAATTTTAGTGCTTCATAGGCATCTCGATTGTGCCGTACACCAATATGTGAATTATTTTCTAAGGGGAACAAGATGACGCGCGCGTAGCAAGTTAGTGGTAGTGGTGGACGAATATCGATAGTCAGCATTAGCGAGTTTCCGATAGTTGGACGATCGACCATCGCTAGTTATCGATAGTGATGGAATGTGGTATAAATATATATAATAAAGAAGAACAAGCATATAAAATTGTTTAAATTGCAGATTTTTTCGTACACAAGATTGCACAGATAGCCAGTCTTTAATGACAAAATACTATCGCTATCATCAGCTATAGAACAAATGCCTATCATAAAATTATAGTTACTAACATTTTTAAATTCGCGGTATTACGAAATTAACCCACATATTCGATGACTATCGATAGTAAACATATATTATCGATAGTTTTCGATAGTAGCAACCAATGATAATATCGATAGTGCCATCGATATTTCTCCACAACTAGTGCGCGGCGCCCGAGGTGTCACTATCAGTTCAAGCGTCGTACCGTACGGGTTGTCTATGCTGTCGAAGGTTAGCGACATACATAACCTTACAATACAATAGCATCTCGGGGTTTACTTTACCACCGCATACGCTTGTCTATTAGCTTCTATTAATTAATACGCGTTTATTTAACAATCGTTTGACTATTGCGGATGTACATTAAAGTCTTTATCGAGTCTCTTTTGGTGGACGCTTGACCGGTCATCCGGTACCATCAATTCTTTGATACGCGGTAACTAGTCGTTTATTGAAATATCGGATTAACTAATTCATTAGTTTGAACGGTTTTTCGAATCATTATTATATTTTATTAACGATTACTCGGATTCAATGCGGTGTTTAGGTTGCGTTCATTTTCTTTGCAATTTCACTTACATATCCAGTTACATATGTCCTTTCGCAACTTTGCATTCCATTCTGATTTTAGCACAGGTTTATCACGTTGCTTTTCTTTTTGTTGCAGGTACAATGGATGATCGGTTGGTAAAGAATAATATATTGAAGTTGCAAGAATGGAGTATTGAGATACAATTACTGCGATACATAACAATAAGTCCGATGACCTATGATGAAGGATTGGTAACATTTAACTTTTTATCCCAACGGTTTATGTATATATCTTGGTATCTGGCGATTGGATTTCGATTGAAACTTATTGAACACTTTCATTATTGTAAATAGATTTCAATACTTACTTCTCTCTATTCATATATCCATGCGCAGTAACCTCCACGGGGTGAGACCCGGGCAATCAATTATTTATCGTATAATTATTAAACATTTAAGAGACGTTTGGTAATTATGTGGAAAATAATTCGAGCTAATTGACTGTGTATTGCACTTAGGATACAATGTACAATAATGGCCGCTTAATGTTCGTTTTTTTCAACAATTAATGTTCGCGGACTCATCCTTACCGATTTTTGGACCTGCTCCGATGTATCTCCACTTGTCATCAGTAATGGCCCTTAAATATATCTCACGCTGGTTCTCAGTACATCTCAATCCACTTCCAACACAGCCTAAACCGAGAGTGCCGAAAAGTGATAAGCATGAACAATTCCTTATAAATCACATCCCTGGATGGTGTTCGCTAGGCAGCTTCGAAGCAGCGAACAAATGGGCATTACCGTCCACTGTAGTTACTTGAGCGGAGAGAATCTTAAGTTCTTATTGCAATTACTTTTGAGTTCTCGTTTCTATCGTTGTATCTATCTGCAGCTGTAAATATTGTGTATTATTTATTGCCCTGCTTCTTATGTAGACTCTTCTGTTTTCTGACGCTTTCGAGATAATTCATTAGTAACATAAATCATATATGTTTCGCGTAGAGAATTACATTTTCTTATTTCTCAAGAAGCCTTCTTTTTTATAATTGAAATACCCGTGTATATATCTTTTAATTCATAAATTAATCAATATCTGCAAAGATATACTTGAATCTACGCGGGTCTCTGCCATATCTACAGTGACTGCTATGGTTTCGCCATCTATACAGAACTCCTTGAAACCACTCGCGCTTGCTATGGTAGTTCCATCTATACAGAACGCATTGAAACTACTCACACCCCTTACTTACCATAAGTGTAGATATGGCGGAGGCCCCAGTAGTTTTAGTCACATCTGCATAGATGGCGATACTAATGACTCTAGATAAAGCAGACATATATACAGTTTCGAGCAGTTCTGTATAGATGGCGAAATTAAAGACCACTTTGAGTGTAGGTAAGACAGGGATGGGAGTGGTACGTAAATTCAAAGACCTGTTTATAAATAGCGGCGCGATAAAGTTCATAAAATTTGGCTATTTATGTCTTCATTCATGAAATTAAGTTAATAATGCTCGAAAATTGTTTTGTAATCTTAGTTACATATTAATAAAGTGTTAGCAAACACGGTGTCACAATCTACATTAAAGTTAATATGTATGGTAACATCGTAAGTTCCATTGTTCATTTTATTGAGGAACAATCAAGCTCTTTAGCAAAGGTAAATATCATCTTTCAGCACATAATAAATACATACTAATAGTAGTCTTATACTTTATTTCGGTCTCGAAGCATTGAAAGTAGAGCTTAGTGTACATATAACCTATCTTTACAATTCTATCTCTTGCACTCTCATCTTCCGTTCCGCTCTTCCTTTTCATACCTTCTTTTCATACCTGCCTTACGTATTACACTATTTCTTATCTCTTTATCGCACATCTATTATAAATCTTTTCCGTTCCAAATTTTTGTATGCACAGGTCACATCTTTTATCCTTTTTCTTCTCCCAATATTTATTTCATCCTTTAATGCTTTTGCATCTCGCACCTGCGTTGTTAATTGTCAATTGCGCCCTCGTCCGTTTTTACTTAAGTACCATAGTAGCGTTGATGTTCTAATATATTTAAACGTATCATTGTATCTTGCTTTCCCTATTTTTCTGCCTTGTTCCTGCTGTTGCATTTGATTGACTCTACTTTCGAGGATCTCCGTAAATTCCTTTACTTCCGCTTTTGTCAAAGGCATTCATACTTGACGCATTCCATTCCTTTTCAAATAATCCTCTCCTTTTTATGCTTCTGGCTTGCCCCTCCTTTCTTTCTTCTTCCTCTAAATATCTCTTAATAATCTTTCTCCTGTTACATACTTATTAATGTATTTTTTCTGTGTGCAGGTTTCACAGGCAAAGAGTAAGGAACATTGCCTGGCACTTCTCATCGTGCATAAATGCAAGAAAGAAGGTAGAAGAACTTGTGCAACATACTTTAGTTATCCTTTAGTTATAGTAAATTGGTTTATAATAATAGTTTGTATCTATTAGCCCGTAAGTTTATTTTAGGACAATTGTGTAATTAACTGTTATGTTATCTATCATATGCTTTATTTTATATTCAGTTTATTCGGTAGATCTTATATGAACTTTAATATTACTTTTAATTTAATATTACCTTTGGGATCTTCGCATTCTACCGTTTTCCTCCTAGTCAACACACGTATATATTTTCAATTATAAAATTATGCAAATTCTGTTCTATTTAAGTTATATAATATAACAAGTTTATGTAATCTATGATGAAGGATTGGTAACATTTAACTTTTTATCCCAACGGTTTATGTATATATCTTGGTATCTGGCGATTGGATTTCGATTGAAACTTATTGAACACTTTCATTATTGTAAATAGATTTCAATACTTACTTCTCTCTATTCGTATATCCATGCGCAGTAACCTCCACGGGGTGAGACCCGGGCAATCAATTATTTATCGTATAATTATTAAACATTTAAGAGACGTTTGGTAATTATGTGGAAAATAATTCGAGCTAATTGACTGTGTATTGCACTTAGGATACAATGTACAATAATGGCCGCTTAATGTTCGTTTTTTTCAACAATTAATGTTCGCGGACTCATCTTTACCGATTTTTGGACCTGCTCCGATGTATCGAGGATGTAGGTTGTGTCCGAGATATCTCCACTTGTCATCAGCAATGGCCCTTAAATATATCTCACGCTGGTTCTCAGTACATCTCAATCCACTCCCAACACAGCCTAAACCGAGAGTGCCGAAAAGTGATAAGCATGAACAATTCCTTATAAATCACATCCCTGGATGGTGTTCGCTAGGCAGCTTCGAAGCAGCGAACAAATGGGCATTACCGTCCACTGTAGTTACTTGAGCGGAGAGAATCTTAAGTTCTTATTGCAATTACTTTTGAGTTCTCGTTTCTATCGTTGTATCTATCTGCAGCTGTAAATATTGTGTATTATTTATTGCCCTGCTTCTTATGTAGACTCTTCTGTTTTCTGACGCTTTCGAGATAATTCATTAGTAAAATAAATCATATATGTTTCGCCTAGAGAATTACATTTTCTTATTTCTCAAGAAGCCTTCTTTTTCATAATTGAAATACCCGTGTATATATCTTTTAATTCATAAATTAATCAATATCTGCAAAGATATACTTGAATCTACGCGGGTCTCTGCCATATCTACAGTGGCTGCTATGGTTTCGCCATCTATACAGAACTCCTCGAAACCACTCGCACTTGCTATGGTAGTTCCATCTATACAGAACGCATTGAAACTACTCACACCCCTTACTTACCATAAGTGTAGATATGGCGGAGGCCCCAGTAGTTTTAGTTACATCTGCATAGATGGCGATACTAATGACTCTAGATAAAGCAGACATATATACAGTTTCGAGCAGTTCTGTATAGATGGCGAAATTAAAGCCCACTTTGAGTGTTGGTAAGACAGGGATGCGAGTGGTACGTAAATTCAAGCACTTGCTTATAAGTAGCGCTGCGATAATGTTGATAAAATTTGGTTATTTATGTCTTTATTCATCCAATTAAGTTAATAATCCTCGAAAACCGTTTCGTACAGTCATTTACATATCAATAAAGTGTCAGCAAACACAGTGTTTCAATCTACATAAAAATTAATATGTACGGTAACATTGCAAGTTCTATTGTTCATTTTATTCTACAACAATCAAGCACTCTTTAGCACGGGTAAATGTATTTGTGAATATTTTTTCCTTTATATAAATTTTCCAGGACTTAGTAAATACATACAAATAGTAGTATTATTCTTTATTTCAGTCTCACAGGAATGAAAGTTTGGTTAGTGTACATATAACCTATCTTTACAATACTATCTCTTGCACTTTCATCTTCCATTCAGCTCTTCCTTTTCATACCTTCTCTGCCTTACGTATTGTACTATTTCTTATCTCTTTATCGCACATCTATTATAAATCTTCTCCGTTCCTTCCTGTTTAATTACAAATTCCTAAGTTATTTTTATGTCTTATTGTATCTTTTTCCGTACATTTTGTTAGCAGGTGCTCTTACGTTCCAAATTTTTGTATGCACAGGTCACATCTTTTATCCTTTTTCTTCTCCCAATATTTATTTTATCCTTTAATGCTTTTGCATCTCGCACCTGCGTTGTTAATTGTCAATTGCGCCCTCGTCCGTTTTTACTTAAGTACCATAGTAGCGTTGATGTTCTAATATATTTAAACGTATCATTGTATCTTGCTTTCCCTATTTTTCTGCCTTGTTCCTGCTGGTGCATTTGATTGACTATTTTTGAGGATCTCCGTCAATTCCTTTACTTCCGCTTTTGTCAAAGTCACTCATACTTGACGCATTCCATTCCTTTTCAAATAATCCTCTCTTTTTTATGCTTCTGGCTTGCCCCTCCTTTCTTTCTTCTTCCTCTAAATATCTCTTAATAATCTTTCTCCTGTTACATACTTATTAATGTATTTTTTCTGTGTGCAGGTCTCGCAGGCAAGAGTAAGGAGCATTGCCTGGCACTTCTCATTGTGCATAAATGCAAGAAAGAAGATAGAAGAACTTGTGCAACAAACTTTAGTTATAGTAAATTCGGTTTATAAAAATAGTTTATAACTATTAGCCCATAAGTTTATTTTAGGACAATTGTGTAATTAACCGTTATGTTATCTATTATATGCTTTATTTTATATTCAGTTTATTCGGTAGATCTTATATAAACTTTAATATTACTTATATCACTATTACAAGTTCTACTGAATGTGCTGAATGTAAAATGAAAGATATAATAAATAATTGACATATGCACAAGTTACACAATTGCTGTAATTTAAATTTTATATGCTTCTACATATGAAGTACGTAAATTTTAGTATATGATTTATCTGTAAGATATATTGTAAATTAACTTCAAAGAATAGTTTATAAGTATTAGATTATTTATGTTTATAGTGTTAGTTATATTACATAAATGTTGGTTTAGAATTCATACAAGATTTAGTTGTACGATGTAATGTAAATAGATATAAAAGAATAGTTAATAAGTATCTGTTTGTAAATTTAATTACAACATTTTTGTAACTTGTATCTTCATTAATAACTTTAAATAAATATTCAATGAAAAAAATACCACTACTCTTTTTACTTTCACGCCTTACCAATCCTTGAAAGAACCTAATTCCAATTCCTTATACAAGAAGTACCGTGGACGAACTTTAAATGGAAAGTTCTAAAGCGAGAAACTTGTCAAAATGGTCCTATACGTTATTAAATGTTGGCAGAAGGAAATTCTTGGAAATACCATCATCTTCAAAGTCTTCACTTGTTGCAAAATTGGTTGGTAATTAAACGCTCGAAAATTCCTGGAATTTGACGTCATTTCCAAGAACTGCTGCGATGAAAGACCTCCTCGCATATCATATTCTCCTGATACAAATCCACGATTTTCAGCGAGATATTTTTGGCAGAAACTCGGAAATTTCAGCGCCTGGAAATTCCTGGAATGTGACGTCATTTCTGAGAACGAATACCTCCTTGCACATCATATTCTCCTAATACAAATCCACGATTTTCAGCAAAAATTTAAATGCCGAAAATCGTGGATTTGTATCAGGAGAATATGATATGCGAGGAGGTCTTTCATCGCGGCTATTCTTGGAATTGACGTCACTTTCCAGGAATTTCCGAGCGCTTAATTTCCGAGTTTCTGGCAAAAATATCTCGCTGAAAATCGTGGATTTGTATCAGGAGAATATGATATGCGAGGAGGTCTTTCATCGCAGCAATTCTCGGAAATGACGTCACGTTCCAGGAATTTCCGAGCGCTGAAATTACTGGACATCTGCCAACCAGTTTTGCAAGAAGTGAAGACTTAGAATTTTCTGATTTCAAGTTTAATAACGTATAGGGCCATTTTGACAAGTTTCTCGCTTTAGAACTTTCCATTTAAAGTTCGCCCACGATACTTCTTGTATAAGGAATCGGAATTAGGTTCTTTCAAGGATTGGTAAGGTATGAAAGTAAAAAGAGCAGTAGAATTCTTTTCATTAAAGATTTATTTAAATTAATTAATGAAGATACAAGTTACAAAAATGTTGTAATTAAATTTACAAGCGGATACTTATGAACTATTCTTTTATATCTATTTACAATACATCGTACAACTAAATCTTGTACCAATTCTAAACTAACATTTATCTAACATAAAGAATAGTATAAACATAAATAATCTAATACTTATAAGCTATTCTTTAAAGTTAATATACAATATATCTTACAGATAAAACTTATACTAAAATGTATATACTTTATATACAGAAACTTATTTTAAATTACAGGCACGTGTGTAACTTGTGCATATGTAAAGTATTTAGTATATCTTTCATTTTATATTTAGCACATTCAGTACAACTTGTGATACAAGTAATGTAAGATCTACTCAATAAACTGAATATAAAATGAAATATATACTATGTATACATAACACTTAATTACACAATTGTTCTAAATTAAACTGGCGGGTTAATAGTTACAAACTATTTTTACAAACTAATTTACTATAACTAAAGGATAGCTAAAGTATGTGGCAAATGTTCTTCCATCTTCTTTCTTGCTCTTATGCACAACGAGAAGTGCCAGTCAATGCTCCTCAATTGTTTAGCCAGATAACCTGCACACACAAACAATATATTAGCAAGTACATAACAGGAGAGCAAATCATGAAGGGATATTCACAGGAAAAGGGCTTAAAGCAAAAGCAAAAAAGGAAGGTAGGATTAAATTAAGAGGAACGCTATGTATTTTTTAATTAAGAGGTACTCTTAGGCTAATAGATACAAACTATTTTTATAAACCAATTTACTATAACTAAAGGGTAACTAAAGTATGTTGCACAAGTTCTTCTCCCTTCTTTCTTGCATTTATACACGATGAGAAGTGCCAGGCAATGCTCCTTACTCTTTGCCTGCGAGACCTGCACACAGAAAAAATACATTAATAAGTACGTAACAGGAGAAAGATTATTAAGAGATATTTAGAGGAAGAAGTAAGAAAGGAGGGGCAAGCCAGAAGCATAAAAAGGAGAGGCTTATTTGAAAAGGAATGGAATGCGTCAAGTATCAGTGATTTTGACAAAAGCGGAAGTAAAGGAATTGACGGAGATCCTCAAAAGTAGAGTCAATCAAATGCAACAGCAGGAACAAGGCAGAAAAATAGGGAAAGCAAGATACGATGATACGTTTAAATATATTAGAACATCAACGCTACTATGGTACTTAAGTAAAAACGGACGAGGGCACAATTGGCAATTAACAATGCAGGTGCGAGATCCAAAAGCATTAAAGGATGAAATAAATATTGGGAGAAGAAAAAGGATGAGAGATGTGACCTGTGCATACAAAAATTTGGAACGTAAGAGCACCTGCTAACAAAATGTACGGAAAAAGATACAATAAGACATAAAAATAACTTAGGAATTTGTAATTAAACAGGAAGGAACGGAAAAGATTTATAATAGATGTGCGATAAAGAGATAAGAAATAGTGTAATACGTAAGGCAGAGAAGGTATGAAAAGGAAGAGCGGAACGGAAGATGAGAGTGCAAGAGTTAAGATAGTATTGTAAGTAAGGATAGTAAGTGAGGATAGTATGTAAAGATAGGTTATATGTACACTAACCAAACTTTCACTCCTGTGAGACCGAAATAAAGAATAATACCACTATTAGTATGTATTTATGAAGTCCTGGAAAATTTATTTAAAGGAAAAAATATTCACAAATACATTTACCCGTGCTAAAGAGTGCTTGATTGTTGTAGAATAAAATGAACAATAGAACTTGCAATGTTACCGTACATATTAATTTTTATGTAGATTGAAACACTGTGTTTGCTGACACTTTATTGATATGTAAATGACTGTACGAAACGGTTTTCGAGGATTATTAACTTAATTGGATGAATAAAGACATAAATAACCAAATTTTATCAACATTATCGCAGCGCTACTTATAAGCAAGTGCTTGAATTTACGTACCACTCGCATCCCTGTCTTACCAACACTCAAAGTGGGCTTTAATTTCGCCATCTATACAGAACTGCTCGAAACTGTATATATGTCTGCTTTATCTAGAGTCATTAGTATCGCCATCTATGCAGATGTAACTAAAACTACTGGGGCCTCCGCCATATCTACACTTATGGTAAGTAAGGGGTGTGAGTAGTTTCAATGCGTTCTGTATAGATGGAACTACCATAGCAAGCGCGAGTGGTTTCGAGGAGTTCTGTATAGATGGCGAAACCATAGCAGCCACTGTAGATATGGCAGAGACCCGCGTAGATTCAAGTATATCTTTGCAGATATTGATTAATTTATGAATTAAAAGATATATACACGGGTATTTCAATTATGAAAAAGAAGGCTTCTTGAGAAATAAGAAAATGTAATTCTCTAGGCGAAACATATATGATTTATTTTACTAATGAATTATCTCGAAAGCGTCAGAAAACAGAAGAGTCTACATAAGAAGCAGGGCAATAAATAATACACAATATTTACAGCTGCAGATAGATACAACGATAGAAACGAGAACTCAAAAGTAATTGCAATAAGAACTTAAGATTCTCCCCGCTCAAGTAACTACAGTGGACAGTAATGCCCACTTAATATTCGCTGCTTCGAAGCTGCCTAGCGAACACTATCCAGGGATGTGATTTATAAGAAATTGTTCATGCTTATTACTTTTCGGCACTCTCGGTTGAGGCTGTATTTGGAGTGGATGTACATACCCTGTAAATATTTCCGGGTTACCTAATAACTTTCGGTGTAAGTTCAGATGAAGTATAGGAGTAAACGAATCATACAATGTATTCTTTCGGCTCGAATGTGTATACAATTTTTTATGTCTCGGGAATCATTATCTTACACCAATATATATTAATAATATTTGCATTATGAAGACAATAAGATGTATTTATATAATTTTCAGGTTCTAACTCTAATAATCTAAAACGAGTAGAGAATTTTCATACTGACGATTACAAATGGAAGTGCTAGCTTCACAAATACCGGTAAAAATTGTACTTGAACTCCCGCGTTAAGTTTACACAAAATTACTTCAATTATTTGACATTGTTCCACAAAAATTTCAGATCAATTTATAGAACATGAAGTTCAGATGTAAAATGGTGGATATGATCGCTATGAGAGACTTTACCAGTGAGTTTAAAATTGACTAAATCATTTCTAACCTTGTTTCACATATATTTTAATAAATAGTATCCATATGAAAAATACAACTAAATAAAACAAATGTATGTATTTCAAAATCAATAATCACTGTCGCTGGATATTGTTCGTGGACATGCTTATGTTCATATTTTATGTACCGGAAGTACGACTAGTGCAGATTCGACCGCGGTATCAATTCAAGGCTACATTGAAAATCATCACAGCCTTGAATCTCTAAAACAGTGTTTCATCATATTTAAATAATGTATGCGAAGTTACAATAATGTTAAAAGAATATTTTATTTCAGATATTATCAACATTATTTCTCGAATAACAAAACATTGTACCTTACGATTAACGCCAAACGAATTGTGCTTCAGCATCGGTGACGATCGAGCATCGATGGTTTGGGCGGAATTGAGACAAACACATTATTTTACCGAATACGTTATGAGCGGGGTCACCGAAGAACAGAATGAAATTTATTTAGAACTCGATGCCTCGATGCTCGCTAGATCTTTACGAGCGACTGCAAGAAGTATAAAAATAAAATTAACGAACAAGGGACAACCGTGTCTCACGTTAGAAATTCAACTGCCTTCGCTAAGCATAGAATCGCAGCAGTGTTTGCACGATGTGCCTGTTAGAGTTATACCACGAAGAGAGTGGGCAGAGCACCGAGCGCCAGATATACCAGAATTTGATGTATACAACATTTTATTTCGTTCTATCGTTCTTTCGTTTATTATTATTATGTACGTTAGTTCTATATTTTTCTTCAGATATCAGTTGATATGCCTCAACTTAAGCATGTAAGAAACGTTGTAGACAGGATGAAGAACATGAGTCCACGATTAACGCTGAGCGCCGACAAGTGTGGCATGTTTGTATTGAAAGTCGACGCGGACAGCGCGACCGTGGCTACGCATTTTCAAGATTTGCCCGTCTGGAATTGTAGTCAAGAACGAGAGGAACCGGTGTCGGCCACAATCGATATTAAAAAGTTCTGCATGTTTTTAGCCTGGGACATAATACACCCCGACGGAGTAAAATGTAACATACTTCAAGACAGGATGGTTAACTTGTTTCTACACTTGGCGGATTACCTCAAGTTACATTGCTTCCTTCCTTCAATAGCTACTTGATTCAGTGTTTAATTGTAACAATGCTACCTTAATTTAATACATTTGTTTTTTATCTTACACACAACCTTCGTATTTTTTTCTCTCTCTTAATGCATAAAAATAACTGGTACGTGTATTCTCCGCTTTTAGACAATTTTCAAAGGATCGTCGAGCATGATTAATTGTACGCTAGATTGAAGCTTCGTTCATTCTCTTGTCTAAAATTCTGATGCATTTGGTCGATCTGCTGTATCTTCTGGTTGAGCATCGATGTTTGCTGATCCAGCCACTGCAAACTGTTCATGTGTGCGTTTAATATTTTGCCGATTTGAACGATTGGATCGCTGGAGTCTTGGGTACGATTGGCCTGATTCAAATGTTCAATGATTTCCTTCAAATCTTCGGACATTTGTTTCAATTGCGTATCGAGATCTTCCGCTAAACGATACGTGTACTCCCGTTCCGAATCGGAAACCGAAAGGGACGCCAATTCTTTTTCCAATGGCACCAAACAATCTTGCAACTCCTTCTGTTGACCAACCTATTTAACGCAGTTATATATTTATAAAAATAAAACTGTAAGACGCATTTAATTTAACGAGTTACTTCACCCAACTCACAACGTAGTCCAATTCGTGCTCCAATTGCTGCTGCTCAATCTTCACTCTTTCAACTTCCTGATTTAACGCCACTATTTTCTCCCCGTTATTTATAAGCAATTTATTCCAAGCATTAACCTGAGCAGCTTGGCTTACAAATACTTTCTCTTGTTCCTCTAACTCCAAGGTCCATTTGTTGATTGATTCTTCAAATGAATTTATCGAGGCGGGCTGAAGTGTACCCACAGACGATGTTACTCTGCAATATTTCATTTAGTAAATAGCAGAACATTGCACTGCTGTCTAATAACAGGAATGAGTTATAGAGCTTACGTAGTGGTTGTCCCCAATGATGCTTGGGTACTCGTTAGGCTCGGGGTGACAGTAGTCTGATTCAAAGAAAATCCCGCCGTACTGGCTGCCGTTGTGCCTGTTCCAAAAGTAAATCCTGTAGCTGCAGAAGTTGTGCCACTTGTGCTTAACGAGAAACCTAATAAAGGATATTGAATGAAGATCTCACACATTCAAATTAAATTATTCACCTATACTTTTACACGACTTAAGACCATTACTTGGCGCGGTTGTCGTTGCTGCAGGTGCGACCGTTGTTGCAGGTGGTGCTGTGGAAAGACCGAAGCTAGTTGCCGTCGCCATTGTGCTAGGTGTGCCGAACGTTAAACCAGTCGCAGCGGTCGATGCCGTAGCTTCGCCGCTTCCCAAACCAAATCCAGTTAACGGTTTAGACGCGAAAGCTGACGCCGCTGTCGTTGTTGCAGCAGGTGCGGTGCCTCCTAAACTAAAATTCAAGGCGGTTCCAGCTGAGGCTGGCGTCGAGAATCCTGCAGGTGCTGCTGTAGTGGTTGCACCAGCTGTTAGGCCCATAGTTGCGGGTGTGCCGGTACCGAACGTTAAACCTGGTGTTTGAGGAGCCATCGTATTTGCTGGAACTACAGCTGGGCTTCCGAAACCAAAGCCAGCAGTTTGTGCCGGAGTGCTAGTCAATGCAGTGCCGAACATAGTTCCAGGTTTACTTTGCGCTGGTGTAGGCGTGAGTGCGAATCCGGTTGGTTTCGCCGCATCTCCAGCTCCGCTGGCTCCAAACGTAAAAGCTGACAAACATAATCGATGTTACAAAATGCTACACAAATGTATCGTGTATTTTCAATGATATAAAATATTTAGAATTACTTGTGGTTGGCGCGCTGCTTGCTGGAGTAGTATTAACCTGAGGCTTTGCTGTGTTGAACGTGAAACTCATTTTTGTTTTTGATGTTACCTCACTTGTACAACGATATATACGTATGTATTTCAGTCCTCAGCGGTCAGGTTTTAAGGTACGTTGACGTCGAATTTTTCGTTGGTTAGTTTCAACTGTTATTCATTATGTATTGTATTTGCAAGACTCATGAACGTCTTTATAGTCAACCTTGTTCACTTCGAAAGTCAGCGACAATAACACGAGTGATTAAACTATAAATAGACAATGCTAAAACTAAAAATAATACACTATTTTAAGGTGCTTGTTAACTATGTTGTTGCACTCTAGAATTAATATATTTTTACTATCTTTACAACCGAAGTTAAACCACCTCGGAAACTTAACCGTAAAACACGCTTTGCTGATTCCAACCAATAGCGAGCCAGACCGGACGAAATTAATCGGATGCAGTGCACTCTATCACATTTCATCTTAATGACATCGCAGTGTTGAATCGTGTTTGTTAATACTTTGAAATTGGAGCGTTTGTATTAAATCAAATAAAAAATCTATCTATCAGATTCAATCGTGAGAATTTATTAATTATCCATTTCAAGTTATCAATCGATATTTATATACAGTATACGTTACAATCGCATTGCTATAACTAAGAGGTTAAACAAGTAGTTTTGTCAGTGGTGAATAAATAACATTAATATTCATAGTGTATCTAGGGGTGAATGTATAAGAGTGCGTGCTTAATTGTTCCTCAATCGTCAGAAAAACATCTCATTCGACAGAATTTTACTTCGACGCTTACTTAAATATATAAGCAAAATACGACATTTCAGCTTTTAATAATTAATATTTGATTATTGTTTCATACATATTTGGAGCTACATTGAAAGACTTTTAATTGGATCGTTTACATTAACATCGCACAATGGAACCACGCGTCGTGTCTAAATAGAGTGTACGCACACTCATCTGTATAAATGGGAGCGTACATTTCCAGAAAATCCAGCCGGCTCGTGTGTCGAAGATCCCTTCTGGACTGAGACACAGTTTGCTTACGAAAGTCGTGAGTTACGACCCACGCGATCATTTACGCTTCGTGGCTGCTCTGCGTGTTCGAAGAGCAATCATTCGTTCGCGTGATGTTCATTTCTCCTTGAATAAGAGCGTCGAGTATCCCGTGTGGAAATTAGTGTTATATACCTCGTGTAATTCGCGAGGGTGTGTACGCGTAGGGCGCCAAAAATTGTATCGTGTGAACTCGTATAATATTAAAAACTGAATTGTAAAGATTCGTGTACTGTGTAGAATAAACGAGATAGTTCCATAAATTGTGTCCTGTATTACGCTTACATCAGCTGTATACATATATTTCGTGACGGTGTTGCTAAACAGTGTTTGCAAGCGATCAAACTTTAAGTGTCGTAGAAGTTCGTACACCATCGACGATCTTATCGATATGAAATTTAACTGACTATTAATAACTTTTTTTTCGAAACTCGATATCTATATTTGGTAATAGGAAGCAGCGCTTCTTTATCGTCATAACATATCAGAATAATTCGGTTCCCCTTTCCTTTTTTCCCTTTTTTTTTTAAGTGAACGAATGAACCGATTGCGGAATTGTCGGTAGCACGACGATAACTGACTGAGGGTCGTTTGAAATTGGAATGACCGCAGCTTTAATCACAAGATACGGCTGTCCTCTTAGTTTTCGTTAGCACACTGGAAACATCGTTCCCTCCAGTAAATACTATTCGGAAAACGTCCATCACGGTTTTCATTCTTACCGATCGTTATTCTTGCTCGATCAGAATGTCGGTGCTCATCAAATTATTCCTGTGTCTCTGTTTGACGTGCGCCGTTGAAAGTTCTGCATTATCTGCACCCCCGCAATCGGCAGTCGTGGTCGCCTTTGAAGACATTTACGATTTGTCATTGTTGGCCAACACTTTGTCTGATCAAGGGATCGATACAACGCTAATTATTCCGGAGTCTGACGAGGGCGAACTGTACGAGACTTTGATCGACGTAGAAGTGCTCACAGTAAAAGTTCAAGGTGAAAAATCTGCGTATCCCGAGAAAAAAGCGATCCAGGCTTGCGAAGCTTTGTTGAAGAATGAAGAAATCGCCAAGAAGATACAGGAGCTTCAACCCACCTTCGCCGTGTTTTCTGCACTGAGGTATATACGTCTCGTCGTCATGTCTGTTTCGGGTTGAAAATATATATTCTTCAATTAGTTAATGTCACGTGACACTTTTGATATCCGGTCGATTTTGAAAAAGCGAGGCAAGAATCAATCGACACTGTATTCAATTTATATTTAGGATCATTTTTACACTTGAAATCGACCACCTATAATCGAACAAAATTTCTACAGCGATTTGGGAATTTGCAGACGAGAGATATCCCGCGCAGAGTGTGTCAACGAAATCTATATATTTTCAGGCACGACGGCTGTTTACTGCCATGGGCGAAAGCCATTGATTCCATTCCGGTGATATGGACACGCAATCGGGAAGAAGAAATATATGTATTTGAATACACTGGGGCTGCTTTGCCGGTTCAAAGTACGTCATTTTGGAGCAGGCTGTGGACAAGTTCCTCGAAGAGGTCAATATTCTCTACGGCTCGAGACGAATACGCTGTGTATGCTCTCCGGATAGCGGGGAAATACTTGCCAGACACTGGACTCAATTTAGATAATCTTTACGCTGATGTTCGCCTCATACTTTGGGGCTCCGACGTTGTTCTGCGTTCAGATTTCGCTACGCTCACTCAACTGATAGTGGAAGTGAGTGGGATATCATATGCTTACTCTGTTTCCTGTTTTCTCGGTAACGTATCTCTCATCATTCAATTCTAACGGCTGTGCGCAACTAAATGGACACTAAATTCAATTTTGGAGTATTTAGAGAAATCGTTAAACTTAATGTCCTTAGCTTAAACAAATTCTAACGGGGCGGAATTGAACATTTCGGAGTTACGAAAATTGAAAAAAGGAGTTCTTTGCTTTTCCATTAATTTTCAACGTTGACATATTAAACTCTGATCACTGTAGAAGCAGATACGTGATATTATTTGCTTAGAAGAGGCTTAATTGATTAGCGCAGCCGCTCGGAAAATCGATGGTTCAGCTTCGAATCCCAATATGGTAACTCAATACCTTCCCTCTTCTTTTTCTTCGTAATAACCCATACGATGATTCATTGGCCCAACTAAAATTCGTATGCCTGAGTTATTTCACTGTTAAAATTTGCAAAAAATTTGGACAACAAAAAATTGTAATTGAACGATCTTTGTTAGGTCGGCTGTCATCACTGCAGAGGGCCACATCCATTGCAAGGCGACTTGCACAAGGCGTTGATCGAGTTCCGGCTGGGAACGATCGTGGTGCTCCTGGACGAAAGTTATGAGACGTTAATTAAGGAGCTGGCGCAGAAATTACCGCGTGGCAGGGATGGTCAAGCGGTCGTTTGGAAGAACATGAAATGGCAAAGCTCAAACGCCGCCCCGTCAGAAAATCTTTTCGTTCAGTCCGGAATTGATCGGCAAGACCTGATAGGTAAAGGAACAGCGCATTGAAACCTTATAGCCACCGCGTAGAAACCTAATAGGTTCTTGATTAAAGTTATCAATAACTACTCGACCCCTTTCGCCTTCATATTAAAGGAGGATATCATTTCTTATACTTTCTCTTACCTTTTTTTATTTTTTGAGATACTAAGGTGACCGTTAGTTGTCCTTTTGTCTGCAAATCAGGTGTGCTTTGAATACCCCATTATTTTACTGCTAATAAGTATAGAAATTGCGTTACTATAAGAATACTCTACCAATATTATTATTATATTTTTCCTTTGTAGGCTATGGACGCGCTAGAGTGATATTAAGCCACTGCGCGGACACAGAGCTCTTAGAAGCTGCGTTCCACGGAACTCCAGTGATATGCTTCCCCAGAAATACCTACGAATCTAAAAACGCTGCCCGAGCGGTCGAGTTGGGCTTTGCACGGTCCACGGAAGACATTCGTGCTGTAACCAGCGAGGAAATAGCCAACACGGTGAATCAGATCCACGAGATTATGGACTATCGCGAGAATGCTAGAAAAGTGTCTCTAGCTATTCGCGACCGAATAAATCCAGCCGTGGATAGATTAATTTACTGGTTACGGTACATGGCCAGGACGAAGGATTGGAACTTGAACTTTTTATTACCAGCCAGTCCGGTGCGAACTTTCAACGAGGATCTTCAATTTTTCCTTGGTCTCTTTGTTGGTACCATTGTTGGAGCGTTCGCGACAATTGGCTGTATGTTAGCCAGATACTTGGTCGTGTCGAAGAGAACGCAAAGATCTAAAGGGAGGTACACGCGATAAATAATTGGTTAATTACACAGGGAACACTGACAAAGGTTATACAGTTACGTATACTTTTCGCATATGTATTTATATAAATGCACGTAGAGTACAGGTACATACAAATACAAATGTTACGAGCTAGGGTTTATCTCATTGCTAATGAAGAGACGTAACTATTACGAGAATACTTGATCGATAAGATTGATGATTCATGATTGATTGATTGATTGATTGTTTGACTGATTGATCGCTTGGAAAAAAGCTAGAATGTACGATGTAGCGTGTTGTTGACGAGGAGAGAAAAATAAATTACAATTTGTCAATACTGCGCTCTGTATCTCGTCTCGTTGCACGAGTGCTCGCTCGTGTGCGTTTATCGCCTAGATCCTTAAAAAACGTACGGACGAATTCGGGACCTATAATTCATTCGAAATCACTTTCTCTCTCTTTCTCTTTCTCTCCCTCGCTTTCTCTCTTTTAAGGCCATGTTGCTCTAATTAGATCAGCCGCTTTCGTTTATGCCGTTCAAATGGTGAATTATTAGCGTAACAAGTGTACAGGATGCTTCGTCTTCTTTTCCCCCTTTTTTCTTATATTTAATTTTCACGAGCAAGAAAAATTATTAGTTGTTTTTCCGTTTTGCGTTACATTAGTAATACCACGTAATAAACTTACGGGTTCTCTTGACATCGATAAAAACAATTGATAAAACTATCGGAAGCATTGCAAATTGAATTGAATCCCGATGTACACCCTGTACATTGCCACATCGTTGTATTCGATTCGCGCCACACAACAAATTTCGCGCAACCGTGGTCGATTCGTAGAAAAAGATTGGTCATCGCGTAGATAGGTATAAAATAACTTCGATCTTCGTATAAAAAAATTCGTCGTCGTCGCAAAAGGGCGCGGAATAAAATATTGTGTATGTATACGCTGCCGGTATGTATGTATGTATAAAAATGGTCTCGGTACAAAGAAGAACAAGAGGAAGAAAAAAGAAATATGTATATAAAAAGGAGGGAAAATAATTCGAGTGCAAAGATGGAAAAAACATCATCTTACGAGAGATCGCGACACATGATCAATTCGGACTTCGTAATTGACTAGACTGTGATCTATCTAGATCAGCGTGGCAGATACGCGACGAAACAGCAGCTTCCACTTCGCGCAATGAGATATATTATAGAACGTTACAACTCTTACGAAAAATTTGCAATGGGAAAATGAAGAAACGATATTTCTATCAACATTTTTGCCCGCAGCCAATGGACAAGAATCAAATTTGGAAATTAATAAGAAAGATGGCTGAAGACAGATTAGAAGAGTCGGGCTAATAGGGGAGGGAGGTGGACGCTGCAGAAAATACAAGAGCCATCATTCTGTTCGAATAGCCCTGGTTTCGTCGTTTTCATTCTCTTCTCTCTCAGCGCAGCTTGTATTCCGGTGATCTTAATTAACATCGATACCTGTTTACGTGTATGTGCTTGTACGTATACTTATCTATATACAGCGCGACAGTCGTGGACGTAAAATCTACAAAACGGTAAGGAGACAGTATGTACAGTCATTTTGCAGCATTGTTCCCGAATAGAGCGACACGAGGCGAACTGTCGAGAACGGACGAACTTACATATGTATGCGTATTGTACGCGTGTGTCGTTATCGCGCCCTCCTTTGCCATATTTTTTTCCCTTCCTCCTCCCTGCCACCCCCCCTTTTCTTCGGGCTGAACTCTCGCTTTCGTAGTCCGCCTCGTTCCTCGTAACTCGCATTGTTCGCCGGTACGCGGTCTACATACTGCGAGTCTCGTGTACAGTGAGTCGCGAAAGTATGTATTTAGACGCTTTGCAGAGGGAAAGCGCAACGCCGCGTACGGGGTGTGGGAGTTGCGTTCGGAGCCTTCAAAGTCGAATTCCAGAAAGCTACAGCACGGTGGAGATCTGTGGCCGTTCAAGGTCACTGGCGGTATGCCCCCCTCCCCTAACCCCAACCCTCCGTATACACTGCAGTAACTTGGTATTTCGATTATAGCTCGTTACTTTTAAGTACTACGTTGCTGGTTACTATTCTATTCTCTGCGAGCCAAACGTATGTATATCGGTTGACAAATTTTCGAATCGACTGTTAAGTACGAATGACCGCGTATTAAAAATATAATCTGTTCGCGAGCGATGCAAGGAAACGAGGCGAAGGTTGGCGCGACAGTGTATAATAAATAAATTAACTAGGTGATAGAAATTTGAATGACACAGACAAATTAGAGGGTACTCTGCTTGCCCGACACTCTTTGACTTGTCGTTAATCACGAACGACGAAAAGAAACCGTACGTTGGTAGCGCGCGCCACACTCGGGATAACATTTCGAGGGTTCCGTTTTTCGCATCTTCCGTAGGTGTTCCGTTAAGTCGCTTTCGGCCTGCGGAACGTCTAAGCATACATTCTTTTTGCTGCTCACTGTAGCTCCCTTCGTATTTAGGTGAAGACAAGTGATCCTACACGCTAAATAGCGTTGGTATACAACGAGATACCTACACAATCGTGGATGTCTTTACTTCGAATATAAATAAGACATTCGCGCCGTACGCGAATGTGCGAGCGCGGACAGAAAGGTGGAAGAGGAAGGGGCCGGGAGGACGAATCGGGGAGAAAGAAACGGAAGAATGGTAAGACAGAATAGAATGGTCTTCGAGTGGCCTAATACCTCGTCTATATTACTCTATTTCATTCTCTCGCTCAGACGCTCGTTCATTCGGACACTCGATCTCGTTCACGCGGAAACACATACACACACTCACCCGCACATGCATACGTATGCCTCCATCATTCCTCACTCACGTCAGCAAAAACCGTAAATTATTAACATATTGAGTTTCAACGCGGGCTCAGCACGTCACGAGATACGTTACACCGCTCTCAATGTCGAGTAAAAAGAAATTCATCGTTGCGGGGAGTACGATACAATAAAAATGATCCTTCCCGAAAGGTTCAATTTCATTCTTTCTAGGATCACGTCGATCGCGATTGAGCCGAGGCCAGTTCCCACCACATTTCACGTTCGCTAGTACGGGAACCGGTGTCATTTCCAACGTCGATCCTCAACGTGTTAACATTTACATAAATAATGATGCGCCCGAGAGTCAGACACGTACGATAAGTCACATGTAGCAGTTCCCTTGCGGACGTCTTGCACCTGCACTCGCCAAAGATTCGAAGTTTTTGATGATAGAAAAAAGGTACGATTAAAAGAACAGTGTCTTCCAACGTAGCCAAAATGTTGTGTCGAGGAACAATTATTTGCGCATCGAGATCGTTTAAAGCTATTCCAGGCCATTCAAGATCAAGGCTACTCCACATTCGAGCGACGTTACATTTGGCACAATTATAAGCCTTCCAACACATTACGATGTTGACTCCAAAGTGGTCGCGAAGACCTTGATAGAACCGCATTTACGTGAAAGCAAACTTCACATACGTACAGGGGCAGTGCAGCACGGCCGAAGATCAGTGCAATTGCAAGAACGCGAATGGACTTACGGACACTCTGACTGTCAGACACAAGGATGCTCTAACATAACAGTTTCACACTTCGTAGCCTCTCGCGGCGATTTTGCTTTAATTCATCTCGCAACCGACTCCGTTGCCACAGCATCGGAGATCTACCTCGATCAATTAACTTAAACAAATAAAATACAAAATGATAAAAAATAATAATAAACAGGGAGCGGTAGATGCGCGGTCTCTACCCTGATTCCGTCGCGACCATGAGAACGGGCCATCGTGTGTCGAGGGATCGCGGAGAAACTGCCTCGACGCAGAGGGTCGTGAAGCACCTTTCGGTAGGTAGGCCGACCGGAATGCAATTTCTATTTCTCGTTTCTTCCTTCTCCTCTTCGTTCACCGCCTAATTGCACACGTGCTCCTCCCGCTTGTGCCGACAAAGCTCGCACTTTACGTGACAACACCAGACGAACCGACAGTTGCATTTCTCGGTCACGTCACGAACTCTCGTTTGATAGCCCCGGCCGCAGCATAGCAGTCGACAACCGTCCAGACCGAGGGACGTCCGGTTGCATATCCTTCCTCTGGTGCCGGGGATACCGAGCCTGAAATAACACGGGATAGAAGAGAATGAGCATTTAGACAGATACGTAACCGGGGAGCGCAGCGAATTCTACAAACTAGTGGCGAACAAAAAGTGCGTAGTTCGGGAAGTATGTGTTGACAATTGAAACGTGTGAAATATATTGGAATTGAACTTTTCATTTCTATTAATAAGGAAATTGATTCGATAGGGTCACATTAATTATCGAAATTATTTTTCTTTACTTGGAAGGATCATTTTTTATATGGAGTGCTGTGGAGAAGCTGATCTATAGTCTGCTTGAAATCAGTCAACTCCCAAGGTCGTCCCCCCTTCCACTATGATTTACACTATTGAAATGAGCAACAAAGAAAGTGCAATACTACTTAATCATTTTAAAACTGTAGAAGCATAACAATGTAACGGCGCCTGTATGAAATCAGTAAAATCGTGTGTACTTCAGAATTAGCTTAGTCGCTCCCATTCTTCGAACAAGGTTCGACAGGTGAAAAGAATGAACATCTTACGTGAGATTTTTCTCGCAGTAGTCCGGACTGTCTTCGACGTACACTAGATCGGTTTTGTTAGGTCGTTTGAGGTCTGGACGAGCGGGCCTCAATCTCGCCGGTCTTCTTCCACCACGTTGCGCCAGTCGTACCAAAGCTGCACCCTCGTGCAGCGCTGCCAGGGCCGCCCCAGCCACTCTGAACGACGGCAATCTTCTCCAACAAACGCGTACGCTGCACGAACCGGACATACCTACGGCAATAAATCATTATATTTAACTAAACGCCCACGAAAACATTCTGGTTACAAATCGTTCAATTCTCTTTCTATGCAAGTATCGTGTACTTAAGGGGGTAGACACGGGTAATGCAGCGACCTGTATATCGACATAATATGGGCCGAAACATGGGTGTCGAAGTGTTCGCTTTTTTTCTTTATATGAGAATATTTTGAGCTGGGTGAGGGCTCATTCGAAAGAGGTTCAACGCGAATCGCTGCACAGGAGTTTCAACGAAATTGTGTTGATATCTAATAATATGAATGTTCAAAGTGTAACATAAAATCGAAAAAATACACCCGTAGAATACAAGCATTTTTAGGTCACTAAAAGAGTTTTGTGACACAATCTCTGAACCTCCCTCTTTCGGACGAGCCCTCACCCAGCTCAAAATATTCTCATATAAGGATGAAAAGCGAACACTTCTGACCGCACTCCCATAGACGAGTTTCGCCGTCCGCTGTTAGTATTGCCGTTAAAACAGAGCACGTGACGTCACAAATTTAGTGCTAATGGGTTTTAACATGTATAAATAATGTATTCTCACTACTATTAGAATAAATGAATGTTTAACAATTCGAATGATTTATCTTGCGCACTTTTTCACCCACGTCTTTTATCCGCAACGTATTCAGGTACACACGCCTTCAGTTATTTCAAAGCAAGAAGAAAAACCCTCCCACAAACAAGAAAGAAAATACACATGCAGGTTCACGGGTCTAGTAAAACGAACAGAACATTCCACCTTCTCACGGCGTGCTTGGAGGCTGAAACAGGTCTCGCGAGAGGTTCTTCCCATGGATCTGTACGCACGAACGTGACGTGCAGGGGGAGAGAAAGACAAGGGATTGGTGAAATCCTAAGTCGTTAAAGCGTATGGAATGAAAAATAAGAGTGTAGATAGCGGGCGCATCTTATCTGTAGACCGCGTTAATGACTCACCGTGACACTTGCACACGCGTTGCATTCTCGAACGGACCGCGCGTCTGCCAGCTTCGCTATCGTGCTTCCTCATCAGCTGGCCAGCCAGCCCTTTGGGTCCGTGCAGCACACCCTCCTTCACGGGCTCCTCGCCACCGTCTGACCATTCCCGCGAGAACTTCTCCCCGAAATGGATATCCTGAATGGAAGGAAAGAAAAGAAGATGCTTTTCAACCAGGATAGACCGCTTTTCGGGCGAACTATTTATCGAAGAATGGGAAAATGTAGTCGATTTTTAGAAGGACGTTCGGGGAGGATCTTGAAAGTATGCACGTGCATAGTCGTTTCAGGTGAATTTTTAATACGATCCTCGGAACGGTTATTCGAAATTTATTTGTGGGCAATAGTGTGTTTATATATATGACGAACGTGGTACCACTTTTAGGTAAATAATGGAAATTTATTTAGAGTTGTTGTATCATTGTATCTCCGTTAAGTTATCTCATCTGTAAACCTTGATGCATCCAAGTGAAATAATGAAGTACGATGCAGCATTGAACATCACTTGTATTACCACTTATTGCTTGTTAAATGCTACTTTTATCCAATTAACTCACTATACTTGACGCCACAAATACCACTCGAATCGCTGTTGACCCACAAACGTATCTGGGGCTCGATATCAATTATAACCTACAGTAGAATGGAAACTATGATTTCCCGAGTATCCAAGAGGTGCGTGTAATTAAATAAAACGAACAATCCTTTCCTTTAGACGTTAAGTCTAAATGAAAATATAGTTAGTACGTGTATACCAACTCTTCGAATCTCAACCGTTACAGCAACGAAAATTTGCCCAAAACCACCCCACTCTTATCGCATGAAATCTCCCCCCCGAAATTCCATCGTCGCACCATCGGCATCGATTCGTTCCGAGGGGTAAGAGAAATTCCAACGGAACAACCACGGACGTCGACTTATCGACTAAAGGTACGGTGGCAAACGATATTCGTTAAAAGCTGTCAGGGACGCGACCAAGTCGGCAAACATCATTATCTCGAAAATCTGTCAACGGGGCTGAAACGTAGACGAGCGTCCCACGGGGTCCCAGTTGCTCGTTAAAGGAATCCGTGTCCGGAACTTGGTTAAAGGCCAGAGGCCGCACAAGTGGGCGAGTGGGTAATCCCGAAGGTAAGAGCAGCGCCACTTTCCCGACACTTTTCACTCCTCTTCCTGCCACGTGAGTTCCTCGAGTGCACGTGTCTCCCTCCTTTCGTCTCTTATCTTTCTTTCGCTCGTCAACAGCCTGGCTCATTTTTCTTTTTCACTTTTTTTCTTCTCGTCACCAGAGCAATGGTTTTTTTTCCCTCCTCTGTTGTCCTTTCTCACGATCTTTGCCCTTGATCCGACTTCTCTCTTTTACCTCGACTCTTCTCTTCGATTTTTCCCCGCACTGTTTACCCCCCTTTTTTGGTGACACTTCGATTGTTATTCTTTCCTGGGTTCTTAATTGCACCATCGATATTGCACTCGGGTGTCTCTTTAACTCGTTCCGGGTGTCTCTTTAACTCGTTCCATTGTTTCTAATATATTCTTAGCAACTTTCTGACGTTTGCTTCCCTGTTTCCGCTTTTTAGCAACGTTGTTTCGTAATTTTTCTAGCCGACCATACTCTATTTTCCAACATTGCCCTCTTCAATCCCGATATTTCATCCCTCTGTTCCAGATTCTTGTTCACCCCTTCCCAAATATAATCAACTACACCATTAATTTTGTTGTCCATCCACGATTTAGTCTCGTATCTACTCTCTCCAATTGCTCTCCACTTCTCTTCTATTTTGTTTCTCTATGTGTCTCTTTTCACCCTCCACCTTACCCCCTTTCACTCCTTCTCTATCGTCACGTACACAGCACGGATTTACGTTCGTGTACATCACTCACGCGCGAGTTACATGGCCGATATGTCCAGGCTGGACGGGGGCAGGCGGTGGCGGGTTGTTGCAACTTAACAAGCTTAGCCCCCTTAATCCCCTTGTAAGCCAGCAATGTCTACAAGGGGTCAGCCGTACGCATGAAATGCATCCGTTTACAGGACGAGCTTTGTCTTCGTTCCAGGGTTAAGGTTTTACGTCGACCGACCGTGGAGATCGAGACGACAAATTGGGGATGCCCGTGCGGGGCAGTGCTTCCCCTGTGCGCTTGAGGGGGTGGCCTGATCGAAAATTAAGGGAAACGGACGCACAGAAAACTTTGACGATGCACTTTGGTTCGCTTCAATTCTTTTTTTGCTCTTCTTTTCGATGAGAAATAAATGTGAACAATGGTACAGTACTTTTGTTGATAGGGTGATAGGGTTCTGGAGACGTTGAGGCGAACAACGGTGAAATCCTTCTACTTTATTTGGAAGGAATTTTCTTTTTTTTTAATTGTCCGTGTAGACAAGTAAAAAACGACGGGTGGACAAATTTGAGGGGACGTAAGATGGAGGACTGATTTTAGAGAAAATTAGTGAAGTTTGCCTCCTAATTCACGAAAATTCAAAAAGTGGTTCGATTATTAATTTGTATGCAAATTGTGCATCAATGTATTAATGCCATACTAATTTTAACAGCAAAATGTACTTTGATCGGCCCATAATCGACGAAAATATACAAGATACGCCAAATTCACCCTATGTATCATTCCCATATTTCCTGCCCATAAATTACCAACATAGATATGAAGTTAATATACCCCATAATGAAACACCGTTTTCCAACCCTCGTCCACCCTACTTCATCAAATTAACCAATTCTCTTTGACTTCCTCAGTCTGGTGTATCGAATAATTTATTCATCGCTTAAGGGAACTAAAATATTCCTTTAAGATGAGGTACGATGACGAATGTTCATCTTTCCTTCTTTCCATTATTCCCCGATGTGTTGAACAATTAGATTAAACATTGAATTTCACATGAACTCTTTTCATCATAATGTGCATTGAATCGAATTTAAATACAGAGAAATATGTTTTAAACTAAAGCTACAAACTTTTATCCGATTTCACCCCTTCCCCAAAAATATGACCACTGCCAAATAAACTTCTATCAGAACCAGAACATTCGAAAGTGAGTAACAAATATTATTAGAAATGTTAAAACATAATAATCCCCAACTTACGAGTCCTGCAAGTAAAATACAAATCGATCCCTCGTCCACATAAAATGTCAATGTATAGGGAACTGCATATAAGCATAGAAGCTTGAAACGCATTTGCATGAGTAAAAAGAAAAGAAACGTCCAAGAAAGCTTGGTCGACTCTAGTGCAAGCAGTTTCCGAGAAAAAAGCCGGTCGTTGTTGTTCTCTGTATCGGTCGAAAGGGGTTTGTCCCCTGAACCGTGCACGCGCAACGCGAAGAAAAGGATACTGTTACGCGTTCGGTCTGTTCTCAGCTCAACCCCCGAAAGGGTGAAAATAATCGTCGTTTGTCGGTGGAACGGAATTTCATTAAGTTCCACCGTGGAGAGAACGGCGGGAGCCAGTCACGTGGATTGATTTACGATCGATGCAACGGAGAAATTGATTAAGAAATTCGCGTGGCTACGGTTTCACGTTTTCGCGAAATTGAAAACGCCTACGTTCAAGTCCCGCCGTCTGTAATTCTACCGCCAGCGAGTCTTACTTGGAGTTTAATTAACAGACGTTGCGTAAGAACGGCGGGAATTTCTTCGGGTGGATTGGAATTAATTAACCTGGCACTTAGGAAGATGGAAAAATTCATAAATTGATTATTCGACTAATTAAACAGTTATGTAAAAAGGTAAACCTTAAGACGCTATTGGTTTTCCAATCGAAAACATGGTACATGGTACGTCTTTTAAAAAATTGTGTAAAATTCTATGCAGGATGCTTTAGGAGAAATATCTGCAGAATATGAAACTGCCACCATGACTGCTAATATGTAGAAGGTGTCGTAAAAGGTCACCTGTATATCCCAACTATTCACAGGTATATAAAAAATAATAAGAATCAGAATATTACAAATATTTATGATCAATAATATTGAAATCTTTCATGTTTAGTTTAATATTAACGCTATTAATTTTATAACGGGCCTCTTCTATTGTTAACGCTATTAACAGAACGAAGAATCCTTTATTATAATATGAATAATATTAGCATAGTAATATTGATAAAAAAAGTACACCCTCGACAATGGGAAAGAGGCTAAGCTCAATTTACGGTATCGTTCGCTACGCTATAATTTTCGCAGAAGAAGGGAATACAAATAGAGGGGAAATTACCTCGCTGCAGCCGCCCCACTGCCAATTATTCGGGCGACGCGTTCTGACCCGGTTGTCGCACGAGCAATCGGTGAGTTCGCCCCTGGAACAAGCTCTGGTGACGCTGTAAGCAACCCCTGCCGCCGATATTGCATACACGAACGCTGCTTCACGGCTATCTGCAAGAATGCACCGAAATTTCATTCTTTCGTTCCGTGTTCCTCCATCCGTGCAATCTATTGATCTATCTTGCAACGCGATAAGAAAGCATTCTATATTTTGAGGGAGAATTTTTACCGAAAATTATTATTCTAAGCTTAAGCAAATCTTCTGTCATTAAAAACGACGAAGAAATAGCGGAATATTTATTCACGGACGAATCGTACTGTAGGACAATGATTTACTTCATTTTTTCTTCTCTTTTGGGATCTGTTTCCTTTCCTGGTGAGATAATTAAATTAAACAACTATTTTAATGTATCGAAAGATAAATCACAATGACTATAATAATATTAATAAAAAGAAACGCACACATCATATTTCTTACATATTCCTCCCCTGCATATGTGGGCCGTTTATTCTGAAAGTGGTGTAAGTCCATTTTTTAAAAAAAATCAGATATCACATAATTTCTGATAAATTTAGTGTAAACTTTTCATTAATAACTCGTAAAAAAAACAAAATAAACGGTCCATATAATCGATATACTTCTGCATCTTTTTATTTCCACCGAAATATTATTCAAATATTATCTCGCTTTTCTATTTCAGCATTATACCCGCCCAAGCATCGATACTCTAACAAGCATCATCGCTGCCGGTTCTCCAATGCAACAACCCGTTGTTTAACACCGACAAACAGCTCCATTTTCCAGTCACGTCAATTTTACTTCTTCTTCTGCTCGGGGCTTTCACGTTATCGGGAACATTTTATCGCACACGTGCCCAGGCTTTATCCCCGTCGAGATTACGCGTTTACTTACTGACTAGCATCACGCCGCCGAAAACGTTGTCCGGATTTTCCGGGCTGATGGTGCAGTTCCATCTGGCCGACCGGAACTGGTGCTGACACTCCTCTATGGCCAATCTCGCGCCCGCGCTCACTGCCTGCAAGCAAAAACCGTGAAAGCCGTGGATGGAAATGGAGAAGTAAATTGTTAGTGGCGTGAGCACCGGTTTCCATCGATTAGCCGACAGACGGGACGGTTACGGATGTACAAATAAGTGTAATAGTGGCTTAACGTCAGGCTACGACTGGGCTTAATATCGGAGCGTAATTGAAGTGGCGTATAGTCGCATCTAACAATAAGTATATACGTATTCGTGTATTATTACGCAGGGTGTTTCAGGCTTTTCACAATGAACCGTGACAGTATATATTACACGGGTGAAATGAGGAACATTTTGGTAAAAAATGGTAACAAAGATGTTTGCAAGAGTAGAAGAGATCAAACGATAAGCGCGATAAAATTTTCCAAAGAAACGATTGAATTGCCTTAAAATAAATTTGCTCTTCTTATTGGTAACCATCAGCCTAAAATGGTGTCTAATTAAACGAGAAACAGAGAGCGATCCGATTGAAAGGTTTAGCCAACGACCTCTAACCCCTTCGCGCCAACTCAACTTCCAAGCCAGAAACCGCGTCGTCGAAACTGGAAATTCTCCACTAACAAGGAAGATCAGGCAACCCGAAGATTCAGAAACGTATGAAACTTTGCATACACGTAAAGTATGCCATCCGTAATACAACCCTCTTTTCTGTTCGTGCCATAATTCGGTTTTAAGGGGTGAAATCCGCCCCTGAAAAAAATTCAGAATGCTCTCCTTCGTGAAATATCTCAAGAACGTTGACCGATATTTAAAAAAGGTATAAACAAAACTTGCATCCCTTTATCGCCTCTACAAAACTGCGTAAAAATTATTTTTAAAAAATCCACGGAAAAAAAACCATCAAGGATTGTTCAAAAAATTTGATTACGCAGTTTTGTAGACGCAGTAATGCGCTGCAAGTTTTGTTTATGCTTCTTTTAAATATCTCTTAGCGTCCTCGAGATATTTCACGAAAAAGATCTTTCTGAATCTTTTTCAAGGGCTGATTTCACCCTTTAAAACCGAATTATGGCACGAAAGCCATGAATGAATCTTCTTTCTGAATCTTCGGGTTGCCTGACCTTCCTTGTAAGACCGTTCGAACCGAAACACGAGACAAAACAGAAAATTTCGTAGCCGAAATTTCGACACCGAGATGAAACCGACGATCATTCGACTTGTACTGCACGTAATACATATTCGATTCATCGTACCGGAATTATAAATGTTCATCGGGTTGTCGTTATGAATATTCATTGGTTGGTCTTTTTTTTTTCTCTTGTCGGTAAGCAGCACTCGGAAAAGCAAGACTGTCGGCACCGTTCAAAGAGATATATCGAGGTACAAGTTTACCTAGGCACCGGTTTCTAGACGTGCCATGCCCCTGGCCTCCTCGCCCCACCACGACAAGATTTGTGCATTAGGCGAAGGTAAACGCGATTTTGGGCAACCTTCGGCCACCTTTTCATCGTTTATCCGTGAACCATTACCGCCGCGACGAATCGCGAGCAAAAGGTTTCTCTCGGTGTCTGACGAACATTTCTTTTTCGTTCCGGTTACGTTCGTGGAATAGAAATGGACTATTGTTGTCCATTCGTTTTTGTTATAGAGTAAAGTTGCATTGTCTACGAGGTATTCGAAGCCGGTAAGGTTTATGTGTTTGTAACGCCTTAACAAGTGTATCGATGCTTTGTTAATAACATTCTTGGGTGCAGCAATTTGCTTGGCAGTGCACTGTAAACGCTTTCAATAAATCGTTTTGTTTCTTAATTAAAAATTTTCGGTGCAAAATCGTGAATATTTACTAAACATATTGTGGTTGTATTTTTATTATTAGTATCAAATTACTGTGGTTCCAGGGACATTGTTATATTAACGAGAAGGAAAAATGAAATTTTATTTATCAATTTTTTTGCCATTAATTCTGTGTTCAATTTACATACATTTTTTTAGAAAAAATGTTTGTGCAAGAAATGCATTATCCTATTGACTTTTGTAGTAAATTTATTGTTAACTCTATCCATAAAACAGTGATTGTGAAACGTTATTAGGTATGTACCTACTATGAGAGTTGTCTCGTTATTTTTATGCCTCTTGTACGGATAATGTGTATGGTAGGTTTTATATGGTAATGCACATGTGTTACTGTCTCCTTACAGTTAGACACGCACCTTTTCTTGTTTCGGTTGGATTCTTGTGTTATTGCGTTTAATTTGGTTTTTTTAATAGCGCTCCGTAGAGTTAAATGGTGCGAGGAGAAAGTTGAAGCAAATGAGCAAACGAGGTTTAAACGTTGCTGGAATTTTTTAAACGAGCGTGTTTCGTTTTGTACGATTTCAGGTTTATTCAATTCCACGTGTGCGGTTAATGGTCGTCACCCTGAAAAAGTATCGTCAGATTCAACATTTCGAACCGCAAATACATTCGATTCTCGATAAAAGAAAAGATATTTCGACATATTTTGTACATTCCTTTAGAGCAGCTCAAAATTCAAGTGCGTACCAAAATTCGAATAAAAAAAATTAAACAAACCTTCGCTATTATTATTGCTGCCGAATTATTGTGATCACATGAATATTGCTGTATTTGCAAGAAAATTGTATTCGATTATACCGCTCCTGCATTAACAAACGTACTGTTGGCAACGCTTTACATTTCTCTTACACGCTCTGGAATTTGTCCGTTTCGGTCTAATTTATCGCGACGGCATGGCAGTTCTACACGGATCCAGGCTCGATCCTAAGATCACAGAATTCGCGACTTCATTTCCCGACCGCGGGCGACTCGAAAGGAGGTCGTGTGGGGTTCACTGAAGACCCTAACTGTTCCACAGCTCGAGTATTAAATATTACAGGCGCGGCAAATGAAAGCTACAACTCAGAGCTCTGCATTCCGGGAGTTCTTTAGAATCGCGCGAATCCACCGGTGCCTTCGCTCGCACGCCGGCCATCTTCCACGGGCGTACAATTTTCACCTTGTAATCCGAGATCATTTCTTATTTTTCATAGTGAGCAGGGAAGAAAAGGTTGAACGGAAACAGCACGAGACAATTTCTATTCTTTCCTTTCTCATTGAATTAAGCGATGTGAAAGGTAAATTAGGAACATCACAAATATCACAAAAAATCGCTACTAATTGTCAAATAATTTCCGTGCAACCACGCAGAGATGGAAACACCATTCAATAAAACCCACGCGTCCCACCAATTGATACACGAAATTCTACAGAACCTCAGATCCTCGAACATCTTAAAACGGTCGGATTGCTAAAATTTTCTTCCCCAATGCCCAGTGCGTACGCGACATAAATCGAAGTGCCAATACTCCTTTTCGATTCCCGAAAGGAAAGGAAAAGGAGAAAGCAAATTCGGCCCGAAAAATCGGCACAGGTGGAAGCAAGAACGCCGCGGACAATGTCGTGTATAAGCGTCTCGTCGGCAGGCCTTGCGAGAAGGGCCGGCGAATCGAATTAGCCCGCGTGCTTCCCCGGCCATTAATCCGACGGAGAGGTTGCCCCTGCCGCGAGGTAAATACCTGCAGGACGGGCGGCGAGCGGGAGCATATCGCCTGCTGCTTCGTGGTCAGGTGCACACTCTTGCAGTTCTTTTCGGCGCTCGCTGGACCGATCACACCCGCGCCGACGATCTGTGCCTGGCCGTCGGCACCGTTTCCCTGGCTCGATCCGCTATTCAACCGTGGCTCCACTCCCAGGTACCTGAAACAATCCCGGAAGCATCCACCGTCATTATCCTTTTGCTCCACGAGTTATGTATTGTGGGTCCTACCGATCCGTCTTCTCGAGAGTTTCACGTGTATCGAGGTCTTTTTGTGATTTGGCGGACGGTACCGCGCAGGTGTATACCTGGTTAAACGTTCCCTCGAACGAATCAGGTGATACGAAGGTATTGGTTTCGTAGGCAACGCGGTCTCCCCGAGAATTGAGTTTAACCCTTTGACAGCGGGAACGGTGCGCGATTTCTGTACGCTATCGTCGTACGATATCGTCTGTACCTGCATCGGGGATACAATGCGGTACGCGATAAATAGTCCCATCGTTTCTTCCTATTTTATTGTAATGATCTGAACTTTTCAGAACGTAGGTGTTTTAAACATACGGGGAGGGTTTGTTTAATATATTTGTCGTTTACCGAAGTAGTACGAAATGAACGAGAAACACCGAGATTGTTTGTGGTGTGAAATAATGTTATTCGTGCGAGAAATTTTCTAACCAATCCCATCGATCCTTTTATGAGGATTCTAGTTTTAGTTTTATTCTAATTTTATTCGTCGAAAAGCTTGCGTTTTCTACATATGTAATATTTATCACATTTACGAAAAATCAGGCGTGATACTTTTATTCAAAAAACGCTGCTTCCTAGGGGAAGTAGAAAGGATAATGACGCCCCTTTAAAAAAGATAATTCTCCACAACTACCCTACAAACATACAAATTTCCATTTTACACCCTTTTAATTTTAAACGTTCCGAAACTATCGACTACATATACGTACAATACGCTACATCCCTTCACCCTCCTTTTCTCCCCCCACCACCTACAACATCCATCGACGCGGCAACAAGTAGAATCGCCATCCCGTGACACCTTTCTCCACGGTCAGGTACGTTTCGCCGGGCAAACATTTTCCAGCGTGCCGAACGGGAATATTTTCACGGAGCACAGAAGGCAGGTTCGCGCGTTCGTTGTGGTTGCTACGAGCTCTCGCAACGGAATGAAACTCTCGGCGTGACGAACCACCTATAATTAGGGCAGGTATTCGAGTGAAAATTATAGAGGGGAAAAGGACGAAGGGCAACAGCCAGGATAAGCGATGAGAATATATAAGAGGAGGCCCGTCGACTCTTCGGCGCGATGGAACGGGAATCATCGTTTAAAACGATGAAACGGGACGGCAGACGGATAGACTTGAGGCCACGAACTGGCCCCGCGGTGGACTTTAACGACAGGTGAAAAGCCAACATATCGAGCTTCTTAAGGTGGAACGGTAGGATGGAGGATGAGAGGGGCGGTATAGGGGAGGAGGAGGAAGGTCGATATTTTCGCGCGTCCACAGGTGAGTATAGGTTTCTGCGTGGCTGGTAGGTACTCATTACGAGCGGCCGGCATTAAATAAATTCGATAATTGAACCGGATGGTCGGACACGTTGGATTTCCTAGCGGCCACGACCACCCGTAAATTAATGGAGCTTTACGAGGAATTAAATTCGACACGCTTTCTCTGGACGCACGGGTACAAGGAGGTGCACAGCTTTGTGGACGCGAGGCTTTCTCTCCGGTCGGCACCGGGGACCGTCCGGTGATAAACATTTTTGTCGAAATTTGTTCGTTGACGATGGAATGAATTCTGGTATCGGGGTTGGAGCGGAGTGGGGATGGGGCTGGCCTTGATCGGAGGGAAAGGTAACGAAGGAAGTACTGGTTGGATGTGTGCCGCAGAATTATGATTATCGAGAGGGAATTTTTAATTATATGTAGAAACGACAAGTGTATCGTTATTAACACTGGAACTACCGATAGGTTTTGGTACTATTTAGACAGTAAGGTATTTAGACATTAAATAAAGATATGTAATTGTCATTTTGCCTTATTGAAAGTCATCATGAATTGCTGCAACAATACCTATATGTTAATAACTTTAAAGCAAGAAATGTAAAACCAGTGATTTTGACTGGCTTTGGTAGTTCTAGTGTTAAAGAGGAGTAAAACGTGGAGGCAATGTTGACGATCAATTGCGTCTTAAAAATGGTTAAGCGATAACGATATTGATATTAATCGAGGCGCACTGGTAATCGTGAGAGCAAGTTCAAATATAGCACACAAATTCTCCAAATGCCAGAGGAAGGGCTAGCCACAAAAAAAAACAAAAGAGCGTAAAGGATATCGAGTGGAGGGGCTCTGGATGTTCCTCCGCCTCTCACTGATCGGCGTCGTCGCCCTTAAAAAAAGAAATAATGAAAAAGCGGCCACGTCATTTTCTATTATTTTTCGAACTGAAGCCCCGGGACCATAGGTAGCGCTCGTTTAGGCGGTAAATCTTAATGAGAATCGAGGGTGTGGCCTTGGCTGTCCCGAGAACGATGATTGCAACCCCGTGGGCTACGTTTTAGGAACAGGCGTCGCGTAAAATTCTAAACGTACGACGCACGTTTAGAATTGAAATGAACTCGATCATATTTGGAATTGCAGACTGTGGATCGTGAATGGATGTTGGTTATGCTATTAATCATTCACGATCATTTAACTGTATTATTAAAATTTAATCGTGTAATCAATTAATATACCATTCGTGTCGATTAGTATTCGCAACGCATTCAGATTTTATTTTATTGGTATTTCTTATATATATTGTATGAAATGAGTAACGTTAATCGCCCTCCCTTTTTTTCATTCGAATTTTCAATTACTCTTGCGATATAATTTTTATTTTCATTTATAATTGTTTCGTTAAATGCATGTTTGGTTTTTAATGACTTTTATTAAAATTGATTCAAGCTGATAATATCGTCCCCTCTTTAATATATAGATCACTGGTTTGATACTATAACTTATAAATTATATACAATTAATTTATTGGAAATGTCTGATACTCACAGTCTACGTGGTTCCATTGTGAAAGAATCAAACTGGTCTGATTCCATTTAAATGAGTGAAGAAAGAGTATCGTGCTCTCTCCCCCTGCCTTTCTTTCTTGGAAAGAAAGAAAACTATTTACCGAGCAATTGGAGTGGTTACCAGGAAGGTAATCAGCATAAAACCCCGCTTCTAGCACCATGCTTGACATGCTCATTTATCAATATGATATATATATACTTGTTCAACTTCTCTGTCATACTCTCGCTTGTTTTACGAAGGCTTCACCTACATATATTCATAATACCAGTTGTCATTATCTACAAAATATTATTACGAAATATTGAATTGATATCTCCGGAGAAATGATTAAAAGTACAACTCATAAATATTTCCCAAGCATTTTACAGCGTGACTCAAAGCAGTATTATTTTTTCTTAAAGCTCGAGTAATCGAGGTTCTGCTGTACCTGCATACATCGAAATGTTCGCTCTCATTGTCAGTAAACACGTAGACCGATTATCCATTTCCACAGTGAAATTGATTAAATTATTATACCAAAATATTTTCGCCTCCACAATTATCCAATCACGTTTCACATTTAACAACGAACATCCATCATTTATCATAATCGCACGTTCCCAGTATCACCGTAAAGCGGACTACCTAGTATCATATTTCAAATTAATCTAACCTTTTCGACCATAGGCGAAGAAGAAACGTGCGGCCTATCATAGTCTCCTCTACTAATCGCCCGGCGTAACCCACCTCGAACAATTTCAATCTCTCGCGAAGAAATCACATGAGTCATCTAACGAGGCAGACCGGCCGAAGGGTACATCCATACTTTGCCTCGTTTCAGCCACGTAGAAACGTTTATTATTTGTTTGCAGGCCAGCTATACGACTCGGTTAACTATTTCGGTCTTGTTTGGCCACGGTTTACGGCCCTCCTCCCCGAGGGGCCGTTTCTCCAGGCTTAATCTTCACTACTAGCCTACCAATACTACTTTTATTTTTCGTGGTTCCGTAGTATAGGTGCCATACTATGCACGCAGAAGATCGTGGATTGAAAATCGAGGATTAGTATCATCGACAAAGTTCGATCTTCGTGGGGATGATCCACGTTTTAGAGTATCGATGTTTACGAAGGGGCTAAGCTGTGGGATAAACAGAAGATTTTGTTGGTGGGCTAGACATAAACACGGTCGGTGGTCCAGCAATATTGCACTCAATATGGAACGGCGTGTAAGTACACGATGGTGGTTCGGCTGGGTGATTCTTATGGGGGACAGGTATTGGCGGTTCGGGGGCTAACGCGGTCAAGGTTCCATGGAAAAAGACGCGGCAGGTGTTTCTTTTATACAAAAGTGGACAATTATAGACTATGCTTTTTCATTAATATTTTGTCTTGGAACTCCTTGTTTTCAGGGGAAACGATCTCATAATGTGCAATTGAGGGATAAAAGGAAGACCACAGTGTTGTTTAATTAACTTGTGTGTATAGTTAAATTGAATGAGCTATTACTTTAATCGAAAATTTGCATTTTGAATAAAACGCCCAATAGAAGATTTTAATAACTTTTTCTAGAAAATTTCGCGTTCTCCGGAATTACTTGAATTACAGATTATTGCATATTCAGGTTATTCCATAATTTCTCCCCACAATAAGTAACCTACGTAATTTTCCATATGAAAATAATTCCAGTTTCAAAAATCGACACGAACAAAGGCTAAATTCATTAATGCAATGTAAATCGACGGAACACAAAATAAACGATAGATTCATTTTTTACTCAGGCCACTTTCATAATAACCGGCGCACATCTACTAAAAGAATACGAAATCTCCCCTTTCCCCTTGCATGTTATATCCCCTTACACAACAGATAAAACAAAGAATGTCGACGGATATCAGGACAAAGTGACCGTCCCAAAAACCACCAAGCATAGATCGTCCCACATCTCCGGGCGCACCGCAAAAGTCTGTCTGGCCGTGTGCCCCTAATTGAATTCGCCAGCAATAAAAGCAACAGCCACAAAGAAACGACGGGAAAACTACACCGTGCAACCAACCACAAACCCGATCCCGCAAACGGTGCGTCCATTTACTTGTACAAATCGTGGATCCTGCGGCCGCGGTGGTCGAGATCGAATCTCGGGCAAACGACACCGCGCCGGAAGTCGCCGTCGCGATAGATAACCGGCGGATGCAGAAAAGGATGCGACAGTCGTGTGCACATTTCGCTTGGGACGAAGGGGAGTGCGTGTGCGACGCGGCGTGGGTAATGTCGGGATACTCAGCGTGCAGGGGTGAGTGAAGAAGTTTGGGAAACGACGGCGGACAAACTGGGGGAGAAGGAGAACCGGGGAAAGAGATTTGCAATTTCGCGCAATTAATAATCAATTGCAGGCCAATTAGAACGACTAATCTGTTACGAGCAATTCCAGCCGAACATTAATTTAAATCAGCGCGGCTCGCCGAAGAAAGTAGGCGCAACGCAAGAGGACGGATAAAAAGTAAGAGGTCGATGGTTTAAGGCGGAAGGAGAATAATAATAATTCGACAAAGCGGCGGTCGGAAAGAAAGAAATCCATATTCAGATCCGATGATGTATCGTGGGCCGCGGGAGGGCTGCACCCCATTCAAAGGGGAGAGGAACGAGAAGTATAGAAGGCGGAAAGGAAGGAGGAAGCCGCGTGAACGTGCACCAGGTCCCTTCAGGCCTCTCATTCTCTCTCTCTCTCTCTCTCTGTCTCTGTCTCATTTCCTCTCTTTCTATGTACACGCTGCGTTTGCCTTTATCATCTGTGGCCAGGATGGGGCAAGGGGTGAATGGAGGATTGGGGGAGGTTCATAAACCCTCAGACCCCGCAGCAGGACGATTATGATTCCGATTATTATGGTTATGATTATTATTATGATTATTGTTCGAAGAGGTATCGCGTTGCCGTCACGGCCACGTCGGCCCGTGCTTTGTACACGTGACAGCGATAGGGCCCATTTACGTCGAGAACACTCCATGCCGACATTATAATGGGGGATAAATCCCCCGAAAGCCTACAATACGTCGTGCATCGTAGTATTAACCGGTAAGTAGGCAGATATATCGGTTCTACGTGTATACAGGGTGTACTATCACGGGTGGAGAAAAATTTCACTTTCTGCTTCATTTGTTAATGTTTCTTTTCTACTTTGGATCGACGGGGGGGTGGTTCTGGATGATTAGTACTTTTTTGTTTTTGTATGCAGAATTGTTCCTAAGAAATAGTTTTAAACAAGTTTCGAAGAAGCAACATTGGAGTAGGTCGGGTCGTTGTTTAATTTGGTATTTGTTTCTGTATTGATAGGGGACGAACTGAGTAGGGGTGGACATTTGGAGTTTTAAGGGAAAGGCATAAATTGTTCTTTCTTCTTCATTGTTCATGTGAGTGACAGTTCAATTGATGAGATTAGAATAAATAGTTTAAATTGATTGCTCTGGTGTTTGGAAAAATTGCGAAGTCTCGACATTTTATTCTTGGTTCAGCTATTGGTATGGTTCTTTATTACTTTTATCACTTTAAAATGGACAATTAAGTCCACGAACTAACCATCGAATTAAAAAGAAGAAGAGCACGCCGCACGACATTTCTGTAACATAACCAACCATCAAAAATGATCTGTCGAGATTTTCCTCTCCCGTCAGAGATCACCCTGTACATGTACATACGTGTACACGCTGCCTGCGTATATTTGTCGATGTGTGTGCGTAACAGGGTGGAACATGTTGAAGAGTATAACAGCCCCTCGTTCCTCTTGCCGGCACAACCGAAACTTTGCCCCGTCCTAATTAGTATCGATTACCGAACATCCCCTGCTCCCTATGTATTATACTTGTGTAACGTTCGTATCTCTTCTATCTAACCCTCCCCGTGACTTCTACGCCGGAAGAAAGGGGGGGCGCCCACGGCCACCAGGGGGCTAAAGGGTGGCATGGATTGCACGGGACTGGGTGGAGAAGTTTTGGTAGATGGGCGTATGAGTGCATGGTTCACAATGCACAGAGAGGAACCTCGATCCGTGTCGCTCCTTACGGTTAATTAATTCGGATCGACGAGAAGAGGGTGTGTAAGAGGCGGTGGGATTGGGGATGAAGTGTTGGGAAAGTTGGTGGGATATGGGTGCCCGATATATGGTCATTTTTGTGTGGTACTTGTACCGTACGAGATGCACAGAATTGATGCGCCCTCTTTCCTTTCTCTTCTTTCTTTTAATAGGTACATAGTTAGTGGAATTGTGACGTAGTGAGGATAAATTTATTGTCCGTTACATGATAGATAATTAAGGGTGAAGGGGTTGAAACAGATACGGTCTTGAGGGGGGGATGATTTGTAGTCATCGGGGGTTGGTTCTTGTGAAAGCTTTTAATCAGGAAAATGTATATCGTAATAAATTAATATAATCGTACGTTTTGCATTATTTCTGGGAGGTTTCGTTACTTTTAATGGGCACAACTATTCATCTTCCGAACAATAGTATTTTTGGATGCCCCAGAAATCTATTCACTGTCTAATAAATGAATTATGGAAGGAGGAATGGAAAATCTGTTCTCCGCCGGGTGGCAGTGGATTTCAAATCAAATTTAACCTAACCCCACCTAAAAATCCCTCGCTCACTCCAACAAGAGTATACATTCGCCACTCGAAGCACTTCAATAGCCTAACAACCCTCTCCTACACCCGTTCAAACGAACAACCTCTGCTGGGAGCTTCGAAGGAACAACAAGCTCGTTCTTCCAGAAGCTGCAGTAGCAGGAAAAACTGTAACAGCCACTTCGCCTAACAGGAATGACTTTTTCAGGAGTTCGTCTTTCCACACGTTAAAGAAGTGACGACGTGACGACGTGACGACGTAACACGAAGAATAATAAATAATCGAAGTTTGTTTAGAGCAGAGTTACCGCCTTCCTCGTGTAACCATAAATGTGTCATTATGTATTACTACTATTATATATACATGCATCTATATTTGCTGCTTTCCTTGTAAAACAGCAATGAGACGAATGTACTGATAATTAGTTTACAATTACCTAGATAGGGTACACCGGGGCGAATCGGATCACATTTTATTTGACGGTAGAAAAAAAATAGTTACAATTTAGAAACCCAATATTTTATTATAAATTCGCAACAAGTTGGGTACTTGTTACATTCATAATAAAAAATATGAACAAATGAAAAAATTCCTCGTTTATGGACAAAAAACGAAAAAGTGGAAAATATCCGATTCGCCCCGAGCCTGGGGGCGATATAATAATAATTTTAAAGTGAATAAAATACGTAAGCAAATTATGATATAATAGTGAAAATTATATCAAATATTATTTCTGCCCACCATACAAACTAATAATATTAAACGCATCTGGATGTTAAAGCTTACCTTTTACTTTTAAATAAGAAATTGTAAGCTATGTATTTTAGATCTGCGCCAAAATTATTACGCTCGTCCGCGTAAGGCAAACTTGAAATGCGTGTCCACACTAAACGGTATTGTAAAACAATACAAACACAATAGAAGAGTGTATGTACGACCTACATGATTTTTTCCACAGTAACATTACAAATTTCAACTAAATTCTTATTTCGATCCGATTCGCCTCGGTCTACCCTACCTATACGCCCAAACATCGAACTTTTTAATTTCTCTTCCACAAGAAAAATTGCAATTTTGCAATCGCTATACCTCCGAACGCACTATAACGTGCACACGTGAAACGCATCTCGTCCAGAAAGTCGAGATCTCCGTGACACCGGTCCCAAACACAGTCGACGGGGATCAGACGACGTCTCTCGTCGAGCCACTCGTAAAACGACGATACGAAACGAAAGGGCGACCCATTCGTCAGGTTGTCTGGCAAAGATTCGGTCCCGTGGTTCGTTTACGAATACCGTGGCGCGGCTGCAGAAAGGAACGTGGATAAATAGCGGCCCGTTTTACGACCGGCCTTAACTCGCGTCTGCCGTTCTCCTCCGGCTAACGACAATTTCGATCTGCATTCCCTCAAACCGACCCCTCTTATCGCCCTCTAAATACCAGCGGGATCTGTTGAATCGCGCGTAGAAACGTGAACCTGCTGGTTTCCGGGGCTGTACACGATGCTTCGTGACGATAGAGCTCCGGGGATGATTAGGAGTTAGGTTTGCGAGGGCCCAGCTTAGGGGTTTGTTGAGAAACGGAAAAAGTAAACGGGATATAAGTAAATACAAGTATTGTAGATTAATCTTTTAATAGGGGGTAACGAGAACAATACTAAGAAAAAGGTGCACGATAGATGTTCTGAATATTTCGACGAGAAATTCTACTGCCGTTTTTGTGTACGTGTATCACCATGAAATGATTAATGGTTCAGTCAGCGGCGTTCAGGATTTGTTACAGAGAAAGGCAGGTTATTTGAATGGCAAAGCATAAAATAAAAGAGAAACAGACCTCCGATTTCATTAAACAGAAATACTACCAATAATAAAACAACCACAAATGTTGTCATCATTGAGGAGAACAGGACTGGCTACAAGAAGCTGGCTTGTAAAGCCCATTAACGTCAAAATGTCAAGCTTCTGAAGCACCATAAAAAGCGATACCTTTCTCGACACCATAAAGAGAGCCACGACAGGAATGTTTGTCAGTTGCCTCGACCTAAATGGATTGTATCTTCGCCTATCGATACTCAAAACTCTATCGTCGACCTAATGGGTTAAACGTGAATCATCCGGGGACAATAAAAATTATCACACGGAACACACGCCCGAAGGATATACGTAGCACAATGTGGTGTTCACTGAAAGGGTTTTCGAAATAATGGGGATGTCGTAAAACTTATCTCACCTAAGCACGGATATGAGCAGCTTATCGTTTTTTCAGTTTGCTTTTTGTTCGAACCGCTTCTTTCGCTCTCCATTTATTCTAAGAACCCCGTTTTATCGTTTCCACGACGCGGGAACGTTGTTCAATATAAATATCAGAGAGAAATATATATTTATATGGTGGCTTGATTGAGAAATTTATCGTGGAATATTGGTACAAAATGATACGAAAGTTGTGAAGCTTCGGGGCAAATCGAATCCGTCAGAAAATTGTAAGCAATGATGTCGTAAAAAGACTTCCTTCCTTTCCTTCTTCTTTATACTGGCAAACATTTATCAACCAATCGAAGATTGGGTGCGAGAAGGTCAAGGTATTTCTTCATCCCCGACTTTTGTCGAGAATTACTCGGTAAAAATATCGCGATTCTCTCATTTCGCGGAGGAGTGTGGGTACAGAACATACAATGGCAGAGAATTCAGCGCAGAGATTTCAACGTGATTCGGCGGGCAAGGTTTCCGGATGGCGCGTGGCCGCTCCCCGTTCGATTACTTCCACGCTAATTTCCTTACGAGTAAAGCCGGAGCTTGATGGCCCGAGCATACAGAATCTAACAAGATATAGGTCTAGGAATTAGCTCTAACGAGATTAAAGATTTTAAACGGAACGCGCACAGCAACCTAGTATAATAGAAGATTACGCGGGGAAACCGGCTGAGGAAGAGTGGCGTCGTTCGACTGAGGGAACTTTTTCAAATTGTCCCGATTACAAGGTGGAGAACTTTCGACGTTAACGGAAATAAAAACAGCTGCCTCTGTACATGTATATGCGTGCCCGTGTACAGGGGGGGAAATTAAAGTTCCCGAGAAATTGGCCAAGTTTTAATGAACGAACGTATACTGGTGCGATTTGAAGTTTTCGAAAGAAACTTTCCTGCTGTTTTCGTGTTCCTTTAAATTACGCAAGTGGCTACGTAAAATTCATTCGGGATTCGTATAAAGTACAGACGACGGGATGCTCTGTATATATGTACCTGTACTGTAAATTAACAGTGACAGTGTTGTTTCAATATCAATATAAAATTTGAGAAACAAGTATCGCGGTATATTTGTTGGCACAGAAATCAATTCTATTATGTATCACAAATTCAATGGAAACTTTCCCATTCTAATTCCCACCCCTTATTTCGTGTAAGAAAATCGCAGCTATCGTCTGCATCATTAATAAACATCATTTCCCATATTGCAAAATAAAAAATACAAGGATCACCCTGCAGCAATTGCCACGGCTCAATTACAATAATCAACCGTGTCCAATACGCGAAACCCCCTGCATCCGCACCAATCGCAAAAACAGCCCGAAAAGTGACTCGAGGTATAGCATCCTTCGTCTCAATCAACCCAGCTCGTTTCGCTCGCGCCTATTGCACCGACGTACGCGCCCGTCCCTCGCATCTCGGAAACCACCCTCCACCCCGTCACTCATAAACGTACGCCTTTTTCTTCCGCTCCTTTTCAAAGCAACGAACACAGGCCTAACGAATCGTAAGTTGCGCACGATAATCGATATCTCTCACCGGCGTCACTCGTTATTTCCTCGTTCCAGGCCCGTTTATACGTTTCACCCCCGCGTCACCCCGTACGCCACCATTCTTCGTTCTCCATTGCCCCCGTGTACGAAACCATAACGACCACGATGACGCACTGCGATCCTTGTCGAACGATTAAAAACATTTTCCACGATTGCGTAACACGGAGCTGAGGGACGAGATAGAGGAAGAGAAGGGAGGAATGGGGGGTTGGGTGGTGGTTGGCAGAGCTGCGCCTTTCAATCGGTACGCTTTCAGGAATTTAACGTTCCAGAAAGATTACGCAACAAAAGGGCGATGAGGTCCGCGCGGGAGGGGAGGAGAAGAAGAAGAACGGAGGATTATATCACGACTCTTGTGCACACGTCGATCGACTGTGGTGCGTAATAAAGGAATCGATGTATCGAGCTCCACTCGGGGGGACTGGCGAATCATTCGGCGGTCTGCTTAAAACAAGGCCAATCTTAATTAGGGGATGCACCGGCGGATGTGCTCCCGTGGGATCGTCATTGTTTTTTTCTTCTTCTTCTTTCCTTTTCTTTCTTCTTGTTTTGTCCCTCCTCCTCCTTCTTCTTCTTCTTCTTTCTCTTGCGCGGCGGGGCTCGCGCTGGTGATACATACGTGGTGAGTCTAAAAGTGCACGCCTCCGAGCCCCTGGGATATCAAATAGAGTACTACCGGTCTACACCGGCGTTTATCAGAGAATACCATTCCTTGGATCGACGAGTACACCTCCAGATGCGCAGGATACGCTTACGTTTATTTATGTACAGTCCGGTGCATAAATCGGTGGACATGATAATTACTGTTGTTTGGCCAGCAGGTTAGATATGCCAGGCTTGGTGGCATGTCTCGGATTCGATGAAATAACAAAACGATGGTATACCAAATAGAGTGTACACTTTCATACTGTCGATCAGAAATATGGATTCCCTGAGGATTTAAATAACGCTGGATATAAACAAATTTGGCGTTGTCCAGGCGAGCATGATATACAATATGTCGAACAGAAATCAATGTGCGAAACCTATTAATTACGCGAAATAAATTTCGCAAGCACTTAGCCCTTACAGTCGGAACAAACAGTATGCTATATTTATTATTTTCGACAGCACTGAAAACAAACAACGGTGGTTAATTCAATTACACGTTGCCGGCGACCGCCGAGTAGCTGTGCAAATGCGAGACGCATGTAAATTAAATATATCCACGAGTGCGACCGACAAACATTTTACGCAACGTGATATTCAACACGGATGATAATGATAACCAGTTGAAACAATGAAATTTATTCTTGTTGTCCTTTAGTATAGTGTTATATTACTTGCCGAAGCATGTTTGTAATAAACATTATTGTCACAGGTATTCACAATGCAATACAGTAAGTAATTCCATATTATATTATTCATACATAATAATAATAATAATTAGACTGGCAGATAATAGAAACTGTTATTTAATATATTACAATATAAAGAGAAAAAAGCTAAAATGAGATAATCTATTCCTCAAACATCACGAGATATAATGAAATCCATTGATATCGAAATGGAAACAATTTGTCCATTTATCGAGTCACTGGGACGAAACGACTGCACAGAATTAAAGTAGACACCGTGAGGAAAGTTTAAAAGGAGAATTGTATGATATATATAGAGCTGTTATTCAATTCGGTTAACCCCCTTCAAGTGAATAAATAATGGAAAAGCGGGAAATAATGCAGCCATCGACGAATACATTTCTAAAGTAAAAGGTTCGTTGTCGGTAATATTTTATCCAGTGATTTCATTCCAAAGGAGCCCAAAGAACAAAAGCATTCACTACACGCTTCATTTTCCTCACCGTGCCTTCCCACTATTCCATCCCCTCTCGGATTTTTCATTTCTTAAAAGCCTGACTCTGCCTTCCAACCCTCTTCGAACAATCCAAATTAAAACTATCTGGGACAACAACATAAAAACCAGCCGATATAACTCCATATCAATACCATTTCCTTCCGCCATTCGATCCATCATTTATCCTCCCACATCATTGAACAATTTTACCATACAGATGACTTCAGCGAACCGCGATGGAAACCAATGGAAAATCACACACCCACGTGAACCTCCAATTATCAAAGTACCGAACGCGGATCCTTTTCCACTGCACGAATCAACATTTCCACAAAAATTTCCGCCCGCAATTGAAATATTTCATTCAATCCTGATGCTTATCATTATCATCTCTCTTATCTAATACAATGTACAACAGGCATTAAAAATAATTCCCACTTAGTTTACGTTTAACACCGTTTACCAATCCGCTATACCTACGTAGCTGCAGAAAATTGTAGAAAAAGTGTTTTCCGCTCAATCCGCGATAATTAAACTTCTCAATTTTCAACATTTAATCCCACTTCGATCTCGTGTTCATTATTCAAAATGGCATTAAAAATATTTCTACGTGAAATTTGTCCCAGACCCGAGTTCCAGCGGTTCCACCCTCTCGCAATCAGGATCCGTTCGAGGGTGGAGACGGTGACGGTGGTGCGCGAAAACAGTCAGTGTTGGTTCAGGCGTTGCTTTTGCGGCGGGTTAAGGCTCGTTCACGCGTGAAACAAGGAGTCCTGGCCTGGGATCTTAACGCTCGGTTAGACAAACGTTCTCGCTGCTTGCATTAGCATATTGCGATTTGCATTTCGCTGTATTATCGACCCCAGACCATCCAACGCTGTTTTGTACAGACACCATTCCGTATCTCTGTTACTCTTCGATGAGGATTCCGTGTATGTATCTCGCCCAAGGCAAATAAGACGAGGCACGCGACGCGAGCGATACCGGACGATCGATTCGGTTCTACAGGCGGATTCGCCTATCCGTGGCGCGATTCTGCTTCCACGGGATCGGTTTATGGCTAATTTATGACCGGGGGAGAATTCGGGGATGACGAGGGATAGAGGTTTTGAAGAGTTATCGACGGTGAAACGAGCAGCTACTGATTTTTACCAGATTGAGAGTACGGAGATTGTTCGCTGGGGAATTTGATTGTTCGATCCTGCAATTTTGGCTGGTTAAATTAAGAGAAGCTGGACCGTCTATCGTAGGGAGGTTTTAATGTTATGCTTGGGTTTACTAATTCTAGTTTTTCTAAGTACTGTTTCTAAGTAACGAATTAAGTACTCGACTGATCGGACTATCAGAGACTACGTCCGTAAATTATTTCGATTTTATTAATCCTGCGTTCGACGAGGTTCGGATATTTTATTGCTGTATTTTTGTAAAATATTCAAAACCTTTTGGTCGTATTATGTTTTTACTAACGCTTTATATCCCGAAATTTTGCACCGATAATTTTACCAAAATTTAAAATACAGTCATCTTCTTTTTCGCTACGATCCAATACCTCGTTACAATGCTTTCATAAAAATAAAATTTCACTCCGATGTTTACCAGCCCTTAAAATCTCTCTCGATCGTTTGTCGGTAAAGCTTAAAATTTCGTTGCGGTTATCTTGCAATTAGTGAATACAAAACATTCAGCACGTTTTCTGCACGACACCTGCTGTATCTACTCGAACGGGCGTATTCGATAACAGAGATTTATCACCGCTGTCGCGTTCACATGTACAAAAATAAAGTTCAGAGGGGAGAACCCGGAAACTATTGGAATACAAACACCCCCTGGCTGATCATCATACAATGTTCAAGCTGATTACGAGCAACCACGCGTAGTCTGCTGAACAAATCGCACTTCTGAGTACACATTCTACTACAGAGAATCCGCGTAGTCAATGGCATACTTTTCCACGAGTAGGTGGTTACAGGAGGTCGTAAGGATTAGAGTGTACTGCGATACGTGCACCCGAGATAAAGGAATATGTTACTTCCGTGTAGCCAAGAATCTGAGATAAGTGGTAATATTAAAATCGTGCTGGGAATCCATCTTCGGCTTGTACTTTCTGCTTGATTCGCTTTAGGGATCGCAATTCCGTTAGACTTCCTGCCGGTTACAGCGTTGGACTGTTTCGAGGTCAACAGACGAATTTCCGTGGAGTTACGAAAGGCGATGGGAATTATACTTTCTATGATTGTTCTCGTGGTAGTTAGAGCCTTGGTGTGAAGTGACGAACTAGAAGCGAAAGACAGTGAAGATGGACGAGATAAAGTACACAGGCAAGTGCAACGCAAAAATGTTGAGAATGTTGTGATTTCGAATCGCACGAGGTCTTAATGCTTTTCGATTTCAATTAATCAAAATTATGAGTTTGCAAATTTTGAATTAATATAATCCATGGATCGTTCGTTCGAGAATAGAAATATGACTGCGCAAAGTCAATGAATATTGTAAAAATTTATTCCGTTCGCCTACATTAAATGAAGGGGTGCAATTCATTTAACAGGTCCAAAAAATTGTTTTGTATGTATAGCATGCTATAGCGTAAATACACTCTATACTGCACGAAATGGAACAACTTTTCCTCTAAAGCGTTCAAGCTAAGTGAAGGTATTTTTAAAACAAATTCTTTTTTCGTACTGCAAAATTTTTGTTTATAATCTTATATGTTAAATGAAGTACTAAACAAAATATCAAATAGTTTCGTTAATTTTTGCCCTTTGAAAAAAATGATAAAGAAACAACTTAAGAAACATTTTAAGCGTGCTAAATGAATTGCCCCCCTTAAGTTGACAAACCTTCGCACGTTCAAATGATCAAGAGTTGAATCTTTAATACGATCAACTTTACAATACACGGACGAACATTGTAATTCTCGGCCATTTAAGTGTTCGCACTTCCGAATCCTCGGACTTCCAACTTCTCCAGCTCTCAAACGTTCAAACACCCAAATCTCTCGTCTAGCTGGCAACCCTAGGTCATTCCGAGGCCTGCCAATTCTCGAACCAGTCATCACCGTGCACGCGTCTCCTCTTCAAACTCCATACGCGAGCGTTCCCCCAAAAGAACAGACACCATTTTCCCCGAAGACATAATACCCAAGTGGTTCAAGCGGAAACGTCCGAGCGGACCACCCCGTATAAATTCATCCGGCAATGGCCAGATAAAGAACACGTTGCACCTATATATAACCGGTCGAAACGAGCGTCGAAAGCCTAGACACGAAGAATCGGCACGGGTGCTCGGTTACTTTGCGCCGCGAATCGCGAAACTCTCGCAGAAAGGGAACATCGCGTTCGTCCCGACAAACAAGAGCCGAGGGCGCACGCGCGCGTGCTAGCGTGGGCGGCATAGCGGGTGTCGACGAAGGCATCGGAAGCGCGATTTATCGCGCGGGCTCTCCGCGAAGAAAGAGTCGTCCTGCTGGTGGTCGTTAATTCTTGTCGCACGTGTCTCACCGCTTTGATCACGCGAGTATGCTAATTGCCGTCCGCCGCCCACTCGCCGCTGCAAGGAAGATCGGCAAGAACCAAGGGGAGGAGGACGGGGTGAAAGAGGAAGAAGAGGAAGAAGAAGAAGAAGAAGTAGCAGTAGTAGAAGAAGGTATAAGAAAACGAGGGAAATGAAGAGCGAGAGAAGACCGAGACACCGCTGAATAGAAGAATAAAAAGAAGAGGAAGAAGTAGAAAAAGTTGCGGCAGAGAAAAGATAGAGGGAAGGGAGTGTTTCGGGGTCGGTCGAGTGGATGACTTTGCCGCACTCAAACGGCGTGTACACTCTGTTGGCGCATGCACGAATACCGACAACGAGATACCAGAGTACACGCTGAGAAGCGTGCACAAGATCGCAAGACTTGTCCTGACTTCTTGTCGCGATCCTCTTCGTCGACACGTATATCGCATGGACGGGCTACGTGAAGGCGAATTGGAAGCCTCGATTGGCGGACAGAGATTGTGCGGTTGGATCTTTTGATACGTGCATGGGTTGGTCGTGTCAGCGACAAGTGTTTTATGGTGCAACTCAATTGTAACACTTGCCCGCGTTTGGTGGTGATAATTATACATTCATTTGTATAATGCATTATTGTCAGGGCCGTTCCTGGGTTATTGGCCGCCCAGGTGCAAAAACAATACCGCCGCCCCTATTAATATAATATTATTTAATTAAGAATTTGATATGCAGTATTTAGTTTGATATCTATATATACATAGTTTTAAAACAGTTATCGTGTAAGAGAAATATTTCTTTAGCTTTATTTTCATAAAATGAAACAAAGATGCGTAAAAAACAAATAGTTTTGTTTAACATTTAATTTACACAAAGTCATAAAAGAAATAACAAAGGCAACTATCATTAATAAGTATAACGAAAATAAAATTAATGTCTGCTCGTATAGGCTCGTTTTTGTAATAATGATGTTACAGTTGATAAATATTGATTATTAATTACCTACATGAATTTAATCCAGCAAATGTAGCTGAATACCGTATGTTATTTTTGGCTGTATATAAAACTTAATTTGATTAAATTATGTTTGTCTAAAAGGTTACTAATTATCAGAAAGTTTTGATTACTATTGTTATTAGTCAAAGTTTTACATGTATTGAACGGTCTGCGGCCGCCCCTAAGTTTGGCCGCCCAGGAACGGTCCTGATTATTGTATATATGAGTATATTGTAGTAAATGCTTAATTCGTGGAAATGCGGTGCAATTATTGAAAGACAGATAACGATCGAATATTGAAGCATCTACCGCCAACGCGAATAGTATTAGGTACTATGTACATACAAAGGTGTACAAACATGGAAAGTTAATATTTCATATTACAAGTGACAGAAAAATAAAACAATTATTCGACAATCCATAGGAACGTCCCTTAATCCATAAAACATTAACACCAACAAATGAGAAACAAATTGAATACGTTAACTATACGACGCAGTCTCCAAATCTCTAAATCTCTAAACCCTTCAATATCCGAACTTCGAAATTCCTAAATCTTTAAGCATAAGAATTCAATGTCAATTCGAGACACCTATTCCACCTGAGTTACACCATTCATGTAAACTCCTGGCCAAATGCTTCAAAACGGATCTCGTCAAGAAGCGCAGTGTGAATGCGGTTTTCCAACAGGTTTTCCAAAAGGTTTTCCAAGCGGTCGGAGATACAGAGAGCGGTGCACGCGCCGCTTGCAGAAGCGTTTCGTAAATTCGAGGAATGGTTGGAAAGAAGTGGCCGCGGTACAAAGCGTGCCGCCCAAGACCGGGCCCGTTTGCCCCGCGGACGTAATTGTCTTCTTAGCCGCACGAAAGCTCACGTATTTCGCAAGTAAATACACATCGAGTACGGTGTTCTCACGGGACAGAGAATAAACACTATGGGTCCTGTCCGTTTCCGACATTTCAGCTTTTTTTTTGGACGCGTTTCACAATCATTTTCTTTCGTAACACAGCGGTAATTATGTAAGTTCATTTTCTAAATATTTAGATTTATATTCACGATAGACGACGATGAAATCTGATGGAAGATAGGTCATTTATATATTGAATATATTATATGTTAAAAATGAGGCTTAAGGATACTAGTACCTAGTTACTGTGTCTACCAATTACGTTCGAGTACTAAGGAATACGAAAATTTTGAGGAAAGTGGTGGATACATTGCTGCTATAGTATTATAGAAAACATAATTGTATCCCAAATTTTAAGAGACACGAGGACGGATGAAATACTTTGTATCACCGCGGAAAGCACTGTAAAAATATTGTTGTTAAAATTGGAAAAATAGTTAGTCGCACCCGTGTCTATTTTGTCCCTTTCCTTCGATCCCCAGAGACAGATGAGTGAACTCATCCGAAATTTATCGAGAGCGGCTGCAGAACGTCTTCAGCGTGATTATTCTCAGCGTACGTTGCGACGTCTTTCTTTGATCCTTCCTAACATATAAATCGAAAGAAGCGCAGAACCGTGTACGCCACGGTATATTTATGCTTTTCAAACAAGAAACAATTTTTTCTCTCAACTCTTGGTAAACTTGCTCCGACGAAACCCGATTCTTAACATGCGACTAGGTACGACCTCGCATCGAAAACTACGACCGGAACTAGACGATTCTTAAAAACCAAATAAATAAGACAATTTTTTTCCTCAATTTCTTATCATGTACCAGACCTGCTGAACGAAGTCTCCTGCGTTTTTCCATCAAATTATTCAACCAAACTTGCAGCAATTGACAGTGCTCACAACTTTTTTAACCCGTTCAACATTCGAGCGCCGATTCTTCCCAAACAAGAAGCCATTCGTTTTAAAGCCAACGTGAATTCAACGCGCAAATCCACCCCACCCCAACCCAAAGGCACCCACGGTTATTCGAATATCACGTACAGTCCGAAAATAATACAGTGTTCCAAACGAGACGAACAACGCCGGCGATATCGCAAATAATTGCCAATCGAATATCATTTTTCGATATTGAACGGCATCCCCGTTATTCGCCACATGACAACGAAGGGTACGGGGATAGAAGCACCAACAATCGCGAGGAGTTAATTCCTGTTTGTGTGCACGGCACACGAGGTGCATCATGCTGAACCGCGCCGCATAATAGCGCGCTGCATCAACAACGATATTTGCCTTTGCCGTAATATACAAACAGATGTACCTATCTGGACGCGGAGAGCTTCACTTGGCCGGATCATTTTACGCGAATGTTATTTCCGCGAAGTATCCTCACCGTGTGATATACTTGGTACCCCTGGCACACCGGAAATCGTTCGGACCGCATATCACGAAAGAGTAATTGTGTCCGTCGAACACTGACCACGGTGTGCGATTCAATTTGAAACGATTTATTACCGGGAGACATTATTTCGCGAATATATTGTTATTTATTGTCCGACGATTTGATTTAATTAACGTGGTTCGGTTATTAATTTCGTCATGGTTAGGGGTTAATTTTTGACAATTTTTGTCTCCAAATAATTTTCTTATCCTGTTATCTACAGCTTGTAATTAGAATTTTTGTTAGAAAAATACCCTGCTGGCATCATTTGTTCCCCTCTGCAAGGTGCACCTGTCGTTTCCCTTTATCCCGAGAAAGAAGCAAAAATATACACGATGGTCAACGAGGCGGGAGTGCTCCCGCATGCTTTTCGACTTTTCGGAAAATAGGAATAGGCGGGGACGGTGGATGAAACGGCCACGAAGGCGTAGACATAGGTACACGGTCCATTGAACGCTGGGAAACTCTGATTAGCTCTTTCGTTTCTTATTAGAAAACTTTCGTTGTGCCGCAACGAAACGAGGGAAATTCCATCTCGCCCTGTGTCCAGCTTAATTTACCAGAAAATTCTGAATACTTCCTTCAAGCTTGCCCCTCGATGTTTATCCTGTAAATTCAAGCTAGGCTCGTCTTATACTTTGCCTATCTTTTGGGGATTTTTTCCGTTCGAAGTTCGAAGCTTAGTTATTCAAATTATTTTGCATAAATTTGTTTTCACAAAACGTGAGTTGACGTGAACGTGTTCAAGGAATAGAGACCTAAAGCGATTTTGCGATATTTTATCAAGAACGTACACAAATTATTAAAGGAAATATCGAAATGGGTGCCCAGTTGCTAACATAAGGGTTAATCGAACGGTTCCATTTCCCGATGAAACAAGTGATAAATGCATTTTCATTTCTAACACAGACTATTTTCACGATCACCAATAAATTACTATTATCTCCTCTTTTCTCCACTTACACCCCACAGTTTTTAAACACAATAATCGTCCCGTTGCCGGACAACCCAGACCTAAATACAAACCTAAAACATAAAAACCGCCCTCCTGCATTTCTAATCACCCTAAAACTACCCGCGAACCGCACAACGAAACGGCGTACGTACACCCTCTGGGTTGAAATGGATCATTAAAAAGACAAGCGCCCCATACGCACACTCGAAAGAGCTGAAAATAAATAGCATCGTCTAAAATCACAAGAAATGGAAACCGAGACCCATAACAGTCACGTAAATAAAGAAACTCTCTAGGGCAAGGGACAAGGGGGTGAGCAACGATGTCCCCCTTTTTACCGATCCGAAGTGTACGCGACATCAAAGAGCATTCCGTTCGAGGAATCGTCCAGGGTTCCCGTGAAAAATCCGCGGATCGAGGAAAACGGGCGCAACCGGATGTGCAACGGGGCTAGGTGGGCTGTGCACGGTCGAGGCCGTGGCGAGGCTAGAGAGACGCGGCATTTTATGGTGAACGCGTTTTACTGCCCGCGGCTGGCTGCCGCATAGGCGGCGCGGTTCAAAGGACCAGGCGGAACAGTAAAAGCTAGTTTAACGGTGCTAACAGCGACCACAACACGCCGAATGTATTACTATACCAGCGATCCCTCTACTTTTCTCCTCTGGCCCATTCGACGTTCCTCTGACGCACGCACTCACGCATACATGCGCGCACGGAGCGAAGGTTGAACACCCTTGCGTACACGTTTTTGCCGATGGAACGTATAAATCGTGACCGAGTTTTGGCTTCGGTTAAATTGGCCCTATTGAATTGGTGCGAAGGGGGCAGTTCCTGGTGGGTAGTAAAAATCAGCTTTTAACTGTTTGTATTTTTCAATATGGGAAAGTTTATTTTCTCGTGATTTCATTGTCGCAGAACCGCGTTCGCTTTTGACAAATATAAGAGCGTCGTTTATTGTGGAAATCGGATATTGCTTTTGGGTTAGTTTAATATATTCGAATATAATTTTATACATTTGCTGTACTTTGTTATAGTTTGTAATGTTGGGCGGTTCGTCGAGATTTTTATGGATACCTCTGTGATAGGATTCGATTATCTTGTACAATATAATTTGGTCTGTTCGTTTTTTCGATTTTTAGTGCGTGTAGAAAAAGACTTGAGAGCGCAGGGAGATTGGAGCATGCGTTGGAAATTCATCTCGCTTTTCAACCTCGATTTTTGTTGCCCAAATAATTACACACCGCTTCTTTTTGCAGTATTTGATTAAAAACATTTATTTGGACGATCACTCTCAAACGAAGAATCATGTTCCAGGAAAAAGTGAAATACCGATCAGGGAAAACGAATTTAATATTTTCTAAAATAGGAAACGAAGAATAATATCCTTTCTTTTCTTTTAACTAATACCCCTCCAAAACTTTTAATAGTTGCTGAATTTTCAATCCGAGCTGTCGAATTTTCCAACATTGTAACATGCATTTCCAATTGACTACACCACGGTTATTCTCCGCCAATTTTATTGTTTCCCTACAATAAATATACTCACCACCGCCCAATATTCCTGTCGATAACACAATAATTTACTGCCACGCGTGGTTTTAATTAAACTTTCTAGGTGCAACGTGCCAGGCAGGTGAGTGACAGCGGCCACGGTCTTCGACGGAAGCGATGGCGGAAGTGGAGGAACGAAGACGTATGTGGGAGCAGCGGGTAGACTGGTAGAAAATAGGGGACATAAATTGTAGCGGGAAATTGGAGCTGTTGGAGTGTCGTTAGATATTCGATAGTGAACTTTAGGGAATCTCCGTGGATTTATGGTCTTGATCGATTTATTTACGAGGACCAAATACAATTGAACCGATGGATCTCGTATATTCGTGGAAATCTTTTTCTTGTACTATTATTTTATTCTGGCTTTCGACTGTATTACAGATATTCGTCATAATTTTTCGCCTACTCATATTATTATAGAAACCGAATTAATTGAATGGCTAATGAACTGTATTATTTATAAAGTATCCTATATTCAAAGTAATCGGAGAGATTCTACAAACTGGAGAGATATGTGTAACTATTAGTAGCGTAAAATTATTCTTCAAAAATATTCAGAGGGTTGTTCGTTTAATATCAACGTGATTACAACGATTATATGTGCAAGTAGATTTTTTTTGCGATGGTGCACTAAAACATTTTTCACGGAGGAGGTCTGCGCTCGATTAATAGCAATTTGATAATTGGAAATGGTCGTAGAACGGAAATAGAGTCATTGACATCGAGGAAAAGTGTTGCGAGTACAGAAAATGAACGTTGATAGCTTAGAGAGACACGCTGGCATTAAACCTAATTTTGTCGAAGCAGTCTTGCAACTTATATTTGCTTCTCCCATAGATGGATACTTTGCTGCATCAGACTCCCAACGTTTACTACTAAAACGGCGCCTCTTATCTTCAATCAGTTTTTTCTCCAACCATCATTACTAGTTCAATGACCCTCTGGCAACTACTCCATTAGTTTTTTATCATTAAAAAAGATATCGAAACTTGCCAAAGCAATTGACATGGGTGAAATTATTTTTTTTTATATTTACGACATAATACCCCTTCAAATATAAGAAGAAAACCCACCAAGAATAAAGAAAATCACTATCCAATAAAACAAATGCAAGAACATCATCTAAGCTCTGTTTTCTATAATCTTAACATTTATACCACACAACCTTCATCCTCTAGAGCCTTCAATTCCACAGCAGTAAATTAACTGTACTCTAATTAATCCGCCAACACATCCAGCCATTAATCAATAAACTCTATTTCCACCGGGCAACGCGTATTCTTCTTCAACAACCAGCTCGTCCATAATATAAACCATAGTCCGCAACCCATTCAAAAATCAATACAAATTCCCCCGTTCATAATTGAAACGACCGAAAAAGAGCAAACGAACAAAAGTAATACTCTTGCCAATATTGGCAGACAGATTTGGACCACGAACTCCATCAGTTTCTCACGTACCACGGTTACAAAGCGACAGAAGGATGCAAGCTCCACGACGAGATCCCGTGCAGGAAGTGGCCTCTGGTCGCGCTTATAAATAAGCACCGGTTCGAGCCAGGAGGAGGCGTCCGCCCGGCGAGGATTAAAATTGATTTCGTGTTTATGAAATGTCGCGGATACCTTGGCACGATCCGCCGCCTTCGTTTCGTCGCCAGTGGCGGACCTCCACCTTCCGAGAATAGACGCGATTTAGCGGCGGCATTTAATGCGTCCCAGGAACGCGAGATTAGCGGTCGGCTCGAATAAAGTGGACGCGGCCATAGTTAATAAAAGTGTGGCCCGTTTTGTTGGCACCTCTTTGGAACTTCTTTTATCCCCGGCTCAATTAAAATGTCACGCGAGATGGAACGTTATCTCGAGGCTCGAGCACGGGCGTCAAATGTTCAACCCCATTCGGCCGAAGCTCTGCCCCGGTATGATTTATTCCCATAACGTTGGGCACGATTTATAAAACTGCGAAACTACGAAATGTCGGCACGATAGAATCTCGATGGTCACAAGATGGTCATTGCGGTGGAAAGAACGAAGGCGGAGAAAACGCGATAGAGAGATGGAGGCATGGAAGCAGCTTTCCGCTTTAGGAGCATTCACGCGGTACTTATTAACGAGTACGATCCGGCCGCACGTCATTCAAGTACGTCGTTTTGCCGGCTGAACTTTATAAACCGGCCTGTCCGATATCGGAAATAGGCTCAGAGAACCGGCCGGCTGGCATTAGCGTTGTGAATTTGGCGACCGCCTGATTCACTCCCTTGCTCTTCCCGTACCACCCTTCGAGCCCCCGTCTTTTTCCTTCCTCCTTTTTTCCCTCCATTAACGATTCTCGATCGCGAGGTCTGTTCGTTAGCTTGTCCGGCAGGCCGACGGATCATGAGAATTATCGGAATGGCGGGCGGCCTGGAAGAATGATATTTAAATCCACTTCTCCGGCCTGGTATGCACACGCATACAGACGCCGTTTGCCAAATAAATACTCGTACACGCCACGTGAATTTTATCGTCTTCTAATTTCGTCCCGCGAGAGTAGTTCTTAAGCTTCTCCTTTTTCCTTCCCTTTTCCTCTCAAGGGGATGCGCCTTGCGACGGGTCGGCCAGGTAAAACGAATCTTCGCTGTATACGTATACATATGTATGCAATAACGAACGATGAATCGGATTCGGGCAGATGTCCCGCGTGTGAGTGGCTCGATGGTAGTTAAACGGACAGTAGGTTCGGTTATGGCGTTAAACGTTGAACGTTCGAGGAACTGTGAATGGAAGGGAGCGTTATTCGGTGTTATTGCGATGGGAAATGTGTATACGGATTGGTCATTGGGTTTTATGGCGCTGCTTTATGTTTGGTAAGAAAGTGTCGCCGTCAGACGTAACGATTCGAAGGGAAAACATCGACCCCGACGTGGCGTGGAAATATCGGAGTCGAGAAAATTCCACTGTGAAATGTATTTAATAAGTCTGCATGTGTTTCCTGATCTTTTTTAAGTCAGGGCTCAGTTTTACAATAATCGAACGACCTGCAACCCACTCACCCTTAAGGGGGGACACTCAATTAGAATCATCAAGAAATCGAAAAATTGTCTTCTTCTATAAAACGATAGTTTAATAACTTATTAATATAATCCCAAAGTTCTATAGCGAAATTCGAGCTCTATTCGGTGCTACAGCTGATAAACGTCACTGATGCCCACTCGACACCCGGCAGTCTTCGAAACTTTAAGAAAGATAACACAAAAACTATTTGACTGATTTCATTGAAACTTGGCGCAGATGTTTATTATACTATTACCTTCTATTTGAACTAAAATCATATTGAAAATCGTTCAAGAAGGTACATTTCTATTGCAAAATCACTGCGGAAAATTTCACATATTTGGTTTTAGGCCTGCCACTTCTGTAATTTTTGAATTTCATACAATGTTTTAGTACAAACAGAAGCTACAAGTATTAACTACTAAAAGAATTAATTTCATATAAATCGGATGAACGATGCGGTCGCTGGAGTTCCCGCCGTTTTGGAACTCACGCCGCGTTTAAAAGAAACAAAAATATTTTGGTGACACTTAAATATATAATAACCAAGCTTCTAAGTTACAAAAATATTGAACAATTGGTATTCTGTAAAAAAGAACTTTAAAAATCTGCTAAATTCCATGCTTCTAATTGAGTGTCCACCCTTAAGGCAAGGAAACCATATTTAAAATAATGAATACCAATGTGTGTACATTTAATTTGTGAAAAATTGGCCTGGAAAATATTTACTCTGCACTACATATGCACCGTGAGAGTGTCGAACTGTTCGGGACCGAAATCTTGATCGAAACGAGTCGCGATTCCGGTTCGCCCGAATTTCGTTTCCCCGCCGTAATAAGCGCTGCACACACGAAGAAAATCGAGGAATCCGCGAGTGTTTTGCGATCTGGCCTCGATTGTTGCGCTTGGCGTCTCCAAAGGGCAGAGAGAAGCGAAGAGGAGCAGAGAGGAGAAGAGAGTCAAGGATGCCACGCGAGCGGTTGCGATTCCAAGGAAGACCACTCAGGCAATCACGCCGGGACTCCTCTCCTGGGAGGGAACCAGACCGCCCTTCTTTTATCTTATTACGCTGAACATTACCCGCGGTGATCGCCTCCTGTCTGGAAATCGTGTTATCGAGATCGTGATAGCGTTCTGCGCGTTCCGAATTCAACGTGTCTTTGCCTGAATTGCTTTGTATTTGTCGCTGTAAACACATTTTACATTTCTCAGTTGGAATGTTTTCCAACGCCTGGTCTTTTGGCAGGGTGGAAATATGTAGATCTTTGGTTGGATTATGTGCTTGGAAAATTGCGATCGATGAGAACGAGGAGTAATTGCATTATTTTATCAATTATAATTTTATATATTATACCTTTTTATGTAAATTAAAATAGCAGTTTGGAGAAACAATGTGAAACGTAATTTCCCGAAGCAAGAAACATCCAACGCCGTTCTTATACCCGAATGATGCACAGTTTGCCTCTCCTCTTGGTTCCCTCTTCGCCAACCTAACTCCACCGCAGATAAGAATTTCTCGTGGGACACCTTGTAGATGAAATTCCGCGGATACGCGTCGCGGCGGGCCGTTCTATCGATAAACGGCTGCTCGAAAAATTGTAGAGCAGGCAAATCCCGGTAATACGAAGTCGAGCCCGCCACTTTTCTGGCAAGAAGGATCGATCGATCGGCTCCGTCCGGTCGCTCACTTTCTTTCTTTCCTCCCCAGCACTGCCTTCCCTCCCTCCGAAACCCTTGCCCACGGTTTATACCGATTCCTCTGAATCCCCGTCTTCTCTTAACAGAGGGAAAACTGTCCTCCTCTTTTATCTTGCGTCGCTTTATTTCCAAGTTCCACTGCCTCTCGCATCCCCGATATATAGATGGAATCGTTCCGTTTCGTTCACTCTAACTAGCCGAGCCGATGCACCGAGAAGTGAGACAAAAAAAGAACGGGAACGGAACGGTGGAGGGTAGGGAACAGAAGAGGAACGAGCGAAGTTGGAAGAAGCCAATCTCAGAAATGAATATGACTGCTGCAAAATTCACGGAACAATCCGCGGGTCGCTGAATACCGGCTTGTTTGCCTGTTTGTTTGCTCGCCTATTTCCTCTCTCATTTATATGCACGCACATCGTTCACCAACGCGTGGCTGGGACACATGCACTTATCGCTAGGTGAGCGCGGTAGGTGTACGTGCACCTGTGCTCAGGGATCTGGATTGGTCAAGAATTCTGATAAATCTCGGCTTATTATTATAGTGTCATTATTATTCCGATTAGCATCATTTCGATTGTGATTTTGCTTCGGCAACAGTTTAAATAAGAAATGCAGCTGTGCAGATATTAAGCCTGCGAGTATGTGTCGTTTTATAAACAAATCCGTCTAAGCAGTCAACAACTGAGAGCCCAATCTAAACATTACTATTTGCTATATAATTAGTTCTCCTTATTAATAATTTTGCCCTGTATCCAATTTATTAGAAGCAATATAAGTACGTCGCCTGTGCGATTCGGACAAAATAATTACAGGAGGAAACAGGTGCACAAAAATGTATCTGACCACAAGAATTCTTCCCTACGATTTGTTTCTTTACCTTCACCCTCCTTTTTACCCCTTTGGCCCTCATCGCCATTGATATCTGGCAAAGGAATGCTGGAAACACCGGCACGGCCATGCCGGCCTTTTTTTGTCACCGCACTGTTTCCGATTCGTTCAACGGTGGAAAAGTGAGGAACGCGTCGAACAGGTCGACGCCGATCGGTTTTTCCCTCGGTTAGCCGTGTTACAGTTTTTCCACGTCGATCGAGAAGCCCGTGCGAAACGGACGACCTGGTTGCCCGGCTGTTTTCTGTCTTTCGACGAATTCCACGTGCATTGTCGCCCTGTTCCCTTGGCCGGTACGTAGAAACGCCATTGCGTGCGTTCTTCTCTACCGCTTGATATTTTCTTTGAATTATTTGCACGACACCGAAACAAGGAAAATGGAAAATGTCACGTGCGTAATTTTCGAAACGGTGAGGGGCAATTATTCTTATTCAACCCCTTATTTTCGTAATTACGTGTTGACGATCGTGGCGGAGATCGCGTACGACGATTGGAAAACGCGAGTGAAAATGGTAATATAGAATGAAAGGCAAACATACTGAAAGGTAATTCGTGAATTGCAATTGGGACCACAAGAGTCCTGTGTTTAAATATAATCAATTATCAGTAGGGTATTTTCTTTAAATATTTTATAATGTTTACAATAATAACGATATCCGGATATTGTAAAGCAAGAGGTTGATTATTCGTTTGCATTATCCGATAATTATGTTATCCGAAAATTAATTGAAATTCTAATTTTATCCGATAGGGAGTGAAATACTGTAATTATTAAAATTATAAAATATGAAGTGGTGTAAAAAGTAAAATAAAAGAGTAATTTCTATCTTCACCATTCGCGTTCAAACGTGGGAAACGACAACGTTTCTATTCTGAATGCGAATTTCTTCCCTGGAAGAATGTCACGATTACTGCTCTATATTCTTTCCTTCCACCTCGCTTGACATCCTCCGATCTTCGCCGTTCGCAAGAGAACAGAATCGACAAAGTGAAAAGCAGCGCGAAATACGTACGCGATCGTGCACAAAAGGATTCACTTATCACGAAATCTAGTCCGCTTACGCTTTCGCGCGATAGAGTCGCGGATACAGGCGACACTTGCTTCATTCTCTGTCCGACATGCAATAAAGGTAGCAAAGAAGAGGTACTAACAAAAAATATTTGACACAGATATTTTTGGTATTTCAGATATTTAAAATGAAAAGATACTATTGAACGTAATTGTAAGAGGTAAATATTCCATCACGATTTGAACAAGACTGCGCCTTGCCCTTAGCTTCTCCGCTTTTGACGCGCCCAGACATGTGCGAGTAAACTTGGATATAATGAAACAAACTGTAATGAAATGAAATGAAACATGCTTTTATTCTATTCTATATTTAAGTGCAATACGAATTTCTGTTATTCAATTTGATGTAATTAGTCATATTTTTATGTTATTAATATTTTCAGCACAAAATAATAACTTTGACGGAAAAATAATTTGTTTTTTATTAATAAAATACTCATATAAGCCTAAGAACGCAAAAAAATAATTTTGTCCAGTTAAATATGCCATTTGGAACACTGTGCGACATTGCCACCCCGGCATTTTCTTTCTTTCCTCGTACGTTATCGAGTTTCGTAGGTGGAGAGAAACTGAGAGAAACGTACCTTCTCCGACCACACGATCACCTTTCTTTTATCGGTTTATCCAGCGTGTCACGTTGCTCGACTAGCACGTTTCGACACACGGTGCACACCTTCTATTTGTTCGAGTAGTAAACTAAATTTATTAAAAAACAATGATAAATGGATTGAAAAATGTGCACCCTGTTGATTTAATAAATCGTATCTGATTTCTGCCACGAACGAAGCATCAAAAGCGGCTTCGTCGATGTGCCCGCAATATTACTCCACGCGAATAGACAGATCAGTTTCATCGATTGTCGAAAGTAGTTTCAACTGAATGGGTAATACAGCACGGAGTAGTACTCGGCGCGAACAGGGCGGGCATTAAACCGAACAGACAGCGAAAGTGTTGCTTCGTCATTTTACGCTCAGCCAGCGATAAGGTAATGCACTTCGATTTCATCCACTTCGAGGAACACGTCTCGATATCCCGCGAATACGCCACGACACCGTGACGATCTGGCAACAGAGAGTTTCATAGAAGAATTCGAAGATCGTTGCTTGATAAAACCGCGTGAAAGCGTTATCTGAATCGACGTGGTACAACAATACGTAAGCACGAGGGAAAGCCGATTAGGTAAAGGGATCGTTGGATTCTCGAATCGAGAAAGTGAAACCACTGATTGTATTGCGATCAATTGTACTCTTGAAGCCAGTGTTACCTAGTCGAGGTAGCATAATCATTTCTCATATATGAAAGAATATCGAGGGGGTATGAATCTCCAGTTTTCTATAAATGTGTATGTCTTTATCTCCACAACTTTTCTTGCAGAATAATTCCAGCGTACAAAGGAGGAGCTTGTCACAATAAAGAGTGGTCAACAAGAAAATGAATGCCCAAAGAAAATACGTACACTATTTATACTTAAACTGACCTTAAATTTGCCTTTACCAATTTTCCATATACAGCATGGAATAAAGTAGAAGTTATGCAAACACAATACGCTCACGTGCCCAACCTAAACCAGTTAAACTAAAAAGCCCCGAACCGTGCAACAGATAGGTCTCTGCCTAAAGCCAAAGGGTCCGGTAATCTTCCATAGAAGCGGAAGAGTTCCTCCACCTCTAAGAATGAGGACCAAGCTCCCCCCTCGTGAAACGGCGAAAACCAGAGGAGTGAAAAGTGTCCCTGAGCGACGAAGACACGCGAAAATATACAACGATCATCAATACCAATTCTTATTGTTAGTGAAATAGCTCGAGACAAAAGCTCACGGGGCAGCACTTGGTCCGTCCTCTTCCGCGAGCTGTCGAAGTGGATTGTGCGCGCAATGAGTAGGCGGAAGTGCAGCGGGTCGAGAGGCTAGGAATCGTGTGCGCTAAAGGAAAAACAGCAAACGAAAAGGAGTGTATGGATATACACGTGTGTACGCGTATATATTATGTGTACGCGGGTACAGGGTGAGTCAGAAAGTGGGAAGGCGAACCTGGCGAATGTATTGCACTAATTGCGACGATAGAATTTTGTACACCAAAAGGAAGACAGCAAACGAGCTCGAGCGTGTGTGTATGTACAAATACACGCGTCGACAGGGTGATTGGAAAATACGGAAGAAAATACTGAGAGTATTACCACAGTAACTGCAGTGAATAATATTTCCTTGAATAGGCTGTCAGGAATTACAGGAATGAGAGAAATAACAGGAATTTGTTTCTATCCGAAAGAACAAAATATAAATACAGCCTGTCCATTGAAACTTATTTTATAAACACACCCTGTACGTGCAGGCGAGCATAGAGAGCCTGTCGCCCGAGCGGAAGGCTGTCCATGTTGCACCGGAAAACAGCGGGGGCGGAAAACGAAGATGGTACTCGCGACAACAGGCAGAGGATAAGGAGTGGTTCTGTTCTGGTAGCTACTTAAACGTAATAGAATTCCGTGGCGAAGCTCTTCTCCGTGACACGCACACTTTCGTTCTTCTTCTTCTTCTCATATGCAGCAGCAGAGAGGATAGAGAGAGGGAAAAATAGGGAAAGAAAGCGTGTACAGAGTGCACGCGAGGCGACATAGAAAAAAGGTGGACCGGCTGAAGGAGCCAGCGATACACAGCTAGTAGCTGGCGGCGATTGGTCGAACGACCCAAAAAGGGTTGGATTTTCGAGAGGGCACCGTGGCGTAAAGGGTGGAGCGCTCGAGGACGCTCGAGACCGCTGGAGCACAGCTAGCGTTGCTGTAGCAGCGTGTGTGCTACGCGATCTGCTACCACAAGGGGGTGGAGGGCACGAGGAAGGGGTAAGAAGTGGAAAAGAGAGGAGGAACAGGGTTGGAAGAAGTAGAGGGAAACGGTACAGTGCAACGGTGGCACCGCACGCTCGGCTTTTCTACGCTCGAGAGTACTTCTTCCTCCTCTTCTGTACTACTCTCTCTCGATGACTACGCGAAGAGAGGAGACGAGACCCAAGCAGCATGCACTGCCTCGAGCTTGTTTCCCACAAGCTCTGCTTGGAAGCTTGTTAGGGAGATTCGCCATTTTCGAACCCTCATACGAGGTACTGTGCGTGTACGTATGATTTCTTTCCTTTCTCTGTTTTCGTTCCCTTTTTTTTATTTAAGGCACTGATCAGGCTTTTTTTTAGCTGACTATGTGTGAATTCGATAGGAGAGAAGGGCAGAATTAACCCTGCGGAGGGCGCATTGCACTTGGACGTAAATAAAGACGAATCTGATGAATCACTTTTGGAGGATTATTTCCAGTAGTCAATGGGACCACGTTGGAAATTCAATCGACAAGTTACAAATTATTTATGAGCCGTGCACTGAGGTTAGAGTATGCGGACAATTAATTGAAAGAACTTCCACTGGCCCCCCTTTATTTTGTGACGCGAGAACAAGAAGTCGATTGAAATAATTTTTACAATGATTCAACGACGAGCGAACTGAAACCAGATGTAGTAGGAGAAATCACGAATTTTGGAAATTCTTGTATGCGATAGTATTCGCACCATGAGACTGTATCGCAACCAAATTGGACATAACTAATTGCAAGCTTCAAATTTATCGAATACTTTGGTTTCCAACGCAAGGGCCAATGACGTACATTACAAACCACTTTAACCTTCGACTTCGCGAATATAATGAAGAGCAACTATACCCTCTCCATCTCCATTTTTCTTCCTCTCTACCTTACACACTTCCTACCGCCCCTGTTCATTCCTTCCTTTTTTTCCCTCCATTTCATCCCCATCTCGGGGCACGTTACGCCCCAGTTACCGCGATTCCCTCTTCTTCTTCCAGTCCTCGTTTCCTGGGCGCCACGAGCACGCTTGGTCCGTAATAATGCTGGAGAAATGAACAACTATCGAGGAAAGGCAGCCAGAAATGGGCCGTGAGAGGGTTAGAGAGGCAGCAGAACCTCAGAGGGTGAAAGAAGGCAGGAGTGGAGAAAAAAAGAGGGAAATGCAAGAACACGTAGAACCCGATCATATTTTTTTTTCTCCTCAACCTTTTCTTTTTTGCATTTTCTCGTACTCGACTCGAGTGCCGCGATATATATGTGTATAGATGTCGTTGAACAAAGAGGACAAGCGGATCGCGGAGCGACCACGATGAAAAACCACCCCCTTCTACCACTCTTATTCTTTTCCTGCTGCTGCTCGTTCCCCAGGTTGGATCGAGAGTCGCATGACCGAAATGAACGGGAATCATTTCGCCGTGAAGAAAATGCTTATCCAATAAATTCGTGCGGTTTTTCCCCGTGATCGTGGAAATCTCGTTCTTCTCTCCTTTCTTTTTTTTAGGCGAAGTAGTTTGCAGTAATTAATTGGTCGCATTGCCTACGTTGAATCGCGCGCAGTCACCCATTTCGAATATCGTCATCCATAATTAATAAACATTCTCTTTATCGTTCCTCTCGTTTCAACTTTCATCCCGATATCCATCGCATTTTCTACTCTCACACATATTCATAATATTCGAAATTAACCCATAGCGAAGCTATAAGCTTCGACCGCATCCACAATAATAAATACTAGACTGCACACTGTGCTTTCTCAAAGGGACCACGATGGAAAATCACTCCATCTTCTGCTCATCTTCCCTCTCTACCGCTGTTCCATTCCCTTCGTGAGTCACGGGAACGAACCGAACGGAAATCACCTTGCCATGAAGGAAAAAAAAGGCCACCCCATAGGCGGCGGCGTATACGCAACGAGTAATGGCCTCCTCCGCCTTCTAACAGAGCCTGAGGTCCCGGCTACCTATATACCTACATGCATGCTCGACTAGTCGCCTATATAGGGTCAGCCCGACATGGAAATGGTCAATTTGTCTGACGAATGTGCCCTGCTTGTTCTCCTCGCTATTCTTCCGCCACAGCCTTTGTCCATGGTCTTCGAGTAATATGCTGGCCTATCACCGTCAAGCATATGGCTGCTTCAGTAGGGTTTCGAGGTATCGATAGAATTGTTTTGGCAGATTTGTGCTTTCAGAGGGTTGGACTTGGGCAGGCTGATGAATTTACGTGGACGATTTTTTGATTTTCGACGATGCAGTATCATCGTTATTACTATTATTATTTTTATTTTCTGTATTGTATAATGATTGAGCATGTTGGTTTAATGTTCGTGTATGTGAAGGCAAAATATTTCTGCAATGAGTGTTTTAATACTAAGGTGAATGTGCTGTTAAAATAGAGAGATGGCAGCTTTTGGGGTGGGATTAATTTAAATTATGATAACAATGTGATCTAGGAAACATTAGAATAGTGAATATGTGTAATTTATTTTGCATGATATTTATATTAAAGGCAGGTGAAAGTTCAGCGAAAGGTTGTGAGTAAAACATTGAAAATTTGGATGGACGAACTTTAAGTTTATGTATTATTAGAGATGTTTTTTTTACAAGCGTTTGGATTTCTTTTTAGTTCGCTCGATTTTGTGTATTATGATTGGACACGTGCCTGGAAGTAGACTTGTCGAATTTCTTCGAGACCTTTTTCTCAAACAGATTTAACCATGTTTTCGATTTTATGTAGAAATTATCTGAATAGTTTCAGATATAATTCGAACGGGTATTTCGAAGACCTAATGAGGACCACCAATGAATAATTTTGAACAGGTTCTGGAGTTTCCAGGATACACATCAAATTATCGAGAATGCAAAGACTACTTTATTAGAAGAAGATTAACAAGCACTAATTTATAATAGAAAATATTAATGCCAGGAAAATAATCTTTCTCTAAATATTCAAAATTTAGCAAAAAATTTCGAACAGACTTGTACTACATTACAGCAAATTATGCACAGGTTATTAAAATGTAAATTAATATTCAACAATTTTCAGGCGGCAACACACGTCACAATATTTATTACCCCCAAACAAAATTCTCAATTGTCGTTCCCTTTGTGTATAGTCACACCCTAAAATTTCCTCAAAAATTTCCCCCAAAATCCATAACACACATCTCCAACACGGTATACCAGCAGTGACCCAAACTATTAAAGGCAGATCGTAAGCCAATCTGTTCCCCAAGTAAAATATCACAGATCCTAGACCTATCGCTTCGAGAGGAAAATTCATATTTACTTATCGCGTGAGCAAGCAATACCTTGAAAGGGTAGGAAGACCAGGGAAAGAGGTTGAAATTTTTACCTGGCTGTCCAGCGTTTCCCATAACGCCCCACTGGGGCGGGGGGGGGGGGGGGGAACGCAGTCCAGTAGGTCTTCGGTTTTCTTTATTTTCTCTTCTCGGCTATCGCAATCGAGTCAGGTCAGACAAAGACTGACAAAAAAATTCGAGTAGTCGAAGATGACACCGAACCGAATACCTTAGGATCGTTCACCTATGAAAATCTGATCCATTGAACTCCTGAATGAAATCGTTAGGCTTGCCTGAGAAGATTTGTCACCGCGATGAGTGGAAAAACTTGTCCAAGAGCCAGGGACGTATCGTATTCGTCGTGTAATCGAGAAGAGGGTGAGATTCTAGGCGGAACGATGGATCAAAATATTTTGTACGGGATGATAGATGTAAAAATTGATAGAAATTGAGTAGTGGATAATAATAATAATAATAAAAAGAAGAAGAATATTAATAATAGTAACAACAATGCACATAAAAAACAAACTTAACTACAGCTTCCTTTCCTGTATTACAAAAAAAATCGCTGCTCATTACACCAACCGGGGAGTAATTATTTGAGTGCAACATACGACACTATTGAGCAACCGGCACTAATTGTAAGACAGAAGAGTGGAGAAAGGTGAACAAAAGAAATTGGTGAGGAGCACAAGTCAAAAAGCGGCGGAGTTGAACTGCAGGCGTCCATAAATATTCACCGGCAGATTTATTTTCCTTGCGCTTCAGGGATAAAGGATAATCTTTCACGTATGACGTACAATTAGTCCGTTGCTGTCCTATTTACTTATTTGCATCCCTTCCATCGTTTCTTGCTTCTATTTCTTTCTTCTTTTCTCCTACATGCATATATTTTTTCCGATAAAAGCTATATCACGTTCGTAATAATTAATGCGCGCGGTTTCTCGGTCGACGTGCGAGCGTTTCACGTGATTCCATTCTCAGTTGATGTATCACGCAATTATACTTATAAGTGAGCATTAGCCAACTATTGCCCACAGTGGATGAATACAAATTGGTGTTTTGGCGGCGCATATTGCGTTCGACGTCCGTTCTGTTTTTGTTGGAATTGGCCCTTCAGGTAGGCGAAATTGCAATGCAATTGCAGGAAGATATTATTAATATTAATCGAGAGGGAAGATATTAATCTCAATGAAACAATTTTTAATATGCGTCTTTAAATCTTTTAAACAGTTTTGTTTCTGTGCAACTGCTCTACGATTATTATTATCATTGTTCGTTTCTTGAGCAGTTGATCTACTAATTTCTACAGATTTGTAACGTGCTTTAATAGCGTTTACGCCATTCCAAATGATTCACTTTTCCTCCAAATTAACTTACGCATTAACATTCACCCCCAATCCAAATCTACCTAAAGAAAATTGACATAGCCCGAAACTGTCCAACTACCCTTTACCCTTAACACCACAAAATTCCCGGCCACTCAAAAAATCAACCAACAAAAGCAAATAAAAAAATACCTCGCCTGAAAGCCTCGAAAAAGAAACTAACAAAACCCCCACCCGACTTACTTTCTATCCCATCCCTGTGCACCATCTCCAACTCTTTCCAAGCCCCACGAAATCTCTGCAATTAACTAATCCAGCAATTACTCTGCCAGAATTTCCAGCCGAAACCGAATCCCAGTAATCCCCCACCAATAATTCAATTCGCCATTCCCCGTATCCTCCAACGCAGATACAACGGAAAAAAAATCACTGAAAAATCTAAAGTCTCTCTCTCTCTCTCAAAAAAAATAAACAAATTGGCAAACCAAGCAGAAGAGTGTCCCAAGTGGCCAAATAAATGCGTACGCGGAATCACGGGCGGCATCATTACACCCAGGAAGAAGGGTGTCCACTAACTTGCCCATTAATATTAAAGAAGCGAGGTGCAGCCTGTCGAGGGGTTACCGAACGCGGGCAGAATGCACGAGGATAGATTTAGCATCGCGAAACGCGTGTTAAACACACGCTCACTGTGTACGTGTAGCCATCTGCCTTGGATATGTGTTTCGACGTCCCTGCGTTTAAATCGTAAATAAAGGAGCGGCGTTTTTCGGAAAGTTACTGGCCCAGGGGGTTGATTCTACGCGACGCACGCACGCGTTTTATGAATCGTTCTCCTTTGGGGACGGCGCCGATGGTCTCGCCGCGTTGATAGTTCGACGTGAGAGAAATACGATTATACGGATGGTTGTTTGGTGTCTCGTTCGCTGGGACGGGGAACATCGGGGGGTTGTTTATTTATATCGAAAGGTAAACATGTATTTCGTTTCACTTGGAAGTGGACAATTATCGATGGAGGGTCCGAGGCAAGTTAGATTCGAACGTCATCCTTCATTTCATTTGACTTGTTTCATCCGCAAATGTTATTTTCCTTTTGTTTCGATTTATCAAGCACGGTCTCTCATATTTGGGGCAATATTCGTCTCGACCAGGATAGCTCGACGGACTTCAGACGGAGAGGAAGGATGAAAGTTATTAAAAAATATCCAAGGTAATCCGTTGTGATTATTCGTTCAGTTTTTCCCAACGACATTTCCTTCATCGGCCATCGGATCACAAACACGATTATACTGAGCGCGCAGTTTAATTAATTTTAATACCCGGTTTTAATGGCGGATAAGAACGAAAATGAAAGTCGATTATTTCGCGAGTTAATTGAGACCTGTATACATATGTATCATCTACGCTATCGATCGGGTTATAATCGCAACATATCATTCAGGAACTCGTCTCTAAACTCTGAACTCGACGATCCACGTGAAAAAAAGAAAAGAACACAGAGACGCGACACAGGACGCGCGAAGGAGCTTGTTGGGAACAGAAAAATTTACGAGCACCAACAAAGTACGGAAAAGGATTAGGGGTGAGGGGGTTGGATTTTTCAACGTAAACGCGAACGTTTAACCAGCAAAGAGACAGACAAATTGTTAATGGGGGATTAAAGAATACTCGTGCATTTGGCAGGTGGTTAAGCACTCGACGAGGAATACAGACGTGCATTACGTTCGTCGGCACGAACGAACACAAATGCAGATATTCGAACGGATGGATGCAGCACGTGGGCCGCGATCTTTTCGAAATAATTTAGGGGACGGAATCTCCCCGTAGCGGCGCATATATACATACACGCATCTGCACGGAGTTATTTATGATGGATTAGACCGGGATTTAAGCCACGGCTAATTTATGTCAGGCCGCGGGATCGTCGACTCTCGGCGATTTTCTCTGCCTACCCGGTCCACCGGCAGTGTGAACTCACCACCGTGAATTATCTAAGCCGGCCGAGCTTCTCTAATCTTTGGCTGCGTGAAAATCTTCGAAAGAGAATGGAAAATCTTGTATGGGAACTGGATACCGTATTGTAGTTCTGAGCCTTTATATCTAGTTCAGGAATTTCTTGGCGAGTTGTGAGTTCGGTGTTCGTCAAGGAATTTTCTGGGGAAGTTAGCGTTGGATTCGGTTGATTGCCTCAGGCACTGTTTGTCGATCTTCTGTGGCCCGATTGTAAATTCAAAAGACAAAAGAGGAATGAATTTATCACTTATTTTGTGTTCCATCGATTTACAAATTGATAGTACAGTCGAACCTCGATAACACGAATCTCAAGGGAAGTTATAAGGGCTTCGTGTTATCGAGTGTTCGAGTAAGAGAGGTTTAACGCACGAAAATTCGACTTACAGAGGCTTTGTATGACTGAGGCTTCGTTAACTTTCCGACGTGCGAGGACGCAAAGGAAGGCAAATTAAATTTCTTCGCGTGAATTACATTTTTATTGTATAATCGCCCATACACATGTATAAACGTAATCGGAAGACGAGGGTTAGGTCACTATACGTACATATGTATATGTACCGACTTCTTCTTATGCAGAAAGTTAGTAATTTTGCTACGAGTTAATGTATTAACACATTGTTTATCTATGAAAATTGACGAAAAACGATTAGCTTCCATGGATATGCCCGTGGTCATTTTATGTTTTGAGACAATCCTAACGGTTGAAAGGAAGGAAGCAATTGAATGATTTCTGACACAAAGTTATAAACTTCGAGTTGCAGAGGCAGCAGCGATAGAAGATCGACTTCTAGAGGTAAACTTCGAGTAGTAGAGGTTTGACTATTCTAAACTCGAGTTGCAGAGGTAAAATGATAATTCGAGTTAAACTAAGTTTTATTTCGACTTATAGAGGTTTTTGAGTTATCGAGGTTCTACTGCACTATCGTCGAACAAGGAATTCAATTAATTCTTGTCCTTGAAAGATATATGCAAATGTTTCTGCTGTATGCGTTTCAGTAATTGTTGGACGTCGAATTTAGAAATGTTCACCCCCGACCACTAGATCCACAATATCTCCCCAACCGCCGAGACCCTCGCACAGTTAGTCTTACAACTGAACAATACCAGTATACAGTCCATTACAGCTCCAAAATCACCGCAATAAGACAGTCGCACAATTGGCACACGACAATGGCCACCGCAGAACCCACCCCATCGATCACACGGCCAACCATGTATATAATTCAAAATCAGCAGATCCCAATAACAAAACCTACACATCCGCTAATAATACATCCCCGACAATATCCATTCTACCAACCTGCAGTGCGCCAAGAATTTCAATAAAAACAAATGCACATAGTCCTCCAAGTTTCCAAAACCTCCACCTCGCCACCCCGATACCTTCAACCTCCCTCAGGAGTCCTCGTGCAGCTTCCTCACGCGTCTACCGCCCCTCGCGATGGAGAACCCGCTGTTCCAAAATGCAAGAACGAAAACGAACCGAGTTTCGTTTACTCCTGCCTTTCACGTCTGGCCTTTCCACGAACGGTCTGGATCGGGCATGAAATTTAACATGAATAGAGAAGGAGCATGGCGGCGACAACGACTTGACTCTGCACCCTTCCCCGCCCGGTTGCGTCCCCTGTATTATTCAGGCCGCCATTATTGGACCCCTTGGTCCGGCTGCGCGACACGCTCTCGCCCCCGCGGGACAACGCAATTGCATCTGCTCGGAATGAGAGTGGCCAGAGAGAAAGAGAGAGGGTGGGTGGCGGGTCGCGGCACGGTGAGACCCGTATAAGGAAGGAGAGAACACGGATCGGCCGTTTAACCCCTCGGCCAAGCCCCCGCTACGGATCTAGTTACTTAAGTTCGCCGCGAATAAAAGGAGAGAGCGTGTAATTTATGGCCAACGACGATACCCGCCAAGTTTGTACTTTATGCAATATCTCCGTTGGACATTCTACGATTGCCAGGGTTTTTTTCTTCTTTTTCTTTCTTGCTATGTAATTGCGTTCCCGATTCCGATTGGTCGTTTCGTTTTTCGTGGATACTTATTGCGGGATGGAATTGCCATGCATTAGCCCATTCTGCTACTGGTACGTATAGTATTACGTATGTAGTGTTTATGTGCTTTGTTGTTTGAGAAATGATTTGACATTTTCATTGAAGATTCTCTCCCATTTAGTCCAACGAGTCTAATCTTGTGAAATTGTTTTTGTATTTTTAGGCGCAGGATTCGATGAATTTTTCATTACAGATACATTGCACTTCTTTGCTATATTTCTAATATATCTCCTTTCAGTTGTATTAAGATTAATATAAAATAAATTTCTTCTGTTTACATTACTATTAGCCCTAGAATCCGTTGGATTATTATCATCCCTATTGGTATAATCACCATGGCGAATCCAGTGTCCGTGAAGTAACTTTGTAAAACTTGAATCGCACAAAGTTATCCGAAAGCAGAATATTTTGCGATCCATTGTCGGCACAATAACGCTGCGTGAATAGTGTGCCTATGTATCCTTGAAATTTGTTCCTCGCCGTGAAAAGGGGATATTGGCACGAGTATCCTTCGAAGGCGTGTCCTTGCGAGCTACACTACAGGATAGCCGAACAGGAGGTGGTAGAGGAAAGGAGAACGTAAAAGACACGTTGGACCCAGAGTGATCTATGGCCGAAGATAAACCACGCGCTCAACAAGTGTGCCTCGTCGATAGTCTCTTCCCTTCGCCACTGCCACTTTCATCCACTGCACCAATTTTATTTTTCTCCCCGGCGCACAGTGGGCAAAAACGCCAATTTGGGAGTGCAAAAGTCTTTCTTTGTGAAATACTTTTGATCTCCGCCCGTCTCCGCGCTAATTTGTATATACACATTAAGAATGGGATGCATACTATACGCTCTATAAAATTTGGCTGCAGCCAACTGCAGCCGCAAAAGTTATTGCATTTTTTATGGAATAGTTCGATGCCGAGAACGTTCGCGCTGATGCGACATACGACGCGTCGCTTACAATAGCTATTCAAAGTAACGAATTCGACGTTCCTCACAGATTTCATTCCAATAGAACAGCAATATTTCACGAGCAAACAAGTCAATCAATACTTCCTTGCCAGACGAAACTCAAATATTATTAACTTCCAATTAATCAAATGATCCCGAACCTCCGGTCTCCATTTAACACATTATCTAACGAGCCTGCCCTACAAAGAAACGTAATACAGATGTCTAAAAACAATATAATGTACATAAATGGAGGACGGAGTACATAGTCTCGATCAATCGATGAAATTTCCACCGACCAACGAAAAAACGCGAAAGAGGCGAACCGTTCGTCGTCGAGTTTTCCGTCGAGTTATTACAGGCGCAACAATGGCCCCGGTTCACCGCAACGTTTCCCCCGTTTCCACCGTTCTCCCCGGTTGTTTGCACGCGGCAAAACCACCGCTAATTATTTCTGTAAGAACGCACATTTCGGCGCGCAATTAACGAGGCCCGTCTATTGACTTAGGTACGAACGAGTTTATCGAGGCTAGTGGCACACGAAACTTTTAATTACGTGCTTGGCCACGCTGCTGCCTCAGCTCTCCGCGGGCACGATGTTTCTCGCTGGTGCGGCACGTTCGAAAACGACCGGCAAAATTCGAGCCGCTGAAAAATTAACCCGTTTCGCAACGCGTTGCCAGCGAAATTGCCCGTGCCGAGCACGATATTTAGCATCGTTCGTTTCCATCGGTAGTCTGGGGGTGAAAAAGCGTGGCAGTTCTACCCTGTCCGCCCTAAAATCAACGACGGGGCTGCCAACAAGTGATTCGTAAACTTTCGCCGACGAATTCTGCTCTACGCCCCACTTTCGGCCGGGGAGTTTGATAAACGCAGCGTGACGATTCGATTCTGAACGAGGTCGCACGCCGGTATCCGAGAAGAGTAGATTCGCGCAAGGCCGCAAAGGTGACCGGCAGTGCCGCAATTTTCGCGGATTTTTTCCCGCGAACGAACGGGTCCCGCGGGGTCGTTAAGAGAATGGATCCTCCGACGGTGACCGCGGCGTGCCAAAGGAAATTACGAATCACTGAAACGACGTCGCGTGTGACGGCGACGTGCCGTCGCGTACGCACGCCTAATGGACTCCCTTTTCTCTCCTGCGGCCTGTTCGGCTGTGCGCAAACGGGTTTGATGCGAAACGAGTTTCCTAGGGACTTCATTGAAAATCTGACAGTTAACGTCCCCGTCATAATCGTCGTAGTCGTAGGTCGTCGATTCCTCGACATTCTTTCCGATCCTTCTTAGAACTTCTTCGTTTCGTTCTCGCCCTCGAAATCCCTTTGTTTCAAGTCCCTTCGTGCGCAGGTGATACATATACGGGAGCTTATCGAACCGGAGCACCCGTTTAGGCACGATGCAATCATTTGTAGAAACGTTCTCGGCGCTACGGTGATATATTGACTTTAGCGGTTACGTTAGTCTTTCCAGTATATTGGTGTGGCTAATAAGTACATAACGTCGGGTTTTTCAATAAAAGGTAGAAGCAATTCCTCTTTAACGCTGGATTTCGAAATTCCTAACATTCCAGCAATCCGACGCGTGGTGTAACGTGGATTACTTTCAATTAGACTGGAGATTCGATGTTTATCAATACTGATTGGTCCGCCAGAACGCTTCTCATCAGTGAGACTAAAATCTCCATCATGAAACTTTTTGAACCATCTTTGCACCATTCTTTCATTAACAACACCTTCTCCATGAACATCAGTAATCGTTTTTGTCGTTTGAACCGCATTTTTTCCTTTACGAAAATAGAAAAGCATGATTGCACGAAAATAAACTTTCTCGTCGCTGATTTTCGAATCAAAACAAATACCAAAAAAAATTTAACCACTCACGTTTAATATTTTGTTTAATTACACGTTGGAATCTCGGCTTTTAGATAATATATACGTTTAATAGGTTATGGATAGTTTTTGTTTTAAAAATAGCAGCGACTCTTCCAAACGGAAAAATCCGACATTACTTATTGGTCAACCCAATATTATATATTAACGATACTTCTTATATCCGTGTCAATGAGAATTGTAGCGTCTTGGGCATACACATGAATTAATATTGCGTCTGACGTTAATAATAATTCCTTTCGTCGTCGGTGATAATATCAGGAATTAACTGAAATAGTTTCCCTAATTAGCTGCAAACGTTCGCGATTTTCTGGTCAGATGGAGGTACCAACGGTGGTAACAGTATAAATGCTATGACCGTTTCTTTCGCATACGCTCATACGATTATAATATTCAAGCATCTCGCGGACCGTTCAAAAGAATGCAGCCCACAGGTTGACCACCTCTGGTTATGACAATATATCTGGACCCGAAGGAAACATTGGCCGAGTAGTCCTGAAGGTATGCACCGAAAGCTTGCGGCGATCTCCTTTGTCGGAGATTCCTCGAGCGGGAGAAGCAAACCTTGCGTAGAGGAGGCCTGGATCCATACACATACCTTCTCGTTTTCGCGAAAAAAGGAGACCTAGGTGTGCAGAAATCGAGCAAAACGGAGCAGCATTTACGTTTTTGCCGCACTGTTCAAGGTATCCCGACGAACATTTAGATATCCACGTTATGCACCTGCAGCCGATTGGTTGCATTCGATATCGTCACGGTATCGATAGGCTAGCATAATCCACGCTCCACAGGCAACTTCTCTGGATCGCGGGAATCGCCAACGCCAATGTTAATTGAGAATTCTGAAGTAGTTACGCTTTAACAGGGCTATTATAACGGTGTGGCAAAAAGGATCAGGCAGCTTCCTTGCCCACGATCCGTAGAAAATGAAGACACCACGCCTTCGGAGACTCCCCGTCGCTTTTTACCCGACGATGTTAAAGGTCCCACGTATAGATCATTCCACCGTGGTGTTACCTTAACTGGTAGACGATTTTTGCGGCGAATTACGGCCGCGAGGAGAAAGCAAAGGAAGCGGCGCAACTTTTTCCGCGTGCCAGCCGACCATATTTGCTTTCTATCAACGGCACGGGCTAATCACAGGCGGTCGTGCGCGAGGGGATGAATCTTTGGATCGTTAACGTGTCGGCTGTGACTGCCTTGCTTTAATGATTCGCCTTACGGGAAGCAAATTTTTCTCGTCCCATCTCGGTCCCGCTTTCAATGCATCGCTAATGGCGTTCTTGCGCCGGCATTAAGAGGTACGCGTTAGATAGTTCGCGAATAGAAATCATCGCAAATCGGACGTTCGAAGGGTCCTTCGATATTATTGCAAGCGTGCTACGAATCTTGCGGAGTAGAGACTTCGTCCAATGATAATTCATCATCCAATAATATTGTCGCTACTCAAATACTCGCGTGCACCGACCTTTTTGGCGCACTCCTGAACGTCCCAATGAAGAAAGACATAACTCGATATCTATTTGGCGGCAAACGAACCGATCCCGAACCGCGAATCTTTATCCCCCCGTATTATGTACCAATCGTTTCTTTCCGCTGCCCTCCAAGTTATTAGCCCAACGCACAACGAGCCCCGCACACCCTTATCGGATCACGCGAACACAAATGTCCGCCGTATCTACCAAAAGGCCATAGCGTCTACTTCCATTACTTCTCTGCGAAGGGGAGAGGAGGACGTTTCCCCGCCATGGAACTTGTTATCGCCAATACGGCCCTCTTTTACGAGACAGGAAACTCGTATACGCGTTTCGGGGCCTTTTATACTAACCATATAAAAAATATTACGATGGATAGGAGAAAGGACGACACGCCAGGATAATGGTAACCGCCACTCATATTGGAAAGCCTCTCTATAAAACGATCTTTACCGTGGCGAAAAGCGGAGGACCGGCATGGGATTGTCCGACTTTATCCCGCCGTTCGATCTGGTAATAAGAACGCGTAGTTTGGGGCTCGATGCGTCGCATCGCGAGGCAATTCGTCGACCTAAGAGGACACCGAGTTCGTAAACCTCTCCCCACCCTGGTATGCACGATCGAATCTATAGAAAGGTAGACCGTTTACTCGAGTTACGAGCGTGCGTTAAACCCGAAGGAAGCTCCTATTTTCCATTGGCGAACTTACGACGGTCAAGGCAGCCGCGTACAGTCTCGTGGATAAAAGCTCGCGAAATAAAGCGCCAACCCCTCGAGGGGTCGCTCTCTACCCTCTGGCGAAGCGGGCATACTTTACGAATTTTTATTTCGATAACTGCCGGCCGGATTTTCTTGCAATTTCGCACGCATTTGGAAGTACTCTTTGGGGAGATTTTAGCATTTTTTTTATTGCACAAGTTCCATTAACAACGGAGGGAAGGGTACGAATACGAGATGGGGTAATAACAAGATCTTGATTCGGTAATTAAGTATCGTTAAGACTGTAATGCTTTGCTGTACCAACCCCCTCGGATGCCAAGAAGGAAGTTGAAGAAAGGATATTAATCGTTATTCCGTAGGCAGTACGGCAGGTACTGTTTCTACAATATTTTTTACGAAAACGCGCCTGAACTCCCCCCGTGTGCATCGAATATTCGTGTTCTATAAATTCGATTGCTCGCACGAAACAACCCAGACAAATTCAGAGAACCATTTCCTTTTTGTCAAGATGGCTCAAGGTGTGCAAATGGTTGAAGGTAATCCCTTAAGAGTGAACAAGATCCCGTTCGAGGGGGAGGAGGAGAATTGACCGTGCATTTTATCGACGAAACGTGGACGCAGAAAGGAAGGTCGCTACACTCGTTCGGCTGTTAATACGAATTTTAATCGCTCGTCGTAAAGAGGTTGCGCGTGCAACTATAACGCGTCTCGGATATTGAAGGGGAGTCCGTGCAGTATTTGGCAATAAAGATGCTTTTATTAAATCTTGCATCGTTGATGGTCGATGGCCCCCACCCCCTCCCCCATCTTATCTTACTCCCCCGCTTTGTTCCTACGCCGCACTAAAAACTCGATGGTTTACGACGGAACGTTCCTCGCCCCCGTCCCTTTATGGTGATCGTGACGACTGAAGGGACAGCAACGATGTATCCTGGCGTTGATATCGTTTCGAGAGCCGTGTGACTCTGCCACGGCGGATTTAGACGCGAACGAATGCTCTTTAATATCAAACTGGTTTGTTTAATGACCCCGTACTTCTTTTTGCCGTACCGTTACACCGCGCCCGTGGCAGTACACGGTGGTATTGTGAAACGCAGCGCATCACCGAGGTGTTACATGTTCCGCCATAGACGTATCATCGAAACGTTGACAAACTCATGTTCACGTTTAACCCTTTACGTGATAATACATTTTCGAGCAACAGATATCATGCGACCCTTTACATTTCGGACGTTCGGTTTGTGTATCATTCGTAGCGTAGTGTGGCCTTCGATATTAATATTAAATTAGCATTAGCTTGAATCATCGCTCCCTTGTAACGGAAGATAGACCGAGTGTGAAGGGTCAACAGTAGAACCACCGATACATTTTCGTATTATTCAGATAGCATGCGATAGGCAGATTATAAACACGAAAGTCGTTGAATGGACATTAACTACAGATATATAATTGTCATTCTGTCTTATTAAAACCCATCATAAATTGCTACAACGATACCTATATATTAATAATTCTAAAGCAAGAAACCTGAAACAAGTCATTTTGACCGCCTTGGTAGCTCTAGTGTTAAAAGCAAATTCCTCTATTAGTGTGACAGTTGTCGACGGGTCGCGTGTTTGCGAAATACTGATTAGACTCGTCCGTTGGCTCTTTGTGGGTTATCTAATAAGAAGCGACACCTACCGTAAATCACTCTGCGTGTACATACGTATGTACAGGTAGTACTTAACGTAAAACGTCCACTGGAAGTGTGCGGTTAACTTTGTCCCTTTGCAGCGTGGACTTTAAAATATTCCAAAGTGTCTGATATTCGTCGAATAAATTTGAATTTCATTATTTTCAAGAAACTTACAAACGAGACTATTACCCACCCTTGCGTTACCTAATTATTCTCGCACGTCGGTAATCAAAGGTATTGCACGAACATTCTGTTAGAAATATTATTTTCTTAATTATATTCAACGAATACTTTTGACCCGTACTGTACGCACATACGAATATAATCATTCCACCTTTCATATTTATAATAACCGAAACGACGCGTCACACAAAGGAACACGTTAGGAAGTCAGATGACGCTGAACTTTCAGACAATGCTAATGGTATTCCAGAAGTGAAACGTGTATCAATGAGAGGCACATGTCGCAGCATCCGCGAGGACGGTGCTCGACGATAATCGAAAGACGTTTATACAAAAATCCATACGCTTGGAAATCCTTAACTAAACCATACAGCAAGCCGCGTCTCTAACTTAATATTTCACAACAGAAGCGCAGCAAATACACCCGTCCCTCAATTTACGCGAACATCCTTTCCACGTGGATTTGGTTTACTTCAATAAAAATCGTGTAAATTGAATCTGTCATTAAAGAAGGAAAAATATTGGAAATAAAAGCTAGTAAAAGTTTTATAAATACATGTGTACATATTTATTTCACATAACTTAACAAAAAAATAAGTAAGGCATTTCAGAAAACAGAAGTATGCAAGTTTTATTCGATGTCACTATCGCTACTGTAGTCCAAAACAATAAGCCTTTTCTTTTTAATTGGCATAAAATCATCATCTCCATCGCTTGAAATATTTGGAAGTTCGTCCTCATTTTCATTGCGAATGTAAATTTTTTCGGACGAGTTTTTCTCAATACTTTCGGTTACTAAGTTTTCATAAATTTGCTAATATTCGCTGCAACATTTCATTAAACTTTGACGAAACTTGAAGGCTCGTTGAATGTTTGGATCAATGTCTATAATGGCATATTCCAATTTTTTGGCTAAGTCAAGAGCTTCACGAAGATTTTCCGCAGCGAATGAATCTGCTTCTTCGTTGTCACTGCTACATACATCACGAGGTTGGGTTTTAGATATGATATTTATTAATTCAGTATCGGTGAATTGAATGCTTCACTTGCCAAATCGATTAACTCCACTTTCTGAATTCTATTAAAGTTTAATGTCAAAACACTAATAAACACTAATAGAGTGTTTTGACATTAAAATTTAATAAAATTCAGAAAGTGGAGTTAATCGATTTGGCAAGTGAAGCATTCAATTCACGATCTGCTACCAAATCATCAATGTCACACTCGTTTAAATTGGCAAAGCATCCTGTTTCACCCTCTTGTGATAAAGTAATAACACTGGATATAAAACTGTCGATTTTAAAACTTATAGGAAAGTATGCACATATGACCGCGTAAATCAATTCCGCGCAAATTGAGGGACGAGCGTATGTAACACGATGCAACGAGAAAACGAACATTTTCCGATCTCTGAACGAAACTATATCGCCAACACCATCGACACAACTTACTTACACCCTAAACATTCCCAGCTAAAATGAAACGAGCGGCAAGCCGCAAATACCTTCGACATCGACGCGCATCATTTAACGTGCACAAATAAAAGCCACCTTCGACCAAAACGCGAACAAAGAAAATCTTGCGCTCGTCCAGGGTTGAAGGGAGGCTCGAGGCAGCGTCTTAATATGAATTATTAACCGTGTGCATTTCACGCGTCGCGTGTTTCATCGTTCGGCCAAGATGAAGCCGACAGAAGTGAAGAAGAAGAAGGGCGAACGGTGTGTATTCGTATTATACATTATACCGGAAGGCTGGTGCCGTCAGCGGGGCCGATTAATCGCCCGAGGAACCAGTTTGTCGGAAATAAAATCTGCCGGTGGAATCGTTGCTTGGCCATAGGACGTCAATGCGCCGGCCTTCTTGTTTTAAAAGTGTGCCCCGCAGGGGCGCGTCGACACCACCGCACTCTTCTCCATTGCATCCTCGGCCTCGGCGTATCATCGCTATCATACGGGGCTTCCCCGATAGTGCATTCTGCTCGCAGGGATTGATTCTGTCTGATCGAAGGGGATTCTTCGTCTATGAGACGTTTCAGACCGGTCAATATTATTTTTAGCCATCTGCCAGCCGGACAGACGGACTGCAACGTGTAGAAGTAAGCCGTTGCTTATTTTTTCCTCGTTTCTTTCACGCTTTCATTAATCTCGGGAATTATCCGTTTCCGTGAATTCTGTGAAAGCCATGTAACTGCGAGATGTGCCGGCTTTTAATTATGTTGAAAATCAGCCGAATTAAACGTAATGGTAATAACAGGGTAACACCCTTTGGCGAAGTTGCAAGATCCTAGCGTTGTGATGGTTGAGACCGAGCATTTCTAATAAACAGGTAGAACGTTGTCGCGAGGAGCGAACTGAAAATATTGTGCGAAGGGAACTCGATTTGTAACGCTTTGTCCGGCCTTCGATATTTATGAAACATTTAAAGGGCTTGAAACCTGCCGTTAACGGCGTCCACGATACCGATATTGCGGTCAGATTAGGTACAGCGTGTCCGATTGTCACGGTGCGATTGAAATAAAACCCTACGAATATAGGTAAATTATCCCCGATGCGATATCTACGAACAATAGGTGAAACGATCTGTAGAAAATTGTCCTTCGACGCGAACGTTTCGTCATCGTCCTCTCCGTAATACGAACGTGCCTTTCTATGTACGGAAACGTGATCGCGCACCTCCACGCTCGCGAATATCTCGCGAGATCCGCCGATGGTGTGTTTCAAACGCAGAAAATAAAACGCTTACGTCCCGGGTACGAATATCCTTACTCCCTCTTGGGGAAGAAAAAAGGACGAAAAGATGTCGTCCATAATGTTAAAGTCTATGCGTCTGTGAAACTCTCGATTCAAGCTTCGACTTTCGCGGCGGTCATTCTTTCGTCGGGATCTTGCGAAATGGTCGCGCGATAATTTTCAAACATTCGAACGATACACATCTGGCCGTTAATCATGTGAAACAGGTGAGAAAGAATTCTTTCATTACGGTAATACGTTTCGTAACGCTGACCACGATAGTCATGGTACAGCGGCGATAATTAATTGGCAATCGAACCGAGGGAAATTACATTTAAAGTCGTGTAATAATGCATAGAGGGAAACGTTAATCAGGCAAGGCGAAACTTTACACGTGACGCAATCCCCCCGAACGTTTTGCATTTGGGTTGTTTGAAACGAATCTTTGCCGTATGCGGTAGAAATGCATCAATTTAAATGTTCCATTCTCGCGTCACCGTAAAGAAGAGTTGCTAAAACAGTGGACTTTAGTGATCAAAGGGGAAACTTTTGTGTGTGATTAAACTTGAACTTTTGTGATTCTTTTTCTTCTAGAATCGCAGAAGGATGGTGATTTAAGCGAATGTTATGCTGAACACGGTTGGTGTTTATAATATTATTACATTTTGGAGTTTTTAGATATGAGGCCGGTTCGCCGTTGCGACGACACAATCGCAATTTCGACGGTCCGTCGAAAATGAAAAGATACAGAAGAGATGCTGGTAGTTAAATTTTCCACGCGTCTCTCAGAGGGAATTATCTTGAACGGGGAGTCAAGAATTTCTCGTGAACACGTATAGATCAGACAAATGTAGATCGTGAGATTGCCAGCTGCCTGGACTGGGCCGGTTAACACGGAACTAATGCAACTAGTAGAATGCTCATTTATTTCTTAGAACTTATTTATTTCAAGATTATAAACGAATGAAAACTTCCATACAAGTACTACGATGCAAATAATGGTGTTTGAAAATGGAGTAACATTTGCTTCCATCTTCATTCAAGTGTTCAGTAGTCTTCGATAGTTAGGTATCGATATATGTACCTAAATGCATTGTTAATGAATAAAGGACAATTTTTCTGAACGCAATGCAATTATATACTTAGGGTGTCTTACGTTTCAATAGGCAAACTTTGGCAGTGTATTCTATGAATGTAAGTAGGCAAAAAGAGTGCTGTGTAAAAAGTAATGAGAAAAATGTGTGAAACGAAGGGAATAGTAACGGAGTTGCGGTCACAACGTAGGACTAGATCGATTAAAACCTGGGTTTTTTTAATGTTCTTAAAGAAACAAGAACGCGTCGGGTCGGAGCGGACTCAAAGACCTTAGCAAGGTTGAATGCAATACTATATTACAGTTTCATCTTTATCTATTGCACGACAGGAAATGACGGAGTGCACTCTATGTTAAACGTAACGTCGCCCTTTAAAACACAGAAAGAACTGTCTATCGCACTGTCGTGCTGCTGCCATTTAAATTATTCGCGACAGAGGACGTGCCCCCATTCGAGAGATATAATACGACGGGCCGAGAAGGGAAGATTCACCTTCTCAAAGCCACAAACCGAGAGAGATCTTATCCGCACAGTGGACATAAACAATCGTGTTGTACAAACTCACCACCAGTTGGCCTGCACGCCGTTTTGCCACGCGACGAGCAGCAACGGTACGAACAAGAGTGTCGTCACTGCGGGCCGCATTTTCATCGAGATTCGTTCGCTGATTGATTCACGTGGATCGTTCCGTTTGCTCGATGGAAAACAAAAGAAAGATACGTCGGCGGTGTGGTCGCGTCCCGTTTCAGCCACTCATTCTTAACGATCGTCGATATCGATCGAGTGTTCGCATCGATAGATGATATCCCGAGGCTGACAGATCGAGATCGAACCGTAGTCCGTGATCCGATTCGATCGTTGCGTCCTAGGTAACCAAGTTTCGCACAACGAAGACAGCTTCTCTCTTTTTCGTTTCCCCGATCTCTAGATTGCGTTTCTTCTTCTTACGTGCTTTCCATCCCGGACAGGATCACACTGATTTTTCGTTCTGCAGCACGGAAACGGAGCGAAGTAGGGGCGATATTTTCGTGTCGCGCGGTTAGACGTGCACTGTCTTCAATCACACGTAGTCGCGCGCTTTTCAAATGGAACGTGATATACGCAAATACATACGTTACAGACGCTGAATGTATCGAACGATTTTGCTTTACGTTTATGCGGCGAATTTTGACATTGGTTCGCGACGCGTCGTTCGGCGGGTGTAATAATAAAAAAAAACACGTTTCAGAGGAGCAAGATCGACGCGAACGAGACAACACTCCGAGAACGTTCGCATTCGTACTGTGGCCGGTAGTCACGAGGAAAAGGGCAACGGGGCTCTCTCAGTAGGCGGAGCCTCCGGTCACTTGCGTGCACCTGATTGGCTGTACCGCGGAAGAGCAAGCGAGGCTCCACTCGCGTTAATTAAGCATTTCGGCACTCCGACCCGTGTGATTGAGGTTGTGCGTATCCTCGCTCACTCGCGATTCGTTCGCCAACCGGATTTCATTCTGGCAGTCTCCTGCGAAATTGTGCAAAGTCAATTGACGGTCATTTTTATGCAAAAAATCACGTTTGGTAACTGGGATGGCTTAAGATTAGCAACGTTCATCTCCTTCGATTCGTCGCAGAATAGACGGCGAAAACTTTAGCGCGGGTGTGTTGATGGAAAAGTCGACTCGAATCTTGTTGAGATAATCGGGGGTATAATGAATGACGATGTACATAGATATATAGATAGTTATGCAGTTCTGCAATGGAATCACTTGGTCAGATGTGAAAGACAGCTGTGAAATAACAAAGTGAAACCGAGAACACTGAATACGTTGCTGGTATTGTATCACAGCGACTTATTCTGTGAATCTGTTGGCCTCATCGTTAATCACTATGCTTTATTTCATTCGAGCACAAATCGAGTACATTATTTTTCATTCCTGGAACACTTGTGTTATAGAAGTTATAAAAATAATTATTTCGGGACAATTGTGTTATTAGTTCGATATACGTTTTGTTGCTAATTATTTGCAAAGTAAAATGATCCAGGCCTATTTCATACGGTATATCCACTGAATGAGTTAGTGATGTTTCAGATCGAGTTTCACCTGAGTAGCGATAAAATAGAAGAAACGTGTCGAAAAAATGAAATATCTGGATTTCTATATAATGGTCATTTGTTAGGGATATTTTAATTAGAAACAAGAAAGAAATATTATTTTCTGAATAAGTGGCAATGTCTTTAGCAAATATTCTACAATTATCTTATACCTGAAAGTATGCATTTCAGTTATATTTAACTAAAAATATAAAGATACCGCTATCTCTTTAGCTGTTTAGCAAAAACTTGGAACCCACAGAAATACAGTTGGCGCTTCCCTAGGGTCGTAGGTCCGGCTAAAAGTTGATCAGAAAACGTTGAAGTCCAGTAGGTATAACTTTAGGTTCGTAAGTGGAGAATAATAAATATTTCTTAGATTTAGTTTCCTCTGTTATTTTTAAAAAATATTTTTTTGAATTCGTGTCCGAACTATTCGAATAAATACGTACTGCACTATTGTACTAAAATATCAATGTTTGCTACGCATAGATTTATTCTCTAATTGCGTATTAGTCATTTCCAACCAAACATCTAAACCGCAATTCACTAACCACGTTATACATACATACATACATCGTTCATTATCGTTTGCCGGAAAACAATATAAAATATCACTCTCAACATTATTTCGTTTATTGACACTAGCATCGAAATAATGAAACATGTTATAACGTGTTTTTTTATTAACGCGGTCACTGCGGAATCGATATATGTATCGAGCGGACCTTTTTGATGTCCTTTGTCGGCAGTGCTGTGCCGCCAGTAGACGTGTTGTGCCTTTCATCGCGGCAAAGAACAGAAGCACATTTTTAAAATTATTTAATTTGAATATCTACGATAGAGAGCGTTAACATTGTTTCCTATAATCTGTTGGCAATGGTATTTACTCGCACACGAGATATTGGAATGGACAAATCACCTTATGGACTGTCGTGGGCCAACGTGACTGCCACACCGACTCAGAAACCGACCCTGATCTGAGCGTCCTCTGCTCATGAACAGTATTGGTTGCAGAGGTCGTGCATACCTTTAGTAGCTTTCTTACTTATTTTAATTATGAGGCAGTACTTTTACGCCAAGCTTAAGAAATTCGTTTATTTGCATTTTTGTTTATAAAATCAACTTAATATAATAATGTGTACTCCATAGGCGGTCGATAATCAGACATGTGGCGCCATCTCGCGTTTGCGGTCTTTTTACCAGTTTACGGCGCCTTCAGAACCAAATTTCTCGATTACACCGTTAATTTAAAGTATTACGTTTTTCTCAGCTTCTAGTGCGCATTTATGAACCGGGCTTGTCTTGAGTTAAAGCTACAAATCATAGCTATCTCGTCCAACAGTTGCAACAATTCCATATGAAGTTCATTTGTTATAAACAAATAAACACTTGAAATTGTTATTACTGCCAACTGCATATAGTTACAGCAACAGGGTATTTTTTCTCGTATAGCTTATGTCGATAATCAGACACGTGGCGCCATCTCGCATTTGCGGCCTTTTTCGCAGTTTGTCGCGCCTTCAAAACCGAATTCCTGGATTACATCCTTAATTTAAACAATTGCGTTTTTCTTTAAAGAAATTATAAACAATAAAGAGGACATAAATTATAAATAGAAGTATAAGCTACTATCTTCAATAGGTGGGAACATTATTCCATGTGAGGTACATTTGTTATAAACAATTAAACAATTAAAATTATTATTTCGACCAACTGGAAATACTTACAGCAACCGGATATTTTTTTCTGTGTAGCTTATTCTCTTCCCTTTCATTTAAGACCCTGTAGATTAAAACACATCCACCAAGAGCCGAGATAATTACAATGACCCGAAGTGCATTTTCGCCTATTTTTCAATTGTTTATAACTTTTAAACCACAACTGCCATATAGTTATAACTGGTTATAGTTGGATGAGATAGCTATGGGTCGTAGCTTTAATTTAAGACAAGTCCGGTTAAAAAATACGCATCAGAAGCCGAGAAAAACGCAATTGCTTAAATTAACGATGTAATCCAGGAATTCGGATTTGGAGGTACTGGAAACTGCTAAAAAGCCCCCAAACGCGAGATGGCGCCACGAGTCTGATTATCGATATCACTAGCGAGATATAGGAATAGACAAGTCATCCAAATTGGCAAGCTGTTTTATGATCCGATTTTTTTGACTCGTGGTACGTGTCGACCAGATGACGAAAGGCTTTAGAACTTGTCATAAAGTAGCCCCTAAAAGTAAATTCACAAATTTTTGCGCTTTCCCCACTCTCATCGTCCGCTGAGAGGGACAGAGGGACATAAAAATAAATTCGCGATAGAAAGATATCGCAGCACTGTAAGTGCTAATTAAAACCTGTGTAGGAAAGGAACGCGAAAATTATTGTCGCAACGCTAAAAGCAAGTACGTATCGCAAGTACAATTTAATACAAAAGCAACTCTAATTTGAATGTGTTGCCTGAGCCGCAATCTGTATTAATTCGCAACTCTAATTCAAACCACGATATATTTAATCGCACCTGTAAAAAAAATGCCGCGACCTGGGTCTATCCGTAACTCTAGTTGCAATCGCGATGTGATTTTATTCGCAACTCTAATGCAAACCGTATTCAATCGTACGCGACGCTAATAAAAATAGCGATTTGCCCAATGCGATGACGGTGGGCCAGGCAATACTGCCGGCCAAACAATAAACTACAACTACGGCATACAAAAGCGAGCATAGTGACAAAATAGTAACAAAGAATGACTCTCCATCCGAAGGATGCAGAGCCATTGATAGTTGCCCTCTTGAGAGACAGTTTGTCGGGCCTCTTCGGCTTTTAGCCTCTTCTTTTCTTCGGGCGCAATGCTCGCTGAAACTTAGTCTAGGCTCGAGACTCTATTCGCAAACAAACAAAACTAAATAAAAGGCTAAATCGCGTAGCTAAACGGAACACACGTGGACGAATCACGACCAAATAAAATCGTAAAATTTGCGATTACAGAAAATCGTAAAGATTGCGATTAAAATTGTAATCGATCATCGCCTACACGTGCAGCCTCGAGCATAATGTGACACGTTCGTTTCGAGACCAAATCGCGATCGCGACCGCGAAAAATTCGAAAAATCGATAGGCAAAGCCAGAGGCGAACGCATTCTCGTTCGCGCCACAGTTTCGCCGTCGACTTTTCAAATCAGATTTCCTGAAACAGGTTGAACACGCGAAATATTGCCTACCCGATCAGAGACTGTGTCAACCTGCCCGGCCCTACCTACTTATATCTATCAGGCACACCAGAAGGTATACTACCTATCCTACCTAGACCTATATTTAAAAAATGGCAAAGCATTCACACAAACACACATCATTCAACGTTTCTCAATCAAACACTCGGGCGCAAGAGCCTACACTAGAGAGACGTCCCGGGACGCCCCCGACACCCGAGCTTGGCATACAATCATTCACACTCTAAGGGTACGTACCAGTTCCTGAAATCGGCTGACAAAGGCTAGCGACCATTGCGTAAATGTGCGTAAACGTATATGCTTGTGCATTACTTTCGTATATAATATTCATTGTTAAAATATATTGTACATTTCCTTTCAACTAAATATACTTGGTCTGTATGATACTCTATTGTTTGCCATATTTTCATAATTCGTTATGGTATTCAACGTATATTTGCAATTGTAAAACATATTGCTATTCATGAAATCATTGTATCGGTATTGGAATAAATACGTTTATAATTTGCTAACAAATTCCCGAGCCGACGCAATTCCACGGTCTAACCACATACACACACACAACGTGGAAAATACGTCGTGCACGGTACGCTAGCAAATGTCAGCCGCCAAACATTGTTATCAATTTAAAAACCATATGATCATCGTGCCCAGTGCCTTTCACTCACCCAAGTAGCACCTGGGCACGTGAGTGAGTTCCTGGCAATGAACACGGAAGGGGTTAAACCTGAAAATCCTGATCTAAAAAGATGATTAGTATACGTAAAATTGCAATAGGTAATCGTATATATTTTATTTTCAATCTGTTTAAAAATGACTCGACTTTGTAACTTATGAAATATCAAGAAAAACTGGAAAATTACTGATAAATAATTTATGTATTAAGGAAAATGACTGTCATTGAAATTGAATTTACTAGAATAAGTAATGCAATTAAGAAATAAATGCAGTTGAATAAATAATTACTTGGAAAATTGACAAGCTATTAAATAAACCTCGGGTGATTCCTTAATCGAAGTAAATTGTACAAGTTAATTACTTCGATTTGAAAATCTGCCCGTATACAAATTGCCTCCTTGTACATAAGAAGATGTAATAAACTTTATATGCAAGCGACTCGACTATAGAACATGAAAATTAATATTAAATGCTATTATTGACTATACACATTCAACGCCGATTTGAATGTACGTATCGTTCTATTTACTCATATTATTAATACTGGATCACTATCGTCATGAAACACTCGCAATTACTGCAGTAACGAGGTCGGAGGGTATCCGACTTCTGCACTGCTTAACAGTGAAAACAGTGAATTGATTTTAAATGCAATTATAAATTTAATGCACAATGTGCTCAATATTATATACATTTGTTCAATGTATTTATTAATGTCATCGTATATTTTTATCGTAATAGAGGAACCCACGTGAGCAGTGCTTGTTTGATGAAATATTTATTTGAATAAGAAATATTTCTATGGTTCTTAATTTTTTGTTTATTAAAACGCGCGGAGTACAAGTAGGCATATCTAACCTCATGTAAGAAATAATACACAAGAAAATAACATTACAACTGACGGGTATAAAAGCTATACCCGCGGTCACTATGCTCGCAAAACTACTAAACAATACAACCAGTCACCCGTGCCGATTCGGACCAATCGTCCTACGGCATGATTGGGGACCAGAGGAACCAAAACGCATGCGACTCACCACCCCGTTGATTCCAAAAGTAGAGGAAGCATATACACGTGGGAGACATCAGGAACATCGCCGGGGCAGCCCAATTGAACTCCACCGTCAGTAAGTGTGCAAATTATAACTAAACAAGAACGCAAAGAACATTAAAATCTGCTGCTAAATCCACATAATTTAAGTCTTCGTAGAAAACAGAGAATTGTTTAAAAGATGCTTACATTTCTCACTTTATCAGTGTCGCCCAAAACATCCCCTTCAGTGATGCACTGACTCTACTTCCGATGGCGGATATTAAAAAATAAATAAAAATAAAAGACCATGCTACGCGACTTATATCGGCGAGAAAACCGGATGCTAATTTCGCGATTGAAATAATTGAAAAGGAGCCCCGGTGCTCTGATGATAGTATTAATAGTTAGTACGCGAAAAACACTGACTCTACAATCGCGTGTAGCTAAAGTGTGAACGAAAATTTAAGCAGAGCCACTTGTTCTGAAAATACTAGAAAATTGCGGGGTAAACATTGAAATTGAAAATCTGATTATTTCTGATAATTCTGTTAAACCTTTTGAAGTAAAAAATAAAGATTATAATACACATTAGCTTATAGTTAGTTTAAGTAAATAGGATGTATTAAAATTATTGATTATTGCGAAAGCTGAAAATAGAAATTCTGTTAGACCTGACTTAAACTAAAGAAATAAGCATTATAATATAAATTAGCATGCACGTAATTCAAATACATTCTACCTTTCATTAAGGTAAATTAAATCTTAACTTAAAACATCCTACCTGACTAAAAAGCTAATTCAATTTGGAAATATCCTATCTAATTGAAAATCTGAAAGGACATGGGGTGGGGGGGCAAGGGATATTTCATGATGAATCTTCTTTCGCTAAAATCGTGATCGCGTAACCTGAAACCGACCAAAGTTCATAAGAATTTAGTGATATTTCTTAGGTATCATATGATTTCCTTCGATTTATTTGATCCATACAACATCACTTTTGAGCCCCTGATTACTTACATATTGCAATTTATGTTATTTAATGTACTTGAGGTAGTATTCCATTTAATAGACATCTTCTTTAACCTAATAATTCTTCAACAGTCTTATTTATTAGACTGGTAATTGTGAAAAATAGTACAGTAGTACAAAGGGAGCATTTTCTTCCAAAATGCAAATATGCTGAATAATAATTATAAATTACAAATACAAACATTTACTTGGATACCAAGATGAAACAACTCGTTTAAATGTTAATAAAAAGGGGAGAGGCGAGGAAGAATAATAAATTAGAACATTGAACAAAATCAATAGCCACAGGGGCATTCCACTATTAATTATCTTCCACCTGTTATAAGCCCGTTTGAAAACCGTAAGTGTAGTAAGCAATCGTAGAGCAACGAAGTTAGCAATCGTAAAAATTGTGATCGATCTTCGCCTACACGCGCAGCCTCGAGCATAATGTAACACGTTCCTTTCGGAGCCACATCGCGACCGCGAAAAATCGCTGACAAAGGCTAGCCATTGCGTAAATGTGCGTAAACGTATATGCTTGTGCATTACTTTCGTATAAAATATTGATTGTTCAAATATATTGTACATTTTGTTGGTTCATATTATTATTATTTACCATTATTATTTGCCATAATTTCGTAATCCGTTATGGTATTCAATGTATATTCGCAATTGTAAAACATATAGCTATTCGTGAAATCATAGTATCGGTATTGGAATAAATTCGTTTATAATTTGTTATGTCGTTATTTGTTATATGTGGAAAATACGTCGTGCACGGTACACTAACAATTGACAACCGCCAAATATTGTTACAAATTTAAAAACCATACGATCATCGTGCCCATTGCCTTTCACCCACCCAAGTGGCACCTAGGCACGTGGGTGAGTTCCTGACCATGAACACGGAAGGGGTTAAACCTAAAAATGCTGATGTAAAAAGATGATTAGTACACGTAAAATTGCAATAGTATCTTTTATTTTCAATCTCTTTAAAAGTGACTCGGGTTTATAATTTATGAAATGACCATAAAAATTCGAAAATTGCTGAAAAATAATTTATTTTACAAATTTGATTACAAATATTTCACAAACTACAATCTGATTTCATTCCGATTCGCAGTCCACCCTACGTGAAAAACACTGACTCTACCGACCGCATTGCGCGCAGTCACAAAATGCCTGAAAGAAAACATGTTCATCCCATCGTTGTTTGTTGTCGATTAATTTTTCTTGCGATGGGGCTTTCGCCTCGCAACTCGCAAATTTCATCTACATTCTTATTTAGATCCGATTGGCCTCGGTCTACCCTGCGTAAAAAACGCTGACTCTACCGACCGCATTGCGCGCGGTCACAAAATTTCCTGAAGGAAAATGTGTTCATCCCATCGATTGTTTGTTATCACCACTAACGAAACATTCGAATTCTAAATCTGGGGATTGTGGGGGGGCACAAAATACCTGAAAGAAAACATGTTCACACCATCGATTTTTCAAAAATAATTTATTTCACAAATTTGACTACAAATATTTCACAAACTATTGTACATTCTGATTTCATTCCGATTCGCAGTCCACCCTACGTGAAAAACACTGACTCTACCGACCGCATTGCGCGCGGTCACAAAATGCCTGAAAGAAAACATGTTCATCCCATCGTTGTTTGTTGTCACCACTAACGAAACATTCGAATTCCAAATCTGGGGATTGTGCGCGGGCACAAAATACCTGAAAGAAAACATGTTGATCCCATCGATTGTTTGTCATCGATTAATTGTACTTGCGGTGGGGCTTTCGCCTTGCAACTCGCAAATTTCATCTACACTCTTATTTAGATCCGATTCGCCTCGGTCTACCCTGCGCAAAAACGCTGACTCTACCGACCGCATTGCGCGCGGTCACAAAATACCTGAAAGAAAACATGTTCATCCCATCGTTGTTTGTTGTCGATTAATTTTACTTGCGGTGGGGCTTTCGCCTCGCAACTCGCAAGTTTCATCTACATTCTTATTTAGATCCGATTCGCCTTGGTCTACCCTGCGTAAAAAACGCTGACTCTACCGACCGTATGACGCGCGGTCACAAAATTTCCTGAAGGAAAATGTGTTCATCCCATCGATTGTTTGTTATCACCACTAACGAAACATTCGAATTCCAAATCTGGGGATTGTGGTGGGCTTAGTAACGAATGAGGGGTTTTGACATTAAACCTACAGACACTTCTTGCATACCTATTTCTACCGTGGCCGGTCATAATGACCGGCCCTTAAAAAAGAGTTACTGTTTCTATAATTAAACGTAGATAATAGTAAATTTGGTACTAAATGAATTAATAAATGAACAGCACGCAGCATTTTCAATCCCACAATAAAAAATTGTCTTTCTTTTGTACTGATTGCATACGATTAGAAGTAGGCCAGGCTACACATTTTTGTCAGAAACAAAAAAATTAAACCAGAAGTAAATACTGAAAAATACATTGTATGCATAGTTTAGGAAAAGTCATAAAGTTTGTTAGCGATGTGAAAACGGTTAAATATGTAAAAGTTGTACCACAGTTTGAAGAGGTCAATTTGACCGGTGTCAGTAGGTTTAGTGTTAAAAACAATTCATTGCTGTACTAAATAAGCGGTACGCTCGGGACCATTGTCTTGCTGAAAGACCAATCGTTCCTCGAGATCTAATCATGCAACGCCAAACCATCACCCCACCGCCGCCGTGTTTAGTAGTGTTCTGAATGTTCTTTGTGTGTTGCTCGGTACTAGGTCGCCTCCAAACTAAACTGCGTCTCAAAACTCGTTTTCATTTGTAACACAATCACTTGCACACTATTTTATCACTCAATTTTTCAGGTCGTCCACATTGCGGAACACTTGGAACAGTCTCCATATTAGAAGACCGTCCTTCATTAGACAAATTGAACGGGCCAATACTTTTGTTCCCAACTGTATGTGCGAACCTACATGTACAGTGGCGGACATATACTTATGAACATACGACTTCCATACAATGTGAACTGTACATGTTCAGTTTGCTTTCCGCGAGGAACTACCGTTTTTAGCAAACGAAAAGTTGAATATTATGAAATGGATCCTATGGATCGATGTTGATCGCGAAATAAAACGTCAGAAACCAAAAAATATCCAGCATTTTTTTAAAACCATCGAAGTGGTGTGAAAAACCATTCCAGTCGATAGGTGTATTCGTTTAATTAATTAAAAGCCAAGACGTTATGCTGAAGTTGCAAAAAATAATGGGAGAGCTACAAAATATTAGGTTAAGAACATTTAATATTATTTACATGTTTCAATGATAAAAATCCAGAAAATCTTATTCGAAAGTTATATTCATAAGTATCTGTCGCTGAAATTTGTGACAAAAAATGTTGTTATTTTATTATGTTGTACTTACTATTAATTTATAGAAAATATATTATATGTATCCGTAGAACATAAATTGTACTATTAATAATTCCCATGTAAATACATGATATACGTTCGTTTGATTGCAAAATGTAATAGACGATTGAAAATAACTATGTTCATAAGTATATGTCCGCCACTGTATAAATTATTATCGCATTTAATCCGAATCACCCAGCGATCCGATTCGCCTGGGTTTACCCTACGTGAAAAACACTGACTCTACAATCGCGTGTAGCTAAAGTGTGAACGAAAATTTCAACAGGGCCACTTGCTCTGAAAATACTAGAAAACTGCGGGGCAAACATTGACCCTACCGACCGCATTCCGTGCGGTCACAAAATTGTCTAGAAGAAATCATGTTCATCCTATCGACTGTTTGTTATCAGTGATATTCATGCACCATAAATAAGCAGGTGTACACGAAAAATATGTAAGTATGCATTCAAAATATGTGAATATGCATTAAAAATATATAAATGTGCATTCAAAATATGTAAATATGCATTAAAAATATATAAATATGAATGAAATATATGCAGGTGTGCATTAAAAATATGCAAATATTCACAAAACATCTGCAAATATTCACAAAAAACATGCAACCGTGCGAGGAAAATATACAAGATTAACGTTGCATGTGACATACCACAAGAAAGACATACAGGGGAGACCGGGGCTGGTTGTCATTTTATGGAGTAGAACTATTTCCTGGAGTATAATTTAGCTATTTGTAAATGGTTTCTACGAATGGAGTCAGTTGCCACACGGGACAACTAGCCCACGTATGTTGTGACAACGAACCTCAGTTGTAAGCTCGCCACGTTTTTTATATGTAGAGGGTTATCAAATGAATTTTTCAATCCTGTCATATATAAAAATATAAACCACGTGTCCCCTATTAATAATATAACATCAAAACTTAGAATAATGTAAAAAATAGTCACTCGGCACAAAAATGCTAATCAATTGTGAAGAAAAATAGTTTGGCGTTCAACAACGCTTCGATTGTCAGAAGGCAACCTGACCAAGAAATGGAAATATATGTATGTGCTGATACAGATTATACAAAAGGAGAAATGAACTTTGCGATAACTAACTCATGTGACAACCAGCCCCGGTCTCCCCTACAGGGAAAATAACATATGCAATAATTTGTTGCATATGTTTTTAAATATAAAACATAAAAACATACGTATTATGCAAAAAGTGCATAATAACAGATCCTGTTGGTCTATCTGTTCTTTTATAAAAATATGCATTTGCATAAACATCCGGATTCCAGTTACGCACAATAAATATGCAAGTGTGCGTTAAAAATATACAAACATTCACAAAAAATATGAAAATATTCACCAAAAAAATGCAAACATGCGAGGAAAATATACAAGATTTAGAATACATTTTGCGATTCATGTGACATACCACAAGAAAGTCATATACAGGGAAAATAACATATGCAATCAGTTATTACATATGTTTTTGAATATAAAACATAGAAACATACGTATTATGCAAAAAGTGTAAAATAACAGATCCTATTGGTCCATTTGTTTTCTTATAAAAATATGAAATTGTATAAACACCTGGATTCTAGTTATGCACAAGAAATATGTAAGTGTGCGTTAAAAATATACAAATATTCACAAACAACATGCAAATATGTGAGAAAAATATACAAGATTAAGAAAACATTTTGCGATTCCTGTGATATACCACAAGACAGACATACATATACAGGGAAAATAACGTATGCAATAAGTTATTGCATGTTTTTAAATATAAAACATACGCATTATGCAAAAAGTGCAAAATAACAGATTCTATTGATTTACCTGTTTTTTTTATAAAAATATGCATTTGCGTAAACATGTGGATTCTAGTTACGCACAATAAATATTCAAATATTCACAAAAAAATATGCAAATGTGCAAGGAAAATGTACAAGAATAATATCGCGAGAAAGACATACATATACAGGGAATATAACATATGCAATAACCTATTGCATTGAATTGTTTTTCTACGTTGTTTTACCTGTTGTTCTTTCATCTTATAGTATCAGTCTCACAATGTCTTGTCAGTCTTGTCAGATCATATAAAACCATCATATAAATATAATTAAAATGTTTACATGCATACCTCTTGGTTGGAAGTAACCTATTACGTGTTGGCGCAGGTATCACGTATGCGCTTACTTTGATCCGTCTAATCAGCTCTCTCCATTCGCCTGTAACAAAGAATAAGAAAATGAAGATAATTGTGCTATAGTAAAGCAGGGTTTCGCAAACTATGTTCCGCGAAAAGGTAATAGGTGTTATGTTTTAAAATTTTAATAATTACTAAATAAATAAAGAATGTTATTTCTCATTTTTTAAAATTTGATTGATTAGGTGTTATTACCTAGCCTACAAAATAAGCAATATGTTCCGTGAAAATTTCGAAGTGTACCGTTTCGGAAAAAGTTTGAGAAACCCTGCAATAAAGCTACATCATACACGATTTATACGCGAAACGAATAATAATTTAATCGAAATATTTAACAGATTTTTGTACAATTCCAATTATTTCTAGAAGAAAGAGAAATTCTTACCTGTCAAACCGAAAGTTAGATACTTCGGCTTGGCGAAATCATTTTCTGCGCATTCTCCCGATACCGTGTCGCTTTCCCGCGGGTTCTGTTTTGAATCTCGAAGCAAGCAAACGAGACGCCATTACACTCAACGCACCTGAAATTTGAGACGAATGTATTAAGAATCTCAAATATTAGAATAACATTGCTAGAAACTGCAGAATATATTGCAAGATAATGGAATTCAGAGCTGAGATACGTATACGCATACGTAAAAGAAGATACGTATATGCATACTCGAGTCAAGTAGACAATGTACGCCGCGCGGTGTGACCGTTCACTGCGCAATATTTTCATAGTTTCTTGCCAAATATTCATTAATATTAACAAAGAAAGTACAGAAAACTTGGAAGACAGGGAAATGGAACGAATGTATATCATTTCCTGGCTTCAAGAATATATTAGGCTATGTGATATACATACCTTAATTCGACGGGCACTCTGAACACGTCTAATCGCTACGAGATCCCTTGGGCGAAAGAGAGAGTTTTGAAATAGATTGCGCTGATTGGCTGGTAGCTGATTGGGCGATGGGGGTGATGTTCTTTCCTTGCGGCGGGTGTTTTTGAATATCATATCGAACTGAATATTTTTTATTGCATGTGTTACAGTATGGATATTAGTTGAATAGTAGAATGCAAATATATTTATTAGTAATAACAAACGCATCTGTGTAATCAAATGTTTTTAATGTTTGTTGCACTATAGAATAAGTAAACTATTTCCGTCAAACTAATATTTGTTTTTTTTTAACTTTATTTAAATTACAATTCCTACCGTTGTGAGAGTTCAGATAGTTTTCTAGCATCTTTTCACATAGACGAGATATAAGAGATCATTTCACTGACGAGATATAGGAATTCATGTGTCTATTCCTACATACAGTAGGAATGTATATGTAGGATTTCTTACATGTAGGAAAGTATATCTCGTCTGTGTCGATATATCGTTACTGATAAAATTTAAAAATTGTTACCTCGGTTCCTGATGGTTGTTTCTTGATAAATGGGATGTCAAATGAAAGGGAAACGAATAAGCTACACGAGAAAAAATACCCCGTTGCTGTAATTATGTGCAGTTGGGCGTAATTACAATTTTAATTGTTTAATTGTTTATAACAAATGAACTTTACATGGCATCAGGTTCAGACCTATTGGAGATCGCAGCTGATACTCATAGCTTTAATTTATGCCCTCTAATCATTGATGTAGCTCGCCGGCAAGTCGAAGTAATCGCATTTGTTTATAATTTCGTTAAACAAATTCAATTATCTCGGCTTCTACTGAGCCGATTTTAATCAACGGCGTCTCAAATTGAAGCTTTCGATTCAAGGATCGATCTCTACCTAATTTAGAACCACTCTCATGTATAGTTACTGTGGAATTCTCAAACGCATTCTTAAATTGTTTATAACAAATAAACCGCTTATGCAGCAATAATAAATCGTATATTGTCGTTTAGTAGCATCTTTTACGTTCGTTTTAAGCATCCGATCATTAATCTAGCGCTTCCAGAAGCCCAGATAATTGAGACGAACCGAAGTGCATCTTCGCTGATTTTTTAATTGTTTATAACTTTTAAACCACAAATGCTATATTCTTTAAACCTGTTGGAAAATATAGCTAAGGTTCTCAGCTTTAACTTGGGACCAGGGTGGATAGTGAACACTCATTGTAAGCCGAGAAAATCACAATTGTTTAAATTTAATGGTGTTATCCGAAAAGTTGGTTTTAAAAGTGCTCGAGGTGCATCAAACGCGAGATGGCTCCACGAGTTCCTATTACCTCACCTGTGTCGTTATTATCAACCCGGTTCCGAATACTTCGTTTAGATAACACTACTGTACAGATATTGGATTATTTTCGCGCGAGAAGTTACCCTACGCGTTGCGAACATCGAATGACCCATAAACCCGACGATGTAAACTCCAAGTCTCCGCTGTCAAGTTTTGTGTGTAAACAAAAGCGGAACATTAACTACGATCAGTTGACAGGTCGTGCCCTATCCTATCCCGCACAGTTCACGAAAATTGTTCGTGCTTTGGCATACAGTTATCGATACGTCCTCTCCCTTAGAGGTTGCGAATCTTTCTTGTTGGTTCGAGGGTGAGTTCGGCCATGTTTTCAAGTTCGAGGACCGACTGAAGTTTATCGTAATAAATTGTGCCTTGTTAACCGTGTTACCGAATCGGTTGGTCATCGGCGGAACGATGCAGCTTTAATCGAAATGCGGTTTGCTAGAAAGAGGTGAGTCTCCTTCTCCCTTTCTCGTAAAACGTGAACGTTCTTCTGCCTCCATTTCGTTTGTTTTCTTTCTCATCCTTTCATAACAAACATAGATTAGACTTGTTGCTGGATCATGTCACCGTTGTTTAATCTGGATGGGTGATCGATTTCCCGATCAATTAAATACAATATGAAACATTCTTGTCTCTTATTCTGTCTCGAGGTAGTTAACCCCGGCCATCAGCTAATGAATCCTTGAGCCACAGAATTACAAGTTTCTTGCAAAAAAAAAACTTGTTTCCATAATATATGGTCTCTGGTGACATTTATGAGTTTCGTATTCCTTCCTATTCGGATACTCCTCCGTTGTACTTTAACAAAAACATACGATAGCATATTTTATATGGCAAACTGGATATCAAATGATAAGTCATTTATATGATCCCACTATGGAGCAGCTTTGAAAATTCTTCTAATGGATATCGTGTGATAGACGGTCCACGAGATTCGAGACACTGAGAGATTTTATTGTTCTCCGAAATATACTCGCGGTAGCGGTATATTTTAATGATCCGCTTGTATATTTTTTCCATTATCGAACGTCTAGCCGGGCAGGTGGTAAAACACGTGGCACGGGTAAAGAACATGCACCGGTCCCACGTATTTCTATCCTTGTCTTATTCCATCGTTTAGTCACTGTTTCATGCCTCTCTTTTCAGCTTTTGCTTTTCTCTGCCGTGTATATGTATGTATGGATATGCATGTGTTTCGTACCCTCACGCGTACGCGTTATATGCCTTCCGTCTTATAATACGACACGCCGGTATGAGGAAAGCGTAATGTCCCTCACGTAGTCTTTCTCACCCTAGGTCATAAGATACATCTAAACACAAAGAGTAGGCACATTCTTTTGTGCGTTCTGCGATACGTACGTATCGTTACGATGAGTTAGTAATAGTGTTGACGCGACTATTATTAATAAAATTAGTCTCTGTTAATATTATGTACTTCTTTTACAATATGGCAACTCCTATTGAATACAAATCTTTTCTCGTGACGGAAATTGTGATATCACGGCGATCAGCAAAAGCACTGTCATTTTGTGTGCGAAAATTTCCAGATTAAACCTCTCTGTCTTCTGTTGTTGAAGATTTTGCACCGATATCATCTTTCTCGTTCGCGGATCCGGTAACCCAAAAAGGTATAAAGTAACGTGCCCAGAACTCTTCTCGAAAGGGTCAACTTTCTCCTTTCGAAAGAAAATATTCGAGAGAAACAATCTTCTGTAGTTGTATTGGCATCCATCTATTATACGAGAAAAGCGTAACAGAATACACGTTGCTGTTCAGATGGTACATACACTTTAAGACTATGGGGGTAATCAGATAGCAGCCATATTGGTTTTTTTTTTAAGACGAGTATATCGTATAGGGCGTAGGGTCTTTCAGATTGGGTTTCCGGAATTATATCTTTTACATTAATCATATTACATTGTATATTATTTTACATTACATTAATCATTGAAATTATTATTTTAATGTGAAAATTTTCTTTGAAAACCTTAAAGTATAAAATGGAGTACCTACACATCCCCAATTGAAATTCCTCCACTATCTAACTGGTTCACTTATCAAGGAAGCGTTTAAGTCGCGTGGAATAAAATCGTATCATCTATTCAATGTTTAACAGGCTCTTCCTATCTGACCTGGAAACCTTAGATTAACACAGATATGTTTCTCGCAAACTGGATGCTCCCTTCCGACTTACCAACATCTCTGGTCCCATTTCCCTATATTTGCTTTGTAGTAAAGGCAAAGCAACCAAGGAGAGTCGTAAAACCTACCGATAAATTCCTTCTTTAACAAGTTGTTCCTGGAAAGTCGGTTTCGAATGGAACTTCACGCTTGTTCAAATTCACACGTCACTAGCCCTTTGGCGTTGAGAAACTGAATACCTTAACTAGTAACGCCATCGACGCGAACCAAAATTTTTATTTAGAATTGATGTATATGTGTATCTATGTATAATTAGTTGTATAGTAATAAACGCCATTTTCTACAATTCAGAAGCTACAGCGAATAAATATTTGTGACACATGTATATACATCTTGAATTTCAGACACATGTTATTGCATGTTTATTCGAGATTAACAAATATACTTATTCCCTGACCTATTCGCAAAGTGGCACATATATCTTGGACGATGGCGCTGCGCTTCATTTCCCTCTCGCATTCGCTATTATCATATCATTTAACTTATTGTTAGGCCAAGTCACTGCATATCCCTTTCGAAAGCCTTCAATCACCCATAAATCGAATACCACATAATAGAATAATGAAGCGACTTCCGTCATTAATATTTCTTCCATAGTATTCGAGGGTTCAACCCCCGAAATTAAAGGTCCAGGTGGCACGAGTCCACCCCTGATCCATTTTATGTTTTCAAACGTTTGAGAACTTATATAGATGCATAGATGGACCTAGGGTAATCCCTCGTCCGAACTCACTTCGCCTATATTGCATTTCAACGATTAACAGCAGCCGACGATACGTTAGGCAGATCACCAATTTTCGATTTTTAATCCTCAGTCGTAAACTACTCGAATTGCGCGTCATATGTGTTAATTGATTAACGGGAAAGGCACATTAAATATACGTGTATATTTCCTAATTCGCGGGACACGCATAAACAGACATTTGTCCAGTTCGTTGCGAATTCATCTCCCTTCATCTCGGCTTCCAGAGCATATAACGCTTCCACTTATCAATATTAACTTGCCTGTTGGGAGATAGAATGACGTCAACCCACGGACCCGGTGTCCCGCATGGCAACTGCCAAGGCGTGTTGAGCCAGGGCGCAAGGACAACAGACGCCGCTCATAGCTCACGCGGTGCGTTCCCGAACGCACCACACGGTATGTTCTATACATGCATACACATATGTTTCCTGGAGCTCGTGCGCACAGCCCTCGTGTTGCGTTTGCGCTCCATACTCTGACGCTCTCTCCACACCCCCCTTCTATACGGCGTCTTCACCGCCCCCTCCCCACTGTCGTTCTTTTCTTTACACCTTTTGTAAACTCTTCCTTCTTTTTTCGAACGCGTTTTCTTTCAGTCTCATTTCCGCCCGTTCGTCCGCTTCTTTCGCCTCTTCGCATCTTTTTTGCATGCGGCTAATTTCTTACTGTCCTGCATCTTTCATCTCAAAGATTCGCCATTTTTTTTTGCCCGAATTGTAGCATTTTTTAATCTTTTAATTCTCAACTGTCAATCGCAAAAAGTTTTCCTAGCCGGTATAAACTTGATCTTGTTTTATAAAACCCGTCTTTCATTTCTTGTAGTTTTGCAAATTTTCGTACGTATTTTACGTCACGGTGTTTGCCAGTTCTTTCTTAAATTTTGTAATATAAAAGTGGTACATCGTTTTGCACCAGTCATTCTCAGTCCCGTCCGTTTACTATTTCCATGTAATGTCACAAATGCGAGCCTGCACGTGTGCGTGCTGCATATCCCTTCTTTATTTCCCTCAGCGTTTCGCAGTGCCCACACTCTGCAGGGCACGCATCATTGCCGGGTGAAAGAGACGCGGAGGGTTCGTCCTCGCCCCGTCTATAAATGTGGCAGCTGTCTTCTATTTGTCTTCTCTGGTATACCGTCGAGCGCGGATCATCGCGGCAAGACAGAGTCGTTGCGAATTCGTCACCACTCCAGAACGCGAGCCCATGACAGGATGCTCTTTAATCTCGCTAGAGGACTGATAAAAATGTCTGCCAGCGACCGATTTGCAGATGTCATCGTTAGGTTGTGTTACCACGTTCTGCGTGGTCCCTGATGTTCGGCATTCCTCTGTACGGTTGCCCGTCAATATTGTCTGAACTTCAGACCCTGAAGTACGGCGCAGAAATAATTTTTAGTCAAACTCCAAGCACATCCCAATCACACACAAAGTTGTCCATTCGGTTGTCACAAAATTGCAGGCAGCTACAGCTACAGATAACGAACATTTTTGCGGCCAACGGCATCACTATTTCTGGAGTTATGTATGCGAATGGCTCCAGTTACGCGGAGCCACCCTCCTGTACTCCAATCGTCAATGTTTCTGCCACCATGCAGCATACTCCGAAAACTGTGTCGATTAACATGAACACGTGTCTCTTAATTCGATGATTAACACGCGCCCATAACCAGAGCTCAAAAAATGAGATCTCGAGGGAGTGAGGCGAGAACTGCGGACTTAATTACTCGGTCGTTAGTACGGTTTAAAACAACACGCGATAAAATTTCGAAACGGTCGATGTTATCTCGCGAGTCTAACGATCTGCCGCGTCCCTGTAATTTTCAATCGTTTCATTATGGTCGCGGAGGCCGACGAAGTTCGTGGACCCCACGAAAAATCCGATACAGGAAGCGCGTAATTTATGCTCGTTTTTTTTGTTAGTTACCGACCCACGGACACGAATTCGGCTTGAGAATGCAAGTACCGCAATGCGGTTGGTAACTCGCGGTTTTCGAACTGCAACGCGTTAATACAAGCGAAATTACAGGGTTCCGTGAGTTCCTTGAACGAATACTAACACCGCGACGGTTGACTGTTCTCAGTCGCCTTAAGGCGAATTCCACGCGATAGTGTACATTTGTACATAACGCGGTGGCAGGGGACGATTGAGAACCCGGCAGGCGGATTCTTCGTGAACTTCAAAGAGAAAAACCTGTCTGCATCGTCGGGACGACCTGCATCCACTCTCGGATGTAACTCACGGTGTCTTCCACCGACGTTATTTGGCGTACATTTCGTAACGAGTCCCATTCGGGGAATTTCGAGCACATAGACGCCCATTTTATCTCACTGGTTGCGACTAGCGTATGATATTATTTGACGACGTCTTATCACTTATTTTTTAGCTGTTCCTGGCCGGTCTGGCTCAACTAAACGCACACTTAATCCCAACTGTAACGGGCCCCTCTTTTTTCCCTTCTATGTGAGGTCTGAATGGATGGGACATTCTATGAATACGAGAATAGCTGAAAGATGATCAATTGTACTTTGTATACAATAGGTCGGAGTTCTTATAGAATTGATAATGTTAGAGATACATTTTTTTCATTTTTTTTATTGATTATTCGAATTACTCTGATAGTGTATATCGTTTCCACGAAAACTTTTGGTTACCATTTTGCACCGCGTTCATTGCAAATCGGTCATATCTTATGTGTACAAGAAAGAAATAAAATGACCGAAAGAGAAAGGACTCGTCACGCGAGCAAGAATTTTCTGTATAGGGTTGGACTCGTCCTTTTCAATATCACGCCGCTTATTATGATCCGAAGTCAAAGGATATTACGCCATCTGGTGTGACTCGAGCCTGTACGAGCAAGGAGCTGTGTAATCTGTGCCCGACAATATAGCTGCGATTCAGAGGGAAAGGGGTAAAAAAGATTTCAGCATAATTTTTCGCGCTTCCCAAGCTACGCGTATGAATGGCGATTTTTTTTATTTAGGGTAAATCTTTATTCTGCGTCTGGGTCTCAGGACCGGCCCAAAGAATTTCGTGACCTGTTCCACGAGCATTGCATTCATTTCCATATTCTATGTATTTAGTGTTTACGTCTACTTCGTATCCGGTCGTCGTTCTGAATAGCTGACAATAGCTGGCAAACTGGTAAATGAACTAGACGTTTGATATTGAACTCGCCGTTAACTCTTCTCATTTAATGCTGTACAATGTACAACGTTAAGGGAGCGAATAACCGAGAGAAAAAATGATATCTCGTTGAAGTTACTGACGTGGTAAGAAGGGGCTCATCAGGGCTACACTGAAAAGACGAGTCTAAATGTGAACAAAATAAACCATTATGTTCGCTCTCTGTGTACATTAAAATAATTTTCATTTCTTGTTATATTTAAATACCGTTACGTTTATTTCTAGAAATATATGAAATATATTTAAAGAAAATTCTTATCGGAGAGTCGCATAGGTTAACAAAGAGGGTGAGGTATCACGGAAACCACTTCAATGGATTTTATTGGATTTAAATCCGTGGCGCAAAGAGATCGGTATCGACTTTACGCGGGCTACTTTTTTATTGTTCCATCAGGTTTCGTGAGTCGATCGGTTCTCAGAACACAACGGCTTAACCGCGAGGCCTTGCACAGACTTAAATTCCGGATCCCATTCTCCCTTTTCTTCCTCTCTCACTTTCGCATCTTTTCTCTTCTCTTCCGTGTCCCCGACCACCTTCTCAATTCCTCCGTGTTCTCCTCCTCATCATTCTCCCCCTGCTCGTTTGTTTTTCTTGCTGCACCACCTTTTCCCGCTCTCTGTTGCTCTCTTCGGGGAAGCACCGATTACGAGTTAAGGCCAACTCACACTGAATTAACGACACTCTTAGAATAATTCAGACAATTTATGTAATTCCTATGGAATCAGCAAATAGTATGTGTTTTTAGGATAAAGAAGAGGGTAGTCAATTTAACATTGCATTGTGCTAATGTTTGTGCACTGTGTGAAAGGTGTTCTAATAGTTCTCTGAGAAAATATTTTTATTATATAAAAAAAACAGTTAATACTGTGTTAATCTATATTTCAACTCTGAGGTTGATGCAAGGTCTGTTTTGATTCTTAAAAAAATTTGTTCACGTGTGAAGGTGTGCTACGGTGAACCGTACTCCCTGTTCAACGACCTGAACAAATTTTCTGCCAGCACATCCACCCTTCACTGGCATAATACGTGGAACACCCATGACGATGACATAACTCTGTTACATTTTTTTGTTAACTATTCCAGTACACACATCTACTTTCCAAAAAATTGTATTTATTCAACTAAATTAACTAAAGGTTTACGTGAAAGCATTTGCAAAGAAAATGAACTTGAACCGAAGTTTAAATCGAAAGTGGATAATCTTGACCAAGAGTACCTTGAGTCTGATTACGAATGTACGTATGCATATGCATACGTGTATGTACGTGTTGCTGGAGCTTGCTCTAGCTACAGACTCCATGGTGGGAAAGTATTCGCGAACAACGATGCAGACGCACCCTGAGGCGTGCACCGCACGAGTGGTATTCACCAGGATTAAAGTACGTTCTCACAGGCAACACATCTCTCTTTTGTTTTCCATACGTTGCCCTACACTTGCTCCGTTCACTATACTTCCACCCCGTAACTAAATTATCACACGAGGTTCAGCTATGCTTGCTTCAAGGTCACCGCGATCTTTCATAAATTTTCTCTTGTTTAGAAAAAAATGCAATATTCATTTTTAAAAATATTTTGTCATTGTCTCCATTGTTTTGCATTGCAATTATATTCTTTATGAGAATTTTCACGCGCGCTCAACAATATTCTTTACGTTTGGCCACTTCCGGCAAGTCACAATGGCGCAGGCAGTTTTACGAGCATTAAAAGTTACACTATTCCTCGCAGGTACTACCTGTACTTGTAATTTTCTTTTGCCCCTAGAACTATTATTTCAGTACGAATGAAAATTACGTTCTTATACAAATTAATCATTAAATGACAAATCTAAATGTTTATTAATGGCATTATATGTATGTAACTTTTAAGAGTACTCGGTAGAGACAAGGGTTGTTCTTCCACACATCGATTACACAACTCATATGTCGATGCGGCCGTCCCCAAAACGCTTTCGAAAACTCGAAAACGATCAAAGCTGAAGCAAAAGAAGAGCATCCCTATTTCCTTGTAACGTGACCTCTAGATTACTTCCGAACGATCTTCCACACTTTCCTTCGTCTTGGCGACAGCTGTTTTTACATAACAGGAAGTTTTTCACTGCTGGGAACGTCTGTATAAGGAAACCATTTGAGCACTGCCATATATTATATAACGCCAAACATTGATCCTGATATGTCCCATAAAATGTTATGTTAATAATTATTTAAAGGGGATAATATGTCTAATGAGAATTTATTTCATAATTTTTATTTTAAAGTTTAAAACTAATTTTTTCCGCTATGTGTGTATGTGGGAACATGAACGACATTTGTATAAAAAAAACATTGGTCGTCGAGTGCTATTCATATCTGTATGATACAGCACAGCATACTTCAAGCCCATCCTCGCATCCATGGCGCCAGGCTCAAACCTAATTACTCATAGAACAATATAAATTCCAAGTATCTCCAACTATCGATTTTGCGATAGTACCACCGTCTATTCAATCTCATTTGTGAAACCTCTCTATACAAGGTATGTATGTCCAAAAACGTGGCATACCAGGAAGGAATATAATTTTACCTATAAAAGTACATCGAAAATGCAGAATGACCTTTTATTGTATAAACCTTCGTATCCATGAAAATCGAAATTGAATATTCACAAAGCGTCAGTGCAAAGACCTATGCAAAAATAAAAATCCATTCTGCATTTCCCATTCACTGTTACACGAAGAATCTCACTTCGCTTCCAAAGTATGCAAAGTATTCCAATTATTAGAGTCATCTGCACAAATTAATGATTTCCCATTAAAACGCTTAATTATTGTTACAATTGCATAAGCTAATTCTAATTGTCTTGTGCATTTGTAATGAAGAATTATTCATTGGAAATCATAGAAGCAGAAAAAACATACATACATACATTTTCATTCTGTGACTCCAATAATTCGATCGCTCAGTATGATAGTACTATATCTATCGTAATACAAGGAAGGGTTAACGTTAAAGAGCTTTCGTCACAATGTTTTTTCTACAGGCTTGAATGAGTGTACGGGTGGTCGAGGGTGCACGTACCCACCAACACAGAATCCTTGCAAAACGCGCGCGCACGCACGTATACGCAAAATGTGTAGGGACGTTTGATCGCGCCCTCCACGAATATACCTTCTCCTCGTCCCGTGGCTCCCCCGTCCTTCCATACCCTCGACGAACAGCCGCGGTCGTACCTTTCCCCTCCACGTTGCGACGGCCCAGCATGAGAGCGTGTTAGGGACCGTCCGAGAACGCAGGCCGCCAACAAGCCGCAGTCGGTACCCTCAGTTCAAATCCAAACGTCGAGTGATCGAGAGGTTCGCGCTGCTCTGCTCTATTTTGGGCGCGCGTCGCGACAAAGCAAGCCGTACAAATTAATAATTTCGCGTTATGGACAAGCATGTCGGCGATGACACAAGGATCAATGGACGATATAAATTCATCTTGGACTAACAACCATTAGAGAGTGTTATACGTGATTGTTTCCTTCCGCCAAGCGTGTCTGCCTGTGTATATAGTGTTTTTCCTATATCCAATCCCTACTGCCTTGGCGGCAACGCTTTTTCCCTCGCTTCGTTCGAGCGAACTCTCATTGCACTGTCGCGACGCGTGCGCCCAAACACCCCCTCCGGTTAGCTTAATCTTTAAAAATCAACGGACAACGAAGATCTTCGTTGCTTCCATGGATATCCTCTGTCTTGTCGATAAGATCGACCCTGCGGGGCACTTATAATACCAATGCACTCCTATCACATGGTAGCGAACACACACAGTGCCCCGAACTACCACAGAGAGGTGCACTGTTACGACAGATAGGGAAAGAGAGGGACACGAGGTTCTTATGTTTTCGCCTGCCTCGTGGGAATTGCAACGAGGTTTATACATTGTAAACCGCGACGCGTCGCGAAACAAAGATAGACGAACTGTATCGAACGCTGGGAATACGATCATGCTTCTCGCCCTAGAAATCGAACGAATTGCCTAACGGTGTTCGAGTGCTTGAATATTTATCAAAGCTCCACGGATAGTGTTAACGGTATACCGGCGGAGTGAGGACAATGGTTCGCGGTGTCGGTACGACATAAAGTACTTTAAGTACAAAAGGAGAGGAAAAGAGAAAGATAGGAGAGAGGTAGTGGCCAGAGGCTGTGGAGTTCGAATTTTCGGGACTAGGTCTGGCAGAAACCATTCAGGATACCCTGACCGCGAGTTTTCTTGGAAGACTAGCCGTGAGAATGGATGTAGTGTCGAGTGGGCTGCTCATGCCAGGGAAGGTCGTGGATATTGCAAGCTACCACTCGTCTTTTTACTCCCCACCACCCACCGAGGCGTAAGTAACAAATACACTATTTGTTCTAAAATCATTTCTGTAAACACTGAACTTTATCTTGCTCACGTATTTGAGCGTTTATTTATTTCTTAATCTGATGTTTCCACGTATCATTTTTTACACACATGGGTACATGTGTACAGTGGGACGATTTTTCTTTATTTAGAACTAAAATCGCAATATCCATAATTTACAAGAAAGTAGTTGCTTTAATGTGAAATCATTTTATGCAGGTGACTCCAATAATTTAAATACATATGCAGTTAGACGTCTTGTTAAAACAAAGACATTGATAACTTGCGAAATATTTGCTGACAATCTGATATCGAAAGTTTAAATAGGTATCCACACTCCACGGCAAGGTTATCGCCTATTTAAATTCTTGCCGCTTCTCTTTATCTCGTGCAAACTGTCAGCGAAGCGGGGCTCTGTATTCACGCGTTTTATCAAAACAAATGCGCACGGCATGTTGGGAGCACGAAACAGGCGTTCGAACATCTTGCCGCGGCAACGGAAGTCTCAGTGTCGATATCAAAGGATGCGGCCTTATCTCGGGGTAGATTGTATTGCCGGTCCTCGTATATACATGAGATTCCTTTTTCATAATGCTTGAACAACGTTCATATTTGCATTGGAAACAAACACCCCTACTTAACTTCCAAATTTTTCATTTCATTTTGCCGAATATTTCGTGCAGAATATTTAACAAAAATGCTATGCCCAGATAAAAGCTGTTGCGAACTTGAACTTTATTTAAGGTAACATTTTCGCAAAGTACAGGAAAGGTTCTTAAAATTTCTTTATGTATAATGTACAATCGGTGGTGGCCAGTTTCTAGCCGGGAATGCGAATGTGTTAGAGGGAAGGCGGTCTCGCATTTTCGGAAAGTCACTCAGTACATAGGTTGTGAATTTCAAACGGGAAAAGGAAGGGAGACACGCCGGCCGGCAGAAATGAAAAGCTGCAGACATCTTGGAAGGAACCTCTGACTGTCCCTCGTGTTGTTGCCTGAAAGATATTCCACTTTAGGCCCGTTTATCGCCCGGAGACAGAGGGAAAAAGACGGTGCCTGTATAAAAGGCCCCGAAGTCTGCTCTCTCGCGCGTGCGCAGGTCTACAGCCGACCCGTTCTCGACTAAAGGAGATTTAAACCCGGTTCCAGATCGAACCTGTTGAGAATTCCCCGCTCGTTTATTTCGTTTGCCGCCGAACGAGTTTGCGTCTTCGTCCTTTAACCGGGCCCCGGCGTATTAACTATTTTCTGCATTGGCTTAATAGGTAACCCTGACCGCCTTTCGTTCCTCATTGTTCCTGCGTTAAGTAACCACTCACCGGTACACATATACATATGAACTTTTCTACAAAATAATATTTTATAACACCTAAATTTGCGCCGGCAAAAAGATTCAGCGGTTGGTCCGTGGAATTCGATACCTGACTCCCAATTCACGCCATGAAATATAGCCAAAAAAAAAAGTTGAAGGAATATATCTGGTAAATCAAGATTTCAGGCTCGTTAAATATACTAAACGACCGAGCAAAAATAAAGACGGGCTCAATGAGATTGAAGGAAGGAAGGCGACACAAAGGCTGCTTGAATTTTGAAGAGTTCGCACTTGGGCGTGATCTTGGGCATACAAGGACCGTGTTAAAGATATGAAATGCGAAAACCATTGCCTGTAACGACGCCTCGAGTCGCGAAAAGCACGTGATTGTTTCGCGAGCCATTCGCTATGCGCGCTGCCGCGTCGCCTCGTGGAATGGAGGAGGAATAGAAAAGTACATAGATACATGCCTCGTTGGAGGACACTGTACTGGGGTCACCGATAGACTGGCAAAGCTTAGACGAATCCACGTGTCAGTCGATAGAATCAGCACGTGCTCCAGCGGTGACTTTTGCCCGCGAACCGTGCCGAGAATTTCTTGGAAATCCACCTCTGATCTCGCAGGTTATTGTTTCATTCTTTTTCTGAAGGCACAGGATGCTACTTGCACAGGTAGAATAGGACGGGAAACGCGTGATTGGGTTTCTTAGCGTTGTCTCGAGTTTTATGGTGGAACATAGTGCCTAGAAATAAGTGGTTGGAGATATATTTAACACAGGCGAATTCAATTGGCATTCTAATGTGTCCATTAGAGGCTCCTATGATAATCATGGAGCGAATAATGGAAGAACCATGGTTTCGTCGAGAATCGTAACGAATCCAATTCACTGGCGATTAATGTGTTTACAAACGCGTTCATTTCCACCGCGTGTGGCCGAATGCATACTCCTATAAAAAAAATTATCTCCCAGCTTGCAAGTTTGTATATATGTATGTACATAACTCGTCGCTCCCAGGGTGCATAATAAACTTAGAATAAGTGCTCCCGCGGATCGATCTAATTTTAAAGCAAATTCAGCCGGTGTGTCTGCTACACATGCGCAATGTATTCTTAGAGTTCGCGACGAAATCTCCACCGCCTATCTGTGCATAAAATCTTCGCAGGACCGCGCGATGCGGCGGACCATTTAAATTCGCAACGGAGGAGTGTCTTCTTGGCTCACAATTAAATAACCGTTTAAGCAGCTGCGCTTCTTTTAAAAAGCCTTTGACGGACAATGTTGTGAGGCAACGACATGTGAATTGGAGTAAGAAACAGACAAGAAAAAAAGAAAGACAGCAAAGACTGAGGGAGATAGAGTGACCTGAAAGGATGTCAAGTAACAAATTTCTCGAAGGGATTCCAGTTCTTCGGACGAGATTCGCGACTGGGCCCCTTGAGGAAGCCTCCGTCACCCTTCTCCTCCGAAGAAGGAACGACCTTTCTCTGTTTCTGTCTCCCTTTATTCTAGCTTGCTTGCAGCCCGTTTTCTTCTCCTCATTCGTATCATTATTTTCGATGCCGGGTTCGGTACACTCGTTCGAGGGTCGACGTCGTCGCCGATCGTCAGTAGAGGGTACACGCTATACACACAAGGGCGAGCCTGATTTCCAGCATCTGCTCGAGTCAAGAAAGACCGCAGTCTAGAACGACTTTGGCCTAGCAAAAGGCTTTTGCATGTGCGCCTTCTCGTCTGCGACGCCTTCTTATATTCTATTGAATCTTCCAAAAGCACCGGGGCATATGTTTTCGAATTGTTCTGAAACCGGGGGACGGTCAAATGATAGACTGGCGGCGCCGCTTTCGCATGCCTGTGACATGATGAATTCTAATGATCTACTATTGCCTTCGAGTATGCCTTTGAATCATGTACCAGCACGTATTTTACCTTTTTTATATTAATGGCGGTTCGCCTGTGTCGAAGGATACGAATCTCTCGTTTAAGTTCAGCTCGGTGGTCACGTGAGCACGTGCCATTATGAACGTCGCTAATCCAGTTACACTTATGAACTAGGATGCTAACTTATGTTATGATCATTTCTTCTTTATGAAGGTTCTTCCTTATCGTTGTACAATTGATTTTTATTTTTTGCAATTATACATTTTTTTTTGCAAATTGCATATTGCGATAGAATAGATAGATAGGTTAGTTTCTTCTAAGTACCAGTAACCAAAAATTATTTCCATTTACGAAATCTATCATAAAATTAATAACAATCGTATTGCAACTTAAAATGTGCCTACTTCCACATTCGTAAAGGAACAGTGGCGTAGGATTAGGTCGGATCAGATAGCAATAGAATTTATACTGGGGCTCTCTAATCAACTAGCATTAGCAAGGTGCGCAAGGATCGCCCCGTCACGAGGTTGATCCTCCGCGATGCAGCCTCGATTCCCACGGTGGAATTAAAGATTCACGAGCAGAAAATACCCATCGCACTTGTCATGGGAACGAGCACCGGGTGGCTCGTCGCTCGATTTACAATTGGTCGCCTTGCGCGGGGTAAGGCGCGGTGCGCGACGCGCACCTCGAGTGACGAGGGGGATGAAACTCGCTACCGAGGGGCTTCCCCCTGTTTTTTTCTCTTCTCTCTTTTTTTTTTAATACCGCCACACCCGGAGGGGTGCGTGAATTTCGCTTGCCTACGAGAAAACCGAGTGACATATGCGAGCCTCGGGATCGTTTAGTCGGTCATACGAATGCCGAAGAGGATATTAAAAAGACAATTGCATTGTTAACGGGGGCTGCGTTTCTATAATAGTATTTGAGTTATCTATCTTTGGCTGATTAAATAAATTATTTGGAACAATTTACGGAATCAATTCGCTATGTCGAATTCGGTGATTTCTGCAATTCGCAAATTGCAAAAAGGTGTCTCTTCTGAGCGCAAACTTTTCTAAACACATCAGCGCCAAGAAGGAAAGGTATTGGAAATGTCATTTCGGAAATTGCACAGGAAGCAGGAAACACTAAAAATCCGTGTACCCAATTGGTGATTTCATTTCCACGACGCGCTGAACACGTGCATCCTCTTCTACACGTGCATCCACATGCGTGCGTCATAGGAGCGGGTGCGCATGATCGCCGAGCGTTCTATTGGGGGGAAGTTTGGCAGTGCGAGGGCATCGAGGCAGGTGGTAGCCAGATGTCTCTCGTAAGGACTTCTACCCTGATGTCGTTGCCTGATCGTTCGCTTCTATATGCACGTACGATACGCTCGTTTGTGCAAGTGTGTATAGGTAACCTATCCATGCACCCTATGCTCGCTCCAAACGTGTTCGAACTTGCGCACAAATTCATCTTCGAATATGTGTACATATCTGGCTGCCTTTACAGGGGATGCGTCAAAGCACCGTACTCTCTGACTCGTTTCCAAATCCATCTGTGCGGTCTGGCCGATGAGTACAATTCAATGCAAAATTCAGGGGAAAAAAGATTGGCCAGAGGGATTGGCCGGTTATGGATGGTCCATACAAGTATTTTATCTCTTTACGGTGGAATTTTTATGATGCAATTAGAAATCAAATGACAAACCACCTCTCGGCGAAGTAGCGGGATAATCTGGCATTTTCTGTCCTTCTTCCGCGAATTTTCGTTACTCTTCTTGATCACAAGGTGGCAGACGAGCCGGCCCAACAGCCGAACTATAATTAATCCGTACTTTCGAAACGTGTTGCTAAGTAGTAGAGGCCACCACTAGGCCCGACTACTTAACAGTGAAACAGGTATAGGTGTGTTCGTACGATTTCTCGCTCATTCGTTTTCCACTTCGCGACAACGTTTTCTAATTCACCAATTATCACGAAATACGACGCTTCGGGCTCCCGATGTCACATTACGAATCGAATTTGTTCAATCACTGTTTTCGTGATTTATCTTTAACGAGAGTCGCCATTTTTCTGTTTCGTTCTTTTTCGACCGTTTTTTCGCTGGAATGTCTACAGTCGATCCGCGAAAGAAGGAAGATTCTGAAACGCGTCGACCTTGATCTTGATTCGCCTTATTCCTCTTCCTCGCTGATGTGCTTCGTCCCCATTCAATCTTTTTTCGTCTTATCACCTTGTCGAGCCCGAGACGGATTCCTTTAATGCCATTCATGGCTCAGCCGACCGCGGGTCGAGCTAGACTCCGACGAAAAGTGTACATGGTTCATTGAGTAACTCTCCACCAACGAGATTACCTTGTACGCATGCCATTTCCAGCCATACCTCTATGATGTCATCGAACTCTCGTTTATCCACGCATTAGACGGTATTTTGCTCTTACAGGGAATCAACGAATTCGTTTTTAATCATCGTAGCAATCCGTTGCACGAACGGTATTATTCTGAGATCGCGATACAACGATAGGTATATGTATAATCCAAAGGATTATATAACATCATTAACCAGAAAATATTCTTCGCATATGTTATTACGTCAACGTCAAAATCCAAACGACATAAGAGTTTTTAATTTAGTTTTCACTTGGATCGTTAGCTATAATTAACCTGCTTAAGAGAGGAATGCAACGAAGCAAGACAAATGGTAGAAACGATGGGATCTAAAGAAAATGAAAGTAGATTGCCGCGATAGAATATTTTTCCCGATCACCTGTTCCACTGATGATAGAGCAGCGTGCTCATAGGATCCCGTAAGACGGCACACCGGTCTACTTGGAAATTCCGCATATTTTACCAGGGCGTTCCCTTTCATCGATGGCTCCGCGGCACGAGAGCTTTTAAAGGCACAAATTGAGGAACGAGCGCGTGCATCGTATGCTACCACAGGCCCCTGTGTCGAGGGGGTGGGTCGTGGGGGTAGCAGCTGACGGGCAGGGACGAATGGATCCCTTGCACCTGGTCTCTAACTTTGGAAAATCGACGACAGAATCAATTGTGTGGCCTGGCTGTAGCACGCGACCAAATGGGGCCTTCGGGCGATAACAGTTGCATTGACCCTTACTATTGACCCGTTACCCACGGATACGCATCGACTCGCTTTATAGATAACACTTGATGAATCTCATCGTTTGAAGGATGGCTTCCGGTGTATTAAGGGCCTGTCGGTCAATGCTATTAACGATGCACACGCCAATATATAGTACAGGTCACAGATAGTCTTGTATACTAAGGTCATTACGATAAAGAATAGTTTTTATACATTTGATAACGAAGACTTTTCGGGTTACAGTAAGAACAACTCCTACACAAATATATCTCATAGAAACAACCCATTGCAAAAGTCATTCTACGTACGAAATATCAAGCATCGGTCTGATCCCCCAACAGAGACTTCTGTTTAGCAAAAACTCCATCTACAAAAAATTCTAGGGCATCCTCAATGCTGTTGTGCAAACGTTACGTCAGACGTCTCCTCCTTGCTTCGTTTAGCATCGACACGTTCCTCGGTCACAGCGGTGGTCTCTCTTCTTGCAAGATACTATCTCGAAAGGATATAAACGTATACAACATATACATCGAACAGAAAGGTTCTATGGGCCTGCCGTCTGGTTTTCCCGTCAAACCATGACCATGGGACGATGGACATTCTTCGAGAAGGGACATCGGGCTGGTACGCGGAGCCGCGCAATGACCTTATTGTTGCGTGACGAGCAACAGACGGACGGAAGGAAGGAATGAGAAGGGAAGAAGGGAAAAGGAAGAACGTCGCCGGCCTTAGGGCTGCTCGATGCAATAAGGGGGCAAGGGAGCATAGCGTAGCCGCTAGTAGCGTAGTAGACAAGAAGCAAGGAAGTGGACGAAAAGAGGGGAAAGTTCGGAACTTCGGCAGATGTCCACAGGCGCGAGCGATATGCGTGGCCATACGATGGGTTCTTTTTTCCTCTCCCTTTCTCACGAAGCCGCTCGGTTTTCGCCGTGAAACTCATAAACTCGGGGGGGAAACCGGCGTATAATCGCGTATCGGCGAAATAATATTGGACGATGAATAGGTTCGTTAACCCTCTTCCTGTCGCGCTATTGGGGACGGTATTTATTATTATCCAGAATCGCGGAGATATACCTGGTTGCCTTGGTAACGCGACTCTTGTTAGGCGAATCGATCAACGCTACCGGCGTTGAATGGGTTTGAATTGGTATGGCGATTCTCGTAAATCGGTATAAATGTAGTAAAGATAATTCTACAATAAAATAGTGCGTATACTGTATACCTGATGGGGGATAGGTTATTTAGTATTGGAAACAATCGTTTCCTGTTATTCATCGAAAGGTGAACATCGGCTCTGCGGTCTTTGCCATAAATATCTTGAGCCGATATTTCCTGTTTTAATGATTTTTTTATAAGCTTTAATTTATGGAGCATAAATACGTTCAAAATTACATTTTTTCCAATGTACATACATACTTCTAATTAGTGCAGAAAAAAATTGTAAAGTACTAAGATGGTTAAGATACTCGATGCATAGTAGTACTAAATCCAAATGGTTACAACGACATCTGGAAAACCACGTTTCCTTTTCGAAGAAAATGAGACGAGCCGTGACAGGGCATGATTGTTGAGTTTTATCGCAATAATTATCATCGAAGTAGTATATATAGTACTTAAGTCATACAGCAGTCAGATCCTTAGACAAAGGGGCCAGCTGTTGTACATCACAACACCTGCTTGTGTCGCCACCTTTCCAGTAAACGCTAATGTAAGTGCGAGAGCTTGTTCATTCATTTCGCCTCGCGACGAGCGATGCTTTTCTTGTCGTTGCCGAGGTTGAACCAACCTATTGGCAATTTCGACCGGACGTCCTCGACCTCCGACAGTAGTTTCGCATGCTGATTCGGCTAGGGAAGGGAGCTTAGCAACCGATACGTTCAATTTATATGACGTTAAGCTTGAAAGAACCAGAGGGAGGAGAAGAAGACTCGACTCACGTGTTCTCAACTCATTGAAATTTCCGGATCAAAGCCGGTTTCAATGTTTTATTTCCAACTTATTTGGTTGTTCGTTTGAGAATGAACTCCAGGTTAAAGTAGTCTCGAATCTTTACTCATTTTTTTTTATTTAAAATACTTGAAATTCTTCTTGTCGGTTCCTTTGATTGTCTTTCACTTCGGAATGTAGAGTTGCCTTGGCTGATAAATCAGGAAACTTCAATTATCCTTCTGACCAACAGGAAGTCTGAGACATCGAGGTAAGAGGATAGGAAGATATAAAGTGTAAGAAGATTCGATGGATAGCGTTATTACCCTTACCTTTTTCCTGTGTCACCGCGGCTAATTCCTTTTTTTTACTCTTACTCTCATCCTGCCATTTCGCGTGCTATGTTCGAATTTCTTTCTCTGTCTGTACTTCCTCTCTGCCCTACCATTTTCTCCAACCATGGAGTTGTCACCCTAAATTGATTAATGAGTGTCGCGGTCGAGTCGTTTAACTTGTGTCTTGTTTCTACTGCGAGCGTCACATGTTCGGTACAATCGTGATGATTTTATCAGTACATATTCCTACTTTCGTCCACGTGCCTTTCTTCGGCTTATCCTTCCACGCATCTGTCTTCGACCATCCGTCTGCTTCCGTTTCCGTCTTTTACACCTTTCTTACCACATTACAGTATTCCGAAACCCCGGTATTCAAATGATATATGTATTCCTTATTTTGTACACATATGTACGAAAGAGACAGGAGGCCGAATCATTTAATAAGCATATTCGCAAAAATTGAGATGGTAAGGATTGATACTATATCTAGTGTCGGCTCTACGTTGCATACATTCCGTGCTCGATGCTTTACAACTTAAATCAATTTGCTCGTATCTCGAGAGAGGAGCGGTTTCGTACCGTATGATTTTTAGCAATAGCCATCAATAAAATGTTAGGCGTCCGATCGGCATAAATATTCATGCGTCTGGATAGCGGACATTTTGTAATTTATTCGCGAATGTTGCGACCGGCAACGCGAGGAGGGCCAACCCCACCGCTCAGGGTTAAAAAAACGTCGTGTACACAGTGCTAAACCTTTCTATCTACACTCGCCTCCCGGTTATCTCTGCACGGTGTACATGTATACATGTCCATACGCTGTGTGCACATATTTTCGCGGTTCGTGAGAATGCCCGAGGAAGTCCTGCGTTCAGCCACGTGCCTCGGGATTTAAACTCAAGGATACTGGCGACCGTTAGAACTTCCACGAAGGCGAAAGCCTTTACGTAACGCATGGCGAAAAAGAAGAGGAAAAAACGAGGGAACGGGTACCGATAGTTTTCGAACTCGTATTTGCGATTCCCAGCGCTACATATTTCTAGCCTATCTTTTCGCGATCAGCGTCTAAGTGAGCGAAGTGTTCGCCGCAGAAATAGAATGGAGGAACGCGGAGACGTGACAAAATGCGGCATAAATCTTCCCATCCTCGGGCATTCTTTTATTCCGCCACTTTTTACATTTTTTTCCGCCTTTTTACAGATATTAATCAAATAATACGAAAGTGGTTTAACTCGTTCTTTCTGTACATTCAATTTGCATAAACGTTTCCGTAATGATCGCGCGGAGGCATTTCAAGCATTTCGTTCGTTTATGAAGCGTTGAATCACACGTGACAGGTAGATTCACGTGCACGTGGTCGGCGCTACCGTCTCCTCCATTCTCACTTTCAAATTTGAATGGAACCAGTCGAATACTGAACGGACGTTGAGGAATTCCGTGCACGTTCTGCCTTCGCTTTGGACGCACGAATCGCCATACAAATTAGAAAGTGAAAAGAACGATGCAGAAAAATGTGATTCGCGCATTCCTTTCCGTATACCTTAAGGGCTTTCTCGAGACAATTTAGTTCAGCCCAAGTTGGAATGGTTCCCCGTGAACAACCAGTACGCATCTCTTTTAATTGTTTAACATATCACATTTAGTACAGGAATCATTTTTAGACGCACAACATATTTCTTAGTTCATTCAATTCGTACGTTCGCACTTGATTCCAATCTAAACCTGGCTGAATACGTAGCGAATTCGCCGGGGACCACATTGCGGAGATACATACAATCGTGATTGGACAAATCGCCTTGTCATGGACCTCCCCGGCATCCTTGAGATTTAAATGTATTACTCCCCGTCGTTGAATTCTTTCACTTATTGCATTTGGTTTTCTAATCTTGCGAGCGATGCTATCTACGATCGATTCATTATGGGGATAATTTTATTCATGCTTCCTAGAATTTATTCCGTACTGGACCACCGTACACGCATACTACTTAAAGGAAAACGTGTTCCCAAGTATCGCTGGAATCGCGAATATGCATAACGTAGAAATATAAATGCATCGGCCAAACTTCTGCGACTAAAAGTTCTGTCTTCAAATTCGAAGCGTGCAATTATAATATCGTCGAACGCAACGCAGCGGCTCGAAGAAGTCTCTTCGCGTGCACATCGCGCGACAAATCACGTGCCATTATTTATTTGCATTGTTTCACGAATTTCGCGACGTTCACTTTTTTTCCATTGCGACGCATCCTGTGTTATACAGGAGACATTCCATCTGAACGGCACTCCCCTTTTGTTTCCTAGCATTCTCTCGCGAAGCAACCACTTCATAACGTATTCTCGGCTCGTCCAGGTCCGCCACCGTAAACACACGTACACCTGCAGAAAGCCAATGCGCCCGAGCGGCAAGGATTGCATTGCTAGGCTCCGCCAATTAGACACCCAATTGCAGGGTGTATCAGTTCACATTTTGTGCGAGTTTTCTCACACCGTTGTACATATCTACATAAAACAGCTGCGAAGATGGAAACTCGTGTTTCCTGTGCAGCACAGTTGTCGCACGGGGCAAAAATGTGCACACGTTTCTGTTTTATGGTGTCGGTCCCGAAGGGCGGGAAAAAAGGTGGCAGCCATAAAAAAAAGAAAGAGGGAATTTTTATTGGTGGCAGATTTTAGTGGTCATCCCATGCCTGTCTAATAGCTGAGCTGTTGGGACTACTATTTAGCGAATTGTAGACAAGTCACGTGACTATATCGGCGTTTATGGTAGTCACGTTTTCTTATCTAGAGGCCTTAGCGGTTGACGGAACATTTCTAGGAAATTTGAGTCGACTGTGGACGGAGGTCGTTGCTTCCGTTTTTAAGCGGCGATACGCCGCGGAAGAAAAGCATAAATTAATGATTGTGATTACATGTGAAATATCCTGCGTACATGTATGTACATGGCATACACAATAGGTGCAGAGTGTTTCATCGAGCATGCGTGAAACTTCCATTCACACAGTGCAAGTGTTCGTTAAAGTTACATTATTAAGATTGGCCAAAATTTGACAAGAGCTTCATGAAAAAAACCAAAAATACTGAAAACATTAGACAATTTGTGATTTCTTGTGTTCGCGTTTCCAGGCACATTTTCACCCTTGTGCTCGAGTCACTTTTCCTCTCTCGCTTTCCCACTCTCTCGTACCTTCAAGCAGCTGCGTGTACTAAGAGTGGCCCTATGGGCCATATATTCGTGTTTCGTGACGAAATACAATGGGAGTTTATGAAACGATAGCACTTATGGGATATGACATGACAAATATACGTATACGCGACATATAAACATGTGCCAAAACGCAGATGGCCGCTAAACCTTATCGTTACCATTATTATCCGCTTCTTTTCGACAGCGATACCATTCGACGCCATATTGATCCTCGGTTGACCTACACTCAGCTGAAATCGATGATAGAGTCATTATGCGTTCCTGATGAGCCGATTAAGGATGGTTAATTATAGATTCAAGGGTAACTAGTAACTTCCGGCGTTGAAATTCTGCTCCCGGCGCATCTCTTCGGGCGATGTTACTCAATTCGGTTACAATCTCATTGGTGGCTATTATTTTTCGTGACATTTCCATTTATTAGCGCGCCCGTTCCGTTATAATTAAATTTTCAGGGACGAGTAGAATTCGCAAATTTCAGTTTCGGATAATAAAACCGATTAATCACTGGCTTAAATGTTCGGATAATGAGTTTTTTTTATTATTCATTTCGACGGATCGGCATGGTTTTGCACAGATGATATTGCTTCGGTATAGTCGAACAGCACTTAACTTTTACTGCACGCAAGATGATAAGATCGATGATTGACCACGCACAAGAAGTGACTTATTATTAAACCGAATACGAAAAACAATTGATAAACAACCACTGTTCGTTAATCCACCGATTGTGATATTCTTCCTTCATAAATCACATATTCCGGAGTTTAATATTGTGCAAATCTGAGCCTGCTAATTTTCAGCAGCAAGCAATTTCAGGTAATGGCTGCTTTGTCAATATCGCTCGTTATTTATCATTTTCTACGCGATCATTCAGAAACAACTGATGATTCCAACAGTAAATTGCGTACTCCGTTTCGCTCGAACGCTATGATAGCGTTTCTGTAGCGTGTTCTGGCGGAACAAAAGGGTTAAACGAACGCCGTTTGGCCATGGCTCGCACGATATTGCCGCGTGCAGCGGAAACGCGATGGTAGTTGGGTTGAAACAGTAAACATAACAAGCTCTGGGGACCATTGCGTTTGATTTCTTCGTGTGTGCATCGTATACGCGTGTACACACGTATATATAAATGTATATACACGTGTATGTACTTCATCTCGAACTACATACATACATAACCGGCTATCACTGGCAAATTACGTCATGCAACGAACGTAGACTCCACACAGTGGCTGAAATGTAAATACGTTAGGAAAACGTGCAGTCGACCGTTTGTTAATTACACTCGACGATGGATTATTATGTAATGCGATACAGACGACCTGTTTTTTCTTTTCACGAATAGAAAACTAATCTTGCTACTGAACATTCCTCTGGAGCCGTGGAACTATTGTCTGCCGCAAATTCCATGATATGTACTCCGTTTTTAGTAATCCTTATCAAATTTTGTTATCCACCGATGTCTATGGCTTGTCGCTAGGTTGGTGTTTCATTTGGTTCTTATGGGAAAGATATAGTTGCACGTTAGACGGGACACACGATAAAATAAAGAATCTTTTTCTGCGATGAAACAAAATTCTTTATTATATGGCCATACTTGGGCTTTTGGTAGCCGTTGTGAGAAATAGGAGCAAAATTATTAAAAACATGGTTTTTTTATAATTCTTTCTAGTACATAAGTGGAAGGAACAGTATTAGATACAGGTTAGACCACATCCTGCTGGGACTAGATGTTAGGACCACAGTTTCTGTTGCTGGAATTGCTAAAAAGATCACCTTGACTGACAAAGAGGGTCTTTGAACGTTCATTCGTGAAGATCATATATTCACGACGGTACACGGTGCTTCCGCAATGGAAGAACAAGTTTTGACAATCTAAAAAGGAGTAACGATAATTAAAATTAAAACAAAAATATATGTACGTAAATTTACGTAACGCACTGAGTAAGCGAAAAATATTAAATCGTGAAATATATTGAAGAGATATTGAGCATGGATACGTCACTGCTCTCCTTTGTTCGAAACTCTCTAAGGTTACGTTCCCAAGAGCATAAAATAGAGAAAGGTGGGGGAGGAGCGGGTGAGAATGAATAACGATCATTTGCGAAGCAAGTGGGCAGGAAATCCTTGAAAACTAAGAAGGAACGAACCACTTGTAACCGCAAAAACTGACACTCGCCGGACTGTGGTCAAGATTGCTCCTCGGCTGTGGTTCGGGCAAGGGTGAAGAACAAAGGGGTGGCAAGCGGACGATAGTTTCATCGACAAAGAAGAGGAAGAGACTAGCGCCCGGATGGATGGTCAGCCATCCGTGATTTCCCGTCTTCGCCATTGGCCCGACAAAAAAAAAATGCTTATATCCGTTACACGTTCGCACGTTCGATCTTGCGAATTTCGGCTGCCATTTTTGAACCGCACCGCCCTTTGGGTTAAATTGTTTCGTGCAGAAGCGATGAAAAGGGTTATTGTAACGTCATTATTGGACATTTTGTGATTGAAACTTCTCTCCCGATGTCTTTTTTTCATTTTAATATTTTATAGTTTGTATCGAAGAATGATATAATTGCAATTCTATCTTCCTGGCTATTCAAACAACTGTTGAAAAGTTTGTGAATTGTCAATAATTTTGTGATTACGATGATCTAAGTAAACGCTCTACGAATACCAATTACTATTTTATGGTTTCCACGAGTTACCAAAAGGCAATGCCCTCTTTGTTTGTTGTAGATCGCGGTCTGGCTACGATTCCAGTAGCGGTGGAGAGTCTGACAACGAGTACAGTCCCACCGTCTGCCGTGGTGCCAGCAATCAATCCCAGAATCCGACCACGACAAATGCGAGTAATCATGGGCAGGGGAAGCATATAAACAAAGGAAGATGGACCAAAGAGGAGGTAATGGAAATCATCAAACGGTCGTTAAAATCGTCAGTGCAGCGAAATATTCTCCAAAGTTGCCTAAATAATTTTTTCATTCTACCAATTAATTTGTTTGCACGAAAATTTGCACTTACTCGTTTATTAAAATCCTCAGCCTCTTAAATATTTGCGAAAGTTGTTTAAATAATTTTCTACCTTTATTAATTAATTTGTTCGTACGAGATAAGAGTTTTAATTCGCCGCAGCAACCTTATACACGCACAATGTGAAAGATTCGTGGATACCGTAATAAGAACAATGTTGCACACCATCTTTCTTTTCCGGTTCCCTATTTCTATGATGGGGCTCGATATTTCAGAGAATGCACACGTGATCGCGTCATCATACCGTGACTTTGATCGGATGTAACGCGGTAGGGGAGGGATACAATAAGCATGGGCCTCGAAAAAAGGTCCACCCTTCGTACCTTCCACAACGAGTTACGTCCGCGGGCAGATGCCCTCGGCCACCCCATAGTCATATGCCCGGCCATGGTGTAAGAGGCGCACCGTATGGTTTCCCGTGGGAAACATCACATAGAACTATCGATCCCAGACATTTGCTATGCGACCTTTCTCTTTTCATCTCCTCGTTATTATTATTTTCTGCATAGCCTGACGCAATTCTCGAACGACATGCATTTCGTAGCAAACATCGAAATTTCGATTACACTTAAATGTTTCGGTGACTTAATTCGGCAGTACAATTTAAATCGGCACTACTTATTACTACAATTCGATTCATTTCAGTTCATTGTATGGTAATTTTCATGTCGAAACGAAGGGATCGATAATTCCATGGAATTGCGCGAAAAAATGTCCTGTTTTGATAAAGTGGAATACATGGGAACGACTAAAAAAAATTAATAAAGCACAGGAAAAAAAGTTTCATCTCTTAACGCATCGAAATATCATGGACATAGATTAACCCGTATAAACATTTAATCTCGTTAGTTCGACAGAAAGAAATTGTGTAGATACATCCGTACTTTTACCAAATGTTCGATCCCGACTATAGCATCCGATATGTACCAATTTGATAACGAAAATTTTGTACAGCAAGTCGCGCATGCCCCATCGATCCATTCATGCTCTTCGTCTCCTTTGAATGCACCTGCTCTTGCAATGAAGTAATACATGTGTAACGTATGTCTCATTTGAAATGGATTCCAGGACTCTCTGTTGAAGCAGTTAGTGAGCACTGCCGAGCAACTTGGTACAGGGCTTCGATGGGACACCATAGCTGGCCACTTTCCAGATCGAAGCGATGTCCAGTGCCAGCAGAGATGGGCGAAAGTCGTCAATCCAGAATTGGTCAAAGGTCCCTGGACGAAAGAGGTAAATTAAAGAAGATTGATTTCTGTGCTGATATTATTTACGGATAGGAAGACCGTCATTATATTTTTTCCCAAATTCGCAATTTAATCGTCAGGATACTAAAGAATGGTTATTACAATTGGATACCGGATTGTCCGTTTATTTTATTCTAAATTAGAGAGCGCTTCCTTATAGTTTTATATTGTATAGACCATTATTCACTACATATTTGTGTGTATTTTAATGCTATCGCCGGCATTTTAATTTTTATCTAACAATGCGGACAGCCAGTTAAATTATTCAACAGAAAATGTTATTAAATATTTCTTTTAAAAATGTCGCTATTTCATCTTTCCTAAGTTGACTAGTATTTTATCAGATTTAGGTTTTTGGTAATTTTATACTGGATTTAGGGAGAAATTTTTCCTACATATGCAATAAATACTGATAGTCGTAAATTTAATAACAACAGCAACAATATTTTATTCTTGAAATAAACGAGGCAGAGCACAGCAGATTAAACGAAATACTATCAACCTGCCGTTTTTTGCCGATCAGCTAACCGTTCAAACCAGCCCAAAGTTCTAAAGACCCGTTACAACACCCCCTTCACCCAGTGTAGCCAGGTCTGTCCACCGATTTTTGCCGAAGGAAGTTCGAAGTGAAGGTTCCCTAACGGCTTTACGCCACTGTACTTTTCCCTTCTACGCGACGTAATTCCTCGAGTCCCTTAAATCATTACAAAATTATACTCCTGGAACAAATCTGCGGCTTCTCAACAATTTCTTCAAAATGGAACGCTCAATTACCAAATACGCACTTAAGAGCGATAATTTTCTTTAAATTCTGACTGTTTCGTGTTTACATATATTAATTTCACTCTAATAAACCACCTCCATAAACTATCAATGAGCCACCCTCTATATAATCACAAACGGTGCTAACTTTTACCACCATCTACCTACCCTTAAATTCCTAAGGGAGAAGTGCGGGGTTTCGTTGAAAGCGTGAAACAGAATTCTTTCAAATAGAATAGCTTTCTTCGCGCTAAATGCATTTGCATCGTTAACATCGATATTCCGATTACTGTTGTTAAATGGAGAAGAAACTGCCCGTAAGAAAACGAACACGAACTACGTTTTCATCCCAATTACATACCATGCAAGCTCGAGGCACAGAACTTCCAAGGTTCACAATAATACCCAACGATTCCACAAACCCAACAGGAGCACGCCAATTCTCCCTGGAAAAACTGCATAATGCACTCGTTACTTTACCGGTTAGTCGATGGACCCTACGGTTTAACCCTCGTGTTACCTGACGGTGCCCTACAGTACCAGCTACATGAAAACACAGTCACGAATTCAGTACCCGGGTGAAGCCCGTGCATGCTTCTTCGATCGATAATTAAATATTCGCAAAGAAATGTTTGCTCACATCGTACTATATGTGCCATTCGACCGCTCCCCGAGTGTCCGGAAGAAAAATTGTGCTAAAAGCAACAGCGCCACGGCAATTCAGGCCTGAAAGGGTTAATATGGTTCCCCGGGTACAAAGGCAGCTCCGATGGCACGAATTCATAACGGCACGGCCCAGCAACCACGTATGTATGTACGCCTACACGTAGTGGACGCATAGTCTCTCTTTCTCTCCGTCTGTCCGTCGACGGTCGCCACGGTGGGGTATGCAACAAGAAAAAGAACCGCGAGAGGTCCGCGGAGATGCTGCGTCGCCGTCGTGCCAATGCACTTGGCAACAGCCAAGGGCAAGTAAAGCCATGGAACACCGCGTACACCCGGTCATGGAGTCGCGTTGGTGTGTACCTAATTCGCCGTGGTATGGGAGCTCCTCGTTGCAATCTCTCTCTCCTCTTCCTCCTCCTCCTCAACCCCCTCTGTCCTTTCCGCTCATCTTCCTTGCCCACGGCCACGACGAACATCTTCGCGTGTGTCGTTCTCCTCTCCTTCCTTTGCGCCATCTCCTTCGACCTGCCGCCACGTTCTCCGCCTCCCTGCGAACACTTCTTCTTCCACGGAGAAAATTACTCGCGTTGCTGGGACCCGTCTTCCGGTATGAAGAGCGATGGACTGGTTCGAGGGTGTCCGGCAACGTGGAAAGCGAAGATTTGTCTTTTCGGGAGCAAAGAATATATTTGGAGGCGCTTTGTCGATTTATCGAGACGTTGGGTGTTTAGGTATCTATGAATTGAGGGGGTACTAGCTCGAAATGGTTTAGTTGTTTTAATTGTGTCGCAGGTCTAGCGAGATTAAAGATGTTAATGCCGCTTCAGTTTCCGGGTTGGTTAATTATAAATTGAAATGGATTTAGTTTTTAAGCTACTGGATGGAATGTCAGATAACAACAGGTAGCTTAGAGTGTATTATCCTTAGATCGTTCTGAGTAGCTTAGAATGTTTATTGAGTCCTTACGTTTGGGAAGGACCACCTCAGACGGGATTTCTACCTGAAGGCCCTTCCCTTGCTATTATTTTTGTTCAATAAACCTGGCTGTTCCTTTCGAGGCGTACTTTGTAACCCACGGCCTGGGTACCGTGAAGCATTTGAAATTAATTTAACGAGGCCCGTGGGACACTTGGTTAAGGAAAGATGTGAAAAATGAAAATGCTTTTCCATTGAGAATTCATACTGAATTCCAGTGTTCTATGGTTCTAGTTATTCTGATGCTGTGTTATGTTCGCAGGAGGACGAAAAGGTGGTGGAATTGGTAGATCGTTACGGGCCGAAGAAATGGACGTTAATTGCGCGACACCTGAAGGGTCGTATCGGTAAGCAGTGTCGAGAACGATGGCACAATCACCTGAACCCAGGGATCAAGAAGACCGCGTGGACAGAGGCGGAGGATAGGATTATTGTGGAGGCGCACCGCAGGGTGGGCAATCAGTGGGCGAAAATAGCAAAGCTGTTGCCCGGCAGGACGGACAATGCTATTAAAAATCATTGGAACAGTACTATGAGGAGAAAGTACGAGGCTGAAGAAGGGAGATCCACCACTGGCACAAGAGGTCCTTGTAAATTCCTTTATTATAAAAATTTTGGCCAGCTCGAAGAAAACTATTCCTATCTAGAATATCATTTAAATTTATATATTGGTTAAAATTGAAAGATTTATATCGATATTGACAATATTTTAAAACCGTGTAAACAGTTAAATAATTAGAATTGTTTCTAACAGGGAGGGGTAGGAGAAAAGTCACGGAATCGTCAGTGGCCTCGAAAGATGCATTATGTACAGAGGAAGATATCTCGGGTTCAGGTCGCGTGAGAGCGTCATCCAGTAATGACAATGCCTCAGTGTTGAACGCTGTACAGTCGCATACTCTGGACATCGATCAGCTGGACTGGACGAGAGCTTGGGATAATCAGCAGAATGGCCAGAATTACCAAGGCCTTCTCGGTCTAAACGACCGCCGCACGCACAACAATGAATCCCGGCTAGATTCTCCTTCGAAGAGAGGGACCTCTTTTAGAGTCAAGACTGAACAAATTTCACCCTTCACCAAGTACGTTGCCACCACCGCATTCGACAGAGCATTCCTAAATATTATTTAAGGAAGGGTCTGACTACTATTGTTATTTTTATTATTACATAGAAAAATTGCTTACCTTCCAAACTACTTTCTTTCAAGGTACTTCGACTTGCAAATACAAGGCGAGGCGACCAGTTCGAAAAGCACAGAGATTAGATTAATGCCCATGCCAGACCTCGAAGAGATGTCAGACGCCATGGCGGAGAAAGAAAGGAGCAGCCCGCCGCCGATTCTCCGTCGGCGTAGAAACACTCAGACTCTTCAACAGAGACCTGAAAGTCCCAGCGACAGTGTGAACCAGCCTGATTACTTGATAATAAGTCAACAACACCAACATAACGGAGAAACCACGCCATCCACGCCCATCAAACAATTGCCCTTCAGTCCGTCACAGTTCTTGAATAGTCTGAGCCCGGACACTTCCTCCTGGCCGAGGGCGAGTACTCCGAAAGGAAGCAGCCCTGGACCACTCACTACGCCACAGCCTACTGGTCTTCGACGAAGTCAGAATGGTACGTACACCTCTTCATAGTACCTTAACGTTATTGATACTTATTTTCATAATATTGTTAATAAGTCCAGTCGACAAATGGTGTACAGTGAATTGAGAGAATTAGCAGGCTGTGTAACTAAATTGCCGTTTCCTCTTTTCGTTTATACAGATGGCAACACGCCAAGGACGCCAACGCCGTTCAAAAATGCGTTGGCAGAATTGGAACGGCGCAGCGGCGCAACTACTCAGTTACCTGCCACCCCCAGTCGTCTGGATGCCCTAACCGAGATCATCAAACAGGAAACGGATCGTGAAAGTCTAGCGGGAACCAGTACTATCCTTCAGGACTCTGGTTACGGAACGATCAGACGACGGGGTAAGGAGAACAGTGCCCCCGGTGGTAAGAGGGCACGCAAAGCCCTCTGTCAAGCCTGGGCAAACTCTTCTCAGGATAATTCGGAAATGAGTTTCGTTGTAGAAACACCCGTAAGTTGAAAATTAATATGGAATATTGCTTTTTCTAGTTCGAACTTGTTTATCACTGAATTGATTCATTTACATCTGTGTGTGGGGGGTTTCTCATTTAATTACAGAGTAAAAGTTTGGACACTTCGGTATTATTCTCACCGGCATCCATGGCACTGGAGGATAGTTTCTTAACAGCAGGGACTAGTCCCGTGAAGGTAGAAAACCACGTCCATAATCAAACACAAATTCACACACAACCAGCCCTGTCCTGGTATTATTCCCGTACCAATCGCCTCTAGACACGCTAGCCGGCCATCTTCTTAACTTATCTATTGTTTAACACTGTATCTCTTTCTCTCCTTTGTTTAGTATTTTAAGGCATTGCCTGCGGGACAACAGGGACATCAATGTCCCGAGCACTATGCATATTCGATCCCGCAGGCAATGTGTTAATCGATTACTGCCTGCCTCTTACGATTAACGGTTAAATATGCCTCGTTGCTTTTACTTCTATCACTCTCTTTTAAATCCTTTTTCCATTTTATTTTAATTTATTACTAAATGTTAAACACCAAGGCGCGCGAAGAGTAATTACTTAACCCTGTATTTATTCCCTATTGTCCATCATTATTATCATTATGTATATCATATCGATTCCCTCTCGTCGCCCTGGTATCGTCCAATCCAAAGATTATTATTGTTCTTTCTTCTTTAGTTCTAAGTATATAATTATAAAGTAACATGACTAACATTAACGGCGTAAATATCGGTTTGAATCTATTTATTCGATTAACTTATGTTTTTTTTTTTATTTTTTTTTTCGTCCACGGATAATCTTTCTCTGTTAAATTATTTATACATATTTACATAGCACGCGAACAAGCTTAAAGCGTAATTGATAATCATGAAAAACGAAAGAGAACGAAACATTTCGTGTTATTTAATTTAATGTCGATTAAGTCGAGGGGGGTGTAACGGTCTTGTTAAAAGAGCCAATATTGTGGAGTACTTAAGTTATTTTTTTTATTTGTCGCGTGTATTATCATGTTTCTATTTTTCGGTCGACGTTTATCGTTCATCGTTACTGTACATCGGAAACGCCCGCACTTAGCATCTACGAACGAAAATTAACGATGTTCTAATGGTGCGCGCACTATCGCGTACAGTGTACACAATCGGTGTGTACGGTCGATCTTGTTTCGTTTTTGTTTGCTTCATTTTTCTCCTTTTCCTACGGTTGATTTTTTTTTTTACCAAGAATTGAACTATATGCTAGATTTGCTCCATTGTCTTTTTATTTGTTAACGTTTTTCTTTGTCGTGTAAATTATTCGTGTACATTGGTATTCTGGGTGCGAAGTGAACTTGGAAGCATTCTGCCGGTGAAATCGCCAGATATTAATCTGTCCTATTTACTCTTCTAACAAATTACGCAAGATTCATCTTAGACGCATACATTTTTAACATTAAAACGAAAAATGCGCTGAATTTCTCTGGGACGCTTCTCGAACTCTCTAACTTTAAAATACTTATAAAGTACTTTAAAATATGATCCTGTACACAACAGGTTAAACGCGTGAATCTCAACAGCAAATATAATGACTGTTTATATCGAATACCGAGAGAAAGCCACGGCATCAATTTTACAGGGTACAGAACGATCGTGTAATATTTAATTGCAAACGATCGCCGACTGTACCGTAGTGTTTGCAGCTTCACTTGCGCCACCCTGTTTAGTTCTGCCTATTTCAATACCAAACGAAAGATGTGGATCACCGGTGATCCTCGTGTTGTGGATCAGTGTAAAAAAAAAATGATGCATACGTTCCAGAATGTATATTTTCGTGACTCCTTCGCCCTTCGAGCGATTCCCGTATCGTAATCCCACACAATTATATATATAATATATATAGATATATACATAAAAATATAGCATCTATTTATTATCATATTAATATATATACATATTATATATATATTTTATTCCTTTGGTAATAACGTTCAGTTGCCGCATGTTTACAACTAACTCGAACGTAAAACGCCCTTGTACAGGCCTGGCCTAGCGTACCAAAGTATCATCTTCCCATCTCCCACCCCCTATTCCTGTCCTGAAAGTTGACCAAGCAGTCCAAAGAACAATAATCGTGCGACGGCTCCAGTGGTTGCGAGATGCTTCTCTCTGAAACCGATTCGCAAGAAACACCGAAATAAATAGAAAAGAGAAAAAAGAATATAGACAAGGCCTAGTCATTCCACGGATGAAACGTGGTGGTAGTATGCCTATTATGTGTAGGAAAGCGTGCCCCAGCGAGAAAAAAAAAATGATTGCATGAAACGGACGAGCTGTTTGGGACACATAGTCCCATGATACATTCGAGTAAGCTCCCATAATAAGCCCACCTGTCTATCTCTAACTACGTCCCGTTTGCGTCCATTTCTTTCTCTGTCACTCTACTCTCTCGCTCTCTATTTTCCCCACTCTACCTTTCTCGATAGCAATTTTTTTTTGACGTTGATTATTTTACTTCTACTTTCGAATGTTCTATATCAACGCATCATTCTTACGAGGCGCGTTTCACTTTCTGTAAAAAGAATTCTCGCATAGACAATTTTCTTTTAATCGCCGGCTGTAGCTAGTGTGTCTATCCTTTCCAGACTTCCCACGACTTTGTGTCCGTTCAACGGAAGCCTAACGCCAAGAGGGCGATCACATTCGACGCGTTCGACAGTCCCTGTTGTATTCTCAGCCCTCTGCCGCTCAGGCCAGTCAAACGTACCAAGGTGAGTGTAGCATGCATACTTTTTCGTTTTCTTTACGTGAAAATCGCTTCAGTATATCGATCAGGCGGCGTTACTTGTCCCAGAGATTCGATATTTTCGTGTCGAGTTTCTGTCGCGTTGCTCTGGTGCTTAGATTTTGGATGTACGGAAGACATCTGTCGCTGTAGATCGGGTTTCACGTAGTGTCTACAGTGTTCTAATATTAAATAACCCGTGTAATAAATATATCTGGCTGTACGTTGCAACGGCTAATACTTCAAGGATGTTGGAGGTACAGAAATATCATTTGATATGAATTTTACGGTTTAATTTTGTTGCAGCTACACTTGGAGGCACAGTGGTCAACAGTGGCATGTGGACGTACGCGCGATCAGCTCGAAATGACGCGAGCTGCCCGACGATTTCTCAGCAGCCATGGATACCTGCCGTTGCGTCCTCGTTCTTTGAACTTTTGATAGCCTTCCCGCAATCGCAGGGGCACGGTCGCACTTCGTGGTACAAAAAACGCGACGTTGAACTAGTCGTAATTAAAACTATGCGGCGCTTCCGTTTAAGGAATACGGCCTTTCTCTACCAGATCTGTCAGATGAGTTGGAAGTAAAAAGAAACTGGAAAGATAAATCTATTAGGCAATTTAGCGGGCTGGATAGGAATGCGTTATGTATATACAATGGCCTTGAAGAGTAACGTAATCGCGGTTAATATCAGGACATTCCGATGCATAGCGTGTGTGCAAGCAGTAGAGTATTTTTTTTTCTTTCTTTTGTTGTTATGTTAAAGAAACCACGTCGCAACCAAAATTGCATCTAAAAGGGGGAGGAAATGTCACGCTTTACCAATACTTCTGTTCGCTGTTTGTCCTCGTTTGGATAGTCGAGCTACAGATAAACCGCGGGAATGAAAGCAAAGCAAAAGACAGTTCTACCTTTTTTGTTTTTTTTATAACCGATAAGAAGTTGCTACTGCAGTGGCGTGAAGCTGACGAGCAGAATAAAAATCTTTCGCGGAAGAGATTTATTTGGGTGAACCTTGTCTGCTCCCGGTGGGATACGTACAAATTACATATCACTGTTTATATAATTTTTTGTTTCTTAAGGGACACCAGAAGTAACAAGGTTTACTTTGTGAAATGCGTGCATCGACAATGCTGCTGCATCTGCTTTATCTTGTACTTGAAACTTCGGAGACCGTTTACCCCGCGAGACGTAGCGATTTCTTATCGTGTTCTAAACGGAATGAAAAGAGTGAAATAATAGCCGGTTTATTTGATATAATAGTATATATTATATAATATAAAACAAAAGCATTATTGCGGCCGTTATGTACAAAGAGCCTTTGTAATTGGTATTTAATTTACAACTGAGTAATAAAGACGTGATTCATAATCACACTAAAAAAGAAACTTGTCTGTTTTCTTTTTCTTCTTTTTAATGCTCTGATAAACCTGCGCGTCCAGCGTGGTCGCGAGCTCGCAAAACTTCTAAAGTTATGTCACGCCATCGCTTGACGCAATAATTTTTTCTTCCAACGCTACGCTCTTGAGCCGAGATACGTAATAAAACGTGCTAATTACGTTATTAACATAGTAACGATGATAATTCAATTTTCGGCGGTACATCAGCATGCTACTTTCACGAGACTTGGAATGCCATGGAATTGTGGAATGAACGAGATGAACGTGTCTACGCGTAATCATCAGATTGGTATACATATTGGCCGACAAATGATTGCAAAAAGCTCACAAAGCAATAAGAACGTCTCGTGATCACGATGAGGTATATCGAGTGTGCTTGACTAATTCAACTTTGTTTTGCTTGAGCTTTAAAACATGGTACGTATTTTGTCAAATGTGCCCGGTCGAACATCGTCGACCAAAGGTTTACACCTTTGTCTGGTATCGGGAAACGAATTACAATATATCTAAAAGTAAACAGTACAAGATTATCCGCCGCTACAAACTGGATATGATATGACAATAATGTTCATGAGCGATTCCGCGAGTGTCGAACGTAATTCTAAGGCTTCTTCCATACACGCGTTTGTGTTACATTGATGTTCCAATATCGCGTGCTACTTACGATTGGGGGGTTTTTTTTAGAACCCTAAAGATAAGTTCAGAAATTATTTTACAGTATTAAATAGAAATTTACTAGTTAGACTGATTTTTAAGACCTCACTTTCGTTACCAATTGTACTACACCTTTCGCGATCTTTTATTTAAGTTATATTACCATTAAAAATGATCAGAGCATAAGTACTCCCGTGATCATATAGTCAAAATGCAATAAAATCACCATTGTATCACCGTACCTTGATCGGATAATTAGAAGATACAAATTTTTTTTGTTCTAATAGGTAACACGAATTACCTACAGCTCTACATGCACAAAACGATTTTAAACACGTTTTGCTAGCGGATAAAGAATTAGGTTTCCATTGTGGTAAATACATAAACGAATATTGCATATAATCCTACTAATGCATACCAGTTATGCCGAGTATTCGTTAGTCATTTATCAATGATTACAAATTCACAAATCTGTAATACACGACAAATGAAATAATACAATTTAACATTGATTCCTTCCTTTTTCGAAACGCGTGCACTAAAAGAGGCCTAAACATACGCACAACATTACGAAGTATACAATTACGAATACGCTTTAGTTCACAATAACACGGTGGTAATGCCCGATAAAAATTCGTTAGATGAATGCCGTAGCTTGAAATCTCGCAGATCGTTTTCAAGGGCTCATAGTACGATCATTTTCTACTTCGTAAAGCTTCCAACAATCATTGGATCAGGTATCAGCTTACATCACCTAACTATCTGAGATTCCTCCGCGCATTTTGTTTTCCTTTGTTTTTAAATGCAAAAAACATTCGCATCGAGAAGTGACTCGAGTGATCCTTGACTAGATGGCGATCTTTTCGAAAATTGCGCGTACGATAGTTCAATAATGAATAGAATCTGTCTTATTAATAATAATCTCATCGTTTTTCTATCTCTACGTATAGCTGCGTAATATAATATCGGGGAGCTAACTATGTGTTAATAGATATTATAGAGGAACTCTTAGCCGTTGCTTACGGCAATAGCTAAAAGGTGGTGTTTCTTTTGACTAGCACTACCGGTACATGTTGATCGATTCGCATTTACGAAAAGATTGCATCGAAAGAAAGTCACGCATCACAAAATTGTGGAGAATTTGTGTTGAATAAGAGCGCGGGAAGAATGTTTGGAGAACGGGTGACACCGTGTGCATACCGCGCCACCAATCGGTAACAAAATGGAGACTGACAAATACGTATAGTACTATTTCGAATCACTATCTCATTGCACAAATATGTGTGTTTGCGTTCAAATGAAACCTATCTTTTGCTCGTAATTATGTCATTCTCTATATTAGCTGCGGAAATGAATGTTCGCCTACGCTGGTTTGATTGAAGCGCGACTATTCAATACTTTTCAGTAATCCATGATTGATAGGTAAAATGCTGACCATAGCCAATTGCTACGGTCAACCTCCTAAATAAAATAACGTCCATAAAAAGTCTGAAAACAATCAACAAAGACGAATAAATTCATTAAAAACAAGTAAAGAGGTATAATGCCGTAATGACCATTTTCTAATGTCCTTTTTAGAAACGTTCGAAAGCGACGCCCTCTCGAAAACGATTACGCATCTTTTTTTCCTTTTTAATACTCAGAATTCTGCCGTTGCGAATTTTCTGCCTCGCCCACGATGCCCGGGCTAATCGTTTAGTCCAATGTATCTGCATCTGCTAAAAAGTTAGGAGGCCAATGAGAAATAATATATTCACGAAACTGTAATGAAAATTGAATGAAATTGTTTAAAAGATCCGTAATTAATATTCACCTGGGGAGGGGGATCCCTTGACCCTGCAGGTGTTGTAACTTCCGCAATTCAAACATTTTAAACCTACAACATGGAATTTTACCGTTGACTCCTGAAATATGAAAAATTTGCCCCATTATCTTTTTTCGTGACCATTAGAAGTGTATAGTTCAAATGTCCCAGATAAGATTTGGCCCGTACCTCGTGGCAGTCTTTGCACAGAATATCAACCTTATATTCTCTGTATTCTTCTGGCATCGGCGTTGATGACACTTCCATATCCAAAAATCTCCATAACTCAGTCATATCTAACAGGGATACTTGGCAAGTCGGACATGCGTAATGTCCAGAGTGTAACAATTCTTCGAAGCATGTGCGATGAAGTAAATGTCCACAATTCGGAATGTGACAAGGTATACGACTCGTGTGAATATCTTCCAAGCAGACTGGGCAGTTGTCGTGCGAGACATTTTCTACGCACTGAAATATCAATTTCAATTAACAATTTTTCTTTTGTCAACAAATTAATGAAAAGACAAATTTCTCACGCTACCGAGCTTATAAATAATTTTGCAAATGCAATTATTCCCTCCCCTTTGACGCTTATTTTTAACCCTCTGATAACATTGAAAACAAAAACATTCCGCCGACACATCATTCAATTGATTTTTTTAATCAAACGCGTTTACATATTTTCTACACTGAATACACCGCGGGCGGCCGCTTCTTTTTCCCCAGACACGATACTCCGGCAAGCAGAATACTTTTATCGCCGTTTAAGGAGTTGGAAAATAATTAGTTATATACGCACCGTGTGCCCATTCTGCAGCTGAACCGGCAAGCACATGTTGCACTTGGCACAGTGGAAAAATCGGTCGCGACCGCCGACCCTGCATATGCCGCAGCCATCGCAATGATACTGATTCTTGTCCTCGTCGTCGAACAGGTTACACTCAAGGCACGTGTATTTGCCAAAACGACAGTGACAATTTTGGCATGTCGCTTGTACCGGTTGACGGGTGTCGCACAAAACGCATATCAGCTCCGTTACCTCCTTTCTGTTTACTGTATGGGTTTCCTCCTTGTCGTGACAAAATCGGCATGTGTACACCTTGTTGCAACATGGTGTCTATGAAAAAAGGAAAGTACATCTACATGAAACGAAAACATGTTATTAATTGCAGGGGGTACATAAGTTCGTTTCGAGCACCGTATAAATTTAACCCTTTTATTGTGTTCTGTTTTATATGGCCCAATCCTGAATACAGATTAGCTTGAATTTTTCATTTAGAGCTTCTAAATGTTGAAAACATTCGACGGAAATGTTGCTTGGCAGTTGTTATTGAAACAAAAAATGTTGAAAACAAAAAAGATTTGTAGTAATCTAGAACCAGGATCGGTGGGAAAAATAAGATGTATATAAGATGGAACGTAATGGTCATTTTTAGATTCAAATTTTCGATCGAAACGCAACGAAAGTGCGCCTTCGACGATCCTTGCCCGTTTCACAAAATGGAGGCCTTAGATAATGATCCAATTAGTCCCCATATGAATCCGTCCTTGATCCTTAACCATTTCGATGCAGCAGACGCTTATAAGCGTTCGACAAATCCGTTCGGACGAAGTGTATACGAAGGATACGGTGTTATAACGTATCGCTGTAGAATATGGTGTTAAGTTGCGCGGCATCGAAAGGGTTAACGACATGAAACGATTAAAAGACCTGATGAAGCTTGGGACTACTATTGGTGATGCGAATCTTTCCATAATTAAGAGCGACGGTAACAATTGAGTTGAAACTTTTCCATAAAATGGTAACGGTGGTTAATTGACGAAATGATTAACCGAATTTTCATGCTTTATCGTTGGAACAACGAGATCGAACAAGATACGCAATCGATTGCGATTGTGATTATTGACTTTCTATCAGATGGCGTAACATGGTAGGCGTCGAACGCCTCCACGTGCTACCGAAGCACGTGCTACCAATGCCTGCTACGTATTAATTTTGTATTTATCGTTATATGAAAAAATATAACCGAGTAGTGAATATTTTTCTTGGTCAGCAGTTTATAAAAGAAACTCCGTTAAAATGGCGTTAAAGTAAATAAACATTCATATATCCAACGAGTAACTATTGAACTGGCTCCCGTTATATCACACTTTAATCAAATTAACTGCACAAAATTCTGCTATACCGATTGCATCAAACTTTCTTAACCGAATCACTTTCACTTAAGTTACAAATCGTTTAAATCCCGTATGCTCCAGTAAGATGCAACGGAAACCACAGACTTCATTATAAGTCTACCTAGATTACTCACGGTGCAGCTCTCTTAGACAATATTTGAGGAATAAAGATTTCAGCAGTCTTATCTTTATGCGGTTCAGGTAAATAAGGTAATCCGAGGGGGCAGAAAAATTGGCCAGGCAGCCGATTGCATGTTCCATTGATGGACGGAAATTGTTAAATGAAATGCCACGATGGTAAGAAAAATTGGTACGCCCGTCTTTTCGCAAGGCAACGTAGAAATACTGGCCACTGGTAATAGCACACGACATTTGACTTATCACTACAATTGGTAAGCAACACTTTGAAAGAGGGCGTCTCGTTACACAACACACAACTGAACGTTCATCGATTTGTTTGCTGCGTACACACACGTACACGAGACGCGCATTTGTGCGTAAACACGCGGCGAATAGAAAAAGCTAGTGCACAAACGATTTCGGTGTAACTTGTTAATTGCAAGATCGTAACGGACGTCGCTTATTCTAGATACGTTTATATTATCTATTACCCAGCAATTTCAAGGACTGCCTTGTAGATCTCCAGTTTTCCTCCGTATAACACAGTCGTTGTTACATCCCCAAAAAGTGCCGTGTTATACGGGGTTAGATTCGAAAAATGATAAAAACTACATTATTTTTCCCTCTTTCATTACTGCCAAGCATCGTTAAACGAGAGAATTTCATTCTTTTAAAAATTTGCTACCTTTGTTTGTTTGCGTTTATTTGGCAAATATTTATAAATAACGCAATATGGGGTTAAATGTTTCTGAAGTTCTCCCTTGGATATTGTTAATTCTTTAACCGTCCTTAAAGGAAACTTCGATTTCCTCACTTTACTAATTGAAATTCAAATGCATAAACCGCTCGTGTAGATACTTTTTTAATTCCTGCGTACTCTTTTAGGTGGCGCTCCGACCGCATCTTCGCAAATGTAAATTTGGCTTATTGGTTAGAATGAAGATTCGTTAAATTAACCAACCATAAATCGATAATTGTCAACGGTTTGCGATGCGCATTTCTTAACACAACGATGTACGATTCAATTTATCCTTACAATTAAATTAACATATGATACCAGTTTATTTACAGTAAACGAACCAACTATAATCGATGCAGTCTATCTATGGTTATAGATGAAAATCAAATTTGTTTTGATCGGTGATGCATTTCCTTATCGCAATACCGTTATATGAAATAACACAATTAACTACCAACCGGTGACGTTCGCTAGTTAGAGGCGTCTAACGAGCTAATTAGTCATTTACATAAAGAATCTATTAGCACTCGTTAGATTGTCAATAGAGCGTCCCGGAAAATCGAATTATAAATTCCTCCATGAATACGTATGAACCTATTGCCACGATATCGTGGAAGAAATCCAGGGTTAACAAGATCAAAGTCACCGTCCCTCAGTGACAAGACAAGTAATTAGCATGAGGTGAAGCCGTAAGGAAAAAAAAAATAATAGTATTCGCACGATGAATGGAAACGCGCAAACCGATCACTGAACATCTACGTGATCGAAAACAGAGCGACTGGTGCACGAAGACGTGATTGGGAGGGAACCCAAACCGAACCGAACTAAACCAAACGAGGACTCACCACGAACTTGGACTTTCGCTTGTAATGTTCGCAACCGTAATCATCGTCGGCGGTGGTTTCCAGGGGTTCTTCCTTCGACGTTGACGCACGTTCGTCCACGGTTCGCGCTTCGTCGTTATTCTCCATATCTTGCGGTGGTCCTAAATTCCTGCCTCTTTCTCCTCCACCGCCTCCTCCTTCTCATCGACTCGTCACGTCCTTTCCAGATTTTCTCGCAGCGTGCCCGATTAACACCGCTCGGGCACAGTTTGTTTGTTTAATTAACACGCTGGCGGCGATTCAAAAACGGCGGAAAAAGAACAGGAGGAGCACCGACGTCGAACGTTCGGATTACGCGGCGAATAACAGCGGAGTTGTTCCTTCCGTGTGAACTAGATTCGTCAACCCGATCCGACGGGAAATGTTTCGAGCCTCGTGTGTCCGGTCGCGAGGGGAAAATTGTACCGAGCCATCGTCGGCTGGCTGCGTACTACACTGTTCTGTATGTCGTGAAGGCTTCGTGTTTCCCCGTTCCTGGGATCCTGAGATTATTTGTTGCACGTATCACGAGTAACAACGAGCACCGTTGGTTTCCTAGTTGCAAAACGATAAACGAACGTACGGCCAACACTTATTCGGTAATTTCGGGAAAAAGCGCTCGACACTCGCCACTTCTGACACTACTCCACTTCGTTGGTACTATCGCCACGGTGTAATAATTACAAGGGCAGACGACGCTAGGAAAAGAAGAGGCAAAAGTATGGCAGGAAGTTGTGACGACGCGACGCGGAACTACATCGCTTTATCGCGCGCATTTCCGGCCCGCGAAAATTCAAATGCGCTTTACGCGTTTGACATAACAGGAATATCGTTTCAGACAGTTTGAATTATTCGAATAGTATAATTAATTGTTGTACGTGTCTTCCTACTATGTTGCTTTAAATATGTTCTTACTAAATCGTGAAAGGAATCATACAAATACATATATAAGGCAAAAATTAAGGTTCATTATAGAAGTGCCATCTACTGCGGTTTATGTTTCGGACATTTAAGGGGGTAGACACGGGTAATGTAGCGAGCTGTATATCGACATAATATGGGCCGAAACATGGGTGTCGAAAGGTTCGCTTAATTTCCTTATATGAGAATATTTTGAGCTGGGTGAGGGCTCATTCGAAAGAGGAAGGTTAAACGAGGAGCGCTGCAGAGGAGTTTCAACGAAATTGTGTTGATATCTAATAATATGAGTGATCAAAGTGTAACGGAAAGTTGATTGTCAGTCACCGATGACTGACGCGGCCTGAACGGAAAGTTTAGTGTCAGACACCGATGCCTGACGTGGCGCTCAACGTGTTAAATATATCTCACGCTGGTTCTCAGTACATCTCAATCCACTCCCAACACAGCCTGAACCGAGCGTGCCGAAAAGTGATAAGCATGAACAATTCCTTATAAATCACATCCCTGGATAGTGTTCGCTAGGCAGCTTCGAAGCAGCGAACATTAAGTGGGCATTACTGTCCACTGTAGTTATTTGAGCGGAGAGAATCTTAAGTTCTTATTGCAATTACTTTTGAGTTCTCGTTTCTATCGTTGTATCTATCTGCAGCTGTAAATATTGTGTATTATTTATTGCCCTGCTTCTTATGTAGACCCTTCTGTTTTCTGACGCTTGCGAGATAATTCGTTAGTAACATAAATCATATATGTTTCGCCTAGAGAATTACATTTTATTATTCCTAAAGAAGCCTCCATTTTTATATTTGAAATACCCATGTATATATCTTTTAATTCATAAATTGAGTAATATCTGGAAAGATATTCTTGAAACTACGCGGGTCCCTGCCATATCTACGGTGCCAGCTTTGGTTTCGCCATCTATACAGAACTTCTCGAAACCACTCGTGCTTGCTATGGTAGTTCCATCTATACAGAACTCCTTGAAACTACTCGCGCCTCTTACTTACCTTACGTGTAGATATGGCAGAGGCCCGAGTAGATTGAGTCACATCTGTATAGATGGCGATACTAATGACTCTTAGATAAAGCAGACATATATACAGTTTCGAGCAGTTCTGTATAGATGGCGAAATTAAAGCCCACTTTGAGTGTAGGTAAGACAGGGATGTGAGTGGTACGTAAATTCAGACACTTGTATATAAGTAGCGGTGCGATAATGTTCATAAAATTTGGTTATTTATGTCTCCATTCATCAAATTGAGTTAATAATTCTCAAAAACCGTTTTGTACACTCATTTACAGATCAATAAAGTGTTAGCAAACACCGTGTTACAGTCTACATAAAAATTAATATGTACGGTAACATTGCAAGTTCCATTGTTCATTTTATTCTACAACAATCAAGCTCTTTAGCACAGGTAAATGCATTTGTGAAAATTTTTTCCTTTAAATAAATTTTCCGGCACGTAATAAATACATACTAATAGTAGTAGTATTCTTTATTTCGGTCTCGAAGCAATGAAAGTTTGGTTAGTTTACATATAACCTATCTTTGCAATACTATATGGACTCTTGTACTCTCATCTTCCGTTTCGCTGTTTCTTTTAAAACCTTCTCTACCTTACGTATCACATTGTTCTTATCTCTTTATTGCACATGTATTATACATCTTTCCATTTCCTCACTGTTTCATTTCAAATTCCTAAGTCATTTCTGCGCTATTAATTGCCGACTCTTTCCTGTTCTCTCTTTACTGTGGTACTGTCGTATTGCTCCCGTTTTAATACATTTAAACCTTTCATTATATCTTGCTTCTTGTATTTTTCTTTGAGGGCTCTCCGTTAGATCCTTTAGTTCCATTCTTATCAAATTTGGTATTCTCACACTCGTTCCATTCGTTCTAAAAGACTCTTCCTCTTATGCTTCTAGTTTGGCCCGCCCTACTTTCTTTTTCGATTAAATATCCTTTAACAATCTTTCTATCTCCCGTTATATACTTTCTAATATATTTTTTATGTTGCGTAGGTATCGTAGGCAAAGGATAAGGAGCATTGACCGCCAATTCTCATTGTGCATAAACAGAAGGAAGAGGAAAGAATAACTCTCGCCATATACATACTTCAGTTATATTGAATTGGTTTTGTGGGATTGGTGGGTGTATGCAACGAAGGCTGATGTAAGTGTAATACGTTTTTAAATATCTTTTTCTTTCAATAAATCTTCCTGCGTGTAATAATTACATACTAACAATAGTATTCCTTTTTATGTCGGCCTCGCAGCTATAAAATTTCGATTTAGTGTACATATACCCTTACTTTAGATTACTATCTTAGCTTACGCATTCTTCTTCTCCACTCTTTCTTGCAAACCTTCTCTACATTATCCCATTACTTATCCCCTTATTTCATTTTGATTATACATTTAGTCTTTCAGGCTCACCATCATTTTCTTTACTCCCCTTCTCGTCAAATTCATTCATGTTCGATTCATTCCATTCCTTTTTAAATAATCCCCCCCTTTTCTTATACTTCTGGTGTGATCTTTCCGTATTTCGTTTTCTTCTAACTATCCCTTAACAATGTTTCTTTCGCCTGTTACATGCTTACTAATATATTCCTTGTGTGTGCAGGTTTCGTATCCATAGAGTGAGGAGCATTGCCTGGTGCATCTCATCATGCATAAAAGCAAGAAAGAAGAAAGAATAACTCCTGCTACATACTTTAGTTAAAGTAAATTGGTTTATAAAAATAGTTTGTAACTATTAGAGCATCAGAGCAATTTAGAACAATTGTGTAATTCAGTATAATGTATATTTATTGTATCTTTTATTTTATATTCAGTTTATTCGGTAGATCTTGTATAAACTTTAATATTACTTATATTCCTATTACAAACTCTACCGAATGTGCTAAATATAAAATGAAAGATATAATAAACAATTTACATATGCACAAGTTACACAATTGTTGTAATTTAAAATAAGCTTTAGCATATAAAGTACGTACATTTTAGTATAAGTTTTATCTGTAAGATATATTGTATATTATCTTCAAGCCGTGGCTAGGGTGGGTCTCCATGCGCAGTAACCTCCACGTGGTGAGACCCGGGCAATCAAATATTTATCGTATAATTATTAAACGTTTAAGACACGTTTGGTAATTATGCGGAAAATAATTCGAGCGAATTGACTGCGTATTGCACTTAGGATACAATGTACAATAATGGCCGCTTAATGTTCGTTTTTTTCCACAATTAATATTCGAGGAGTCATGCCTACCGATTTTTGGACCTGCACGGATGTATCGAGGATCGAGGTTGCGTTCAAGTTATCTCAACTTGTCATCAGCCATGGTCCTTGAATATATCTCACGCTCGTTCTCAGTACGTCTCAATTTACTCCCAACACAGGCCAAACCCAGCGTGCCTAAAAGTGATAAGCATGAACAATTTCTTATGAATCACATCCCTGGATAGTGGTCGCTAGGCAGCCTCGAAGCAGCGAACATTAAGCGGGCATTACTGTCCACTGTAATTATTTGAGCGGAGAGAATCTTAAGTTCTTATTGCAATTACTTTTGAGTTCTCGTTTCTATCGTTGTATCTATCTGTAGCTGTAAATATTGTGTATTATTTATTGCCCTGCTTCTTATGTAGACTCTTCTGTTTTCTGACGCTTTCGAGATAATTCATTAGTAACATAAATCATATATGTTTCGCCTAGAGAATTGCATTTTCTTATTTCTCAAGAAGCCTTCTTTTTTATAATTGAAATACCCGTCTATATATCATTTAATTCATAAATTAATTAATATCTGCAAAGATATATTTGAATCTAGGCAGGTCTCTGCCATATCTACAGTGCCTGCTATGGTTTCGCCATCTATACAGAACTCCTTGAAACCGCTCGCGCTTGCTATGGTAGTTCCATCTATGCAGATCGCATTGGAACTACTCACACCCCTTACTTACCATAAGTGTAGATATGGCAGAGGTCCCAGTAATTTTAGCACAGACGAGATATAAGAATAGACAAGACATCTTATGGACTTTCGTGGCCCAACGTGACTGTCATACCGACTCAGAAATCCCACGCTGATTTGAGCGTCCTCTGCTCATGGACAGTGATCACTTGAAGAACTATTATTTACTAAAGTAGTGGGGACGGGATTCATGCGATTGTGTGAATATATGTAAATGCTTTGAGGGGATCAGGACAGCTTTTTCTCGAGCAACGTTTCGGTAGAAAAATTGAGCTACGGTGCCTGGTCGCGCGATGCACTTCGGCTCGGCTCGAGTTGAGTCGAAACCACATCGTGATGCATCGGGGCAATGAAATTGACAGTGTCACGTCAAGCGTCCCGCCTGTGCTGTCCCACTTTCATTGCGCAGCAAATAACAAAAGAATTCTTTAACGAGGATCGCAGGTCCAACTAAAACTTAATCAGAACCCGCAGAAGTTCAATAGGCACGACCCTAGAGTCGTAGGTCCGGCTAAAAGTTGGTCAGAAAACGTAAAAGTCCAGTAGGTACAACCCTAGGATCGTAGATTCAGCTAAAAGTTGGTCAGAACCCGAAGAAGTACACAGTAGACATGACCCTAGAGTCGTAGGTCCGGCTAAAAGATGGTCAGAAAACGTAAAAGTCCAGTAGGTACAACCCTAGGATCGTAGGTTTAGCTAAAAATTGGTCAGAAGTCGAAAAAGTTCAGTACGTATGACCTTAGTACAGTAGTACGCACGACCGCGATCGGAGACCTTCGAAGAGTTCGAAAATTGCGAATACCACCGAGCGCGACCGAGCGTTCCCGACGCGCCGGCGCGACCGAGCGTTCCCGACGCGCCGGCGCGACCGAGCGTTACCGACGCGCCGGCGCGTCGCGGAGTGGGGATGCCGGTGCGCGGCGCACGCGGTGTCACTATCAGTTCAAGCGTCGTACCGTACGGGTCGTCTATGCTGTCGAAGGTTAGCGACATATGTACATCAGCTTACAATACAATAGCATCTCGGGGTTTACTTTATCACCGCATACGCTTGTCTATTACCTTCTATTAATTAATACACGTTTATTTAACAATCGTTTCACTATCGTGGATATCCATTAAACTCTTTCTCGAGTCTCTTTTGCTGGACGCTTGACCGGTCATCCGGTACCACCGATTTTTTGATTCGCGATAACTAGTCGTTTATTAAAATATCGGGTTCATTAATTTATTAGTTTAAACGGTTCTTTGAATATTTATTATACTTTATTACACGATTATTCGGATTCGATGCGGTGTTAAGTTTGCGTTTATTTTCTTTGCAATGTCACTTACATCGCGATTTCTATTATAGCTTCACTAGTATTTATTAAAAACTTTTATTATCTCTGTGACTTGGCACAAGTACGGTCAAATTGTATTTTCGATGCAGCGTTGTCCGCGTACTTACGTACTGGTTGCCATGCACTTGAAGCATGATAAATAGTTTCGAGTCTTGATTTCTACAAGCAGCTACGAGAACTTATAAATGCGCGATATTGCTTACTAACTAAGATCATGATCACCTTTAAAACTCGGACAAAGAACAGTCACAGTATGCTTTTGATAAATCATTTATATTAATCTATAATAGTATATCTTGAATAGACAATTAACAGTAATTAAATCAGAATAATAATACGGTAGTACTTTATTAAAACAAAGCAGTATTTCCTCAACAGACGTTTGACAGGATGAAGAAATAAGAAAGAGATAAATAAAATCAAATGTGTATTGCTTCAATTTCTACCTCCTCACCCTATTTACTAACTTGTACAGATTATCTTTCAGTAAATTTTGATGACCGCGCGCAATGCGGTCAGTAGAGTCAGTGCTTGCTCCGTCAAAGTTCTTTTTATTGTTTTTAGAGCGAAACCGCTCATAATATTTATAACTAAATATAAATAACAGTAAAGATACGCGAAAGTAGAGTCAGTGTTTGCTTCGAAATATTGCTCTCGCGAAATTAGAGTCACTTTGTCCGTCGATCACAATTGACGTGCGCGATAGTAGTCTTTTACTTTATTTTTTTTTCTTTCGCAATAAGTATTCCGGTATTAGAGTCAGCACCGATGCAGTTCGGCGAGTTCGGGCACTCATCCATCAACTCGAAGAGTAAGTATCTCTGTATTTCTTTAATCTTATTTTACAATGGTCTTTGATAATTATCATGATCGAAAAGTACTCAAAACGCAAAGATTTCAATGTTGTCTGTTCTTTTGAATGTTTCAGAAGCTGCCATGGGCTCAATTGTATCACCATAATGATATTGTTGGCCGCGCGCAATGCGGTTGGTAGAGTCAGTGCTTGTTCCGTCAAAGTTCTTTTTATTATTTTTTGAGCGCAGCCGCTCTTAATAATAATTCAACATAAATAACAGTAAAGAGACGCGAAATTAGAGTCAGTGTTTGCTCCGAAATAATACTCTCGCGAAAAATAGAGTCACTTTGTTCGTCAATTATTCCGTTTCCTTTTCCGTTCTCGGCTCGGAGGACTGATGATAAGGCGCTTTTGGCACCTGTTGCGATATTTGGGTTGCACTTTCAGCGACGAGCGGTGTGTGAGGCTGCGATCGTGGTTCTGGACAGGTGAACCGCCGAGTGGGATACTTCTCCCCGTTAGACCACGCCAAGCACACCTTGGGGTGGCAGAAGGCATAAGGGGGCCAAGTCGGATCGTGGTTGCGGTTTTACATATCCGTGCCTCAATGATTGCTGTGGCTCGGAATCGAAACTGGTGTCGATGCTAAGTCGTTTTACTGTCCAGACTCTGAGCCGAGGGCTCGCGGGCTGCTCGGTAGCAGTCACAAAAACAGTAGAAATACTGTCGCGAAATTAGAATCACTTTGTTTGTCAATCATAAGTGTTCCATTAGAGTCAGTGTCCTGTTCGGCGAGTTCGGGCTTTCAGCCATCAATTTGACGAGTAAGTATCTGCTTATTTCTCTAATCTTGTATTGCAATAATCATTGATAATTAACACATTCCAAAAGTACTGAAAATACATAGATTTTAATGTTGTTTGCTCTTTTTGAATGTTTCAGCAGCTTCCATGGCTTCGATGGCGACGAGCTTGACCGCACACCTGGTGAGTCTGCAACCGGTGAGTGGCATGCTTTAAAGTTCCTCTGGTCACTCAATCATGTCGCAGGACGAAAGGTCCGAACCGACACGGGTGACTGGTTGTAATTACGTAGATTTTTCTGGCAAGCACTGTGACCATGGGTATATGGAAATATACTCATGAGTAGTAACTTCTTTACTGCTTTATATTATGTGAGGATAGGTCTTCTTGTACAACGCGTTTTTAAATGGCTTGATACTTTTAAAAGAGATCATATTTAGCATAAAATATATCACTATATATCTTTTCATAATAGAGTCTTTAATTGAATACCTATGAAACGATATTTAAATAGTTATTAATTATTAAATGAATATAAAGTAACGTCCAGTATTCTACGTGCATTAGTTTGTAGTGGAGAAGTCGAATACCATTCGACTTCGTTTACTTGTCAATTGCAATGACTGCACAGTTAGAATAAATTGCATAATTATTGCTGTTAGTAAGAGTGTAGTATTTCATCTTTTTCTACTTTGATAATATATAAAGTGAAGGTACTCATTTACCTTATCAATTTGTTGGAACTATCGAATAATTTTATTATTCGATATCCATATTAGTCTTTAGCGTTTAAAGATATCGATACGTTCATTGTTTCCGTACAAAATGTTAATTAAACCTGAATGTACAAGAAGACAATACGCGAACGGGTAGTTTTCGAAATCAAGGCAATCAACTTTTAAAGCAATCTTGCGTTTTAGAATCAATGCTTTGATAACGGGAACGCCCGAGGATGTTTCAATTTAATTCAAAGTATATTAAAGTAGAGTCTTTGAATAATTTTTCTAATAAAGTAGAGTCACTGCATAATATTTCTAATAAAGTAGAGTCACTGCATAATTTTTCTAATATAGTAGAGTCATTGCACAATTTTTCTAATAAAGTAGAGTCATTTAATTTTCTCTTCAATAAAATAGAATCATATATAGATCTGTTGTACATATATATGTATTTTAGCCCGTTAGAAAATCAGTATGTCCTTATCATCTTTTTAGACGAGGATTTTCAGGTTTAACCCTTTCCGTGTTCACTGCCCGGATCCCACTCACGTGCCCCGGTGCTACTTGGGTGGGAAAACGGTGGTAGAGCACGATGATATTTTTTAGTTTATAAGCCATAAAATGATTTATTGTTGGCGACTGACAGTGCGTTGGTGTATCGTGCACGACGTAATATCCGCATTGTGTGTGTGGTTAGGCTGTGGATTTGCGTCGTTCCGTATTAAAATGTAGCTATTATGACCAAGATAAGATGTCCATGAATTTAAAACAGAGACATCATTTTTAGTATTATTTGCTTCAATAATTCCTACTATATTTGGGCACGAAGTTTTTGTCATTTAAGATGACAGAGGCCAAATGCCAAAAAGAATTGAATATACTTATCAATTGCTATCAAGTACCTCTTGTATAGGTGCTATTTAATTATTTTATTAAATATCTATTAAATATCTCAACCGCGACGTGGTTTTTTCCACGTGAACGCAGAGATCCCAGCCACTGTCAGTCGATTTCAGAAAAATGGTACGTACATTAGAGTGTGCAAGTTGTGTGACAGCACTTGGGTGTCGGGGGTGTCCCGGGACGCCTCCCTAGTGTAGGCTTTTGCGCCCAAGTGTTTGACTGAGAACCGTGGAGTGTCGTGTGTTGGTGTGTTTGTTTGCCATTTTTTAAATATAGGTCCAGGTAGGATAGGTAGCATACTTTCTGGTGTGATTGATAGACATAAGTAGGTAGGGCCGGGCAGGTTGACACAGTCTCCGATCGGGTAGGCACTATTTCGCGTGTTCAACCTGTTTCAGGAAATCTGATTTGAAAAGTCGACGGTGAAGCTGTGGCGCGAACGAAAATGCGTTCGCCTCTGGCTTTGCCTATCGATTTTTCGAATCCTTCGCGGTCGTGGTCGCGATTTAGGCTCCGAAACGAAACGCGTTACATTATGCTCGAGGCTGCACGTGTGAACGAAGAACGATTACAATTTTAATCGTAATCTATGTGATTTTCCGTAATCACAATTTTACGATTTTATTTGATCGCCATTCGGCCACGTGTGTTCCATTTAGCTCCGCGATTCAAACTCTTTATTTCACCTTTATAAGTTTTTCCTTGGTTTCCGATTAGAGTCTCGAGCCTAGTTTAAGTTTCAGCTGACCCTTGGGTCCGACGAAATGGAGAGGCTATATGCCGAAGAGGCCCGACAAACTGTCACTCAAGAGGGCAACTACTAATGGCTCCCCATTCTTTTTAAGAATGGGGAATCATTCTGTGTTACTACTTTGTCACTGTGCTTGCATTTTCATTTGTAGAATTTGTATTTGTACTTGGCCGATGCACATTCCGGCCCAACGATACAGCCCTCCCAAAAATATCGCGTTGCTTTAGAGTTGCGAAAAACTTGCGAACGGGTCGAGTTGGAGTTGCGTTGAATGCCACTTATTGCTATTCTTATTGCTAGTTAAATTGTAGTATTTTATAATACACTTTACATTTGAGCTTCTAGTGTTGCGGAAATTGTTTTCGCGTATTGGAACTTTCAGTTCATTTTTCAGAGGATATTCAATTTGCTTAATTTTGGATAGTACATATAATTTACTGTTTGCTTTCTATTAGTCTTAATAAATAGTGTTGCGAAATGATTGTATCGCGAGTTCCAGTTAGCGTTGCGTTGATTAAAGATCGCGTTTTTAAGTAGAGTTGCGACTACTAGTCCCCATCTGCTTCCAATTGGAAGCCTGTTCCTGAACCAGGAACTTTTTCTTTTCAGCGTTTTATATTTGCCTTTCTTTTTATTTTATTTTTCTTAATAATTATACTACCTGGAATGTCTGTTGATGGAAGTACTGCTAAAAATTTGCATACATATTAGTAAATTACTGTGTGAACGAAATGAAAAGAAATGAAAAAGAAAATAAATGAAAGAGAAAGGAAAGAAAAAAGAAAAGAAAAGAAAAGAAAAGAAAGAAGAAGAAAAGAAAAAGAGCAAAGTAAAAAACAGATATAATTTGCAGAATCTTTGATAAATTTATAATAATTCTAGATAGTAGATTTAAATTAGAGTTAATACTAGTGACTGTTCATTATTGGAGTTTAACTCTTAAATATTTCCTCTTAATTGTTGCAATTCTATCTTAACCTTTTTTTTAGTAGAGCCAATTTTTATAACTTTTCGAGCTTGCTTTGTAGAAATTGAAATTCACTCGCGATATCCGTAAATGTTTAAACAAAAATCCTTGCACGAAAAACGTTATTGGCAGTAGTTGGGTCTCGGCATGGTGATAGTTGAAGTTTGATATTTTTCTTCCGAATAATCGTTTGTCGCTTCTTTGTAGAAGCAAAATAGAATCAATTGTAGTGAAATGTGACTACTTCATTTTTGAGTTTTTAATGAACGTGATACCACCATTCAGTTTGATCTAGAACGTACAAAAGAATATATCACTTTGGCCGAAATCCAATTAACTATTGTTAACAAAAAATAGCAGCATTTTTCATATCAATTCTGATTTATTAACTGCGCTAAAATTCAGTTATTACGAATTAAAAGCAGCTTCATTTCGATATAAAATGGGGAGGCTTGGGGATGTCACTAATCCTATGCTTGAGATTGTTACAGATTCACAGATGAACCCAAATATGCTATATTAAACAAACATAAGTACATACGTCAGAGGCTCAAGAGTGGAATATATAGAATACAGATCCAGAAATATTATCAAAGACACGATTGGAAACTTTAAAATTAAAGAGCCAGCCTCGTCGATTCAATTTGTGAGTTTAAGAATTCATTCTTATAATGCTTTACTAATTATTTCGAGTTTGTGCATGTTTCAGAAGCATTGAAAAGAAGAGGATTCATGAAACAATGTATAATACGAACACACCCTCACCCCATCCCTGCCCCAAACCCCTGTCCTTATTAACTAATTACAGGTGTTAGACAATTAATTAGGCAGGCCCAAATATAAATCGAACAATACATTTAGCTCTTTATGTAGGTAGGATTTGTCTCAACACGCAATCTTAGATCTTTATACTGGCAGGTTTTACACGAATTGAAATTATTAGACTTTTAATTAGGCAGGGTTTATAAAACCAAAAATTGTTGGCAGGTGCTGCAATTTGTTGGTGTATGTTTCAGTCTGTTTTAGGACACCATGGACCACATGATTAATATGGACGAATTGAAGAGGAATTAAGCATATACGTACTTATACCTATATGAGTTTGGTAAAGTATCTATTACAGTCCTATTTAGGTAGGATATTATTGAAATTGTTCTTTTAATTAAACTCTTAGATGTTATACTAGGTAGGGTGATTCTAGTTTTAAGTTAGATCTTTAGTGAGGCAGGGCTCATTTGAATCTAATCTAGTATTTAAGAAAGCAGGGTTTATTTTTAAGTTATGTCTTAGCTATTAAGCCCGCAGTGTTCACCACTGCAATAATATTTCGTTGTCTAGTTTTTAAGATCATAGGATATATTTTTAAGAAAGTTTTATTTCAGGAAATTGGATTCTCTTCTTGATTTTCTTTCAGGTTTCCTTTTGATATTCCATTTAGCTTTCGGTCGTGAATTTTCCAAGTACTCCTCTTGTTGTCTTACTTGTACTACGATCAATTACTGAACGTTCTACAAATTGACAATAATAGGAGATTTTTCTTTCTCACATGTTATACATATTAGAATTACTTTTCGCGTAATGGAGGGTGGAAGGGCCGTGGCTAGGGTGGGTCTCCATGCGCAGTAACCTCCACGTGGTGAGACCTGGGCAATCAATTGTTTATCGTATAATTATTAAACGTTTAAGAGACGTTTGATAATTATGTGGAAAATAATTCGAGCTAATTGACTGCGCATTGCACTTTCCCTTCTCATTCCCTTTTTCGCTTCATTCCCTTTTTTGCTTCATTCCGTCTTTTGCTTCATTTCGTTTTTCGCTTCATTCCCTTTTCCGTTCTCGGCTCAGAGGACCGATGGTAAGGCGCTGTTGCACATGTTGCGATATTTGGGTTGCACTTTCAGCGACGAGCGGTGTGTGAGGCTGTGACTGTGGTTCTGGACAGGTGAACCGCCAAGTGGGATACTTCTCCCCGTTAGACCACGCCAAGCACACCTTGGGGTGGCAGAAGGCATAAGGGGACCTAATCTGGCATCGTGGTTGCGGTCTTGCATGTCCGTTCCTCAATGATTGCTGTGGCTCGGTATCGAAACTGGTGTCGATTGTAAGTCGTTCTACTCTCCAGACTCTGGGCCGAGGGCTCGCGGACTGCTCGGTAGCAGTCACTTTCGTTATTTGCCTCCCATTTGATCCCACTTGTGAGTTGAAGATTTTTATAATGCTTTACTAATTACATCCACTTTGTCTTTGTTTCAGAAGGACTGGAAGGACTCAGCTAAAGAAGAGGATTTCTTAAAATATGTATAATATGACCACACTCTCACCCTGCCCCTGCCCCTGCCCGTGCCCAGCTCCTGCCCAGTTGCCAGTTGTCTGTTCTAGGAAGGCATGGACCACGAAATTAATATGGACTAATTGAAGAGGAATTAAGAATATGCATACTTATACCTACAATAATATGATAAAGTATCTGTTACATTCCTATTTAGGTAGCATATCATTGAAATTGTTCTTTTAATTGAACTTTTAGATATTATATTAGGTAGGGTGATTTTAGTTTTAAGTTAGATCTTTAGTCAGGCAGGGCGCATTTGAATTTAATCTAGTATTTAAGAAAGGAGGATTTATTTTTAAACTGTGCCTTGGTTTTTAAGACAGCAGTGTACACTGCTGTGATAATATTTCGTTGTCTAGTTTCTATGATCATAGGATATATTATTAAGAAAGTTTTATTTCAGGAAATTGGACTCTCTTCTTGATTTTCTTTCAGGTTCCGTTTTGATATTCCATTTAGCTTTCGGTCGTGTATTTTCCAAGTACTCCTCTTGTTGTCTTACTTGTACTACGATCAATTACTGAACGTTCTACAAATTGACAATAATAGGAGATTTTTCTTTCTCACATGTTATACATATTAGAATTAGTTTTCGCGTAATTGGAGGGTGGAAGGGCCGTGGCTAGGGTGGGTCTCCATGCGCAGTAACCTCCACGTGGTGAGACCTGGGCAATCAATTGTTTATCGTATAATTATTAAACGTTTAAGAGACGTTTGATAATTATGTGGAAAATAATTCGAGCTAATTGACTGCGCATTGCACTTTCCCTTCTCATTCCCTTTTTTGCTTCATTCCCTTTTTTGCTTCATTCCGTCTTTTGCTTCATTTCGTTTTTCGCTTCATTCCCTTTTCCGTTCTCGGCTCAGAGGACCGATGGTAAGGCGCTGTTGCACATGTTGCGATATTTGGGTTGCACTTTCAGCGACGAGCGGTGTGTGAGGCTGTGACTGTGGTTCTGGACAGGTGAACCGCCAAGTGGGATACTTCTCCCCGTTAGACCACGCCAAGCACACCTTGGGGTGGCAGAAGGCATAAGGGGACCTAATCTGGCATCGTGGTTGCGGTCTTGCATGTCCGTTCCTCAATGATTGCTGTGGCTCGGTATCGAAACTGGTGTCGATTGTAAGTCGTTCTACTCTCCAGACTCTGGGCCGAGGGCTCGCGGACTGCTCGGTAGCAGTCACTTTCGTTATTTGCCTCCCATTTGATCCCACTTGTGAGTTGAAGATTTTTATAATGCTTTACTAATTACATCCACTTTGTCTTTGTTTCAGAAGGACTGGAAGGACTCAGCTAAAGAAGAGGATTTCTTAAAATATGTATAATATGACCACACTCTCACCCTGCCCCTGCCCCTGCCCGTGCCCAGCTCCTGCCCAGTTGCCAGTTGTCTGTTCTAGGAAGGCATGGACCACGAAATTAATATGGACTAATTGAAGAGGAATTAAGAATATGCATACTTATACCTACAATAATATGATAAAGTATCTGTTACATTCCTATTTAGGTAGCATATCATTGAAATTGTTCTTTTAATTGAACTTTTAGATATTATATTAGGTAGGGTGATTTTAGTTTTAAGTTAGATCTTTAGTCAGGCAGGGCGCATTTGAATTTAATCTAGTATTTAAGAAAGGAGGATTTATTTTTAAACTGTGCCTTGGTTTTTAAGACAGCAGTGTACACTGCTGTGATAATATTTCGTTGTCTAGTTTCTATGATCATAGGATATATTATTAAGAAAGTTTTATTTCAGGAAATTGGACTCTCTTCTTGATTTTCTTTCAGGTTCCGTTTTGATATTCCATTTAGCTTTCGGTCGTGTATTTTCCAAGTACTCCTCTTGTTGTCTTACTTGTACTACGATCAATTACTGAACGTTCTACAAATTGACAATAATAGGAGATTTTTCTTTCTCACATGTTATACATATTAGAATTAGTTTTCGCGTAATTGGAGGGTGGAAGGGCCGTGGCTAGGGTGGGTCTCCATGCGCAGTAACCTCCACGTGGTGAGACCTGGGCAATCAATTGTTTATCGTATAATTATTAAACGTTTAAGAGACGTTTGATAATTATGTGGAAAATAATTCGAGCTAATTGACTGCGCATTGCACTTTCCCTTCTCATTCCCTTTTTTGCTTCATTCCCTTTTTTGCTTCATTCCCTTTTTTGCTTCATTCCGTCTTTTGCTTCATTTCGTTTTTCGCTTCATTCCCTTTTCCGTTCTCGGCTCAGAGGACCGATGGTAAGGCGCTGTTGCACATGTTGCGATATTTGGGTTGCACTTTCAGCGACGAGCGGTGTGTGAGGCTGTGACTGTGGTTCTGGACAGGTGAACCGCCAAGTGGGATACTTCTCCCCGTTAGACCACGCCAAGCACACCTTGGGGTGGCAGAAGGCATAAGGGGACCTAATCTGGCATCGTGGTTGCGGTCTTGCATGTCCGTTCCTCAATGATTGCTGTGGCTCGGTATCGAAACTGGTGTCGATTGTAAGTCGTTCTACTCTCCAGACTCTGGGCCGAGGGCTCGCGGACTGCTCGGTAGCAGTCACTTTCGTTATTTGCCTCCCATTTGATCCCACTTGTGAGTTGAAGATTTTTATAATGCTTTACTAATTACATCCACTTTGTCTTTGTTTCAGAAGGACTGGAAGGACTCAGCTAAAGAAGAGGATTTCTTAAAATATGTATAATATGACCACACTCTCACCCTGCCCCTGCCCCTGCCCGTGCCCAGCTCCTGCCCAGTTGCCAGTTGTCTGTTCTAGGAAGGCATGGACCACGAAATTAATATGGACTAATTGAAGAGGAATTAAGAATATGCATACTTATACCTACAATAATATGATAAAGTATCTGTTACATTCCTATTTAGGTAGCATATCATTGAAATTGTTCTTTTAATTGAACTTTTAGATATTATATTAGGTAGGGTGATTTTAGTTTTAAGTTAGATCTTTAGTCAGGCAGGGCGCATTTGAATTTAATCTAGTATTTAAGAAAGGAGGATTTATTTTTAAACTGTGCCTTGGTTTTTAAGACAGCAGTGTACACTGCTGTGATAATATTTCGTTGTCTAGTTTCTATGATCATAGGATATATTATTAAGAAAGTTTTATTTCAGGAAATTGGATTCTCTTCTTGATTTTCTTTCAGGTTTCCTTTTGATATTCCATTTAGCTTTCGGTCGTGAATTTTCCAAGTACTCCTCTTGTTGTCTTACTTGTACTACGATCAATTACTGAACGTTCTACAAATTGACAATAATAGGAGATTTTTCTTTCTCACATGTTATACATATTAGAATTACTTTTCGCGTAATGGAGGGTGGAAGGGCCGTGGCTAGGGTGGGTCTCCATGCGCAGTAACCTCCACGTGGTGAGACCTGGGCAATCAATTGTTTATCGTATAATTATTAAACGTTTAAGAGACGTTTGATAATTATGTGGAAAATAATTCGAGCTAATTGACTGCGCATTGCACTTTCCCTTCTCATTCCCTTTTTCGCTTCATTCCCTTTTTTGCTTCATTCCGTCTTTTGCTTCATTTCGTTTTTCGCTTCATTCCCTTTTCCGTTCTCGGCTCAGAGGACCGATGGTAAGGCGCTGTTGCACATGTTGCGATATTTGGGTTGCACTTTCAGCGACGAGCGGTGTGTGAGGCTGTGACTGTGGTTCTGGACAGGTGAACCGCCAAGTGGGATACTTCTCCCCGTTAGACCACGCCAAGCACACCTTGGGGTGGCAGAAGGCATAAGGGGACCTAATCTGGCATCGTGGTTGCGGTCTTGCATGTCCGTTCCTCAATGATTGCTGTGGCTCGGTATCGAAACTGGTGTCGATTGTAAGTCGTTCTACTCTCCAGACTCTGGGCCGAGGGCTCGCGGACTGCTCGGTAGCAGTCACTTTCGTTATTTGCCTCCCATTTGATCCCACTTGTGAGTTGAAGATTTTTATAATGCTTTACTAATTACATCCACTTTGTCTTTGTTGCAGAAGGACTGGAAGGACTCAACTAAAGAAGAGGATTTCTTAAAATATGTATAATATGACCACACTCTCACCCTGTCCCTGCCGCTGCCCGTGCCCCACCCCTGCCCAACCCCTGCCCGTGCCCAGCCCCTGCCCGTGCCCAGCCCCTGCCCAGTTGCCAGTTGTCTGTTCTAGGAAGGCATGGACCACGAAATTAATATGGACTAATTGAAGAGGAATTAAGAATATGCATACTTATACCTACAATAATATGATAAAGTATCTGTTACATTCCTATTTAGGTAGCATATCATTGAAATTGTTCTTTTAATTGAACTCTTAGATATTATATTAGGTAGGGTGATTTTAGTTTTAAGTTAGATCTTTAGTCAGGCAGGGCGCATTTGAATTTAATCTAGTATTTAAGAAAGGAGGATTTATTTTTAAACTGTGCCTTGGTGTTTAAGACAGCAGTGTACACTGCTGTGATAATATTTCGTTGTCTAGTTTGTATGATCATAGGATATATTTTTAAGACAGTTTTATTTCAGGAACGTGAATTCTCTTGCAGATTTTCTTTCAGGTTTCCTTCTGATATTCCATTTAGCTTTCGGTCGTGAATTTTCCAACTACTCCTCTTGTTGTCTTATTTGTACTACGATCAATTACTGAACGTTCTACAAATTGACAATAAGAGGAGATTTTTGTTTCTCACAAGTTATATTAGAATTACTTTTCGCGTAATGGAGGGTGGAAGGGCCGTGGCTAGGGTGGGTCTCCATGCGCAGTAACCTCCACGTGGTGAGACCCGGGCAATCAATTATTTATCGTATAATTATTAAACGTTTAACAGACGTTTGATAATTATGTGGAAAATAATTCGAGCTAATTGACTGCGTATTGCACTTAGCATACAATGTACAAAAGTGGCCGCTTCATGTTTGTTTTTCTTCACAATTAATATTCGCGGAGTCATGCCTACCGATTTTTGGACCTGCACTGATGTATCAACGATCGACGTTGCGTCCGAGTTATCTCAACTTGTCATCAGCAATGGCCCTTAAATATATCTCACGTTCGATCTCACAATCAGTACGTCCCAATCCACTCCCAACACAGCCTGAACCGAGCGTGCCGAAAAGTGATAAGCATGAACAATTCCTTATAAATCACATCCCTGGATAGTGTTCGCTAGGCAGCTTCGAAGCAGCGAACATTAAGTGGGCATTACTGTCCACTGTAATTATTTGAGCGGAGAGAATCTTAAGTTCTTATTGCAATTGCTTTTGAATTTTCGTTTCTATCTTTGTATCTGTAGCTGTAAATATTGTGTATTATTTATTGCCCTGCTTCTTATGTAGACCCTTCTCTTTTCTGACGCTTGCGAGATAATTCGTTAGTAACATAAATCATATATGTTTCGCCTAGAGAACTACATTTTATTATTCCTCAAGAAGCCTTCTTTTTGATATTTGCAATACCCATGTATACATCTTTTCATTCATAAATTGATTAATATCTGGATAGATACACTTGAATCTACGCGGGTCTCTGCCATATCTACAGTGCTTGCTATGGTTGCGCCATCTATACAGAACTCTTTGAAACTACTCGCGCCTCTTACTTACCTTATGTGTAGATATGGCAGAGGCCCGAGTAGTTACCAGGAGTTCTTTATAGATGGCGAAACTGAAGCCCACTTTGGGTGTAGATAAGACAGGGATGTCAGTGGTACGTAAATTCAGACACCTGTTTATAAGTAGTGGTGCTATAATTTGGTTCATCAAATTATGTTAATAATCCTCAAAAACCGTTTCGTACACCCATTTACATATCAATAAAGTGTTAGGAAACACAGTTTATGTACAATCTACATAAAAATTGATATTTAGGGTAACATTGCAAGTTCCATTGTTCATTTTATTCTACAACAATCAAGCTCTTTAGCACAGGTAAATGCATTTGTGAAAATTTGTTCCTTTAAATAAATTTTCCGGCACGTAATAAATACATATTAATAGTAGTAGGATTCTTTATTTCGGCCTCGAAGCAATGAATGTTTGGTTAGTTTACATATAACCTATCTTTGAATTACTATATGGACTCTTGCACTCTCATCTTCCGTTTCGCTATTCCTTTTAAAACCTTCTCTACCTTACATATCACATTATTCTTATCTCTTTATCGCACATGTATTATACATCTTTCCATTTCCTCTCTGTTTCATTTCAAATTCCTAAGTCATTTCTGCGCTATTAATTGCCGACTCTTTCCTGTTCTCTCTTTACTTTGGTACTGTCGTATTGCTCCCGTTTTAATACATTTAAACCTTTCATTATATCTTGCTTCTTGTATTTGTCTTTGAAGGCTCTCCGTTAGATCCGTTAGTTCCGTTCTTATCAAATTTAGTATTCTCGCACTCGTTCCATTCGTTCTAAAAGAACCTTTCTCTTATACTTCTAGTTTGGCCCGCTCTACTTTCTTTTTCGACTAAATATCATTTAACAATCTTTCTATCTCCTGTCATGTACTTACTAATATATTTTTTTGTGTGCGTAGGTTTCGTAGGCAAAGGATAAGGAGCATTGATCGCCAATTCTCATTGTGCATAACAAGAAGGAAGAAGAAGGAATAACCATCGCCATATACATACTTCAGTAATATTAAATTGGTTTTGTGGGATTGGAAGGTGTATGCAACGAAGGCTGATGTAAGTGTAATACGTCTCTGAATATCTTTTTATTTCAAAAAATCTTCTTGTCTGTAATAATTACATACTAGCCTTAGTATTCCTTTTTATGTCGGCCTCGCAGCTGTGAATTCTTCTCCTTCACTCTTTCTTGCAAACCTTCTCTAGTTTACACACTATCCCATTACTTATCACCTTATTTCATTTCGATTATACATTTAGTCTTTAAGGCTCCCCATTACTTTCTTTACTTCTCTTCTCATCAAATTCATTCGTGTTTGATTCATTCCATTCCTTTTTAAATAATCCTCCCTTTTTCTTATACTTATAGTGTGGTCTTTCCCCATTTCGTTTTCTTCTGACTATCCCTTAACAATGTTTCTTTCACCTGTTACGCACTTATTAATATATCTTTTGTGTGTACAGGTTTCGCATCCAAAGAGTAAGCAGTATTAGCCAGTGCATCTCATCATGCATAAAAGCAAGAAAGAAGAGAGAATAACTCCTGCCACATACTTTAGTTATAGTAAATTGGTTTATAAAAATAGTTTGTAACTACTAGCGCATAAGATTAATTTAGAACAATTGTCTAATTAACTGTTATGTATATTTATTATATCTTTTATTTTATATTCAGTTTATTCGGTAGATCTTGTATAAACTTTAATACTACTTATATTAGTATTACAAGTTCTACTAAATATGCTAAATATAAAATGAAAGATATAATAAATAATTTACATATGCAGCAGTTACACAATTGCTGTAATTTAAAAATATGTTTTATCTATAAGATATAATGTAAATTAACTTTAAAAAATATTTTATAAGTATTAGATTATTTATGTTTATAGTATTTTTTATATTACATAACTGTTAGTTTAGTATTAATACTAGTTTTAGTTGTACGATCTATTGTAAATAGATATAAAAGATATAAATATATAAATATAGTTCATTAGAATTAGCTTGTAAAACTGAATTACATTTTTGTAACTTGTATCTTCATTGATTAGTTTAAATAAACTTTAAATGAGAAGAATTCCACTGCTCTTTTTATATTGCCTTACCAATCCTTGAAAGAACCTAATTCCAAATCCTTACACAAGATGTACCGTGGACGAACTTTAAATGCAAAGTCCTGAAGCGAGAAACTTGTCAAAATTGCCCTATACGTTCTTAAACTTGGCAGCAAGAAATTCGCAATCATTTTTAGTCTTCATTTCTTGAAAAATTTGTTGGGAGAATCTAGAAATTTAAACGCTCGGAAATTCTTGGAACCGTGACGTCATTTTCAAGAATTGCTGCGATGAAAGACCTCCTCGCATATCATATTCTCCTGATACAAATCCACGATTTTCAGCGACAAATTTTTGGCTGAATCTCAGAAATTTTGCGCTCGGAAATTCCTGGAACGTGACGTCATTTCCAAGAATTTCGTCGATGAAAGACCTCCTCGCATATCATATTCTCCTGATACAAATCCACGATTTTCAGCGAGAAATTTTTGGCAGAATCTCAGAAATTTTGCGCTCGGAAATTCCTGGAACGTGACGTCATTTCCAAGAATTTCGTCGATGAAAGACCTCTTCGCATATCATATTCTCCTGATACAAATCCACGATTTTCAGCGACAAATTTTTGGCAGAATCTCAGAAATTTAAGTGCTGAAAATCGTGGAATTGTATTAGGAGAATATGATATGCTAAGAGGTATCCGAACCTCGGCAGTTCTTGGAAATGACGTCACGTTCCAGGAATTTCCGAACGCAAAATTTCTGGGATTCTGGCAAAAATATCTCGCTGAAAATCGTGGATTTGTATCAGGAGAATATGATATGCGAGGAGGTCTTTCATCGTAGCAATTCTTGGAAATGACGTCACGTTCCAGGAATTTTCGGACACTTACACTTACTCAAGGCGTTGCATTAATTCCTGGATGCTTAGCGCAAAATTTAATAATGTTCAGGTCTATTTTTACAAGCTCTCCGCTTGTGAACTTTGCATTTAAAGTTCCTGCACGGTAGTACTTGTTTAAGGAATTGGAATTAGGTTTTTTCAAGGATTGGTAAGGTATGAAAATAAAAAGAGCAGTGGAATTCTTTTCATTTAAAATTTATTTAAACTAATCAATGCAGATACAAGTTACAAAAATGTTGTAATTCAATTTTACAAGCTAATACTTATGAACTATTCTTTTATATCTATTTACAGTAGATCGTACAACTAAATCTTGTATTAATACTAAACCAACATTTATGTAATATAAAAATACTATAAAAATAAATAATATAATACTTATAAACTATTCTTTAACGTTAATTTGCAATATATCTTACAGATAAAACTTATAGTAAATATTATACTAAATGCAGAAGCGTATAAATTCAAATTACAGCAATTGTGTAACTTGTGCACATGTAAATTATTACTTATATCTTTCATTTTATATTTCGCATATTTAGTAGAACTTGTAATACTAATATAAGTAGTATTAAAGTTTATACAAGATCTACCGAATAAACTGAATATAAAATAAAAGATATAATAAATATACATAACAGTTAATTAGACAATTGTTCTAAATTAATCTTATGCGCTAGTAGTTACAAACTATCTTTATAAACCAATTTACTATAACTAAAGTATGTGGCAGGAGTTATTCTCTCTTCTTTCTTGCTTTTATGCATGATGAGATGCACTGGCTAATACTGCTTACTCTTTGGATGCGAAACCTGTACACACAAAAGATATAATAATAAGTGCGTAACAGGTGAAAGAAACATTGTTAAGGGATAGTCAGAAGAAAACGAAATGGGGAAAGACCACACTATAAGTATAAGAAAAAGGGAGGATTATTTAAAAAGGAATGGAATGAATCAAACACGAATGAATTTGATGAGAAGAGAAGTAAAGAAAGTAATGGGGAGCCTTAAAGACTAAATGTATAATCGAAATGAAATAAGGTGATAAGTAATGGGATAGTGTGTAAAGTAGAGAAGGTTTGCAAGAAAGAGTGAAGGAGAAGAATTCACAGCTGCGAGGCCGACATAAAAAGGAATACTAAGGCTAGTATGTAATTATTACAGACAAGAAGATTTTTTGAAAGAAAAAGATATTCAGAGACGTATTACACTTACATCAGCCTTCGTTGCATACACCTTCCAATCCCACAAAACCAATTTAATATTACTGAAGTATGTATATGGCGATGGTTATTCCTTCTTCTTCCTTCTTGTTATGCACAATGAGAATTGGCGATCAATGCTCCTTATCCTTTGCCTACGAAACCTACGCACACAAAAAAATATATTAGTAAGTACATGACAGGAGATAGAAAGATTGTTAAATGATATTTAGTCGAAAAAGAAAGTAGAGCGGGCCAAACTAGAAGTATAAGAGAAAGGTTCTTTTAGAACGAATGGAACGAGTGCGAGAATACTAAATTTGATAAGAACGGAACTAACGGATCTAACGGAGAGCCTTCAAAGACAAATACAAGAAGCAAGATATAATGAAAGGTTTAAATGTATTAAAACGGGAGCAATACGACAGTACCAAAGTAAAGAGAGAACAGGAAAGAGTCGGCAATTAATAGCGCAGAAATGACTTAGGAATTTGAAATGAAACAGAGAGGAAATGGAAAGATGTATAATACATGTGCGATAAAGAGATAAGAATAATGTGATATGTAAGGTAGAGAAGGTTTTAAAAGGAATAGCGAAACGGAAGATGAGAGTGCAAGAGTCCATATAGTAATTCAAAGATAGGTTATATGTAAACTAACCAAACATTCATTGCTTCGAGGCCGAAATAAAGAATCCTACTACTATTAATATGTATTTATTACGTGCCGGAAAATTTATTTAAAGGAACAAATTTTCACAAATGCATTTACCTGTGCTAAAGAGCTTGATTGTTGTAGAATAAAATGAACAATGGAACTTGCAATGTTACCCTAAATATCAATTTTTATGTAGATTGTACATAAACTGTGTTTCCTAACACTTTATTGATATGTAAATGGGTGTACGAAACGGTTTTTGAGGATTATTAACATAATTTGATGAACCAAATTATAGCACCACTACTTATAAACAGGTGTCTGAATTTACGTACCACTGACATCCCTGTCTTATCTACACCCAAAGTGGGCTTCAGTTTCGCCATCTATAAAGAACTCCTGGTAACTACTCGGGCCTCTGCCATATCTACACATAAGGTAAGTAAGAGGCGCGAGTAGTTTCAAAGAGTTCTGTATAGATGGCGCAACCATAGCAAGCACTGTAGATATGGCAGAGACCCGCGTAGATTCAAGTGTATCTATCCAGATATTAATCAATTTATGAATGAAAAGATGTATACATGGGTATTGCAAATATCAAAAAGAAGGCTTCTTGAGGAATAATAAAATGTAGTTCTCTAGGCGAAACATATATGATTTATGTTACTAACGAATTATCTCGCAAGCGTCAGAAAAGAGAAGGGTCTACATAAGAAGCAGGGCAATAAATAATACACAATATTTACAGCTACAGATACAAAGATAGAAACGAAAATTCAAAAGCAATTGCAATAAGAACTTAAGATTCTCTCCGCTCAAATAATTACAGTGGACAGTAATGCCCACTTAATGTTCGCTGCTTCGAAGCTGCCTAGCGAACACTATCCAGGGATGTGATTTATAAGGAATTGTTCATGCTTATCACTTTTCGGCACGCTCGGTTCAGGCTGTGTTGGGAGTGGATTGGGACGTACTGATTGTGAGATCGAACGTGAGATATATTTAAGGGCCATTGCTGATGACAAGTTGAGATAACTCGGACGCAACGTCGATCGTTGATACATCAGTGCAGGTCCAAAAATCGGTAGGCATGACTCCGCGAATATTAATTGTGAAGAAAAACAAACATGAAGCGGCCACTTTTGTACATTGTATGCTAAGTGCAATACGCAGTCAATTAGCTCGAATTATTTTCCACATAATTATCAAACGTCTGTTAAACGTTTAATAATTATACGATAAATAATTGATTGCCCGGGTCTCACCACGTGGAGGTTACTGCGCATGGAGACCCACCCTAGCCACGGCCCTTCCACCCTCCATTACGCGAAAAGTAATTCTAATATAACTTGTGAGAAACAAAAATCTCCTCTTATTGTCAATTTGTAGAACGTTCAGTAATTGATCGTAGTACAAATAAGACAACAAGAGGAGTAGTTGGAAAATTCACGACCGAAAGCTAAATGGAATATCAGAAGGAAACCTGAAAGAAAATCTGCAAGAGAATTCACGTTCCTGAAATAAAACTGTCTTAAAAATATATCCTATGATCATACAAACTAGACAACGAAATATTATCACAGCAGTGTACACTGCTGTCTTAAACACCAAGGCACAGTTTAAAAATAAATCCTCCTTTCTTAAATACTAGATTAAATTCAAATGCGCCCTGCCTGACTAAAGATCTAACTTAAAACTAAAATCACCCTACCTAATATAATATCTAAGAGTTCAATTAAAAGAACAATTTCAATGATATGCTACCTAAATAGGAATGTAACAGATACTTTATCATATTATTGTAGGTATAAGTATGCATATTCTTAATTCCTCTTCAATTAGTCCATATTAATTTCGTGGTCCATGCCTTCCTAGAACAGACAACTGGCAACTGGGCAGGGGCTGGGCACGGGCAGGGGCTGGGCACGGGCAGGGGTTGGGCAGGGGTGGGGCACGGGCAGCGGCAGGGACAGGGTGAGAGTGTGGTCATATTATACATATTTTAAGAAATCCTCTTCTTTAGTTGAGTCCTTCCAGTCCTTCTGCAACAAAGACAAAGTGGATGTAATTAGTAAAGCATTATAAAAATCTTCAACTCACAAGTGGGATCAAATGGGAGGCAAATAACGAAAGTGACTGCTACCGAGCAGTCCGCGAGCCCTCGGCCCAGAGTCTGGAGAGTAGAACGACTTACAATCGACACCAGTTTCGATACCGAGCCACAGCAATCATTGAGGAACGGACATGCAAGACCGCAACCACGATGCCAGATTAGGTCCCCTTATGCCTTCTGCCACCCCAAGGTGTGCTTGGCGTGGTCTAACGGGGAGAAGTATCCCACTTGGCGGTTCACCTGTCCAGAACCACAGTCACAGCCTCACACACCGCTCGTCGCTGAAAGTGCAACCCAAATATCGCAACATGTGCAACAGCGCCTTACCATCGGTCCTCTGAGCCGAGAACGGAAAAGGGAATGAAGCGAAAAACGAAATGAAGCAAAAGACGGAATGAAGCAAAAAAGGGAATGAAGCGAAAAAGGGAATGAGAAGGGAAAGTGCAATGCGCAGTCAATTAGCTCGAATTATTTTCCACATAATTATCAAACGTCTCTTAAACGTTTAATAATTATACGATAAACAATTGATTGCCCAGGTCTCACCACGTGGAGGTTACTGCGCATGGAGACCCACCCTAGCCACGGCCCTTCCACCCTCCATTACGCGAAAAGTAATTCTAATATGTATAACATGTGAGAAAGAAAAATCTCCTATTATTGTCAATTTGTAGAACGTTCAGTAATTGATCGTAGTACAAGTAAGACAACAAGAGGAGTACTTGGAAAATTCACGACCGAAAGCTAAATGGAATATCAAAAGGAAACCTGAAAGAAAATCAAGAAGAGAATCCAATTTCCTGAAATAAAACTTTCTTAATAATATATCCTATGATCATAGAAACTAGACAACGAAATATTATCACAGCAGTGTACACTGCTGTCTTAAAAACCAAGGCACAGTTTAAAAATAAATCCTCCTTTCTTAAATACTAGATTAAATTCAAATGCGCCCTGCCTGACTAAAGATCTAACTTAAAACTAAAATCACCCTACCTAATATAATATCTAAAAGTTCAATTAAAAGAACAATTTCAATGATATGCTACCTAAATAGGAATGTAACAGATACTTTATCATATTATTGTAGGTATAAGTATGCATATTCTTAATTCCTCTTCAATTAGTCCATATTAATTTCGTGGTCCATGCCTTCCTAGAACAGACAACTGGCAACTGGGCAGGAGCTGGGCACGGGCAGGGGCAGGGGCAGGGTGAGAGTGTGGTCATATTATACATATTTTAAGAAATCCTCTTCTTTAGCTGAGTCCTTCCAGTCCTTCTGCAACAAAGACAAAGTGGATGTAATTAGTAAAGCATTATAAAAATCTTCAACTCACAAGTGGGATCAAATGGGAGGCAAATAACGAAAGTGACTGCTACCGAGCAGTCCGCGAGCCCTCGGCCCAGAGTCTGGAGAGTAGAACGACTTACAATCGACACCAGTTTCGATACCGAGCCACAGCAATCATTGAGGAACGGACATGCAAGACCGCAACCACGATGCCAGATTAGGTCCCCTTATGCCTTCTGCCACCCCAAGGTGTGCTTGGCGTGGTCTAACGGGGAGAAGTATCCCACTTGGCGGTTCACCTGTCCAGAACCACAGTCACAGCCTCACACACCGCTCGTCGCTGAAAGTGCAACCCAAATATCGCAACATGTGCAACAGCGCCTTACCATCGGTCCTCTGAGCCGAGAACGGAAAAGGGAATGAAGCGAAAAACGAAATGAAGCAAAAGACGGAATGAAGCAAAAAAGGGAATGAAGCAAAAAAGGGAATGAGAAGGGAAAGTGCAATGCGCAGTCAATTAGCTCGAATTATTTTCCACATAATTATCAAACGTCTCTTAAACGTTTAATAATTATACGATAAACAATTGATTGCCCAGGTCTCACCACGTGGAGGTTACTGCGCATGGAGACCCACCCTAGCCACGGCCCTTCCACCCTCCAATTACGCGAAAACTAATTCTAATATGTATAACATGTGAGAAAGAAAAATCTCCTATTATTGTCAATTTGTAGAACGTTCAGTAATTGATCGTAGTACAAGTAAGACAACAAGAGGAGTACTTGGAAAATACACGACCGAAAGCTAAATGGAATATCAAAACGGAACCTGAAAGAAAATCAAGAAGAGAGTCCAATTTCCTGAAATAAAACTTTCTTAATAATATATCCTATGATCATAGAAACTAGACAACGAAATATTATCACAGCAGTGTACACTGCTGTCTTAAAAACCAAGGCACAGTTTAAAAATAAATCCTCCTTTCTTAAATACTAGATTAAATTCAAATGCGCCCTGCCTGACTAAAGATCTAACTTAAAACTAAAATCACCCTACCTAATATAATATCTAAAAGTTCAATTAAAAGAACAATTTCAATGATATGCTACCTAAATAGGAATGTAACAGATACTTTATCATATTATTGTAGGTATAAGTATGCATATTCTTAATTCCTCTTCAATTAGTCCATATTAATTTCGTGGTCCATGCCTTCCTAGAACAGACAACTGGCAACTGGGCAGGAGCTGGGCACGGGCAGGGGCAGGGGCAGGGTGAGAGTGTGGTCATATTATACATATTTTAAGAAATCCTCTTCTTTAGCTGAGTCCTTCCAGTCCTTCTGAAACAAAGACAAAGTGGATGTAATTAGTAAAGCATTATAAAAATCTTCAACTCACAAGTGGGATCAAATGGGAGGCAAATAACGAAAGTGACTGCTACCGAGCAGTCCGCGAGCCCTCGGCCCAGAGTCTGGAGAGTAGAACGACTTACAATCGACACCAGTTTCGATACCGAGCCACAGCAATCATTGAGGAACGGACATGCAAGACCGCAACCACGATGCCAGATTAGGTCCCCTTATGCCTTCTGCCACCCCAAGGTGTGCTTGGCGTGGTCTAACGGGGAGAAGTATCCCACTTGGCGGTTCACCTGTCCAGAACCACAGTCACAGCCTCACACACCGCTCGTCGCTGAAAGTGCAACCCAAATATCGCAACATGTGCAACAGCGCCTTACCATCGGTCCTCTGAGCCGAGAACGGAAAAGGGAATGAAGCGAAAAACGAAATGAAGCAAAAGACGGAATGAAGCAAAAAAGGGAATGAAGCAAAAAAGGGAATGAGAAGGGAAAGTGCAATGCGCAGTCAATTAGCTCGAATTATTTTCCACATAATTATCAAACGTCTCTTAAACGTTTAATAATTATACGATAAACAATTGATTGCCCAGGTCTCACCACGTGGAGGTTACTGCGCATGGAGACCCACCCTAGCCACGGCCCTTCCACCCTCCAATTACGCGAAAACTAATTCTAATATGTATAACATGTGAGAAAGAAAAATCTCCTATTATTGTCAATTTGTAGAACGTTCAGTAATTGATCGTAGTACAAGTAAGACAACAAGAGGAGTACTTGGAAAATACACGACCGAAAGCTAAATGGAATATCAAAACGGAACCTGAAAGAAAATCAAGAAGAGAGTCCAATTTCCTGAAATAAAACTTTCTTAATAATATATCCTATGATCATAGAAACTAGACAACGAAATATTATCACAGCAGTGTACACTGCTGTCTTAAAAACCAAGGCACAGTTTAAAAATAAATCCTCCTTTCTTAAATACTAGATTAAATTCAAATGCGCCCTGCCTGACTAAAGATCTAACTTAAAACTAAAATCACCCTACCTAATATAATATCTAAAAGTTCAATTAAAAGAACAATTTCAATGATATGCTACCTAAATAGGAATGTAACAGATACTTTATCATATTATTGTAGGTATAAGTATGCATATTCTTAATTCCTCTTCAATTAGTCCATATTAATTTCGTGGTCCATGCCTTCCTAGAACAGACAACTGGCAACTGGGCAGGAGCTGGGCACGGGCAGGGGCAGGGGCAGGGTGAGAGTGTGGTCATATTATACATATTTTAAGAAATCCTCTTCTTTAGCTGAGTCCTTCCAGTCCTTCTGAAACAAAGACAAAGTGGATGTAATTAGTAAAGCATTATAAAAATCTTCAACTCACAAGTGGGATCAAATGGGAGGCAAATAACGAAAGTGACTGCTACCGAGCAGTCCGCGAGCCCTCGGCCCAGAGTCTGGAGAGTAGAACGACTTACAATCGACACCAGTTTCGATACCGAGCCACAGCAATCATTGAGGAACGGACATGCAAGACCGCAACCACGATGCCAGATTAGGTCCCCTTATGCCTTCTGCCACCCCAAGGTGTGCTTGGCGTGGTCTAACGGGGAGAAGTATCCCACTTGGCGGTTCACCTGTCCAGAACCACAGTCACAGCCTCACACACCGCTCGTCGCTGAAAGTGCAACCCAAATATCGCAACATGTGCAACAGCGCCTTACCATCGGTCCTCTGAGCCGAGAACGGAAAAGGGAATGAAGCGAAAAACGAAATGAAGCAAAAGACGGAATGAAGCAAAAAAGGGAATGAAGCAAAAAAGGGAATGAGAAGGGAAAGTGCAATGCGCAGTCAATTAGCTCGAATTATTTTCCACATAATTATCAAACGTCTCTTAAACGTTTAATAATTATACGATAAACAATTGATTGCCCAGGTCTCACCACGTGGAGGTTACTGCGCATGGAGACCCACCCTAGCCACGGCCCTTCCACCCTCCAATTACGCGAAAACTAATTCTAATATGTATAACATGTGAGAAAGAAAAATCTCCTATTATTGTCAATTTGTAGAACGTTCAGTAATTGATCGTAGTACAAGTAAGACAACAAGAGGAGTACTTGGAAAATACACGACCGAAAGCTAAATGGAATATCAAAACGGAACCTGAAAGAAAATCAAGAAGAGAGTCCAATTTCCTGAAATAAAACTTTCTTAATAATATATCCTATGATCATAGAAACTAGACAACGAAATATTATCACAGCAGTGTACACTGCTGTCTTAAAAACCAAGGCACAGTTTAAAAATAAATCCTCCTTTCTTAAATACTAGATTAAATTCAAATGCGCCCTGCCTGACTAAAGATCTAACTTAAAACTAAAATCACCCTACCTAATATAATATCTAAAAGTTCAATTAAAAGAACAATTTCAATGATATGCTACCTAAATAGGAATGTAACAGATACTTTATCATATTATTGTAGGTATAAGTATGCATATTCTTAATTCCTCTTCAATTAGTCCATATTAATTTCGTGGTCCATGCCTTCCTAGAACAGACAACTGGCAACTGGGCAGGAGCTGGGCACGGGCAGGGGCAGGGGCAGGGTGAGAGTGTGGTCATATTATACATATTTTAAGAAATCCTCTTCTTTAGCTGAGTCCTTCCAGTCCTTCTGAAACAAAGACAAAGTGGATGTAATTAGTAAAGCATTATAAAAATCTTCAACTCACAAGTGGGATCAAATGGGAGGCAAATAACGAAAGTGACTGCTACCGAGCAGTCCGCGAGCCCTCGGCCCAGAGTCTGGAGAGTAGAACGACTTACAATCGACACCAGTTTCGATACCGAGCCACAGCAATCATTGAGGAACGGACATGCAAGACCGCAACCACGATGCCAGATTAGGTCCCCTTATGCCTTCTGCCACCCCAAGGTGTGCTTGGCGTGGTCTAACGGGGAGAAGTATCCCACTTGGCGGTTCACCTGTCCAGAACCACAGTCACAGCCTCACACACCGCTCGTCGCTGAAAGTGCAACCCAAATATCGCAACATGTGCAACAGCGCCTTACCATCGGTCCTCTGAGCCGAGAACGGAAAAGGGAATGAAGCGAAAAACGAAATGAAGCAAAAGACGGAATGAAGCAAAAAAGGGAATGAAGCGAAAAAGGGAATGAGAAGGGAAAGTGCAATGCGCAGTCAATTAGCTCGAATTATTTTCCACATAATTATCAAACGTCTCTTAAACGTTTAATAATTATACGATAAACAATTGATTGCCCAGGTCTCACCACGTGGAGGTTACTGCGCATGGAGACCCACCCTAGCCACGGCCCTTCCACCCTCCATTGCGCGAAAAGTAATTCTAATATGTATAACATGTGAGAAAGAAAAATCTCCTATTATTGTCAATTTGTAGAACGTTCAGTAATTGATCGTAGTACAAGTAAGACAACAAGAGGAGTACTTGGAAAATTCACGACCGAAAGCTAAATGGAATATCAAAAGGAAACCTGAAAGAAAATCAAGAAGAGAATCCAATTTCCTGAAATAAAACTTTCTTAAAAATATATCCTATGATCTTAAAAACTAGACAACGAAATATTATTGCAGTGGTGAACACTGCGGGCTTAATAGCTAAGACATAACTTAAAAATAAACCCTGCTTTCTTAAATACTAGATTAGATTCAAATGAGCCCTGCCTCACTAAAGATCTAACTTAAAACTAGAATCACCCTACCTAGTATAACATCTAAGAGTTTAATTAAAAGAACAATTTCAATAATATCCTACCTAAATAGGACTGTAATAGATACTTTACCAAACTCATATAGGTATAAGTACGTATATGCTTAATTCCTCTTCAATTCGTCCATATTAATCATGTGGTCCATGGTGTCCTAAAACAGACTGAAACATACACCAACAAATTGCAGCACCTGCCAACAATTTTTGGTTTTATAAACCCTGCCTAATTAAAAGTCTAATAATTTCAATTCGTGTAAAACCTGCCAGTATAAAGATCTAAGATTGCGTGTTGAGACAAATCCTACCTACATAAAGAGCTAAATGTATTGTTCGATTTATATTTGGGCCTGCCTAATTAATTGTCTAACACCTGTAATTAGTTAATAAGGACAGGGGTTTGGGGCAGGGATGGGGTGAGGGTGTGTTCGTATTATACATTGTTTCATGAATCCTCTTCTTTTCAATGCTTCTGAAACATGCACAAACTCGAAATAATTAGTAAAGCATTATAAGAATGAATTCTTAAACTCACAAATTGAATCGACGAGGCTGGCTCTTTAATTTTAAAGTTTCCAATCGTGTCTTTGATAATATTTCTGGATCTGTATTCTATATATTCCACTCTTGAGCCTCTGACGTATGTACTTATGTTTGTTTAATATAGCATATTTGGGTTCATCTGTGAATCTGTAACAATCTCAAGCATAGGATTAGTGACATCCCCAAGCCTCCCCATTTTATATCGAAATGAAGCTGCTTTTAATTCGTAATAACTGAATTTTAGCGCAGTTAATAAATCAGAATTGATATGAAAAATGCTGCTATTTTTTGTTAACAATAGTTAATTGGATTTCGGCCAAAGTGATATATTCTTTTGTACGTTCTAGATCAAACTGAATGGTGGTATCACGTTCATTAAAAACTCAAAAATGAAGTAGTCACATTTCACTACAATTGATTCTATTTTGCTTCTACAAAGAAGCGACAAACGATTATTCGGAAGAAAAATATCAAACTTCAACTATCACCATGCCGAGACCCAACTACTGCCAATAACGTTTTTCGTGCAAGGATTTTTGTTTAAACATTTACGGATATCGCGAGTGAATTTCAATTTCTACAAAGCAAGCTCGAAAAGTTATAAAAATTGGCTCTACTAAAAAAAAGGTTAAGATAGAATTGCAACAATTAAGAGGAAATATTTAAGAGTTAAACTCCAATAATGAACAGTCACTAGTATTAACTCTAATTTAAATCTACTATCTAGAATTATTATAAATTTATCAAAGATTCTGCAAATTATATCTGTTTTTTACTTTGCTCTTTTTCTTTTCTTCTTCTTTCTTTTCTTTTCTTTTCTTTTCTTTTTTCTTTCCTTTCTCTTTCATTTATTTTCTTTTTCATTTCTTTTCATTTCGTTCACACAGTAATTTACTAATATGTATGCAAATTTTTAGCAGTACTTCCATCAACAGACATTCCAGGTAGTATAATTATTAAGAAAAATAAAATAAAAAGAAAGGCAAATATAAAACGCTGAAAAGAAAAAGTTCCTGGTTCAGGAACAGGCTTCCAATTGGAAGCAGATGGGGACTAGTAGTCGCAACTCTACTTAAAAACGCGATCTTTAATCAACGCAACGCTAACTGGAACTCGCGATACAATCATTTCGCAACACTATTTATTAAGACTAATAGAAAGCAAACAGTAAATTATATGTACTATCCAAAATTAAGCAAATTGAATATCCTCTGAAAAATGAACTGAAAGTTCCAATACGCGAAAACAATTTCCGCAACACTAGAAGCTCAAATGTAAAGTGTATTATAAAATACTACAATTTAACTAGCAATAAGAATAGCAATAAGTGGCATTCAACGCAACTCCAACTCGACCCGTTCGCAAGTTTTTCGCAACTCTAAAGCAACGCGATATTTTTGGGAGGGCTGTATCGTTGGGCCGGAATGTGCATCGGCCAAGTACAAATACAAATTCTACAAATGAAAATGCAAGCACAGTGACAAAGTAGTAACACAGAATGATTCCCCATTCTTAAAAAGAATGGGGAGCCATTAGTAGTTGCCCTCTTGAGTGACAGTTTGTCGGGCCTCTTCGGCATATAGCCTCTCCATTTCGTCGGACCCAAGGGTCAGCTGAAACTTAAACTAGGCTCGAGACTCTAATCGGAAACCAAGGAAAAACTTATAAAGGTGAAATAAAGAGTTTGAATCGCGGAGCTAAATGGAACACACGTGGCCGAATGGCGATCAAATAAAATCGTAAAATTGTGATTACGGAAAATCACATAGATTACGATTAAAATTGTAATCGTTCTTCGTTCACACGTGCAGCCTCGAGCATAATGTAACGCGTTTCGTTTCGGAGCCTAAATCGCGACCACGACCGCGAAGGATTCGAAAAATCGATAGGCAAAGCCAGAGGCGAACGCATTTTCGTTCGCGCCACAGCTTCACCGTCGACTTTTCAAATCAGATTTCCTGAAACAGGTTGAACACGCGAAATAGTGCCTACCCGATCGGAGACTGTGTCAACCTGCCCGGCCCTACCTACTTATGTCTATCAATCACACCAGAAAGTATGCTACCTATCCTACCTGGACCTATATTTAAAAAATGGCAAACAAACACACCAACACACGACACTCCACGGTTCTCAGTCAAACACTTGGGCGCAAAAGCCTACACTAGGGAGGCGTCCCGGGACACCCCCGACACCCAAGTGCTGTCACACAACTTGCACACTCTAATGTACGTACCATTTTTCTGAAATCGACTGACAGTGGCTGGGATCTCTGCGTTCACGTGGAAAAAACCACGTCGCGGTTGAGATATTTAATAGATATTTAATAAAATAATTAAATAGCACCTATACAAGAGGTACTTGATAGCAATTGATAAGTATATTCAATTCTTTTTGGCATTTGGCCTCTGTCATCTTAAATGACAAAAACTTCGTGCCCAAATATAGTAGGAATTATTGAAGCAAATAATACTAAAAATGATGTCTCTGTTTTAAATTCATGGACATCTTATCTTGGTCATAATAGCTACATTTTAATACGGAACGACGCAAATCCACAGCCTAACCACACACACAATGCGGATATTACGTCGTGCACGATACACCAACGCACTGTCAGTCGCCAACAATAAATCATTTTATGGCTTATAAACTAAAAAATATCATCGTGCTCTACCACCGTTTTCCCACCCAAGTAGCACCGGGGCACGTGAGTGGGATCCGGGCAGTGAACACGGAAAGGGTTAAACCTGAAAATCCTCGTCTAAAAAGATGATAAGGACATACTGATTTTCTAACGGGCTAAAATACATATATATGTACAACAGATCTATATATGATTCTATTTTATTGAAGAGAAAATTAAATGACTCTACTTTATTAGAAAAATTGTGCAATGACTCTACTATATTAGAAAAATTATGCAGTGACTCTACTTTATTAGAAATATTATGCAGTGACTCTACTTTATTAGAAAAATTATTCAAAGACTCTACTTTAATATACTTTGAATTAAATTGAAACATCCTCGGGCGTTCCCGTTATCAAAGCATTGATTCTAAAACGCAAGATTGCTTTAAAAGTTGATTGCCTTGATTTCGAAAACTACCCGTTCGCGTATTGTCTTCTTGTACATTCAGGTTTAATTAACATTTTGTACGGAAACAATGAACGTATCGATATCTTTAAACGCTAAAGACTAATATGGATATCGAATAATAAAATTATTCGATAGTTCCAACAAATTGATAAGGTAAATGAGTACCTTCACTTTATATATTATCAAAGTAGAAAAAGATGAAATACTACACTCTTACTAACAGCAATAATTATGCAATTTATTCTAACTGTGCAGTCATTGCAATTGACAAGTAAACGAAGTCGAATGGTATTCGACTTCTCCACTACAAACTAATGCACGTAGAATACTGGACGTTACTTTATATTCATTTAATAATTAATAACTATTTAAATATCGTTTCATAGGTATTCAATTAAAGACTCTATTATGAAAAGATATATAGTGATATATTTTATGCTAAATATGATCTCTTTTAAAAGTATCAAGCCATTTAAAAACGCGTTGTACAAGAAGACCTATCCTCACATAATATAAAGCAGTAAAGAAGTTACTACTCATGAGTATATTTCCATATACCCATGGTCACAGTGCTTGCCAGAAAAATCTACGTAATTACAACCAGTCACCCGTGTCGGTTCGGACCTTTCGTCCTGCGACATGATTGAGTGACCAGAGGAACTTTAAAGCATGCCACTCACCGGTTGCAGACTCACCAGGTGTGCGGTCAAGCTCGTCGCCATCGAAGCCATGGAAGCTGCTGAAACATTCAAAAAGAGCAAACAACATTAAAATCTATGTATTTTCAGTACTTTTGGAATGTGTTAATTATCAATGATTATTGCAATACAAGATTAGAGAAATAAGCAGATACTTACTCGTCAAATTGATGGCTGAAAGCCCGAACTCGCCGAACAGGACACTGACTCTAATGGAACACTTATGATTGACAAACAAAGTGATTCTAATTTCGCGACAGTATTTCTACTGTTTTTGTGACTGCTACCGAGCAGCCCGCGAGCCCTCGGCTCAGAGTCTGGACAGTAAAACGACTTAGCATCGACACCAGTTTCGATTCCGAGCCACAGCAATCATTGAGGCACGGATATGTAAAACCGCAACCACGATCCGACTTGGCCCCCTTATGCCTTCTGCCACCCCAAGGTGTGCTTGGCGTGGTCTAACGGGGAGAAGTATCCCACTCGGCGGTTCACCTGTCCAGAACCACGATCGCAGCCTCACACACCGCTCGTCGCTGAAAGTGCAACCCAAATATCGCAACAGGTGCCAAAAGCGCCTTATCATCAGTCCTCCGAGCCGAGAACGGAAAAGGAAACGGAATAATTGACGAACAAAGTGACTCTATTTTTCGCGAGAGTATTATTTCGGAGCAAACACTGACTCTAATTTCGCGTCTCTTTACTGTTATTTATGTTGAATTATTATTAAGAGCGGCTGCGCTCAAAAAATAATAAAAAGAACTTTGACGGAACAAGCACTGACTCTACCAACCGCATTGCGCGCGGCCAACAATATCATTATGGTGATACAATTGAGCCCATGGCAGCTTCTGAAACATTCAAAAGAACAGACAACATTGAAATCTTTGCGTTTTGAGTACTTTTCGATCATGATAATTATCAAAGACCATTGTAAAATAAGATTAAAGAAATACAGAGATACTTACTCTTCGAGTTGATGGATGAGTGCCCGAACTCGCCGAACTGCATCGGTGCTGACTCTAATACCGGAATACTTATTGCGAAAGAAAAAAAAATAAAGTAAAAGACTACTATCGCGCACGTCAATTGTGATCGACGGACAAAGTGACTCTAATTTCGCGAGAGCAATATTTCGAAGCAAACACTGACTCTACTTTCGCGTATCTTTACTGTTATTTATATTTAGTTATAAATATTATGAGCGGTTTCGCTCTAAAAACAATAAAAAGAACTTTGACGGAGCAAGCACTGACTCTACTGACCGCATTGCGCGCGGTCATCAAAATTTACTGAAAGATAATCTGTACAAGTTAGTAAATAGGGTGAGGAGGTAGAAATTGAAGCAATACACATTTGATTTTATTTATCTCTTTCTTATTTCTTCATCCTGTCAAACGTCTGTTGAGGAAATACTGCTTTGTTTTAATAAAGTACTACCGTATTATTATTCTGATTTAATTACTGTTAATTGTCTATTCAAGATATACTATTATAGATTAATATAAATGATTTATCAAAAGCATACTGTGACTGTTCTTTGTCCGAGTTTTAAAGGTGATCATGATCTTAGTTAGTAAGCAATATCGCGCATTTATAAGTTCTCGTAGCTGCTTGTAGAAATCAAGACTCGAAACTATTTATCATGCTTCAAGTGCATGGCAACCAGTACGTAAGTACGCGGACAACGCTGCATCGAAAATACAATTTGACCGTACTTGTGCCAAGTCACAGAGATAATAAAAGTTTTTAATAAATACTAGTGAAGCTATAATAGAAATCGCGATGTAAGTGACATTGCAAAGAAAATAAACGCAAACTTAACACCGCATCGAATCCGAATAATCGTGTAATAAAGTATAATAAATATTCAAAGAACCGTTTAAACTAATAAATTAATGAACCCGATATTTTAATAAACGACTAGTTATCGCGAATCAAAAAATCGGTGGTACCGGATGACCGGTCAAGCGTCCAGCAAAAGAGACTCGAGAAAGAGTTTAATGGATATCCACGATAGTGAAACGATTGTTAAATAAACGTGTATTAATTAATAGAAGGTAATAGACAAGCGTATGCGGTGATAAAGTAAACCCCGAGATGCTATTGTATTGTAAGCTGATGTACATATGTCGCTAACCTTCGACAGCATATACGACCCGTACGGTACGACGCTTGAACTGATAGTGACACCGCGTGCGCCGCGCACCGGCATCCCCACTCCGCGACGCGCCGGCGCGTCGGTAACGCTCGGTCGCGCCGGCGCGTCGGGAACGCTCGGTCGCGCCGGCGCGTCGGGAACGCTCGGTCGCGCTCGGTGGTATTCGCAATTTTCGAACTCTTCGAAGGTCTCCGATCGCGGTCGTGCGTACTACTGTACTAAGGTCATACGTACTGAACTTTTTCGACTTCTGACCAATTTTTAGCTAAACCTACGATCCTAGGGTTGTACCTACTGGACTTTTACGTTTTCTGACCATCTTTTAGCCGGACCTACGACTCTAGGGTCATGTCTACTGTGTACTTCTTCGGGTTCTGACCAACTTTTAGCTGAATCTACGATCCTAGGGTTGTACCTACTGGACTTTTACGTTTTCTGACCAACTTTTAGCCGGACCTACGACTCTAGGGTCGTGCCTATTGAACTTCTGCGGGTTCTGATTAAGTTTTAGTTGGACCTGCGATCCTCGTTAAAGAATTCTTTTGTTATTTGCTGCGCAATGAAAGTGGGACAGCACAGGCGGGACGCTTGACGTGACACTGTCAATTTCATTGCCCCGATGCATCACGATGTGGTTTCGACTCAACTCGAGCCGAGCCGAAGTGCATCGCGCGACCAGGCACCGTAGCTCAATTTTTCTACCGAAACGTTGCTCGAGAAAAAGCTGTCCTGATCCCCTCAAAGCATTTACATATATTCACACAATCGCATGAATCCCGTCCCCACTACTTTAGTAAATAATAGTTCTTCAAGTGATCACTGTCCATGAGCAGAGGACGCTCAAATCAGCGTGGGATTTCTGAGTCGGTATGACAGTCACGTTGGGCCACGAAAGTCCATAAGATGTCTTGTCTATTCTTATATCTCGTCTGTGCTAAAATTACTGGGACCTCTGCCATATCTACACTTATGGTAAGTAAGGGGTGTGAGTAGTTCCAATGCGATCTGCATAGATGGAACTACCATAGCAAGCGCGAGCGGTTTCAAGGAGTTCTGTATAGATGGCGAAACCATAGCAGGCACTGTAGATATGGCAGAGACCTGCCTAGATTCAAATATATCTTTGCAGATATTAATTAATTTATGAATTAAATGATATATAGACGGGTATTTCAATTATAAAAAAGAAGGCTTCTTGAGAAATAAGAAAATGCAATTCTCTAGGCGAAACATATATGATTTATGTTACTAATGAATTATCTCGAAAGCGTCAGAAAACAGAAGAGTCTACATAAGAAGCAGGGCAATAAATAATACACAATATTTACAGCTACAGATAGATACAACGATAGAAACGAGAACTCAAAAGTAATTGCAATAAGAACTTAAGATTCTCTCCGCTCAAATAATTACAGTGGACAGTAATGCCCGCTTAATGTTCGCTGCTTCGAGGCTGCCTAGCGACCACTATCCAGGGATGTGATTCATAAGAAATTGTTCATGCTTATCACTTTTAGGCACGCTGGGTTTGGCCTGTGTTGGGAGTAAATTGAGACGTACTGAGAACGAGCGTGAGATATATTCAAGGACCATGGCTGATGACAAGTTGAGATAACTTGAACGCAACCTCGATCCTCGATACATCCGTGCAGGTCCAAAAATCGGTAGGCATGACTCCTCGAATATTAATTGTGGAAAAAAACGAACATTAAGCGGCCATTATTGTACATTGTATCCTAAGTGCAATACGCAGTCAATTCGCTCGAATTATTTTCCGCATAATTACCAAACGTGTCTTAAACGTTTAATAATTATACGATAAATATTTGATTGCCCGGGTCTCACCACGTGGAGGTTACTGCGCATGGAGACCCACCCTAGCCACGGCTTGAAGATAATATACAATATATCTTACAGATAAAACTTATACTAAAATGTACGTACTTTATATGCTAAAGCTTATTTTAAATTACAACAATTGTGTAACTTGTGCATATGTAAATTGTTTATTATATCTTTCATTTTATATTTAGCACATTCGGTAGAGTTTGTAATAGGAATATAAGTAATATTAAAGTTTATACAAGATCTACCGAATAAACTGAATATAAAATAAAAGATACAATAAATATACATTATACTGAATTACACAATTGTTCTAAATTGCTCTGATGCTCTAATAGTTACAAACTATTTTTATAAACCAATTTACTTTAACTAAAGTATGTAGCAGGAGTTATTCTTTCTTCTTTCTTGCTTTTATGCATGATGAGATGCACCAGGCAATGCTCCTCACTCTATGGATACGAAACCTGCACACACAAGGAATATATTAGTAAGCATGTAACAGGCGAAAGAAACATTGTTAAGGGATAGTTAGAAGAAAACGAAATACGGAAAGATCACACCAGAAGTATAAGAAAAGGGGGGGATTATTTAAAAAGGAATGGAATGAATCGAACATGAATGAATTTGACGAGAAGGGGAGTAAAGAAAATGATGGTGAGCCTGAAAGACTAAATGTATAATCAAAATGAAATAAGGGGATAAGTAATGGGATAATGTAGAGAAGGTTTGCAAGAAAGAGTGGAGAAGAAGAATGCGTAAGCTAAGATAGTAATCTAAAGTAAGGGTATATGTACACTAAATCGAAATTTTATAGCTGCGAGGCCGACATAAAAAGGAATACTATTGTTAGTATGTAATTATTACACGCAGGAAGATTTATTGAAAGAAAAAGATATTTAAAAACGTATTACACTTACATCAGCCTTCGTTGCATACACCCACCAATCCCACAAAACCAATTCAATATAACTGAAGTATGTATATGGCGAGAGTTATTCTTTCCTCTTCCTTCTGTTTATGCACAATGAGAATTGGCGGTCAATGCTCCTTATCCTTTGCCTACGATACCTACGCAACATAAAAAATATATTAGAAAGTATATAACGGGAGATAGAAAGATTGTTAAAGGATATTTAATCGAAAAAGAAAGTAGGGCGGGCCAAACTAGAAGCATAAGAGGAAGAGTCTTTTAGAACGAATGGAACGAGTGTGAGAATACCAAATTTGATAAGAATGGAACTAAAGGATCTAACGGAGAGCCCTCAAAGAAAAATACAAGAAGCAAGATATAATGAAAGGTTTAAATGTATTAAAACGGGAGCAATACGACAGTACCACAGTAAAGAGAGAACAGGAAAGAGTCGGCAATTAATAGCGCAGAAATGACTTAGGAATTTGAAATGAAACAGTGAGGAAATGGAAAGATGTATAATACATGTGCAATAAAGAGATAAGAACAATGTGATACGTAAGGTAGAGAAGGTTTTAAAAGAAACAGCGAAACGGAAGATGAGAGTACAAGAGTCCATATAGTATTGCAAAGATAGGTTATATGTAAACTAACCAAACTTTCATTGCTTCGAGACCGAAATAAAGAATACTACTACTATTAGTATGTATTTATTACGTGCCGGAAAATTTATTTAAAGGAAAAAATTTTCACAAATGCATTTACCTGTGCTAAAGAGCTTGATTGTTGTAGAATAAAATGAACAATGGAACTTGCAATGTTACCGTACATATTAATTTTTATGTAGACTGTAACACGGTGTTTGCTAACACTTTATTGATCTGTAAATGAGTGTACAAAACGGTTTTTGAGAATTATTAACTCAATTTGATGAATGGAGACATAAATAACCAAATTTTATGAACATTATCGCACCGCTACTTATATACAAGTGTCTGAATTTACGTACCACTCACATCCCTGTCTTACCTACACTCAAAGTGGGCTTTAATTTCGCCATCTATACAGAACTGCTCGAAACTGTATATATGTCTGCTTTATCTAAGAGTCATTAGTATCGCCATCTATACAGATGTGACTCAATCTACTCGGGCCTCTGCCATATCTACACGTAAGGTAAGTAAGAGGCGCGAGTAGTTTCAAGGAGTTCTGTATAGATGGAACTACCATAGCAAGCACGAGTGGTTTCGAGAAGTTCTGTATAGATGGCGAAACCAAAGCTGGCACCGTAGATATGGCAGGGACCCGCGTAGTTTCAAGAATATCTTTCCAGATATTACTCAATTTATGAATTAAAAGATATATACATGGGTATTTCAAATATAAAAATGGAGGCTTCTTTAGGAATAATAAAATGTAATTCTCTAGGCGAAACATATATGATTTATGTTACTAACGAATTATCTCGCAAGCGTCAGAAAACAGAAGGGTCTACATAAGAAGCAGGGCAATAAATAATACACAATATTTAGAGCTGCAGATAGATACAACGATAGAAACGAGAACTCAAAAGTAATTGCAATAAGAATTTAAGATTCTCTCCGCTCAAATAATTACAGTGGGCAGTAATGCCCGCTTAATGTTCGCTGCTTCGAGGCTGCCTAGCGACCACTATCCAGGGATGTGATTTATAAGGAATTGTTCATGCTTATCACTTTTCGGCACGCTCGGTTTAGGCTGTGTTGGGAGTGGATTGAGATGTACTGAGAACCAGCGTGAGATATATTTAACACGTTGAGTGCGACGTCAGGCATCGGTGTCTGACACTAAACTTTCCGTTCAGGCCGCGTCAGTCATCGGTGACTGACAATCAACTTTCCGTTACACTTTGATCACTCATATTATTAGATATCAACACAATTTCGTTGAAACTCCTCTGCCGCGCGCCGCGTTTAACCATCCTCTTTCGAATGAGCCCTCACCCAGCCCAAAATATTCTCATATAAGGAAATTAAGCGATGCCTTTGACACCCATGCTTTGGCCCATATTATGTCGATATACACCTCGCTGCATTACCCGTGTATGGTTTTAACGACTGAGTTTTTAGTAACTACATTCAGTCGATGGTCCAAAGTCCAAACGACTAAATCATTCGATGGTTTTAACGACTGAATTTTGTCGATAGTTTTAAGTAACTACATTCAGTCGACTAAATTAGTCGTTAGCCGATACTATCGATAGTCTTAAAAATCATTCGGATGAAAGTAGTAGTTGGGTACTATCGAATAATCGATAGTTTTTAGTCGATGGTGCCCATCACTGGTACATATACGGAATTTCGTACGTATATACGTATTCGCTCGAAATGACCGAGCGAATTATAGAAACTTTTTGTTCGGTACAGTGGTCGTCTGCTCGCTGTGGTATCACTGTGTAAAAGCGTACATAATAAAATGGTGAGAAGTGGGTGTTAATAACTAAGTGGATGTTCCGCAAAATTTGGTCTCGGTGATCGTTAACGGAATATCGATATCGGTGTCGCCTTTTTTTAGGTACCGTTTAATCATTTACGATAAGTGTGGCAACACGTTCGCCAATGTTGAAATGAGGCAGAAGCAAGTCATGTATGGCGAGTCGCGGAAACTATGCGATAGAGACACGCAGTTCGCCCCGCTCGGGCCCTGCATTCTGTCGGATTAATGATCAATGGCTTTATTCGAGAAGCGATACACGAATAAAGTGCTGCTAGATGATACAGAAAAGCTGTCGAGCGTCATTGAAAATGCAAGAACAATCGACGGACATACGGTACGGCGCACGCCTAATGCGTATATTTTGACATTTGTTCGATACAAGGTGAACCATACGCAAATCGGGCTTTCACTGCAATCTACAATCATTTAATTAAGCGACGGGCATCGTTGCTTATTACGTGGACATTCTCGTTCCCTTTTTTTTGTTGCCAGAATGAAACCTTTGCTGATGAACTTGTAGCCGTTTTTAGACTGTCATATTGACAGCGGATCGTTAATATATCATTATTAATATAAATCGTGCATCATTGGTTTGCTTATATATTCATTAATATTTTTGTATTATATTATTATTATTGTTATCGCCATACAGGAATACGTGATCAGAATACAAAGAGGTCCACTTCCAGACAAACCTTGGAGAGTCAGCAGACGTTACAATGACTTCATGCAGCTCAATGCAGTTTTATCAATATCGGGCATTGACCTGGCACTTCCCCCAAAGAAAATTATTGGCAATATGGAACCAGACTTCGTAGCTCAACGTCAAATAGCCCTACAGGTCGACTATTCCTTCAAGCGTGCTCGTTGTAATCAATTATTCCATTCTTAATAATTTCATTTACTATTTTCTTTTTCAGAATTATATAAATAACATACTAATGAATCCTATATTGGCATCGTCCCTTCCTATGAAAAAGTTCTTAGACCCAGATAATTACACAGCACCGTTGCACGGTACGATCTAATTGTAAATAAAGGGTCGCACTTGTGTAAACAAGTATTGGGCTGTAGAGATGACTGGGTTTCGGTAACCCAGGGTTAACGCTTTGACTGCTAACTGCTCCAAGTTGAAGCGCTTCGCGTGAACGGTGTACGGCAGTAGCAATCGCTGGGGACTGAATACTTTTTAGCGCAGTATGGGTTTCGTGGGCGACGTACTAACACATTATAATATAGAATACAATTCAATTACTATTACCTTGTCCACTGAATGAAAAAAAAACAAACAAACAACACTGAATATTTGTTTTTTCGCCGAGCGCGCATTTGCGTCCGTAGGCCATGCTGATAGCCTTTGCCGGACGCATAAACGCGCTCATAGCAGTCAAAGGGTTAAGTATTACAAAATGAAAATCGATTTAATTTATCGAACATTCCAAATGTATTTTCATTTTAGAAATAGCTCTGCAACAGGTGTCGCTAGCTTTACGCAGCGATGCGAATTTCGAAGTTTGTAAGGCCATTCCTGACATGGGATGGCGGATAAGGAAGCACTATTACACTGTAAAAAATCGACAAAATCCCAAGCAAGAGTTACTACTCGCGTGGGTGGAATTCGGCCCGGACAAACACCTGCAAGACAAAGATATGCAGGGAGTTTTCAAAGGTTTGGGAACGTTGCAGCATCATTACATCGAGCCGGTCGTTTATCAGCACGTGACGGAAAACGGAGCGCTAATGATTAGAAACTTTTATCCGACGGGAACGCTGCGCGACACTTTGTGCGTAGCTAAACCGAAGCAACCGTTCATAAAGAAGTATGGGAATCCAAAACAGACCAAATCTTTAACAGTGCCTGAAATTACTATGTATGGTTACCAGGTTCGGAGATTAATAATACGCCTTAAACTAATATATCGACAGGTCATGGAACTTAAGGATTGTGTTTGCAGATTTTAGAGGCTCTAGGATTTCTTCACGAGAAAGGTCTGCCGTACGGACACTTACACACGGGGAACATACTTTTGACTCAGAGATGCGCGAAATTGTTAGATGTAGAAAACGGTCTATTAGGGTTACCAGCATTTTATCGGCCTTACGTTGTACAAAGGCGTAAACTTCATGCTACGGTAGGTTTAAAATTATTTTGAATAAAAGCATTCCGAATATGCAAATAAGTTATTTTTCTATAGGCGCAAGTAGACGTATACTCGTTTGGGCATGTGTTGTACGAAATGGTCTTCGGAAGGCCGCTATTAGAAGCAACGTGTGCAGAACTGCCGCCCTGCGAGACAACCCTGAAAAATCTGCTAGAAGTGATACTATCACCGGAAGCATTGAAACAAGATCTACCAACGATATCGCAACTATTGGAGCATCCATTTTTCGAATCGACAAGACACGCAACATTAAAAGCTGGATCCATAGAGAGGGCGCATTTTAAATTAAGTAGTCACTTGAAAGAAGCTTTACAGGAAGCTGTGAACAAAGCGGAGCAAAGATTGAAGGACGAGCAGAAGGCGGCCAGACACCAAAAGAGGCTCGTTAAGGTTCAGGAAATGATGAGCTCGGACGAAGGAATGAAAAAGCGGAAGCAAAAGCTGGTAAATGTTTTGTTTCACAATTAAAATGTCATTGCCATTCTCTGCTGGAGGACGGACGTGACGTTTCTATTTCTCTTAGAAAAAGGAGCAGAAATTGGCGCAAGAGCAACGGTCCGCGAATCAATTGAGCGCAAATGGCATGAAACACGTGAACGGGAAAAGTCCAGAGCGTTCGGACAGTCCAACGAGTACTTCAACGGCGACCAGCGTAGGAACCCTGACTCCTCCGTCGCTACGTGAGTACTGAGTTATTCCGCGAACAAGCCGTCTCAATGATTAACATTAACCGATCTTCCTGATTTTTACATTAGCTGGGCACAAAAGTTGATGGCGCATACTACGCTTATTTCTCTCACGTAGGTCATACATACGATCATACGACCATTAATTCTATTCGTTCGTACATCTCATTTAATCATCGCTTGGATACGTCTCGCGAGAAGTGTGTATTTTAAAACGTACTTCCTTGGACGATCGGTAGCATTTCATACCTTTGCCGATGTCCTTGTATTTTATATTACAGCTTGTTCTGGTTATCTAAATGTAGATTGTAGTGTATATCGAAGTATGATGAATGGTCAAATGTTTTGGATATGTGATATTGTGTGTCCGAGCGATGCGGTAGAGAAGTCGTAAATAGTCACGGTCTATTTAACTTAAGGTTCTGTCCATGTGCCACAAGGTGATGGAGCTCCTGTTAAGGGTACCATCCCACCGCCGCCGCCACCGCCTCCGTCGCACATGCCACCAACACCTGTTGACGTGGCAAAGAGTGCCCCAAAATCGACCAACGAACGAGCAGCTCTGCTTGGGAGTATTTCTAACTTCAACAAAACTAGTCTTCGTAAAGTTGCCAATGGGTATCGTTGAGGCGATAGGGTTAGATAATTGAAGGGTGGAGAAGTGTTGAACGATCGTTTCGATTGAAGAAAAGGAAAAAAAAAAAATACTAAACATGTGCTGCGTCATAGTAAAAGGATACTATTTTCTTCAGCGAATAAACGTGATGGTGTTTGTAATTTTATTTCGATCGCGATACTTGAGATATATATATAACATATATATTTAAATTCTATAGAATCCTAATGTCTATTATTGCACAGAGATTAAGTAGTCGTGAATGGTATATTTACAAGTGATCATGCGTAAAGTAATATGCTATTTATGTAATATTAGTGTCGCAGATCATTGCTAGAGGTGAGCAAAATGTCTGAATATAATTTGTTGCTAGTTTTTTATTCCTTAAGCACCGTCCAAAGATGGATTTGAAATTGTAAGAGATTAATTAAAGTGTAATATAATTTTCAAAAGATGTTTTTTTTTTATTTCTTGTATGTATTTATATATGTACATCTCGAAGGAGCATGTAGCGAATAGCGATTAATATTAGTTGTCCCATGGACGTTCAATGTATTTAGAATCATTGGAAGGTACAAAAATTGTTCTATCTGGTTCGTTGACATTACTTGTGGAATAATGTTCGATAATTTTAATTATGAATGTATTTCGTTCGCTCGATCCAAGCTTCGCGATCGAATCTTTTCATATACGCTACTTTATCAAGTTTCATCTTGCTTGGTTCGGGTGAACTTTTGGAGAGATAAATCGATAAGTGATAAGACAAAAGTGATAGTAATTTAGTGTGTCACGAACAAAAATGTTTGTCTCGTTAGTATTATATAACGTTCTCTCTATTTAAAGTTTATGGATGTGTAAACTATTAATGTACATATCTCATTGTCTTCTAAGAGTGAGTAACGCGTGTTGCTTTCAATGTGGTCGGTCGGTCGTAGAATTGGAATTCTCTCTGTATCTACGATGAGAGAATACGTGCCAAGATATACGCATCTTTTCATCAAGGAATTAGTAAAATTATGAATGTGGATGACGATGTAATGTATTTCTATTCTATAATAATCATAAAGAAAAAAGGTATATATATATTATATGTACAAGGTCCATCTGTGAATATCGTAAAAGAACGGTGTAATATTGTCACATTTTTCATATGTAATATGGACCTTAAATGTAATTTGTTGAATTATCCGTTATAAGTGCTATAGAAAGTAATCAAAAGTGATCAAAAATCAAAAGACGGATTGAAACAAGTTCTACATTTATTGAGAAAAATAATATAACTTATACAATTCGAAGATCCTCAAACATGCTTATAATAAATATAGTAGCAAATCCTTCTATCACCTTCAGTTTACGAGGAATATTATTAATTTTAGCCGCCGTGTAACGATATTCTGCATATTCCTTCAAACGATATGCTATAGTTCGATAAAAAATAATTTATTAAAACGAGGCAATGACGTAGAAAAAGGAAAAGATAACAAAAAATATTCCAATAACACTTTCAATAATAATTATACTAAATACAACGGGTTGCAGAAAAATAGTTCTTTTCTTGAATATATTTTACTACATTAATAATGAAAATTTAATAAATACGGAGTACGCATATCTCTGCAGTATTTTTATCATTCGAAGCATCTTTAATACTCTTATTGTAAATTCTTCTGATATCAAAAATATATATATGTGTATATATAGTCGTCTAAATATACGATTATTAATTATACACAGTGCAATTTGATTTTATTGTGCTCGATGATTAAGCGCTTTTTTTTGTTTATGTCTAGCGAGTAAGATGGGTTTCAATTGAATTCAGCTTTTAGTTTTGTTCCGCTCGAAGCTATTTTTTCGTTTGTTCTCTTTTTTTTAGTATAATTAGCCGTAGAAAAAGTTCTCAGTATATGCAGAATCAGTTCAGCGAACTGTATAAACATTGTGCGACGCTTGTTACATGTGTGTGTGTGTGTGTGATCACAAATAACGAGGCTGCGTGAGATTAAAAAATTCGACGTACAAGGACGAACCAGTCATATGCGGTACAGTGGCACAAGTATTCAATACTAAGTTCGTAATTTGCGATTATGTTAAAATTTCTTCTATAAACAATCGCTGCGGGTCTTTATGTAACGCGTTACAGCGATCTGTTATTTGCATACGTAGGTATCGTATATACATTTGTTGTGTACGCTATTGTACGAACCGTGAAACGTATATGGCATTTTTAAGTCAATCTCGACTCACATTTCAATTAAAATCCCCCCCCCCCCCAGAAAAGTGTCATGGACAGCGTTTTCTTTGCTCTTAACCAGAAAAAAGAGAACTAAATCACTATTGCTCGGTTCGTGAATCGCTTTATCCAGTTGAGAGAGAAAAACAGTATCTCATTCATAGATAAACACCAGTGATTAAAAATCGAGCAATCAGTGTCACCTATTGTCACGTTAAAATTAAAGTTTTATTTTTTGGCAAATTAGAGCTAGTCGGGGGTGACATTGTGGATGCCTCCCCGGTTTTACCATCATGAACATTTGTGTAGCATTTCTGTAACGGTTTTCAGTCTGAAAAAGAATATGCATATGAATAATAATAATGATGATTATTATTATATTGATGTGAGTTCGGATTTATTTAAGATCTATAGTGGTGGATTACCTTTGAAGCTCATCTTGAATATGATCTGTGATCGCTTTCCTTGCTTCGGCCTCGGTCGCTTTGGACGCGCGTAACTTTTGCAATAATTCGCTAAAATCTATTGGGTCACCGTAGTTCATGGTGACCTTTTTGCGAATTTTCAACATGTAGGGTGGTTCGTTTGGAAGAACTTGGTCCATTCCAAGGTGACAAATTGGTACCACTATCGGTGTGACCGGTGATTCCAATATTAACTTTCCAACGCCCCACTTTAATCTGTAACAGATCATACAGCTTCAAATTTTAGTGGACTATTATTATTTCCTTTTTTATTCCAAATCGACAGCTAGTAAAAGGCGAGACAGTGAAATGCAAAATGTAACTTTAAAGCGAGTGGTAAAGTTGTAACGGCCGCGACGATGAGAATTAAAAAATATATAAAAGGGATAAATTAAAAAATAAGTGAAGATACGATACAAAATTGAAGGATTTAGTTAAATAATTCAAATATGAGTGAAGGGATCGTGGAAAAAATTCGAAATAAAAATAGATGAAAAATACGAGCCTCATGTTCTCTCTAAGCATATTTACTTTCCCTTCGGGAAAGACGTGAACCCAATCTCCAGCAGCAAGCTTTTCGATGCAGAAATCCATGGCCTCCTGATACACACCTCCACCTCTGATCACAGGAATGCATTTGCCCAGCATAAAGAAGTACGAATGCCAGGACTTCGTGAAACAAATGTCGTGGGCGGCGAGCGACCATCTCATCTTACGTCGATTCACCAGATGCCTCAGGTCCAGGGTTGCTAAATGAGTTCAGAGATTTTTCTGTCTTAAATTCTTTCATTCGATCGCTTATCGACGGTCATTCTGAGGAAGAAAAGATTATATATGCTTCAGGAAAAGGGGAATGCGTGTATCTGTATATGTGTCGGTTCGTATGTTTTTTCAACGTAATTAAATAATGTACACTCAATAATGTACAACAGAAAGAAACACCGATTCAGCGAAAATTAATAAGGATGATGATGTAATACAATGTTCCATGGACACTGCATTGTTTCAATAATATACTTCGGATCAAAAATGTATAAAGAAAAGCAATGAAATTAAAACAATTGGTGAATGCAACTGAAGGAATATAATATATTTTAATGCTATTGTTCATTCTGAAGCGTATTTTTCGCAATTTGAAACAATACAGCGCCACTCAGGTATAGATTAAATCGATCATTTATAGATTGAAGATCGGGTTATTAATCGATGGTTGCAATAAAAATGTTTACAAATAAAGCACGATAATGGCAGTGGTGACGTGTGTTTAAAAAAAGACAACGGTCCACACGGTAGTTGCGATCGTTGAATTGTATAAAGGAAACTTACCCCATATGCCCGGATCATCGAAACAACTATGATGATTCGACACAGTGATCAGAGGCACATTTTTCGGTCGGTTGTTTAATGCCCGATTGATGATGTGCCTGTTGTACACCGTCGTTTTGTTCAGCCATTCTTAAACAGCACGAACGGAAAAGAACAATGCTTCGGTAAATTAATTCGCATGTTAGGGACAGGGGTTACAGAGCAGACTGTGTATTTTAGTTGGAAGTTTGTAGAGAATTATAAATAGTTGTGGCAAAACACACTTCATCTCGATCTTGCATAGAATTGATTTTCTTAGCTGAATGCTAAGCTGTGAATTGCGGTGATTTGCGCTCGAGTTTCATCAATTATGAGAACTTTTTGTCTAAACAATTGTTATTATCGTTGAAGATAATTTATTTGTTATGAAAGAACAGTAATTATGAACGAAGTGATTCCCGTGAACTAATGAATAGTAAATGAGTTTTTAGAAACATTACAATAATGCTTCCATAATGGCGTGCGATTAAAAAGACATTCTTAGGGAAATGATAAGCCTTTCATAACTCTTTTCGAGATATAGTTTTTGTATCTTTTTTCAATAGCGGAATATCTATTATCAAAAATATTTCGATGCTCTATGGACAAGGTCGTTTAAGGTCATACATATATTTTCTTGACACGGTGACTCTGGAAGATTCAAACTTATACATCTAATATGAAATGATACTAGGATAGAATAATTTTATCCTCGCTTTTTTATCGATATTTCATATATTCAAAATTGTAACCAAATCATACCGATCTACACTCACAGGAATCACCCCGTACATTAGCAGCATAAATACGTGAAGTAATAGGATAAGTAGGATTATTATACGTTAAATTGATTCAAACGCAATAATCTGGAGGTGTAAGTGAAACGGAGGAGATGAATGACGACTTTTGTACGCGCAAACATTGATAAAACGAAAAAAAGAGTGGCAGAGTAGAAAAGAAATTGGTAGGATCATGGAGGGGTGTGGCGCGGGGACGACAACGCATAGCGAGCTACTTGTCCAACCAATTGAGTAATGCACTTAATTTCCGAAGTTTATTGTATAGTCAACACCAAGCCTGAGTCCGGTGTAATCAGTGGTACTCACTGAAAGGCCACCGAGGGCCAACGACTGATTTCCTTTGCCCTTCATGGGGCGGTAACGCGTACACGACCCTACCTGAAAGTAGAAACACCAAATCTCGGCAAAACAAAATAAAAATGGCGCGGAATCTAACTTCCAATTTCCAAGGTGGCACACAGTATTCCGAACGAATTAACCGTGGAACTCAAAGTACAACACTATTAAGAATTAAATTGTCATTAAACGGGCGCAGTGCACTCGTGGATATGTTAATTTCTATATTAATATTAATGAGTAGCAACTTTCCGATTGTGCATCGGAATATTATTCCTTGTATGCTACACGTATTTAGTAGTGTTAAAATGTGATAATGTCAGGACTCGCGTGTCGTGCGTTTAATGATACCACATGAAACTTGCATGACCATTTCTAGCATAACGAAGCGTGTATAAGAAAATTGTATACATACATGTCATATGGTAGATTTTTCTTTCTTTATTTGTATTGATTTACTTCGCTTCCTTTTACTATTTTTCCAGTCCTCCTTCGATTTTCTTCAAATATAACATGTATCTACAGAGAGCGCGCCAAATTCAAAAATTGCGCCGCGGTAGTGTAAATAATAGAGGTTACTATAAATAGTGATGAAAACGATATCTCAATATATATAAACACATAGATGTGTCAAGTGCAATGCAATTGCATGTAAGAAGAAATATTTATGCCCATCCGGTGGTGTAAAAATGATTACTTGCAGGTATCCAAGATGGCAACCTCTTACAGAAAAAAGGAATATCACGGGCAAAATCACTTATTGCGGAACCCCACGTTCTTTCCTTTGTATAGCAAGATTCAATGACAGTGCATATCAGTTTTCAATTTGAATTGATAACGAGTTACACGAGTCAATATAGCCGATAAAGTTATACGACTTCCCCGTCTACCTATTTCATATAGCCCTGCTTAGACGTTTAATAAAGAATTAATTCCCTGTTTGCGTAGTGTTTGCACTTCAAAAAATCAAAGTCATACAGCTCATTCATATACACATAATTACGAAGAAATCCGGCTAACCGACTGTCTAATTATTTTTTATTACCGACACTGAAATGCCATAAGTAAAGTTATTACATTCTCGATCAGCAATATTCTTAACGATTAAATCAGATGAGTCCTTAGTTTACCACGTTACAATGTTACATAAATCCGCATTGTTTTTCCCGTGTCGCGTTTCAATATTTCGCGCGCTTACTTGTAAATCGCGAATTCTTTCAGTAAATTTGGGCGCACATATGTATATGTACGTGTAGTATTTTTGCAATCATATAAAATTAATCGGGGAGCACTTTAGATCTATATAGTACGTCGCTTATATTACCAATCAATATATCGTACACTTATAAAACAATCAAAATTGTGAGCAGGAAAAGAAGAATTTCCAAGCGTAAATTAGAACGATTTACAATGGATAAATGTTTCCATGTTGAGGAATGGACCGTACTGATTTTTATTTAAAAAACCGGCTTGTGCAGCCACTTACCTATAATGATTTTAGAGAAAATCCCTACTGCTACGAAGGTTATACTACTCGCGATGTTCCAGAGGCTGGTCGGATTTCGAAGCTTCGGTATGATCCATTTGATGTCGTATACCATCGCACTGTCTTCAGCTGGTTAGGTCGGAGGGAAAGATAGCAGTGTGGCACTTTTTCCGGACGATTGGGAAGCGCCTTCCCCGCGAGAAATCGTCTACTCTTTCGTAACTCACGACAACCATCTTCGTGCCAACTTCACGCCATATTTCCCGATAACCGTCACGTGGTTGCACGAATACTTCCGAGTTCGGCCGAACGATGGCGACTATAGACTCATTTAATTTGAAATTAAACGCGCTTCGAACATTTGCATTCCCGTCGATGAACAATGCATGAATAATATCTGCCTCTTATAACTACGTTTTTTTGCTTTCGGTTTTGTGGAATAAGTTTTACGCCTAATTGGCAATGTCAATTTGAAACAACTTTTACGTTCGTTTGCGACATATTTTGTAACATGAAAAACGGTTACGATTTAAAAATTGAAAAAATTTTCATAACATACGAACGAGGGGCGTTTTAATAATTGGTACCAACTGTACAAAGAAAGAAGCAGTAGAATCCGGAACATATTCGTGGCTTGTCGCATTGCCAAGTTTAATTAAAGAGTTTAATTGAAAAGAAACAGTTAAATGTGAATACATATTTAAATCGAACGCGATATTCCTTTCATCGTTCTAACAGTTATGAATAAATTTATTGAACGCGTTATCCTAAACGATGGTAACGCGGTCTCGTTAGCGCAACTCGAAAATTGCGCGGGATACATTATAATAATAATGGCACGCTTGTAACTGGCGTAATAGTAAAATGCCCGGGAGATCGGAGATAACCATTCACGGGATGAACGGATATACAATAAAACACAAATGTCCGCGGAGCTGTGCCTCCGGCAGTGACGTTGCACTTGAGATGTCAGTCGAACACCTATCTGAAGGTGCTGCGCGAAAGAACGTTGCACGGTTACAAAGAGGGCCGGGACGAGGGGGCGTAAACGACGATCGAGTACATACATTAGGAGCTACAGGTTAAGTTCATGCGCGGAGAAAGAAAATACGATGTACGGGAGCATTGAAGATGGCGAAAAAGAAGGGAAAAGATACAATGTTGCGATGTAAAGTCGTAAGCCGTAGTAGAGGGATGAGAGGAGAATGTCCGGTGGCATGTGGAGGAGTGGGGGGCCTGACGCGGGCAAAGAAGCAACCAGTCGAAGGTGCGCGCGTGTGGGGGAAAAGGGCCTCATCTCAACAGCCAGTCCAATTCGAGTCTCCTGACTCGCGTGTTGCTGTGCCATCGTACGTACGAGGTACCCTTTCAGTTTACAGCTGTAAAGCGGATACCTTGAAGCCTTGAAACACCATACCGAGGCGAAGAATCGCGTACCATTCGAGAATCGTCCACAAAGTGTCCTTTACTCGACGTATAATACTTCTTCTATCATTCGCCCCCCAACCCTCCGGCTATACGGGTTGTTATTGGTGACGGTACACGATCGGGTCACGGTCATTGGTTTAGCAGAAGAGTGACATTCATTTGATGAGTGTACAAATTTGTTAGGTTAACTGTTTCTTATATTTATTGGTGTCCACTCGCTCATATCCCGAGATGACAGTATCGTCGATGGTATTACCGCTTCTAGCGACTACGCGTTGGTCCTATAGTAAGCTTCCCGATCGTTGAACTGCGAACAGTTTCCGAATACGACCGCGAAGTAGTGCTGTACGTCTGCTGGGAAATACGAGAAACTGGATAGGAGTGATGCGATAGTGAGAGCAAGAGAAGCAAAAAAGGAAGGTATCGAATGAAAAAGGCGACGAGATAGAGAGAGTATCGGCAAGACCGCGATGGGTAGGAGCAAGTGAAGGAAACAGAACGAGAAGAGATCGAGCCGAGCGTTCGGCTTGACTCGAGTGCAGTGTACGGTGATGCCGCGAGGATGCCACCGTCGTCGGTCCTTTCGACACGATATAGGACGGCGCGACGGTACCCCTTGATCCGATGGGCCTCCACAGCTCTGTACCACAACATAGTGCTGTTACTCGCGCGGTGCAGTGCAAGTGCAAGTGCAGGTGCAGCTGAGGTGAAGTGGTGCCAGTTCAGCAACGAGAGTGTACACGCTGGATGGTACGCGGCTCTAGAAGGGATTCGTGTTTGGCAATGCGACAAGCCAGGAATCGTTGTACCAAGTGATTCGCGAGTGACGCTCTCGAAGACAGATCGGTTAGCGTTCGTGTGTTCGTGTATGCATATGTGTCGCTACGAGCTGCACGCAAAACATCGACCATTATTCGAAAACGAGCTAGAAAACCGGAGCACGAGACACGACCACGCGAGGAACGGTGAATTCGTATCGGAGCAAGTTCTCGCCAGGCTTCAGCGTCCAGACCTATCCCGAGTACCATCGTAGTTTCAACATCTCGGCTGCAGCAGAGAGAAAGCAACAGGTACGTGTATATATAGAGTATATGCGTTCCGTATTCGCGGTGGTTGCACGTTATATGCTTGCGATGCCTGTTCGTTCGCGTACGAACGTGCGCATGCTCTTGATCGAAGATCTTGTGCCGTGCACAAGGCAATATACAACGGGCACGCCGACCGACTACGTGTGTATACTATATACGTGTCTTTCATCGCGGAAGAACTCCAGTTCAGCCGAGTGAGCAGAGGTTGTCTTCTTGCATCTGTAGGTATATACCTACCTACCCCCGTGTATACGGGTTTTGCTACTTTTATATTTTATACCAGTCTACCTTTGAATAAGATGACCGTGCGAAATATGTACATAGTCGCCTATACAGCAGCAGCGTTCACATAAAATCTCCTTTCAGTTAATTTCATGGACTTGCTGCGTTGCAAACGGTTCATTCAATTTTGAATATCGCCCATTTGCTGTAACATTACGCCCAAATGATCGGGTTATAACGTTTTGGTTGCTTACGCAACTCTGATTCGTTAGCAATACACGGTGACGCTAATTAAACACGCAGTCTTCGTTGAATGTACTTCCCGAAACGAAGTTTCTTTGATCCTTCCGCGTCTTTCGTGCGGCACTCGTTACCTGAAATTTACGTCCTCGTTTTCCCGCCGCGTCTGCGCATTTCGCGAATTAACTGAATTCCTTTCGTCATTCGCATTTGAGTTAATGACACGCAGCTTCGTGAAATGCGTCGCCCGAGATAGGACGTATCGATTCTGAATACGAGGATCCATTTCTCTGCAGATCCCTAATTAAGATTATAGATACGGTTGTTTCGCGTGTCGAGACTTCTGACACGAAAACTGGAGCCACGTTTAGAACCGTCCGTGGACCACCTACTCTTTCCTGGAGAATGTTAATTGGTCGTTTCACGAATTATAAAGCAGCAAGAAGGAAAGACTCAACAGTCGCTCGCTATCGCGTCCATTAACATACCTTCGTTCGCCCTTTCGTTGTACACTAGCGACGCTTAACGCTAACGACGCAAGAAGATACTAATTACAGCAACCTGCAGCCACTTCTTCTACACATCGTGAACCAGACCATAGCCCACTTTCCTTATTTCCCGTGCTTTCGTTTCGACCAGCTGTGGCTAGCAATTACGGTAGCTTAGACTAATTATTGTCGTTTATTTTGCCCCCGCGATGGAGATTGCTAATGTTCGTTTGCGAATGTTGCCACGAAATGGCTCTCCGCAAGATGGCATATAATATTATATACCGCATGATCATAATTGTACGAACGAAATAAGCGGGTAAACGTAAATTGGATTTTGAGAATGGCGTGGTTCCGGTCGAAACAGTATACATACATACGTAGTAGACGACGATGGAGTATTTTATACGATAATATGCATACATTCGTGGAAGGTCCTCAAGATGTATGTACGCGTACAGAAAGGTGTTTTTTATTTTTTCACGTTGGACATCTTTGGAAGCTCGTCTCAAAAAATGTTCCAGACCATGAGAATGTAAGATTCAAAGCGTTTAAGATTAATTGGATAACGCCAACACCTGCTCGAAAAAGTTTTGATGGAAATTATAATGAGAATTTCCATCGATTCAACGCGATATCAGAATTCTCCATCGTGAAAAGATCCCGCCAACCATATATGCTAATAACTATTGCGAGAACCACCATAGTGCATAGGTATGTTTGCTAAGTGCCATAGAACCGGCGCGTTTAATTTCATCGAAAGGCCCTCTGGATAAAGCTTAAAACGTGCATTGAACGAAATTACACACCGCCTGTACGACTTCCTTCTATATAGCTTTATTAAAAGTGAAACGCGTGGGTAATCTCGCGGTTACGGTGATCAAGCGCGTACGATCGTGATCGTTCCGTTTGCGGCTATGAAATTCGACTTGCTGTCTCGTTTAGAATTTCCACCTGGCGTCGAGGCAACAAATCGCGTGAACTATTGCCGCACGAGAAGGGGTATGTGCTACTCTGCGACGAGATTAAAAAATGGAGTACAAGAGGTGGGAATAGTGACACGTTAATTGCGTTTGTAAGTGCCCAAACGAAATATGCTCTACCTGAAGTAATTATCGAACAAAACAGCGGAATTGTTTTAAGTGGACGTCAAGTAATTTGTATCTTATTTTCATTCGCGTTACGCGCGGAGAGGTTGAAATGAAAACGCGGCTACAGTGTTGCGGTTAATCGTTCGTCCAATTCCTCGCTCGCAACGATGCACGCAAGGTGCAATTGCATCGGTTAATAAAGTACCAGGCAACGTGCACGATATAATCGTTTTTCTGTCCTTCGCGATTTTGCAGACCGTGGCACGTGACAGTCGCAAGACCATGAACGACCTTGTAGTTCCTGTCACGGTCTTTCATAAAAGTCTGCGCCCTTTAAGTTGCCTTATTGTACGTTGGGGGTCGCGTAATGACGCTGTGGTTGAGTCCCTCGTCGAACTATCTTTTTCTCGACGATGCCAATTTCTGTATGCCTACCGTGTGCAGCTATGATCGACCTTCGACGTTACCCTCGCTCGGGCACAATCGAATATCCGTGGAAGCAGATTCGTTTTCCCCGCGTTGGAAACTTTTGTACCCGGCTAATTTCATAATCCCTGTGGCCCATTTCGCATGCAATTTTCAATTTCACTTTATCGGCTGTGACCGAGCGTACGAAAAAAGTAATCGACGATCTCCTTAAACAGCGGGATAAGTTATCGACTCTCGTTCACGGCGATTTTGTTCGTTTTCGTGCACGCACAGCTGCGCCATTATTTTTGATCGCATCTCGCTAGGGGAAATATTTATAATACCGTCGGTCAAGGAAATAAGAGCAACGGAACGTCGCGAGCGTTTAAGAATACAGGGATAAAGCGGAAAGGGGAGCAGAATGATGAAACGGTCGGCGTTTCTCGCACCCTGCACAAAGATTTTCGTTGTAATAAAATTTCTAGAAGGTGTAATTACCTGGTGTCGGTTAATCGACGGTGATCGAAGCACACTGGACATCGGTTACCCGTTAATTATCGGCTTCCATTATTAATTCGAACAGGGCGTAATCCTCGTGTTCCTCCGCATTAAATGGCGCCTTTAATTAATTATTTTCGCCGTTGCAGCTTGTTGCGACCAGTAGAAAATGGCGGGTTTGGCGGGACGCGAGGTTGAAAAGTGAATCTAGTTTTCGCGTTACGGGGAGCGGTTATGACAAGACAAGATTGAGCAGACTGCTCTGAAATTTTACTAAGATTGATGAGCGTTGGTTGATGAACCCGTGAAAGTTCCCTCCGGACGGTTTTCATCGATTTCGAATGAAATAGAGTAACGCGATAACCGTGTACGAGTGCACCTCTGGTATATATGTAAATTTCGTTGGCCGTCGTATATTACGTGAATCATTTGTCTGATTTAATAACGCACTGGTGAGTTTGGCCAAAGGAGAATGTTAATTTACGGTAATTATTGTAATTTATGGTAATGGACGATATTAACTTTTTCCCGTGATGCTTGCAACTCCTTGTATTGATGATCGTAACCCGCAACACTATTTGCATAAAAACCGATAAAGCGGCAACAACTCACCGGGGAAAATATTCTTTCGATTAAACCGGGAGAAGAAAAAAAGCTAGTGCGAGAGAAATTCACGGGCAGCAGGGCTGCCAACGTAAACGCAGTAGTAGCTAACACGACGGTCTATGGGTCCATCGAGGGAACAATGGAACTGAAGCGATCTTTGTTTCACGTTTGCAGAATGCTGTCACCCGGTCAGGACGGCCTGTCTAACAGTTTCTCGCACGGTAATGTCGTTCTTCAAGGAGCACCCTGCGGTCAGTGCCGAGATTTATGCCCGGCTGGATACGTGCCCCACTTTTGGCGGTGAGTAATCAGTTGCATTTTGCATACATTAGCCGCCCAAGAAACGCCGGTTCGCGGTGGGAACCCCTTCCCATCGCGATGATTAAGAGATGACCAAATCGTTTCGGTTGGCGAGCTCTCAACGAAAGTGCAAGCTGGTACCGTAAACGATATTACTCGCTTCTTAGCGTAGCGTTTTTACCTTTTTCAAGTGTTCCCAGAGTGGTAACGCATGAAGGCGCGCAATTTTCGCGATGCGCTCTAAATGAAAGTGAAATTAATGGCGGCGTGCCTCGTTCCTATGCTTTGCTACACCGGCAGAATTATTATTATGCGGCAGCCCCGACTTGAAACGATTACAAGAGAAATTACTGATCGCGCCATCGTTGGCCATCGTAAACACTTCTGTAATACCGGCTATAGAAATATCGCGATCGTGCAGAACGCTACGCCGCGCAACGCCTGTTTGATTTTAACCGGCACGGGATACCTGTGAGGCAGGAATAAAATGATTAGAACGAGATCAGTGAGACGCGGTGAGATTGAAAAAAAAGCGGAGAGTGAAAGGGATGGAGGCAGAGGGAGGGAGAGAGAAGGAGTTGCGTCGAATCGGAAAATTATCTCGAAACACGGGGGTGAAAAGAAAGCAAATGCTCAGGACTCGCGCCGCCTTAGTCACGATCGATCGATCGATAAAACGAAGAAGCGGCGTCGCGTCGTTTCTCCAGGGTGATCAACCTACGCAATAACCGATGCATATAACGCGACTGGTCGCGTGACAGCTTCGTTGCCGATGCTGATAACGTATAGCACCCGTCCGGTTGTCCTGTAAGATTTCCTAATCCCCAGGGCGTCCGCCGATCAGAGATCTTTCAACTTCGTTCGAATTTAGTAACTTTAGGACAGGTTCACAAAACGATACGCCACTCGATATCGATACAGAATCGTACTCCCGCGAGGACGGTGCCGCGCGTACATACAGAAAGATTTTCAACCCCAACTCTCTGCGTTCCCCGAATTCCCTGAATTCACTTCAATCCACTTAAATCCCCTCAAATCAGAAATAGAATAACCCCCAATTCTCTCGAGCCGCATTTAACCTTCGGCATCCCCAAAAGTCTCTATCCACCCCCAAAAATGCCGCCGACCTCTACCGCCGCCCTACCCCATCCGCCACACTTGCCGCTCATTTTCTAAGAATCGACAATCGAGACGCAAGAAACGCGTTCAAATTGGTAGAACGTGTTGTGCAAATAATGGAGGGTCGGTTTCCCGTGGGCAGCTAGCCCGGCGGTTCTGGTTGGTGGTAAGTAGAAGGCGGCCGAGGCTCGCAAACGTTGGGGAAGCGTGTCTGTGGATCTTGAGGAGGCAGAAGGGAGATCGAAAGAGGGCAAAAGGAAGGTTTCCTCTTGGCTTCGGGTCGTAGGGTCGACTCGTCGGTCTCACGCGAGGCCTGCGTGCAACGAGACCAGCGATGGGCCGTTCCAAGACGAATCGACTGGCAACCGAGCTAACCGATGAGAAAGGACGGGAGAAGAGTGGTGCAGCACCACCAGCTTGCCAAACGACGAGAGGAGAGGGAGGCGGGAGGGAGAGAATGGCAGGGAATGGCAGGGAATGGCAGGGAATGGCAGAGAAAGAGAGACGTATGTTGGTCTGTAATTAACATACCGAGACCCCCCCGTGTAAAGTTGGTTCGCAGGTTCAGGGAACGAGATCTGCCTCGTTCCTTCCCTTCGAAGGGATCGTCGAGACCCTTCAGATATCGCGGCTTCGATTTTCTGATTGACTCGAACGATATCGGTATACACGTTGGAAGGCTCGCGGTTGCGTCCTGCTCGATTTTCCAATAAATGAGGAGGATGGCGAAGGAGATGAAGGATGGTCGTGGATGATAGGGGAAGAAAAGGGGGTTGATATGGCTGGTTGTGCTGGAAGTGTGTACAGGTGTACGATGGAACGATCTTTCGTTAGATTAGTCTGCCGCGGTTGATTGTTGGTCTTCCTACGTGGCCTTTATTAATTTGATTTTTTTCTTCCGAGTTCATTTGATACGGTTCTGAGTTGTCATAGGTTGACCTAAGGATAAGTATGGCACTTGGTGGTGTTATTTATTGGCGGACCAAATTGCTGCAATTTTTCGGTTACGATTCAGGAGATGCAATTAATATTAATAGACGCTGTACCGGACAAAATCATAACTCGATCGTTCGTAATTCTTTGGAATTTTACGTATTAACTGACGAAGAATATATATTTCTTTAGTTTCCCTTTCGCAAGAAATTCTAAGCGCAATCTCGATTCGTTTTTTCAGTCACGTCTGCGCATGTTGTATTTACATACAAACAGTGTTTCAATAAATTCTACAGTGCAAGAAGAATAACAATTCTATCCGGCGCTGCATTTCATCAGAAAAATATACAGGATCCGCTTTCCCCAAGAGATTCCGGTAAAACCGCGTTATAAAACAGTTCGCACTTTCCAATTCACCCGCCAAACAATTCGACGACTGTATGGTAACAGTTGAGAAGAACTGCCGGTGATTTCTTCGCTTCGATCCGGAGGCCAACGATGAATTCTAGAAGGTTGAAAAATACTCGATCGAGGTCGGCCGGCTGTGAATAGCCTGGCATCAATCAAAGTCCGGTGAAATCGAAGGATTAAAGCTTTTCTCACACTCGTCGCAAAACGATCGCAGTGATTTTTCACGAATGCAATTTTTCATCTCTATATCTGCCTTTCTGCTTTTTCCCCGCCTTCGCCTTTCGACGATTACATCGTTTCCATTTCACGATCGACGGTCGACGAACGATTTCTTCTCCGTGCACACGGACGACGCAAGAATCCGTTTCTTACGTTCCACGCCGCTCGTCTCGCCGGTTTCGAGGTTAAAGCTCGACGGTTAGTCATTAGCCGTGGATCATTAATCCCCTATCGAATTTATCTACTAACTCGGGACGCGCGGTGGTAAATCATGGCGTGGCGTTTTACAGTGATCCCGGGCTAACGAGCAGCTACGTTCTGCCGATGGTCGGCTGCTGAAAACGCGGTGGTTTCCGCGGAGCGTGATAAAGGAACTGATCGATAGATCCATTCGGTGTTCAACGTAGTTTCGCGATCCAGGAGTATCGCCGTAGATAATTAGACACTGCACCCGGTGTTCAGGGGAGATATTGAAGTTCTGGATCGTTCTGTATTTTTTTTTCTTTCGTCAAGTATCTAGGCACTTGTAATTCGCAGTTCTCGCGAAGCTCAGGTAACTCGTAGGGTCGCTGTATTCTACCAGACTGGAGGAGATTCTCGTTAGAAATGATGCGAAGGCTTTCTGTCTGGGACGAACCGGTCTTTCTTCGGCCGGGCCATGAATATTTATAGATTCGCACGTTTTTCCAGTGGAAAAGAACGAATTAAGTTTCCGCGCCTTCGGTTACACGCACGTGTAAAAATTAAAGGGCGACATAATGAGTTGCCGTGTAAACACGCGCGTACCCGATCGAAGCCGTTGTAGATTCTGCCGCAATCGAACGTCGTGTAGCCAATTTAGCAGCGCATCCGAACTAGCCTCCGATGAGAAGTGTGCTGCGTATTATACACGATGGTACGTATACAGGGTGTCCGTGGATGGTCACAATGAAGATGCACGGTTGCGATAGCACAGCTGACTTTCTATTCCCATTTCGGTGCCCAATCAATACGTCCCGTTTACCCAGGGTTTCTACTTTATTAGAACAACGCTTTAATTAACGTCCAATTGGTGCGCGCCTGTAAATCATAAAGGGATAGGAGGCTCCTTGTTAACTGCTCCCACTTGCCGTTTATGGTTATTCTCATTGCGGTCGTAAAAACAGCAGATCGCTCCTCTTCGGAATCAATCGGCTTTTCCGGCTGACTCGGGAGGGATAATTCTACTTAGAAGCGGAACTGTACCACACGCACTCCCCGGGCATTCTCAGCCGATCGTTTTACTTTTAATGGCCCGTCGATTAATCAGAGGCAATTGAACTCGAGGTGCGAAGGTACAGTCTGAGTTTTGCGGGTAAAAAGTTCTAGACAGGAGTACTACGAGACTTACAGTCTCTGCGACCGACTTCGTAAGCTTACATAAATTAGCAAGACCGTCTCCGTCCAGCATCGAAAACGGTACACGGCCGGTGTAACGTTACGGAAATCACGTTCCCTCATTGTTCACCTCGCTAGACGTTCCAGCGTTCCTTATGCCCGAGCATGGCCGTGATTAACATCATTCGCCCGCGTCCCTTGGGAGGGGAACTCGTTAGGATCATTAAGGTTCTTACGCTCGGTACAAGCGGTCGCGTCAACGCATTTGACAGAACGTGTAATCAACAACGAGCACGACGACGACGACGACGACGTTACGGGTACTACTCCTCGTCAACGCCGGTAGTATGCGCATACATAGTGGCGTATGTTTGCGGACCGCGTTGTTCGCGGTGGACAGGCGTCATACTAAAACCCGATAAAATACGATTCGTTCGGTTGGACGAAGATTGAACCGAAGGGGGAACGAAGAAGACGAGGCGGACGAGGCAAGAGAAAAATGTGCGACAAGGTTTGAGGGTCCCTTTCGTTTTAGTTTCCAATGTGGCCACACTTTGGTCGCCTCGAGATCGTCAAACTCGATCGCCCTTTTGTCTGTCCCCGCGGCAGTTTTAATTCCTCCGCTTGTCTTATCGGTGCCGGTTGTTGGAGGCTTGAAACGATCACCGTTGGCGAATGGCAGTGGCGCTTCGTTACCCGGGGATTTATTCGAAAAAGAAAGAAGACTCGACGTCGGCGCCACCAGCGACGCACCGAGACAGACGTTTTGCAGTCCGTTCGTCAAAATGAAGGCTTTCTATCTTGCGTTCTTGTTTCGACGCTCTTCTTGTTTTCTGCCAGCCCGGAACGGCGGACTCCGAGGAAGTCGAACATGCCTTATCTCCGCAGGATCTGCTCGGCTATTTTTGTCGCGGTCTCGAACGTTTTTACTTTGGGAGATTATAGTCTCTCTAGGGCGCTTTCAGTGCTGTGTTTATTAGAAAGATGATTGCGGTCTGACGTAAAAATTCAGTATCTTCGTGGTCGGCGTGTGTTGCTCTTTTTAGGCGAAGGGGGGGAATTATGGTAAGGATGATTGGTGTCTAGAATGAGTTAAAAGGAAAGAAACAGGAGGAAGTAGTACTTTAGGGTGGCTGGATTAAATGTATAAAATAGTGGTCATCGAACCACGTAGAAAACATTTGTTGATATCTAACGGATAAAAGATTTCGTCAAGCGTACGCTCATTGATGAATCGAAGCGGAAAAGATCCGTGTAAATAATATAATTTGAAAAGACGAGCAGTTTTATTCGAACGCGAAAAAGTATGACCCTAAAAGTTCAGTCTCCTGTACGCTGATTTCTTCACGTTCATCGAACCGAGGGCAGAAAGGGTTAGAAGGGAAGAAGAATGTCGTTCTGCGTCGCAGGTTTCGTACGATTCCAGCAAAAACTTGAAGACCTTTGGTTCCTCTTGTCCCAGCTTCGTCCGCAACCCGTTTTCTCGCTCGACAACTCGTCGTTCTTCTTACGGTGAATCCCCGAATACAGTCCATGCAGTTTCACTTGTCGTTGCATCGTTCTTTTCACGGTTTTTTCCCTCCCATTACGATCTATCCATATACAACATCGTTTCATTTTTTCCATCCCTCCATCCATAGCTTCTTCTCCCGGCTGCTTGTTTTAAAATTACAATATTAGGTCCAAACTCCACCTTCCAGGGCAGTTGGTTAATTTAGACGATTGTAACAGCGCTTGCTTCAGAAAAATGTAACGATTACGAACGTTTGCGTTAAAACAATTTCGATTTAAGTCGATTCACATGGATTCGGATAGACTTGTTAAGTTATATTTATTCAATTTCAGAAACAATGGTTGTTTCGCAGAGACTGCCGTCTTTTCTATTACTTAAAAAATTTGTTTCTCCTTTCCCTTTTATGTCAGTGCGGTTCGGTGTCATTAACCTATCGTTGGGTTCGAAAGAATCGTAACAATTCCGCTTTCAACCTAATTCTACGTTAGTGGAAACAATCGAGGCACAGCGCAAGTTTCACAGAATTCGAGTTGGAACTATGCAGGCCACGATGGAACGACGCTGCTTTTGCCTGGAATCATTTTTGCGCCAAAGAATCCGGCTACTTTTTCTGATTCTTTCGGCCCACCTTTCTATACCTCGTTCAGAGGCCGGGTCGTCGTGTCCTGCCTTTTACGGTACACGCTGTCCGCCTCGAATGCCGCTAATTAGCTTCGCTCGTGGTCATCTGCGAACGTTTAATCGATCCTCCCTATATTCAGACTCCTTCGAAATACTGTTCTGATTTAATTTCGTGCGGGTTACGTAAACGCGGAGGGAAATAATTATCGCGGGTAAACGCGAATGTTTAAATACGAAAGAATTATTTGCTATTGGAAAAGATTAATTGAGCAAGCAATAAATGTTGAATGTGAATCAAAGTACAGTATCGGCGTTAAAGTAAGCCTTATTCATTATAACACATACGCTTATGTAGATACATTATTTATGCAAGTGTGCAATAACAGAATTTTTCATTCGAACATTATGAAACAATTAAAATTTGATCAGATATATTTGCTTACTTAGGAATGGTCTGTCGTTTGTTTTCCATGGTTTTAATATTGCGTTATCAAAATTACATTTTAGCCCACAGCTTTTGACTGTAGCAATCCACTATATTGCGGCTTAATAAAAGTTTTCTGCAAAAAACATTTACTTGCCCTCTTCCCAAAGGAAACGGCATACCTTTCCGATCAACCTGATAGACACACCACTGCGTCACTAAAAGCCACACAGTTGTAAAGGGCTAAACAATAAATTCACGTTGCCTGTATCGTAAAAGAAGGAAAACGGCCTTTCGTCTAGTCATCACTTTTCGAGGTAGCTAATTAAAAATGCCCGATAAAGTTCGGTATTTCCACGTGCCGAGTGTCATAAGAGCGCAATAAACCGAGTCGTAAAATCAACCTGTGGACGTTGGTATTCATTATGAAATAATCTCAGCCCGTGCGCGGGCATTGAAATATTCCTCGAGCTTTCATCATCGTCCGTCGCGGCGAACTTTCTCGACCGGCCGACTTTCTGACGGAAAAGGAGAAGAGAGTCGAGTGGACCTGGCGGATGTGTGAATGTGGGATACATCCGTGGTGGAACAGAGGGAAGTCGGAAATGGTGAAAATTAACGGCGCGTGATGTTTCAACGTTTTCCCTTCGCCCCTTTCCCCGTGGAACCTTGTTGGACACGCGCCGACAGAATTAACCCTTTACGCCGTTGTGCCTCAGTCATCAGGCACGGATGTCTGTTGCACGTGTGTGATTATGTATGATTATCGAGATAATTTTCTGCGTTCTGTAGTTCGTCGTGCATCTGTTCACAGATACTTAATCGTTCCAGTCGTACGATTGACTGCGAGGTATTTAATTGGTGCGACTGATGGGGTAGATCTTTGTTGTGAAATGATTTAGAGTCTTGGTTCGTTTATTGTTACTACATTACGTCTGGTGAGGTGTATGTTATTCGTTTCTTTATTGCCAGGTATTTTGTTGGTTTCCTTTCTGCCCAATCTTTTTTACCTAACCTTTCTGTGCTTACTAAATACAGAAGATTGTATTCTTGATTTATCACACGTATCGGTGATTTATGAAGCATTCATTTAGAAAAGCGAGATTTTTGCAGCCGGTCTTAATTCAATAATCCAGGACTGTAGATCGGCGGTGATTAAAACCTGGTCGAACAGGAAAAACGAGTGTCCCTCAGGTATTTCAACGAAAATCGACGGAGAAAGATGGCTGGTGAAAAGAAGCAAATTCACGGAAGATCATTAAACCCGAGAGGAAAAAGCATCGGTACAGTTAAGCAGAAATGCATAGTTCTTCATATGTGTCGGCTGGTGTAACGCCAGGCATGGGAACAATGCGAAGAAAACGCGGTCCTCCGAGAAAAGTAACGCTACCCCCGCGGTCCGACGAACCTGCGGCACTCGTGGAATCCGGCGAGACCCGATTTCCTCGGGCTTTTTTTTCGCTTCGTTACACGACTGATAATCCGGGAGGACGATTTCGCTGGAATTGCAGGCTCGTTGTCGGTCGGTCACGTAGCCGCGATTCCATAACCCTCCTCCCACCACTGTTGCCCTTGATTAGACGGTTTATTAAATATTTGAGGCGGGCATGGACTTGGACATCCTCGCCTCCTGGGGCTGGAATTCATTTTCGGCCTGTGTATGCTGGTGATTTTTTCTGAAACTGTTCCTGGTGGCTTAAAGGGGTGAATTTAGAGTTGGAAAATAATTTGGGTTTGCCTGTTTGGATGGGTGGTGTGGTCCTGGCGCTCGTTGGAATTAGTAGAAAGAATTCACGTTTTACTTTTTCCCTCGAACCATTTTTTTGTGTGGGAGCTGCTGGATGGTAAAATGAGTAGAACGAGTGCGAATTGATTTTCGTTCGAGGACTAGAATTCGTTCTATAGATTTCATGGACGAGTAAAACGTTTCGTGTGACCCAAAAAATTAAGATTTCGAAAAGGTCAACTTTCTCATACATATGGTCCGTTTATTTTGTGTGGTGCAGGTCCATTTTTTGTTGTTTCTTTTACTAATTATAAATAAAAAGTTTACACTAAATTTATCACAAATTATGTGATATCTCATTTTTCTTTAAAAATGGACTTACACCACGTTAATCGACGTGCCCAAACCGGAAAAAGGCTTCCTCGAACAGTCTCCGGTTGGCCACGTGATCATTGAAATGACGACGACCACGTCGCGAGCCGTCCACGTCCATCCTGAAATCGTTAATCGCGTTTAATAGGCAGATTTACGGGTTTTTGTGAAGCTGCGGCGCGCACCGTTTCGCACTCGACACGTTGTTTACGCGACCACGTACCTCCACGGTCGTTTGTCAACCGTTAAACACTGGTCACCCTCGCCTCCACCCATTTTCCACCCCTATAGGCCGCGGGCGATAGCGTGGCGCTCTTGATTAACGAGACACCCCATATATATCCTCGGTTCTCCACCTCACCCCTGCCTTCACTCTCTTGCCCACCACTAGGGGGGCCGCATTGTTGCATTCGTGCTTTACTGCATATTGCGCCCCTGAAATGATCGCTATGCTCCTCTCTCTGACATTTCTCCGCTGACAGTCGGTGTATCTTGAAATAGTTCCTGCGTCTGTTCTGTTTATTAAGAATGGAAGGTGTTGATAGACAAGCGACGGGACACTTTGGGCACTTGACCCCGTGCTAGACATTCTCACATCGCAACATTGGCCGGAGCTGGTTATTGAATTCCTGTATTGGACAATTCGTAATAATTTTATGCACTGTCGAAAATTTCCACGCGTGAGATTTGCGTGTTTTTTTTGTATCTTATTCTGTGAATTAAACCACCGTGAAATGCAGTGGTACTTTCTGATTTTAATTGGTATCGTTACACCGTGACAGTTCAAGTGTAGCCAGAAATTTATATTTCAAGGGAAGTTGAATAATTCAGTGGCAGGTATGGTATATCCAATGCGACTCAACTAGCGTTATTCATGTAGAAATAGAAAATGATGTTCCGTTGTGAACGGGACCTTAAAACCTTTCTAAACTTTTGCGACCCTTTGAGTAATGTGTCTGGTTGGGCTTTAACTTGAATCACGCCCTGCGTGCACGCCTGTTCCGGCCATCGCTGTTCATCCCTGCAGACTCATTGTTTTAATGCATCGCTAACTATCGATTACTGATCGAATAAATGCCCGATAACGCTAAACGTTTGTCCCATAGAGACTTTGAAAATTGGGGTATTTGTCGGCATTCTGCTAAGGGACAAATTAATACAAGTCCATTTGTGCTATAGTTTATTCTTTTTTTACATCTGTATAAACAGGTGAAACGTAGACACATTTTTCTATTTCATTTTTTATTGCTTCGTTTCGGTGATAATTCGGTTTATAAACTGCATCGATTCCACCTCAGATCCATGCCTACTCTCCAACAAAGCACAGCCCTATACTACTCGCTTACGACGGACAAACAAACAGCCACGAACCACGATAAAAATCTCCCAGTAACCAATTATTAACAGTCACTATTTTCCCCCACGTCGTCTCATAAAAATGCTCCCACGATTTCCAAGCCGTTCTAATAACCTCTTTTACCAATCTATCCACGATTCCTGCAACGAACCTCCTCTCAGGGTCTGCAATCATCATCACTACTGCGCACCGTGTACACGTATCCGATACACGGCATACGCAGCCACGATGATTGCAGTAGAAAAAGAAGCACATGCACGTCCCAACCATGAGAAGTCGAATTCGCGCGGCGGGTATACGTGCACATTGGCAACCAAACTCTCATAAACACCAACAGAGGGGAGGTCAGTAGCGTTTAAGAATAGGTAGAGAATAATAAGAAGAATCGTGGCAGAAGAGTCGGCTCGAGACTCGGAGCAGTTACGGACTATGGTTAAGAGCGAGAGGGAGAGAGAGGTGGGAATTAAATGGGGTGGATTCTTGATTAGTTTGGTCGCCCACCCTGTTCAGGGTACGCTGGACCACTGCCACGCTTAATCCAGCATTATGAATATTTTCTCCTAGTCCCGTAGAAGGACTCGTTACGGTTAGAGGAGGGCAGCGTGCTTTTGACCAGCGGACACAGACTGTCTTTTACACCCTCATGAGTGATACGGTTGGGACGTGTTTCATTATAGTTGCAGCCGATAGTGGCACCTTATGAGCATTTAGAACCACCGCATTGTAGAACACTTTTGATTCATTTTACCTATCTTGCACCTACTTTTGTTGCAAGAAAAACATCAATTTGAATCTGTCAGGAATGATGAGACATGCGTGAATTTACAAACGAATACAAGCAATTTTTGTTATTTACAAAAATGTAAGACCAATATAAAAAATGATAATTTGGTAGCAAAATAGGGATCATGTAAATGTTTATAATTTTCATTATAAGAGGGAAGGTAACTGAAAGCATTCCAACAAAAACTGAACCGCTAACTACTTTCTGGAAACATAAATGTACAAAATATTGTAGAACACTTTCGTGAGGTAAAGACAATCTTCGGCTGATTATGAGAAAAATGTGGAATAAATTCATAAAATTTTACTACATATATGTACAATAGTATGATAGTAGAAGAATTAAAAAATTGACATAAGAATGCAGAAGCAACAAATTTTTTGGAGGTATGTCTAGTATTTTTCAGTTTCGAACCACTGTGCACCGGTCAGCTCTGCCGTGCAGTTTATGGTCGAACGTTTTTGCAATTAAAATAGAGTTGCATTATAGAGTAGTCGGAAATATTGGAAATATCCTATTCAGGAAATATGCGTGGATTAGAATGTGTGGACCCGACACTGGCGCAGATGGCCGCACGTTCTTATATAGTCTAAGCAAGACTAACTCAATCTACTTACGTCTGAGCAAGGTATCTCGGCAATATTGCATATGCATCCACTGGAACGTTGCGCTAGTAGATCGAGCCGGTATTGGTCAGTCTCGACAAGAGTGCGGTCGCCTAACGACTAGCACCGGGTCTGTACATTTCAATTTATTTCTCCTGAATGGAATGTTCACTCCTGTTGGACACCTTTACCCTTAACCTCTCCAATAGTGTGCGAAGCACTGCCATAGATATTGGCCTAAATACGCACTATACTACTGCCTGTAATAACTTGCACAGCCTTAGTGCGCCGTAAAGACATTATAATGACTGCATTCCCCGCATCGATGACCCCTTTCAGGCGCACCATGATTTCTAAATGCCAACCAATAAAAAGCCCCGCTCCTCGAGAAACGCGCAAATTCCATCGGCACACGTCGAATCAACATCTGCGCGTCAATATTCCAAAATTCTAAAGCTCATCAGAATTCCGCGCCATTTCGAATTCCACCGTTCCTCAAGAATTACGGACGAACAATGATCCTCGAGTTCGTCGCGAAAGGGTTTCCACTTCAAAGCGGACGAAGCCGCGGGCGTTGAATAAGTTTGCTCGGCTGACGTCTCACGGCGGAGGGAAAATCCGGTCGTTCCGACGCGTCCTGGATGCCGGTGCGTCGCCGTGAAAATCGCACGGATACGCCATGAGAAAGATGGAGAAGAGTCTCGGGTCGTTTTACGACGCCGGCCTCTCCTCTCCTCTCCTCGTCGCCGTTCTCCCTCTGCTCCCAGCGAATGAATCTCTTGCTGGGTAATTAGGCAGATTACTTTCCGTAGTCGTTCGGGTGCCGGTTTCTTACTCGACTCTGGTCTACGGTATATATTTCGACCGCCGGGGCGGAGGACAATTAAAGGAAATTCTTTGGCCCGCGATTGGCGAAGGGGACACAGAAGGGTGGCTACACTGTTGTGGGCCCAGATCGCTTCAATTCACCGCAAGGCTAATCGAGCAAAAGGCGCGTTTCTAGCGGAAGTAATGTCGCACTTAAAGAGCTTGGTGGCGGGTCACGACTGCCAGAAACGGGTGCCATGATTACTGAAAATATCGCGACCAACCCAGAGAGAAAGGGAGAAAGAGAGATGGGGCGTTGTACCATCGATGGAACGGAAGAGCGCCAGCGTTGCTGATTTTCGACGTCGCTTGGAACCAGAGTGTGGTGAGGACCTACGACCGAAGAGAGACGGCGATACGGTCGCGCGGGCAATAAGAGGGAGACAGCCACCCGGCCCAGCAAGAATGTACCGTTTTTATTTACGAGCTAAGGAAGATCCAGGTCTCGACCACGGCGGTCTCCTCCCGTTAATTAAATAATATTTCTCGAGAGAGAGAGAAGCCCACGGGAGCAGCGGCGTAAAGCTACGATAAGAGCCATAGGGGAAGAGCGTCGATGGAAAAAAGAAAAAAGAGAGAAAACATGGCCCAGCTAAGAGCACTTATTGCAGTATTGAGATCGTAATTCAGAGCTCAGCCTCGTCATAAACGTTCCCTCTGGCCGGACTTCTGGCCAGCTCGACCTTTCCTTTCCTTTCTGTTCCTCCTTCCACGGCGACCGTTATTCTTTTCTTTCCACCCTGCCTCTTCTTCTTATATGATTGCCGGTCTCTCGTTGTACCCTGCGACGAACGAGGAAGGAGACGGTTGGACGTTTCTAGGACGTCATCGTTAACGACTACAGGCAGAGAGTTGGTCATCCTGATGAATGACGCGAAAATTGGGACCGCCCGGTCGCGTTCGAATAAAGTTGTAACGAGTCAGAGATGGGCTGGTTCGTTTAAAGCGAACAGGTTTATTATGTGGGGTCATTGGGTTGAGCGTGTTGCCAAGTTCGATTCGACTGGACGTTCCTATTGATGGAGAACTGAATGGCAGGTGTTTTTGCATTTTGTTTGCACTTTTTGTTTTTTGTAATTCGGTTCGAAGATACAGGATAGTATTTTGTTTGTCGCATTACACCGCGGTGGAGTGTTTGTTGGCTGTGAATAGCAAAGACGAGAAAATGGAGGACGAATTGTTAAAAAATTATTTGGTAGACCATATGACAATGCTGCAGAAAAAAGTTACTTTTATTGAAACTTTTGATATTTTAATTGCTTTAAAGAAAAGTAAAATTAAATCATAATTTCAGATATTTTTAATATTTTACAACAAACATTTTTCATATTTCAATCGCTTTCGCCAAATTTTCATTGTTTTATTACTAAACTAAATCTTTTATCTACCATTTAAATAGCATGCATTTCAAGATCTTATTAAAAGCAATTTCTTCGTACCGAATTTCTTCTAATTATCAGGCTATCGCCATGCTTCCTTTAAAATTGTGCGCGTCTCGAAAATGTCCTACAACTTCAGAGAAGCTTTCATCGACCGCGTCGTCTTTCAGTGTAGCCATAAACTTTAGATTTCTGGAAGCGTTAAATTTTATCTATATTAGGAGTGGCTGAAATGCAGGTAGTCGATTCCACGTAGCGTTATCTTTCAAGTTCACCATCACCCAAAGAATTACAGACGTTCATTTTTAATTAATGTAGGCAAGGTTGGTCGTTTTGCGATGATGCTTTCTAAATTGGAATTTTATCTGCCATAAACGTTTCATCGAGCCACGTTCATTGCATAGTGGCTTATGAGTTGTGGGCATTCGTATAGGATATACGTATGTGTATACATGTACCGACCACCATTTCAATTGTATGGGAAACAATTTATACGAGCTCTTCGGTTACCTGTAGGTACATGAACAATTTTTATCAGCTTCAAGAAAAGAGGGGTGGAGAAAAATTTTGTTCTCGTAACACTTTATCACTCGTTAAAGTTATTTATTAAAATGCACAAAAAATATTTCTCGAATTACCAATATGATTATTATTTCCTTATATTTCACGTCATAAATAATGTGTAATACTTCACTTCGAAATTTCCGCGATTCGATCAGTTTTGCTCCTCTCTGTATACGAAACCACCCCTCGTCTTCCATCCGTCTCCATCCATACACGTAGCCGTCAGCATTCGCGAATTTTAAATAAGACCGGCGGCCTAATCTCGCTTATGGATGTTCGTGGACGTTTCGTCTACACTTTTTATTATTTTTTTTGTATCCTCTTTCAACCTCTCCGGCTGATTCTTCTCGGCCACGCATTCACGTGCCGCGCTGTTTTCCACCCAGTTCCCTCTATTTCACTCATTCTCATTTCCCGGGAAGAGTTTCGTTGGAACGACGAGTCGTCGCGTTCCTTTTTACTGGCATTTTGCTCGACGACAAACATCGCGGTCGTTGTCCCGTCGCGAGTCTAGGATACGCGGCGCCCCAGCATCCGTCGGCGTCTGGCGTCTCGGCGCCCGCTCACCTTCTCCTCCCAACGTTTTCTATACCCGGTCACCGCTCTCTGGACCAATCAATGGACTAGACCAATTGGCTGCGTTTCTGTCGCAAACGCGCCCATACACAGGGTGAATGAAAAAAAGCGTATGGTATAATAAATATATACGAACACAGGGTAAACTTGTGCTGTTATAGTCAGCTTTATTAATTAATTGACACTAGAACTACCAAGCCAGTCTTCCTCGGTGCCATTCAACTCGTCTCATTCGTTTGTCCTAAAAAGCACGCAAAGAATCCACCATTCAACTCACGAATCACACCGGCCCGTTCGAATTACCATCGATAAGAGCGAAACAGCGCCGCCGGTGGCTCATGGTGGTGCACGCGATGCAAAGTCCTCCGATTCCCGTGAGAAAAGGTGCTCTTGGCCGATCCAGCAAAAGGCTTGCGGCCAAGCTTCACGCCCACACTTACGGATACCTGCCGAAACTGATCGCTATTTAGATATTCCTGAGCAAGCAAGGGAGATGGTGATCGCGCGGAGATGTTTCGTGCTTCATTCAGCTCGCAACTCGATGTACAGTGAGCGACAGAAGTATTCCTATGGTTGAGATACGGCGAATAACTTTAATCCTTTGTATTGATAGGTATTTTCTTCTTGGTATATGGAAATGGTAAATCGAGATAGACTAAACTTGAAATAATAATTATACATATCCCATATGTTGATAGAAAAGTTATGTGCACGAGTTTTTGCGTTATGCTAAAGGGCGGGCGTGGGTCACCCGAGGAGTGGAATGGGTTAATATTCGTACCCGGTATCATTTTTGATTTAAAATATTTTCACATAAAATATTTTTACCTAAATTTAAATTTTATTCATATAAAATGTAATGTGTTTACACACAGTGTTTATCCCGGTGTAATTGTTTATTTTTAACCAATGTAACTTTTACCTGTCCTGGCTTACTGTAACGCAAGATATCACCGTTCTATTCTACAATGATAAGGTCGATGACAATTTCTCTAACCCCGGATTACTGTCACGGTTCCTTCTTTTTTACATACGCATAACGAAAGAGTTACGCTAATCCCTGAAACCGTGTATACATATGTATGTATGTATATACTTCTGTCCCCCACTGTACGTGAACGAAGAAAAAGGATCGAGCGAGATAGAGATACGTTCGTGGTTGCACTGGCCATCGGAATTTAAGGGTACACCGGCTGGTTTCTGTAGGTAAGGGATCGGCCAGTAAATTAATTACGGCTTAAAACATCGTTAGGATCTGTTACAGCCGGCCTGTGGGTACGGTTATTAGCGCAGTACATCATACTCGTGGCCCACCCTTGCTCTTTTTCGTTCGGTTTTTCGCTCGAGATTCGACGTCTACGTCGATGGAATCTGTTGTTTCGGCGCGGTTTAATAATTGATGTTACCAAAGTTTTCGCCTTGAAAAAAAAGGGGATAACGATATCGTTGGCTGGTAGAGAAAGCGGCGAATTTTCGCCTGATATAATATCTCAAGTGTGCTTTCGCGAGATTTAGATTGATAATCTATGTATATAAATCTGATTATGAAGAGTGGTCTTGAAAACGCTTACAGATATAAGAAAACTTCTTAAGGAAAAGTTTCATGTTTTTTTGAGGTAAAACAAATAGTGGTCATAGATTTTGTAAAAAATAATTTGTTTATAACAAACAAATTTATTGTTATTGTTTTTACAAAATCTGTGACCACTATTTGTTTTTTCTTCCAAAAAGCATGAAACTTCTCCTTAAGAAGTTTTCTTATATCTGTAACCGTTTTCAAGATACCTACGATTTTTCTGCTGAAACTTCAAGGGGGTGGTTTCACCCTTAAACTTGCGATTAGGCAGCTATAAAAAAATACGTGTCCATTATTTTCGCCTGCTTAATATATCCACCAAGTCTCATCAAAATCGGAGGCGGACACCCCTGTATGGTTCCTTGTAAGTGAAAAATAAAAGAATATATGTATGTTTATCAGTTAACTTATGTTCCATCCAATTACGTTGCAATAGCATGGAATTATATTCACAACGATAACTAATTTAAGTGGACAGTTGTGTCGTTAAATGGAATTCAGTTTAAGGCTCGAAATAATCTCGAAACGAGACATACATTATTTATACCACTTTTATATGTATGGTAATGGTATATTAATAATGGATACGTCGTTTATTATTGTCAACATTTTACATTCAACCCTTATCTACAATTGGGGCTGGATCAATTGGTAAGAATAAGCTTCTATAAATTATTCTCCAGCAGGATTTACAGTAGTATGGTCCTTTTGTAGACCTCGTGATCGATGTTGAAGTAGCACGGTCGAGCACTACTTTTCCAGGATTTAGCAGGCTTTTTTTCCTCCGTCGAATGTGCCATTGCCAACTGTGTTTCGTCGTATAACCACGGATTACCTCTCTTTATCTCTTCCACCCCTATTCCGGACCCCTCCTTCTGTCCCATCCCTGATTTCATATATCCTGTGGAATACTCGCGAGTACAAAGATGTACTCTGTTCCCATTGTCGTACGATTCTGAAGAATTTTCCTGACATCTTTGTTATCCTACTGGAAATATCCAAAATTCGTGTAAAATGAAAAATGAAATTTTCCAGGAAAATATCACCACCCTGCTAGAAAGGAGATAATGAAGATTATTTTTATTTATTATCAATGTACAGACTTACGATGCTTTTCTCGCTATAATACTATAATTTACGGTTTGAAATTATGAACAATTACAAATATCGGCAAGTTAAGGCGTAAAGAAAAACGACGGTCGATGCACGGTGATTAAGGCGAACCGCAATCGAGGATTAACGCCGGACCTAGCGATTTTCGATAGCCAGACACCGTTCTGTTTCATATCGGCTCCGCCGTTGAAATCCCACGAGTTTTAAGCCGCCACAGAATGGAAAAGATGAAACTGGAAACGCCCAGCAAGCTTATCCAATTATATCGATGCGCCTCGCCTGTTATAGATTAGGGTTCCCTCGAGTCCTTGTTGCTGGATGCGTTGTTTTTTTTCTTGAATCTTCGCGATGCATCCCGGTGTCGATGGACAGTACGAAAAATAAACGAATTTACGGAGTCATTGGGATTGGAAGCTTCTCGGAGCCTTAAGAATTAGAAAAGAGCAGCCATTTGTTGGGGAAATTGATGGGGAAATTAAAAGAAATTAAGTACAACGAAAGATCACGACCATGTTTATAATACACTTAATTTTGTTGCAGCAGTTTACAGTAGATTGTTAATGAAAGGGAAAAAAAGCAATATAAAATTGTTGGTGATAACAATTGATGCGAAAGGAAGAATTCTGTTGCAGTACTTATGTCGTTTTCAATTGTCTTCGTAGTTTTACTCATTTTAATTATTGACCATAGACATGTACTATATTATATTATTATTATTATCCATTACATGCATATTGATTGATATATACCCGTATTTTATTCGAATATCTTTAGTTTCTTAAATTCCAAAGTTTCTGCCAAAATATGTCCGATGCATGGTTTGTTTGTAATACCGCCCCAATGTTCATACACGGTGTGCAGGTAAAAAACAAAACTTGCCTAATCGATTTTGCATTAAGATTCTTTGACTAAACTTTTTGCTCGTTTCGCGGCTGCGTTTCGGAATCCTTAATCGGGAAACGATGTCGTGGGTATGTAAAATCGGGACGTACATCGTGGAACAGGTCGTACAAGTAATCGCTGGCAGAATGCATCGGTGTACTCACGGCGAACAGGACGGCTTTCACTTTAAGCTCGGTTCACACGAAATTTACGCGCTGCACGAGACCGCCGTGTATGTGTTTACTGTTTGCCATAGGCCACGATTCCATGGGAAACGTGGATCTCCGACGACTAATATCTGAAGAATCTTGCTTGTCCCCGTAGATTTTCACGATCCGGACGATTTGATAAATAAATCTTCATTCCACTATCTCGTCGGTTATCTATCGTTTATCGATACGTCATCGTGTCCCGAATGAATATTTGCGGATATATTCAATGAATGGAATATATGAAGGGTTGCAAGAATTTTGTGGAAGTCTGTAACAATTTTATTTTTGTAATATAAGATTAAGCATGGCACAATAATATTCGATTAATATATTAGACAGGACAGTGCTGCATTGAAAAGTTTATACATATGCAGACGCGGCTTAATTGTAAATGGCCCATTACAGATATAGCTTGCATCCAAAAATTTGTACCACCAGGGATGCGCAGTTTCCCTGAATTCCTCTCAGGAATTAGTACAACATATAACGTCGAAATTTCAACCCGATGGCCACCATAAGTAACGTCGTAAAACCTGAATCAAGATTAAGATTAACCCGTTGTGCGTGCAACGAAAAAATTCACTGGTCGAAAAATTGTCGATTTTTAAACTGCTATAACTCGGTGAAAAAAAGTCGAACGACGGTCTACCTGGGCGCATTTTAAAGGGTAAAGCCCTTACCTTTAGGCGTTCGAATTAAATTTGTTCACTCGCCCGTTTTCATCAAACAGATATTGAATTGAAGAGGAACGTAGTGGAAAACTGAAGTTCCTTTTCGGTTTCAAAAGAAGAAAATATTTGTTCGCGTTCCATTTTCAAATTACTTCGCTGAGGAAAGCTTTCCCTTTACAACGTCCTTTGAAAAGTTGTCGTACGATTGTTTCCTGTGAAGCTACAGCAGTTCAAACATAGACAAACTTTTGGTCACAATATATCATCCTTTAACTTTGCTCAGGAGTGTACACCGCATAATTTGTCTTTCACAAAACATGAATCAAAATCAGACTGTCCACGAGTGGGCCTTGCGATATTTCGTCAAGGGCAAAAAGGAACAGAAAATTAAAGGATATATAAAAATGTGTACTCGGCACCACACAAGGGTTAAGAACCAAAACTTGACGGCCGCCGTAACTAACATCGTAAAACCAGAATCGAGATCAAGATTTAAGTAGCCCCGCTTGACTCATGTGGCAGTTTATGAGAATATTCTGTTTATATATTGAAATAGTCTAATAAACACTATTACAGCATATTCTTAAATGTCGTTTGATCCATAAGAACGAAACAGTCAATCATGTCGACATTAAATAGTCGACACAGACCAGAAAATGATGATGAGAAAATATTTACTTACCTGGTACGTGACTAGGTCTTTGTTTAAAACCACATAATTCGCAATTCTGGGCGGTATTAAAATAGATGGCAGCTTGGTGTGATTGACTCACGCGGTGAAAACAATTTAAAGAACAACGCTATCTCTTTTTATTTTGAAAATATAACCGTCGGAACAACTTACCCCCGGTTCCCCCTACCGAAAGACGAAAAAAGGGCATGTACAATACTTCCAAGTCAAAATTTCACCTCGTAGATATCCGACGAACTGCAACGGCAGGTCGCGATAACGATCGATTGCCATTTCTCTCGTCCTGGTCGTGGCTGGTCTCACTTCTACGCGTCCTCCTGTGCGCAACAGCTATCGAATTTCACGTGTATGCCTTCCTAGGAATGCAGACCGCGTAACTCTATACATCGGTCACGCACAGAGGATTCGCGGGAGCGACGTTATATGCTTGGTATTATGTATACGCGTTAGCGCGACCGATCGAAGGCGCTTCAGAGCTTTATTCTGTGACTGCGCCGATCCTTGCTAGCATTCGTCTTCCGAGGCGTCATTGGTATCGCTGGGAGTCCAACTCGAATCCCTGGGAAACAAACAGCTTGAAATTTTTGACGATAAGGCATGCGCTTTTTGGAGTTGGAAAATCTTTCTTCGACGGAGACGATCGGCTTTGAGAAATTGTATTAAAATATGAAAGAAATCGTACATCGTACATAATTTTATAAGGAACAGTGTGTGAAAAATTGGCTTTTGAAAATTGAAAGAAATTGGGTTAGATTTGTAATTGCTGTTCCACGTCTCGATTCGTTCTCTCGCTATTTATTCTTCCGTTTCTTGCTCTTTCCCTGTGCTCTCTAATCTTCTTGCATATTAAGAGAGGAGTGGTTCGGTGTGGTCTGCACGCAGAATTGCCTCGCGTCGAATGAGAAAATCCCGCAGACTGCATTATCCTTCATCATCATTAAGAGGATGACTGTAGTCTGGTGTAAATGTTTATATCGATAGAGTATACACCGTGTCTGTGTATAAAATACAGGCGATAACGTAAATTATAATATGAAATAAGTAATATCTTTGAAAGAAATATATTATTTAAAATATTAATTTATAGACAATTTCTATTTCCCAAGTTGGTAAGCTGTTCGATGCTGTTGCGTAAGATAGTAGTTGAAGCGTAATAAGTATAGTCATACAAGAGTATCCTGGCGGTGCTGTGGTGTTTATGGTTGTGGTCGTAACCTTGCTGGCTGTGCTGGTCTAAATAAAATTAACAGCCAGGCTTGAGAAACAGGTATCTGCGAAACCAGCAGGAACAGTACTCTGGAAAACCACTACAATTACAAGTTTTATAATTTCATGAAAGTGGCTCGTACGTGTGTAGCATAGGATATCAAGTGTGGCCGTGTGAACCTTGTAGCGCGGGAATATGTGCGATACCGTGCAACTTGTGTGCATCCAATTCGCGACTGCATGCAGTTGTGGATTTTAATTGCACCGTATCGATGTGAATCCATTACTTAGAAGCACTGGAGAAAATTCATTTAGACGTACTTAACTATGGAAGTTAGATTCGTAAAATTTGTAAGCAAAAAAGTGAATGAAAATTTTATTGAACATTATAGGGAATAAACAGTATAGGATTGAGACGCAATTGAGGGTGAACAGAAGGGCAGTTTATCTTTCAAATAATTTATCGAACTGAATTACGTTTATTTCGTAATATAATATGATACAAATATAAAATTTGTAATGTAAAAAATGTGCCACGCAAAAATTACGAATAAAATGGAATATAGTAGGAATGAAGTTAACATTTCTTTCTTTGAGGTACAATTCTAAAACGCGTTCTTTCTAAGCCCGTTGGATAAAAGCATCCCCTTCTAAATTCCCACTCGTCACTCACCGCCCTCCCTTCAGAATTCTTACCCCCATGCGAACACGAGTACACATCCACGAGTGCTATTTAGTCGCACCGGCGCACAAACGCATTCCTACGATCCTTATTTCTAAACAACACGGTCACATTTCGCCCTCGAAAAGCTCGTTCTCATAGAAGCGTTATATTGCACGGGGTGAGGGCAAATGGGTGTCACGAAACTTATATACAAGCCTTTATTCGACATCTTCGATATAAGAGAAGTATAGCAATAAATATCATCCGTAAATCATCCGATGTTGAATTATATAAATAGTATTTTTCATTTGTAACAGATACAGTCAAATATAGTCAATTTATTATTCAAATATAATTTAAACAACGTCGATAGTGTCGATTTAAATTATATATACACATACAAACTAAATTATCCGAGTAGAACTTAAAGCATACTATTTTACAAATCTAAAATCTAATCAAAAGTGTACGGTACCAAATTGCCAAGCAATTTATCACAACCCCAATGAAATATCCAACAAGGAGAAAAAGTAAAATTATTGTTCATCCTGTACGATAGAATACAAAATAATCAATTTTCCTTATCAACGAACAATTTCCTAAATAAAACAAAGAGAAGAATAGTGTGTACATCATAAGGGAACAGAAAGATTCGATTCGCAAAGGGCATTCGTTAAAACGACCAAACTTTACGATCCTCCGTATTCGTTTGAAGTCTTTCAAGGAGTTGCTTCCTCCAACTGTCGTGGTCCTCGAACTCGAACGCGTTTCGATAGTCTTTGGAGGACCCTCGCAGCTGCCCGTGTCCCGTTCGAAGCTCGTTTTTTACGTGGAGTAATTTTTGGGGTGCCGACCGAACTGTGACCATCGGGACGTAGGGTAAAAGAATGATGCAGGAGGGTGGAAGGGTTTTCTTTCCTTCAAGAAAGATCGGGGCACAACGTCGCAGAGTCGTGCCTCTTCTCGCGCGACGCCGCCACCACCTTTCCCACCCCTCGCGACGACGACCACCTTTTTTTCTTCCTCGTCCCACCCCTCGGGTGAAAACTTGGCCGGAATACCCTATTAGGAACGGCGCACGATTTTTGGAGATAATGATCCTCGAACTTTTCCAATGGCTTCTGCTGGGACGAATAGCCTTTTAACTCGCCGCGGATTACGGAAACTTTTCTCCTCGAATGTTTGGAACCGCGTGGCTTCTGGGTGATAATAAGCTGTACGAAGGGTGGGTGGGCACGGGGCTGAGTGCCGGGTGTTTTGATTTTAGTTCTAATAAGAAAATAAATAAGCAGAAAAATGCTGAACAGTTAAAACTAAATAATTGAACAAGAAACTGTAATAATACAATGAATTATTGAACATCGATAACAATTTTAACTTCACTTAATTTACGGTTAACGATTGTCGAGTTATATCGAACATTAAAAATCACCAGAGATTTTTTCTTAGGTAAAAAAGATTCTTAAATTATCGAAATTGCTCCTTCGTGATCGACAGATCGAAAGGAATCCTTTCATTAATCGATGCAACTGTGTTCGGCGGGATCACACGTGCAGACAGATATGAAGTAGAACATTAAGATAAAATGGGCAGGTGACATCAATGATAAATACAAGTTATCCCGATCACGTGATTGCAGTGTCTCGAGAAGGGAAGCTGCAGAAATGGAAAGTCGTTTGCCCAGAAGAAATGCGTGTGCCGCAATTATGCCATCGTCGACACATGCATCTTGCTGTATTAATCCTAGTCGCGTGATGGACATGACGTTTCTTGTGGGCAGAAAACGATTCACGATCGTGGAAGAAATACTGAAGGGTTGTTATCATTTCTTCGCTTCTCGTGTCTCTATTCACTCGGCGACTGGTTTTCTAAAGGCATTTCTTCTGCGGAAGAAAAATCACGCGCGTCCACTTTTTATCGCAAGTTTAAGTTATCGAGGATGTAAAGCGAAACGACTCGCCTGACATCTTCTTTCATCCGACGATTCCATTATACGTTGAAACATGTAGGTAATAATATCGTTTAGAAGACGATATAAAAAATTTGTGAAATACTTCTCTGTATATTTCCCTCGCGTCAGATCGTTGCTTTATTATTATTTGCTTGGCGAGAGATTACGGTGATGTAAATCAATCCTTGCATTAATAATTGAATACTAATGCCGGGTAAAAATTGTTCAAAAAGGATTCAAAATTATTATTTAAAATCTTCGATATATTGTGAACGTTTAAACGTTTAATTTAATAGAGGTGCCAATATCGTGTGATAAAAAATTGCATTTTTTCATTAAAGTTTAAGGACATTTAATTCGCAGCAACTTAATAAAATGTTCAGTCCAACGAGAGCACAGCATTTCTTCTATTAAATATTGTATGTTAATCTGATTTAAAAGATAGTATTAATATCGTGTATCAAAAATGGCATTTTTCCATATACAAGTCTTTCATGAAAGATGAAGGGAAATAATGGAAACGACAGGTCCATGCATAATAATTCTCTGTATCCATACAAGCAGCCATCATCGATCCTTCGAAATTTTCTTTAACTCCAATATTCCTGCTGTTCACTCTTGGGACCTGGTTTTTGTTCCGTTTCACGTGTTTCGGCAGCCTTCATGCGAAGGAGACGACAGAGCCTCGTGGCTGAAGGGTTGCTAGCCGATCCAAAGCGGAAAGTGAGTTTTCCGTCACCCTTATGCTTTTTCTTCATATTTCACGCGTCGCGCTTGCACGTACATACATATGGTTTCCTCGTGTGAATGATATACGGGGTGATACGTAATTTTCTATCGCATCGGACACATTTCTTTCCTAATGAAAAAAATAGCAAAAATTTATAGCAAATCTGAGAAACAATTTTGGAAAATGTTGGACGAAGGTAGTGGAAAGGATGGAAATAAGAAATGAAATAAAAACGTTGAACGAGTTAAGAAAAAGTTAATTCAGAGAGATGGATGTTATCTGCATTAACAATGAGAAATATAGTACATCCACAGGAATGTAAATAATAACCTGTTGTTTCGTTGTGCAGAAAAAATTCTTCCGTTGAAATACACTTCGTTTTATACTATTAAAGCGGGAAAAAAGAAGGAAGAATATAGAAGAATGTAGACGGGAACAAGTTCTGACGCTTATAAATATGCATAGCACAAGAAAGACCAGTGTCGATTTTACGTCGTCGTAAGGAAGCGGAGAGTCCGTCAATAATTATTATTTCGTCCAGCGTAGCAGGTATACAACGGGGGAAAGGTGTTCTTATACTCCTGGATGTATAACGCGCGATTTAACGACGCCATTGGTATTATTATAGAACTGGAACTTCGTCGAACATAAATGTCCTAGACCGAAAACACGAGTGGACCGTGTTTTGTTATTTTTCTGATTGAAACGTAATTTCTGAAAGCAAGGAAAACGAGGAAACACGTGCTAGTAATTTTAATTGAAACCGTTCAAGGCGATATTCAACCGTGTCAAAAAATTTGCAGATAATAACGTTACCTTTATTGACAAATATAGAAAGCAGCAGAAGAAGTCTGATAGACTCGTAACTACCTATACGATCGAGGGGAAAAAGCTAACATATTTGTTGCAATAAAACAGAAACGGTGGATAGGATTCAGCTTTTAACAATTATTATTTCGTTCTTCGACAATATTAAGGTAAACCGCTGGTATGTAATAATTTTAAGATGTGAAACAATTAACTTTGAATAGTGGTAGAATTTACATCCCAATAAAATTTAAGATAGAAGAATACAAAATAGAAATTAAACTTTCTGGTCGATAGATTATTAACCCTTTAATTCTTAAGGGATGGAGGGTGGGTAGTTGAACCCGAAAATAGAAATATATATAATTATTACAATTGTTCCCTTCGTGTCAGAAATTCACGACAAAATAATTTACCATTGTGCACGTTTTAAAGGGACGGCGACACGTGTCCATAGGACAAAGAGAAGAAAATACTCTTTTACTAAATAATAAATGATAAAACGAGATCAGAAATTATAATACTAAACTAATATCATTAATATTATTTATCATGATAAGATTACAATAAAATCAATACAATAGCTGCCATGGAAGGAATATCGCGTTGATTATTGTTTTCCCAACCGCGGAACGAGTTATTTTATTCGGCGATAATTATTGCCCCACCCTGTAGGTATAGGTATTGTCGGAACGGACAGAAATTCTCGTATATCTTCGGCTCGCCTGAGGCGGCACTCAGCCTTCGGGATAAGTTCGTTAGAGTACTGCGCTGTCTTCTGCTCGAAGACACTCCCGAAGGACGGAGGGTCCTTCGAAACGTTGCTGGAGCTGTATTACCCTCGTCCTGCTCTCTCAGCTGTCTTCTAATTTTCAGCGTTTTCGACGACCGTTCAATTTTCGCAATTTACGGGGTCGTTTAACCCTCGCCACTCTTCCTTTCTTTTCCCTTTATTTTATTTGCTCCAGGGATGATTTAGTATCCCGATGATGAATGGTCGGGATTTATTGGTATATTGGAGAAGCATTGGAGAAAGTAAATAATGCGAAGATAAATTATGTTTCAGTGCTAGTGTAATTCAATTTTCACGTAATTATCGCGGATCTTTCAATGGAGAGAACGCGTGAATTTATTTTTGTGTAAGTGGTCGTTGATGGTGGTTTTGAAAATGGTGAAGAAATGGTTGCCGGTGTATCGTTGTCGTTGGATCGTTCGGAGTGGATCGTGGGATATTTAGGTTCATGGAAATGGATATTAAGAGACACGTAGCATCGATATGGATGATTCTGGTTGCTGTAGAACCAGATACAGGTCGTTTCAGACTTGTAAGGCTCAATATGGCGCACCCACGATACAGGAAACTTGATACCATTCTGAGCCTTCGAACTCGTGAAACCAGATGCTTGTATTACTGGGCCCATGAAATCGGATACCTTGGATATTGGGCATTCGGAACACCGCTGAACCGATATTAGAGTCGTGGCGCTCGATAGAAACGCCGTGGTCTTTACGATCTTCCAATACTCCCAAGTCATTCCAATTGTCATCGCCTTTCTCAATTATTTCACGCTCCTACCTGATTCTTGCAATTGCTGCATTCTTGCAACTGTAACAGGCCAACACTGACGGTTTTATATGACTTCTTCCATTGGTGATTAACCCTCTCAGTACCCACGAGCCGATATATCGGCTTTGCTGTACTCGCGAGAAATACCTTGGGCCGATATTTCGGTTTTCCGTTTCAATAGAATTTCAACACATCTAAAGACACTTTATTTTTATAAAATACGTTTTTATATTAGAAAACACGTTTACTGAACACAAATATATATGTTTCGCCGAGTTTTATCTCAGACATTATTGTAAAAGTACATGTGAAGAATTCTATACAGCAGCAATAAGATAAGACAAGCAATAAGAAAAGCGGCATGCTTACGCCTTTGATTGGGCGACAGCAACAATATCGGGGCCTGGGATACGATCAGTTTGAAGTCGAACAGTGGACTGTGTAATTGCAAATTTATGTCTTCCTAAAAACATGGTTGAATCCTTGTACCAAAATACAATGAGAGATTTGGGCCATTCTACAGATTCTGATGCAGACGACGATGAAAGCATAGTTCTTCCATCAGTTAGGGATCGTAGAATTATAAGTTCAAGTGAAAGTGACGAAAGCATCATAGTTCCATTATTGAGAAATCGTCTAATTCTTTTATCAAACGAAGGTGAAGAAGAAATAGATGCATGCAAGGAATTGCAATGTCAGCCATTACTTTCTCAATTATTAGCCACGGAAACAAATAAATTTGTACGTTGTTGCATTTCATAAAATATAACTGTTTTCACTTGATTCATAATATAAAAGTGTTTCCAGAGAAAGCCAACTTTTTGTCCACTATTATAATTAGAAACGTATACCTGTGGAAAATAATTTTTTTTGCCTTTTACGTAAAACTACATAGATTTCCTAACAAAATAAGAAAAAGTGGAGATTTATCTTTATTTTTAAGAAAGATATGATAACTTTAATAAATGTCTTCAAAACCGCATTTATTGAAGAGAAATTAATATCGTAGAGTAGCAATTGAATTTTCCCCTGCAATAAGCTTTTCATGAAAACTGTCGAATAACGAAAACGACAGGTTTATAAACGTTTCCGTCCATTCACACTCAGAAATATCCTCCAACTAATATATTCTCTCCTACTCGATTCTTATTCTACTTTAATTGCTCCACCAATCTGCTCAAACCTTCCACCATTAACACATCGCCGTGCACCCTTTTCCTCCCAACCGTACCAGATTCCTGCGTCCCCTTCTTCGATAAACAAAAAAATTAAATAATAGTACAGAAAAAATCACAATCGAGCCGCTCGAAAAATTCCATCCCGCCTAAATTGACTCGACGACAAATTGGTATTGCACGGTTGCTCCGGCAGAAAGGAACGGGCATTATTCGAGCGTGATGATGATGATCGATGCGTCCCGCTGAATTCACGCTGAAATTACTCGCGTTTTAGCTGCACGGCTCTTTCTTAACGCGGCCGGCTATCGTCGTTCGTGGCTCTGCGTTGCAGGGACGACGAGTAACGGTGGACGCAAAAAACGCGCTCGCTTCGAAGACCGGACCCCGATGCCAGAGAAACCCGCTCCTCGTGGTTCGCGGGGCGACCTCGAGAATCCCAGTTCCAGGGAAAGCTCTGCCTCTGGGAAATCGTTTTCCTTGTATTTTCGCGATTCCCTTGAAAGATTCGTGGCGTTCCTTTGCGAAAAAAGGAAGCACTGCTTGCAAATTAAATTGATCATTGCGGGCACCCTGTGATTTGCTTCCACGAACTTACAGGCAGATTTTAATGGAATTAATAATACTCTTCTAATTTGTAATGCTTATTTATTTGAATCCCTGCTGCGGGCTTTGCGAAATTATTTTTGTCTTTCGTTAGTACTTGCTGTGGTGATTTGGTTAGGAACTATGGACTTCTTTTTTATTTATCGACAATGAATCATTTCTGAATTGTATATTTTATTTGTCTAACAGCGACCGCAGTGGTGTTTGAAATAATTTGGTCGTCCCTGAAAAATTCCAAGGAACGATCTTATATTTTTCTTCGATTCGAAATTCCGCCACGTTTCAGTGGGAACGTCCAAAGAACTTCGAAATACTCGTTACCGCGTTATCTGATGCATCATTAAGAATGCAAATAATTCGAACCTGAAAGGTGTCTGCGGCCTACTGATTTCCATGTCTCGCAATCGCAGTTTCAGATATCCAAGAATATTAAGTCGTTCAGGCAAGGGTTATCGAATTCTTGGAAGATACACGAGTCGCGGATACTTCAACTTGACTATATAGATCATTTTTGTTGCAGAATTATCGTTAAGCATCCATTAGTGCGCAACTTTTACCAATTAGATTACTGCGAAATACATTTTATCAGTTAATTATTCTGTCCTGAGTATAAATGCAATACGAGGTTCAATTTACCAGCGTAACGTATAACGTATAAACACTTATCAGATTGTGGACATTTTTTGCATTTGAGTAGAGTGAATGAAATGTTGAATTTTATTACGCGAAGAAAAGATAATAGGAAATATATGAAATGGTCAATTTTAGTGTTTCGCTAAGGGTATAAAATATGTATGAAACTTAGAGTGCCTCGATGACGGTAAAATATATTATTCGTTTATCGTAGTATCAAATAAGACATTTATACTAGATATCGTTGCTCGCAATAACAATTCTCCGGTGATCTTGTGTCGTGACCAGCATCGTGTTTCGTGTTTCACCCAGATCTGTATCGAGTTCAGCAGCGCATAAGATTTTATAGTTTGTAACAGGTACTGCTGATCCGTACTTCGTTTCCTTATTACATTGCCATACTTGTGAACCAGGTGAAACGATAGTGAAGTTAATTAAGACGACGAAGGATCAAATTTATAGCACGACGCTGGTCTATCCTGGTATTTACTTGGAAGCTTATAGAAGCTTACATAATTTTTAATCGACTGCATTTTTACGGTATTAAATTTCTCAGATTTGTCCCTTTTGCAATTATTCTATTCCTGGCGTTTCTAACTTTCTTTTTATTACAAGTAATGTTATCTAATTCAGCAGTCCTGCAAATGAAGAATATTAAGATATTAGAAATATGGGCAATATTATATATTAGAATTTGAAAGTTTAATATTACACGTGTTAATAATGTTAAAACTAGTAAGTATTGAAACCACTCAAAATCGAATATCGAAAATGAAGAATATTAAGATATTAGAAATATGGACAATATTGTATATTAGAATTTGAAAGTTTAACATTGCACGTGTTAATAATATTAAAAGTAGTAAGTATTTAAAATTAAGAATTACACATATCAATAATATTAGAAATATTAAACATTTAAAAGAAAACATGACAAATATTAATAATATTAGAACTATGAAATACTTAATATTAAAAATTACAAATGTTATGCATTAAAACCACTGAAAATCGAATATCGTAAAATATTACAATTTTCAAACCCCCGAACTTTCCAGCCTCCAAATATTGAAACCTCAAAGCCCCGTACTGTCTGACCAAAGTCGACGCCGAAGCCCACTACTACTTTCCTCCGAACCGTTTACCGGCCAACAACAGCGTATACACGCGTCCAGCTATATTTATCCTAATCGCCCCTACCATTCGACTCCCTCCGCGTGTTCCAAGCTGAGCCAGTGTGTTTCCTATCCAGAAACCTTCTGCAGAAAGCCCCGCCGTTTTCGGATCGATCGCTAGAGCCAATCGTCGAGGACACGGACGAGCGGCGATTTACGAGCAGTCGGCTTAAACCTGGAGATCCTCCTCTTTCTGGTTGCTGCTTACTTACGCAGCAAACCCGGGCCTGTCTCTCTTTTCTCCTTGGCCCTCTCTGTTCCTCTATGTCTTTGAATCTCAGCCAGAAACTGTCGTCGTCGCCGACAACCCCCCTCTGACGATAAACCCTCTCATCGACGACGGGCTTATCGCCTCGAATTATCCGCGTTGAGCAAGGAGAAGTGAAGAGGGGAAGAAAGCCAGCCGGGATATAAAGGGAGGATCGTCATTTGTTTTAAGATTCGACGATCTTCCTGGAGAAATCGAATGGAATATAGTTGGAAAGTTCTTGGGTAATGATTCTTTGGAACTGTATTACTGCAGTGGAATTTTGATAATACGGAACGTTTCGTTCGGCGTTGAAATTCAAACTGTCCCGTGTTCTAATTGCATCGTCATCCGGTGTCGAAAAACAATTCGATTTTCAATATCAATTACAATTGATTTATTGGAATTCGAATGCTTCCTTAATAGTGATAACTAGAACAGGAGTTTTCATTTACACTTTTTGCATAATGCATATGTTTCTATGTTTTATATTTAAAAACATATTCAATAACTTATTGCATCTGTTATTTCCCTGTAGGATATTATTTTACTTTCGATAGTAAATCGCATTGCTATATTAACCATCCTTTAACCAGAGCTTCAAGACGATTGTAACACATTTCTTCCGCAGAACTTCCAAAACACGGTGGATAATTTGCTGTATTCATTCGGAGGTTCTCATTAAATCACGTTATCCCAAATAAACAAATTTCCTATCAACCCACTAACAACAGAATAATCCCAGCCGATCACGTTTGGTGGTTCACCCTCTATGCAATTACCTACTTAATCCACGGAAAATTACCGACCATCGACTTATATTTAATTCCCCCGAAACGTTCAAACATGTTACGAATTCTATCGAACACAGCCCCGATTACATCGATCGATATAACCGAGACCCTTCATAAAGGGTGGACCATTAATTCTCCCACGATTGTGTTCGAATAATAATCGACCGCGAAATCTTCAAGCTAATAATGGCAGTGGGAAAGGTATCGAACCGGCACGCAACTCGTAAATCGACGCGGATCGCGGAATTCGAGGCAAGTCGCGGCCGTGCATTCGCGAACTTTACTCCGTGATCGGTGTTGGCGCGTTGGCCTTTGGTAAGTGTAGAGGACGGATAATTTATCGGCAATAATAACGCAGCCGGCAGTCGGTCGCTCGTCAAAACTTTCCTCCGCGATGGCCGCAGATATATCGCAGCCTCTCGGCCGGCGTCCCTGTTGCTCCAGGAGTAACTTTTCCGTTTAATAAGTCGATGCGATTTTTCACCCTTCCTGAAACGCGTTCCCCCGGAGGCGGGGGAGAAACGAATATCGGTAGAGGGGGACGGTACGAGGCCCTTGATTTTTTTCGGAGGGTCGAAACGACTCTTTCGCTCTCAAAGTCGCGTTAAACTCCTTTCCACTCTTCTCTAACGGAGACTTTTACTTATGGCTCGCGATGGATCCCCCCTGTATGGAGGATCTGAAGGTGCGTCTGTGTGCATTGGAAATGACGACTGATGATTTAAAACAGGGAGAGGGGTGGACCACTGTCTGGGGTGAAATTAATCGTCGCCGCGGGACGAGAAATGGAATTCGTTTTCCTCGAAGCAATGATTTTTGGATCAAAGGTGCTTCGCGTGTCGACTACTTTTCCGTGGCTGTGACTTTTAAAGGGAGTTATAATCTGTTTGCTTTACTTTCGAAGGGATAGCCCTGTTTAATATTTACTGCTTAGATAAGTAGATGATTAAGTAGATAATTAACTGCACGAGAAGGGCGGCGCTTTTAATTTTGAGAACCACATTAATTCTAGTCAAATTAAGGGGACTCGGGACGAACGAGTTTCCTAAAACTGTCTTCAACATTTACGACTCTGTCGAAGAGAGACGAATTGCTGGAAGAAAATTCGCATTCCTCTTGTACCTCGTTTGTAAAAGGGTAGAACGAACGGAGCCGCGCATCTCGACACAGCCGTAATTCAAATGTACAGAAACATAAAATATACAAGTGTATTTTCCAACGGTACAACATCCTGCCAATAAAGAGACCTCCCCCCTATACCATTGAAAACAAGGACCAACTTAATCGCTTGCACGCTCACTGCAGACCGGCGTACAATAATAAAAACTACTCAATCACAGAGCTAACTACGTGAAGCGAATGAAGCAGAATGCCGACGCGAAACCTGCTCCAATTTGTAACAAGCAATCCAGCCCGGACAAGAGAAGCCTCATAGAAATTGGACAGTCGAGAGATGGGCAAGGGAACACGCGAGAAAAGGGAAAGCGAAAGAGAGCATTGTCGAGGTGGCGAAACGGGGCAAAGGGGACCACGGGTGGCGGAAAAATACGGGAAGAAAGAGAGCGAGGTAAATTAAAGGGCGTCGCGAACAAAGGCGGATGTGCCTCGAGAGCAAAACAGCCGCGTACAGTATAGGTGTGCGCCACACAGGTGGCCACAGGGTTGTCTCTACTACGTTTGCCTCCTCGTGTCGGATCAAAGCGCGTGCCTCCGACCCCGTTGTCGGCTGACGTTGGGAATAGAGATGGAAAGCAGGGATTCGCGTTGAATTTCAATGCGCGCCGCGACTCGTGCCTGGAAAACCATTCTCTGGACCGTGGCCGAAAGAAGCAGGCGAGAGGTGTGCAAAGGTGGCGAGGAAGGGAAAGTGTGCGGGTAAAGAAGAAGAAGGAAGGCACAGCTGTGGAGGGTCCAGTTAGAAAGGGGAAATCGTCGATCGGGAAAATCACGAACACGGACAGAATCGAAGGAGAAGCGACAGCCACGATCGATCCCGGATAGTTATACTCGGTCTGGTGGCAAGATAATGGAAACGCGTCGCTAGCTTGACGCCAGGTGCACGTAGAAAATGTGGCGGCACTCGTGCATGCTGATGAGGAAATTGAGACTTATGCAAATACGAAAGGAATATGCGAGCAGAATCTTCGCCTGTCCGTTACCGTTTCCCTTGTCAATCTCCCTGTCTCTTCGTCCTTGTAACTGTACCTCGAAACACGCGCAGTACACGTATGAATACGCTTAAACTTCGTCGACGGGGAACAGTCTGTTAATAACGTTGGAACAGGCGGCGATAAATAGAAGGCGAAGTTCTGCAGACGTTTCTATGGAATGGGGTATTTTTCGGTAGACGTAAAATTGAACCGCGCATTTTATAATTCGTGCTTGCATTCACAAGTTTGTTAGCAACTTGCCACGATCGGGTTGGAACGATCACCTAGCCGTGCCAGGTACCTGTGCAAGTAGTGGAATGCGATCACTTTCCATAGCTTTCACCCTTGCTCGTCAGGTAGCGCTGCACGCCGGCTGCACCTTACACTTCGGTGACCTTTATAGTCCGCACCAGATTCTCGTCCAGTTTCCGTGACATTCTTGCAACGGAGAATCAGGGTCGACCGTGGAACCGTTTTTCCATGTTCTGCGTCGCACAACTACCTCATCTGTAATATCGGAATGACGTTGGAAGAGTTTCTACTAATACTCGTAGACATTGGACGATTCACGGATAATCGAGAGACTACGAAGAACGCACACCAGGCGGAACTGAACATCGGTGTCCCGAATGGATCGTGTGCAGAGGGGGGCACGTAGAGAAAGGTGGCGCGGCTCTAGCGGGCGAAGAGGAGGCCGAATCACAGGCAGGCACCCCCTGGTTTACCATAAGAATGGTCCCCATTATCCCGTAGATCCGCGCCGGGAGATATTCCAAGTCGAGAATGGCCGAAGCCGGCTAAGGGGCTGGTGACAGATGCTCTGTATGCAAATTCTCGAGCACCCGTGAAAACCCCATAACACGCCATCCTCTCGCTGATTCTCCTCCTTACTCGCCCCCACACCCCTTTTCCACCTGCTCTCGCACTCCCTCTCTCTCTCTCACCCTCTCCCTTTACCAGTCCTTCGACATTGCCGTACTCGACGCCAAGACGTTCACCGTGATAAAGACTTTTCTCTTTCGTTCGTCTCCCTCGTTCACCATCGTTTCCCTTCACGGTTGCGGTGGCGCGTCTTCTTTCTTGCTCCAGTTGTGCGGCGTCTTTGTCCGCTGGGGGGACACTTTGATTACGCTGTCTCGCTTTCACCGTTACGGCGCGGCTCTTTGGCGATGAAGCTTGTTCGGAACAAAGGGAAAGGGAGAGGCGTATCTCGAAGACGGGAAAGGCGTTAATTGAAAGAAGCGGAGGCACGGTCCAATAAGATTTCGCCGTTTCTGCACGAGGAGAACGTCCGGCGTCAATTTCCTCGATCTTCGCAGAGGAGAAGATGGCACCTTAAACTCTCACACGGGCTGACCCCTCGGGGTACACTCCGGGTAGAAATTTGTTTCACGGTGGTTATATACGATTTGTGCAACTAGTGCATACGCATTAACTCGTGCATACGCATGAATTCATCTCAAATTATTTATACTTTTTATTTGTTTGTTTCATTTCGGCTTGACCCCAAAAGATTCTAAACATATTGAAATTTGCGAATATTATTTTAGTTTTTACTAAAATTACAATTTAAATAGCAAATGGTAACTAACTTTTACGCGTGACGGATGTAGTCGTCATAACGCGAAGTTCTGCCATTTCTGCATGACGGATATAGTCGTCATCCACAGCTGACTGGCTAATAGATGAGTCTCCGAATTGTAGAAATTCCTCATTCCTGTCGAAAGAAGAAATCTCCTTATACGATTCGTTTGAATGCGATTACTTTCGGTGCAGGCTGTTTGTAATAATTGTTATTCCCGTAACGTCACGCCCTTTGTCGCCGAATTGTTTCTGTCAGTCAGTCGAGCAATCGAGTTAACGGGGGAATCGAATTACAGGAGAATAAGTGGAGGAACCGGTAAACGCCCTTTCGATCGCTTATGACCCCGTTGCCCGCAATTATCTTCTTAGTCGCGCGAAGAAATTAATTAAATAACACTATTAATGCCTCTGTTCGAGGCTCCTCGAATTCCCCCAGTCATGCCTCGGCCGTCATTTCTCCCCCGACTTCTGATCGTTACTGGATTCGTGACTGGCAGTTTAGATGTGGGCGACAGCGGCAACGCGGAGCGTATCTTGAAATTAATTTAATTAGCGGTCGACGCAGACCTAAACTCCAGTCAAACGCTCGTTAATCGCACCTGTCGTTGCCGTCGTCTAACATTCGCCTTCGTTGACTGACTTCTTGTCAAATAACCTGTTCCTAACGGTTCCTGCTCCGGATCGTAAGATATTGAATCTCGCCCCGATATTATTTTCAACGGTGCACGAAGGAACTGTGCCACGTACACCATAGATGTAAAACGACATTTGAAAGCGTTTTAACAATTTTACCTGCGGCACGGGGCACCGTAAGTAACAGATGGCGCGCCCGCTCTGTTAGGTAATTGGTACTGGGATTCGCGATACCGATGGAGAACCAGCGTTCTCCAGGTGCTCTGTAGAACACCGTTCACGGTGTAACGCCTCGTACACCCTGTTGTACGCGAGCTGCTCGAGAACCACGCTCGCTGGGTCGACCATAATTTCAACAGAGACGTGCAATGGCCCAAGTTCGAGTTATCGAAATTTACAACTCTCACGAACTTCATAAGGTAAACGTTATTAACAGCATTTCCCGCCGCGTTGAAAAGGCCAGTTTGAGTGTATGCAAAATACCTGGAAAATCGAGCGCACAAAAGGGGAGAGGAGCCACGGAGAATGAGACAGGGGTGGTGGGAGGGTGTTCAGGACGTCAAGAGGGTGGAACGAGTACGGAGCGAGAGAGAGAGAGAGAGGGGGTAGGCTCAAAATGCTCTCTCGACTTAATGCATCGGTAGAGCGAGAGAGAAGCAAAGAGTGACGAGGTCCTGGTACCGGCGGGATGAAATTTCATCACGAGAATTCAATTAAAAGTAATATACCGAGGGGTCATGTTCTGGGAAAAAAAGCAATCGCTCTCTGGTATACAGATAAGTAAATACATGGAATAGACGAAGAGATTTATCATCCCGTGGCATTTAGCGTGTACATTAAACTGGCCCTGAAAATAGAGGGGCAGCACGATGGTTCTGTTGATCGAGTGGTTGTCAGTATTATTTTGATGTACGCCGGCTTGGCAAAGGCATTGGTACACTGGCAGAAAATAATGCAAAGATAAACCGGAAGAATCATGAGGAGGTTATTATAATTTCACGAATAATAAGTTCGTTGCTCTGGGCTATAAGGAGTAGGTATATTCCACGTTACGAAGTCAATCTCGTCATTTATGTATTACGTTGTCCCAAACGTTTCTTTCGCTGTTTGGCGGCTCGGTTTTATTGGGCAACGTTTAGCCAAACACACTGGCTGATCCATTTTTCGCTGATGCTAGGGCACTCAGTTGTTTTCTAGCTTTCCAGTAGTATAATGTCGTTCGAATCGATAGTCTCACAAGGGCCGGTCGCGAACGGTCAGCCTTCAATTTTAATGAAACTTTGCAGACTTGGAGAACTGTCGAAAATATTAAATACGTATTTTTTTTAAACCGCCGTAACTCAAGTTTAAGGGGTGAAACTACCCTCGAAAGTTAAACCCCTAAATTGCTATCTAAGAAACGATTGGAGATAGAACAAAATTTGAAAAAAAAATGCAAAGCATCGCAAAGCATCGCTGGTACTGCACAAGTATCCCAGTCGACTGTTTCCAAAGATCTTGAGTTACATTAAAGAAGTTGTAAAACTTCTAATTGCCCGTTCGATCGGGCAAGCGGCTACCAGAGGCGTTCATTACCGAGGCAGAGTCACGCGTACAGCCATAATCGTAACGAATCTAGCCGTGTATTACGGAGAATGCGATATGCTTGCATTTAAGAGGCATTCAGCGGGGAATTAGCGACGGGTAAGTTCCATTCGAAGAATCGGCACCTGCCACAATATCCGAAGTGTAAATTCCGCTAAATTGTTACGTATAACACACGACGCGTATAAAATCACAGTTTACCGTGCAATCAAGGGTACATATACGTATGACGCTTTTACCTCGGCGTTTTCTGAATCTTGAAAGGGAAAGGATCGTTGGAACGATGCCGAACGCTAAGTCCGATTATATGGTACAAAAACAAAGCAGTTAAACATGTCTGCCACGAATAGACGCCGAAATCGACGATACGATCGGAACTCCGATGCGTTGGTAATGGAGTCGTATCAGAGATTTTACGAGGCCCACTTCTTTAATCGTCCCAATTAACTTCGATACACCGTCCCACGTTCTGTTCTATTTTCTTCTTACTTCGACGAAAGTGAACCGCGATCTATGCACTCCACAATACTGTATCGATTCATGGCGATTTGAACGAGACATTGAAAACCATAGCGAAACAGCGTGCGCTGTTTATGAAACTCGTTAAGTCAACGATGCAATTATTCTGCACGGCTATCGCGGGATCAGGTTAAAGACTCGTGAAACGGATCCGTAAAAATAAGAGGGGTGGAATTAAAGATGAAAATATCTCGAAGCGTTAAGGGAAGTGGAGGGAGCTCGGCGAAAGGATGGAAATAAAACGGGGAGAGAGAGAGAGGGGGTGGGAAAAAAGTGCAAACGGTGTCTAGCATCAGCGGAAAATTGGAGATGGACCAAAAAAAGTTTTCACGAGACCGTATTGTTTCGACGACAATTAGAATAAGGCCAGGATGTAAGAGGGGGGCGTCTTGCAGCGGAAAAAAGGACCATTTGGAGGGCGAGGGCCACCGTAAACTTTCTCGCCATGAACAGGCGGAAAATTCGTTCAAAATGGTTTGAATTCTTGTCTCGGAAGACGAACGGCCCACGCGATTTCGGAATACTGATGCGTCACAGTGAATATCGAAGGGGATCGGTTGTTTCTCTATTCCTACTCCGTCTACCCCTCGTCCTCCTGCCACGCAAGTTCCTCCGGTGGGGTGGGGAAAAAAAACGAATAACCAAAGTAAGAAATATCGCGTATATAATAATACACTGCGTGCAGGGTTGTGCAACGCATTTTTATGGCCCTTAATAACGGCATCAATGCCGAACTCTGACGTAAAGCACTAATAAATTGGTAATCTGCGTTACAAGTCTCCGAGAATTGTTCGTGCACCTTATGAAATAACATTAATGTCCGTCTAGTGATTCATTAGACTTATTATAAAAACGTAAACATTGGGACAGAGGAGTAAAATACTTTTTCACGACAATTTTGGTTTAATTCTCGCACCGGATTGCAGAAAACAAGGGACATTGATGTTTGTGAAGAAATATATTTCAATTTTTATTGGACGGTGCGTGGACAGTAGTCACTCCATATAATTGCTTTCTACACCGAGTTAAATATTATCATGTATTCTACTAGCACAGAACATTCGATCATTCTCTCCAAATCAATTGCGTTGTACGCCTGGAATTTTTTCCCATGGATGTGCGAATGACAGAATTCCTCGGGATGGCACGGCATACAAGATTTTTCGTGCTTCCTCGATCGATTTCACCGCCAGTCTTGCTACGACAGTGCGCAGTCTGGGAGGGATCGTGGTCTGCTCGAACTCTTCTACGACATTCGGTTACGTTTGGCTACGTTTACTTTGTCCACGGTGGAATTCGTTAAAATACGAGAATCGAAGGCTAGGTGAAACGAAAGGGAAGCTGACCAAAACTGTGGCAAAAAAAAAATAAAAAATAACGAGCATCAGTTTAGAGGGAGGCCGATAAACGGCGGGAAATGAAACGTCCTTTTTTCCCTCCGCTTTAACGTCCGGCCACGGAAATACACCCTTGAAAGTTTAACTCTCCTCGTTTACCCGTTTATCACAGCTACAAACACCCGCCAAGTGTCGAGATTCTTGACAGCCACTACATTTTCATAGGCTGAACAGTTTCTCTGAATGATGGAACTCTGGACGCATTTAGTTTTTAGTTGAAACGCTCCAAGTACTCAAATATTTGTTACAACAAGGAGCATTAAGTTTTTCCCACAAGGTCTCTATCTTTCTGTTTGTTTCTATTTGAAGCATCGAGGCTGATATTGGGCTTCATATAAACAACTGAGAAAAATATATTACAAGCCAGTAAATGTTCATTTACTCCTACTTATGAAATTGAAAGAAAATTGGGAAATATATTGGACGCAATGGCAATTAAACAGCCAATAAAGAGGAAACACGACAGAAATAAGTGTGCATTGATGTTACAGGATTATGAAGCTCTAGTCACGTGCCAAATGCGTGTCCCTATCCCCTGGATAATTCTTCCCCAAACATATCTATAATCCATCTGCCATTATCCCAGTCTTCATCTCGCGATATTAATCTTCACGCAGCAAGAATTCGTAAATGTTCATTTCCATTCGATCCAATTAAAGCTAGCGTGTCACGTGGCACAGTGGTCTATTTGAAAACCGGACAAAAATATTGTAGCGTTGCTTCTAGGCTCAAGACCATAATGTAATTATGGTAATAAATAATTATGAAATTATGCTAAACATAGGTCGTCGAAATCGTCTTAACGTCAGCTACAATGTTATGAAATTAGAAATAAATTTTAACATTATTTTATAACAAAAGAACTTAATTCTTTGTAAAGAAAATTGTTTTCTAAACTTAATGTATTGAAGTTTGCAGATGTCTGAATACCATTTACCTTTTCTTTAAAACATTTTTCTTTAAGACTGTTCAAAACCCTTGAAAAATAGGGTCAATGGTAGATTTGGTAAAGATGCGTACTCTCAGGCGACCCTATTTCGATTAAATGCAGCGTAACATTAACGTCTTGAATGCCAATACAGTAATTTTTACTTTTTGGGAGTTGTCTTAGGACAAGATTATATTTTCAATGACATTTCCACGTCAAAAACAATCGCATACGCCCCCAACAAAATTCAAATCCCATCCGTTGCAACGAAAATCGCGCAATTTCCCCCGAATTCAATTCAATTCAATAGAACTCCACTTAAAGCATCGCGCAATGAAAATTCTAGGGAAAAATTGGCCGCCTCGTTCTCGTGGCTCTGTTTACCGTCAACTCGGCAATAGTCGTTACTTTCGGAAGTATCTTCGATGGTAATCGATGCCGCGACAGGGGTGACTTCCCGGGGACAGGATTTACGGGCTCTGGATCCATTAGAATCCGACGACGAGCACTACAGCGCGCCTAAGCAAGGAAATACGGAAGGTTCCAGGGTGAGAGCACACGGTTGCGGGCACAACCCCACGCGGCATACGGCGCGCTTTTCCATCGGGCAAATAGAATTTGCGGTCGTCGCTGCCGTTCCGCCCCGCGGAATCTCTCCAAACGCTTCGTCTTTCTCTGCGCCGTGGAAATTTCACATCTCTTATTCATGGAAGTTTCACCGCTTTCAGGGAAATTCTGTCTCCCACTTTGCGATATTCTATCTCTCGCGGATGTTTGCTGCCCTTTTCATGGATATTTTATAGTCCTCTGGAAAATTCTGCCTTTTGTCTCCGCCGCTTTTGTTCCGGCACTCTTCGTGCGGAAATTCTCTGCTCTTGATTTCTTGCCCTTCGACGGTCTTCCGCTTCCTTGGTGGACCCGCGGTTACTGGAGTTCCGCGTACAGATAATATCGTTTCTAATGTTGCGCGCAGCCACCGTTTGTGATTAACTTTCGTCGCAGGAACTTTAATATCCATACTTTCGTTCCGTGCGAAATATATCCATACCGTGCGTTCAATTCAATTCCATTCGAATGAAACGTAAATCGCATCGATGTGATATTTTTATATCAGGTTGCCGCAATAAAATTCATTCCCCGCATCCCTTGCCCGCAGTCTTCCAATTTTTCCCTAGGGGAAATTCCTAGAAATTTCATCCCGGTCGTGGTAATCCTACACGCTACAGCCGTGCTCACCTTCGAGTGGCCTCGTCGCTTGGAAAATCCTTGCGCGCATCCCATAAGTTCCTACGGCGTGGCCGAAATTTCCCGACCGTCGTGGAAATCCCCGTGTATGTCCACTGTGCGGCGACTGTCGCAGCATCCAAACGGAAGAAAGGGGCGACAGCAGGTGGCTCGCCCCTGCTTTTACGAGCGGTCACCAAAGGGCAGTATACCGGATGTCGTTTACATGCGAATCGCTCATCGGGGAGAAACTCCGACGCGGATAAACTCTGGATTTGAGTAGACCCACAATTTATGCTAACTTACCGATCCGACGTCGTTTAAACGAGGGCGGCGGCGGTGGTTCGTTGAATGCCGGTGACGAGAAACGAATGGAAAGTGAACGCGCCACCTTCGATTGGATTTCCCTATTTCCATGTTCCGTTGCAGTTTCTTTTGTTGGTTGGCGAAGGGTTTTTTTCGATTATTGACAGTACAGGGTGAACCATGAAACGTAAAGGGTTGAACGAAATTACGTTTGTACGGTATAGTATGGTTCGAGAGATGGGAAATAATTATAGAAAATTGTCAACCCTTTTCCTTTTCTTTTCTTCAGCTTTCTATACAGCAAATTTATTACTCGAGACTTAAGTCTTGTTGTCCGGTACCTATACTTTGTGCTCCATCCAATTCACATGACAATAATGCAGAACCATTTGCACGAAATAATCTGAGATTGAATCGTTAAATTGACTTGGTCATTTCGAAAATGTACGACTCAAGCCACTTTTATAATCATCGCCACAAGTATCACTGAACTTTGTAAAAAGTTCGAAAGACAATCTCTGTCGATCACATAATACAACTTGCCCCATAGAAGGATGTATCGTGGATCGTATTATCAGAACGATCTCGTTATCGACGAGTGCCTCTGCCTTCCCTTCAAGAAGAATTTTTTTATGAGACGTTTGAAATTCAAAGTCGTTCGCCGTCGTCGCGACTTTCTTCCAGAAACAGGGGGATGATACGTCAGACGCGAGCTCATCAACGGAACGAGTATCCATCGTGAATACTAATGCCTCGTGATCGCAAGGGGCGCTTCCATCCGTGCTTACGCACGATATAGTCGAACAACCCCGTAATCTCATGTACGTCCACCTTTAGCCCCGAAATCCGGCAAGTTCAACGGAGATACTTTCCTCTTTCCGCGAGTTTTGCTTCGTTTTTCTCGTACGACTATCCAGCCGTATCTTATTTCGACGTCTAAATACGCAGTCTTTACCATCGTTATTCGAAAATGGAGAATAATAATACGGGGAATGGATGAAAGTTTCTTTGCTGGGAGTTTATACGAATGGACAATACGAGATACGGAATACGAAATGGGATTCTATGTTTGCATGTGAAATTTAATCGCAATCGATGGTGTACGGATGGTTTATTTTGATTAATTCTTTGATCTGTTTATCGATATCAGAAATATGAGAGTAGTTTTGTCTGCTACATTGCGAGCCATACTGTAGCAGGTTGTATCATTAGATGTTCAAATAAGATCCTACGTCTGTTTCTGACAATCTCCCACCTAGGACCACTACTATTCAACCTATACATTAATGACATTAGTAATTGCTTCAATAATTCTAAAATCCTGCTATTTGCAGATGATTTGAAATTATATAGAACCATTACTACTAAAAATGATGCTATAGATCTACAAGCGGACTTGAATAGGCTTAGTTGCTGGTGCGTTGAGAATGGCTTAACGTTTAATTATAAGAAGTGCAAGGTCAGTAGCTTTTATAAATCAAGAAACTGTCACACTTTTAACTATCATATCGATAATCACAACTTAGAGCATGTAGACATAATTAGAGACCTAGGAGTAATATTTCACGCCCATCTTAATTTCCATTCACATGTTGATTTTATCATTAACAAAGCATTACGGTCACTGGGATTTTTAAAGCGATTTACCTTGAATTTCACCAACGTCAGCACCATTCTATACTTATACAAATCACTTATTGTTCCTACATTGATGTACGCTTCAGTCGTGTGGTGTCCTAGTGCAAAATATCGAATTGCATTGATTGAGTGCGTACAACATAAGTTTCTTCGATACATTTCGTTCAAAATGAATCTACCACTGCATAGATTCAATCACGACTATGTTCCAATCATGGACCTGCTCAACCTTCGATCCCTTTACTTAATGAGGATCTACCAGGACATTATTTTTATGTACAAGATATTAAATAATCATTTTAATTGCCCTGATCTATTATCTTTGATAAACCTTGCGGTACCTTTGAAGCACTTAAGAACTAACAGACTCTTTCACACACCTTTTCATAAAACTGAGTATGGAGCGGGATCAACAATATCCAGGATAGCCACTCTATGCAATAACTGTGACCACTCACTTGACTTTTTTCCAATGAGCTATTCAGCATATATTCTCTCACATCATAATGTGTTTACTCATTATCATTTTAAAAGGCGTTTGCCGTCAACAAACAAATAAATAAATAAATATTTGTATTAACAGAAAACTTATGGTACATAAATTTTAATCGAAGTATTGTCCATCGAGATCTACTACTCTTTCCCATCTCTCAGGTAGCATATGAATGCCGCGATGAAAAAATTCTTCATCTTTTGACGCTGATATAGTCGTCGACCCATCTTATCACTTCCGCTTCGTTAGGTGTATAAATAAGAAGAAAGCGTTAAGAAAACATTAATGCATCTCGGTTGGGAAACTGTACCTTACCCCGCGTACTCTCCAGATATAGTACCATCCGATCTTCATTTGCTTCGATCAATACAGCAAGATCTCGCTGGCACAACTTTCCGAAACGAAGCAGAAGTGATAACATGAGAGATGGCAAAACGTGGTAGATTTCGATGGAGAATACTTCGATTAAAATTGATGTACCATACGTTTTCTGTTAATACAAACATTGTCAGAAACAGACGCAGGAACTTATTTATACACCTAATACTTTTCATATCCTGCAGGTAGTCAAAATTAAACAGGGGTATAACTGTTTTATTTCTCATGTCTCTAGTTTTTATATACAATTATAATAATTACATTTCTTTTCGAATGCTTGCCACGGTATCGTGGAAGCTGCCATCCAATTATCAATAACGCCTTTACGGAAAAGAATTTAATTCGCATGCAAAAATTGCAATCCAGCGACAGGTAGATGGTTGAAAGGGTGCTCGAAAGGGTGGGTGTATCGGGACCCGGGAAGCGTGGTCGCGGGCAACAGCCACGTGCTTCGAATCGAGTGACGGCGAACACCGCCGAACATGACCGAGCGCGAGATTTCGTGTTGGAACCCGGTGTCGGAATGCTTTGCTCTCAGTCGTAGGCGCGTGCCACGTACCGCAGTGTCACCGACGTGGGTGTACGATCCTTTTGTCCCTTTGGACGTTTCTCTACGTGTCCCGTGTTAGTCCGCGGAACAAATCGTCGACAAACACGAATGTTACCCATCGTTCGCATTAAACTCGTCGCGCTGTTCGGCTAACTCGTTCGATAATCACCGTCGTGATATATCACCGAATAGAGATCCACCCGCTCTCTCGACAATTGCGCATATATCATTGGTGAAACAGTGCACAAGTGACCAATTGCCGACCAGTGGACCGAGCATAGAATTTTCAAGCTCCGATGGCGTATACAGGGTCCGACAGGGCGAAATGAAGAATCGTCCAAGAACGTGTCGGTGGCAACGGCACATCAGATAAGAGGTATGCGAGACAAAAGAAACATAGCTAGTACGTATTATTCGCCGTTCAACCTTGTTGTCGCGTTCCATCGCGAAATCTCGCGGTGTGCTTTGTTGAAGTGTGCGGTGATCCGTGTTTTGATTTCGTCGGGACGAGGGCAACAAGCACGGAACAAGCGAGCACGGAAAATTGAAACGTGACAGGGAGCTGAGGGGGTCGACAGTCTTTCAAGATGCGCCAATTAGCGGGCCAAGTTTTTCGAGTCTGTTGCGGAAACGCGGGTACCAAGGGCCGTTACTCGATGGCGCGGCCCTTTTCAGCGTTTCCCGCGTTGCGATTTTTAATTAGCCGGTGGCCGGAAGGAGGGAGTTTGATGCCGTCGTGCCGAGTCGCGTGTGTATTCACTGTTGCGGTTAAATTCTTTGCTGTTTCTCGCCCGCTGGAAAGCACGTTCACTCGCATGACGTGCAGCTTGGAGAATCTCGGCGATGAAAGGACTTGTTCCTTCTTGTTTCTCGCGCAAAGCGATCGTGGCATCAATGCTGCAAGGGTGAACCATCGTCTTGTTTAAGGTTTGCCATATTTATTTAACACGCGTGCATATACGATACACTTTTAAAAATGAGAATAATAATTCGTGAAATTAGTTAATTGTTAGATTCGTTGCTATCGAGTTCCCATATAGCACGAAGAGTAATCGGAAATCGAAAATGCAGATCCAGATTTTGCGCTAGTTAATTCTGTCGTTTTAAGCTTTCAAATCTTAGGAATGATGGCCTGCCAGTTTTTCTTTGAACTAAATATAAAAGCATAACAGTATGCAGCCCCGAACGCACAGTACGAGGGTTCATTTAGAAAAACAGGATCGCCAGTACAGATTTTATTTTTATACAAATTTCTTTGCGATATTATGATAATACCTTCAATTCAGATATATACGTTCGTACGTGCACCTGCTCACGGGATCGGTGGATCGTTATTAGCCTTAGTCCCGTTGCTACGGCATCGAAAGATGTTCCAACGAGTGGAACCATGTCGGTTGAAGACAAATTCCGGGCGAGCTTTCCAAAAAGGGGGATCCTTATCGGAGACCTGATCTCGACGAGCCTCATCCACGTTGCCGCGAGCATGCAATTCGAATCTTCTCAGATCTCTTGCGCCAGTCTCTTTATCTCTCCCAGCGTTTACCCGAAAGGGATTACTTTCCCATTAGGATCTTGTCTTTCGAGGACAAATAGTCGAAACTGGAGCCGGCGCTACCGTCCGAAACTCCACGGTGATTTTTCCCCAAGGTGAATCCTCTTATCAGGGACCCGACAGAGTTTCCGATTTCCCCCTCGTTTTTTACTTTCACCGTCGTGCCTTATCTGGTATCACAAAATGGCGACCACGCCCTAATTTTTTTTCCAACCCTTAACTACTGTAATCATAGTAATTTGGTTGGTCACTGCGGAAGATTTCATAGACCGTTAATATTCATTGCGTTATTGCATCACATATAAGCGTCGAATAAAGATCAAGTTCAATAATGTCCCCTGCCTCGCATGTTGTAATAATAAAGAGAACCGGGCTTGATTGACCAGGTCTCTAATTAAAGGGTACACGGTGCGAGAACATCATAAGTACACGCAGGAGAGGAAGTAGAAGTGGATGATAATTTCAAGCGGTTTTTCAGACGCTCTACTCAAGGCTTAATACAGACGTCTTATTTTCAGTAGGAAATATGTACCTTAAAGTAATCTCTTTCATTTCTTCTTCCCCGTAACTATAAATCGGGATGAGTTTAAAATTAACCGGCAATCTCGCTGACAAATTGTCCGACAGAACGAACCACACCGTGCAACACGATTCATTTATACTCCATACTAGAGACTTTCCATTTCGCTCCTCCTCATTAGCTCGAATTTTTCTATTCGCTTGCCGCTGCGACAATTGCTACTTTTTCTCCCTTCGTGTAGCGTCTTCCAAGTGAAATTGCGTCTCTCGCTGCTCGACTACAACGCCGCCGGAAATAATAGTCGTCTCATCAGTCGGATATGAATGCTTTAGATTACCACGATAAGCTGGCAAGCGTGAACCGTGGCTCAGATGTAATGCCAACCTCTGGGCTGTTGGGGCCCTCTGCACGGTTGACGACTTCGTAACCTGGAGATTCGTCAACGTCAGACCCCATTAGCAGCAGCCCTTCGTCTACTGTCGACTCGCTAATTCCCTCTTACGGCGAATGCTGCGCAAGCCACGCTGTACACGTAAGCCTTATAATTACGCGAAAGATGCACCGGCATTGTGAGTACAGGTTCGCTTGGGCCCGGTCTGAATCTTGATGTTAGGCTCGAGCTTCTAGAGGTTCGGTAATTAAAACGTCGAAGGTCGCTTTTGCTAGAAATAGGATAGGCCGGGGTGAATCGGATCACTTTTTAATTGATGGTAAAAAAAAATAGTTACAATTTAGAAACTGAAAATTTTATTATTAATTCGTAACAGGTACCCATTTAACACGAACATTCGTAATAAAAAATATAAACAAATTATAAAAATTCCTCTTTTATGGACAGAAAACGAAAGAGTGGAAAATATCCGATTCGCCCCGAGCCTGGGGGCGAATCGGATATTCCGAATATCTCTAAGAAAACAAACAGATTGTCGTAAAATAATCTTTGGTTATAACTTTATAAAGTATAACTTAATAATAGTAATGCCAAAGACTCTACGTAGTACATGGATGGCAGGTATATTGCCCTTCAACACCACTTATATTAGCACACTTTTCGTGCCACCACTTTTCACAGGTATTGCACTGTAGCCAATCCTCCGCAGGTGGATGAATTTCTCGTTACAATAAACGCAATGCCACACTCTTTTATGTATGTGCGAACCATCTTTACCTACATGTATAAGTTATTAATGCATATAAAGCCATACAACTAATTAAATAAACAAAAAAAACAGTGATCCGATTCACCCCAAATGAAGTGCTCCGATTCACCCCATATAATAATAATTTTGAAGTGAATAAAATACGCAAACAAATTATGATATAATAGTGAAAATTATATCAAATATTATTTCTGGCCACTATACAAACTAATAATATCAAACACATTTGGATGTTAAAGCTTACCTTCTATTTTTAAATAAGAAATTGTGAGCTATGTATTTTAGATCTGCGCCAAAATCATTACGTTCGTCCGCGTATGGCAAACTTGAAATGCGTGTCAACACTAAACGGTATTGTAAAACAATAAAAACACGATCGAAAGAGGCGCATAGAGAGGGCGTGAGGCGTGTATGCACGACCTAAACGATTTTTTCCATAGTAACATAACAAATTTCAACTAAATTCTTATTTCGATCCGATTCGCCCTGTGGTCCGATTCGCCTCGGTCTACCCCAGTAGTGTATACAGGGTACAGGTAGTATTACGCGTGCAGTAATCAATTATCTCTTGGCTATTTTTATGCAAGTGTGCAACACCACTCGCCTTGGCAATTCTCGCGTCGCAACCAATTATACGCGGCACGTACTGAGAATAACTTGGCCTTTATCGTGTAATGCGAATCGTATTACAATTGTCTCTCCAGTATCGTACATTTATCCCTTTGTACCAGGGGTATTCGGTGAATCGAGAATCGTATATATACAAACAATTATCGCGGAATGCTAATCGCCGTGATTAATAGAACATTGAAATTCTATTAAGATGGAAATTGATGCTTGCGCGTGGTACGAGGATATTTTATGCGCTAGAAGAGATATATTTTATATAGGTTTGTAAGGTTGCCGCTTGAATCACGGTTTGAAGCGAGATTGGTCCATTCGTTTTCTTTCTCTCGACTGTTGGTTGACATTTATTTCTATCCGTCCGCCGGCTCTTAGCGGCGTAATATTTTTTAAATTGATACCTGATTAGTATCGTTAGGTAAATAAGGCCTGTCTTATTAGCAGTAACAGCAGGATGTTTCTTAGAATTGGCTCGCAGAAAAATTCCTTGGAGGATTCAGAACGGTCGACAGGGCTCCATATCTCCGCGTCCTCAACGCTTGTACGGTTTATAGCTCGCTATGACACACGTTGATTTATCATAAGGGTAAAACATTTCTTCTGCGTTTGCTTTGTTACGTGCCTTTAATCGCCACTTTTAATGACCAGTGACGGTTGCACCTTAAAGCAGTAATAAACGTTCTTCTTCAGCCGGTGTTCTGCTCGTTTAGTGTTTTTGAGAAGCAGAGGCTGAACTTCTTTTTGTTTAATGCAGTTTGTATATTTGAAACCCTTTAATTGGGGTGGTGGAAATGACGAGCGGTCTAACGTCGGACTTGATCAGTCAAGAAGGGTGGAAAATGTGGAAATTAAAATATTTGAAAGCAGGGAAGAAAATTCTGATTAGAGTTTCATGGTGTTCTATTAATTGTTCAGTTCCCCTTTGTTGTACAAGACTTCTTATTTATTTATTATTATCTTTATTATTATCTTATTTATTTATTCGTATTTTCTTTATTTACGTGGAGAATCCCCTTCCTCTTAAATGAGTCATACCATGTGACTGAATCTCTAATTGTGCATACATAATTTCTTTTTCTGCAAGTGCAACGCCTTACGAACATGCTGTTGAATTTTACCATGACATTCTGCGACCTTCAATGCCCTTTATCCGACCTTTCTCACCTCAATAAATATTATTACCTCAAAGGTGAACCAGCAGAAAAGAATATTAATTATTAAATCAACTCTTGTCCCCTACGAAAAATAAATAAAATAACAAAACACTTAAAACGCTGCGCCTTATTTCTAATTGAAAATCGCGAAATCAACGCCCATAAATAATTGACATTCGCAAACTATCATTAAACATCGATGGACACCTCGAAGAAAACGGAAGGCCACATAAATCTTGTCGGATTTACATTTGCCACGGTGTTCGACGGACGAGCATCGAACAGCACTTGCGCGTAACAAATGGGAAAAGTTTCTTCGAGTCGGGAGAAAATAAGAAGAGGAAAGAGGTGCAGAATTAAGAACGGACTCGTTATTGGAACGGAAAAAGGTGGAAGGGACACGTCTGGTGCCACACGGGACCAGATTAGACGCGGTTCACTGGAGACAGAGAAGGAATAGAAATATATGGCGTCAAATATTTAACTTAGAGTGCCGTATCGTCGAATTGCTAAGGGGGTGGGGGGTGGGGTGGAAAAACAGGGGGTAGCAGGAATTGCTACGAAAAAGAATTCGTCCACGAAGATCGTTCCCGATCGTTCAAATACGAGAGATCCAATTACTAATGACCTACTGGTTAAACAAAATTAACGTCCTCACACATTGACTACGTAGTGAGTCATGTAGTTTTTGGGCGACGAGTGTTGTTTGACAAGAATTAGGAACATATGGGACATCTGATTGGACGATTGTTAGACATCTTTTATGATGTTTGACGATACACTCAGATGAAATGCTCGATGGTTTCACTGAAAGGAAAATTTGATGCCGTAATTGATTTCGTCCGTCGAAGATGATACATACACATGGGGGGTTTCATTACTTTTTGTGGAAAAGTGTATTTGATTGGTGGGCTTGTTTAATGCATCTGAAAAGCTGTACATTGTATATTTTATTTTTTAGTCAGTCTTAAAGAATATCTCGATAACTGTTCACTGTTCTTTTTTAATTTTATTTTCCGTGATGTATTATTTTAATATCAACGAATGATTGTGACCTTTAGAAGGGTAATTAAAATAATAAAAAAAAAAATTCTGTAAGAAATTCGTAAAGGAATTTTATAGTAACATTATAAATATGACGAATGCAATTGAACATGTAATTGATAATCGAGAGTTTCACGAAAAGGGTTTATTCGGGCAAACAATTTAGTTAGAAAAATATAATAAACCTCTCCTTTCGAGACATTAGTTTCTTGTACATTCGAAGCTAATTATATCCTAAAAATCAAATGTAAAACAAACAAACCAGCCGCGGCATTACGAATTCCAGAGGCACGAAACTGTTTCCAAAACAACCGTACCCTCGCTTCAACCGGATATTCCGTTTTCTGTCACGACTTCCATCAAAAGTCGGTAAAAAGTCAACGTCGAAAAAGGAACAGCGTTGGTGTTTATGATCTCCGAGTGTGACGAGGCCAAAAATACACTTTGTCGTTGCTGGCTCGCTTTATAAAACGATCTACGAAATACACTGCCGGCCAAAAGTTTCGACCACTTTCTTAGATTTACAAATATTGAATGATTTGTTAAGGGTTCACTGACTCGAAATTAATATTACAGAGAAAGATGATAATTGAAGGGGTATGTCAGAGAAAACAAATGTTTAATTTATCTACTTTCTAGGCCTACAAGGAGCCTACCCCTTTAATTTTATTTCGACATATTCTATCTTGGATATGTTTTCCAATTTTCAACTTAAAATTATTAATCCCTCGTGAAGTTCCCCTATACATACCTCGGATAGTCTGGTGGTTTGAAACTTTTGATTGGCAGTGTATGTACATATTTCGCTTTAGATTGCAAACAGTCAAGGGTAGAGTATCGCCTCTAGATCGCCTGGTTAGGCTTTCTATTTCGGTCTTTGCGCCGCGGTGCCATTCCTTTCGACTTGGATATTTTTAAAAGGTTTCCGACTTCCCGGCAGCGCTTTTCTCGCTATGAATCTCCTTGTGCGGTATATAACCGACAAAATATTTTGGAACTGCTGCCGCCTCTCGAAAGGAACTTGTTTCCTTTATGGCTGGGAGGGTGAGAAAGGGTTGATATCGTCTGGGGAGTCGATGGGTGATGACTTGAGTTTAGTATTGGATTGGTAACTAATATTGTTGAACAATGTTTTATCCACTGTCTATCATTGGAATATTTATGTAATAATGTCTTTGCTGAATGGCAAATATCTTTTCTGATTTTTAGTATGGAGAAAATACACTTTCAAGGGTCGAGAGGAGGAAATATTGTTTGATACAAATTGATACAAATTTATTAATAGCCTTGATACAAATTTATTAATTTCGCTATATTTTGTTTTATTTCATGTAACTTTAACTCGTCTCATTTTTAATTTACCTGTAACTTGATATTTTCCTAGAATTGTTCGCGGAGAGATTTTATTGCACATTTTTCTGTCAGATTTTCAAGGTTCACCCTTGAAGAAGATGTTAAGTGACATTGGTGTAATCTAGTTAGACACGAAGGAGGACGTTGCGAAAATTATTAAGGATTTACTGCGACGTACTGCGAGACTTTTACTGTGAATAGCAAGGCGGTGGAGGTGTCGAGGTTGTTTACTCGAGTCTGTCGTCCAAAGTGAGGAAGTGGGAGGTACTAAACTTAGTACAGCAATAATGTTCAGCTGTAAAGGCTTTTAGTGCATTCAACGTTTCTATCAACCTCAATATTTTCCTCAGAAACGTAAAATCTTGTACACAGGTACACGCATAAAATCAAAGGGACATTACAATTTTAGCTTTTCCACTCGATTTTGTTTTCCTCCTAAAGTTAAAAAAATAATACAAATGTTTCGTAACTTTATAACAAACAAACTAACAGTCCATGCAATTTAACAAATGGCAAACTAATATTGTTGGTATTGATACAGAGGAATTAAAATCGTCGAATCGAAATCATTTCTCTTCGCCTTTAGATTCCCAAAAGACAAATGGTTCATAACCGGATAATAAATCCATGGCACTTGTAGGAAACTGTCCCTTCTTCCTCGCGTCAGATGAATGTGCCACGGGGCATAAAGAAAAACGAGCGAGGCGTGCATTCGAAGGATTCGATTCCCTGCCGGATTCCGTTGTCACTGGCCAGGTTTCTCTTGATTTCTCGATTTTCCTCCACGACACCTCCGTGTACCGGGGTAAATATTTGATGTGATTTTTCTTCCAACCAGACTATCCCCATGGCGCGTTCATCCGCAACCTTTAGATTCGCACCCTCGTTACGTTTCCCCTTCCCGTTTTCTTCCTTGTTTTTCTTTTCGCTTTTTCACCTCGAGTTAGCAGGTTTTCAATGATAATCCCTTCCCCCTTTCTTGGTATGTTAAATTTTTAGATGCCACTTTGTCGTTACCCTCGTCCCTTTCTTCTTTCTTTTGGAAGTCGGTTTTACTTTAGCTGCTTTCGTTATGCAATGATTGATCGAGTCATTAAAATTTAAAATGCTCTTCTTCGAGTATTGGCTCGCTGATAGATACTCTCACATACTCTCACAGTTTTTTATCCACATTCTAACTCTGTTATACTTCACTTACGTTTTCGTTCACTGATTCACTGATACAGTCACGTTCACTTTTATATATATTTCTTTATGATATTCATATTCACGTCGACCATATTTGTGGGATGATTGGTGTGGGTAAGCAAGAATCGATGACTGTTCAACTTTCTTTTATTACTATTCAAAGGTTTACTTCATTCATTCATTCATTCATTATTATTATTAGTGCCATTTATTATTCATTCGAACGATATTCAACTCGCACTCCTTCCTTCCACCTTTCCCACTGTATCTCACGTGTAACTCGCTGCTACTAAATCGAAGGAGGGAGAATTCGCGACGCAGGCGGCGCACACGCTGAAAATACGACGTCTTAACCGTTTCAAGGGTTGCAAAAGAGGGTGGCGGGGTGTCGCGTGCGCATATGGTACATGCATCATTGCGGTGGGGAACAGGCTTCTTCCGTGTGTTTATCTACCCTCCCTTGCGCCAGCCTATAGAACGAAACGATAAGAACAACGATCCTCGCTTCTACCACATAGATACAGTTTCTTTAAAAAAGAAAAGGAATGAAGAAAAAGCTTTACGATTCGCGTGGAATTGTTTCAAAGGAAAGGAACTGAAGTAGGAACTAGGTGCTTCAACCCCTTCTATCCTAATCTTACATTTAGTGGAGGGTTTCCGGAATTTATAGCCAAGTAGTTTTTTTCACGTAAATTTGTTAATTAGCATGCTGCCGTGGTTCAGGGTTGTTTGTGCAAAAGTGAAGAAAGATATGGATAGATGTATGGGGGTTTGCGTACTGCTAGAAAGGATAATAGTTTTTGCAGAATTTTGCGGAATTTTGTGGGAGAAGTTGTTGCTAAGTTATGGCTAACGAAACGGAGTTCCTTAGAGTTATTTGTTTGGCAAATTTGTAGAAATTTTTGTTAGGATTCAATATTAATCGTTTCAATTTGTTCACCCAATTATGGTAGTGCGATTATGGCTGCATAGAAATTTTTATTACGGTTCAATTAAACATATTTTCCAATAAATGTCATGGAGTTGTTCCTTTTAAATCGTACAGCACCAAGATGTTTTCAGGACAGTGCAAGTTTCAATTCGTATCGTACAATGTACTTTGCAGCCTGGCAAAACCGTTATACACAGAAATCCAACAATTCTGTACCCTTAACCAACCCCTTGCATCAAAGCCTGTTCCCCTCTTCCGGGAAACAGAGTTCGATTCCCCAAAACCTACCCCCTCTAACCTCGCGCAGAATAAAACGAAGAGAAGAGGAAAATACAGATCCATAACGAAAGGACATCGTGGCAGAATTTTCCACGGACCCTTAATATTCTCCGTTCATTCTCCATCTACGTGAAATCTCTGGCCCATAACCTTCATCCGCAACGCTCTTTCGCCCCTTGTCGCACGAGACGCGGGAGACAATCTCGGCTTGAATCGAACCGCTGGCCTATCGTTCGACGTCGTTCTCTCCCGAGTGTATCGTTACCATCGCGAGGACGCAATGCGAATTTCGATTCCCGTTTTGCATACAGGCAGACACCGCGACACATGGGGCCCTCCTCGAGGAGGAAATTTGATGTTCGCGAAGCGGTGTTTTCGTTGGGGAGCACCGAGGATGCGTCGCGTTTCGCATATGGTGCACGTTTTTGATAAAAGTGCGCCTGTACAGGCGTCCCGGCGAGGGTGTAAATCACCGTGTACCGTATAAAGGAGATTGGGGAATCGATGTGCCGGCGCTCGAAGGCTTTTTTCGGAATTGTCTTCCCGTGATTAACGGCGATTCGAGGGTGTCCCATTGAAAAGATGCTGGTGTTTAATAGTTATTCGCGGGGGTGTATAGTACGGAGGGACTGGCAATGGTCTTATGACGCCCCTCTGTTTAATAATATTATTTTTGTTGCACGTTTGGCGGGGTCTGTGGTTACTTCGTTTGACAAAGTCCATTTCTTTCTGACTATTCTTGTATTGGGTTGTTCCGAAAGTAATTTCGTTTTTTTCTTTGGTGAAAATGAAAGACGATTTTCTTATAGTGTATAAATATTTCATTGAATTCGATAGATTTGATATCTCAGCGATCTCACGAGTTGCTATTCGGCGGTTTGCATCAATCAGTGCCCTTATTTTGCCTTCATCAGCTTCAACTTACTTTCCGAACAACCGAATAGTTTTGTTTCTGCCGATTTTATTGCGGTCGGTTAAAACAAGTACCACAGTTGAAGCGATATGAGATTTAGTTATTGTTATGCAGAGTGGAGATAGGTACGAGGAATTAGGAAGGAAGTTTGGTTGACCAAGCACGGGGGTTAGGTAAATCAATAGCAAGGTCTTTTCTGAGGCGTCCGAGAATCCACAAAAATCGCCCCTGATGCAACCCTTCCCTCCGGTATCAAACTGCACGCGATCCTATCGAGGCGAACAAACGAGCGGTTTACTGGCAGTGGTTAGATAGCGTTTATCAATAGGAAGACAAAAAACTCGTGTCGCTCAATCGACGTTTTCCTGTTCTTTTACGAGCTGATAGCTTTTATTATGGCTTTGCAAATAATTGATAACAGTGCACAGTATTTGGGGTGCGATTCTTCATTTGAAGAAGATCAGTGTTTCTTTTCTCCCGCGAGCCCTTCTTGTATTCATTACGATAAATTGCATTATTATTGGATATTATTGGACGTTCAGACGTCTTCACAAAATGTAATGTGAACAATTGAAATCAATATAGTTTTATTAACAGGCGTTAGAATTTTCGAATCGAAAATTCTTGATCGCCGTGTTTAATTTAACAATTTTTTACTTCCTCCAAAAAGTGTTGTCAAACCCCCTTGGTTCACCGCCATACCCTGGCCAATACCTCACGTCGATTGACCCCGTGAAGCCACAGAGTTCGCATCGTTTAACACGGGTCACCTGGACTCGTGTGACACTGTCTGCTAGGCTTCTTATTAGTCATAGGCCGTGATGGGTCGACGAGGCGAACCCTCGTGGACAACGTATCGAATATACGCCGATGCATAGTGGCGCACGAGGGGCCCCACAGGCGAAGGGGCGCGCCCCCATAGCATAGGCACCCCGATATGGTGTTCTTAGCTAGTGTTTCGCTCGACGCTCACCCGTTCGCCCGATCCTGGTGGCTCGTGTTAACGAAATAACGTGAATATCGTCCACGTTGTTTGTCGTTTTACTGTGCGTGCTTATGGTTTTCGCGATCGAGGGTAGAAACGGTGCTTTGGGGGTGGATATGACGGCGGGGGACGACGCTGTAGAGGTGGTGTTTCGAGTGTCTTCGCAATTTCGTGGTGGATGGAACGTGTCCTGGATGGGAAGAAGCAAATGAATTCTGTGGGTGTCATTTAGTTTTCTTCATTTTTGCTTGTTGGAAAATAGGGGATGGTTTTTGGCAGACTGTTTAGGAGAACGGTATTCGTGAGACGAGAGAAGTGATTGCAAGAATTGAGGCTTACTAGTGAGACTACGTGAGGATATTATTGGTATTGTTGTGTTGATTTTGAGAATCAAGGTGGTCGTGCTATCGATTGAAAGTTTTGTAATTTGCCGCGCTTACGATTAGACTGTGTTGAAGAGTGTTTCTTTGTTAATATTGCTGTATTGAACACGGGGATCTGAGTATAGCCCAAATGAAACTATTAATCAATTTCTGTGCGCTGTATCGTATAATAATAATAATAATAATAATAATAATAATAATAATCTGAATTTCTATAAAATTATCTCCACGCTGTAATCACTGGTAAAAATATTCCCGCAGTATTGCGCAGGTATTACTGTACGGAGTAAATCATTTTTCAATTCGAAACTGTGAAAATGCCCCAAGTTATATGAAACTGTTCCGACAAGAATATCATAGCCCCTTTCGACTCGTGCTTGAAAAATTCATCGTTGAGTTTCGACCACGGATTCCACGAGAGATGTTCAAGGTAAACAGAGAGATGGCAAACACCTTGGTTCAGCTCGATATTGGGATTTATGTGTCGAGGGGTGGACGTGAACGATAATGGAGGCGGTTACTCGTACAGTGTTTCCTTTCACCGCATTGTGTGGACCGAAGTTGGATTTCTTTAAACGCTTGGAACGTTATCGTGGATCGAGAAAAGATGAGGCGTTTGTCTCATACACAATTTTACACGGGCGAGCGTGTCAGGTGGCAGATGGTCAATGTCCAACATTCTCGAATCGCATTCGCGAAAATCAGGTAAATTTTTCTTTGACTTTTCTTTCACCCCTGGAGATTATAAACGGGTCTGATGTGTCGACAGGATGGTTGGTTTATTTGCGACGTTTGCTCGAAACGAAAATAATCGCGGGAAATTACAGTAGATTTTCTTGGGGAGAATTGTAGGATTGTTTAATACTGCGTCAATTTATTTATTTAACACTTATGTTATCAACCGGGTACCCATTTCTATATTTGCTTGAATAATTTTGGTATGTTCCTCATAAAATATCGCAAAACCTAGATCTCGATATTTTGAACGATTTCACATCAACTCACGTTTTGTGAAAGCAAAATGCAAAATAATTTGAATAACTAAGCTTCCAATTTCTACTCCCTTTTGGTTGCTAACATAAGGGTTGACAGGGGGTTGGGTGAATGATAATATTTATTTTATTAGAGAATAACCGGTGGTTGCAATTTTATTATCGATTGCAAAGCTTCTTGTTTGAAATTGAATATTTTGGTATCTTTTTCATTCAGGATGTCGATAATTTTAATTAAAATCTTTTCATGAAACATTAATTGGTTCAAGTTTTTGATCGGCGTGAAAGTATAATTTGGTTGACTTTGAACTATTATATTATATGTTGGTCATTCATATTTCATGTTCTCTGCAAATCTGCTTTTCATATAATAAGCTACTTTATATGGTGTACTCTCTGCTTTATAGAAATAATCGCAGTGAATGGTTTCTACGTTAAGTATTCTCGCTCTAAGCGCTTTGTTCACCCTCAAGAATTCACCCCCTATACGCGGGCAAACGGACACGCTCAGCCGCCATTTACACTTGTTAGACACAGTGACACCCTTATGCATTCTGAAAAATCGTTGCATTTCCGTTACCACTATTATTCCTCAAAACAGATTCCTCTAAAATTGCTAAAACCCGCGATTTAATTCCGGAAGTTATAGTGCCACGGTGAATTCACTTTTCGTAATATTCCACCTTCTATTATTTATTGTTAGCAATTAGAATAATAACAAATAAAAGAAAAGTATAATACAATGAACGTTACGTACAATCATGAAATTCATATTATGGGGAAACCAGAATAGCCAAAAACTATAGATAACATTTTCAATTCGTTAATACTTATTGTTTGATTAAAACGCTACAGTTACGTGTAATGTTACTTATATACTAAAAAAAATAACCAACCGATTCGTACTATAAAATGAAGCTTGAATTAACGTGATCGACTTATCTGCTTACACTGCCCATTCGTCGGTGCTTCATAAAGACCATAACACGAGAATTTATATGCCAAACAACATTACGAAGCAAGATAACTGCAAATGGCAATGGAAGCAGCGAGACGAGCGTATTAATGTAATCCTATAATTCTGCCGGATGTTCCGCTTGTACATGCCTCCACGGTCAGCCTCTCCTCCGTCAGTATCAATTACTTTACCCTTGTCATACGGGTTAACCCTCGGCAGGTCTAGGTGGTTGCCATTCCACCATCTCGTGTCAGCATCTTCGTCGTGGAACGTAGCCGCGTGAAATGCCCGAGGTTTACTACAGCCTAGTGCGCAAGGGTGAATAAAGAAAATTGAGGAATTGAATTTGAACCGAAGCGAAGTGAATCAAAGGCCGTCTTATTTGAAGGTCTTATTAGGCCATCCCGCAAGTAATATCTTTACGCTCGACGATACCTGCGCGTTACGTGGTAAGATTTAGTATCCACCTAATTACGTACGTATTACAAAAAAAAGGGGAAGTAAAAACCACCCCAGTGCAACACCCCTCGGCATGTACTATCCCCTGTATCCTCTCGAAACGATCAACCATCATCTGCCGGCAGATGGAGAACAGGAAACGGTTTGGGAAGGGAAGGTCGAAAGTTAATCCGTAAGTTTGACTTGAAGCGGCGTTAGAACAGCGAAACGGCCCTGTCCCGGTGTCTTAATTCGCGACGAATAGCCCGGCTGGCGTGCAGGTTGGAATCCCTAAATCAGGATTAACTGGAAGGATACACCGTGGCCGTAATCCTTCGCACGGCAAACTAATGTCCCGTTCACGCGAGTCGGATGTGTTTCGCCAGGTCTACGCGACGCTGTAATGCGTTCCAGCCGGGTCCTGCGAGCACGTTTAGCCGTCCTTCTCCTGCAGTTACGCTTAATATTAATTTCGTCTAAGGATAACGAGCTGTTTCCGGGAGAATTGGTGAAAAGCAGGGGGGAGTTTATGCGGCGAGGATTGTTTGGGTAAAGTGAATATTCGGGGATGTGTGGGATGTACGGTAGGATGTCCCCGTGGTGTATGATGACGTGCAACGGCTGGATTTGCGGAACATTATGTGGATTGCGGATTAAATGGTGCTGCGATGCGCGAGAATATTGTTCCATCGTGATGTACGAGCCACGGTGAGTTCAATTGCCACGGTGCGATTAACTCCGTGAAAGAATAGGTAGAGAAAGTCATGTACAGTGTTTTTTGGCATTTTTTTTATAGAACATGTGTACAGGGTTTTCCATTTATTCGGAAAAGGTGGGACATCTCAGTGCAGATTAAAGTTGTACAAAAAATGATTAAGTTATCGAACATTCTGCCGAACTTAAAAGAATCACGAACAGAAAGCAGAAATAGATATTCTCACAGCTATCGTGCAAGGCGAAAAAGAAGAAGAAAATCCATACAGAAACGTCGGGCATACAATATAGGAAAGCCATTTTGCTCTCGTCGCACGTTCTTTTCTTTTCCCTCGAACTTATCCCGTCTCTCCTGCGAAAATAAGGGGAATGTGATAGACGAAGTCAAAGAGCCCGTGCCCCGAACAAGACGAACAGTTTTCCCGCGGCGACGTCGAAGTTTTCGCTCTCGCGTAGACCGTTCGAGTTTCGATGGCGAGTCGTTGGCTGAATACCAAGTACCTGGCTAACAGTACAAGGGGATGACGGCGGACATTGCGTCCCCGGAGACGTCTAGTTGAGAGAAATGATCAGTCCAGACGCCTCCAGGAGGAGACACGACGTGTCGCGTCTTGCCCCTTCAATAAAACGATCCTTCGGGGACGAGTTCCGTACTCGTTTGGACCCGGCGACATTTTGGGGCCCGTGATCTTATCGCGTTTTTATGGAAGGTCGATGGAATTTTGATGGAAAAGTTTGGATCGTTTAGGAGGTAAAAGGTTCGGGCAAGGAATCAGTTTTGGGAGCGTCGTGATTGTTGACCACGTAACGAATTTCAATTTATAGTCTTCGTTTTAGTGTGGCGCAAATATTCTAAAATTTGGTATCAGTCGTTCTTAATTTTACTTTCGGCTTTTTGTTGATCCAGAATATGCTTAAATTTTCATTTATTTAATGAAAGTGCATATTTAGAGCAATTCAATTCCTTATTACTTCTTATTACTTTATTATTGTGCAAATATTTTCAAATGTAAAATATTCCGATTTATAGTCCCTAAATGTGCGTATATTTTGAAGCACACTCTAGAGTCTGAAGCTTAAACACCACTCACATTGCTCTCGTTTCCATTCCCATTCTGCGCGCCTTAATACCGGCAACCAAGCGAGAGTGGAATGTCGGGTTGCCTGGCTGCAGGTGCAGATTGCACCGTGGGTGGTTGGCTTTCTACACAGCACTGACTGGCGAGAACAAAGATTCGCTTTCTGTTTGTCTGAGGTATTTGTCTGACGTAGACAACGTGGACCGCGACGGGTCCCGATTCAAAGACGAAAGCACGATTGCAAGAGGATAGTTATGTGTCGAGGCTCGTTTTCGAGACGAGACGGTGGGGAACTTTTATTCTCGCTTGGAAGAACGGGGTTGGATTAAATAGAGCGGATTTTTTTAAGCTCAGTTGCACGTTGCGTAAAATAATAACATTTGAAATACGAACGATATATTTCGCGTCTGATTCGAATTTAAGAATATTGAAAGAACTGATCTATTGCTACTACTACTGCTGACAAAAAAATTTTACATTTCGGCAAACTGTATCTGTTTGCCCATATAATTCCACCTCCTATTATTACTATTATTCATTTCTAATTAAATACCATTTTTTCCCAAACCCCAAGCTTTTCTCACAGTTAATAACAAAAATATATTCCACGGGGAATATTGACCCAATCGTACTACATACTGATTTATCATTTATGTCCTAACGATTATAATATCCATCACTGTGGTCCAGTAAAATTTGTTATTAACCAACCTGAACTAGAGACCACGATTATCCAAGAAACTTTTAGGGTTACTATTATTACTATTATTACTATTATTCATTTCTAATTAAATATCATTTTTTCCCAAACCCCAAGCTTTTCTCACAGTTAATAACAAAAATATATTCCACGGGGAATATTGACCCAATCGTACTACATACTGATTTATCATTTATGTCCTAACGATTATAATATGTATCACTGTGGACAAGTAAAATTTGTTATTAACCAACCTGAACTAGAGACCACGATCATCAAAGAAACTTTTAGGGGATCACGGACTAACGAACAATAATAAATTAACAAAGGTTCAAATACTCTGCATCCCCTGACCCCCTTGCGGTAGCACTGGCTCGTCTTTTTAATTCGTGGAAAGCTCGTACGACTTCTGCCTCCCTGTGTCACCGCCGCGGTAGATCAAAGGGCAGCCAGAAACCACGGGAACGAAGTTCCGGGTAAACAATCCTAAAATACAGCCGGATAGAGACCGTGGCGAAATCGTTAATCCACGAAGGCCGGCAGTAACTTAATTTTACGTCCTGAATAAACCCCACTTCACTATCCCTGTGTCTCTTTACGATCGTCGCGTTATCGTTTCTCGCAGTCTGTTTTCGTGTCCGCCATGGCGTCTCTTCTGGAACATACAGTGCCCGACAAAACTATTGGATCGTCCCATAAATAATGCAATTTTCACGGTGCATATATATATATATATGAAATTGGATTCAACTTTTAGGCAAATTTTTACGATAGTTTATTTTGGATTTTTGTGCAACAGTAACTCGTAGAATATCTTCGTCTAACTCTCCTCTCTCTCTAACTCGCCCCTAGGTACAAAGGTTCATTTTTGATACTGCAGGCCCTACCTTGAACTTTCTCAATTAATCTTTAGTAAATAATGGAAAGAGTGAAAGAATGTATCTCCGAAAAATTGCTGGCCTTCATCGGATTACAATTGATGGTAAATTTATTTGCGTGATAAATAATCAACCCTTAATAAATACACAATACGATAACTATACAATCGTTGAAAAATCCAAAATCTTAATTACCACGATGTAATTAGCAATAAAATAGAACGGAGAACAAGAATTGCTCCACAGTACACCACTTTCTCCCCGCTCCTTTAAATTCACCACCACGACATCCAGCTTTCACTAGATCCTAGACGAGAAGCAGACTCTCTTCGCCCCGCGTAAGGTGCGCAGGAACGAGAAAAGGTGAATTTGGCCAGGGATTCCTGTCACGATCAAAGACGCCGGGACGCTTTAATACCGGGGACGAAAAGGACTGCTTGGTATTCGTGCCGCGAATTCGCTCGGTATAGGAAGGGGTCGTGATTGAATCTATGGGTCCAGCCATGGTCCAAAGAAACACCCTGCCGGCATTTATATCCCATGGGCCCCCCTCGACACTCCTCCCCTGCACTCATCTGTTCTATGTTCGTGCCGTGAGCCACGACAGGAATAGTTTTATTATAGCGAACGCGTTGACCATAACACCGCGAGGACGTCCCGTGAACTCTCACCCCATTGGTCTCTTGTGTCTTTCAGAGGGGGAAGGAGGTTATTCCTTTGTGGCGGAGATGTTTTCTAAATGTTGCTTTCTGTTTGTGTAATGATCGACCTTCGAGAATGAAGCTTGGCGAGATGGTTTCTTTTGGGCGCGGGGGTGGCCGAAGTTTCTTCGACGATGAAGAGGGAGGGGCGAGTTTGGGGATATTGTTTGGACCCTGATTTGTGAGTTTCCTAGGGCGAGTGTTGGTACGCGATAGTGGGGAAAATTTTGGGGTGGTAAGGTGGAAATGATGAGACGATGAACAATGGTGATTGCTTGACACGGTTTTATAAATTATCTGATTTAATTGTTTTGCTTAATGTGTCATTTAATGTTTTAATAAAAATGCATTGCTGGGATTGAAAAAAACTGATTTGGAAATTTAGAAGACTTTCACCTTCCTATAAAAATGTTGTTTAGAGATTCCAAAGTTGCATTTTTCATCCGGTGTATCTCCATCGTTTTGCTCTACAAAATATTTAACTCGATACTGTAAATTTCATCCTATTTTCATTCCATTATAAAACTCACTATTCGGTTAAGTGGTTCTTTACCTACACCCTTCTCAAGTCTCCTCGATGGAGGGAGATGTTGTAGAGTTTTGCATTAGCTTACAAATTGGATAAGTTGAAAGTTCGGATTGCAAGGTATTTAGAAACTCTCGAGGCCTGAGAAAATTCGAATACAAAATTTCCCACCTATCGTTTAGTTAAATGGCCAGAGGGCCATTGTTAATAGTCGCTGCTGCGTCCACTGACGGAAGGGGTGGCTTTTGATACGCATTTGGATAATAAAGAGTGATGAGGAGGGTGATTTCAAAGGTGGGCAAATTCGATGGGTTTCCCGGGATTTGCGTTCCCCGCTGGAAACTTGTGATTACAGGGTTTCGTGGCTGAATCGTGTTCATTTTTCGCAATTGGGAAACGAACCTCGATAAAGCAGGTCTCAATTAAAAAAACAAACAATCATACATTTAAACTCACTTTACCTTTACCATATTGTTGCATATAACTTGTTTGGTACATGGACTAAATCGAATTGCTGAGGAAGTGCGACTGCAATTCCCTGCTGTAAATAAATTAATATCTACAGTTAAAAAAGTATTTTTAAAAGCTCCACTACGCGTCGCAATTTATAAAAATAAATTACAAGATATGCCATTGCCACCAGAACTTGTAATAATAAGATAGGGAACCTGGTTGCAAGCAGCGTTTTTTTATGCAACGCATTTAGGAGGAATAAAAGACGTCATAGAATCGTTTGATGAAAATGAAGCTTGGTCAATTAAATTGGCGAAAGCATTGCGATGTAAATCTTTACAACAAAATTTAACATTTATTCAGAGCCATTTCCAAATGTTACCTGAGGCCATGAAGAATTGAATGATAAATTAATTTTAACAGACAAGAGGCATCAATTTACAATCGGCAATATAGAAAAAACTATTGTTGTATATAGTAATTTAAATTATAATAAATAAAACAATATAATATTTACTATTTTACAGATCCGTACATACATTCCCTATACATATGTATATTTTGCATATTTTGTCATATTATAACTGAATAAACATCCACAGTCTATCATCCACCTCGATAACTATTAATAACAATAATAATGAAATGTTATCAAAAGGTAAATTCCTCTATCCAAATAACTAATAACTAATAAACACTAATAACAGATTAGACAAACATTATTCTATGGTCAATTCCACCGTCTCGTCATTCTTACTTGCAAATCGGTTGCACAATAACGTTTCGAACACTCAGCAGAACCTCTCGTTCTTCTCGAAAATCATCCCTCGCACCCATCAACGTCCTTCCTTTTTCCATATTTCGCTTCGTTGTGCATGATACACGATTCTGGACCGTCGTTCACCACTGGACCAAACCACACCCCTGTATGAAGCGATGCTTCTCGCTCGATCCGGCTGACTTCCCTCTCAGTCTCTCTCTCTTTTTCTCTCTTTTCCTCCGTCCGTGCAGAATCATATTGAATATAGGATCCCATAAGTCGAGCGATAATGCAATATGCCGACGTCAGGTTCCGGGGTTACCGGTCTACGAGCTATATGGAAGGAAGAAAGTTCACACGAGAACTCTCTATTAAATCCGGATTTACCGTCGCCTTTTCCTCTGTTCTCCTCGTTCACGAGTTATACTGCCTATTCTTCTTTCGCATCGCATCGGCGGATTTTAATAACGGCCACGTTCGTAAGACGATGGGAGAGGATCGATGGATCGTAATAAATGGCAGGCCTTCGTGATTTGGGTCTTTATATGATGAATATAAGGGGGATAAGTTGGCCGAACGTTTGGGAACAGGAAAATTCGTGGAAAATTCGACGGTTATTGGTTATGGCATTCGACAGTTGCATGCAAGATGTAAATCTGATTTTCATGGACTCCTTTCTTTTTGGTGGACAACATGGGTTTCGTGAATTGGACGAATGGTAGATGTAAAAGTTTCGTCTATGGATATCACTTGTCTCACGTTTGCTTTTGCATTACATTTGATTCAAATTTGAGTAAAAATCATATAAAATCGAATTGAATCAAGCTGCATTTTTTGCGGATTCGGGACATGTGTCTTCTTAACTGGCGTGAAAGGATTATTATTAAACCACCTTAATCTCAATCAAACTACAGTCGAACCTCGATAATTCGAATCTCAAGGGAAGTGAAAAAATTTTTGGAGTTATAGAGGTTTCGTATTATCGAGTGTTCGAGTAAGAGAGATTTAACACACAAAAATTCGACTTACAGAGGCTTTGTATGAGGGTTAACTTTGCGAGGAGTTGCGAGGACGGAAAGGAAGGAAAATTAAATTTTTTCGCGTGAATTACAGTTTTATTGTATACATATACAAACGTAATCAGAAGACGAAAGATAGGTCACTATACATACATATATGTACCGACTTCTTATTATTCAAAAAGTCTGTAATTTTGCTCCGAGTTAATGTATTAACACATTGTTTATCTATGAAAATTGACGAAAAAGGGTTAGCTTCCATGGATATGCACGTGGTCATTTTATGTTTTGAGACAATCCTAACGGTTGAAAGGAGGGAAACAATTGAATGATTCCCACAAAGCTATAAACTTCGACTTGCAGAGGCAGCAGCGATACAAGTTCGACTTATAAAGGTAAACTTCGAGTGGTGGAGGTTTGATTATTCTAAATTCGAGTTACAGGGGTAAAATGATGCATCGGGACACGTGGCAAATAATTCGAGTTAAAGTAAATTTTAGAGGTTTTTGCAGCGGAGCGGAAGGGAATTAGGTTTCCGAGTTATCGAGGTTCTACTGCATTAATATCGTTCAATCTCCCCATGTATAACGAGTGACAAGTAGTCAGTGTATTAAATCTGTACGACGAACAAAATCATTCGTATCCAAACATCCGGCACAATCGTCGCGAGTCTCCTGTCGAAAAATTTCCCCGTCCCGTCTGAACGATATCGTTGCACCCCCAAGAATTGTTGCATCAATCGGGGGAAGATTACGGATTCGTGTGCATGCCAGCGGCTTCGAGTGTCTTATGATTTACGATTCGCGTCCGCTGTGCCTCTTTTCTCATCGTAAATCGAGGCTGCTGGCCTCAGTCTTTATGGTTCACGGATTCCGGCCCTCCATCTGCACGCAACGTCCCTATAAAACTAGCTACACCTCTCCAGGCCTCTTATTTCGCCGTTGCATTCGATCGATCGAGTTTTTCGAGCCACTTCCGTTATATATAATATTATATCGAGCATTATGTAGCTCGGCATATACGATATATAATACATATAAGTTGGGCGTCCACTCGTAAGCAGCTGCTGTTCGACGGTTCGAATAAGGGAGGAACGATGAAAGGAGACAAACTATAAACGCGTTTCTGGGTTCACCAGGGGTGAGTTTTACGTGTTACGACACGGCACAGTTTCCCGGGGATGCTTAATTAATGGTGAGTAGGTTCGTTCATCGTAGAGCTTTTCTTTTACTGTTCCATTGATCGGACGTGAGGAACAGTTCCGTGAGGGCTGATAATTAATAGAATACGATCATTGGCACGATAGCGAGACGTGGCATGAATTATTGCTTGGATTATTCTGACCGAAACTGGTTGAGAATTCGGAAAGTTTTCTTATCGAGAATTATTCAAATGTAGTACTCTTTATTAATATTAGAATCGATGAAAAATAAAATATCTGTGAATTGCAATAACTTTGCTATGCAAGTGAAATATGAATTAGAATATGTTGGAATTGTATTGCCTACACTGTTTCGTTGTTCGGAAGGTTTACTTTAAACGATTTACACCGATTTTAATGGAATACGATGATAGGTAGAAACGCCTGTCGTTATGTTGCTGAGGAATAAAGCGCGACCCTTGCTTCTGGAGTACAGGTGCTAACCGTTTCATTACCGGAGGTTCACGGAGTATGATGAACATTATCTTAAGCATAATTAAAGAGCCGCCTTGGTCCTCCTTTTCTTGCGAATTCTCTTGCTTCGTGTAGCATTACCCCTTTCATTGGGAACGGTCCCTGTTTTAATGGTGATTAACGAAGGCTGTAACTTTTATGCTTCCAAGTACATACTACTGTATTTATTACAACAGCATCTGCTCAAGGATACTCTAAATTCAAAGTCCATTAATGTTTATCTCGTGTGAACAAAATGGGACTCTGTAGGAACTGTACACATTTCGACGCAGACGAAGCCAGAACGTATCGTATCGAACTAGCGTCGAAATGAAAGATATTAACACAAAACTCCGAAACGATAGATCAAAATCTAGATATCCTATTTAAAACGAACAAATCGATCAATTAAAATAGAAATCTGACTTCAGACAATCTTGATTGCAATCTATTTCCACTAATATTATCTTTGGTACCTACGTTTTTAAGCACACATCCTGCACCACTTATTTTAATAACTGCTATACTATAAAACCATATATCACAATAATTCAGCAAATCATTCCATCCTCTACCAAGTTAAATTCACCGCGCCATTAAAAACTCGGCAAACCAGTTTCCTCGCCGATATATGCGCGAAAATTCCACCCCTCTTTAAAAAGAAATTCTTCCACCCCCCCTACCTAGCCACATCCACGTGTCAACCAAACAGGTATGCCGCTAATTCGTCGCGCACGAGGCTTATCTCCGGTCCAGTTTCACCTCTGGCTACGCGATAACGTTTCAGCTTAAATTCCGCCGCCTCAGGCGACTGACTGATTTAAGGGCCCGCCATCTCGGTGTAACCTGCGTACACGCGTGTACCCTCGCGCCTGGAGGGGCGAGAAACCCTAACCCAGGCGTATGCCACCGGTAGATAGTCGACCGTGATAAGCTAAATGCTCGACGGCCCCCTTTATTATAGCTTAGGTAGGCCCGAAGTCGCCTGAAGCGTAAATCGAAATAATGCCGCCATGGTGGGACAGGTCGCGAAGAACAACTGAATCGGGCTTTCACGTTCCAATTCTTGCGGGATCCCCGCTAGATAAACGGCCTGCGTGTACGGCGGATATACATAAGTTGTGCCAATCGCTATCGTGGCGCTTCCGATTGCGATTGGGACGCCGCGCTGGCTGGACAGGTTTACACGGCGACCCTGCGGGTTGCCGTCGTTCAGGCGCGTCGTTAGAATGTCGGAAGGAAGGCAGCGTTATTTGTAGCCATGAACCCATTGTCGGTCCTCTGGATTATATCTTGTATTTTTGATTATCGAAGTTACACAAGTAATATAGTGGATATATTATACCACTATTTGTTTATATATGATATATAGACTGCGGATATTCATGCAAATGCATATTTTGTATCGAAAATAGATAAAGCACCGGGACCTAAACAGAAATTTGTGTTGTAATTAGAGGATTTTAAAAATACAATTTTTATTTTGTATATTTTGCATACTGCAAAATCATTTGGAATAAGGCTCCCGCAGGCAGGATACGCGGGGGACAAGTTGCGACGTTATCTGAAATTTAGGGTGCAGCTTCGGCGGAAATTGAGCCAAGGCCGTGCCGGAAATTCCCCTTGCCCCGTGGGAGATGGCAACGCGCCATAAATTGAAGAGGTTGCGTTTGAATCGAAGCGTGCCCCTTCGACGCGAAAATTGAGTTAAACACGCCCCCTTGCGCGGCTTTTCAGTGTGTGTGCCCCTATAGGAAGCTCCAAATTGATGTACTTACGCTTATGCCATGCTTTAACACGCGCCAATTCCTCCTGGATTTGATAGTTACCCGAATAACAAAGAATTGTATTGTTCTGTCCACAAAACTCGATCAAGGATCAATTTCGCTAAATGTTCAATCCAGGGGAAAACTTTGAAACTATTTTCATAGATACTTGTTCGACGCTGTTTGGTTGGCGAGTAGCCCCTTTGCTAACGCAACTTGTTTAACCGTGAAGCATGAGTTTCTCGTATTCCCTGGCGCTAATCAAAATGTATATTTGATTGCGACAAGCACAAGCTGTTGGTTAAATACTGTTAATTAATCCTTCGATCTTTCTTGCGCTTACTAAATTTTTAATTTACAAGAATTTCTTAATATGTTTGACATACGTCATTTTTAATACGTCCAAGCAATTCAGTTTACAAATGGTAGCACACTTCTTCAAACTGCATTTCGCCTGTCGTATTCAACGAAGTCCTCTTCGTTATGTCTCATGCTGTATGCATAAGTAACGACGTGGATAACATTCACTTTAATGAATAAAGTTACTGGAGTTGCGCATAAGTTTCCGTGATGCCTTTTAATAATGACTTTGCCTGGTTGTCTCATATTTCTCTAATTTTCATAAGAAGACTATACCGATTCGCCCAATTCACAATAGCAAAACTCAACTCGATATCGAGCTTCCTCCATTTCAATTTCAATTCACGATTTATATTTCTCATCTTCTGCGTAATCTCAAATTTAATGGTGAATAGTAAATTACAAAAAAGCCCCTCATTTTCCTTATTATTGAACTTTTAATCAAATTCTGATTAAATTCGCATTCTGTATTCTTGCGAGGTAAAGTCGAGGAGCGAAAAAAGCTAACGCGACATAACACGTCCGAACTGTTAATTAAATTCAGGAAGCCTGCTACCAAGAAGGTAGCGATATTTGCGAACACAAAAACGCGGGATCAGCGGCAAAGAAGCGCACACCGCAAGCAGCATCCCGTGCATGCACTCTCGAGTGCTACACAAAAGTGCAACCTCGAGCATCCAGCCAACAGAGTTTTCCTTAAACACTCGGTACGTGTTCTAACGAGTTCCATTCACTCTACGTATTTCCCTTCCCTCCTTCCTCACGCCCCCCAACCCCTTTCATCTCTCCCCTTGTTCTTCCTCATCCTTCCGTCCTTATATTTCCTCGCTAACTATACTAGTTGGCTCCTCTCCTTTTTCACTCATTTCCACCGTTTTTCTTATCACATTTCCCGTTACTTCCGAACTTTCTATCACACGCATTTCTCTATCTCTTATCGTCCACCTGTCCCCCATCCTCGCATCGTTTTTTTTTTCCCCATTTCGCGCGTCGCATCGTCTATCCTCTCGCCACCACCTTCCACTCGGTGCTCCACTCGCAACCTCTCCCACTCCGCAAGTCAGACCGTTCACTCTCCAACGAATGCCATTTATATCGGAGTGGAATTGAGGGTGCGAACTCGCTCTATGACGCTCCTTTGTATGCAAACAAGCCATGCTTGTTCCTAAATTGGGTTGCAAGTCGAGCCATCGTTAATTAATATATCTCGCGGTACGACCGAATTAAGCTCGCTAAGCGAGGCGGCCCCTCCGTCAGCCTCTACGGTACCTGTGCCCGCGTACAAGTAGAGGGGATTCCCCCTTTCGTCCGTTCGTTAAACGACCACCCTGGGAGTCGTACCAATCATAAACGGACCATCGCTTCAACGCCGAGTTACTGGGTACCAGGTTGTGCACGATTCGTTCGTGGCCAGGCTGTGAAACTCCCTGAAAATTGTTGCGGATGAATTTTTACGATATCTTTCGCGTGCTCCGTCGTTCGACCGACATCCATGAAAGTCCGCCGCGTGGAATATTTTGTGTAAACGTAGAATTTCGAACGCCTCAATCGACCATCCAACGCCTTGGCGATACTTACGTTAGTCTAGCCACGTTTATTACCAGAGTAATATATGGACGCCTCACTTGCCAAATCGATTAACTCCACTTTCTGAATGTTATTAAATTTTAATGCCAAAACACTTTATTAGTGTTTGACATTAAAATTTATAAAATTCAGAAAGTGGAGTTAATGGATTTGGCAAGTGAGGCGTCCATATAGCCACCTGAAAGCTCGGCTTTCGTTTGCCAACTTAATAAATCTTCCGCGCGCCTCTGCGGCAGTGCGTAATTACCCCTGTTTATACCGATTAGGAATTAAGCACGCTGCTCACGGTCTTCTTGTAGCCGTCTGAAATTAATTTTCGCCCCCGGATGAGGTGCGAAAGTCCTCTTACCTTTTCTCGTTGATTAACATGCTTCGTATTTTCACGCTGATGCCAGCGAACTTTATTTACTTTCACCCCGATCGCACAGAGGGAGCCACGATCAATTACCACCCGTAAAAATGCAATGAATGTACACATACACATGTGCACATACGTACCTGGTTCAGCGCAAATGTAATTCGAGACGCGCCCCACCGAAGGGGAATTAAAAAATGCAATTTGCGTCAAACAAAAAATACGCCTGCGGCCCGCGCGTATTCTGCGGCCGGTAGTAAGGTTTCGTTATGTAGAGAAATAAACCGGGCGCCGAGGAAGAGAGTAGCGTGGCGGTGTTTTGAAATTCCATTAACGAACGAGATGAGGTCAGTGCACGGGGCGATTCATTAAGCGTTGTATTTTCCCTGGACGCCTCTGCCTGCGTTCATTCCGGAAGGGAATACGTTCTCTTCGAGCTGTATTTTTTCCCTTGCCGACGTTTCGAATGGGAAATACGGGGATAAGAAACACGCGCGATGCGCGGAATTTCGATTAATCTCTATTAGCTTTGGACGAATCCTCGCGATCGCCGCTAGATGTCACTAGAACTGGGACAGGTGCTACCGATGAAAGGCGCAGAAAGGAGGATGAACTATGCAAAACGGATAAAAGAAGAAATAAACGCTTCGAATTATTTCTAGCCTCGACGTATAATAAGGCTTAAATCGGAATTCTGGGTCTTGGCTGGCTGCAACAGAGAATTTGAATTCTAATCGAGGCAGATCGTGAAATATGTAATTTTCGTATCGCTGTAATGCGGAGTGGTCGATCCGCGTCGATGGGAGGTTCTTGGATCGATCGGATGCTGCGCGGTAGCCATATTGTTTCCCTCGTTTTTTCTTAGCCCTTTTAGTTGGGTATTAACTTGTCCTTTTTGTAGTATGTGTGCAACGTCGGTTTTAATAATTTACCATGCTACATTCTTCTCTTGATCACCCGTTTATTGTTACATACATTTCATATTTTACTTATTAAATCGGTTTCAATAAGCTCCTCAAGGTTACGGAGGAACTTCAGTCGGGCTATTTTCAGCTCAGCCTGAGGCCATAGTTCGACTGTTTATTGTTTCCATTTATTCATTGGAATGACGAAAAAGCAAAGTTGCACAAAAATTGTTCGCCATCCGACGCGATTCAGAAATGCAATCAAGCTGCACCGAAATTTTTTCTTTAATTGAATAACTATTCAAAGTATTTCATAAAATACAAATTACAAATCACATAAAGTACAAAATTCGCAAAGCAACCAAATTGACCCAATTTTTTTTACCTTACTTTATTATCTATTTCTAATTATTACATACAAAGTGAACGACGTGAAAAAAAGGTTTGGGCAATCACTTCTACACCAACCTTGCTCCAACAGAATACGATTATCAAACTCCCTACAAAACTGTCCGTGAAAAACGTTCGATATTTTTCATACCAAGATCAGGGAGTTACCTTTAGGTTAACTTTACTGCCAGTTGCATTACTGAGTCGAAAAACTGCGACTATCCCCTGAACAGTTAATAAAAGCCAGCCTATTTCCATTTTTCCAAAGGCGTCCTCGTTCCACGCCGGCATATCCAATCAGAGCAACTTTGCTCGGCCCAAAAAGAAGGAAAGGTCGAGCCATTGGCGTAGACGCGTTGAAATATGAATATTTTCGATTTCCTACCGTGCCCACCTCCCCAAGGGAGAATCCTTTCAGCCACAGATGCTACCAGACTTCGCAACGGGGCAACCAGTTCCTGCGAGTCATAAATACCTGGCGCGAGCATCCAGGGATGGGTCTCTACGACCCTAAATCAAGGTCACCAGTGACGTACTTACCTACGTCGTCGTAGTCGTCGCGCTCTTCTTCACATTCGCCGCCATCTATCTACCCGACTCCGTTCCGTTTCCGTAAGTCGGATGCAACGGCCGGGAATATGATTTAGTACTTTTGACGGGATTAATAATTTCCAGGAGCGGGGCGGTAGCAGATGTCCCGACATTTCCGCACCCCATTCTCGAGCTCTCTCTCGGCCATCGTCGCCCGCTAACGTTCAACGCCACGTTTCGTCTCTTTCACCCGCGTCCCTCGCCTCTGCCGGCAAACAAGGCGAATCTGTCATAGTCGTCATGACGAATTTTTCGGGCCCCTTCGACTGTGTCCCCTCCCGCCGCCTGGGTATTTTTCACCTGCGACGTTTCTTTGTGGGGCGCCGAAACGACGCGGGCCAGGTAGCAGATCGGAGTCGTGGAACCTTTCGTGTGAAGATAGACGCGTTTTAAGGTAAAATTGGATTTTTCCATGTGAAGTGATTTGGGACAAGCCTGATGATTTAGATTTAGAAAGAGAAAGGTGAGGATGGGAGGGACGAAATTATTCGTGAGATTTTGTATCGGTCACGGATGTAGCGTAGAAAAGTTGTACACGGAGAATTAGCCATGGTGGGTTCGGTTCTCTCCTATTATTATAGGTTCGAAATCGTGAGAATGACAATTTTTAGATTTATTTTTGTTAACTTGGTGCGTTTTTTCATTTTTATTATGCTGCACTGCGTTAGAGAGCGAGACACGGTCGACACACCTTTTTCTGTGTTTCGAAATTGTTTCAAAATGATTTGAAGAATCCACCGAAGGTAACAATTACGAAGATGAAGAATTTAGATATGAAATGCAACTCCTTTTGTCGGTTCGTGATTCGTTGCATTCCTTTTTTGATATCCTCGTTTTGTGAAAATCCTCATTCAGATAGCGTGTCTTGTTAACATCGCAGGTAGCTCCTCAAACTTGGACCTGCGCGTATCGTCGCCTCGGCAATAAAGCCGATACTGATCTCGAGTGGAGGCGTGGGTGACAATAGGAATGACAAGCGTGTTACGCCAGTGTGAACCGGATTTAACTCGTCGTCCTATCTGTTACAATTTTTTTTTTTAAGCCTAGGAGACAGATTCATACCTGTCGAATTAGCGGTATTTACAACTCCATACACAGGTTTCATTATTTATTTATTTATTAATTAACGAGACGAAATTTTTCGTACATGAAAGAAAGTCAGTAGGGGAAAAAATACAAAGATTTAATTTTATTTTATATATTTGAAATTTTCGTGTATTCAACATTATCATCATTTCAAATATTTTTAATACTTACACCTTCATTTTCTGTTATTTACAGCTGCTTCTGATCCAAGTCTTCTTCAAATATTGAATGATATAATTTTAAATATAGTAGTCCCTTTGGTCATTCTTTTAAATTAGGTTTTTATCTCACGTATATTTGCTTGCAAGTTCTCAGAAACGTTCTCCAAGGATTCATTTATATTCAAACCGAGTTTTTTTTGCCCAGGGAATTTCCTTTAATTTGAATAAAAAATTCCACAGATGGCGATATTATTCAAGCACCATGTCGCCACCCTGTTTGTGTTCCCCTTTTCACATAATTATAATGACTATTCGCGAAAGTAGAAATCTCCCATGCAAAAAGTCCCTAGACCATGGGAGCCCTAAGTCTCCAGTCTCTCGGGCGGAGATAGCCGCGTGAAATGCCGAAGGATATGATTACCAGAGTAACCATAACTCCTTACATGCGATCAAGAATCATTTATTAATTTTCCATCTCGAGGGACAATTTCTGAAGTCGATCGTCCCGATCGGTCCGCCCTCTGTAATTTCAACTATACACACGTAATCAGTGTCTGCGAGTAAGCCAGCCATTTTTCGTTTTATTTTATTATTTTTTTTTTCTTACTCTTTTATTTGGAGAAAAAACGAAAGAGAAGAGGGTATCCCCTCAAGGACAGGCGTAAATACGTCTCGAGGCGATCGCCTCGATCCATTCGTTCGACTTAGCGAGAAGTATAATGGTGAAACGTAAACGCAACCGGACTCGACACAGTTGACATAAACTATTAGCAGGGAGAAAAAAAATCGTTTTATTTCAAGCCCCGCGTGACATTAAGTCGGGATATGTTAAAAATTTCATTTCTTATTAACATTTAACGAAACACTATTCCTATTCCAATAATGATCTTTACATCAGTGTAGAACAACTTAAATAAATAGTCCATACGTATGTAGTAAATAAAATATCTATGCAAGATTTTGAACATAACTTTATGACGCAAAGTAAGAATCACGAAGATGGCTAACGATTCGCATCCGTTTCCTCCTACAGTTTTTGAACACGCCTGAAAAAACAATTCCTCGAAGCCGCGCCAGCTGATTCCATGATTGCCCGTAATTCCAGCGCCATACCCGCAATCGTGTTCCCCAATAAAGTCCTTTCTAAGAAGAACGACCCAAGGACACACCCGATCGCGACTCGAACAGCCACCACCTCGATGAATTCGTGTGCAAAAAGTGCCAGCGTGAGCTTTTAAGAGCGTACCCCATCAAGTGATGCAATAGAACGAACTGCAAGTAGTAGTTCCCCCGACAGGGGGTTCCCCATCTAGTAACTTTCCAGTTCCTTCGGCACTCCTCGTACAGTACGACACTCTAACAAGTTCCCCTCGCGATTACTTTCTTTACTAAAGTGTTTTAATTCCTAAAACATTTTAAAATATCCATATTCTGATACAGATTGAAAACCCGATAACACATTTCTTGTTGTTAAAAACACACTCGCGAATGTTGCGTATATGAATATCGTGTACCAATCAAAAGTGATAACTTTTCATAATTTTCTAAGGAGAACTGACATCAGTTTCGTTCAGGTACACTCAACGTTCCACTTGCGAGCGATCGCCTTAAGTACACGAAAGGATGGCACACCGAGAAATAATTCGAATTCGTGTTGAGTCCATCGCTATCCGATCCAGCGCGGTAATAGAGGCCAGGTAGGCGGGTCGGTGCACACGAAAAGTAGGGCCCCGCGGCACCGGGGGAACGTTTTTCTCTAAATTACAGCTCCGCTCGACTCGTTCGTTCCCCGCCGAGCCTTTCCCGCGAGCGAACCAGCCGCGCTCGTCTCCTCTTGCCCGACCACTACCTGAATTCCCGATTTCTCTGACGCGCATGCTCGCAATCGCGATTTCTCGAGCGCGTTAAAGGACAAGCGGCGATCAGGTTCGCGGCATTATTTTCGTTTTGCCGTGCTTCTTGCCTTGGACTAACCCGGTCCCCTCGATTCGATATCAGAACTACAGGAAACAAGAGAACGACGAGTCCCGCGGATCCTGTCAATCGCCTAGACTTAGACCGTTTCCCTTACCGATAACGATCATCTATAATTAGTTGGAAAGAAACCTGCACGCTGTTCCCAATTTCTTGCACGTGCATTTTGTTCCTTCTGACCGTTCAATTGAGACTCTCTCTTCGCGCGTGGAGTTGTTAAACTGCTAACGCACGACATTTGCTAGAGGAATATCTGAATGTATGTTGGGTTTCGGTCGCACGATCGAAGAAATGGCCTTCGTGCTATTTGATTATACGGTACTGCCGAATCATCGATGGTTGTCAGTGAAAGTAGGGAATCTTTCGGACAGAGCATTCTTAACGGTTCGAAGACAGTTATGTATATTTATTGGGCAGACGTAGCACCTATGTACGATTCGTTTACAAAATCCGCCAGGTACACACGATTTCTGCCTGCTTCGACAGAACATTTCACGAGTTCTATCGATATTTATTGGACGAGATAGGGAAACCGGATCGCGAGCAGGCCAGAGCTAATTTTCCAAGAATGAAAATAGAGAAATCATCCAACGCCCCGGGACAGGGTTCACTGGGCGCAAATTTCCATTGCGCTACCGCTCTACGGAAACCCTCCATCTCTTACCCCTTCAATGCACTCGCGTTTTGTTAGGTGAGTACGGCTTTATCGCGATACCACGGATCCCCGATCCAGATCGGAATAATTTAATCGATCGTGCTGGGACGTAACACTTCTGAGGCGAATATTAATTCGTAATTAAAGGCGGCAGATTAATCTATGGATATTTATTGGTATAATAAATTTCGTTGAAATACTGTATTTATGCTACGGGACCTCCAAACAATTTATCGCCAGATTTTTTATACGAGGGTTATATTTTCCTCGGCGGACTCCGATGGTGTGTGTGACTGGGATATTTACGAGGACGTTCATTCGTAGTCCCGGAGTTTATTAAAAACAAGTTATATAAAATGTACTACAAGGATTTATATGTAGCGCGGTTTATAAATGCTCCCTGGAATCAGAGTCAGCTCGCAGATTCTGTAGGGGACTTGGAACTGATTAACGTAATGTTTAACACTAGAACTACAAAGGGGGGTGAAAATGACTTGTTTCAGATTTCTGGCTTCAGAATTATTAACATGTAGGTATCGTTGTAGCAATTTATGATGAGTCTTAATAAGACAGAATGACAATTATACATCTCTATTTAATGTCCATTCGACGACTTTCGTGTTCGTAATCTGTCAAACGTATGCTATCTGAATAATACCAAAATGTATCGGTAGTTCTAGTGCTAGTCTAGTGTTAGTCAGCGATAGAAAGAGCACAATAGTAAAAGTAAAAAAAGAATTCAGAACAAAAGTTGTGCGAACGCTCTCATTGATACGTGTACCTATGCACACGAATGCTCGGAAAGTTCGTACCGGTATCGCAATGCTAGTATCACGGTGTGGAAGAGGCCTTACTGGCAAAGGCAACGAAACGAACGGGCTGAACTGATGGGTATGTTGTTGGTCCAGCGCCTCGGATGAACTCACGTAGGTTCGAGTATGCCCCGTCCAAGCCATCAGCAGATGGATTCCAACCTACAATCTGCATAATTCCCCTGGCTGGATTTCCTTATCCCTTGACCGGCTCACTCGAGTCCAATGGAACTCGACTTCCATTAACGGCTCATCTTTTCGTTCTTCCCGAACACACCAGGCCCGTGAGGCCGGTGCATAGCTGTTGTTTGCAAGCGAAACGTATTGTTCTGCCAAACTGTGCAAGCACTTTTTCGGTGGTCTCGATGCTCACTTTAGAATTTGAGATTGGTACGTGAGCGGTGGATTCTTATAGGACTTTAGTTTCAGGGATTTATTGAGTAAAGAGTCATCGGCTTTAATCATCTTTGTTGCCGCTAAACTCTCAAAATTTACATTGAATGTTCGCGTTCGACTGTTCCGTGTTGGCGTCGGTTTTAGAAGAGCAGTTTCAATTCCTTCCAGTAATGAAATTGAATTGTGCGTTCCGTCCATATTATAGTGGCTCGACAACAAGAAGTTAATAAATTCACGGACGCGCATGGTTCGCGGGGATTTATTGCATATATCTAATATAGAGTTTCAAGGCAATTACGGCGAAGGATAGAAGCGGCTTGATGTAATTATGGTGATCGTGATAGATATCCGTTGCATCCTTCTTCCTTTCAAACCTTTGGCTAACTGAAACACCGTGTTAGGTGATTATTACCATGGATGAAATGTTTACGTCGCCCATACAAATTCGGTTTCAGTTCCTTTTCGTCGACGATGAACAACTGTTCTAACTTAATCATTCGCCTTTCTGTTTTGTTAATATCGTACAAAAATATCGTCTCTATTGTTTCAATTACAAAGTTCGCAGTGTAAGAAACATGGATGTCTTTAATGTATTTGATCAGTTCTGTTCAATAGCATTCAATGGAAATTAGAATTAAAAGTTCCAGCCGCCAAAGTAAACGTGAGAATACAGTAGTAGATGCAAGTGCGTATATCTTAACAGGTTTGACTATTTTAAATTCCAGTTACAGATGTAAACTGATGCATCTGGACATGCGGCAAATAATTCGAGTTGAAGTAAGTTTCATTTCGACTCGTAGAGGTTTTTGCAGCGGAGCGGAAGGGAATTAAGAACATTTTCTACTGTACAAAAATACTGTAAGAAACTTTCTACCGTACAAAAATTCCAATAAACTTCAGGCTGGAAAGTAAATTTCGAAACAGGATAATATAATGGCCCCTTCATCCTAGACGGCAAGTTGCCCCAGTTAAGAAGTCGAGTCGCCGTGTTTGTACCCCGCAGAACGAAGAGCCAGCAAGTGTTGAAGTAACCGAGCAGGGGCGCACAAGATTTACAAATATTGAAACAGACCGCATTCGAGCAGCTACTATTGACGGAGCAATCGAGCGTCGAGTTGCTGGTGTTCCTTTCGAGAAACCGACGACGTGGTTCCGTGTGCTCTTCCTCGACGGAAGTCGTAATGAGCGGGGGGATTGCCTGTGGGAAACGCATAAACGTGGCAAAGAAAGAAAGCGTACACACGCATTGTCGATTCACAAGCATTGTGAATTATAAGACGGGCAATTATGTACAGTGGCGTCTTGGTTTCACAGTTGAAGACATGCCGGGAAGAAGGGTATTGGAAAAGACGTGGGTGGTCCACGTAACACGGTTAAATTAGGGTTCCACCGATATTGGAAGTTTTTCGAGATGGATTTTAATGGAACTTTGGGGTTTTAGCTGACTCTAGGAATCTGAGAAATTAATGGAAAGTGATTCATGTTTTAGAGGAACTGAATGCTTGTAAAATGCTCGTGGGAAGTATTATTCAGGGGTGTAGATATTCTTAACTGATATGCAACAAATATTATTGTTTTATGTAGTGACATGGAAATGGTAAGTGGTTTTAAGTACAGCACGACTGCAAAATCTTTGAAACCTTCTAATAGAGCAATATTCTTATAACATTGTATGATGACTAGAACTAGATGACCAGAACTTGATGACTTGTTGTATGACTAGAATTCGTGCTCCAATAAAATATTAGCTCCGTAATTAGCAGACAATTGTAACTTTCTTGGAGAATACACTGCATGTAAATTCTTGCCACTATTCTATAGGTTCTTGCGTTTCACGTACGGAATCCGATGGCATGCTTGAGCTTGATTCTCAAGGAGCGTACTTAAATTTCTTCTGCGAGGCAATTGCAAAATATTACTGTGTATTACAGTGTATACGTTAAACCACTGATATAACGAATTGGTTAGGAACGTTCATTCTCAGGTTGTGGGCACCGGTTAACGAGCAGAAAAATCATAAGTCCGAAGGAGATTAATCCTCGACCGTCGTATACCCTCAATTTGCTCCGGCTCAATATTGCACGACATTAAACGCCGGACGTTCGAACAGAAAATCATCTTAAGATATGATAAAAACTCTTGCACGGAATTCTACGTTCCGTAAACAGACTCGAATAGCCTGATGATCGCGCGTTTCCGTTGCACGAGAGAGGGCTGCAATGATTCTCCGAAAGGGCCTGCCTCGTGTTTCAATAGTCAGCGATTATACTGAACCCCTCGATGACAAGAAACAGTTTTACCAAGAAGTGTTGCAGAATTTTCTGCCCGAAAAAGGAATACAGATATAATAGACCGATTCGGAGCTAACAAAGAAGTTAGTACTTTAATAACTTTAGTTCCGCTTCACCCATTTGATTCTCAATTTCATTTTTCTATCCCGTTCAATTACCATTGGGTCGGCTTTCAATTTCAATGCACCGCCCAGAACTCGGTTCACCTGCCGAATCACCATCGAGATGAAATTAAGGAATCACCCTAGAGCGGATACGCAGCGCCACTTAGGTCCACGCAGAGAAACCAGTTCCATGGGCGAAAAATTCCACGCGTGTCGTAAACTGGTGACCAGCGTGCTAAATATAAACACGGGAAACAGCGGAAAACTCACGCCGCTAGTTCGTAATGCTGCACGGTGTGGCACCTGCGGATATTCGGTCTTGCACACCAGGTGTTTCAATGGACGACAGGTGTCTGGGTGAAGAACGACTGGCCAACGGTTGAAACCTCTGCTAGAAAGATTATCAGTGACGTTAAGCAGCACTTTAATTGCTGTTAGGATTACTGATATCTCATTTTCTCATGCCATAGATGCCCATCTAAAGATAGGGATGACGATGAGGGGACTGTTGAAGAGGAATCTGTGAAATTTATCTGATTGTACAGTGATTTATACAGCGAGACGAAATATCCTGAATTGTTCGGCCCTGGAGAAAAGAATTGTAAACGGTGACTGAGTGTCTGCGAAGTCAATTAATTAATATGCGGGTGGTAGGTCCATGTGAACAGAGAAGCATTAAACGACCACGTTATACGCCATTGAAATCGAAAGTAACGGCGACGAGAGAGAAAGATCGTGCAGATACTGATTGTGAGACAAAATTGAATATAGGGGAAGGTGTTGGAAAAATCGAAATCCAAATTGCCCCGCGATAAACCACCCCAAATAACGTAACCAAAGGTGTATCGAAAAATTTCCAACGATATGGCAGTCACGACTGCAAAGTAATTGGCAAAATAGTTGCTCAAAAGTCGTGAATCGCTGGTCTGCAGAAACCGCGAAATCCCTTTCTCCCTCTCATTCTTCCTCGTCCTAGATCTCCACGAGAGCCAAAAGGAGAACAAGCGAGAGAATTGCAATTACTCTTCCCTCAGCTCGTGACACGCGCGCATTCGCAGCTCGTTAACACGGAAACTAGCCGCGGCTACCGTATAAAGCAGCAACGGCAACATCACTCTGATCATCGGCGTCGATGATGGAGGATCTCGAGGGAGTAGAGTGAACGCCTTTGGCACGGAGGTTGAAAAGTTCGTGTTCCCCCGTGGAACGCGTGGAACAAGCACGCAGAGATTCATCTGCATAACAGTTAATAATTCCGATGCACGGTGGTTGCGCCTTGTACCGGTTGCTACACGAGTACGCTAAGCTCGTGCGCGTGCACAGGCACACTCTGAAACGGGTCCATCACGGACAATCGTACGCCACCTGTTTTGCCGGCGTGTAATGGGCGGCTGTATTGCTCTAGCCGCAAGGACCGCGTTCTGAATAGGTATATGGTCGACTAAAGATAGTCGAGTACAAACTCAGGCTTTGTGGACCTTTGAACCGATAGAGAAACGTAATCTCTGATCGCAAAAAATTAATTGAGGAAGCCTCTGTATTTTTCGATAGTACGAAAGGCCTGGAAAGATCGGCGGAAGGCGAAACGGAACTTTGATTGAAACTCTGATGCCTTGCTCCAGTTTTTGCTACGAATCCACTGTAATAATATAGAATATTTACACCTATCTGCTCCGGAATTGTTTCAGACAAGAATCGAGTACGCTAATTCTGATAAGAAATATATTTTTCCCTCGAAAGAGTCGTAAAGCGAATTTAGTATAGATGGAAACACTGTTCCTCGAATCTAAGCTAAAGCCGTTCGACAGAAACATTTACAAGTTTTTCGGGCGATAAATATTTGCGAGGGGAGAGAAACGAAAACTACGATGCACAAGCATTTTGCCACTAAACTGCAGGATGAAGACATTTCTTCTGGAAATTCTCGGAAGAACGTGTCGGGGCTGAACGAAAGAGGGACGAGACACACTGTTTCATGGCTGCTGTCTGAATTAAATTAAGCCGCCAATTTCGATGAAGTATCCTCCACCCGTTTAATCTGCTACTCGACCAACCAGAATCGAGCCAGTATCTTCGCAGCGATTTATCGTTACCACGATCGTTTAGCAATCTCCATCGATATTTCTGCCAAAACACCGGCGATCTTCGATGCAATAAAAATCATTCCGTGTTTGCGTAACCATGCACGGTGTCCATAGTAATGAGAACAAAGTCAGACGAACCTGATCTACTGTATACCTCCACGCTAGCCCCTGGACAATGACTAACCTTTCAACGTTCCTTCCCACTTTTCTTGCTGGAAAGCTTCCCTCGGCTATTTACGTCCTCCGTAATTATAAATCCACGCTAGTTTCACGCTTCCCTGCTCACCGACACGCACAAACACACGGCGCGCTAAACAGCTGCTTATTACAAAAATAAAGGCGAACACGTTTCGACATAACTGAGCCGATTGATGATTCGTAGCAAGTGTCTGCCATCATTATCGAAGCTGTACGTCCGCGATTCTTCGGGAGAATTTCTGACGACTTGGTCTCGGTGAAAAAGGGACTAGAAAAAGGGGTCCTAGAGGCCTCTGCTAATCTGTGGCCCGCGATTAGTTGAAACGGGACACACTGGAATGTCGGATAGTACGGTAACGATGATTAAGCGATTTAACTCCCATTGGCAGTGGAGAGTCTGTATCGTTAGAGACGGTCCTGGTCTCGATTCCGGAAAAGGACTCGTTCCACTTGGATTACATAAGAATTTCCTGGTCACTGGTTAATGAGGCGTTCGGAAATGGATCGGAATTGGTTCGACTGAACCTGCATCTTCGATCAGGGACGACCTCTGCTGCTCTGTTAACAGATTAATTAACTTTTAATTGGTGTAGCTTTTTCGAGTTGCTCGCCTGATCGTATATGGGGCTAAAAATCCGGACAACTGTTTCCTCCTGATGTGCAAACTGTTAATTAGAATGCGTGCCTGTGGATAATTTCGTTTGGCATTCGGTCGGCTCTGATATGCATTTGATTGGATGTTAATTAGACGTTTAATTCAGGTCTGGGTAATATAATAACATTTAATCATTGGTATCCTGGGATTGCATTTTTTGCCGCGACGCAAGGAAGCCTGGTTATTGGTAGTATTATCTTACGATGACCGCAATATTATATTTATAAGCCCACCTAAGAAATTCTCGATAATTTCTGAATATTCTAGGATCACCAAATTTTTATAAGTAATCAGTTAGCTATTAATTACTGTCATGTTTGCAAGTGATTCAGTTGAGTGTGGAAAATACGTATTCAGCAAAACAAGTGGACAGAAAATATCTTCCTACCGTGACTTCCATGGATATTATCAAGCAACGCTAATCGACAATTAACCTGTAATTTTACACGTCTTCATGTTAATAAATCTGTCTGCATTCGTCTGCCTGAACACGATAAACGGACCAATGTAACAGTCGTGAATATGCGTCGCTGAATATTCCAGGTTTATCGAGACCATCTGGTTAATGGCCGATTAATAACTAATTAACATGGCGTTTCAAAGTGAACCAGTCGGTTAACGACCAGGCAAGAACCATTACTGCGTTTCTTGGCCAACGTGTATCCGCATCAAGCAGATATACTCCAGTAAAAACGACAGCGTCATTACGATGAACATTTGCAACTACTTGCAGCGTACAGAACTTTGCTCACTTTGCGCTTTGTCACGGTTGCTATCTTTGAAGCGGATAAGATTTTACTATATTTTTCTCAATTAAAAAAGAATGCATCATTTAGGGTTAAAAGTAAGTCTTCAATTGGCATAACAAAGTAGTTTTCTGCTAAGGTACGTCGCTGTTATTTAAAAATCTTAGAAGATACACAAGTTTGGATAAAAACCTAATTTAACCCTCTATGGGCCCGTGTAAGTTTCAGGTCACATTTTAATTTTTCGACATTTTACAAAATAATTATAGCTTTTTTTATGGCTGATTTTTTGGTCGCACAATTTTTTTGGAGTTAAAAAAAAATTCGGCCCATAGAGGGTTAACATTTCATTTTATTTATCCATCACTGTGACTAATATTATTATAAGGCTGAGTTAAAATGAAAAGACCTGATAATGAACAAAATATTAATTGCCTTACTGTATACATACAGAATTTTTCACAAAAATATCTTTGGCATTCATCTACAAAGAAATACTAAAAGGTTCTGTTAATTACATTTCTACGGTTGTATAAAACAGAAAGGCCACTATTTCCCAAATAACAAAAAATAATAATACTGCTCGAAGAATATCGTAATTTTCACATTACTATAATTATTCCATCCACCAAGAGCAATCTTCATCCAAATCGAACTTGACCAACAGTAAGTAAACTCATCGGTATCCCCAACAAAATATCCCTAAATGTCCCAAGAAACTAGAGAATCGATGCAGCCGCGATCGTCGCAGTAAAAGCGACCTCGGGGTGCGGCACGCACGGTTTCGAGCGGAACGACGCTGGACCGACGTGACTGGAGCGCGCGCGCATACTCAAACGGGCCCCTCGGCGAGGCGTTGGGCCCCGACACGCCACACATATTAGAAACGAATATAAATATATCGGGAAGCGCAGCGGGGTCCGCAGCCGAGTAGTGGGGGCAGCTAGGTGTCCATTGGCCGGTCGAACGTTGCACGCAGCGGCGTAGCAGGCCGTCTCAAGATCGGGCCCCCGTTCTCCCTCCCCTAAGGCGGCTTTCCAGCAAGGCTGCCGCTTCCCCGCGCTTCTGCGGCTTCCAAGTGGTCCCAGAGCACGTTCAGTATCCGCTCGGCCTCAGCACGCCCGAGTGGAAAAGACGGTACGCGACTTCTAAACGCTTTTTAACGCGTCTGTGCACCGCTGGCGATTCTACTGCCAATCAATCGCCTTTCCCTTACCGTTTATATATCCCCTTTAATTTAGCGGCGAGATTAAAGTGCACCGATATACTCCGATCAAATAAATCGTGCGCAAAGAAATTCGCGGTGATTGTGCGTCACAGTTGGACGGTGGTTACGTCGTTTTGGTGATCGTTTTATCGAGTTCCTATCAGTTCACGGTGTTCCATGGATCTGTGAGTGACAGTATGGTGCCGACTGTCGTTCTAATCTACTAGAATGTTCATCAATGTTTCAACGTGAATGGAATCCCATCCGCACTGGAGGACGTAGCAGAGTGAACGGATATTCACGCCTAGAAGAGCCGTGCACGGATTTCTGGTCGATTTCGCGGGACGAAAATCGTTTTCACGGGGCGAAGTTGAGCTGTCGAAGGGAGACGGCATATCGATGACTGGCATCGATTCGATCAGGGGATCTGCGTGAAACGTTATCGTCCCGGTTCCCTTTGTACGTTCGGCCACGGGGCCGCGTATTAAAACGTTAATCTCCGGCTGTACTACCGGTTATACGTACAGATTGCCTCTTCCACTGCTCTCCCTCTCCCTCTTGTCTCTCTTCCCTTTTCTGCTCGTTTTGTCCATTCCCTGTCTTTCTCTGGTCATCTCTGTCGCACCTTCCTCGCCTCATCTTCCTTGTGACTGCTACCTTTCTTTCCTCTCGCTTTCTCCACTGCCCCTGATCCATGGAATCGTCCTTGTCGTATCCTGGAGGAGAGTCCTCTTCGTGTTCCTGTAGCGCGTGCCAACCAAAGGGAACGAAAAAAGATGCTGCACTGTCAATTGGATCTTAACATTCCCTTGGTGTCTTCATCGTGGATGAATCTGGCCGGCGAGGAACTTGGATGCAGGCTCTTTGTTCTGGATGAAATATTGGGGCCATGATGATGTCGTTTAACGTGTCTCGGGCCGCGATCTCGTGGGGTTCGGCAGATTGGATTATCAACGGAGTGGGATTAGTGGTGATTTCTAATTGGATTGAAGGCAGTGTCTTGGCAGTTTTGAGGGAACGAAGAGCAAAGAGTAGTCAGGATCGGCTTTATTAAAGGATTGCTGTGAAAAACACCGATACCACGTCAAATGAAATTTTCTTCTCGTGAACTAAATCGTAGAGAGGGTGTTACCATTGAAGATAAGTACAGTACAAAATAGTAAGGCGGCAAAGGCTAACGTTAAACGTCACGAAAGCTTGATCTTAAGAACCAATGGGGTATCAGACAAGTCGATTGCTCGAATTAACTGCGTCTCCTTGAAAAGCTATGTCGAGTCTAGCGAGGAGACGTAAAACATCAGTTTTGGGCTCGAAAAGATGGTGGCAAGGTGGCTGCTGGGCCACCAGGAGCCACCAGGAAGCCTATCTTCGTAAGCTCTACGGCAGAAAGAACGACCAGGTGAATAAAATCGAGGACGAGCCGGCCAATCGACATAATTTGTCCAACAATTGGACTCCCGGCGCTGTTTATGAGTTACCATCCACGGATGAACACTATTTGGACGCGTTTTTACGAAATCGTGAGGATGGAAACGAAGAGGATGACGTGGTTGGCGTCGTGGTTCGATGTCCAGCATTGGCTACGACAAGGGCCAGTCCAACGGAGAAATGCGTGTCTTATCTGAACGGCGCGTTCGAAAACGATCGAAGAATCGCCGGTGAGCCGATCGTTGCTGATTGTGGCTCTCTGCATTCGGGTTACGATGTCGCCGCCTCTGCAGAGTGAGTTGATCCCGTTTTGTCGATCGACTTGTCCGAGGGAAAGTTTTTTCGGCCGGTAGTGGTTCTGCTCGCAACACTTGGGAGGAGTATTAGTGTGATATTGTTTTTTCGAGAGGAATGCTTGGGGAGTGGTTGCAACGTGGTTGTTTCGTGCTTCGTGGGTAATTGGTGATTTTGTAGGATTGGGTGGGATTTTGGTGTTGAATGTTTTTGAGGTAAAGAACGCTTGGGGATGAGCAAAACTGCAAGTAGAATTTTCTGGGACGCAGGTTATTGGGCAGAATTATTTCGCCGTTACTTTTTGATGTTTTATAGAATTGTTATTATAGATACATTCATGGCAGCATTTTAATGTAAGTGGTACTAGAAAGTACGGTCATGCAATAAAGGGTTAAGGTTTCTTTGATCACTGTTGGTGATTGGGATAAAAGGACGTTGACGTATAATATGTTACGTAAATTTGTGTTTGATGATTCTTCGCTTCAACGGGCTTTTATAGGTTCAATCTTTATTGTCATATTATTATTGTTATTATTAAATGTATGAGGATTGGATAATTAATTGCGAGTATGGAAATATTTATGAGACGGTTTGATAGGGACAAAATCATTATTTTACTCTTTTTAGCCCTTTAATAACTAAAGGCAATATAGCGATTGTATAAGCACTGGAGATAGGTCGTTAAATGTAGAATCAGGATTGAATATATTGTCCATAAATGTTAATCAATTAATCATACGGAGTACCTACAGTTTGCAAATATTTATTTACGACTCGCAAAATAAATTCGTACGTTTATTATGTATTATATTATCGACACAGTTTTCAACGTTGCCCCACTTATACAACTATAAAATATTCCACTAAATATCGTCCATTCATTATCGACAATAAACGTTGAACGTCCACGAGACAAGATGACCTAAAAGTTACTACTAAAATTAAGATTTCCTGCCAAGAAATGCAAAAGCACGTATTATTAACAATCAACGCAGATAAAATAAAGAAAACAAAAGAGACACGGAACGGCCGCGTGAAAAATTTATTATGAACACTGAAAAATATTGAAAGTAAAAGAGAAGGAAAGTAAAATTTGCATGTTCCATGTTTCATTACGCGCATCAGTGAACTACTGTTTCACATGCACGCAATCAGACCAATTTCCACGGAACTAAATTCCCACTTTCACATTGCCCACGGAATTTCTACTTCCCCCTGCCAGATATAATTACCTCCACTGCGATAAAACGGTTTTTAAATTACGATAAGTTGCTTTTTGCGTATCGTGGTCTGGAAACCGTAGGGAGTTTCAATGGGAACATCTGCTTTGCCGCCTGTTACCGTGTAATCAGACTGCTACTCGCTGCCAATTCATCGTTTCTTATGCAAATAGGATTTTTTGTCGCGCCGTAGGACAACTGGCACTACTTGACGATATACTGCCCTCCATATTGTAACATAGTTGCAGTTCCAGTTAAAAATTAATAGACTTTTTCTTCTTCGCAACATCAACAAAATTGCACACAAAGTTTCCTCGAATCGAAATGACGGCAATTCCTAATGCCCACAAGTTAGGCCCTGTTAAGTTTGCAGCTGTCCCTTTTTCCCCGAATGGACGAATTTGGACTTCCTTCATTGTGGCGATATTATTAAATAAATTAATTTTATTTTTATTCTTTGCGAGACATTCTTTTGATGAACTGACCTTTAGGCACGTAATGATATTTTTTTTCACCGGAAATTGAGTGTCTGCTATGAGGGATGGAGATAATTTCGTTTCTGCGAATCGATGGGAAACAGATTTATCGCTTCCTGTGGGAAAAGAATTTTTTCTTGGAACGCGGTCCAAGTAATCTTGTTTATATGCAGTCTACGGGTGGATTAACACGAGTTTCTCATTGCAATAATATTGTATACGTCGTGATGAAAATTTTAATGCTCGACACGCCATCAGATGACGAAAATGTTTCACAGCTACGAGTTTGACTTATAATCCCAAAATGATGAATATATATAAATTTGGTTGACTTTACAGAAATGATAATGAGTCTGTATTAATGGGTTTTTACGGTTCAGGATGTTTATAGCCCCGCCGCGCCGGGTCGTTTCTCGAACGCGGCTTTTAAGAGGTTAAAGGATTTCGAAAATTGGAATGCCGGATTTAAACATGTCGGATGATAATTCAATCCTTTTCGAAGGCAGGAATTTTGGTGGTCTATAAATTTACGATTAGTGACGAAGCTTCTACACCTATCGCAGCAGCAGGTGGAATTCAAATACGTAGTCAAATGTTCTGGCTAAATACAGAACGTGCATTTTAATTTATCATTTTATTGTGAATCTGGAAATCGAATTTACGTACAATTTTTACACTGCTAATTTATCATTCCACGGATTATCATTGATAGCCATGTACAAGACGATCGTCTGGCTTTTAAAGTAGTATTAGCCTAATTATGTTAATTACTAATTGATATTTATGACAAATCGATATTGGATACGTTAAAGATAAAGGATTGCCAAAAGTTTTACAATAATATTACGAAATTTTAATTCACTGGGCACGGATGATTTATAAAATCGAAGTATAACTATTTTTCATTCAAAATAAATAAGGTACCTCCAAAAATTGTACATAATAGAATTTTCGGTTAATCTGCAATTCCATAGAGCGTCACGAAATAAACTTCAAAAATCTTTAGAAACCTTTAATAAACCCAAAAAAATGCGCCGCAGGGAAAGCTTGGTATCTACAGAAAAAGAATAGAGGGGCCATAAAATACAAAAAAATAATAATACCCTCGTTATCTCTATCCTAACCCAAATCTCTGTTTCTTTTTAATTTCAGAAAGGTGTGCAGAAGCTGCAGGTGTCCCAGGGAAGAGCATCAGCGGACTTCGACGGAGGCAGGCGGTCCCTCGGGACTCGGCCTCGGTCCTGGTCCACCGATGGCTATGGCCATGGCTTTTCAGAGCGGGGCCGCCGGTTCTTCTCACCAGGAACCCTACAAGAGTCCCGTGCAACCGGCTCCGCCAGGGCTTGCCCTTCAAGAAGCTTTGATGCATCACCAGAGGCATTCCCAGAGCGACGATGACAGCGGATGCGCGCTCGAGGAGTACACGTGGGTGCCACCTGGTCTCAGACCGGATCAGGTAAGAGTGAAACCTATTTCACACACTTGGAACACGAATACATTATACCAATTCCACTGATCTTATCCTATACCGCGAGTAATTATTATGTATTCCCATGTGAAGTAGGAACGGTGTGCTTTTTGAGCCGGGCTTTGATCACTTTGATAATTTACGCCGTTTTGATTTGCTGCTTTTGTGGTTGGATCTTGTTTCTCGGACTATATGCAGTGATTGATTGGCTTGATCCGTCTTTATGACGTACTGGGAATTAAATATGCTTCATTGATGAGCAAGTGATTGGTCGATTTATTAAATGTGCAGTGAATGATTAGTTTTAGTGGTGGCAGTCTTCTTCAATTTTGAGGAGGAAAGTATAAGAGGGATCAAAGTACTGTCCAATAGAAAAGATATAATAATAATAATAAAATTTGTCTACTAATTCGATTCCATAATTGTCGTGAGTATAATAAAATTTACTACTAAATACAACCTACATTTATTAATTGTTTGAGAGAATACATTTCTTCAAAGCTGAAAAATATTAAGAGGCGGTAAAAATATGTTAAGAACATAATGTTAATCAGTGGGACAAATGGGTATATTTCTGTGGAACAGCCTCGAGGTTAATCAAGGCACAAAATTGAATCTAAATATCAAGTCCATTAACTCGTCACTGTCATCATTTTATATTCACCGCGCATAAAAGGAATGACAAAGGTATCTAAGAGGCTTCAACGTGTTACGAAAGCTTCAAGACTTCCAGAACTAAAGTAAAATTCACGTGGGCGCGTTGATACCCTATGCGCCGTGCACGTTGCTTTTCGATTTACATAAAGGTTGACTTTCACTCCGCGAGATTTATCGAGACGGATACAAAGAGGATATTCACGATGTATGGAATTCCCAAGAGGAATATCCTAGAATTTTGCGTGTATTAAAGTCGTCGCTTAAAACGCGTATCGTACGGGGTCTAAGAAAAACTCGCAGAACAGACAATATTTTTTCGATAAAGCAAAACAAAATTGGGGTTCCGCTCTGTACACGTATCGACCTAGCAAAGTAATCCATAAAACAGCTAATTATTTCAAAGGATTCGGTTCGAAGGTGGATCTCGTGAAATAAATAAAGTGATCCCAACTCGTTCACAGTGCTTCTGCGTTTAGGGAGGAGTCGGTCACGTGTACCGTGTAACAGTAAGCATTTCGTTTCTGAATTATTCATGGACGATGAATTTCGAGCCGCACGATTTTCTGTAAGGAAAGCTCAGCTTTTTCGTTTCATCTCGCGAAAGTAATATTCTCTATATTACCTGTCATTAAATTTCAAACGTGCAGAACAGCAACGAACTCGTTCTACCATCCCGTTGAATAATATAATATAAGGCCAGGTTATACAGCATTATTCGAACTATTTGAACTGTATATGCGCGCACGGTTGCTTATCAGATTTCGTGTCAGAGAAGTCAGACAAGTGAACACGTATCGAGCCTCATTCAATCGGAAAACGTTCCCGAAAGTAGATTTCAAACGGCGCCGATCCAGAGATCCCTTTGGTTCAGACCGTTGACATAAAAGCCAGCCCGACCAATGAATCACGCAGGAAAGTTAATCACTCGAGTGCATCGCCCATCCCAAAATGAAACCTCACGCTGGATCCACACAAATCAATTTCCTTCACGTATTAAAAGACAGATCTATACCTAAGCTGATATATAATATTTCTTATAATTAAAACATAGAAAAGTAGAAGTCATGGTCATTAATAGCCCTAGAAGACGCATATGACCGTAAACGTGCAGTAAAACGAAATTAAAATAATATAAAATCTAATGCATAGGAAATGAAAATCCATGCGAGTCCCAATTGGCGTCCGATAAAATGAAAGCTCAGAAATATATAGGTTCCATCATCTCAGTATCCAATCCAATCCCATTTCCCTGCAACATAAAAAAACACCAAACCCTAATTCCAAGTCGAAATAAAAACCCCCTTCCACCAAAACATATGGTTACTAATTACACTAAACACCAGCCTCCATATCTGGATCTGCCCTGATATCTGCTCGCCACGAGTTTAATATTTTGAGCCAAACCTAACGTAGCCTAACGTAGGACCGCTACGTAGGCCCACTGTAGTCCCCCTATTGACCCACTATAGCCTCCAAAATAGTGGCGAGCAGATAACTGACAAGACCCCCCATCTCTCAGATCGTCACTAATTATCAAATACCGCACTGTGCATCACAGGTACACCTGTACTTCAGCGCGCTACCGGAAGACAAGATCCCGTACGCTGGCAGCGCCGGCGAGCGTGAGCGAGTGAAACAGTTACTGCAACAGCTCCCGCCGCACGACAATGAGGCACGATACTGCAGCGGCCTGTCCGAGGAGGAGAAGAGGGAGCTGAGGGTGTTCGCCGCTCAGCGGAAACGCGAGGCGCTCGGGCGAGGACACGCGAGCCAGCTGGAGAGGCCTCACGGGGCCGGATGCCGCGAGTGTAGCAGGCCCATCGCGGCTGGCGAGATGGCGGTGGCTGCGAGTCGCGCTGGTCCATCCGCCCTCTGGCATCCGGCCTGCTTCGTTTGCTGCGTGTGCAGGCAGCTGCTCGTCGACCTGATATACTTCTGGAGGGATGGCAGGTTGTACTGTGGCAGGCATCACGCGGAGACGTTGAAGCCGAGATGCTGCGCCTGCGACGAGATTATATTGGCCGACGAGTGTACGGAGGCGGAGGGCAGAGCTTGGCATATGAGGCATTTCGCCTGCCTCGAATGCGACCGGCAGGTAAATAAATGTGTTGAATCATTTGGTCCTGGCCAGAGTTGGGCATTATTCGAAACAGTCTTAGAATAAGGATATCGGCTGAATATTATTGACTTTGAAACTCGACAAGCGGCAGCACCGACAGTATCCATATGTGGAGATAACGAAGAATCCTATTAATTCAATAGGGAGTAAAGCTTGCCAAACTCTGACGCTGGGTAGATAGTGGGTGGTTTGTCGACTTTATTTTGAGCGACAGGATGCGGGAAGAAAGGGAATTATATGTGTACTCGATGAACACTTGTTATGTATATTCACTGACAATGTTTAATAGAATGAAACAGGAACGAAGATTATAGATTGGAGAATTGTCGGGAATTATACTGATGCGAACGGGTAACCTTGGTAAAATTGTAATGCAAAGGGCTGGATATAGGTTGAGCCTTGTTAGAGTTCGGTTTAAATACCTAGGCACGACTTCTTGCTACTCGAAGTCGTTCCTATAATTTCCTTTCGGCCACAGCCATGAAAGTACGGAGTCATTGAAAACCATGTTACTACTCGTTCATGAATACTAAACGAGTTATCCACTACGGTCATGAATTATGTATCGCATTTCTGTGGTTAAAAATGAACATGTGTACTTGAATGTCAGTGCTCAAACATACTCCTGTACACGTGTACACGGTGACCAATTTTCATTCTTAACTTGGTCGTCACACTTTGTTCGACACTTTGCTAATATTATTAGTGTCATAATTTATGCACTTCGAGGAGAGAAATCGTCCGCAGAGAGCTCCTCGTCCCTATAAACAGTAAATGCAAGATCTTGATGTTTCATTCGGGACATATCTAGTGTGCAAACACTTGCCCAAAACTTTGTCGGTAATATACATGCTTCCACAAAAAAGAAGAGAAAATATTTACAAATTAGCACCGATTCTGCCATCTGTAGTGATCAGGATCAACTCTTCTCACTTATCGTGACGATTAATCGAGGTTCCCTGTCGCCCAACACAAACGCACCTACTTAACTCCCCGCCATCAGATCGAATCTCACTTAATACCCACATACACTGTAACCTTATCACTGCGGATGCATTAGATGCGAAAAACAGGCCCGCATTTTATTGAACACATCGACCGTAAAACGCCAAATAAGAAGGAGTAAAACGAAATACGCGGATGCAATCTTGGTTGATGATTCCGTTGAAAAAAGAAGACTAATGGTAGCAGTTTGTAGTGTCCGGCTGCACAGAGGGCAGCAGCTTCGATCCCTGCCTCTTTTTGCAACACGACAATTATTTACGCCCGACGAATACGTCCTTCGAGAGTCATTTAACCCGTAGCGCTGGGATGATTTAGGTGTCAGACTCAGAGTTGTTCCCTCTATATTCCATGACGGCCGACCACGACATAACACAACAATTCATTGAATCTAGGTGTCTATAAATGTCGCGGACAGTCGGCCGCCAGACAAAGCTTCTTATCAGACTGGTTCGATCGATAATGAACGGTGGAATCTGAATTACGATCCACCGTGTGTGTCGGCATTTCTCTTCACGAGGGACCCATGATAATCCCAGACAAAATGCGCAATGGTAACGACGTATAGAAGTGGAGGCGGATTAATGGGATGAATAGAATAGCTCGGACGATGAAAGTGTATTTTGCACATTCTCAGGGTTAGTGGATTATGTCTAGCTATAGCTGGATGGAAAATTATTGCCACTCAAGGTCATTCTGTAATGCTTCCCCCGCCATTCAGATAGCTTGTAGGTACTATTCTACCAATCATTTCAGAAATATTTTTCGTGCAATCTTTTATTTCCTTGACGATATGACTCCGTTAATTTAATAATAATAATAACTCTTTCATCCCATTTATTCAATAATGATAGTCTTTACACGATAACCAACTTTGTTGCTGACTGAAGAATATTTGCTTCGTGTTTCAGCTCGGTGGTCAGAGGTACGTGATGAGGGAGGGTAGACCTTACTGTCTTCGTTGTTTCGATGCCTCGTTCGCGGAGTACTGCGACAGCTGTGGCGAACCGATCGGAGTCGATCAAGGGCAAATGTCGCACGAAGGTCAACACTGGCACGCGACCGAGACTTGCTTCTGCTGCGCCACATGCCGCACTTCCCTTCTTGGACGGCCCTTCCTACCACGAAGAGGTGCCATTTACTGTAGTATAGCATGTAGCAAGGGCGAACCACCGACGACGCCGAGTGACTCTTCCGCTGGACCGCCTCCACCACCGTCCTTCCTCAGGTAACCATTGCTCAGATTCTCATACCCTCGAGGACAGACTGAAAATTCTTGGAAAACTACAATTATAATCGTGGAGGCTTGGAATGGAATTAATTGCTAACTGAATGTACGTAGGGTTTCTGAGTTGCATATTAAAAAATAATTTAACAATAACAATCACAGTAATAGCAATTCGAGGTTGTCCATTGGATGCATTTCCTGGTATTGATTCTTTGTAGTAACATAAATTGTAGCTGTACAAATTTTCGATGTACTGCCCTCATTTTAAAGGTCTGTCTCTCCAGTTACTTTTCTATTTACCATTTCTTTGGCGATTGTTACTATTATAGAACTAGTCGAAGACCACCGCCACCTAGCGAAGGTTCCTCTAGCCCACCACCTCCTCCGCCACCTCCACCGCCACCAGGATCTAGACACACTCTGGGTTCGCCGCGAAATTCGCCTCGGTTGAATAGGAAACATCATCAAGCGTCTAATTCACTTGCAACGACACCCACCCAAAGCACTCTGAGTCCTGAATTTATGCCTGATGGATTCCCTTCGAGTGGTTCCAAGACCAATGGTCTTGATCGAGTACTCCTCGAGAGGAATCTCGAGAAATTACTCCAGGACCGATCTTCCCACCCCGAGGAAAACGGCAACGAACTAGGAAGGTAACTTAATTTTCCTTGGACCTCGTTCCATCATAACTGAAAGCAATAACATCGAGTAGTATCTTTAATCATTGCATCTATTTAAATTCGCGTAATTGCTATAAATAGGAAACAGTGATTTCCCTCGAAATGGATTACCCTTAACTTGTGCTCTTTCATTTAACCCTTATATGGTGTTGTGTTGCACAGAACGTAGCTTCTCTTACAAGGAAAAGCTCGACCGGTTGCCTATAGACAGGCGTCCTCTGTAACATATTGGCGTCATCACAAGCCCAATCAGCTCTCAATAAATCATGCCCCACTATTTCTACCCTCTTCTTAAATTCCTTTAGAATTATCCGTATTGTATACATCATTTATCTCGCACAATACAAATTCTTACTGCGATACCTATACATGCACAACTATTATATATTTCCTACATAACCCAGGTAGATGCACGGAACCAATTAACTACTATCAATCTTCTATTTACAGGTTGATGCAAGCAAGGGACCGTGAGCCTTTAAGATGCGTTCAAAACTGCGCCCCTTCCCATGCGTCTAGCATGCCAGAACTTCCGCCGCCACCACGGCCGCCGTCGGAGGCGTCGGCGTCTACGTCGACGTCGACAGGTGTCTGCGGCACCGTCTCCAGTGGAGTGCTCGGTCAAGAATCGGCGACGTCACCAACGTTGTTCGTTCCACACACAGATCCTCCGACACCGACGTCGCGACGCGTCCGTTTTCAGGCAGACATAGACGTGAACGACCACGGCGCGTCGCCACGTGTTCCACTGCCATCTAATAACGATAGAATTTCGTCGTCTTCCCCGTCACCTCCGCCTGCGTCATTGTCGAGGACGAACGTCTCTCGATCGAGAAGTCTGCAACCGGAAGAAGTCGCCGGCTCCTCCACTTGGAGTATGTAAACTTCTTCCTTGCATATAATATAACATTTCTTTTTTACTGTGCCACATGTAATATCTAGTGGAATTATGGTTTCTATTTTTCTTGTTTGTACGATCACTATCATAACTACTAGGTATATAATAATAGTTACGCTTTTTGTTGTACCCATTGCAACTTGTCTAGATTTTCTGCCTAAATAATAACAATAATTCTGTTATTTCTTGCAGATGTAGCCGGAAGCTCGAAATCGAGAATCGACGCCGACGAGGACGTCGAATCTTGCTGTTCCACCTGCAGTTCGTCGAGCAGTTCCGACGAAGCTGCCGCTTACGCCCTGCCGCCAAGAAGAGCATACGGTGGTGTTCGAATATCTTATGTGCCCAACGACGCCGTTGCGTGCGCCAGGAAACGAACACCGACGTCCTCGCCGTTGAATCAAACGAATAGGGACACGGAGAAGTGCGTCGTATCTTGATGGTTCCATCGAGTATATTCTGGATACCAATCTACATCGACGATGTCCATGTACTTGTCATCAAGGGAAATGCTTTTGTTATACGGTCGCGTGGCATGAAAAGAGTGTTATGTGTCGCGTTCGAAAGGGGAAACGTGAGAAAACATAGAGTTCCTAAAAACGACATAACCAGAATACGGAGACGTCTTTGACGGTGGAGGCTCGACTTTTCGCGCGAAGCGAATTTCACAGACTTTTTTATATTAATCGTGTACATAGTTAACGTACTTCCGCAACGATCGCTCATGAACACCGGACACGCGCGACGATCCCGCTTCAACTTCTATTTTTAGTAGCCCGTTAGATGTATTTGATAATAATAACGATGATGAAAACGTTATATTTTATTACCATTGCCATTCCTACTGCCTAAACGACAGTTCAACGAGCGCCGCGTTCTTCCTCGGGATTGGATCGTTCCGTCATCGGCCATCTTGTTCGCGACCCTAATTCAAAGTAAAAATAAAGAAAAAGGAAAAATAGGTCGCACGGATTTCTGCTTCAAACGAGACAAGATAGGCATTTAATCATGGCACGGCAATTAAACCCGTACGCTGTAAGTACAAATGACGAGCGTTCGAACCGCGAAGTAGACAATCTGATAAGTATTCGGGAAATAAACTGAAGCGAAGTCGATCGAAATGATCGTGTCGTATGGTGATTCAAATGTACATCTTATATTGGTTTATTTCCCCTCACGATTTTTACCCAACTTTTTCCTTCCATCCATCGTTCTAACCAGTACCATCTTCGTGTAAGAATATTCGATAATAATAAAGCATATATAATTTATTTGAAACAAACAGGTATAATATAGATCGAACCGAATAATTTTCGAGGAGAAACAGAAGTTGCCCAAAAATATATTCTGTTACTTTTTATACGAAAAGTTAAAGCTTAATTACACACCCCAATTCCCTAGATCCACGGTTCTATCCAACTCGCAACGAACCGAATCAGCATCGGAACGGAAATTAACACATGGTTATTCATTTCTCTGCCAACCAAGGTAAGAGTAAACTATAATGGAACGGTTGTTTGGAAAACATGAAACGACGATCTTTGCACAATAGCAAAATATGCGTAACGCAAATTTCAGGGGCTCTCATCAAGACTTTGTATTAATTCTTGGAAAATTCCCTAGCGCCAAATTTAATAGTTTTCCGCTTTAGAACTTTACATTTTGTTAAAGGAATTAGAATTGGGGTTTTCGAGGACTGTTAAGACGTGAAAGTAAAAGGAGCAGTAAAATTCTGACCCAAGGATCGTAGATTCAGCTAAAAATTAGTCAGAAACCGCAGAAGTCCGGTAGGCAGTACTTTAGACTCGTAGGTCTGGCTAAAAAAAAGTCTAATAGGCACGACCCTAGAGTCGTAGGTCCGGCTAAACGTTGGTCCGAAATAGTAGAAGTCCAATAGGCACGACCCTAGAGTCGTAGGTCCAGCTAAAAGTTGGCCAGAAATAGTAGAAATCCAATAGGCACGACCCTAGAGTCGTAGGTCCGGCTAAAAGTTGGTCAGACATAGTAGAAGTCCAATAGGCACGACCCTAGAGTCGTAGGTCCGGCTAAAAGTTTGTCAGAACTAGTAGAAGTCCAATAGGCACGACCCTAGAGTCGCAGGTCCGGTTAAACGTTGGTCAGAACTAGTAGAAGTCCAATAGGCACTACCCTAGAGTCGTAGGTTCAGCTAAAAGTTGGCCAGAAATAGTAGAAGTCCAGTCAGCACGACCCTAGAGTCGTAGGTCCGGCTAAAAGTTGGTCAGAAAACGTAAAAGTTAAATAGGTATAACCGTAGGAGCGTAGGTTTAGCTAAAAATTGGTCAGAAGCCGCGAAAATCCAGTAGGTACGACCCTAGAGTCGTAGGTCCGGCTAAAAGTTGGCCAGAAAACGTAAAAGTTCAGTAAGTATAACCATACGAGCGTAGGTCAGGTAAAAATTGGTCAGAAGCCTCAGAAGTTCAGTACGTATGACCTTAGTACAGTAGTACGCACGACCGCGGTCGGAGACCTTCGAAGAGTTCGGAAATTGCGAATACCACCGAGCGCGACCGAGCGCTACCGACGCGCCGGCGCGTCACGGAGTGGGGATGACGGTGCGCGGCGCACGAGGTGTCACTATCAGTTCAAGCGTCGTACCGTACGGGTCGTCTATGCTGTCGAAGGTTAGCGACATACATCACCTTACAATACAATAGCATCTCGGGGTTTACTTTACCACCGCATACGCTTGTCTATTAGCTTCTATTAATTAATACGCGTTTATTTAATAATCGTTTGACTATCGCGGATGTACATTAAAGTCTTTATCGAGTCTCTTTTTCTGGACGCTTGACCGGTCATCCGGTACCACCGATTTTTTGATTCGCGATAACTAGTCGTTTATTAAAATATCGGGTTAATTAATTTATTAGTTTAAACGGTTCTTTGAATATTTATTATATTTTATTACACGATTATTCGGATTCGATGCGGTGTTAAGTTTGCCTTTATTTTCTTTGCAATGTCACTTACATACCCAGTTACATATGTCTTTTCGCGACTTCGAATTCGATTCTGATTTTGGCACAGGTTTATCACGTTGCTTTTCTTTTTGTTGCAGATACAATGGATGATTGGTTGGTGGAGGATTATATATTGAGGCTGCAGGAATGGAGTATTGAGATGCAATTACTGCGATGCATAACAATCAGTCCGATGACGTATGATGAAGGATTGGTAACATTTAACTTATTATCCCAACGGTTTACGTATATTTCTTGTTATCTGGCGATTGGATTTTGGCTCAAGTTCTTTTCTTTCGGTTGAAAGTTATTGAGCAGTTTAAACATTTTAAGTAGGACTTACAATATGCCATTCGCGATTGAAACTAGAGTCAGTAAATTTCATTAATTCTAAACGAAAAATTGAAATACTTTCATGTTTCGCTGCATATCGGTCGCGATTTCTATTATAGCTTCACTAGTATTTATTAAAAACTTTTATTATCTCTGTGACTTGGCACAAGTACGGTCAAATTGTATTTTCGATGCAGCATTGTCCGCGTACTTACGTACTGGTTGCCATGCACTTGAAGCATGATAAATAGTTTCGAGTCTTGATTTCTACAAGCAGCTACGAGAACTTATAAATGCGCGATATTGCTTACTAACTAAGATCATGATCACCTTTAAAACTCGGACAAAGAACAGTCACAGTATGCTTTTGATAAATCATTTATATTAATCTATAATAGTATATCTTGAATAGACAATTAACAGTAGTTAAATCAGAATAATAATACGGTAGTACTTTATTAAAACAAAGCAGTATTTCCTCAACAGACGTTTGACAGGATGAAGAAATAAGAAAGAGATAAATAAAATCAAATGTGTATTGCTTCAATTTCTACCTCCTCACCCTATTTACTAACTTGTACAGATTCTCTTTCAGAAAATTTTGATGACCGCGCGCAATGCGGTCAGTAGAGTCGGTGCTTGCTCCGTCAAAGTTCTTTTTATTGTTTTTAGAGCGAAACCGCTCATAATAATTATAACTAAATATAAATAACAGTAAAGATACGCGAAAGTAGAGTCAGTGTTTGCTTCGAAATATTGCTCTCGCGAAATTAGAGTCACTTTGTTCGTCGATCACAATTGACGTGCGCGATAGTAGTCTTTTATTTTATTTTTTTTTCTTTCGCAATAAGTATTCCGGTATTAGAGTCAGCACCGATGCAGTTCGGCGAGTTCGGGCACTCATCCATCAACTCGAAGAGTAAGTATCTCGGTATTTCTTTAATCTTATTTTACAATGGTCTTTGATAATTATCATGATCGAAAAGTACTCAAAACGCAAAGATTTCAATGTTGTCTGTTCTTTTGAATGTTTCAGAAGCTGCCATGGGCTCAATTGTATCACCATAACGATATTGTTGGCCGCGCGCAATGCGGTTGGTAGAGTCAGTGCTTGTTCCGTCAAAGTTCTTTTTATTATTTTTTGAGCGCAGCCGCTCTTAATAATAATTCAACATAAATAACAGTAAAGAGACGCGAAATTAGAGTCAGTGTTTGCTCCGAAATAATACTCTCGCGAAAAATAGAGTCACTTTGTTCGTCGATCACAATTATTCCGTTTCCTTTTCCGTTCTCGGCTCGGAGGACTGATGGTTAGGGACTTAGTGTCAGCGAGTTACGATGTGCGGGGGCGTGATTGTGGTTCTGGACCCTGGTCACGAGGCCCTCGGTTAGACTACGTTATTCTCTAACATGGGTAGGTTATCCACCATTCTGGAATCGTGGTCGCGGTTCTTGCAATATCCGGGTTGCAGTGTCATCGGGGGGCGGTGTGTGGGGCTGTGATTGCTTTTCTGGACACTTTGGCCTGCCAAGTAGGATATTTATCCCCGTTAGACCACGCCAAGCACACCTTGGGGTGGCAGAAGGCATACGGGTCATAATCTAGAATCGTGGTTGTGGTTTTGCATATCCGTGCCTTAATGATTTCTGTGGCTCGGAATCGAAACTTGTGTTGATGCTAAGTCGTTTTACTGTCCAGACTCTGAGCCGAGGGCACGCGGGCTGCTCGGTAGCAGTCACAAAAACAGTAGAAATACTGTCGCGAAATTAGAATCACTTTGTTCGTCAATCATAAGTGTTCCATTAGAGTCAGTGTCCTGTTCGGCGAGTTCGGGCTTTCAGCCATCAATTTGACGAGTAAGTATCTCCTTCGTTCTTTAATCTTGTATTGCAATAATCATTGATAATTAACACATTCCAAAAGTACTGAAAATACATAGATTTTAATGTTGTTTGCTCTTTTTGAATGTTTCAGCAGCTTCCATGGCTTCGATGGCGACGAGCTTGACCGCACACCTGGTGAGTCTGCAACCGGTGAGTGGCATGCTTTAAAGTTCCTCTGGTCACTCAATCATGTCGCAGGACGAAAGGTCCGAACCGACACGAGTGACTGGTTGTAATTACGTAGTTTTTTCTGGCAAGCACTGTGACCATGGGTATATGGAAATATACTCATGAGTAGTAACTTTTTTACTGTTTTATATTATATGAGGATAGGTCTTCTTGTACAACGCGTTTTTAAATAGCTTCATAATTTTAAAACAGATCATATTTAGTATAAAATATATCACTATATATCTTTTTATAATAGAGTATTTAATTGAATACCTATGAAACGATATTTAAATAGTTATTAATTATTGAATGAATATAAAGTAACGTCCAGTATTCTACGTGCATTAGTTTGTAGTGGAGAAGTCGAATACCATTCGACTTCGTTTATTTGTCAATTGCAATTACTGCACAGTTATAATAAATTGTTAGTAAGAGTATAGTCGTTCCTCTTTTTTACTAGTTTGATTATATATAAAGTAAAGGTACCTACTTACCTTGTCAATTTGTTGGGACTATCGCATAATTTTATTATTCGATATCCATATTAGTCTTTAGCGTTTAGAGATATCAATACGTTCACTTCTTCCGCACAAGATATTAATTGAACCCGAATGTACAAGAAGACAATACGCGAACCGGTAGATCTCGAAATCAAAGCAATTACTTTAAAATCAACCGTGCATTTTAGAAGCAATGCTTTGATGACGGGAACACCGGAGGATGTTTCAATTTCTTTCAAGGTATATTAATGTAGAGTCATTGAATAATTTTGCTAATAAAGTAGAGTCATTGAATAATTTTTCTAATAAAGTAGAGTCATTGTACAATTTTTCTAATAAAGTAGAGTCATTGCACAATTCTTCTAATAAAGCAGAGTCATTGCACAATTCTTCTAATAAAGTAGAGTCATTGCATTTTCTCTTCAATAAAATAAAATCATATATTAATAAAACTATATATTTAGCCCGTTAGAAAATCAGTATGTCTTTATCATCTTTCTAGACGAGGATTTCCAGGTTTAACCCTTTCCGTGTTCACTGCCCGGATCCCACTCACGTGCCCCTGTGCTACTTGGGTGGGAAAACGGTGGTAGAGCACGATGATATTTATTTAGTTTATAATGATTTATTGTGGGCGACTGACAGTGCGTTTGGTGTATCGTGCACGACGTAATATCCACATTGTGTGTGTGGTTAGGCTGTGGATTTGCGTCGTTCCGTACTAAAACGTAGTTACTCTAACCAAGATAAGATGTCCATTAATTGAAAACAGAGACATCATTTTTACTATTAACTGCATTAATAATCCCTAATATACCGAGGCACGAAGTTTTTGTCATTTAAGATGACGGAGACCAAATTCCAAAAAGTATCGAATATACTTATCAATTGCTATCAAGTACCTTTTGTATCGGTGCTATTTAATTATTCAATTAAACATCTATTAAATATCTCAACCGCGACGTGGTATTTTCCACGTGAACGCAAAGATCCCAGCCACTGTCAGTCGATTTCAGAAAAATGGTACGTACATTAGAGTGTGCAAGTTGTGTGACAGCACTTGGGTGTCGGGGGTGTCCCGGGACGCCTCCCTAGTGTAGGCTTTTGCGCCCAAGTGTTTGACTGAGAACCGTGGAGTGTCGTGTGTTGGTGTGTCTGTTTGCCATTTTTTAAATATAGGTTCCGGTAGGATAGGTAGCATACTTTCTGGTGTGATTGATAGTCATAAGTAGGTAGGGCCGGGCAGGTTGACACAGTCTCTGATCGGGTAGGCACTATTTCGCGTGTTCAACCTGTTTCAGGAAATCTGATTTGAAAAGTCGACGGTGAAGCTGTGGCGCGAACGAAAATGTGTTCGCCTCTGGCTTTGCCTATCGATTTTTTGAATCCTTCGCGGTCGTGGTCGCGATTTAGGCTCCGAAACGAAACGTGTTACATTATGCTCGAGGCTGCACGCGTGAACGAAGAACGATTACAATTTTAATCGTAATCTTTGCGATTTTCCGTAATCACAATTTTACGATTTTATTTGATCGTGATTCGGCCACGTGTGTTCCACTTAGCTCCGCGATTTAAACTCTTTATTTCACCTTTATAAGTTTTTCTTTGGTTTTCGATTAGAGCCTCGAGCCTAGTTTAAGTTTCAGCTGGCCCTTGGGTCCGACGAAAAGGAGAGGCTATATGCCGAAGAGGCCCGACAAACTGTCACTCAAGAGGGCAACTACTAATGGCTCCCCATCCTTTTTAAGAATGGGGAATCATTCTTGGTTACTACTTTGTCACTGTGCTTGCATTTCCATTTGTAGAATTTTTATTTGTACTTGGCCGACGCACATTCCGGCCCAACGATACGGCCCTCCCAAAAATATCGCGTTGCTTTAGAGTTGCGAAAAACTTGCGAACGGGTCGAGTTAGAGTTGCGTTGAATGCCACTTATTGCTATTCTTATTATTAGTTAAATTGTAGTATTTTATAATTTACTTGACATGTGAGCTTCTAGTGTTGCGGAAATTGCATTCGAGTATTGGAACTTTCAGTTCATTTTTCAGAGGATCTTCAATTTGCTTAATTTTTGATATTACAAATAATTTACGGTTTGCTTTCTATCAGTCTTAATAAATAGTGTTGCGAAATGATTGTATCGCGAGTTCCAGTTACTGTTGCCTTGATTAAAGATCGCGTTTTTAAGTAGAGTTGCGAGTACTAGTCCCCATCTGCTTCCGATTGGAAGCCTGTTCCTGAACCAGGAACTTTTTCTTTTCAACGTTTTATATTTGCCTTTCTTTTTATTTTATTTTTCTTACTACCTGGAATGTCTGTTGATGGAAGTACTGCTAAAAATTTGCATACATATTAGTAAATTACTGTGTGAACAAAATGAAAAGAAATGAAAAAGAAAATAAGAGAAAGAGAAAGGAAAAGAAAAAAAAAAGAAAAGAAAATAAAGAAAAAGAATAAAGAAAAGAAAAGAAAAAGAGCAAAGTAAAAAACAGATATAATTTGCAGAATCTTTGATAAATTTATAATAATTCTAGATAGTAGATTTAAATTAGAGTTAATACTAGTGAGTGTTCATTATTGGAGTTTAACTCTTAAATATTTCTTCTTAATTGTTGCAATTCCATCTTAACCTTTTTTTTAGTAGAGCCAATTTTTATAACTTTTCGAGCTTGCTTTGTAGAAATTGAAATTCACTCGCGATATCCGTAAATGTTTAAACAAAAATCCTTGCACGAAAAACGTTATTGGCAGTAGTTGGGTCTCGGCATGGTGATAGTGAAAGTTTTATATTTTGCTTCCGAATTGTTGCTTCTTTGTTGAAGCAAAATAGAAACAATTGTAGTGAAATGTGACTACTTCATTTTGGAGTTTTTAATGAACGTGATACCACCATTCAGTTTGATCTAGAACGTACAAAAGAATATATCACTTTGGCCGAAATCCAATTAACTATTGTTATCAAAAAATAGCTGCATTTTTCATATCAATTCTGATTTATTAACTTCGCTAAAATTCAGTTATTACGAATTAAAAGCAGCTGTATTTCGGTATAAAATGGGGAGGCTTGGGGAAGTCACTAATCCAATGCTTGAGATTGTTACAGATTCACAGATGAACCCAAATATGATATATTAAACAAATGGAAGTACGTCAGAGGCTCAAGAGTGGAATATATACAATACAGATCCAGAAATACTTCCAAAGGCACGATTGGAAACTATAAAATTAAAGAGCCAGCCTCGTCGATTCAATTTCTGAGTTTAAGAATTCATTTTTATAATACTTTATTAATTATTTCGTGTCTGTGTTTGTTTCAGAATCATTGAAAATAATCAGCTAAAGAAGAAGATTCATGATAATACATACGTATAATATGACCACATCCCCGCCCTGCCCCTGCCCCTACCCCAGCCCTTTTAACTCACTACATTTATCAGATAATTAATTAGGTAGTCCCAATTATGATCTAGTCCCAATTATGATCCAATTATGAGCAGGATTTGTTCGAACACACAATCTTAGAACTTTATACAGGCAGGTTTTGCACGAATTGAAAATATTAGACTTTTAACTACGCAGGGTTTAGAAAACCAAAAATTGTTGGCAGGTGCTGCAATTTTTGGGTGTGTGTTTCAGTCTGTTCTAGGACACCATGGACCACATGATTAATATGGACGAATTGAAGAGGAATTAAACATATACGTACTTATACCTATATGAGTTTGGTAAAGTATCTTTTACATTCCTACGTAGGTAGGATATTATTGAAATTATTCTTTTAATTGAACTCTTCGATGTTATACTAGGTAGGGTGATTTTAGTCTTAAATTAGCTCTTTAGTCAGGCAGGGCGTATTCGAATCTAATCTAAAATTTAAGAAAGTAGGGTTTATTTTTAAGTCATGTCTTAGCTTTTAATTCCGCATTGTTCACCACTGCAATAATATTTCGTTGTCTAGTTTTTAAGATCATATGATATATTTTTAAGAAAGTTTTATTTCAGGAAATGGAATTCTCTTGCAGATTTTCTTTCAGGTTTCCTTCTGATATTCAATTTAGCTTTCGGTCGTGAATTTTCCAAGTACTCCTCTTGTTGTCTTACTTGTACTACCATCAATTAATGAACGTTCTACAAGTTGACAATAATAGGAGATTTTTCTTTCTCACATGTTATATTAGAATTAGTTTTCGCGTAATTGGAGGGTGGAAGGGCCGTGGCTAGGGTGGGTCTCCATGCGCAGTAACCTCCACGTGGTGAGACCCGGGCAATCAATTATTTATCGTATAATTATTAAACGTTTAACAGACGTTTGATAATTATGTGGAAAATAATTCGAGCGAATTGACTGCGTATTGCACTTAGCATACAATGTACAAAAGTGGCCGCTTAATGTTTGTTTTTCTTCACAATTGATATTCGCGGAGTCATGCCTACCGATTTTTGGACCTGCACTGATGTATCGAGGATCGACGTTGCGTCCGAGTTATCTCAACTTGTCATCAGCAATGGCCCTTAAATATATTTCACGTTCGATCTCACAATCAGTACGTCCCAATCCACTCCCAACACAGCCTAAACCGAGCGTGCCGAGATAAGCATGAACAATTCCTTATAAATCACATCCCTGGATAGTGTTCGCTAGGCAGCTTCGAAGCAGCGAACATTAAGCGGGCATTACTGTCCACTGTAATTATTTGAGCGGAGAGAATCTTAAGTTCTTATTGCAATTGCTTTTGAATTTTCGTTTCTATCTTTGTATCTGTAGCTGTAAATATTGTGACCCTTCTGTTTTCTGACGCTTGCGAGATAATTCGTTAGTAACATAAATCATATATGTTTCGCCTAGAGAACTACATTTTATTATTCCTCAAGAAGCCTTCTTTTTTATATTTGCAATACCCACGTATATATCTTTTCATTCATAAATTGATTAATATCTGGAAAGATACACTTGAAACTACGCGGGTCTCTGCCATATCTACAGTGCTTGCTATGGTTTCGCCATCTATACAGAACTCTTTGAAACTACTCACGCCTCTTACTTACCTTATGTGTAGATATGGCAGAGGCCCGAGTAGTTACCAGGAGTTCTGTATAGATGGCGAAACTGAAGCCCACTTTGGGTGTAGGTAAGACAGGGATGTCAGTGGTACGTAAATTCAGACACCTGTTTATAAGTAGTGGTGCTATAATTTGGTTCATCAAATTATGTTAATAATCCTCAAAAACCGTTTCGTACACCCATTTACATATCAATAAAGTGTTAGGAAACACAGTTCATGTACAATCTACATAAAAATTGATATTTAGGGTAACTGCAAGTTCCATTGTTCATTTTATTCTACAACAATCAAGCTCTTTAGCACAGGTAAATGCATTTGTGAAAATTTGTTCCTTTAAATAAATTTTCCGGCACGTAATAAATACATACTAATATTAGTAGGATTCTTTATTTCGGCCTCGAAGCAATGAAAGTTTGGTTAGTTTACATATAACCTATCTTTGCATTACTATATGGACTCTGGCACTCTCATCTTCCGTTTCGCTGTTCCTTTTAAAAGCTTCTCTACCTTACGTATCACATTGTTCTTATCTCTTTATCGCACATGTATTATACATCTTTCCATTTCCTCTCTGTTTCATTTCAAATTCCTAAGTCATTTCTGCGCTATTAATTGCCGACTCTTTCCTGTTCTCTCTTTACTTTGGTACTGTCGTATTGCTCCTGTTTTAATACATTTAAACCTTTCATTATATCTTGCTTCTTGTATTTGTCTTTGAAGGCTCTCCGTTAGATCCTTTAGTTCCGTTCTTATCAAATTTAGTATTCTCGCACTCGTTCCATTCGTTCTAAAAGAATCTTTCTCTTATACTTCTAGTTTGGCCCGCTCTACTTTCTTTTTCGACTAAATATCATTTAACAATCTTTCTATCTCCTGTCATGTATTTACTAATATATTTTTTGTGTGCGTAGGCCTCGTAGGCAAAGGATAAGGAGCATTGACTGCCAATTCTCATTGTGCATAAACAGAAGGAAGAGGAAAGAATAACTCTCGCCATATACATACTTCAGTTATATTAAATTGGTTTTGTGGGATTGGAAGGTGTATGCAACGAAGGCTGATGTAAGTGTAATACGTGTCTAAATATCTTTTCCTTTCAATAAATCTTCCTGCGCGTAATAATTACATACTAACAATAGTATTCCTTTTTATGTCGGCCTCGCAGCTACGAAATTTCGATTTAGTGTACATATAGCCTTACTTTTGATTACTATCTTAGGTTACGCATTCTTCTTCTCCACTCTTTCTTGCAAACCTTCTGTACATTATCCCATCACTTATCCCCTTATTTCATTTTGATTATACATTTAGTCTTTCAGGCTCACCATCACTTTCTTTTCTCCCCTTCTCGTCAAATTCATTCATGTTCGATTCATTCCATTCCTTTTTAAATAATCCCCCCCTTTTCTTATACTTCTGGTGTGATCTTTCCGTATTTCGTTTTCTTCTAACTATCCCTTAACAATGTTTCTTTCGCCTGTTACATGCTTACTAATATATTCTTTGTGTGTGCAGGTTTCGCATCCAAAGCGTGACGAACATTGCCCGGTGCATCTCATCATGCATAAAAGCAAGAAAGAAGAAAGAATACAGAATAACTCCTGCTACATACTTTAGTTAAAGTAAATTAGTTTATAAAAATAGTTTATAACTATTAGAGCATAAGATTAATTTAGAACAATTGTGTAATTAACTGTTATGTATATCTATTATATGTATATTTTATTTTATATTCAGCTTATTCGGTAGATCTTATATAAACTTTAATAGTACGTTTACTACAAGTTCTACTGAATGTGCTAAATGTATAATGAAAGGTATAATAAACAATTTACATATGCACAAGTTACACAATTGTTGTAATTTAAAATAAGCTTTAGCATATAAAGTATGTACGTACATTTTAGTATAAGTTTTATCTGTAAGATATATTGTATATTATCTTCAAGGAATAGTTTATAAGTATTAGATTATTTATGTTTATAATATTTTTTATATTACATAAATGTTACTTTAGTATTAATTTACAACTTTACGACATCTCGTTTTAGTAGTACGATCTATTGTAAATATATATATAAAAATAGTTTATAAGGATTAGCTTGTAAAATTGAATTGCATTTTTGTAACTTGTATCTTCATTGATTAGTTTAAATAAATGTTCAATGAAAAGAACTCGACTGCTCTTCTTATTTTCACACCTTAACAATCCTTAAAAGAACCTAATTCCAATTCCTTACACAAGAAGTACCGTGGGCGAACTTGAAATGGAAAGTTCTAAAGCGGGAAACTTGTAAAAATGGCCCTATACGTTATTAAATTTGGAAGCAGCAAATTCTAAGTCCCCACTTCTTGCAAAATTGGATAGCAGAAGTCCAAAAAATTAAGAGCTCGGAAATTCCTGGAACGTGACGTCATTTCCAAGAATTGCTGCGATGAAAGACCTCCTCGCATATCATATTCTCCTGATACAAATCCACGATTTTCAGCGAGATATTTTTGGCAGAAACTCGGAAATTTCAGCGCTCGGAAATTCCTGAAATGTGACGTCATTTCTGAGAACGAATACCTCCTTGCATATCATATTCTCCTGATACAAATCCACGATTTTCAGCGAGATATTTTTGGCAGAAACTCGGAAATTTCAGCGCTCGGAAATTCCTGAAATGTGACGTCATTTCTGAGAACGAATACCTCCTTGCATATCATATTCTCCTGATACAAATCCACGATTTTCAGCGAGATATTTTTGGCAGAAACTCGGAAATTTCAGCGCTCGGAAATTCCTGGAATGTGACGTCATTTCTGAGAGCGAATACCTCCTTGCGTATCATGTTCTCCTGATACAAATCCAAGATTTTCGGCACTTAAATTTCTACTGAAAATCTTGGATTTGTATCAGGAGAATATGATACGCAAGGAGGTATTCGTTCTCATAACTGACGTCACATTCCAGGAATTTCCGAGCGCAAAATTTCTGAGTTTCTGGCAAAAATATCTCGCCGAAAATCGTGGATTTGTATCAGGAGAATATGATATGCGAGGAGGTATTCGACTTCACCAATTCTTGGAAATGACGTCACGTTACAAGAATTTCCGAGAATTTAAATTTGAAGAGCACCCATCAAGCCGTATTAATTCCTTAACAATTAGCGCCAACGTTAATAATGTTCAGGTCTATTTTTACAACTTTCTCGCTTTAGGACTTTGCATTTAAAGTCCGTCCACGGTACTTCTTGTTTAAGGAAGTGGAATCAGGTCTTTTCAAGGATAGGTAAGGTGTTAAAATAAAGAGAGCAATAGAATTCCTTTTATTGAAGATTTATTAAATTAATTAATGAAGATACAAGTTACAAGAATGTTGTAATTCAAATGTACAAGCTAACACTTATGAAGTATTCTTATATATCAATTTACAATTAATCGTACAAGTAAATCTTGTATCAATTCTAAACTAACATTTATATAATATAAAGAATATTATAAATATAAATGATCTAATACTTAGAAACTATTCTTTGAAGTTAATTTACAATACATATTCTTACAGGTAAAACTTATACTAAAATTTACACAGTTTACATGCCGAAGCGTATAAATTTAAATTGCAGCAATTGTATAACTGGTGCATATGTAAATTATTTATTATATCTTTCATTTTACATTTAGCACAGTCAGTAGAACTTGTAGTAAACGTACTATTAAAGTTTATATAAGATCTACCGAATAAACTGAATATAAAATAAAATATACATATAATAGATATACATAACAGTTAATTACACAATTGTTCTCAATTAATCTTATGCGCTAATAGTTACAAACTATTTTGATAAACCAATTTACTATAACTAAGGGATAACTAAAGTATGTGGCAAGGGCTATTCTTTCTTCTTTCTTGCTTTTATGCATGATGAGATGCACTGGTTAATGCTCCTTACTCCTCGGATGCAAAACCTGTACACACAAAAGATATATTAGTAAGTATGTAACCGGTTGAACGAAACATTGTTAAAGGATAGTTAGAAGAAAAGAAAATAGGGAAAGCCCACACAAGAAGTATAAGAAAAAGGGGGGGGTTATTTAAAAAGGTATGGAATGAATCAAACATGAATGAATTTGACGAAAAGAGAAGTAAAGAAAGTGATGGTGAGCCTTAAAGACTAAATGTATAATCGAAATGAAATAAGGTGATAAGTAATGGGATAATGTGTAAAGTAGAGAAGGTTGGCAAGAAAGAGTGGAGGAGAAGGATGCATAAGTTAAGATAGTAATCTAAAGTTATGTTATATGTACACTAAATCGATATAAGAAGGAATACTATTGTTAGTATGTAATTATTATACGCAGGAAGATTTATTGAAAGAAAAAGATATTTAGACGCGTATTACACTTACATCAGCCTTCGTTGCATACCCCTTCCAATCCCACAAAACCAATTTAATATGACTGAAGGATGTATATGGCTAGAGTTATTCTTTCTTCTTCCTTCTTTTTATGCACAATGAGAATTGGCGATCAATGCTCCTTATCCTTTGCCTACGAAACCTACGACGCACACAAAAAAATATATTAGTAAGTATATAACAGGATGCCACGCCGGTTTTGCCTCACTTTCCGTTTAGGCCACACGACGCGACATGAGCGAAGGCACGCCGCGGCGTAGCTTAACACTGTGAAACAGCGACGCCTGAATGAAAAGTTGAATGTCAGTCACCGATGACTGACGCAGCCTGAACGAAAGGTTTAGTGTCAGTCACCGATGCCTCACGTGGCACTCAACATGTTAAAGGATATTTAGTCAAAAAAGAAAGTAGGGCGGGCCAAACTAGAAGCATAAGAGAAAGAGTCTTTTAGAACGAATGGAACGATTGCGAGAATACTAAATTTGATAAGAACGGAACTAAAGGATCTAACGGATAGACTGCAAAGAAAAATACAAGAAGCAAGATATAATGAAAGGTTTAAATGTATTACAACGAGAGCAATACGTCAATATTAGTAGCAATTAATAGCACAGAATTGGCTTAGGAATTTGTAATGAAACAGAGATGAAATGAAAAGATGTGTAATAGACGTGCGATAAAGAGACAAGAAATAGTGTGATGCATAAGGCAGAGGAGATATGAAAAAGAAGTGCGAAGCAGAAGATGAGAGTGCAAGAGTTCATATAGTATTGCAAAGATAGGTTATATGTACACTAACCAAACTTTCATTGCTATTTATTACATGCTGGAAAATTTGTGGAAAGAAATAAATATTCACAAATGTATTTACCTATGCTAAAGAGCTTGATTGTTGTAAAAATAAAGTGAACAGTGGAACTGGCAATGTTACTACACGTATTAACTTTAATGTAGATTGTAATACCGTGTTTGCTAACACTTTATCGACATGTAAATGAAAGTACGAAACGAGTTGAGAGCATTATTAACTTAATTTTATAAATGAAGACAGAAATAATCAAATTTTATGAACATTATCGCAACGCTATTTATAAACAAGTGCTTGAAATTTCGTACCACTCGCATCCCTGTCTTATCTACACCCAAAGTGGCTTCAGTTTCGCCATCTATAAAGTAGTGCTCGAAGCTACGTGTGTGTCTGTTTTATCTAGAGTCATTAGTACCGCCATCTATACAGATTAGAATGAAACTACCGGGCCTCTGCCATACCTACACTTAAGGTAAGTAAGGGCCGCGAGTAGTTTCGAGAAGTTCTGTATAGATGGCGAAACCAAAGCTGGCACCGTAGATATGGCAGGGACCCGCGTAGTTTCAAGAATATCTTTCCAGATATTACTCAATTTATGAATTAAAAGATATATACATGGGTATTTCAATTATAAAAAAGAAGGCTTCTTGAGGAATAATAAAATGTAATTCTCTAGGCGAAACATATATGATTTATGTTACTAACGAATTATCTCGAAAGCGTCAGAAAACAGAAGAGTCTACATAAGAAGCAGGGCAATAAATAATAGCAACGATAGCAACGAGAACTCAAAAGTAATTGCAATAAGAACTTAAGATTCTCTCCGCTCAAATAACTACAGTGGACAGTAATGCCCACTTAATGTTCGCTGCTTCGAAGCTGCCTAGCGAACACTATCCAGGGATGTGATTTATAAGGAATTGTTCATGCTTATCACTTTTCGGCACGCTCGGTTCAGGCTGTGTTGGGAGTGGATTGAGATGTACTGAGAACCAGCGTGAGATATATTTAACACGTTGAGTGCCACGTCAGGCATCGGTGTCTGACACTAAACTTTCCGTTCAGGCCGCGTCAGTCATCGGTGACTGACAATCAACTTTCCGTTCACGGACTGACACTAAACTTTCCGTTCAGGTCGCGTCAGTCATCGGTGACTGACAATCAACTTTCCGTTCAGTGACTGACTCTAAACTTTCCGTTCAGGCCGCGTCAGTCATCGGTGACTGACAATCAACTTTCCGTTCAGTGACTGACTCTAAACTTTCCGTTCAGGCCGCGCCAGTCATCGGTGACTGACAATCAACTTTCCGTTCAGTGACTGACTCTAAACTTTCCGTTCAGGCCGCGTCAGTCATCGGTGACTGACACTAAACTTTTCGTTCAGGCGTCGGTGTATCACAGTGTTAAGCTACGCCGCGGCGCGCCGTGTGGTCTAAACGGAAAGCGTGGCAAAACCGGCGTGGCACTCAACGTGTTAAGGGCCAGTGCTGATGACAAGTGGAGATAACTCGGACGCAACCTACATCCTCGATACATCGGAGCAGGTCCAAAAATCGGTAGGGATGAGTCCGCGAACATTAATTGTGGAAAAAAACGAACATTAAGCGGCCACTATTGTACATTGTATCCTAAGTGCAATACGCAGTCAATTAGCTCGAATTATTTTCCACATAATTACCAAACGTCTCTTAAACGTTTAATAATTATACGATAAATAATTGATTGCCCGGGTCTCACCACGTGGAGGTTACTGCGCATGGAGACCCACCCTAGCCACGGCCCTTCCACCCTCCAATTACGCGAAAACTAATTCTAATATAACATGTGAGAGAGAAAAATCTCCTATTATTGTCAACTTGCAGAACGTTCATTAATTGATCGTAGTACAAGTAAGACAACAAGAGGAGTACTTGGAAAATACACGACCGAAAGCTAAATGGAATATCAAAACGAAACCTGAAAAAAAATCAAGAAGAGAGACCAATTTCCTGAAATAAAACTTTCTTAATAATATATCCTATGATCTTAGAAACTGGGCAACGAAATATTATCACAGCAGTGTACACTGCTGTCTTAAAAACCAAGACACAGTTTAAAAATAGATCCTCCTTTCTTAAATACTACATTAAATTATAATGCGCTCTGCCTGACTAAAGATCTAACTTAAAAATAGAATCAGCCTATCTAATATAACATCTAACAGTTCAAGTAAAAGAACAATATCAATAATAGCCTACCTACATAGGAATGTAATAGATACTTTATCATATTCGCGTAGGCATAAGTATGCATATACTTAATTCCTCTTCAATTAGTCCATATTAATTTCGTGGCCCATGCCTTCCTAGAACAGACAACTGGCAACAATTTTTGGTTTCATTAACCCTGCCTAATTAAAAGTCTAATAATATCAAATCGTTTAAAACCTGCCTGTATAAAAGGGCAGTGACAGGGGCACGGGTAAGGGCTGGGCACGGGCAGGGCAGGGACAGAGTGAGAGTGTGGTCATATTATACATACATATTTTAAAAATTCCTCTTCTTTAACTGAGTCCTTTCAATTCTTCTGAAACAAAGACAAACTGGAAGTAATTAGTAAAGCATTATGAAAGTCTTAAACTCACAAGTGGGATCAAATGGGAGGCAAGTAACGAAAGTGACTGCTACCGAGCAGCCCGCGAGCTCTCGGCTCAAAGTCTGGACAGTAAAACGACTTACAATCGACACCAGTTTCGATACCGAGCCACAGTAATCATTGAGGAACGGATATGCAAGACTACAACCACGAATCCAGATTATGTCCCATATGCCTTCTGCCACCCCGAGGTGTGCTTGGCGTGGTCTAACGAGGATAAATATCCTACTCGGCGGGTCACCTGTCCAGAACCGCAATCACAGCCTCACACACTGCTCCACGATGACACTGCAACCCAAATACCGCCATAGGTGCCAAAAGCGCCTTACCATCCGTCCTCCGGGCCGAGAACGGAAAAGGGAATGAAGCTAATAGTGGTGAATTGAATAAGAAGAAAAGCAACGAGAGCGACTGCTCCCGGCCGAGAGCAAAAAAGGGAATGAAGCAGAAAACGTAGTGAAGCAAAAACGCAATGAAGCAAACAAGGGAACGAGAAGGGAAAGTGCAATGCGCAGTCAATTCGCTCGAATTATTTTCCACATAATTATCAAACGTCTGTTAAACGTTTAATAATTATACGATAAATAATTGATTGCCCGGGTCTCACCACGTGGAGGTTCCTGCGCATGGAGACCCACCCTAGCCACGGCCCTTCCACCCTCCAATTACGCGAAAACTAATTCTAATATAACATGTGACAAAGAAAAATCTCCTATTATTGTCAATTTGTAGAACGTTCAGTAATTGATCGTAGTACAAGTAAGACAACAAGAGGAGTACTTGGAAAATACACGACCGAAAGCTAAATGGAACATCAAAACGGAACCTGAAAGAAAATCAAGAAGAGAGTCCAATTTCCTGAAATAAAACTTTCTTAATAATATATCCTATGATCATAGAAACTAGACAACGAAATATTATTGCAGTGGTGAACACTGCGGGCTTAAAAGCTAAGACATAACTTAAAAATAAACCCTGCTTTCTTAAATACTAGATTAGATTCAAATGAGCCCTGCCTCACTAAAGATCTAACTTAAAACTAGAATCACCCTACCTAGTATAACATCTAAGAGTTTAATTAAAAGAACAATTTCAATAATATCCTACCTAAATAGGACTGTAATAGATACTTTACCAAACTCATATAGGTATAAGTACGTATATGCTTAATTCCTCTTCAATTCGTCCATATTAATCATGTGGTCCATGGTGTCCTAAAACAGACTGAAACATACACCAAAAAATTGCAGCACCTGCCAACAATTTTTGGTTTTCTAAACCCTGCCTAATTAAAAGTCTAATAATTTCAATTCGTGTAAAACCTGCCAGTATAAAGATCTGAGATTGCGTGTTGAGACAAATCCTACCTACATAAAGATCTAAATGTATTGTTCGATTTATATTTGGGCCTGCCTAATTAATTGTCTAACACCTGTAATTAGTTAATAAGGACAGGGGTTTGGGGCAGGGATGGGGTGAGGGTGTGTTCGTATTATACATTGTTTCATGAATCCTCTTCTTTTCAATGCTTCTGAAACATGCACAAACTCGAAATAATTAGTAAAGCATTATAAGAATGAATTCTTAAACTCACAAATTGAATCGACGAGGCTGGCTCTTTAATTTTAAAGTTTCCAATCGTGGCTTTGATAATATTTCTGGATCTGTATTCTATATATTCCACTCTTGAGCCTCTGACGTATGTACTTATGTTTGTTTAATATAGCATATTTGGGTTCATCTGTGAATCTGTAACAATCTCAAGCATTGGATTAGTGACATCCCCAAGCCTCCCCATTTTATATCGAAATGAAGCTGCTTTTAATTCGTAATAACTGAATTTAGCGCAGTTAATAAATCAGAATTGATATGAAAAATGCTATGTTTTGCTGCTATTTTTTGTTAACAATAGTTAATTGGATTTCGGCCAAAGTGATATATTCTTTTGTACGTTCTAGATCAAACTGAATGGTGGTATCACGTTCATTAAAAACTCAAAAATGAAGTAGTCACATTTCACTACAATTGATTCTATTTTGCTTCTACAAAGAAGCGACAAACGATTATTCGGAAGAAAAATATCAAACTTCAACTATCACCATGCCGAGACCCAACTACTGCCAATAACGTTTCTCGTGCAAGGATTTTTGTTTAAACATTTACGGATATCGCGAGTGAATTTCAATTTCTACAAAGCAAGCTCGAAAAGTTATAAAAATTGGCTCTACTAAAAAAAAGGTTAAGATAGAATTGCAACAATTAAGAGGAAATATTTAAGAGTTAAACTCCAATAATGAACACTCACTAGTATTAACTCTAATTTAAATCTACTATCTAGAATTATTATAAATTTATCAAAGATTCTGCAAATTATATCTGTTTTTTACTTTGCTCTTTTTCTTTTCTTCTTCGTTCTTTTCTTTTCTTTTCTTTTCTTTTCTTTTCTTTTTTCTTTCCTTTCTCTTTCATTTATTTTCTTTTTCATTTCTTTTCATTTCGTTCACACAGTAATTTACTAATATGTATGCAAATTTTTAGCAGTACTTCCATCAACAGACATTCCAGGTAGTATAATTATTAAGAAAAATAAAATAAAAAGAAAGGCAAATATAAAACGCTGAAAAGAAAAAGTTCCTGGTTCAGGAACAGGCTTCCAATTGGAAGCAGATGGGGACTATTAGTCGCAACTCTACTTACAAACGCGATCTTTAATCAACGCAACGCTAACTGGAACTCGCGATACAATCATTTCGCAACACTATTTATTAAGACTAATAGAAAGCAAACAGTAAATTATATGTACTATCCAAAATTAAGCAAATTGAATATCCTCTGAAAAATGAACTGAAAGTTCCAGTACGCGAAAACAATTTCCGCAACACTAGAAGCTCAAATGTAAAGTGTATTATAAAATATTTAACTAGCAATAAGAATAGCAATAAGTGGTATTCAACGCAACTCCAACTCGACCCGTTCGCAAGTTTTTCGCAACTCTAAAGCAACGCGATATTTTTGGGAGGGCTGTATCGTTGGGCCGGAATGTGCATCGGCCAAGTACAAATACAAATTCTACAAATGAAAATGCAAGCACAGTGACAAAGTAGTAACACAGAATGATTCCCCATTCTTAAAAAGAATGGGGAGCCATTAGTAGTTGCCCTCTTGAGTGACAGTTTGTCGGGCCTCTTCGGCATATAGCCTCTCCATTTCGTCGGACCCAAGGGTCAGCTGAAACTTAAACTAGGCTCGAGACTCTAATCGGAAACCAAGGAAAAACTTATAAAGGTGAAATAAAGAGTTTGAATCGCGGAGCTAAATGGAACACACGTGGCCGAATGGCGATCAAATAAAATCGTAAAATTGTGATTACGGAAAATCACATAGATTACGATTAAAATTGTAATCGTTCTTCGTTCACACGTGCAGCCTCGAGCATAATGTAACGCGTTTCGTTTCGGAGCCTAAATCGCGACCACGACCGCGAAGGATTCGAAAAATCGATAGGCAAAGCCAGAGGCGAACGCATTTTCGTTCGCGCCACAGCTTCACCGTCGACTTTTCAAATCAGATTTCCTGAAACAGGTTGAACACGCGAAATAGTGCCTACCCGATCGGAGACTGTGTCAACCTGCCCGGCCCTACCTACTTATGTCTATCAATCACACCAGAAAGTATGCTACCTATCCTACCTGGACCTATATTTAAAAAATGGCAAACAAACACACCAACACACGACACTCCACGGTTCTCAGTCAAACACTTGGGCGCAAAAGCCTACACTAGGGAGGCGTCCCGGGACACCCCCGACACCCAAGTGCTGTCACACAACTTGCACACTCTAATGTACGTACCATTTTTCTGAAATCGACTGACAGTGGCTGGGATCTCTGCGTTCACGTGGAAAAAACCACGTCGCGGTTGAGATATTTAATAGATATTTAATAAAATAATTAAATAGCACCGATACAAGAGGTACTTGATAGCAATTGATAAGTATATTCAATTCTTTTTGGCATTTGGCCTCTGTCATCTTAAATGACAAAAACTTCGTGCCCAAGTATAGTAGGAATTATTGAAGCAAATAATACTAAAAATGATGTCTCTGTTTTAAATTGATGGACATCTTATCTTGGTCATAATAGCTACATTTTAATACGGAACGACGCAAATCCACAGCCTAACCACACACACAATGCGGATATTACGTCGTGCACGATACACCAACGCACTGTCAGTCGCCAACAATAAATCATTTTATGGCTTATAAACTAAAAAATATCATCGTGCTCCACCACCGGTTTCCCACCCAAGTAGCACCGGGGCACGTGAGTGGGATCCGGGCAGTGAACACGGAAAGGGTTAAACCTGAAAATCCTCGTCTAAAAAGATAAGGACATACTGATTTTCTAACGGGCTAAAATACATATATATGTACAACAGATCTATATATGATTCTCTTTTATTGAAGAGAAAATTAAATGACTCTACTTTATTAGAAAAATTGTGCAATGACTCTACTATATTAGAAAAATTATGCAGTGACTCTACTTTATTAGAAAAATTATGCAGTGACTCTACTTTATTAGAAAAATTATTCAAAGACTCTACGTTAATAGAGAAATTATTCAACGACTCTACTTTAATATACTTTGAATTAAATTGAAACAACCTCGGGCGTTCCCGTTATCAAAGCGTTGATTCTAAAACGCAAGATTGCTTTAAAAGTTGATTGCCTTGATTTCGAAAACTACCCGTTCGCGTATTGTCTTCTTGTACATTCAGGTTTAATTAACATTTTGTACGGAAACAATGAACGTATCGATATCTTTAAACGCTAAAGACTAATATGGATATCGAATAATAAAATTATTCGATATTTCCAACAAATTGATAAGGTACATGAGTACCTTCACTTTATATATTATCAAAGTAGAAAAAGATGAAATACTACACTCTTACTAACAGCAATAATTATGCAATTTATTCTAACTGTGCAGTCATTGCAATTGACAAGTAAACGAAGTCGAATGGTATTCGACTTCTCCACTACAAACTAATGCACGTAGAATACTGGACGTTACTTTATATTCATTCAATAATTAATAACTCTTTAAATATCGTTTCATAGGTATTCAATTAAATACTCTATTATAAAAAGATATATAGTGATATATTTTATACTAAATATGATCTGTTTTAAAATTATGAAGCTATTTAAAAACGCGTTGTACAAGAAGACCTATCCTCATATAATATAAAACAGTAAAAAAGTTACTACTCATGAGTATATTTCCATATACCCATGGTCACAGTGCTTGCCAGAAAAAACTACGTAATTACAACCAGTCACTCGTGTCGGTTCGGACCTTTCGTCCTGCGACATGATTGAGTGACCAGAGGAACTTTAAAGCATGCCACTCACCGGTTGCAGACTCACCAGGTGTGCGGTCAAGCTCGTCGCCATCGAAGCCATGGAAGCTGCTGAAACATTCAAAAAGAGCAAACAACATTAAAATCTATGTATTTTCAGTACTTTTGGAATGTGTTAATTATCAATGATTATTGCAATACAAGATTAAAGAACGAAGGAGATACTTACTCGTCAAATTGATGGCTGAAAGCCCGAACTCGCCGAACAGGACACTGACTCTAATGGAACACTTATGATTGACGAACAAAGTGATTCTAATTTCGCGACAGTATTTCTACTGTTTTTGTGACTGCTACCGAGCAGCCCGCGTGCCCTCGGCTCCGAGTCTGGACAGTAAAACGACTTAGCATCAACACAAGTTTCGATTCCGAGCCACAGAAATCATTAAGGCACGGATATGCAAAACCACAACCACGATTCTAGATTATGACCCGTATGCCTTCTGCCACCCCAAGGTGTGCTTGGCGTGGTCTAACGGGGATAAATATCCTACTTGGCAGGCCAAAGTGTCCAGAAAAGCAATCACAGCCCCACACACCGCCCCCCGATGACACTGCAACCCGGATATTGCAAGAACCGCGACCACGATTCCAGAATGGTGGATAACCTACCCATGTTAGAGAATAACGTAGTCTAACCGAGGGCCTCGTGACCAGGGTCCAGAACCACAATCACGCCCCCGCACATCGTAACTCGCTGACACTAAGTCCCTAACCATCAGTCCTCCGAGCCGAGAACGGAAAAGGAAACGGAATAATTGTGATCGACGAACAAAGTGACTCTATTTTTCGCGAGAGTATTATTTCGGAGCAAACACTGACTCTAATTTCGCGTCTCTTTACTGTTATTTATGTTGAATTATTATTAAGAGCGGCTGCGCTCAAAAAATAATAAAAAGAACTTTGACGGAACAAGCACTGACTCTACCAACCGCATTGCGCGCGGCCAACAATATCGTTATGGTGATACAATTGAGCCCATGGCAGCTTCTGAAACATTCAAAAGAACAGACAACATTGAAATCTTTGCGTTTTGAGTACTTTTCGATCATGATAATTATCAAAGACCATTGTAAAATAAGATTAAAGAAATACCGAGATACTTACTCTTCGAGTTGATGGATGAGTGCCCGAACTCGCCGAACTGCATCGGTGCTGACTCTAATACCGGAATACTTATTGCGAAAGAAAAAAAAATAAAATAAAAGACTACTATCGCGCACGTCAATTGTGATCGACGAACAAAGTGACTCTAATTTCGCGAGAGCAATATTTCGAAGCAAACACTGACTCTATTTTCGCGTATCTTTACTGTTATTTATATTTAGTTATAATTATTATGAGCGGTTTCGCTCTAAAAACAATAAAAAGAACTTTGACGGAGCAAGCACTGACTCTACTGACCGCATTGCGCGCGGTCATCAAAATTTTCTGAAAGAGAATCTGTACAAGTTAGTCAATAGGGTGAGGAGGTAGAAATTGAAGCAATACACATTTGATTTTATTTATCTCTTTCTTATTTCTTCATCCTGTCAAACGTCTGTTGAGGAAATACTGCTTTGTTTTAATAAAGTACTACCGTATTATTATTCTGATTTAACTACTGTTAATTGTCTATTCAAGATATACTATTATAGATTAATATAAATGATTTATCAAAAGCATACTGTGACTGTTCTTTGTCCGAGTTTTAAAGGTGATCATGATCTTAGTTAGTAAGCAATATCGCGCATTTATAAGTTCTCGTAGCTGCTTGTAGAAATCAAGACTCGAAACTATTTATCATGCTTCAAGTGCATGGCAACCAGTACGTAAGTACGCGGACAATGCTGCATCGAAAATACAATTTGACCGTACTTGTGCCAAGTCACAGAGATAATAAAAGTTTTTAATAAATACTAGTGAAGCTATAATAGAAATCGCGACCGATATGCAGCGAAACATGAAAGTATTTCAATTTTTCGTTTAGAATTAATGAAATTTACTGACTCTAGTTTCAATCGCGAATGGCATATTGTAAGTCCTACTTAAAATGTTTAAACTGCTCAATAACTTTCAACCGAAAGAAAAGAACTTGAGCCAAAATCCAATCGCCAGATAACAAGAAATATACGTAAACCGTTGGGATAATAAGTTAAATGTTACCAATCCTTCATCATACGTCATCGGACTGATTGTTATGCATCGCAGTAATTGCATCTCAATACTCCATTCCTGCAGCCTCAATATATAATCCTCCACCAACCAATCATCCATTGTATCTGCAACAAAAAGAAAAGCAACGTGATAAACCTGTGCCAAAATCAGAATCGAATTCGAAGTCGCAAAAAGACATATGTAACTGGGTATGTAAGTGACATTGCAAAGAAAATAAAGGCAAACTTAACACCGCATCGAATCCGAATAATCGTGTAATAAAATATAATAAATATTCAAAGAACCGTTTAAACTAATAAATTAATTAACCCGATATTTTAATAAACGACTAGTTATCGCGAATCAAAAAATCGGTGGTACCGGATGACCGGTCAAGCGTCCAGCAAAAGAGACTCGAGAAAGAGTTTAATGGATATCCACGATAGTCAAACGATTGTTAAATAAACGTGTATTAATTAATAGAAGGTAATAGACAAGCGTATGCGGTGATAAAGTAAACCCCGAGATGCTATTGTATTGTAAGCTGATGTACATATGTCGCTAACCTTCGACAGCATAGACGACCCGTACGGTACGACGCTTGAACTGTTAGTGACACCGCGTGCGCCGCGCACCGGCATCCCCACTCCGCGACGCGCCGGCGCGTCGGTAACGCTCGGTCGGGCCGGCGCGTCGGTAACGCTCGGTCGCGCCGGCGCGTCGGTAACGCTCGGTCGCGCTCGGTGGTATTCGCAATTTTCGAACTCTTCGAAGGTCTCCGATCGCGGTCGTGCGTAGTACTGTACTAAGGTCATACGTACTGAACTTTTTCGACTTCTGACCAATTTTTAGCTAAACCTACGATCCTAGGGTTGTACCTACTGGACTTTTACGTTTTCTGACCATCTTTTAGCCGGACCTACGACTCTAGGGTCATGTCTACTGTGTACTTCTTCGGGTTCTGACCAACTTTTAGCTGAATCTACGATCCTAGGGTTGTACCTACTGGACTTTTACGTTTTCTGACCAACTTTTAGCCGGACCTACGACTCTAGGGTCGTCCCTACTGGACTTTACCGGCTTCTGAACAACTTTTAGCTGAACCTACGATCCTAGGGTTATACCTACTGGACTTTTACGTTTTCTGACCAACTTTTAGCCGGTCCGACGGCTCTAGGATCGTGTCTATTGTACTTCTTCGGGTTCTGACCGACTTATAGCTGAACCTACGATCCCAGAGTTGTACCTACTGGACTTTTACGTTTTCTGACCAACTTTTAGCCGGACCTACGACTCTAGGGTCGTGCCTATTGATCTTCTGCGGGTTCTGATTAAGTTTTAGCTGGACCTACGATCCTCGTTAAAGAATTCTTTTGTTATTTGCTGCGCAATGAAAGCGGGACAGCACAGGCGGGACGCTTGACGTGACACTGTCAATTTCACTGCCCCGATGCATCGCGATGTGGTTTCGACTCAACTCGAGCCGAGCCGAAGTGCATCGCGCGACCAGGCACCGTAGCTCAATTTTTCTACCGAAACGTTGCTCGAGAAAAAGCTGTCCTGATCCCCTCAAAGCATTTACATATATTCACACAATCGCATGAATCCCGTCCCCACTACTTTAGTAAATAATAGTTCTTCAAGTGATCACTGCCCATGAGCAGAGGACGCTCAAATCAGCGTGGGATTTCTGAGTCGGTATGACAGTCACGTTGGGCCACAAAAGTCCATAAGATGTCTTGTCTATTCTTATATCTCGTCGGTGGTCGGATTTCTGAGTCGGTATGGCCGTCACGGTGGGCCACGAAAGTCCATAAGATGTCCTGTCTATTCCTATATCTCGTCAGTGGTACTAGCACAGACTATATGAATATATGAATAGACAAGTCATCATACTATGGACTTTCGTGGCCCACCGTGACGGCCATACCGACCCAGAAATCCGACACTGATTTGAGCGTCCCCTGCTCATGAACAGTGATCACTTCAAGAACTATTATTTACTGAAGTAGTGTTGGGGCAGGACTCATACGATTGTGTAAATATGTGTAAATATATGTAAATGCTTTTGGGAGATCAGGAACATAATTTAAACAATTGCATTGTTCTCGGCTAGAACTAAGAAATGACGTCACGTTCCAGGAATTTCCGAGCGCTTGAATTTGTTAGTTTCTGGCAAAATATCTCGCTGAAAATCGGGGATTTGTATTAGGAGAATATGATGTGCGAGGAGGTATCAGACACCGGCAGTTCTTAGAAATGACGTCACGTTCCAGGAATTTCCGAGCGCTAAATTTCTCAGTTCCTGACAAAAATATCTCGCTGAAAATCGTGAATTTGTTTCAGCAGAATATGATGTGCGAGGAGGTAACCGATCTCAGCAATTCTTGGAAATAACGTCACGTTCCAGGAATTTCCGAGCGCTAAAATTTCTTAGTTTCTGGCAAAAATATCTCGCTAATGTCGTAAAATGCGGCTTAGATTATTGGATGGACATGATTAATACGCAATTAAAAACAAAGCGAACGCGTAGTAAACATATTTCGCCTGCGGCTCCTTGACTCGTCCAACCGACACTAGCGCCAATATTCACGTATCTAACCGAATCTGCCCACTTTAGCTATCGCTAGATATGTACATGTCAAGCCAAAAAAGAAAGATCTATCCTGTACCTTAAGAACATTATTTAAAGCCGAATTCCACTCAACTTCTAATATCCAAAGCGAATCCTAACTGTTCACGATGCTCCTGAATTCATTTAAATCATGATGCTGAATGAAATCGCCATTTCCCGTTACGTGGAGTCCGATTCATACGCGAGTCGGGCCGGTCGTTGCGGAAAGAGAACGCATTCTTGCCTTGCCACTTCTATTCATTGGATCTCTAGCCGTTCCACCGATGCTGGGCGTTTCGTGGATACGCCCAAATAACGTTTCTACGAGAAACAGGGTAACGTGATTGCAAAGAATTCCGTCGGACTTCTCGATACTCGTGTCTCGTTTGTTCTTGTACACGAGCTTTTGTAAGGAAATATCTGCAGAATTCCGATGAATAATCATTGCCTACCCGAGGTTCTGTTGCAGGGTGTATATTGAATTCTTCTCTAACGTTTATGCGACGTCGATCTTAACTAATTAATTTGTGGTATAGATTCCCCGCGGCGTGAAGAAAGGAGAAAACAGTAATTCAGCGTGGCGAACAATGCAATAACAGTAAAGACCACTGAAGAAAAAGAAAACCGATAAAACGTGGAGAAAGTTCCAAAGCTTACGAGTACAATGCCCAAACCTTAAAGACCAAGAAGAACAAACATCCTAGACGGCGAAAAATTGTTATTCGCCCGCAAATCCCTGCCCGCAACGACCATAACCCCGAAAAGGAAGATTGTTCGGTTCGAAAGGACTATAAGAGGAATGAAGAGAAACGACGGTGCTGAAGATGACAACAAGACCCGTCGAAAATTTCACCTGTACCGCAATGGCCGCGGACTGGCGGCGATTTCACGGATGGCAAGGACGTGTCAGAGGCTGAATCGCGCGTGTTAATCTTGCGTGACGCAAGTAGGCCGGGCTCGCGCAAAAACAAACGATCTGTGCACGCGGCGAGCGTGGTACATACATATAATTGCCGCCGCATTGCTAGCGACTCGTAAAGTATTCCAGCAAATCCGACATACATTCCAGCGCGGATCCCGCTCCTTGCGTTTCACCTCGCCTTGGAATGCAGTTACCTTGTGGCAGGTGTACCGAACGTCCTCAAACGTCGTACGTCCCGGCGTTGTATGTTGTACTTTCCCCGATTTGAATCCAAACGTTTCTCGTGTTGCGTGGGGCCAATGAGATCTGTCCAAACCAGATTTGTCCCGTTCGGCGTCTTTCGTCATATCAATTGATGCTGTGAAATCGATACCTGTGCGCAGAGTGTTTGAATATGTTCAAAAAGATAATTCAATTGTTTAGAAAGATACGAAAAGAAGGAAGATAATAAGGGACGGCTATTTATTGAATAAACGATTGCAAAAACGTTAATGATATAATAAGAGAGCGGTGCTCAGGGAAGAAAAATTTGTAGGTAGATAATATGGAATCTGATGTGCAGTTCTGTTCATTGAACTGTAATGGAAACTGTAGTCACCTAACGTGACAGATTTGTGAGAGTGGGGATACCATGAACGCGAGTAGAATGGGCACCGTCCTTGGCGGACTAAATGCTTTAGACGAACTGTACGATTTTCGCATTTACTTGTATAGTTAATAAACGATCTTATACTGTAATATTAATTATAACATTAGTAATACTAAATTCGCGAAGAACTCGATAGTGCTAATCGTAATAATTATTGCAATACAATGTATGACAATCCTGGCCAGGACTGAAGATTCTTATAAACAAACCATTATTGGACATCGCACAGAAATATAACAGCGACCATCCTGAATGTTTTAATCCGCAAATTTGTCCCGACACAAGGTAACTTTGACAAGAGGAACCTGTTGGGTTCGATCATTTCTTGTTGGATATGCATGAATGCGAATCGAACTAACGGATCCATGGAGCTCGTTTACGCGACCTCTCGACGGTCATCTCGTGGCTAAATACGCGAGAGGCTTTCTCCGTGCTTTGGAATGCGGCCTCTCCCTCTGACCGTCTCTCTGGCTCGCTTCGAGGACAGCCGCGAAGGTACGTCGGCCTCCTGGTCCACTCCCTCCTGAGTTTACTTCCTCCACCATAGCTACGTGTCGAAAAATCGGTATTCGCGAATTCTTTCTAGAAAAGTGGATTGCGGAGTTCAAGCTGTTTATTTAAATTACAGCTTTTAAATCATAATTTAAAGGATATGTGCATTAAAAACAAAGCCTTGCACAGGGTATACTATTCCTACTGTATGTTAAAAGCGCCGCGTCTGACGACAATCGTCTTCTACTACTGACTAGGGGTTTTCTTCAGCCTCTAATATTTGCGCCCGTTCAGAAATTGTGGAATAAAAATGATGCGCACTGATTGAGATGACTGATTAATAATTTGAATGTGTATTCATTTTATCGTAGGATAAATATTTAAGATGAACCAGGTGTATTGTTTTAAAAGAGAAGTAGGTTAGATTTTTTTGTAATCGCGAGCACACCTCCCTTCGATAACAAGAATGTTGTCAGAGGAATGAATAATTTGTTTTAAAATGAGATCATTCTACGACACATGTGCAGCTGGTACTCCAGCAATCTTGGATTGCAAAATGTTGCCAGGACGGTGACTCAGTAATTAAGCATTTCCAGTTCGATAGCTAGGAAAAATTATCCACGCGTAGAGCTGCATCGATTAGTGATCAACCACTTACCACAGCCTGCTGGTGTACACACATGAGTACCCTAAATTCGGATTATTTAAATCCTTGGTTCCCTGGAATCTGAAGCATCTTGGATCTCTGTGACCTCCTTATTTTAAATGACATAAAACTAATACTATTTGCATTTTGAACCCTTGAACTTTAGATCTTCAGTCCACTGGTTGAAGATCCATTGGATTTAGAATTCATCTTCAGAGTCCTTAGTGCCTTCTTTCTATTCTAAGTCTTGTCTTCTTTGATTCCTAGGCTTAAATGCTTCAAAAGTCTTACACCCTGAGTTCATTATCTGAGTTCACTCTCTGATTTGTGACTTCTGCTATTTATCATTTTTACTTCGAGATCCTCAACGATCAATGAACTCCCGCCTGCTTTAATTCTCCATCCTTGGATTCCAATAATGTACAAATTATTTATAACTCTTGACATCGTCACTGTTCTTCGATAACAATATTTTATCGAACGCAAGACCTGTTTGCCAATCTGCACGCAGCCTAAGGCGCGAATGAACACCGCTCGATCAAGCTGTAGACCGCCGCGTGCCGAGCAGCTCGCTTTCCATTCCGATCGAGAGGTTTTGCTTTTGCCTCTACAAGTTAAAGTGTACAGGCTCTGGTATAAACAGCAGCTTCAATTTGTGCTTGACGGGCACGCTTGGCCACGCGAGTATAACGAGCTGAATGAAATTTAGTTTCCATTCGAAGGATACCTCTCTCGATAAATCGACGACGCCGGAATACTAATTCGTCACGAAGGCTGAATTGCATAAATTTTCGCGGGCAGAAACGCAAACACGTTGAGCAAGTAAAATTTCGCCAATGCCTGTCTCTCTCTCTCTTTCTTCATGAAATCACGCTTCGTTTCCACATTTCCCTTGGACAGCTGATACCGTAAAGTTCAACGCATATTACCAACAGCAAACGGATAGGCGATTTGTCCAAAAGTCCAAGTTGGAGAACAAGAGAAAATAGAATTTCGACATCTCGGCCAATGTCGTTTCAATGCACGCTCGCGTGATGTACAAATTAAATTCGCACCGTGTAACCCTAATGCAACAACAAACTGCACTGTCCAACATTCTCATCCAGTACAATAAATTCTTCGATCAATTTAATCATTTGACTTTAATCAACCGTCTCGCGACTCCTCCATGCGAACCGAACGGACCAATAAAACGCTCTTCAAACCTAATCCCCTGCTTATATCCTGCACATACCTGTCGCCATGAAAAAAATTAACGAGCAAAAAGTTAAGCCGATTTTCAATCCCCTATTACCGTGTCCACGAGGTCCAAGACTAATCGGTGACCCGATTGTCGTGCGGGTTGCCTGTCAGAGGGAGCCAGAGGGGAGAAGCCAAGGGGAGACGTCAGGTCGGTGTATGGCGTGTGTACAAGAAAGGGGCAGGAGGACGCACGATGCAGGTATTCAGGCGAACGAGCAGGCAGCCTTAAGAAAGCAGGCGAACAGCCAGTAGGTACTATACCCGGGGGGGGGGGGGCAAACGTAAGGGGCCACGAGAGCGTAAAGTGAGTTTTCGCTCGCGGCTGCTTTGCAATGCCAGGCAGTCGAGGTGAGTCGAGTCGAGGTGAGTCGAGCCGAGTCGAGCTGAGCCGAGCCTCTTGGAGTCAGTCTTGGACGTGGCCCCGTCGCATCCTTTTCGATCGCTCCGGTATCCTCGTGCACGACTACCACCTGTCCAATTCGAACGATCATATCGTGCGTCGCCGAGCGTGATCGGTCGATACCTCGAAATGGCCGCGTTCTGAGATCGCGGCTTGTACCTTCGGTCCAGTGAATCATTTCGGTTCACCGAACGCGTGGGCACGATCCTTCTGCTCGAATACCTGTTGTTCTATTCTCTTTTGACCGGCAATGACGTCGGCCCGTCGGTGCATCGACTGAGACCAGCGGCCTTTTTGGTGCAGTGATTTTGTGTGTGCATGATAAGGGAGAATCAGCTGAACGCTAGACAGAGGATATTCAACAGGTAGGGGGACTACTTCGTTGGAATTGTCGCGGTGGTTGTTGGTGGTTGGTTACGCGATTCGTTGCACCAGCGCTAAATGATAAATGCAGTAAAGTTACGGGCAGCCGTAATAAAGGACAGTGGACGAGTAGAAAATCTATTTCTATCGGTCAGGAAAATCGTATACATGCAATTGTGTACGAATTTATCGAGGGTTTTGTAGAACGGTGATTGCAACTCATGCAGGCGAATAAATCAACGTTAAACTGAAACACTTTGATTCAGGTCATCCGATGGATCGTGATAATGACTCCTTCAATTTATGGTCATTTTACTTCTCCTCCACATCCGTTTTCTGCAATATCCACCTTATCATGTTTGTATTCCCCCGCATGTACCCTACGGTAATATCATGCGCGTGGCGTAACAGCTCATTATACACAGAATGCTGGTGAGAGGAAGTTTAATGATACCAACGTCATCGGCGTTCCTCGCCTCTTCGTTTTTCTTAATTACGCCCGAAGCAATTGCACATCTCGCATATGCATAATTTTACGCTTCCAATCTCGACCGCCCGTCCTCCTCTGTCCTTATTACTTTTCTTCCTATCTTTACTACTTTCGATGCTATGAGCAACACTATCGACGATAAATGATACATATGTTCGATGACTATTCTTTTGTTACTTTCATTCATTGTTTACGCGTTTCCCGACATTTTCCTGGTACCCTCGAAGGTTCTTCTATTAGTCATCGAATTCCATTCTCGAAGTTCGTTGTATTCCGTTTCATCGCATCGTCCCAGTACCGCGTCATAAGGCCGTCGTAATCGCGAAATATCCTCCCGGGTGAAAACCCAACAAGTCAGTGAGAAAGAAGCGAATGCTGAATGAAACGAGCGCTCGTTGGGATCACGGTTCGTTTTCTGCAACGTATTCAATAGAGTGGTATGTACCCTCCAGCTCGTAGTTTCGCTTGCTCTGCGTACCGCAAATTTTCTATTCTTGTTCTCCCATCAATGAGAACGATCGATCGCTCGGGGTGGCATTCTTAAAAACGTCATCGTGTCCTTCCCCCTTTGCAAATGTTTCGCAATTTGAATTGTCCTGTTTCAATACTCTCGATTTTCCTTCGAATATCGGGGGTATGTACGTATAATTATATTCGACACCAGTTTGTTCTATTTAATTCCTTTTTCTGATAATCGTATGATTTTGGAGTTAAGTAGAAGCAACAGTGCGGTAGCGCTAGTGTTCCTGAGATGCAACTATTATTTCTATACAAGCGCAAATATATGTTGATCTTATATTATAAGTGGCTTTCGTATAGCCGCACAATTTTTTTAAATGTCCCCCCCTAAGGTCTTGGGAAAAGTATGGTGAAACAATATGCGGTCGCAGGATCGTATAGGAACGCAGAAGGTAAACAGAGGAATCCGAGAAAGTTTAGTCGTGCAACCTGTTAACTGCGCAGTTATCTCTCTAGGAAAGTATAGTGTTTGCGATTCTTTTTAACAAAAAAGTTGCCAAACCTGCTGCTCCAAATCTCACCTATACATTCTAGAACTGTACAGGACGTACGCTGACCTTGTTAAAAGTATCACTTTTTCCTGCCGTTGCGTCTGAAAGATCGCTAATTGCTCGCAACGCAGTGATGTATTTATTAATGATCATGATCGATATTAGAATTTATGCGCTTCCTGAAAATTGTTTCAACAGACCTCTATTATTTCTTTTATGCCTGCCGTTTCGACCGCGATCTCCCGTTGCCTGTCAGGGTTCGTTCATTCGTCTGAACAATTTCCCCTAAAGAAACCATTTCTCAAAATCACGCATGGCACCAATAGGCGACATTCAGAGCGCGAATAAGTAAACGAACAGCGGCTACGTCGACGTTAAGAACGACGACCATCGGTGCTCACTGGAATGTCAACTCGTTTTCCACGAGCCGTCGAAGGCGGATCGTTTTCCCTACGCAGCTACCTTCTTTCCTTTCCCCCCGAATCCACACTTTAACTCTTACCTCACCTTCTTCTAGTCGGTGGCTCGGTACACGAGTCGACGCTCCACGCGCAAGTGAGCCGTTCATCGACACCAATAGAAATCTTCGTGCCGTAGACTGGAATGTCAATTAATTTTTCCCCACCTTCGCCACAGGCGGCGTTTCCGGTAACTAAACGCTAACCATCCACGGATTCATCAATCCAAACGTTCGAGATTAGAGGAAACGTCGTTGCGAAAGCGTCGTCCATGTTAACAAAAACGCGAATGGAATGCTGGGAGGACGCGGGAATCGCGTGCGCATGCGTGCGGATTAACATGTATCAATGCCCGCGGGAACCGTTGGATTCTGTAGATCCCCGATCGAAAAGAATTCACTGAAAGTATCCGGCTGATGAGACAATTTCTATTTTCGCCAAAGAAGAAATTCGTATATGTACAATACACTAAAATCCACAGTGACGAATAACAGACAGATTACGTGAACTCGTGTGGTCCGCGTAAATACGATTCGTAGTTTCGTAACGAACGGTAGGGGGCGATCAAGAACTAGTGGAAGAGCGGTCTGTTGGAAATCGGTCGGTGAATCGAGATTCCGCAGAATGTCAGGTTTCCACGAGGCGAGAAAAAAATACCCCATACGTGCGCCTTGCAGCTACGTTCCTTCCCATTCCCTTCGAGCCCACCTCCTCTACACGTTCGCCATCTTGTCCTCCCACTACCTTCACCCATCTTCGCGAGTGAATTGCGCCTCCCAGGCAGGGGCTGCGTACTTCGACGAGGAGGCCGTGCTGAGGCCGCGCTGAGGCCACGTTAAGATTCCTCAGAAGGAGATCCGCTCCCGGCTGTCGCAACGTGCATAGAAACGGTTGTCGCAACCGTTCACGAATATATTAATTTTTAACAGCTTACACGTGCCCGATAGCCTGTCCTTCTTTCTTGGTTGCCGTAACAACTCTCTCGGCTCACCTTATAATTTCTTCTTTATAATTCATTCTTTGTAACTCATTCATTCGATAGAAATCTCCGGGCGATCAATATTGTTGCTTTATGAAAATAATTACCCTCACTAGCGAGCCTGCATATGCACTTGCATTGTCTTGGATTGACAGACAATGCAATTAACGAAAAGTTATTGCTCAATATTGTTTTTGTGGTTAACGATTATCCTTTACCACTGCGATTGTTGAAAATGTTGTCCAGGTTTGAACACGCTTCGCCACCAGTTTATTACATCATTTTTAACCTCGTTATGAAATTAGTCAATGCAGGAAATAACTTTGCTGAAATTCCGCCGGTCTCTGGTACAATGTTTCGCCTGGTGAACGCAACGGCAATTTCCTTGGAGTACTTTACACTTACAATTATTTTTGTACATCGTGCCAAAGCGTTAACCATCATTTTTGTCCAATTATGTCAACGAGCACGTGTCCATCGCCTTTGTTTCTGCGTTTCTCACGCATTCTGTTCGATTTATAACATATGAGCACGTACCTAACTTTTTGTTTCGTGCCTCCCTCGCTCTTATCCTTCTCCTTGCAGAGGAAACAAGACAGATCGATGTCGCGTGCGAGATCACGGTTCGTCCTTCTGACCATCGGACCGTTATTCTTTTCTACCACCATGGACGAAGTATGTTTGCGGTTTTCCGTAATCACGATGTTGTCCAAACGGAAAACACGAACGGAGAAAATGACACGTTCCATTGGCACGTTGCCATTCATAATACATACCTCGTTCACCCGTTAATTCTGGTTATTATATCACCTTCCCAGATGAACACGAAGGCAAAAGTTAATGCGTTTATTGCACGATTGTAAATACGCAGAGAATAAACATCGACGAGGGTCTCGGTTAGATATACTGGATTTACGTTCATATTTGTACTTTAATTCTTAAAAAATGGGTTATATTTTGTAACAATATCGGCTTTGAATGTAATCTGAACAAATTGTAACTAGTACCGACTTGAACATTTTTTAAACAGAACTCTGCCAGCTCCCCTAATAATTGTCAATTTGATTCGAAAGATCACTTAGCCAATATTTCGACGTTTGGATACTAAGACGGTTAATCAATCAGATTGTTAACGGACAAGTTCTGTACGGGCTTCGAAAACTGGCCTTGACTTCGCACAGTAGTTGCACACACCTGTTCCTGTAACAGGCTTCGACTTTCAAACGCTCGTCCGTTGTTTTATGGAGAAAAAGAACCGATGGAAAAAAAAATATATATATCCGTGTCTAAACCGTCCTTTCTCGTTAGTAAAAGTGAAACCTATCAGACCCGACGAACGAGCTAAGGAATTCCTCTTCTTTCAGATTATTGGCCTCAGCGAGGCGGAAGGAGTTAATCAACGAGGGGTGCCCATGCCGAGCGTAAGGAAAAATCAACTGGAGGGTCTTAGGAGTACGAGAGAAAAATTCTCAGAGGGACCAGGCGCGTGGAATTCAACGAAAGAGGCGAGGCTGTGATCGAGAAACCTTCTAGCGCTTCAAAATGTCATCGAAAACGTGTTCCACGAGCATGTGGGGACTGATCCTGTTGGTGTTAGCGATAGTGTCCTTCATCGAGGTGCAGGGACACGTGGCCTTGACCTTCCCGCGAGCAAGGAAGTTCGACCTGGACTTCTTGGACAATGCCAGAACTCCTGGTCCTTGTGGAATGCCTCGTGGTGAGTATTTCTTTCTTGGCGTTTCGTATTTTCGATTTTAGGGTACGTGATTTTCAGTCGGGCACATGTGACCAGAAGTGAATTTATTACTACGGTAGAACTTCGGTTAACAGGGTCTTGAACATCCCAAGTGTCGAATTTACTCGTGTATTTAAAACAGCATCTGCTTACCTTAAAATGTTGCGAAATTCGGTCGGGAGATGTTGAGTTGATGTGAAATTTTTGTCATGGTACTTAACTGCGAAGAATACCATGAAGGTTGTGGCTTAGTATAACGTATATAGCAGGACCGATTGATTTCCTTTCTTAGAGTAACAGTGGTGTAGTAAACCTTGACCTCATTAGACTTAGGATGTTGTCTAATTAAATTATATAACGTATTATTAGTATGGTGTAAAAGTTAACAGATTAGGAACGACTCGAATACTGATGTTACGTGCATGATATGCGTAGATACGCAGGTAGTATTATGACAATCGAAAACGAAGTGGTTAATCAAGGTTATTATACAGCCTGCATCTCCGACATCATAAAGCCTACTTGCGGTCACGTGACCTGCATTTTAAAAACGCTAGAAAATAGCCTACCTGTGTGCATCAAGATAAAGGAGAACTACATCTGATATCACTTACACTCAAAGATGTGGCTTAAGCGACTACAAAATGGGTATTATGTTAATCATGTAATTCCCAGCTTATACTCTAACCATCTTCGTCTCACTCTGACGACGTTCGAGACCGATAGACAATCGTAAAAGAAGAAAGAAATCTCAGGATATCAACGAAGCCATTCAGCGTCCCATCCCATGCTGGGCTCGTTCTCTGTAGCAGATGAACTGAAGCAAAAACAAAACATCGACTCGCATCCCCGCGCATAGGAAGAGCAAGATGGAATTTAAAACCGGACGCATAGAAAAACGACGAATGCCATTCGATAATGTTACCGACCGAGCGGGTTCTCCGGATGCTGTGGCCCGCTACGTGTCACACAATCCACGCATCGGAAGCTAGCACGCGTGGAATTTTCGCAGTCGTCCTGTTGTGGATAGTGCTGATGATATGAAACACGACGGCGTTAGAGTGAGGGACGGGGGGAAAGAATGAGGTGGTTCTATGGGAAAACGACATTAACGCGAAGACTCGTCCCGGTGGGGATAGCCCGCTAGTCTGATTCGAAGCGACTTTCACCAACTCGCACGAAGGGAACTCGAACCTCGGCTGCTCGGCCATTACCTTCCACGTCTTACCTCCACTCTACAGCCGCGCGTACATACTTTTTTTTTCCTCTCGTGGTCACGAGGAGTACGTGAACTTTAAATATGTTTGCGGATGCATCGTCGTTGTTATTGTCGGAAAAGCACCTTTTAAAAAAGAAATGCATCCCTTAAAATGACGCTTTGCTAAATTATAAATTGGCAAACTATCCTTGTTCGAAGATTGTGTTTCGAAGACTTCCTTCTTTCAAAAGAATGGAAAGTATCAATTATAACTGCTTTCAGTTTCGGCATTCTCTGTTAGACACTTATGCGCCATCTACTAATTTTCTCGTGTACCGTAGTCCAGCCATATATCATATACGACTATAATGCCACACAATTATCGAATACGCAACCATCCCGCGTGTTACAAAAATAATTAGTACTTTTTGAGACAAACACTTGCGTCTCCTTAGAACCAGAAATACAAATACACGCATGCGAAACTCACAGGCACGTACAATTAGTGTCATGCACGTTGTCACGCGTACTAACTTTTTTGTGGCACTTCGTGATGGACTTTGCCGCTTCATTATTGCATCGCTATTCACCAATACTTTAATCGACGGCCCGAACGTTTGTTCTGATCATAGGGAATGCAAGCTTTCTTTTTTGACGTCTGGGGAGGGCGGGGGAAAAGAAGACAGTATTCCATAAAAGGCAGGGTCGGTCGCGGAACGCGACTGCTTCTCATCCGCTTCCGGAAATTAATTGTACACCGACTCACTCTCGATTATTTCCGGAACCCCACTCTCGATAATACAAACACCACAGTAGATCTTTATCTCGGCTCTCAAGTGAATCGAGGACGTGAAACCTGGTTGGAATTTGTATTCATAACGACTAGGACGACTTGCGATATCATTCCGTGCATAGTGTGATGTATGACTCTTGATTTCTGCATCCAACATCGTTAGATCGGAAATAATATAATATTATTTTCGTCATAAAATAATTCGAATGGTGAAAATCTTTGTGGACTGTTTCCTATAAAATATTACAGAAATTATATATCATCGTAGAAATATCTTTTACTTTCGCTCTTCTATTAAAGAAAATTTTCATTTTCTAATCGGATGTGGATAGGATTATCAGTAACCAAGGCTTAGCTGAACTTGCATTTATGCATACCTTCGATAATTTTCATAAATTATCGCACGTCGTTGACGTAATGAGGATTAACTTTTCATTATTCGTAAACTGCTTCACCCTAATTGATGAGCCTGAGAAATCTCAAGTATCCGTTTCTCAAAGCAATTTAACACCCGGCAGGCGACTGTGAAAAATGTAGAATGGCGCACGCGTGCAAAGTTACATAATACAACCTATGTTTCAGGTAATGTTAAAACATCTTTACTGTCTGGAAGTAATTTCAACGTCACTTGGCATCTGGCTTATCCTCATCAAGTAAGTAGATATTGTCCTTCTTTTCACCGCTATTTGATATCTCGTTACTCGCCTCACTCGCCTTTTCGCATTCCAACACTGCTTTTCCTCGAGCGATAATTAAATCGCGTTGAATTTCGTTAACCGATGGTAAAAAAAGAAAAGAAAGCTGCGAAATCATTGTAGCGAGACCAGTCAGTAATTTCTGCACACATATCCGTACAACTCGAGTCTGAATTAACATCTCGAGATTTCGTGCTGCGTACGTACGGCTGCGTGAAAACACCTTGGTAACGCAGAGTTCACTAAAAAATAAATGTACTAATTATTACACGAATACGGAACAATTTCGATTATGGTCGAGCCACGTTGTATTACGCTTGATGTTTCCAGGACTTTTCTTTTTAAATATCTTCATTGTTATTTGCTAATAACCTATTATGTTCAGACAATCATCATCAGGAATGACTCATTATTGATACATCTGGTATTTGTAGTCACTCCCTGTTTACTTAACACGTCTCTTTTAATTGTGAACAAGTGACTCATCGTTGTGGAAAATACACACGAAGAATTATGAAGCGTATAAGTTCCTCGTTGCATAAGAATCATTCACTACAGAATATAAGAAAGAACAACAATGAACGATATGTAACAATATACGTAATTAATGATGAAACGTTCGGTGATTTATAGAAGGAACAAATTCAGGTCTAACTCTTGTAATTACATGTTTTTACAATATTACTTTCTTCAATTCTTACCTACTACAATTTTATTTATTTGGAATTGAACAAAATATAGAATGTAGCTAAAGTACTAGCAACCATATGTGCAAAAGGCTAATACAAAACATTAATTAACATCCCCCGTGCGAGGCCCTTTGTAGACCTCCAAATCATCGCAATAATTGTCACCAATTATGACTGATCAGTTCTACTTACAATTCGTGAATTAAGCAATAATTTTTCGTCAACCAGATTATGACTGTTGCCTATATGCAACAGCCGCGCGAAATTTGAGGTGTGTACACGAGACTCGACACAATGAGCCCGATTGGGCCAGTGGAAAATTCATATTCTCCTCGACGCGCCGTACAGAGTACCTAAGTCATCGTAAAAGATATCACGAATTTGTCCGCACGTGGTCTATACGAAAGGGAAAGAAAAGGCAAAGGCTGAGGGCCAACCTACGCTTGCACGTCGTCTCGCGAGGTGACGCTTGTTGAATAATTCAGAAACGAAGCATGGCGTGCGTACGCGGTGCTTCGTGTACCTTACGTAGATAGGTAGGTCGGAAAAAAATTGGTAAGGGATATAAAGTCGCTTTGCATGGGGGTGTGTACGAGAGAGTAGCCCGTGCTCGGTGGAACACATCGGTATGTCGGGTACCGTAACACGACTGTCGCCAATGACTCGGATCGAAGCCAAAGCTCTCGGATCCGTTGCTGGAAAAGTAGTCGAGTACTGCGCACACCAAGCCAAACGCTGGGTTACACCTGAGAAATGAATAATGACGAGGGATAAACCAGGCAAAAGTAATTAATTCCAGGCTTCAATTAAAATACTTTGTTTCATACAATTGTATATAGGGCGACGTTGATTATAATGCGAACAGTTCTGAGTTATAAAAATTGATTTAACTTTTGGTTTTTTCATATGACGGATGAGTAGGTCGCGTGAAATGTTTGGAATTTTCGAAACCCACGCCTTATATACCTATTGCTTGCTGTAATATACTTGCATTGTCGCAAGAGGAGTGAGACTTCGGAATTGAATTTCAAACTCTGTTTATGGTACCAGACGAAAGTAAATTAAACTTGCTTTAATTGCAGTGCAAAATTACTTTCGCGGCGCAGCAGTTGCCTCACAGTCATATGCATATAGTGGGCTTCGTGGCAAGCAATGCATTTTTCGTTTATAAAACCGCCATAGTGTACATGTTTTTGTCGACGACTGGTTTTAGACGACGTATATGCATAGCCGTAAACTTAAATGCCTCGCGAATTTCTGCGCGCTAAAATACCTGTGAGAAGAGAAAAATTCGACAATAACACTACAACCACTGCAGGTGTGTGCCGTGCGAAGCAGTACCACTTCGCGAGACTACCGCCGTCCTTTCTCCTTCTCCATTTGAGTGGCAGCGTAATCGCTGTGCACTCTTAGAAAACGGCTCAAATTCTCCCGTGTAAATCGTAGACTTTCATAAAAACTTCAAGCATCCCCGTTAACCAATTTCGTTCCGCTAAAAATACGCCGCACTAATCATATTATGTGAAGAAATATCGTCCGGCAATCTGAACTTCACGTATTAACAAAATATCAGACGCACAGTAATGCTAAAGCTATGCTAGCAATTGATGAACCTGTATCGAAGTAGAATTGGATAGATGTTTCATAAAAGTGGCGGTTTCGTAATGGCAGATTTGTAACTGCTACCGGCAATTCGTTAACCAAAGCTACCTACGTCTCTCTTTTTTTACCGTGACCGATCGAATGGAGGGCCGGTTTCTATGTCACGGATCCGCGATAAGCTGGATCGATACCGCTATCCACGCGCGTGATCGATGTCTCAACGTCCTCTTAACCATTTCTCGCTTCCGACGCGAGCACAGTGGAAAATAAAAAAACCGTGTGGAAGTTTATTCGTTGCGACTACAATAATGTCTTTGCGGCATCCACGAACTAATAGAATTAATATAATTGTACTAAACTGCTACAGTACAAATTTGTTTTTCGAATTTCTATTCGCGTAGGGCTGTAGGTACTTCCGGTTTTCTGCTTCGAGAGGCTTATAATTCCCGATTTTATAAACAGATTTTTATTCATATTTTATTACTTCACGATGAATTTTTATGTTTTCAGGGTGGATTTCGATTGCAAATCTTGGACGGCCTCGACAGGCCATTGGTCGATTTGACTCCTGTGACTAAAAGCAGTGAGTTCGTAGAAAATGACGCCACGTAAGTGAAACAAGTGTTCTTACTATTATTCGATTTACCATTCTTTTTAATATTTTAAATATGACTTGTTGGGCTTTTAGGGCGCAAAGGTATGCAGTGCAGTTGCCTCAGAATTTTACCTGTACAGACTGTACCATTCGACTTCTTCGAGAAGCCGAGGAATGGGGTACCAGTTACAGATTTTGGTCTTGTGCTGACATTGATGTAAATATTCGCAAAAAATAAATTAAAAAAACGTCGTACTTTTATCTATGTACTATAAACATTGAAACACACTCTGTATAGTGTCCTATATGACAATGCCTGATACCTTATAACTTATGCCCCTTAGATCGTCGAAAGAAAGAACTATAGGGAGGATTGCAGCGGTCACGGCCGATATTTGCTTAGCCGGTGCAGATGTGACCGATTGTATCATGGTACAAGGTGCGAATTTAAGGAGGAATGTCTGGACGACTCAGACTGCGGTATTCAGGGCACGTGCATTGACAATGGCGGCACGACCGCGCCCACCAAACACTGCTACTGCAACATGGGTTGGTTCGGCCCTGGTTGCGCGAAGAGTAAGTTTCACCGGGATACAATTTAATGCTCTCTCAACAAACAATCCAAACTGCAACGTTACATTCCCTAAACCTCTTACGCGACATTATTCGTCGACCTCATTCTTTTTTAACATCCAAATATCGCAGTCACGGAGCTAAATCTAATTTATTATAAGTAACCCCATCATTTCTTTGTTTGCCATATTATTAATTGATTTCAGAGTCGCCAATTAAAACCATCGACCTGGAACTGGACGCCTATACCATGAAAAAGTTCTCTGAGAACTTCAGATTTTACTGGCGTATATTAAAAGAAAGCAAAGAACTCGAGGGAGTTATAGTAGTAAATGGTACAAGCTGGGTCGGAGTTGGCTGGCGACCGAGCGACCTGACACCAGTTTGTCGATCTTTCCCCGAGATTCAGGATCGTCCAAAGGACGAACCTCTTCCCCAACCGGAACCGAAAGCAGAACCGGAACCAAAAGCAGAACCAGAACCAGAGGCAGAACCGAAACCAGAGCCTGAGCCCGAGCCAGAACCTGAGTCTAGTACTGAGAGGTCAGGTACCAAGAGAAGATCGGCCAAACCTCACGATATTGCATCACTGGATTCGACACCTCGATCCGATATCGATGTCACGGTGCAAACTAGTGTGACTTATCGCGTCAGCACAAAGCAAGGTGAAGCCCCAATTAATTTAACATTGTACATATAGATTCGACAATACTGTATGTACACATGTAATATTAAATTGCATACTGTAATGTTTATGCAGGCCGAAAAAAGAGATCACCAGAGTCAGCAGCTACTTCAGCAAATGGTACGTATGAAATACTTAACACAGGTGTACAACAAGAGACCCCATCGCATCCTGTATTTACATAGTGGAAACGTGTAGTTCGCTTTTCAATGAGTAGTAGAATATTTGGTGTCCATCCTATAATTCCATACACTACGCACGAGGTTGTGGTCCGTAAAATATAAAGTAGTAGGTAGTTGGCACGACGATCGATGCTTTGTTGCACAGGGGAACCAGTCGCCGAGCCGAGCACTATCGAGAGCACCAACACCACACCAGAACCAAACTCTGAACCTGAACCAAGTTCAGAACCAGAACCGAAATCCGAGCCAGAACCCAATTCCGAACCAGAACCAAGTTCAGAGCCACCTTCCAAAGCAAGAGATCTGCCAACTTCTAAGCCAGAGTTAGAGTCTCATCGAAGCTCTGCTTTAGTAGCAGAACCAAGATCCAAAGCAGAACCCATTTCTGAGCCTGAACCTGTATCTGAACCAGAGCCTAAATCCGAACCAGAACCAAAGTCTGAACCAGAGCCTAAATCCGAACCAGAACCCAGATCTGAGCCTGAACCCAAGTCTGAACCAGAGCCCAGTTCAGAACCCGAACCCAAGTCTGAACCAGAGCCCAGCTCAGAACCAGAACCCAAGTCTGAGCCAGAACCCAGCTCGGAACCGGAACCAAAATCTGAACCAGAACCAAAGTCCGAGCCGGAACCTAGTTCCGAGCCAGAGCCAAAGTCCGAACCGGAACCCAAGTCAGAGCCGGAGCCAAAATCTGAACCGACTTCGGAACCGGAGCCGATTTCAGGTCCTAAGTCGAGCGCAACGAAAGGTAAAACCAGCTGGATGAGCCGATTTCAACCGCTTGTCTTTTCCTCGTACATAGTTGCACGGGCTTTTACGTTGTACAGAGTAAATGTTTGTCGATGTTGTTCACACCATAACTGTCCATGTAACAGTGTTAAAATTGGTTCTCAGATTATGTCAGTGTTGAACACTGTATTGTTATTAGTAATTTCTGACAATATTTTGTTACAATACATTCTTTACATGTCGAACACCTTCATTATGGCGTGAAAGCATTGATACTTTGATAAAAATATATATCTGCTCATTAAGCATAAGAATATAGATGAAAAGACAATATAATAAAATAGTAGTCATTGTAGTGTATAAAAAAAAATAAATTAAATTAGGTTAATAACACGTTCACATAATCAGTAGCGTTGATACTAACATACTACGAGTAGGATGTTAATATTTGTATTTATACTTGTATTTATCATAGTACCAGCTTTCCTTGTTGCTTTCACAATAACGTCCCAATAACTGAAATGATGGTGCAACTGCACTTGCACTTCAACAAAACACTGTAAATTTGAATATCACTTGACGTTTGTACATTTTGTAATACGTGCATCTTACTTTGTTTAGTTAAATGTTGCAACAGGGAATTTCTTTCATCATAATCATAAATATTCATTTATACATATAATACATTCTGTAGTATAGCTGCAGGCACGTTTTAATCAAAATATTTTTTAACCAAAGCAATTCTACCTGGTGTGCACAAGTATACACCGAAACACGACTTCAACCCGATGGACTGCACGGACATCATAATCGGATCAGCACGAGGCAATAGTCACAGAATCGGTGACTATTACACCCGAGACAGATCCACGCCAAGAAAAGACGAATATTGGGGTGGAAGAGATACTCTAACCGCCGCAGTTGGTTACGAACTGGATGGTGTCACAACCATACTCTTCAGAAGAAAGTTGGCTGCAAATGAGCCAACTGATCATGAAATTATTGACGGTAATATGCAGGTGATATGGGCCAAAGGACAGGAGCCTGGAAAATTTATCCATCATCCACCGAGTGGTATCGAAAAGTCCAAAGTCAGTGTGAAGGACTTTTACAAAGCAGATGAACTTAAATATCATGGCCATGGGGCACAAAGGGGGACGGTGACGCTTAATTTCATCGGTAGGTCAATGGAGAAATTTGTTCCCTGATACCACCGCATTTTGTTCGTAACCTTACGAAGTTATGACATTAAATTTTTGCCTTTTTAACATGTTCAGAGGGGAAGAAAAAACAAGAGGCGACTGACGATGGAGACGTAGCAATACCACCAGTCTCGACTTGCAACGGTGAATGGCACTATCCAAGACACTGTGTACCTGAAAATGGTACCTGTGAATATTCCATTCAATGGCAGTACAAAGGACGAAATGTATTTTCCCGCAAATATTAACAATGTTATTTTACTGATTATTCAGTTCGTCGTTAATCGATAATTTTTTGGCATTGCCTATTTAGGACCAATTATCGTTCGTGATTTCGACTACCAATACGAATACTTGGACCGGTGTTGGATTCTCCAATGACGAGAAAATGGTAAGTACAATTAAAAACCGAACAAGTATCGTTCACGTATAAAATCCAATCAGCCATTCAACTTTATCAAAGTACTGAAGCCCAATACTGGATTAATTGTAACATTTCTTTCGGTCCAGAATAGAAATCAATTTTATCCATGAATTCTATTGAGTGCTAGTTTAAAATCGATCCTTCATTTTGTTATTAGTCGCAAACCGACGCTGTGTTAGGTTGGGTCGACGACAAATCGGGTCGAGCTTTTCTCATGGACACTTGGATCAGCGGATACAATGCTCCATTGCTTGATCCGTCTCAAGATATCTACAACACGGGCGGCAGTAAAGTGGATGGTGTAACGACGCTCAAGTTCTCGAGGAAGCGGATAACAAAGGACAATAGAGATCTCTCTTTCACGGACGATCGCTGCTTGTACATGATGTATCCAGTCAAGGGTGGCATTTTCAACGCTGTCAGCAAGAAGATACGCAAACACGACGCTGTGCCTGTTGTCTCGTCTGAGAGAATATGCATCAGATCTTGCGGACTCGAAGGTTATTTTTTTATTGTTATGATGCGTTGCAATCCGAAATTGTATGCTGTCCTCTTCACAACAGGATTTTTTTTTGCATTATGCAAAGTGACTTGGCGCGATTGAACATTATTGAATTATTTTAATACTGTTCTATCCTCGAATGGATATAGAGGATTCTTTTTTCTTGAACGTTACTGAAAAAACACTTGATTTATTTTAATAGAACTCGAGGATATTACGACTCCGGCGCCTCCAAGGTTGCATTACGACGTAGAAGTGAAACTTGTAAATCTGGGTGATGGTTTTATGGCGCCCATTCCTGGCAGTCCTGACTTTGAAGTTATTTCGAACAGGATATCTGATAGTTTTGGCCCGGTTTTTAATAAACTACCGGGCTATTACCAGATACGCCTCAATGAATTAGAGAAGTGAGTATCCTTGTACGATAAATATAGTAGATCCAGCAGTGAATTGTTTATTTGTAAATAAATTATTTAATCCGTGATATATTCCACTCAGAAATGACGAGCAAAATGGCGTTATTGCACGCATGGATTTGGTCCTGGACAAAAATGAGGTCAAAGGTAGATCGTTGAAACCTTTGGACACTAGTGCAGCCGCAGAGAAAGCATTAAAAGAAGCTCTTGTCAGCGGGAAAGTTGGTGCACTAAGTGTGGATCCTCAATATTTATTAATTAGAGCTCCTCGAGGTATATTGAAAAACATTATTTTTTTGTTTTTGCATTCTTTTAAAAAGAATATTATCCATAGTGTACAATTCATGGTATAACTTGTCAAGAGACAGTCGTTCAGATTAAATTATGTTACATATACATTAAAATGATACTCTTTCGTATATGTATACATCTGTAACTCTAATTGAATATAATATTATACTCGTGTTGCATTTATAAGTATATTAAGCGATGCATAAGGCGTCAATCCAGTTTGAACATTTCTTTGTTCGATCTCCAGTAAACGATTTGGGTGGAGGAGATGTGGACGAGGTATCGTCATTTACATCAAATCTGTTCCTCGATGCAACGAAGCTGTACATCGTTGTCGGATGCGTTGCTGCATTGCTTGCTCTCGCACTGTTACAAGCAAGCTGCACCCTCTACAGATCGTCGAGAAGGCGTGCTACAAAGGTACCACACATCACCTATCATTTTGTATTTTTAAACAGTTTTCTTCTCTTTTTTTTACATATATGTATAATTTCTACATTTCCCTATTTTCTGTTCGCGTCCTAATTACTTCTCTTTGTATTGTGTATGCATCTAACTCTTTTTGTAAGCATCTTAGCGCTCTAGTACGGCCTAGAACAGTGCTGATTCCCAAACCTGCGCGTATCAGTGTCTGTAGAAAAGAAAAGTGTTCTTTTCCTCTATTTCTAAATTCTTGAATCCAACAACAAAATTTAGAATTTCTTCGTTCACTTTAGTCCGTTTATATAATTGCAATGCAATTAAGTAAAACTGGCCTTTCTTGTTTTTAATTCAAGAGAGTATAATAATCTCTCTATGCCTTTTTCTGCAAGGCAAATGTTTCTTTTGGACTAATTAGGAACGCATGAATAGTTGAACAATACATATCTGTTTCACAACCGCCCCTGAGATATACCGAGCTAGACATTAGCGCCATCCAAGACCCCAACTTTCACTACTGCTCCACTCTTTATGAACTCGAAACGATCTTCTGCTTCGCTTGTGTTGCATGATCCGCGCTCTCCGCGACCATCACGGTGTAAAGAGGGTGTACTCGCTGCCTCTGGCTTCTTCTGACGCGCCCAACCCGATTCATCGAACGAACGCGACGCGGTATCATCGACAAAACGGCGATCACCATCACCATCACCACCACCATCATCTTCGGCATCAACACCAACACGCTCCGTGCGAAATGCATCGTCCTAATACCAGCTGGTAGAACTTCACACTCGGTACACAATCAGCGCGCTAATTATTACTCGTCGTATGTTCGTTTGCTCACTAATCCAGGTATTTTCTACACCGGTAGTTAGTTCTCTCTTGCTTTCCTGTTCTATCTCTTCTAAATCGTTCTCTTCTTTATTTTGTAACAACAAATGTAGCATCTCAAATATGTAATAGCGTGTATACACTTACACAGCCCAACATACTGCATAAGCTTGCACTATAATAACCACAACGATTATTCGTTTCAGGATCGTCTGATCGCCAGTAACGCTTGGAAAGACTACGCCTCAGGCGCAAATACAAATTTCGCTTTCGAGGCGTTCGAGACGGAGGAGAAGGCTCCACCACCGCCGGTGTCCAGTTTACCCCGTCACAGAGAGATAACCGGAAACGGTCTTGGTACCGACACAGTGGAGGGACCAAACAGAATGGTGGGACCACGAGCGACGTACAGTTTGCCCCGTGCACCAGGCACAAGGCATACAGCGTCCATTCAACCCGGTTATTACACGCAAGACCGGAGGGATCATTATCAACGATCGAAGAACAATATGCACAATGCCGGAGGCGGCGGTGTGTCGACACAACCGAATCAGCCTGACTTCTATTTCATGCCGAGTCAACGCAAATACAGCGGCGAGGTCGTACGTGTATACGTGGATTACGGAAGTCAGGCGTCAAAGTAATCGGAGGGAATTATATACTGTGACTCCAACGGACGATAAACGAGAAAAAAAAAAGAAAGAAAAGAACGCGTCAGTGACAGTGCTGCCCTCTTCCGTGCTTTTTCCTTCGGCCGAATTCCCAAGCGGACGATTAATTACTATTATTATACCTCGCTTCAGTGAAGCGACCCTGTACATAAATCATGTTTAGGTGGACCTGGAGAAAATGAGACTTCGAAACGAACCCTCCCTCCGGTGCTTCTTTCATTTTGTTTTTTTGTTTTTTTAAATCGATGAGTCGTTGTTCTATTATTTTTTTCCGTTGTCGTTTTTGCTCGTACGGGGGCAACAGCCGCGGTTTCGTTTAACGGAAGTACGCAGAAGTGGCGCTTACGACCAAAGAGTTATCGATAAGGTTGCGCTCGATGCGCGGTTCTGTACAAAAGCGCGTGGAGAAATACACAGCACAATATCGCCTGCAAACCCTCGATGCGTGGCCAGGTACGTGTGTGGTTCAGACTGTACCCGTGCATCATAAGAGTAACATTTTTGTATGTAGTTACGAGCAAGCATGAACGTTTGAGCAATAAAACGTTTGTACATTTTTTAATCGAACGCACGCTTCCTCTTTAATGGTCGATTACTTCCTTGTAGAATAGAAACAGGGAGAAACATGTTATTTCTTTCCTCACATGTGACGTGCATGTTCACGGTGATTTGTTTTTTCTTCCATTATCCACTGTTCACTTGTTTGCCAAAATTGATGTCCGAAGGAGTTAGAGAACGGATATCTTCTTTTAAATGCATTGGTACGCGTTTTCGAGTGAAAACGTGACGAGTATAACGTATGTATGCATATGTATAGTATCGCCCATGAAACATTGAAGTGAAACGTTCAAAGAACATCTTTTCACTTCGGACCGGCATAAACTCGTCGACGGTAAATCATAACTTCCTTTTCGCAAAACGAATCGATCGCCGAGTGTCAAAGAACGCAAAATAGAAAGAAAGAAAACAAAAGGAAACTAAAACTTCTGATATAGGCTATAGTAATTGTACTATTAATACGAATAATAGTGCTGGTAATGATGAGTAATGTCAATACTAAATAATAATACATCACAGCACTCTCAAAGAATTTTTTTCATCGATCACCGAGATTTTCGTTCGTGCCAAACCGTTAAATGGATTATTATAGAAATTGTAATACTTACAGTGACGAAACACTGTGCGACAAAGCCAAACGTGCTGGTCCGGATCGTATAAATTATTACAATAAGTGGTAAAATTAACGATAATACTTGTAATAATCATAATAACGATAGTAGCAGCAGTAGTAACGATGGCAATAATATTACAGTATCAATATTACATTAACGTCGTTAACAACGGCGTCGCGCGCAAAAACCATGACTTCCGACGTGTTCTCCATGAGCGATGGAATATTTAAGATCAATATAATTAATAATAATGACAATAATAATAACTATAATTATAATAAGGCGTCGCCACCAGGTAAGCATTTCTTTAATACACCTCCGAGTGTCTGGTGTCTTCGGAAGCCAATTATAGCACGCATTGCCTCTCTTGATCCTATTATTATATAACTAGTATCGAGCACATATTTTCGGTCCTACCGCAAAAATTCATTTTTTTATTTATTTCACCTCTTCGGCCACACGGTGCGAAATATGAGAAACAGGGGGCCTACACGCTCTGAATCATATAACGGGCATACCCGCCAAAAAGCACGGACAGGAACAATCAATTTATATATTTTACGCCCCCCCTTTCTACCCGAAGAACACAAGATAAAGTATTTTGCCGCCCCCATAGAAAGTACCTTAGCGAATAAATGCGCCGTGGACATAGCATATAATATATAATATTCATTCGTACAAGCAGTAAGAATAATAGAAACGATGAAACGAATTTTCAATCCATTCTCGTTTGCGTGTGTATGTGTATGTGTGTACATTGCTTTTGATGGGTATGCACCGTTCCGACTAATATCATATATTTTTTTTTCATTTTTCTTTTGTCACTATCGCATTCGGTCATTCAGGCGCATGCAAGCATGCGTAGACGCACGCGAAACACATTGAAAACTTTCCTTCCGCGCCCTTTCCATTCTCCTGACTAATCCCGGCTCTTTCTTCCTAATCTTACAATATTTTTCAATTTTTCCCCTTCCCCTTCTGCAAATCCGTCTTCCATATACGCTCTCGCGCACTCTCGACAATTTTTTCATTTTCCAGACACATACAACGCGTTAAGATCAGTAGCACATTGTTTTTTCATATTTTTTTTTTTTGTTCTTTTTTGTTCTTTTTTGTTCTTTGCTTTCGTCGTTTCTTCTTGATCGTTGATCAAAGCAGTGTAGTTAAGAGAGTACGGACAGGCGAACATCTGATAAATGGAGTGAACACGATAGTAAGGCTTAAATTTTAAGTTTGTTAGTAAATTGTAATTCCGCGCGCGCTACAACATTCTCTGTGTTTGAATGCACAGACAAAGCCTGTTTCCACGCAGGTAATGCACACTCGAACGACGGGGGCCGGCTTGTCTTCCTCACTTCCTGAGCCTACCCTGTCCACTTAAAACGTTATATCGATTCTCTCTATTATTATTTCTCTTATCTATATACTCGTCGTGTATTTTCCCCTTTGAACGATGTCTTTCTCTAGTTACGGAACTTGTTTCTCTCTCCTTCTCTCTCCTCTCTTCCTTCCTTTGCTTGCCTGCAACCTTTTTTTCCGTTGCTGTTCTTTTTCTTGGTATTTCTTGTCCTGTTTCTTTTTTACTGTGCTGTTATCCCGCTTATCTTACTTTCTTGTAACATTCTATCATTCTATATTGTCACTCCGGCAGATGCCACACGATTGTCCCCCCACATCCGTTCAGCTATCCTGCATCTCTCTCGTTCATGCGCCACTTAGTTCTCGGTCGTTCACTTCCTCTGCCTGACCTCGGAGTCCTTATTCGGTGTCGGCTTGCTGCGGAACGAGACGAAAATGGTTATTAAACAGGATCGATGCTGCGAGGTCAAATGTGACTCGTTCACGACACAGCGAATCACGCACAAACAGGAATTTTAAGATAATCGATATACGCAGACTGCGTAGCCGTGTGCAGGTTGTTTAAAAAGTAGGATTGAATATTAAATAGGAAGCTTGAGGTACGTTATTTACTTGATAGTTGAAAGTGGATAAATGATAATTATTTATGCAGAGCGTCTCACGGTAACTTGCCATTTAAATTTCCGGGTCTTTCTAAAAAGCCTAGAAATTTAGGGAATGTCCTGAAATTTAGTGGCGTCAGGCACGCGATATACCCCGTTATATTTCTGAATAGATACTTCAGAATCAAATTCGTGTCTACGTTATAGATAGTAGTTCCACCTACTTCTTCAGATAATCGCTATAAGAATTTCAATCTTTCGAAGGGACGTTATCCAATTCGACGAAAACTAATACCGGGACGGAACTGAAACATTTTGATTTGTTTCTTTCTCTTTGGATAAATATGATTTTTACGTTCGAGTTTCTTTACTTTCGCAGCAGTATCTTTTGGAGAATCGCCAATAAAGCTGAATGCGAGGCACGACTTCAGATGGAAAGATCTAAAGCAATAGCCGGATATATTCAACCGTGCCGGTGCAGAGGATCGGCGTTGTACTTTGGGAAAGGAGTGCATTTGGATGGTCCTGTGACCTGGGTAATTCGCCGTCCGTAGAGTTACAGGGGATTTTACAGGAAGCTCGGATGGTGGAAGAGGTCCGCGCAATGGAATGTAATATTCCAATCTGTCGTCCTTTCGACTTGTACTTGTTCCTCTATATTTAAATATCAGAAATGATATTGAGTTTAAAATGGAGCAAATAATAACAGTAATATTAACACTAGAACTACCGACGGGTTTCAGTATATTTCGATATACGTTAAAACAAATCATAAAAGCGATTGAATGGAATCGAAATAAGGATACACAACAGTTGTTCTACCATGTCAAAATTCGACATAAATACCTGCAGCAGTACCTACGTAAATGCAAATTTCACATTTCAAAGCAAGGAACCGGAAAATCTTTCTTGGTTAATTCTAGTGTTAATAACAAACAGCAACAACGACCACAATGAAACTAATACATACGTGTCTGGGCTCTGGTCAGTGTCAGATTCCTCAAGTTCAGCCTTGTTTCGTTTCTTCTCATAGACTAGGATGATGGCGCACAGAACAACAACCTCCGCGCAAATGCCTAAGAAGGGCCAGAGTGCGGCAAGCTTGTCTTTGACCCTAAGCAATGTTTGGGCCTCTGCCACGTGATTCTCAGAGGTATCGGTCCAGTTGTAGGATACCCTGCAGATAACGTTGCCACGGTCGTTCAATTCAATGTTATCGACCATCAGGACAGCTCCATAGATGCCCTTTTCGTGGTCCCATCCAAGTTTGACGCGACCTTCGCTACGTGTATAATTCTGTTCCCCAAACGTCCATGATACTTTGATACCGGGACTCTGCTTACCGGCACATGTTAAATGCAACTTCTCTCCCTCCACCACGTTTGTCGAGTCTGGCATGGACGCCGTGGGTCTTGCTGCAAATTAATATAAAGATTTTAATGGAATGCAAAATTTCTGTGAATTTAAATTTTAATCACAGTATGATTCTCTATTGAATATATACTCCTCTGTTTTTTTATATACAGAATGAATTTATTAAAATTATGAGGAAAATTGAATTGGAATTATTGTTTATAGTTACTGGATAGAAGTTCGAGTACGATATTAAAAATATGAATTAACCAGGAGTATTTAAATTTTCGTTCGATATAGTTTAAAGACAGGAACTTTGTTCTACAAAAAATTTAAAATATCACTATCTACAAATACTATTTATAGAACTACGTTTCCAATGCATTGCCCTGTTATTTTTAGCTACAGGATGTATTGAAAAAGTTTGTACAGACACTTGAGAGTCTATACATATAGTTAAAACGACGATCATAGCAGGGTTAAAAATTAAAAGTGGTTTAGCGAAAATAACGATTGTGTTAATAGATGTTTCACGATGGAATCGGATACTTACGCACAATCCTGTACTCTGTGCTGGAGTTTGATCCTTTGCAAGAGTAATTGCCGTGCAAGACATCTGCGCTCTTCAGAAATACCATGGTGCCTGTTTCATTGTCTAGTTTCATCACTTCCTCGCTACCAGCCAAGGCTGTGTGTAGTGCAACGTTGTCCTTAAACCACTGCAATTTTTCGCCTGCGCTTCTGTTAGCGCACTCTAATGTCATCGGAACATCCGTGGGTGTAAGTACCCTGATCTTGATATCTGTGTTGAAACAAGTCTACAATTATTTATCATTCGAAAAGGAGCCTGTTACAAAAATCTCCCGTTATCAAACATCTCCCAATTTTTTTTTATAAATTGATGCCATCTACAAATTGTTATGTAGTAAGTAATTTTTTGACGATCATTCGCTGACACGAATTTAAATATGTATTAGGATTATGTAATGTATTTTCCCAGAGATTCCTGCAACTACGCAAGATTCCCTTATCTTACTTATCTTTAATATCGTTCTTATCAGAACGATACAGTACAACGTTATCTCCCCAATGTGTAACTATAGTAACGTAAGAATCGATTTATCAGCTTATTGGATGAAGTTCTACGTAAGTTGTATACCTCGATTTTATTTACGAGACATAATTTCTTATGGTTATTTCTTCAAAGAAGATTAAAATCCGTTTTAACATTTTTTGCGCTCGAAATCAATATTTTTCTTTTGTTATTCGCAGTGCATTCTAATCGTGTGCACTGCTACTTTTCAATTATGCAATCTTTAAAGGAAAAATTCTTAATTACGATAATTCTGTGAATCATCGATAAATTTAATTGGCCTTCTATTCTCTCGAGAATCTTTAGATTCTGAGAATCTTCCAGCACGACTGTTAGCAAAAGCAACACAGCATTATCGTATCAAGGAATATTGGAATTCTAATTGCAGGAACATTTAATTGCATACTGCTACAGGTCTAATATATTTCTTTCAACATTTCCAAAGCTTCGCTATACAAATGGGAACTAATGTTCCAATACGATAAGAGTGACAAACAAATTAAAGCGATGTATGCAACCAGCAGACGACTGCAACACGAATTACATCACGGAATGCGTTTCACAAAAACGTAAACATTTCCACGATATCAGCAGGAAGATACGGCTGTGTTGTAATCGAACAAAACAGCTTTCTGATTACCCACGGACGTTCATGAACGATTCTATTGCTGCTTGAACCATTGTTGAGTGTGACACGGTTACAGTCAATAAACAGTAACAGGCCTATAATAGATATTAATCATAGGTAATTTTACCATTTCGATTTGCGCAATTAGATAAACGTTGAAGCTGAAAAATCATGCGTCATCCGAGGCGAAAGATTGTGGAACATAACTCCATACTAACTGTACACAACTTTTAGAACAACTCTACCATATGCGTTATTACAGAATAAGGAAAACGATTATCGCTTATGGGTCTCGCGTAAGATTACCATTAGCCACGCAAGCAACCTGATAAGCAGAGTCACGGATACAGCAGTGCACTACGACAGACTAATTGTATTTAGTGTGGGTTAATAAATTACGGACAATACCGATGGCAATCGATGATATTCCTTCGTAAATTACTTTACAAGCCTGTTTTATAAACATTGTTCATACTTTGTCTAAATTCATACAGCTATATTTCTAATTGAATTTTCAGGAAATAGCATAGTGTTACACAGCCAGCGCCCATACACCATAGCAAATAAGCAAGGAAGGAATGGTGGAGGGAGAACTATCGACTAGGCGGAGTGGTGGGAGTACGCTACTCACGCGACCTTCAGCGTCCACTGATTTCACGCAGGCTATAGCTTCCCGCAACTCTTAAATTCCCCATTCTAGATACTCCAAATCCACACACAATGCAAACAGAAATCATGCAACAGTCAGCTACATACAAATTATACGAATTATACAAATATATACTATACAGGGTACATGCAGGCAACGAAAAAAATGACAAAATACATAGCCAATACGAAATATAAGGAGAAAATCGAAATCGAGAGAGGTTACAGTATACGAACCAAAGTAAATCCATAGATGGAACAACTCGTCGCTGTCCTGGGTGCATTTGTAGTCTCCGTCGTGACTATCCGTAGCGTGCATCGCCCGGAGAGTGCTGCTTCCGGTGCCCACAGGCGAATGAACGACCAACTGACCACTCGCCAACTCTGGCTCGAGCGATTGCCCGTTCCTGGTCCATCTTATCGGATCGTCCGGCTTCAAGTTGCTACACTCGATCGACCAAGGTTGGCTCTCGTGCACCACCGTCGCTCCTTTGTAGGTTACTTTACCGGGAAGAACACACGAGCACACGTCAAGAGGTGTACAACGACCAATCGGAAATGGGGATGGATCAGAATGACTTTGGTCTCCACGAGGACTATATCAAATATGCATTGCCATTCGGATACCAATTGTTCCGTCGTTGCGTAAGATGAATACGCGATTCTGAATTGCGGCACGGTATACCACATGGCTGACCGAGATTCGATTTTGGGATACTTGTGATGATAGGGTGCACCAGATGGTGTACCGCGCGCACAATACACCGGACGTTTTTTGTTTGAACAAGAGCCTCGAATTAGATTTCAATTAAATAGAGATGTTTTGAGAAAGGTTGGTCAATTTTCTGTCTATGTTGTTTATATGGAATTACATGTCGTATTGGAAAGAATTATTGATCCAGTTACTTCTCAGTATTAACTATAATAAATATAATTTAAATTAGTGATGGACATTATTGTATATATAAATCATCCTAAACGATTCCCCAAAAATACCTAAGTACCTAAATCCCTCAGCAGTCTCTAGAGTGTAGAGGTCATCGAACCCAGGACAAACCGTGGCTAAATATAGTACAGAAAGAATTTTTTGTATTCGGTTATGAAGGTAGTTTTTCATCTCCGTTTCAGTAGAAAATAGAAACGTTGGTTGACTCTGCGTCCGAGCCACGAAACCGGCCGGCGCCAAAAAGTCAATCACAAACGGCAAGGGAGCAGGAACATCGGCGACGAACACGTTAATCCGGTTCCACGGGGAACATACGCGCCTCGACGATTCCTATTTATTTTTAGCGATTTATTCCTTTACGACGCCCCGTCGTCCTCATAGACACCAACTCGACCAGATGAAATTATAATGCATGCAGGGTCGGGGTGAAAGGGACTGATGAACACGAACACGTTGGGCTGACCTATAAAGTGGTTGTGCTTGGCTTCTGCCTTCCATGTTAAACGATTTAAGAATACACCGACGGCCAGAGATACGGGGATCGATGTTTGTTTGCAGTTTAAACATTTACGTAATACCAGTTTACTCGCGAAACAGGATGAACCTAGTAACTATCATTTATAATACCATTTTTAGATACTGGAAATGTCTGACGTTCGTGATAATGCGTCTCGTGGCAGGATATTTAAACGCCAGGGATAGACTTTTCAATCAATATAGAAGCGGCGAAATATTTTACGTGCTAGGAGCGGCATTCAGAAGAATGAACGGATGAGATAGGGAATTGGAACGTTCTGCCTGAGACACGATTTACGAAGTTAGGGCTGTATTAGAACGCGAAGTAGGATGGAAAAAGAGATCAATAGCACGACACGAACACGTGCCACACGACCCTAAGAATCAGGAGTGGTTATATGGTGGATATAGTGTGCTCCACGTAGGCGCGATTAGAAAAGGGGTTGGAAACTCGACGATCATTCGTACTTTAAATTGTTACCGCGAATTCCTACGCTTGTGAGTTCTAACAGTGGGGTGTCAATGTTTAAAATTTCTAATAATTCCATCAACCACTTGCATTCCAGTTATAATATTTTTGAAGTAGTAAATTTGTTCTAAATATTTGCTCCTCAAATTAAACGCAAATTAATTCATTTGCAGAAATTTTAAGACGAATGTACATCCAATAAATCTTCTCCATAAGTGTACAAGTATGTACCAAATAATTACTAACAATGAAAAAAGAAATAGCCATATAGTATCGTATTAACAAAGATCAATTTATTACTCTATCTGATAATTTCAAATATCTTCTCTTCTCTATCTAGAAATAACCTAAACGTACAATCGATTCGGGATAAAAATACTTCAACAAGAGTGAAGCACGTCTCTTTACGTTCGTGTAACGAGCTACCTTGAGCTGGACCGAACTGGAACTGCACAGCATCGTTTTTTGTCCACCCTGAAAGGCCCAAGGGTTGTATGACGGGTCAAAACGTAAACTTTGTCGAAGAGAAGTTGCAGAAGATCATCGAGTTTTTCCCTCTGTACAGAAACATTATAGAATGCGATAGAGAACGCAGGAATTGGGGCGCCCGTGATGTAGGACGCAATTTGGCAAGTTGGAATACGAACACGCGAGATGGAACACACAAGCCAATGCTCATAAACACGTTCTGTTTCCCGGACGATAGCAAAAGTAACATATTTCTGTTCGTTTCCATAAAAAGAAATATTGAAATCATTTAAAATCATTATGAAAATAAAATAAAATTGTAGTGCAGTAATATGCGACCTAGGCCATTATGTCTTCGATCTTTTCAATATCATTAAGAAATAAGAGATAAGCGAAAACAGAGTTCCCAATTAATATTGACGAAGTACATATTGCCTGCCAGGAATAATTCAATTTGCATCCTACAACGTTCAATTTCGCCACATTATTAATTCGCTTGAATGATCAGCAACGACCTTAGAAGCTAAACGAATTTCAAATACGGATCGTTTAAAAGCCGGGCACTGCACTTCTGATCAACTTATCATACCGAAAATAAGGGATAATGGTACTCAATTGCGAAGAGTTTCCAATACGAATGGATAGGTGGAAATTTTTCTGCTCCAATAAAACTCAGCAGATAGATGAAATTACTCGAAGGCAGAAACTGAGGGAGGCTATGAAGATTTCCTAGCTCGTAAAGTTGTACATGATACGTAAACAGTTCAATATAGCAACGCATAACGTATCTGTAGGATGTAATAGAATGACATGCTTCATTCGCATGGATTGTTCACATTGAATAATAAAGAAGAAATAGTATTCGATATAAAATTACAGTTGATCTAAACTGATATTGAAAGGTGCTTGTAGAAAATACTGTAAATGCTAAAATTGAAAAATGCTGCTGCTTTCGCAGATAAATATTTTACAAATTTATTTTTCTGAACGTAATTTTTTCAATTTTTCAATTCTGCCACAGAGTGTTTTCTACAAGCGCTCTTCAATTTAATCTAAATCATTGAACGGTTAAGAATGAAACACAAATTGAACGATGAACGTGAATAATGCATTATATGATAATCATTGGAGAAAAGTTTGCAGTCCATATTGACTTAAGGTTAACAAAAAGCTAATCAACCCACAGACCCAACAAACATTTCTAAACTCAGCTTATTCATATTCCTAAATATTGTGATACTCCATTTAGCAAGCCAATCGTTCGATACCACCGTATAGACTCGAGCTTCTTAGTGATTTTTCCTTTAGCGCTACCTTCCTTTTATCCTCGAGTAGTGATATTATCTTGAGGCAAACAAAACGAACTTCTGAAATTCGATATCGTTAAAGTCGAGTGGCTGAAGCAAACATGAACAATACAGAAGACACTGATGTTCACCGTGAAAGATAAAAATGTCCTGCCTGTGGAAATTTCTACTTCAATCCAATATACAAAAAGTTGTATTGTACAATTTTGTACATGTAGTAAATACTTTGTCTATAACTTTGGCCTATACGTGAACAGGGAGAAAAAACTCTGAAACTTTTTCAACATATATACACAGGGTCTGGTTTCACCATGTAACAACTTGATCAAACAAGCGAAACTTTCAATTACTCATTCATAAAAGTTCGGATTTTCTGTTTAATTTGTATTTTCCAATGACGTAACAATTTTCATTGTATACTTCTACTTATAGTACCTAATCTGATCCTGCACCATTTCAATGAATATGTATACTTTACCCTACTTAACGTACAAGGGAGATTAGCAATACCAATGATAGTAAGTTTGAAACGCGATAGAGTTCCCTTTTACTATTTAATTTGCTCTATTTCGCGGCGAGTTGAGGCTAATTTTTGTTTATTGACGGACCAATGTGCGTGTGTTTACGCATGTTTACGCCAACCAGTCAATAAGAAGACATCCTGCTTCTCTTACGTCATTCTCGGGGAGAGTTAGTAGATACGGTGCCGCGAGTATACACATATTTGCCAACTCTACATATACACATGCGATGATTTATACAGCCAGTTTCCATCTGAAATAAAAGTGTATAGGGGGAAACTATATACGAATTGCTAACACTGTCACGTCACGGATATATTCGATCAGGAAAAAGAAAAGAGCAACTTTATGATTGTACTGCTATAGAACTGCAGCGTTCTTTCGCCATCTTTCTTGCCTTCTCGAGTTTCCGGCAATCATCATGTCGCAGTGGTTTTCTTGGAAATTCAATAAGATTACTTTACGATGAAACAATTTTAATATAGTCTCAACAATTGACAATTCCATTTAACTTTACGCGAAGAAGTTAAAAGGCGTAAAATATTTGTTATGTCGATTTATAAGGATAGTTATATTAGACGGAAATAAGTGTTTCAATTCGAGATTCGAATTCTTTTGGGTCGGGTATTTTACTAGGAGTCTAAGACAACTTTGTACGTCATACTTTCGCATCGTGACAGTAGATAATATTATGAAAGAGCCAAACCACGTGCACCCATCGTGGGCACAGAATTGCATTATTTCTGGCACCTTAATTACAATCCGAAAATTACGCATAACTACACAATGTTGGAATCTGGAGTATGTCTGTCGCGTAGAGACTCCGCTGTGGCATACGTAATTCGAATGACACAAAGTCTGCATGCATGAAGATTCGGCAATGATTTCAATGCGACACTCGAAAGAGTATGCTCTTCCAATCATCTACAGATAATATCGGTTGAACGGACTCAACTCACTTGAATGTTGCGTCAGTACATAATTGAGCGTATAACTTAGAGTAAAAATAAACCGTAATGAATGTATAAACAATACTGACACGTCGAAAATAAAAATTATCGAACATTTACACGTGATTCTATCTAAATCATATGTTAGTTACGCTTGTCTGCTCTGTGATTGAATTTCAAACAGTAATATTGTTGTTGCAACAAATAGATAATAATGAAAGTTACCCTCGAAAAGAATTACGCATGCTTTTAACCGATTGTGTGTACATAAATCTTCCTAATTCCCGGCCAGGCTGTAAATTACTAGATAACATGCATGAAGAAAGATCCCCCGACTTATCTTTTCAATACGAATCAGTAAAATTGCACGGGAACACTAGAATAGTGTGCATACAAGTTGAACACGTCACAATGGTATTTGCCAGCATTGCTAACAAAGGTCGGACATTGGTTAGGGGTGTGACTCACCACGACTCGTTAAAATTCATATTATCTTGCACAAATGATGCATTCTCAAGAAACGTATGCATTGTCTTGATTTTTCACCGATTGCAACGTCATCGTTCCACAAACCGATAATACATGAACAACAGATAAATCTGTCGTTTTAAGTGGAAAATGTATGTATCTCTGGCAGAGTATTTTATGCCGAATTTAAAAAATCAAACAATTTAAAGTCGCTGCAAACATTAACGATTCCTGTTGTGAATCAAATGATTGTATTATTCAAACTTTATATGCTAATATCGACAAGAATAAGTAAAACGTGCAACGAATCTATCATTCCTGGTTGTTTAAGTGACCATTATCTATGTACTAGCACCGGTATTCCAAGCCAGTTCTAACCTAGGCCTAACCCAGACCTAGAATACAAAAAGACGGACAAAAGTTTTCAGCCGGTACGACCGACTAACACTTATGTAATAAACTAAAGATATCCTAATGAATTTATTTCTGTAATGCATAAAGTGATTCTTGTTATGTGGCCGATATATCACGGAACAAGTAAACCAAAAACGTTGGCCTAGTTAGTTGAACGGGGGTCACTAGCCACTGGTAGCGCTGCTTGTATATCAGTGGAATAAGAAAGCAGCCGATCGAAGCACAAGAAACCGCTCGTGCCTTCGTATTGTACAGGGAGGATACGAAATAGCCAACACAGCGAAAAACGTATTCGGAATCGATCGGCGCAGTCGTATCGTGCAATACACGGATAAAAGACATTTTACTACATCCTTTTATAATGAAATGAAAAGTTTTTAATGAAATTAGTTCCTGGTACTATATCCTAGTGGAACATCACTACTGTAAATACTGTTTAGTTCTGCAATAAGAGTCTATTCTCCTGTTTCATGTATCAGACCTTCAGCTATGCAAAGTATAGAATTACCTAGATCATAATACATTTCTGTTTTCTCGTTAGAAATTGTAGACGTTAATCTCGCGAAAAAGAAGATTTCGTTTGATAATGACTTGGATACCAGATAAACTTGAGTATTACAAGAAATATTTAGGTCTGTCGACTTCTGAAATTTTTTTGTATAAATATATTCGGTAGAGTTCGCGTTTTTTCTTTTATGGCTTAGTAGTTCTTGCATTGTTCTATGGTACATGCTGAAGGGTCAAAAATAGATGCGCGCTCCCAGGGTTAAACGTAAGCATTCTTCTCGTCTGGTTTGCGAGCGACGGCAAAACAGAGGAGATGAAAACATTCACCGTGCTAGAGAATGGAGGTTAAGTTTACATTTCAATAAACAAGGCAGGCGAGCTAAGAATTTAAATGCCGAAGATTAGTGTTAAGCTGAATAGCAATTTTATAAGATCTAACATGCAAATTCGCAGTAATGCGTCTATTAGACTAAAGATTCTTCGAATTTTACGATCTCTGTACGACACCCGTAATTTCTTACTCCACAATCCCATAACACGACGGGGATAAAATGGAAATTATATTCGTAGAAGCTCTCCGATCTAAATATAAGTATGCTTGAAATCTTTTCACGCGACACATTTTCACGGCTTGATACTCCGGTTGGTCGATTTAACGGATAAAATCTAACACCTTTCTTCCTTCGATTATTTCTCAATAAAAGAAACTATCATACTCGCCCTACAAAGAACGACCAAACATTCAGCACTTATCCCGCGAAAATTCCCTATAACAACCGATATAAGTAACTTGGAATCAGGTTTACCAAACACTCGTAAATTTTCGACGTATGCATTGATGGCGGTGCTATCGCGTAAAAATTTCGCAAATGAACGTAATTACAGATTAAACCCCAATTTCCGCGTAACGATCGCTAAAAGTCAGTAAAGTTTCTGAGTGGACTGGTAAAATAGGGTCAATTGTTACGCAACAAAAGTTGCTTGGCGTGGGTACTTTGCGTACGTCTCTCGGAATGTAGCTGCAGCATCGAATGCGAGCGAATCCCGGTGTCTTTGCGTCGGTATAACCAGGGGTGCGCAACTCGAATGACCGCGAGGGTCAAAATTTGGCCGATACATTGCCGGGCAGTTTAAACGATACGAAAAAATATGCGCAGACATATAGAAACAAAGGAATATATATTTCTGTACCGATAACCTTTGACACAGTTGCAATTAATATTTATTTTACTGAATGTCATTAATGTTCGTTATCCACAATCGTTCAACATTATATAGAATTTGCAATATCGACGTTCATCAATTTCAGAGATATGTATTCTTTCTTGTTTAAATAAAACGGTTGGCTTCGACACACGTGATACCTTGAGTGCTCTACGTATCGCGACCGATCGAACATCCATAAACTAAATATATACGTATAATGATAATGGGATCGGGCTGTGGAGAATATCGTTTCCCGCATCTCAATCCCTTATAAAGCCACTTCAACGATATTTGTCGAGAAAATTGGTTCAAACATCACGGGATTCATGAAAGAACAGCGGTTAGAAATGGGTTGATGGCATCACATATTCAATGCCGCACAGAGCTATAGTATTTCTAACGCTATGCGGTATAATGAAAACTAAAAATAGAATTTCATAATCTGTCAAGACACTTCGCCTGCATTAATGTGGAATGTCCACGAAACGCACGTCATAAAGATCCGCTTTTTATAAACAGGAATTATCACAGACCTGTACGTCATACGTATAATTACATTAAATTTCGTATAACAACCTTACTCGTAATTAACGCACAATGTGCGCATAAAGATGCGTTTCAAATGCCATGTGACAATACGACATGCTACTAACGACTTTTTTAAACCAGAGACAGAATACAGCCGAGATACGCGTGTTCAATTTCGCAACCGAAGCTGAAGCGAGACAAGTCTGTAAGAAATATTTTCAAGACGTGAAGAAATAATCGATTAGTACCTACACAGTTAGAATATATTTCTACTACATATAAAATACAACTGACATTCCCCTTATTCCTCAATCGACACGGCAATCTTGTCGTGTGAAATTTTTCAAATATCACACCTCATAATTTAGTCCAATAAGGAGGACCGCATAAAATTTCTCTCTAAGTAAATAAAATGTTTGTCGATCAGTAAGATGGAAAATAACAGCAGAAACACCATCGAATGAATTCGTACAAACGGTTTGACAACGCGGGCATCTGTGCACGATATACGATAAAACGGAAACAAAGGAAGACGGAATGAGATACGAATAAATGAACGGCTGAATGGTGGGCAATCCGAAAGAGAGAATAAGTCTCACCTGCCTGGACCATGACGAGGGTGCCCGCTAAATATAGCATCCCCAGCAGCACAAAAGCAGCTCGCCTCTCCATCTCGTGGCGCTGATGTACGCGGTGGCGCGTGACTGTGTGCACTGTGCAATACTAACGATTCCGTTCGAAAAGGGCTTCTAAAGGAGGAACCACAAAATAGGGCCGCCTAAGCTCGGCTGCCGTAACAACTCCGTTTTCGCGATCGTTGCCGTCGTGAATCCTCGTCGTCACCGTCACCGTCACCGTCGCTGTCGCCTCCTGTAACACCCTTCCCGTTGTCGGCAGCTCCTCCTTTTCGGCTGTCCACTCAGCCAACTACGATCGAGCCCCACTACTCTCTGCGATCATTTACACACGCACTCGTCACTTCGGGCCACGCCGTATCATTGACGTCTAAATTCTCTTATCGTTATCTCGCACCGCTTTTATCTCGGTGTGCACAAAACAACACCGCAATCCTGTCTGGCACCGTTCCTCTTTGCTGACCGATCGACTACGAGACTGTTGAAGAACCGCGACGACAATAAGCACCACGAGCCGCAGAAACGGCAGTGTCAGGAAAAATGGCTGCCACTGTCTTCTGCTTTAATTTTCTGCGCGGATATCTCTCTCACTTTCTCAGTTGTCGTTCTCTCCTTTTCACTCCCTAGCACACTGTTCGCGTACGTCCTCTACGGCAGTTCCATAAGTTTCTTTGACGCATGCGCACTACTCCCTTCCACAAAAATATAGATGCGCGATCATTGTTTAATTAATGTCGTTTTTTTCTTATCGTATGCTGATGCCAAAACGACATTGAGCACAATATTATTTTTTATCATTTTTATTTAACAGTTATTTTTTAATAGAATTGGTTGCTATATGTAGAAATTCATTTAAATAATAGAGAAATAATAGCCGTGCTTTAGCGCGTATCGACAAAATGACGAATTCGCTATTGGCGGTATCGACGCGAATGACGTAATGAATTAAATTATACAAAAAATGTATAGTAAAAGTTGTGGAAACGATTGGACTGTTTCGATTACAATGAAATAAGTATAATAAAGACAGAATGTAACAGATATCATATATACCTGTATACCGTGAAACCATTCAAATGATATGTAGATTGAAATAATCAATTATTAGAGTATATAAATTTATAGTTATTTACCTAATTACACTATAAAAATGTATTCTATCAGAAAAGCGTGCACAAATGTACATAATTGTACAGAATGTTAGCAGTATCGCGCGCATTGAAAATTCAGTTTCACCAATCGTCACTGAACCGTGTTAAATTAATAACTTCATATATACGTGCGTGTACAAAAACAAATACAGCACAAAAAGCGTCATTACAATTAACGTGTTAAATGAAATTTAATATCATTATTGGTTTTCTTTTTTTATTCTATTTTTTAGTAAAAAATCCCTATGTAGTAATTTTGTTCGCGAAATATTTAACGACGCACTGTTTTACACTAAACTGTTATCTATAGATCTCTATTAACTTGAAAAATAAATACACGTAAAATGAAAAGCCGGTTGCATTCTATTTTTACCTATTATGCAATGTATGGGCTGTATAAATTACACCCTAGTTGTAAAGTATGAATCAACATTGTCCTTGCAATCTGCAAATGTCATCGACGCAACTATAATAAACAATGACAATTGCATATCATTAAATTAACAAAAGTAATACGCTTTATCATAATTATATTATTTATATGCAAAATACCTTTCTTTTTTATACAAGTCACTTTTAATATTTATAATATAGGTCACGTCTAATCGCGTCTAAAATAATAAATTTTATAAAATATCAAGAGTTAAAATTAAAGAGAGTAAAATATATATTACTTATTACTTTCTTTCTTTTTTCTCTGATACTGGAGTTGCAGTTTATTGTTTATAATAAACGTTTCGTATTGCTTTTAAAATCACGGATTTTTGCCACTCCCAGTCAGGTGGTCCTAGTGACGATTCCACGCTCCTAGAATTCCATTTTATCAGTATTAGCGCAACAAAAAATCAGATTTTGTTTTTCAAATAAAATAATTACATATATAAATTTGTAACATCCTACAGTAGAAGATTGTGCAATTGAGTCCCAGATTCTGGCGGATTGTGTCAGGATCTGACGCCAATCTGTAATACATTTATAGACAGATTGCTGACTGGGAATGTACAATTTGTACCTGTGATAAGATATCAGATAAGGTCTTAGAAAATTCTTTGTCGGTAAGTACTATTAAACTATGGGTAAATATGATAAAATCTTCCGAAGCATCGATCTATAACGTGGCAGTGAATTAATTGAAAGTATAATCATTTAATATGTTAACATATTAAATTAACGGTGTATTTATAAAATAAAATTCTATATAATTTTTATAAAATTCATTGCAGAAAATTTTATCTCCAATTATTTACAAAAATCATGCAGAACGGTGGTAAAGATTATGCAAAATTAACAGAAGTAAGCAATCGCTTTACAGAGGAAACGTTGAAAAATATATTACACAATGAATATAAGGGAAAAGAAATAAATGTGCTAAGTTGGGATTTTGGTGATGCTAATGCAAAAGGTGACAATTATTTGTCAACTGTTTATAAGATAACAATCGTAGGAACTGCCGATGGAAAAGAAGTTGAAATTAGAATGGTGGTCAAAGGTTTGCCAAATAACATGGGTAGAAGAAACACCTATAGAAGCACAGAATTTTTTAGTAATGAAATTTCGTTTTATACAAAGGTAAGATAAAAAAGTGAAAATTTAATTTTTCATTACTTCAACATTTACCAATTCCGTACAATTACTTTTCTAGATAATTCCGAAATTCGAAAAGTTTTTAAAGGAAAAGGGACAAACTTCAACACTATGCATTCCACGTCATTTTGCTTCTGTCGCGGATGGTGAAAATGATTTTATAGCAATGGAAGACGTTACTGTGTTAGGATACAAGCCTATAGCTAGACAAAATTGCGTAGATCTCGATCAATGTATGATGATTTTGAAATCTATGGCTAAGTTGCATGGAATTTCATTTGCATATAAAGATCAAGAACAAACGAAATTTCAGGCGATAGCTGAAAGTCTACATGAAACCTATTTTAGTACCCAACATTGGAATTGGTACAAAAGATTTCATGTAAAATTAAAAACTCTGTTCAATTTCTCAAATATTAATTATGATGGAATATTACGATGTCAACGGTTTTTTTTTGCAGGAAAAACTAGTACGCATTGCAAAAAATGCTGTGGCTGTGGAGTACCCTGGTAGTGAAGCTGAAAAGAAACTCAGTTCTTACGAAGCTGCTGATCTATTCCAGAAAGCTTCTAAATTGTGCAGTCGTAAATATCAGCCAACATCTATTATAGTTCAAGGTGATTCTTGGGTTCCAAACTTTATGGCTCGCGAAACACCTAAAAATGAAGCTTTGATCCTTGATTTCCAATTGGCGAGATGTGTCAGTCCAGTTTTAGATGTGTCAACTTTCATTTACGCTTGTACCGATAAAGCTATATGGAACGAAAGATTCGATAAATTATTAAAATTTTACCATAACGAGTTGTGCGATATTATTACTTTACTGGGATCAAATCCTGAGAAACTGTATCCATGGGATACATTTATGAAGGAGGTAAATTGTATTACTATTCCTTTTTGTTATTAAACGCGATTTAATGGCTCAATTAATTATAGGTAAAAGATCAATTCGTATTTGGTCTGATATTTGCGATGGAAATAATTCCAGTGAGCCTCCTAGATGAATCTGAAACATTTGATTTGGATAGTATAAAAGGTAAGGAAGCAATAGATATAGCTGATGTATGGATATTGGCAAATATTAAAACACAAGTGGGCAGACTTAGATTGGCAAACATCTTTGTGCACGCTGTTGAAAAAGGATTTTTGTAATCATATATATTTGTATTTATATATTAAAATATTCAGGCAAATATATTTTATACATAATGTTTATTAAATGCGTAGCGTTAAATAAAATAGAGACAATCTGTATTTATATAATTTCAATTATAACAACACAGTTTAATTAAAATATAGTTTGTATAAGGTTAGATATAGTTACCCCCATTATTTACTCTTCTATAAATAACAGATGATTAAAGTTCCTTTTTGCTTATCACTTCTTTAGATTAAGTTGTTAGAGAAGTTTCTTAAGAACATCTCCGATTCATTTCGAATATGAACAACTATCGCTAGAAAAGCATGATTCACTAAGATGAGTGCATCCTTGCACACGTATCTAATGTGAAAATTTCACAAATGCAAACGAACGATTTTATATGAAAAAGTACCACATAACTGTTATGTATATTAAGTCTTTGATTTTTCAATACCATCACATTTAGGAAAATCTTTTTACATAAATGAAAATTTATGTGATAACATTACAGCATACACTATGCTGATTATTTTCAGAGATTTTGATGCTGAACATTATTTGTTAAAACATTACTAGCATCAAAGACAGTAGTATCCTCGTCATCTTCTTCGTCTAATGGCAACGGTCGCATTTCAACATCTTGTCTATGCGCAAGTATCCCATACTTTCTCACCATTTGGGCACGTGTTTTACTTAACCTGAGAAATAATTCATTATGAACAGACTTCGTTGGGAACTAACATTTTAAAATATACGCACAACTAAATTTCATAGCAACTAAGAGTTCAGTCTTGCGACTAATACTAAGTACCTAAAGCTACGGAACGCGATATAGGCCATGACAAGAACACTTAGCCCGACAAACACATAAAAACCACGCTTCAGAGCTCCAGCGTTTAAGGTCGCATGTCCTTCACCCACATGCTGTTGAAAATTCATATTATTAATGATTTTAGTAGTAGAGCGTTTTGTATATTACGTATAACTTCTATGTAAATGAAATCGAATCCATTTTCGTTAGATATACTGGAAAATTGAAAAGAGTGTAGTAGAAAGTAGAAACAGCACTCGACAATCGAAAGATGGTAATTTTTCATACTCGAAACACGTACACTAACCTCTCTCCGCGTTTCTATGGTTTGTGCAGTTTTATTAACGTCTATCGGCTTTGAGGTTATATTGTCCAACGTTTTATTACCATCGGGAATTGTTGTCGCGTTGTCAGATAATAATGCATCTTGCCGTTGGCTTTTTTGCCCATTTGACAAAACATGTGCGCTATGTTTCCTCGCGGTTACTTCATCAACACTTTTGTCCACCGATGTTGATGCAGGTACAGTTCTGTTTTTCCTAAAGCTTTCATTACATACTGCGCTCTGTCCTAGTAGGAAGATCAACAGAAATATGAAAAATTTTGTCATCTGGATCTTCGAGCGCGTCATTGTTCTGTGTCATTTGTAAAAACAAATTCTAAGAAGGAAAACAGCGCAGCACTATTCTTTGACGTTTAAACATGGATTCCATGTTGACCCGGCTTATACCCGACTAACATCTCCAACTCGTTTTGACTTCTACGGCTGTTTCGCGGTATACTCACATACACATTGACATATGTGCATCCGTCAAAAAGCATATGCCCGACATGGTTAAATATAGATTACAGAATATCAACAATCTACATTTATATATTTAATATATTTATTCAACTTTATTTTCGATCTTGCGTGAAAGATACTTTTAGATACGATGGTTATTCGTTCTTGCAGCAAATGAAGGAATCGAGCCATAATGCTTTTTCTCGCATTATACCTATTATATTAAAAATTTTACTCTACGAAAGAAGAATTTATATGTTCGCCTTACGTATTACAATTCAATAAACATGTAGGAACAAAGCCACCCAAATATTAATAGCTGGGCGATATTCATCAAACATTCGTATTTTATAATAATATTTATGTTATTCTACCGTTAGGTTGACATTTCTTTTTTTTTGTTGTTGACGGTAGGATAGGATCATTCTTACGTTCGGTTTGTCACGTTTGAATTCTTTCAAACACAGGTGAATAATTGAAGATTGATTGAAAATGGAGGCTCGCAGCTTAGTGAAGAATATAAAATCTGATTACTTACAAACTAATCATCGGAATGTTCAGATCCAAATCAATTACGAAAAGAAATCAATATTTATCAAGTTTCGGAGCACAAAGTGCATTGCTCCTTTTGTACTTGGTGGCAGCACTATCCCAGTATTACTTCAAGGGTTAATTTGTGTTGCCCGACACGTATTTTACCCATGAACTGCGTAAATCGTGTTTTCTATCACAAATTGTCCGGAATCGCACCGTTAAAAGGTATGCTTACACTTTTCATTTGCTAGATTATCATTTCTTCTTGCAATAACAATAGATACTCGACGGAATTATGAATAAAGATTAAGAAATACTGCTTTGTCGATACTAAAAGTAGACAGTTAAAAATGGTCGCCTTGTAACAGATCTGTCAAGCGATATTTTACCGTACCCGATTGCTACGATGCAATAAATACAACAATCCTAAATTTTCAGTTATTGTCACATTTGACGATAAATTTCAAGTAAACGTGAGAATTTATCGGTTTGTACAGCAAAAAAAAATGTAATTTTACAGTTGGTGCTACCATATGTGTAAACGAAACAATTGTATGTTTAAATATTTCGCACGCAAGCTTTGTGCGTGTAAGAGAATTTAACGTTCCCTTTTTTAAATAACCACTTACATTTCATTTACTATGCATTTCGTTAAATTAAGAACCATTGTGCTATTTAGGAAAATAGTCTTAAATACACGAGACTCCGATATTTATGTTAACATTTAGAAACCGAGCACGTAACAATTGTATTTTGAAAGTCAACGAAAATGAACAACTTGTTTATAGGCTTTTCAATATATTTCTAAAGACATATTTGGAATGAAAATGAAGATTCCAAACAATCGTTCTGGGAACGATTATGGGAATGAGACGGGGATCATCTCTTACGCAGACAACAATTTTGATTCTGAGATCGATGTTCAAGGAACAGAAGAAAGTGATTTTTCTGAATACTTATGGATGGAAAATGAGGAGGAATTTGATAAAGAGGTTTAGTGACCATTTCTTATCGCTTATGCCTAACATATCTATGTCAGGAAACTTGTTTTTTAAATGTTAATTAAAATGTAGGTGATCCAACAATTAATGGAGGAGGAATTAACGGAGGAATGCTTAAAAGCAATGTGGGAAGACGAAAGGCAACATGAAAGAAACACAAATTCTATTGCTTGGTCTACTGCAACGAGCATGCCGGATAATGGTGCTGAACTTTGTCAGCAGCTTAGTAATATGAAAATGCACGATGACCTTGCTAAACAGGTATAATTGATGCGCGTATAATTGAAGTCGGAAAGTGTGTATATGTATATATAAGGCTCAGTTTCATATCGTCCATGCAAATTTTCAGAGTACACTAAATCCAAATGCAGCTGAATTCGTTCCATCATTTAAGTCAGCGGTAACATCTGTAAGTACGGCGCCAGAGGTAACTGCAAAATCATCATAGAAACCGTACATTTGTTTCTTTAAATGAATAAAATATGGGCTATAAGTATGACTAATATATACCGCCTTCAGTAACACAGTTGTATTAACTGGATTGTATTAAAAGTTAAACAACTGTGACTACACGTACAAAAGGTATAATGATCATCAAAGCAGATAATACATAAAATGTTGTTACATACAATATTTAAGAGCAATGAAGTCAGTTGCATAACCATAAACTGGGAAATAAATATTCAAATTTTTATAGTCGTGAGACACCGCATAATATTATAAACGTTTGATTTTACACATACACTTTCTTTCATCGATGTATCGGATTATTGACATAGGCAGAAAGCACTTGTTACGAAAATTCGCAATTTATGCTTACTACTTAACTCGGGCAAAGTATCTTCAAGAAGTAAATGTTTATCTTATATAATTTACCACAAATTGAGTCAGCATACAAAAATAAATATATAGATTCTCATAAATTACGTTCTACATACTCCTGACAATGAATTCTTAAGATCTGTACGCTTTTATACACTATAGTATGTCGTTTCTAAATGAAACACTTTTCTAAGAGTTCCTTTTGTATCACTTATTTTATACTAATATGCATCTTCTGTAGTATCATTGACATGAATTAAAAACATGCACTGAGGTCGTTAAGACCGATGTAAGTGAAACATTTCATTGAAAAATGTATTGCATCCGATGTATATTTTGTTGATCAAACATACTTAACGCATCCAATTATACGAAGAATCTTTTAATCTCTACTTTTATTGTCACCTTTTTTTTTTAATCAAAAAAAACCTACATCATAAATCTGGTCCTCTGTCAGCATACGTCTTGAAAGACTTAAAAGATCTCAAATGAAAGTCTTTACACAGGCTGTGAGGGACTCTTCCTGTGACTCTTTTGTTATACCGAGGGTCAATGTATTATTTACTTACTTTAATTAAGAAATAAAATTTCTATAAAATAATATTTTCAAACTGATTAATGTATGTATATGAAATATATTATTGAAAAGTACTGTAAGTAGTGAACGTACTTGACATTGTTAACTTCAATCTGAATGCTAAATTTTACAACCTTATTATTCATTTGTCGTCTTACTAAATTCTATTCCACACATGTTTCCATATGTTTCTTAACAACGAATCCTCCGCAAACAAATCCATATTTTAGTAACAAAAATGATAGGTGTTCACCGCTTATATGTATTCTTTGGAAACACATATTTATGTACAAATTCTTTTAACATTTTTTGCATTGTGATAGATACATACATACTGACAGGATTTCTTCAGATTGCACGAGATAAATTGTATCATTTTAGTCACACACACGCATTAGTATGAATACAGGAACTGTGATTACGAAGCAAATGAAATAGATTTATCATGTGAATTACTCATGTTTTTAAAAGTCGTGTTGATTTCATTATTCTCATTACTATGCTTTTAAATTTGTTTATAACATATGTCCTACTACTTGTGGCTCCTCACAAAACAATTAAAAAAAACAAAAAAAAAAACGGGAAAAAATACATGTTTACTTTATAATCGAATTACAGATATTCATAAATTTATTTGATACCGATTCAAATTTAGTGGTGCATTAATCGTACGAAGCAGTAATAAGAATACATTTAAGCAACTTCTTTTAAGTTTAAAATTTATCTTAGCGTGAAAAGAGAGAGACTGCTTTCTAGGCTTAGATTTATTTTGTTCTACAAGATCTGATGTATATTTAGCTACATATTACGAATTTTTTAAACGATATGGTTCAAATTACGCTGTACGCCAATTGAAATCATCTGTTTTATTTGTATAGCTTTACTTTTTGCAATAAAATCGTAAAAAAAAAGATGTAAGTATAAAGCATATTAATAGTCATATAAATATGTATCTTGTAGTCATTGAATCTGTGTCAATTCAAATGACATGCAATATTTAAAACTTATTATTTTTAGTACCATGTCGTATATGTATCAACAAAAGCTATATTTTAGGAGTAGGAAAAAACGATAAAAAATTATAATGGTTATAACTATCATATGATTACCAGTGCATAATATTTTAAGTTTTCTTATATTTGAATTGTTTGAAATATCAATGATACCCGAAAATAAATATCCTGTTCATTATTAATTGTTTCAATAGTGCCTGTATTTATTTGGTGTGTTAAAATGAGGATACTAATAATAACAGTAGTACTAAGGTACTTTGGGTTTTAAAAATTGAGCAATTGTAATTATTTCAATATCCTTACGCGTTACGAACGAAAGTACTCTAAAAGATGACGAAAAATTTGTTAATGCAAAAACATATACGAACAACTTAAATATTTAGATTAATAAGCACAAAAAATGTGTTTTACTTTAATTCATTCATTTGTGTGGTTCTCCAGTAATATACACGTCTTCGACCATATGTTAAGAAATACAAAATATAAAAACGAAAAAAGTATACTATTGTCTATAAGTGATATGCAATTTTTTTCTTGTAGTGGTAAATATTTTCTTTTGTAATTACTATTGCAAGAGCGATCTATAGTAAACTAGGATACAATTAATTAATTTTTTAAGCAAGTGCGAATTCACTATAATTATAATATCATTGCCATTCACTATTTGCATTTGCAATCCCTTATACTGTATTATTTAGTATATAAATAGAATATATATATATATATATATATATATATATATAAAACAAAAACCTATTTACTGCGTTTAAGATTACTTGCCCCCATTTATAGTAAAGGTCTTTTTAACTTAAATGGAATAAACTGAATTTTTGTTCGTTAATATAGCGCGTAAAGAATAAGAAATGAAAAACAAGAAATATTTGATAAAAGCATCACCTTGTATTTGGCAGCATATCAGTAACTACAATTTAGTCTTACAATTATTTCTATATAAATTAGTATCTGTTTTACAACAGTAAAAAATTGATACCAATACATATCGTATTAAAAACTAGTAAATATGAAATATTTCTGTTACACACTTTCTGCAAATACTTCAATATACAGTAATTTCTGGATAAATGCCACTCGAGGCCTACTGCAAAAGGGATCGCGCTTCATCCTCACCACTGGGGGGGATCCCCCCGGGTTCTAGCCGACACGGCCCGGCGGTTAATACCTGGGGTAACCCTTGAAAAATTAAATGCTTCGTATCTGTGAGACCACACTAATGCAACCGTGAATTTTTTTAATTGTTACGTATTGCGCTATGAAAATTATATTAAAATATTCGTGAAGCTGTTGTGATTAAAATGAGACTAAAAACGAGATAATTTGGATCATATCTACTTATATGTCTACATAATAAAACTCTTACCCATCGATTTTTTTTTTTTCTTTTTTTTTAAGAGGAGGGAAAAATGCTATTTGCGCACCATATCTGTTCCGTCAGTTAATTGTTCAAAGGATTAGTGCCCGAAAATAACAATTCGGGAAAAGTCAATCCAGGACTGAACTTTCGCTGCGGTCATAAACAACCCAGGTTGACCGCGGAGGTTTATTTCAGGTCAACGTTTTCACAGAGTGCTAAACTGTATTGTATTGTATGCCCATTGTATTGTAAGATACCCATGATTATTGTAGTATGCTTTTATGTTTTTAAAGCATCAGGCAATCGAAACCGAAAAACGGTTCTCACCTCTACCTGAGGAACGAAAAGCGTTTCTCGCACCTACGTAAATGAGCGAAAAACGGTTCTCACCTCTACCTGAGGAACGAAAAGCGTTTCTCGCACCTACGTAAATGAGCGAAAAACGGTTCTCACCTCTACCTGAGGAACGAAAAGCGTTTCTCGCACCTACGTAAATGAGCGAAAAACGGTTCTCACCTCTACCTGAGGAACGAAAAGCGTTTCTCGCACCTACGTAAATGAGCGAAAAACGGTTCTCACCTCTACCTGAGGAACGAAAAGCGTTTCTCGCGCCTACGTAAATGAGCGAAAAGCGTTTCTCGCGCCTACGTAAATGAGCGAAAAGCGTTTCTCGCCTCTACATGAGGATCGAAAAGCGTTTCTCGCCTCTACACGAGGATCGATATTGTTGTTGATTTATTACGATATTGTTAACGTTTATATGCTTAAAATGAGACAACACGATCATATTTGCTCCATATTGCAACCCGTTTTTGTAATTTATTAACGCAAATATGATTCAAATTATATCGCGTTTGGTGTTATTTTAATCACAACAGGCTCAGCAATAATTTAATAAAATTTGCAGAACGAAATAATTAACAATAAAGAAGTTTTATAGTTGTATTAGTGTTGTTTCACCGATACGTAGGTATCTGACCTTTCTTTCACTCTCTGTCCCTTTCAGAGGCCGCCGATGTCGGTGCCAAATTTCTAAAAAGGCAAAGTTATCCCTACCGTCTAAGTGAGCGCGGCCGGTCCCGACCTGCGATCCTTTATCCAGAAATTACTGTACTTTAATGCAACGTCCACTACAATAACTACACTGATGTAAATAAAACAATACATATTATTAATGTGAAGTGCAATTTTCATTACCATTACATATTTGCCACATGTACGACGTACTATATTCCTCGTTTATCAGGGTCATGCAATATTTGTTACAAAATTTATAAATGTGATAAACTTCAACTGGTCAATACTTCTAGAATGTACTTTCGTTTTCAAATTGAATGTATGTCAATTTTGGATAACAACATCACTATAAGCTCTAATATAGTGTACAGCAAATATTCTTGTCTCCTAATGATATCATCAAGTAGGTCAATTATAGAAAAGGATTATAACATAATACTTCATTCAATGTACGCAAAGTATGGAATTGGTATCAGTTTTTTTTACAATTACTCCTTACATGCTATAGGTAGTACAAAATCATTGTAAAGAAGATTTCTTTAAGAATGTATAATCATATTTACTTATATACAACCATTAAATACTTCGATCTGCAGTCTTCTTATTCCAATGCAATACTGTATCATTTTTATTGCTTTTCACGAATCTTAAAGACATAAAGTAACACGTGTCTTTTATCAAATCATAAATTTAATGCTAATTCATCAAACTTGCAACATCTAAATATATGAAAATTATTTCATAACGTCCAAGATGCATACAACTTTTATGCAACCCGGGTGCATGTAGTTAAAGTACAACTACGTCTATGCACGGAAATATAATATATATCATCGTGTTAAACATATTTCTATAATGTACTTCCACAGTTTATTTACTTGCAATTATTGATGTAGCTACCACTTGGAAGAATGTTGGCATTATTATTTGTATCTGAGTTGATTTTTATGTAAAATGGTAATAAAGTATTTAGCAATATTATTGTCAAAAAATTCATTAGAATAAAAACTGACGTCCGTGTAACATATTAGGAAAAATTTAAGGCCTGAGATGATTATTAACGTTACTTACAACAGCCTTATACATTTTTGTATTCTTAGATTTCTTTTTTCCCGATATGTATAAGGGTGCGTGTGCTTCATGTAAAGTCGTTAAGTAGGATGACTCGTATATAGTAATGGAAAGTAAAAAATAATTACCAATTTCAGCCCAATAGTATTCCTGTATATCACAACAAAAAGAAACAAGGCCTTCACAAGTTCACGTATATACCTGCGTACATATTTGTAACTCATCATTGAATACTATTTAATAACATATAGCAAAGAATGCCTTTGCATATAACTAAAATTTGTATTTGTACATGAATAATAATTAAGAAATCGTATTATACTAGAAGATAATTGATATTACCACTTCTACTATACAATTAATTATTATAGTCGTACTTTTTGAATTGTAAATGTTTTTTGCAAAAAATATATTTAATTCTTAATACTTATGCATGATGTAAAATTGCAAACATAGTGTAAGCAAGTACAAGTTACTTATATATTTTAGCAATTGAAATATTGTAATGATCATGAAGTATCAAATAATACACTGCTGAAATGTGAATCACTCTTATATTGTATAAAAAAAATTGTTGACATTTTATTGATCGAGATCTAAATTTGATGTATATTTACTTTACAAAAGAAAGTCAACTTTTGAGATTTAATTAAATTATTTTTGAAATTTGACACGACAATATACTGTACTCATTGTTCGTCAAACATTTATAAATCCATAATTATAATGAATGGTAAATCCTTTTTTATGCAAGATATTTTATTTTCAAGTAGTTCTGTTCCACCTTTGTTTTGAATATTATCACAATTATAAACACTAAATTAATTTTACCTTTCATATTCAAAATCTTTTTTTTACTAGTCGCGTTTTCGACAAGTATTATAGGCAATATACTACCATAAATTGATGATATTTAAAATACAACATCAACATCTATTAAGAAACATTTAATTCCATTTCTTTGGCAGTCTAATATTTTCTAATAACATTTTGCAGAAAGAGTGATCGCTTTTTCTAATAATTCGAAGTATATAATAAATTAATAAATACAGGACCTATGTTTGAATTTTATACTTATTAGAAAATAAAACATCTTGCTTATATCATATTTCGAAGGTGATGCTGTATGCTAGATTTCCAATTTTATTAAATTACTTACACTTACAATTTTAAACGCTTTCTGTAGGACTCTGAAATTCGGAAAGTGCGTGTATTGGATTTTGCACCTTTTTCTGTGAACCTTTACGTACTTTCGCCCTAACTTCCTCTGGTCTTTCAGGGCGTACCAAGGGTTTCTTCTCTGGTGCTTTCATTTTCCACACAACGATTGGTGACTGTCCAAATAAACGAAACATATATTGATTAAAAAGGTACGAGCTTATAGGTACAGCTATAATGCTAACTTTGATAAATGTTACTAAAATTTTAATCAACTCTATCAATCTTCATTTCATATTTACATACTTACATGCTACACAATCCAACAGTTAGTTATTTAAACAAGATTTGAATTAATATTAATTATGTATACGAATGATAAGAACATTTAATGTACAATTAGCTTATTTTCAGCACTAAATATAAAATATGAGTAACTAAATGAACGTATGTCCTATACTTACAGTTACTGTAGATTGTCGAGGATATTTTGTTGATGCAACGTACGATGCTTTAACTGTAAGAACAACTGCATTCATTAAATTCTTAGCCGCCTGAATAAGAGAAGTCGCACTATCAAGACCGGATACAATTAATTCTCCACTAATATTTTGTACATCAGCTTTGACTTTGCTTGTAATATTCATTTGATGGCAATACAATGCAATGCGCTGTAAGTACGCCAAAAGATCTTTTTTAGTAGAACTTTCTGGACACTGATCGGCTATTTGTCTCGTTAATTTGTCCAGTTTAGTTCCAGCTTCGGAAATTTTCTTTGCCGCGTTAATTACATCCATAGTTGTCTTTAAAGGTCCACGACCTCTGGTAAAATCTGTCATTTCCATCATGATCATGCACATATGCTTAGCAAGAACAATAATATCGTTCCCTGCATCGTCCCATTTGGCAACTTCTTTATCGAACTTCAGTTTCTCACTCTTAAAGAATTCTACTTGTTGTAAGATCTTTTGCTTATCCTCCTCTGGCATTTTACGCATGGCTTCACGAGCCGTTGTAATGCCGCTAATTTCTGGATACTCGTCAACACCGTGTTCACCAGTTTGAGCACTCGATTTACTACGAGTTTCTAATGTATAATGTTCGTCCAGTTCAACGTCTTCTGGATCTAGATCTTCATCAGCCTAAAACATAAACGATTTGCCGTAGGAATAATTTCTTGAAAACGCGATACGAGATAACTTCATATCCAAAATTCTAAAATCTCATACCCTATTCATTAATACAGCCCGTCTAATTTCACGAACTCCATCGTAAACTAATCTCGACGCGTCTATAAAATCATTTTCATCCACATCTTTGGCAGGATTACTACCCAAAGCATCGACTGCCACTTCTACTCTCTGTGCAAATTTCGGCATTACTTGTTCCCTTAGAACTTTCACGGCTTCTAAGACCCGTTTTGTATAGATACAAGGCTCGTAATTATCCATTTCTGCTTGAACAACGTTGCAGACTCTGGCAGACCGTCCACGGATCGCACCCGCGGTTCTGTCCAAAGTATCGGCATCGCCTTCTTGCAATGCTAATACACATTTGTTTACGTCCTCCAAGATATGATTCTCAGACACCGCTAAGAAATCATCAATGGTGGTAATATCATCGACCGCTTCTGTTAACACTCTCACTTGATTCTCCCATGCTTGTCGAAACACTTCCATATTATCTTGAGCCACTTTAGATCGATTACGAGCAGCCAGCACACGTGCTGCATTAATTACTTGCGGGCATAAATTTCCAATCTGAGATGCGGCATAACGAACCATTTTTACACCATCTTCGTTTCCCGACATGCTACACACTAAATTGGCAACCTGAATAATACAAAAGCAAAAAATTGGTGTCATTAATGACAATTAAGTTATAATATTTAATACGAGTATAATACGACAATATACCTCGACTAGCTTGTTAGCATGTTCTGTAAAAACCAGCGCATACTCTTCCACTTCCTTGTCGCGACCATTCCTTGCAGCTTCAATAAGAACCAGCAACGGTACGCTCGTCTCCAGGAAACTGTCGGATACGTGATCTACTACAGCCTTTCGTAATTGTCTACGAAGATCACGAGTTTTTCTGCACATATGATCTATTGCTCTCTCCAAACCTTCTGATTGTTCTTTAACACCCATCTGTCGAGGAATGCATACGATTAGGAAAACCAAACTGTAAGAACAGATGCTTCATTAGTATTAGAATAAGGTCTATACTATTTCATTGCTAACAGCATTAAAGTACAAAGTATTAGAATTGTCTTGCTGATTATTGAAAGAACAAACGATACTTAGCTAAACGAAGCAGATTTTACTTCATTACTTGAAAGATGCCATACGTATTTGAATGTAGATGTTTAGTATATTTTAGGGATTAACATACTGATTATGAAAACAAGTTCCATTTTTTTAAAAAATCTATGCATACAAGCAAACTTGAGGGAACAATATATTGTAGTGTGATAAAATGTAAGTAAAATTTATGATCGATTTAAATGAAATTTTATGCATATCTAACTTTGCACTGTAAATTTAATATTATACATAGAATATACACTATTTATCTACACTATAAATTGTTTAAACCTCTATTAATTGACAGATGTATTATACATTGTGCCGTAATATTGCTTACTTTACTCATCTACTATATACTAAAATAATAGAATATATACAATTGTGCTAATGGAATATAGTAGCAATATCTGTCAACACTGCATTATTGAAAAATTAGTTGATTAGTGCTTGTTAATAAACTATATATCTAAATCATACATATAAAAAATATGAGAAAATAAAATTTCAACAACAAAACTTCTTGCCAAAATGGTGAATTGTATGCAAGAATAACGAGAAAACACAAGACAAAATTCATATTTACCCGTTTCCCACCCCGAGCAAGCTGTAACTGCAGTAATCAAAAATAAAAGAAATGAGTAGAATGAATGCACTAAGTGCCGTATAATAAATCAATTAATTATAATAAATCATAACATAGACAGTTGTGTGCTTTAAATAAGGTTGCAAATGTTTCCATATACATGTATATACACATGTATTGTACGCAATGTATTATACAGTAATGTATTGCAAATTTGTATGCGATGTTTAAGAATGAGACATAAACTGAAATAGATAAGAAAGACAATACAGAGAATCAAATTTCTTTAGGCAACCGGTACTTTGAAAACTTAACGAATAGTATATATAAAGTGTGCGTTTTTCCTTTTACAGTTTACATTTCTGAGATACTTACATTGTTCATATATTCGCTCAATAGATCCTGAAGCGCTTGCCTAACGGCATTGCACTCTGCAACAATGCGCTCTCTACGCTCATCTCGAGTGCACGAAGAGTCTGCCATCAATGCGGCGCCACTGATTATGCTTTCCAGTCTTTCTTCGAGACTAGGTCTCGTACGCACTTCATTGTATGCAAGTGGCGACATCACCATTCTTTCATCAAAATCATCCAATGCGGCAGCTAATTCTCCAGGTCCTTCGTAGGGATGTTGGCCATCGGATGGAGTTTTTCCTTGTGCAACGTCATTGATAGTATTCACAGCTTCGCATACTTGCTTCAAAACGTAGTCACGATTCGCTTTTGCTGCAGCTAATTCAGGATGTCGAACGTAAACTTTAGAAGCAGTAAGGAGCATCGTAGAATGCTTCTTAAGAACAGCTCTGGCTGCAGCTAAATCGTCTCTTAATTGAGGATCTTTCAATTCTTGCTGGCGTTTTGCAGCTTGATTCATCAGTTCTGATGCGTTTCTTCCAAATTGCTTTATGTTTTCTAATAATTCCCCCTGGGAGGATGCATTTTTTAATTTTTTTAGATCATCCTCCACTACGTGCAATGACTTTAATAGCAAATGCACATCAACCATATCTGCTAGAATAAGCAAACGTGTCACTGCGGATAATAAATTTCTTGCTGCACGAACCATGTTGCCTCTTTTTAAAGAAGAACAGGGATCTTCTGAGAATTCCCTGTAGTAATAATAATAATAATAATAATAACAATATTAGAATAGATTTAAAATTTCATGAATGTTCTAAGAATTTAAAATAAGTAGTACCTGGCAGCAATGCTCATTGCAGCACCTGTCTTTCTTACTTCCTCCACAGCGCTTAACATTTCTGCGGTAATGTCGGGATTTTCATAAGCTATCTGTTCACCTTTTTCGATAAAATTGTTTGTCGCTTTTTCTACAGTTCCAACTAAAGCACTAGCTCTCTTTGACTTTCCCTTCTTTTTTTTGCTCGGTCCCTTTGTATTCACAAGCGTAGTTACTTGCAAAACCAAGGGTTCCAATGTCTTTTCTACAGACATGGTGCGAATCTCCAAATTCTTGGGATCCCATTTCAAAGTTATTGGGCCAAAGTGGTCTGACATTTTTATTCCGTCAAATAAATCAATTCTGAAAATTTAAAATACTCATATGAGCTACCGTATCCGTGTAAAATAATATGAAAATTACCTGTGCCTTTACAGCTTCATACAGATAATCCGCTAAAACAGCGTAAATTGAACACAAAAGAAAAGATCGTAACACCGATGCATACAATTTCCCGTTTGCACTTGCTATTTACTTTTCTGATTACTACTTTATTCGTAAGTGTAATATTACACTAACGTGTATTATAACTACCAGAAGAAAGTAATAACTTGAAATGAATTCTAGTTATCGCACAGATACTTCACACCCTTTCCAAATACAAACTGAAAGCAAGATATGGGGTGCTTCAAGAGAGTAAGGATGCGTCAGAACAGTTGGAATGTTAAAAAAGAATGTTCGCATTCGCATACGGAAAATATCGTAATAAAACAACAATCTCTTAAATACCTTCATGAAAAGACTACAGTGTAAAACCTGTGGAATCGTTGATAAAATCCACGCAAGAATGTTCCTTCTTTTTATCAAAATCAGTCACATTGAAAACCGAAATCTACATACACAGTCCCATATCATTTCGATGCATCACCATTTGCTACCTACTCTTCATTCATGACGTCATTATTTCCGCCACAGTTGAAAGCGAACGATAACTGAACAAAACTGGTCTACGCCCGAAGCTTCGAACATGAACATTAAAGCTATGCCTACACAGAACAAACGGTATATGCAACTCACAGTATAAAATAAAACAGCCAATGAAATACTGTCGTTTCTATGTTCCGCAGCAGCGCCACAGACCAGATATAGGAATAGACAAATCACTTTATGGTATTCATGACCCAACGTGACTGCCATACCGACTTGGAAACTGATTACTAAATAGCGCCCCCAGTAGTCGATATAATTGCAATGATCCAGAGTGCATTTTCACCGATTTTTCAATTGTTAATAACTTTTAAACCGCGAATGCCATAATGTTGCAACTGTCGGAAGAGGTAGCTATGGTTCGTCCTTTTAATTTAAGACCAGCCCGGTTAAAAAATACGCACTAGAAGCCGAGAAAAACGCAGTTGTTTAAATTAACGATGTAATCCAGAAATTTGGTTCTAAAGGCGCGGCGAACTGCGAAAAGGCCGCAAACGCGAGATGGCGCCACGTTCATTTTCATGTAGCTGTGGCCACTGACGAGATAAACGAATAGACAAGTCATCCAATGTATTTCTGGGACGCCGCGTCCCATTACCACTTCTGTGTCACTCGCAACGTTACCCACAGATTATAGAAAACGATGCGAAAATTAAATAATTTTAAAGAATTCTTTTGTTTTTTGCCGTAATGAAAGGCAACAGAAGATATGAAACATTTAATGTTAATTAAAAATCTTAAAGAAACACGAAACACACTCTGTGAAAACGTTGACCTGAAATAAACCTCCGCGGTCAACCGCGGTGATATGGGAGGAACTCAAGAAGGCAATTAAGTGTAATGTTAGGAATAGGAGAAATTTAAAAAATCGCAGCCAATTAGCTCGACATTTTTACCATATAATTAACAATTAAATCACAAAAGTATAAGTGTTAAAATTGGTAACTGTATGGTAAATAAAATCGATTGCCCAGGTCTCACCACGTGGAGGTTGCTGCGAATGGAGACCCGCACGGCCGCAGCTGCAGCCGCAGCCGCGCACCTATCACTATTAATTTACAAAAATTATTATTTACAAATTAAACGCTACTTCCTTCTGATGTATATTTGCAGCGCGGTTGATATGCAAACTGGATATAAAAATTCTGTTAAACCTAAATCAACTAAAAAATCAACATTATAATATAAATTAGCTTATACATTGTTTGAGTAAGTAAAATGTATTAAAATAAATAATTGTAACGAAAGCTGAAAATAAAAATTCTGTTAAACCTTTTGAAGTAAGAAATAGAGATTATAATACACATTAGCTTATAGTTTGTTCAAGTAAATAGCATGTATGTATTAAAATTATTCATTATTGCGAAAGCTGAAAATAGAAATTCTGTTAGACCTGACTTAAACTAAAGAATAAGCAATATAATATAAATTAGCATGCACGTAATTCAAATACATTCTACCTTTAATTAAGGTAAATTAAATCTCAACTTAAAACATCCTACCTGACTAAAAAGCTAATTCAATTTAGAAGTATCCTATCTAATTGAAAATCTGATTATTTCTGAAAATTCTGTTAAACCTTTTGAAATAAAAAATAAGGATTGTAATACACATTAACTTATAGTTAGTTTAAGTAAATAGGGGGTATTAAAATTATTCATTATGGGGAAAGCTGAAAATAAAAATTCTGTTAGACCTGACTAAAACCAAAGAATAAGCATTATAATATATTATAGATTAGCATGCACGTAATTCAAATACATTCTACCTTTAATTAAGGTAAATTAAATCTTAACTTAAAACATCCTACCTGACTAAAAAGCTAATTCAATTTGGAAATATCCTATCTAATTGAAAATCTGAAAGGACAGGGGGGGGGGGCAAGGGATATTTCATGATGAATCTTCTTTCGCTAAAATTGTGATCGCGTAACCTGAAACAGATCAAAGTTCATAAGAATTTAGTGATATTTCTTAGGTATCATATGATTTCCTTCGATTTATTTGATCCATACAACATCACTTTTGAGCCTCTGATTACTTACATATTGCAATGTATGTTATTTAATGTACTTGAGGCAATATTCTGTTCCTTTGACATCTCCTTTAACTTAACAATTCTGTAACAGACTTTTTTATGAGAATAGTAATTGTGAAAGAATAATACAGTAGTACAAAGGGAGCATGTTCTTTCAAAATGCAAATATGCTGAATAATAATTGTCAATTACAAATACAAACATTTACTTGGATACTAAGATGAAACAACTCGCTTTAATGTTAATAAAAAGGGGAGAGGCGAAGAAGAATAATAAATTAGAACATTGAACAAACTCAATAGCCAGAGAGGCATTCTACTATTAATTATCGTCCACTTATTATAAACCCGATTGAAACCCGTAAGTGGATTATCTCTTTCTTTCGCAACCCTAATTTACTGCATTACTTGCAAAGTCAATCGCGTATGGTGCTTCGTTATCTCTAATATAGTATTTCGGATATATTAAAAAAGATAGGAAAAAAATAATGCACTGCACCCACCATTTTTAATTCGCAACACTAATAACGAACGAGTCATGGTAGTCGCATCCAAGACTACGATTGCAGCAATCACCTTATGCAGCTTTAGTAGCTGCCTTTCGTGACTCAGGAACCAATATGGGCATTTCATTGTGGTCGCAACGCTACTTAAAAATCGCGACCATTTATCATCGCAACACTATATGAAAATCTAAGAAAAATATTCGCGATAGAAAGATATCGCAGCACTGTAAGTGCTAATTAAAACCTGTGTAGGAAAGGAACGCGAAAGTTATTGTCGCAACGCTAATAGCAAGTACGTATCGCAAGTACAATTTAATACAAAAGCAACTCTAATTCAAGCCGCAATCTGTATTAATGCGCAACTCTAATTCAAGCCACGATATATTTAATCGCACCTGTAAGAAAAATGCCGCGACCTGGGTCTATCCGTAACTCTAGTTGCAACCGCGGTGTGATTTTATTCGCAACTCTAATGCAAACCGTATTCAATCGTACGCGACGCTAATAAAAATCGCGATTTGCCCAATGCGATGACGGTGGGCCAGGCAATACTACTGGCCAAACAATAAACTAAAACTACGGCATACAAAAGCGAGCATAGTGACAAAATAGTAACAAAGAATGACTCTCCATCCGAAGGATGCAGAGCCATTGATAGTTGCCCTCTTGAGCGACAGTTTGTCGGGCCTCTTCGGCTTTTAGCCTCTTCTTTTCTTCGGGCGCAATGCTCGCTGAAACTTAGTCTAGGCTCGAGACTCTATTCGCAAACAAACAAAACTAAATAAAAGGCTAAATCGCGCAGCTAAACGGAACACACGTGGACGAATCACGACCAAATAAAATCGTAAAATTTGCGATTACAGAAAATCGTAAAGATTGCGATTGAAATTGTAATCGATCATCGCCTACACGTGCAGCCTCGAGCATAATGTGACACGTTCGTTTCGAGACCAAATCGCGATCGCGACCGCGAAAAATTCGAAAAATCGATAGGCAAAGCCAGAGGCGAACGCATTCTCGTTCGCGCCACAGTTTTGCCGTCGACTTTTCAAATCAGATTTCCTGAAACAGGTTGAACACGCGAAATATTGCCTACCCGATCAGACACTGTGTCAACCTGCCCGGCCCTACCTACTTATATCTATCAGGCACACCAGAAGGTATACTACCTATCCTACCTAGACCTATATTTAAAAAATGGCAAATCATTCACACAAACACACATCATTCAACGTTTCTCAATCAAACACTCGGGCGCATGAACCTACACTAGAGAGACGTCCCGGGACGCCTCCGACACCCGAGCTTGGCATACAATCATTCACACTCTAAGGGTACGTACCAGTTCCTGAAATCGGCTGACAAAGGCTAGCGACCATTGCGTAAATTTGCGCAAACGTATATGCTTATGCATTATTTTCGTATGAAATATTGATTGCTCAAATATGTATATTGTACATTTTCTTTGTACTATGTACGCTTGGTTTGTATAGTACTCTATTCGTTGCCATATTTTCATAATTCGTTACGGCATTCAATGTGTATTTGTAATTGTAAAACATATTGCTATTTATGAAATCATAGTATTATAATTTGTTATGAAATTCCCGAGCCGACGCAATTCCACGGCCTAACCCACACACACACACGGTATGGAAAATACGTCGTGCACGGTGCACTAGCAAATGTCAGCCGCCAAACATTGTTAGAAATTTAAAAACCATATGATCATCGTGCCCATTGCCTCTCACTCACCCAAGTAGCACCTGGGCACGTGAGTGAGTTCCTGGCAATCAACACGGAAGGGATTAAACCTGAAAATCCTGATCTAAAAAGATGATTAGTACACGTAAAATTGCAACAGCTAATAATATATTTTATTTTCAATCTCTTTAAACATGACTCGACTTTGTAATATATGAAATATCACTAAAGACTCAAAAATTACTGATAAATAATTTATTTATTAAGGGAAATGACTGTCATTGAAACTGATTTTACTAGAATAAGTAATGCAATTAAATTTACTTGGAAAATAGACAAGATATTAAATAAGCCTCAGGTGATTCCTTAATCGAAGTAAATTGTTCAAGATAGTTACTCCGATTTGAAAATCTACCCGTATACAAAGTGCCTTCTTGTACATAATGTGTAATAAATTTCATTCGAAATGGACTCGACTATAGCATATGAAAATTAATATTAAATGCTATCATTGGCTATGCATATTCAATGCTGATTTCAATAAACGTATCGTTATATTTATTTACTTTAATACATAATTGCTATAATCATGTAGCACTTGCAGTAACGAAGTCGGGGGGCATCCGACTTCTGCACTGCTTAACAGTGAAAACAAATTTCAACTGATTATAAATGCAATTACAAATTTAATATGCAATGTCCTCAATATATGTACATTTGTGCAATGTATTTGTTACTGTCATCATATATTTTTATCGAAATAGAGGAACCTACAGGATCAGTGCTTCTTTGATCAAATATTTATTTGAGTAAGAAATATTTCTATGGTCCTTAATCTTTTTATATTAAAAAACGCGGAGTACAAGAAGGCAGATCTAACCTCGTATAAGAAATAATACACATGAAAATAACGTCACAACTAACGGGTATAAAAATTATTCCCGTAGTCACTATGCTCGCAAAACTACTAAAAAATACAACCAGTCACCCGTGCCGCTTCGGACCAATCGTCCTACGGCATGATTGGGGACCGGAGGAACTAAAACACATGCGACTCACCAACTCGTTGATTGCAAAAGTAGAGCAAGTACTCGTGGAAGACATCAGGAACATCACCGGGGCAGCTCAATTGAGCTCAATCGCCAGGAAGTATGCAAAGTGTAACTAAACAGCAAAGAAAAAAACATTAAAATCTACTGCTAAATCTACAGAATTTAACTCTTCATAGAAAACTGAGATTTGTTTTAAAAATACTTACATTTCTCACTTCATCGGTGTCGCATAAAAAATCCCCTTCAGTGATGCACTGACTCTGTTTCCGATAGCGAATATAAGAGAAAAATCAAAATAAAAGACTATGTACGCGACCGCAAATTACATCGGCGAACAAATTAAGATGCTACTTTCGCGATTGAAATAATTGAAGAGGAGCACCGGTGCTCCGATAATCGAATTAATAACTACTGGGCGAAAAACACTGACTCTACAATCGCGTGTAGGTAAACTGTAAACGAAAATTTAAGCAGAGCCGCTTGCTCTGGAAATACTAGAAAACTGAGGAGAAACCACTGACTCTACTGACCGCATTGCGCGCGGTCACAAAATTTTCTGAAATAGAACATGTTCATCCTATCGAGTATTTCTTATCAAATATAGATATCTATTTGTTTTTGTAAGTATTTTAACTGTTGTTGTTTCATCTTAGTACCAGTCACAAATTATACACACCTCGATACTTACCTCACTGAGATGTCTACCATACGTTTTGTCAGCACGGCGTCAAGTAGTAGAATGACGACCTTCGCCATCGCCCTTTGCTGTTCGGCTATGTTCGACATCCGACTAAAACCAAACACCATTTTTGTTTACGATCGCTTGTGTTTCCCAGAAATATTTCAACGCACGCGTTACTTGATAAGTGGCTTTTTTTGTTTCGCGATATATTGTTGATATTTTCCACGAAAAACAAGCTTCCCGACCACCAGCAGAAACAAGATATAGCCGCAAATAATGACTGTTATTATGTTCCTACTTATCTACAACGCGACTGTATATCATACAAGTTTTATGCGTGGTACGAATTATAATTTAATAGAGACATATTACTAAAATTCTACTTATTTCGACAAGAAATTTGAGGAATGCTTACCTGTAGGCGAGAAGTTGATTTAACAATATGGCGCCGCGTCACTCTGCTCCTGCGCATTCCCGTTTGAAAGTGTCGCGTTCGCGCCATTTCTGATTCAAAGCTAGCGAAAGAGACGCCATGGAACAGAATCTAACTGAAATCAGAGATAAATGTATTAAGAATCACCATTATCATGGTAATATTGCTAAAAACTGCAGAATATATTGCAAGATAATGGAATTCAGAAGTGAAATACGCATACGTCAAAGATAATACGTATATGCATACTGGAGTCGATTAGAAAATGCACGCCGCGCGGTGTGATTCCGTTCACTGCGCAATATTTACTTAATTTCTTGCAAAATATTCATTAATATTAAGCAAGAAAGCACAGAAAACTTGAAAGACAGGGAAACGAAAACAATGTATATCATTTCCTGTCTTCAAGAATATATTAGACTATGTGACATACCGTAATTGGACGGGCACTCTGGACACGTCTATTCACTACGAGATCCCTTGGTCGAAAGAAGGAGAGCTTTGAAATAGATTGCGCTGATTGGCTGGTAGCTGATTGAGCGATGGGGGTGATGGTCTTTCCTTACGGCGGGTGTTTTTGAATATCATATCGAACTGAATATTTTTTATTGCAAGTGTTACAGTATGGATATTAGTCGAATAGTAGGATGCAAATATATTTGTTAGTAATAACAAACGCATCTGTGTAATCGAATGTTTGTAATGTTTGTTGCACTATAGAATAAGTAAACTATTTCCGTCCAACTAATTGTTTTTCTTTAACTTTAATTAAATTACAATTCCTACCGTTGTGAGCGTTCAGATAGTTTTCTAGCATCTTTTCACACAGACGAGATATAAGAGATCATTTCACTGACGAGATATAGGAATTTATATATCTATCCTGATTTCCCCCAAAGCATTCACATACAATCGTATGAGTCCTGCCCCAACTACTTCAGCAAATAATAGTTATTCAAGTGATCACTGTTCATGAGCAGGGGACGCTCAAATCAGTGTCGGATTTCTGAGTCCTTATGGCCGTCACGTTGGGCCACGAAAGTCCATAAGATGTCCTGTCTATTCCTATATCTCGTCTGTGCTGTGGCGTTCTAGAGCCCCATTGTACAACAAATATAAATAATCTAAACTTATATAGCATTGTGCATTTCCATGACAACGGATCCGCGATTGGGAGAATCTCAGTTAGACAACAATGTTCCACAGGGTTATGTGGTGTCAGATTATTTCATCGCAGATGAGAGACTATTTTGAATCATAGTTTACAAAATGACAGAGGTCTGTGTAACGCAGAAATTTGTCCATTCACAAAAAATTAGCTGATAATAAGAAAAAACAAAGGGAATATGAAAATTAGGAAATTATCTTCTTAGTGTTATTTTATAATCGGGTTTTGTCGTATTATTTTGTAAGTAATATTTGTTTGTAAATATTTAACCGAAATTGTTATTAAAATGGCAGAAATTGTTATATTAAGTGATTCGAATGAATCTGTTTTATCTGTTGATGAATTGAATAATAAAGTGGAAGAGACTAATGACAAGAATAAAGGCAAACTTACGCCCGATGGTTCTGATTCAAATGATTTCGAGTTTCCTGAAGTAAATTTCTATCATGCTATCAATGAAAAAAGTGTGGGTGAACTACAGAACATTGATGATAAAAATTGTTCACCCAATTATAATTCCTATGTATCGTATCAAGCTGGTGCTAATATTCTCACAACGAACAAGGTTTCAAATCGGCATGAAACAACAAAATCGTTGCGCAAAGTAACAAGTGTCCCTGATTTTGCAAAAGAATCTGATGAGGAGAAGAGAAACATAGAAATACAAAAGAGCAAACCTATAGGAAAGAAGAATAAAAGTCAGTTGACTGCGGAAAGATTAAAAAGACAAGAACATGTAGCGAGAGAAAGAATGTTGAAAACTATTGCTTCCAAAAAATCGAAAAATATTAAACCCGGCGAATGTATGAAATATGTAGAAGTTGTTCTCGACAAAGGTATTGAGAACTTTAGTTTTATTGGAGATATAGTAAGGACACTGATAGATGCCAATTTACAATATAGCATTAGTAGAGAATTAATTTCAAATAGCATCACGTGGAAAAGAAAGGTTGAAAATAATTATGTGAATGGGGCCAATGAAATATCTACTGTAACTGATCTGCAGAGTATCAATCAAATAATAATAGTTTGGAATTGGGATGAAACAATACAAAAAATAGCTGATGGTAACTTTCATGCATCCATTTCTAGTATTAGATCCTCATTGCCAAACTATACTATGATACTAATCATTTTTGGAATCGAAGACTATTTTGTATGTAGAAAACAAAGGACAAATTCCAATGAAGAAACAAAAAATAAAATACAAAAGAGTCATAAGAAAAATATTGATAAGTTTAAAAATTTCCCGGACATATCCAGAAACCAAGTTGAAACACACCTTAATGAAATACAAGTTACTGCGGGCTGCAACAGCAGATTAATTAACACACCTCAAGATTTAGCACTAATGGTATATCAATGTACAAAAGCTATAGCAGAGATACCGTATAAATTAGAGAAAAATAAAAATTTAACGGACAAGTTTGATTGGTACGTAATGGGAGATAACAGAAATACTGTAAGAGTAGATAAAGATGGAAATGGATTAAAAAGATTGTGGCAACAACAGGTTTGTCAATTTAGCTTGAGCAGCCTTGAAATTGCAGAAGCGATTTGTTCGGCGTACCCAAGCCCTGCAGACTTAGTAGATGTAAATATTAATACACAATAGTAAAGATAATTTAATTTATGTTACTACATCTAGTCAATATTAATAATATTATTACTTTTAACTTTTAATATATCTATTATTTCTCTTTCAGGCTTATATGAATTGCACCGATAATGAGGGACTAAATTTGTTGAAAGATATTCCGGTAAATGATACATTTTTTAATTATTTTATATAGAAAAAACAATTATCAGAAATGAGAAAGAAATTTAAAAATTATTTCCTTTATCTCTTTGTTATCGTTGTTTATATTTCCTAGATTTATTCTTAATATTTTACAGATTAGAAGAGCAGCTGGACCACTTACAGCTGTACGTAAAGTTGGCCCAGAATTAAGTAAAAAAATATATCTAATGTTCATGTCCAAAGATGGTGAAACTGTATTGAGTTAACATTCTTTTTAATAAACCTCTCAATAAGCATACAAATAGAAATATTAAAAGTTGCAAATGATTCATTGCGATTGTTTTCATTTATTTAATGATTAATTTGTAACTCAAAATTTGCAATGTGTATTTGCTATTTTATATAGCGTCTTGCTTATTATATGTATACAAAAAAGCTAGGGAATATAATTACTCGTACTTATATGACACACAAATGAATAATATTAAATATATATAAAAGTTTTAATCATTTTTTGTGTAATAGATATGAAAAAATCTAGCGCATAATTTGACCCAATGAAAAAACACGGGTGTTCGATACAAACTTTTTATTGTTTTACAGATATATACGATTTTTCACGAATTAGTCTAATTTTGCGCTAGACATTTTTGAATACCTTGTATAATATGAAATATAATATTTCTCTTATACCAATGGTATGTACAATACATTGTTTACAGCAGATTCAACTATGATAGTCGGTTAATAAAAGTAATTTTCTAACATTTTTACAAATATTTATTAAACATAATGCGTCTAAAAATTTAGTATAAAAGGAAAGAAATGTTAACCGCTTTATATCAACTTTTTTCTACTATCTTACAGTAAAAAATATATAAATGATTAAATGCAATCTAAATGAAATTCTTCGTAAATACTCAATGTAGCTTTTGCTAAATTATTATTAACTGTATACAGACTAATATTACATAACTCTCACATGAAATTTTTACACATAATCTTCATACATTTGATTCCCACTGCTTAATATTACAAGTAGTTCTCCGGAAAAACAAGAATCAGCTTAATCAAATACAGTAGATAAGTAAATTATTTTCAAGCTGACAGTATATAGTAAGACTGAAACTTCAGATCGCAAATAAACTGCAGATGTTGATAATTATAGAAAGTATTTTACACAAAGTATGTGAAACTGAACAGTATGCATATGCGCTTAGCAAAAACTTTGCTGGCTGAAATTGAAAAGCAGGCAATAAAATTGGTATAAAGAACAGTTGCAGGATTTCACATTTTTACAGTAAATTATCTCGGTTTTTTCAATTAGGAGACAGCTGTTGCAACAAAACGTAACACCAATGTTATTTTCCGAATATATAAATGAAGACTGTAATTCGTTATTATGAATAATAACAGTAACAATCCATTTCTAATCAAATTGGTTGTATTATTAATTTGATGATGTTTCCCACGATACATCATCCATAGTATGAATAAGTAATTCAATAACATTGAATTAAATAAATCAATATAAATGATAGTTAATATTTTTTTGTAGTAATGAATTATCACTTTTGTATCGCCGTTGTAATAATTAAAAATACTTTAACAACGAATACAGTAAAATAAATGGAAGTCGGTTGTGTGTAAAAATAATATGGAACAAAAATGTATGATAGTAATTTATGCAGTTGGCTTCCTAATCTAAGCTGCATCTTTACAACATTACTTAACTGTGAACAGGACAATTCATTATGTATTTAAAATAAAGTGTGGATATAATTAATAATATGCGTAAAAGATGGTCCATTGAACTGGAATTTAAATTCTTATTAAAATCAAGTATAAAATAAATCATTCATATCAGAAATACGCTGTAATTCAGAACGTTCTACAAGCTTTGAAAAAGCTAATTGAAAAAGTATACTCAATCAATTCACGTATACAAAATTGCTCGATGTGCACTGTCAATATACAAAATTCAACATATTTTGTTTAATAAAATAGCAAACATATTGCCATTTATTCTTCTTTAATATATGTGCAAGAATATTTATGCTCCAATATTATGACAAATCAAAACGACAGGAGTATAAAGGTAATAAAAAGGATCTGGTTCTTTCCTATCAGTAAATTTGGGATTAATGTATGTCAATCGTAATAAATACACCACGGTATATATGTATATTAAAAAGTAAATGTGGGTTTAATTATACTAAATTTCAAAATAAAAATTTAAAAACTAAGTTACAAAAGAATAGGAAGCCAAACAATAATGCTTCTGTAAAACAACAGTACTTAATTTATTATCTTTATACTCATCTAAAATCATAATTTTAAGTCCACCATAATTTATAGTTTCACTCGCACACACATTCAAGCATTTGGCAGGCAAGAACCTAGGAGAATCTAATTAAAGGTCAACGTCATCATATCACCAATAGGATACGTAGTTGTATTAGGTCCTTTTAGGGTATCATTAATATCTCTTCTAAACAATGATAAATTTTGTGTAAACCTAAAAGAAACAAACATATATAAGAATATAAATAATTGTACAACACCCCACCGCTTGTTTCCCCATTGGTGTTTTTCTTTTTTTACCTATCTCTATTTTTTGTAAGTAAGTTTCTTTCAATCCCTTCCATTAAATTTTCAAACCACTGTGCCATTGTTGCTTGCTTATCTACTGGCTGGCTTCTTATAATATTTTCTCGTAATTGATTAAAATACTGCAATGGCAAATAATTTTAATTACAGCATAAATGTATACTATTCTTGCTGGCCTCTATTAAAATCATATTCAACTGACCTCTTCGTTCAAAAGAATCAATCCCAAAAGAGGACGAGACATACTCCATTGATTTCTACAATCTTCAAACATTATCACATTTAAAACAGTACTTAACATTTGCTGAAGAATTTCAGGATGTTGTTTTAAAACTTGTAAGAATAAGTCTCCACCTCCTGGAACTACTGTATTTTTCCTTCCTGGATATCCCCCTGACAGAAAGGGTACATGTCGTAATCACATAGACACTAATATATATATACGGATGAAATAATAACTATTGAATGGACGATACCTTTCTGATATAGTTGTTTGAACAAGTATGTGACTATATGATCGAGTGTTGCACAACAACCGGTACAGACCATCGTATCTGTAAAAAAGTTTGGATATTTTTATTTTACATTTTATATTTAAGAACAACGAAACAATAGGTAGTAATAAATAAATTTACTGATTAAAATAATAATACGAAAACCGAAGTAAATATGAACAGCAGCTATTGTGGAACTTGATACAGTAGACCTACCTTTCAAATAGTGTGAATTCTGTAAAATTATTCGTTTGTTCAATATATCAATTGTTTATAACAAATGTTAAGCTGTTAAGTTATTAACAAACGGTATAGTAGATGAAAGAAATAGTGTAATTAAATTCTGTGTGAGTATATAGTAATAGACAAACAAAACAAAAATAACCATTCATATTCTAAATATTCACAGTGATAGACTATACACAATTTAGCACGTCATACATTGAATTAAAAAAAAAAACAAAGCATAAAACGTGAAAACAACACAATAATAATTGGAAGATTAGTAATTTAAAAACTTATAACTATAAATAGTAATGTAGTTTAGTAGCATGCCAGCTGTGCGGCTGACTATATGTGCTAGACCCACTATGTAAATTTTATCGTAAAGATATAGAGTATTTATAAGTTGTTTAATACAACATCGGACTAAAAGTTTACGAATGAAAAATTTGAAGAAAAAAAAAGCGATAGAATAATAGCAATTAGGGTCCAGATTCTACAAACTCCAATCCTCTCATTGCCTATATCATCATGATGATTTAATCATTCCCTTTATATGCATGAAAGTTACTCAGCATACATACTGGTTCTTGTATTGTTCAATCTATAGCGTAACTAATATACCTAAATGCAGGTTTACATTCCAAGCGCCAATGCAAAAAGCAAATAAACATAAACAAAATTAAATACCCTTATTAGCTACTCAATTTTCTGGTTTGCTCTGCATTTTATGAATAATTATAACATTATATCAAAACTGTCCAATAGGATTTTTTACATGCACAAAGTTATACCTATGTATCTTTGGCAAATAAAACTTAATAAAACTTCAACAGAGATATTCTGAAGACCGTAGAACAAAAATTAGATTAACTGCATTATAATTAATGTTTTTATGTTTGAAGTACAGTCAAATATTTGTAGTTTATTGATTTTTAAAAAAAATGGAATGTCATATGTTTCGCAAAGATTTTTTGATGATAAAAAAGAAATTTATCTGAACGATTTGGGACTTATAATCCTGTAGCATGGCATAGAGGATAAGAGAATGGTAATAAAATAGAATCAGCCGCACAGACCTGTATAGGAGTCTTTTTGCGCACCTAGTGCTGTAAGGCCTTCGCTGATACTTGACAAAATGTACAAGAAAACTCTGGGTTCCAAGGTGGAAAGGAACACCATGTGATCCTGAGCCAAGCATTCGAGCAACACAAAATATGTTGTAGACAATTTTGGATAATCCTAAACAAAACATTAGGCTGTAAAAAGATTGTCATTATCTTTACGTGATACGTATAGAAATCAATGAATGCATACCAGTAAATCACTTTGCGGTATACTAAGAAGTAATTTTACAAATGTATTAAGCGCATTATCCAATGCCTCGTCTCCGTATAATCTGAACACGCCGAAATTTACGTAACTTCCGCATAAAGCTGCTTTTAACATACTGAAGCATATGCTTATTCCTTTAAGTTTTAATGGATATATTTGATCCTTTGGAACTTCAACGTTTAATATACGATTACCATAACTACATATTACTTTACTAGCTTCACGAAATAATAAAATTCCATTTGGAGAAGATGCATCAAAGTGTAATCGTTGACTTCTATTTTGTACTAATTCAGCAAATAATTTTAGGACGGGCGTAGTAACTTGTGGTTCGTAATGCCACAGTTCCACGGCATGTAATAAAACCGGCGTATAGTTAGGATATCTATATGTTACAGATTAAGGTGCTTTACATTTATCAGTTTCAGTGGATTCCTATTCATTCATCATCTAACGATTTATATTGTTAAAGGATACATCCAATCGAACAGCATCATGTACGATGTTTTTGTATTGAATGCATAAGCCAAACCGCGTAAATCTCTTGCCAAACCGATCAGTGCCTTTTTAGCTTCCTCTGCTGCAAAAAGTGAGGGATCAGCAGCTCCAATTAATTGTCCCAGACTTTCAAATGCACCTATAAATAAAGGATACAAATATAAATATTAACGAATCGTAGCCAAAAGCAAAATGCTTGAACACCAAATAACTGTCGTACTTGTTAAAGGTAGCATAAACGTATGAAACCTTTCCTCATCTTCTCCTAGATCTACCATTAATAGTCTACCTAAGGATGTGTAGAACATTGACCTACAACGCATTTCTGTTACAGCAACGTTGTTTCCCAAAAATGGAAAGTGCTCCCTCTGTTAATAATACAGAAAAATATGTGTATAGCTCTTCCTCGTTGATTCCTTGGTTTGTAAATTGTTGCATGCAGTTATTCATACATACTGTGTGATTATTGAGCATAAATTGTACTTCTTCTAATTTGACAAGTTTACGAACACAACTATAACCCACGGATAGATCATTTAGTAATTGCAACGTTTTTGAAATAATTTGTTCGCTACGACCCCAGTATTTGAGATTTGTTATTCTGCAAATATAGTATTAAAATTATTAACACTGGGAACATTTTATGATAGCAACGCCACAAATTCCATGTTACATACATTTTTCGGATAAGTATACCAAGTACCATTGATTCGTCATTAACACCCAAAACATCTGACAGTCTTCTGTATACTTTAGAATTTTTTTGCACCTGATCACCTACATATATTTTACGAAATTGTTCAAAGAAGCTCAGCATTGCCAATTCCAATTTTTCACAGCCACCTTGCGCCAGTCTTGAATCAGTCAAATTCATCAACTGTAGTACTCTACAAACCAGTTCACCATCCATAGCATCGTATTCTTCGTTGCTGTTAAACGTTATTTTTCCACCAATAACGCCACCTAATTTTATAAATATGGAATGCGTATGTTATTTGATTAATAAAATAAAATTTCTGCATTCGTTGATCCCCGAATTGTTTTCTTACCAATAATATATACAAGCCAAGTGAGTTGGCCTTCTTGTATAGTTATATCCATCTGTTGAGCTGCAGATGCCGTCTGCGTCATTAATTCTTGGTATGTTCTAGCAGCCTGGTCAAACAGTTGAACCAACAGAGTACATGTCTTTTGATATTCGCATCTTACAATTACAGATATTTGTTCCAGTTGCTGATGAACTATTCCTAAATCATCAAGTGGGTCTTCCAAACGTTCCCTAACTACTACCGCAACTGATTCAAGTCTTGAAGTAATGTATGCGTTCACAATTTCCGGAGTGTACGTATTTAATAGATGTGGATCTCCTGCTTTAACATATGGCATGGAGGATACCATTCTTTGCCACAAAGTTAGAAGATAATGCAAACTGTTTGGCGCAAATTGCCACATTTGCAAGCTTTGGATTGTAAACTTTGCAATTAACTGTATAGCTTCTGGATAATCTTTGACTAAAACCAATTCTCCTAGTTGAAAATTACTTTTCAACCTTGATAACAGTCTACAAAATTCATGATAATTTTCCGGATCGCTTAGACCGCGAGGATTTTGTAGTATATGTTTTATACCACTAACTAAGTGTGTTAAAAATTGTGCCCTTTCTGGATTTGAAAATAAACTTCTTCTAACAGATGCTATTTGAACCAAACAAGAAAGGGCCAGAGATGACAATGTATTTGGTAAACTATGATATAAATCGAAGAAGAGTTTCAGCGATGTAAAATCCAAAAACGCTGGTCTCCAGCAAGTTGGAATTTGTACTGTACTGAGATCATCAGAACTTTCATCTGTTGATGTTCCAATAAAGTCGAATGTCAAACAGTTTTGTGCAAGTTTTAAAAGTTGTCTGATCAATCCATGCTACAAAATAAACAGAAGAAACTTTAATAGCAAGGACGATACATTTAAAATATTCAATCACAGAAAGAATAATACAGGATACATACCTGTGCTTCATCATTGAAATTTAAATTTTTACAATTTTCTTGAGCTGTACTTAATAAAGAACACGATAACCTAAATATCTCAAAAAGTTGTGTATCTCTGAAGTGACTGGCAATCCTTCTATGTTTTGTAATGGACCTATTCGCATCTGCATCAGACACTTGATTCATTTCACAGGTCAATTGGGAAAGTAATTGAACACCTATCATACAGTGTTCTACCGATCCCTGTATTAAACCAAAATATTGTATAGCTATAAAGAAAAAGAAAAGAGGAAAGTTTGGAAACGATGACCAACCTGAAGAAATTTTGTTACATCGCTGACCACATCTCTGAAAACATATTCATCTTTATCAATATCAAACCAACCAAACTTTGATATCCTGGCGAAGAGAGTAACCAGAGCTTGTATCACAAAGTTTGGTAACTTTGGTTGAGTTGCTAAGTAGTTGAGAATATAATTTCCTAAGAAGAAAGGAAGGAATTTTTAGTTTATACCTTCACATACCGTAAGTCCTTCTTATCTTATACAACATACTATATAATGCTTACTTATATCAAGCCTTTGTTGTAAACTAAGCCCTGCTGAACGGGAAACCAATTTTGTCAAGGTGGTGGCCGCCAATAATTGAGCATATGCAGAATCTCCTCGGTCAAGTAATAGCTGGCACTTTGTAAGCGTATCTGGCGCATTTTGAAAAGCAACAAGCGCCTTTTCAGCCTCCGCACGATGTGCAGAATCTTGTGATTCATACAATTGCTTGCATAGCAACTCCAGCTGCCGTACATCCTGTATGTGATCCATTTTTAATGACACAACTCATTTATGTACTTTAAGTCTATCAACTTTAAATCATCAATCGATCCACTGGTTAAAATCTTTCATGGACTTAATTATTAGTTGCATTCAAACTGAAATTTTATTTATTCTAAAGGATATAAAGATTAATTGGTTACATCTAAGTACACGCGTTTAAATTACATATTGTCATTACATCAAACAGTTTCAAGTCGCATTGGTTATTTGTAATATATTCTCATTAAAACATTTGCAACTACAATTAAAATTTCAATAAAAGTAACAAGATAATATATCGGATGCAAATTAAGAAAATGTGCAACAAAACTGTACGAAAAGGATTAATTTAAACTGATTGTAAAAGTAGTAACTACAGATGCTCTTTATTCCCTTGCTTTTGCTTTTGGAACTTAAAACAATGAATAATTATAAGAATGATTTGTATTCTTAATTGTACAAAGTGTAAATAAATTTTGTTAAGTACTTAGAACGCTATTTTGAGGTTACGCAAAAAATATATATATATATTTTTTGTAAATAACAGGTGTTAATCAACAGAACTTCAAACAAACACTTGCTTAACAAATTACAAATATCTCGGAGTATTTCGATTATTATTAATTTGATCGAGAAATTACGACAAACATAAAAGAACGTTCGAACCGAATGTCAGATAAACAAAAATCTAGCGGCACTCAGGTAACAAAGAACACATCGTAGTTTATATTGGAAAATAATAGAAGTAGATAGGTTATGGCTATATTTTTCCAAGCATTTGTATTTAATATCTCATATAAGTACGCCGAAGAGAATTAGAATTTCCTTTCAAATAACAATCATTTAAACGCGAAATCCATGATCCAGATGAAATTGTTATTCATTCATCAATTATCTTTTGAAACTTCAGAATTGTATCTACACAAATGTACTATTCACAAAAATAGGGTTAAAGTTTTTACATATCGGCAACACAGTTTCGTTTGTATAATAATATGTCAATGAAGCAACAACCGAAGAATCTTTTTAGTTCATGACTGCGGTTTCATTGACAGCGCGACAAAATAATCACTGTAGTCCGGCAACAAACAACGTAGCTTCCAAGAATACTTAAGTTTCCCGGCAGCAAAATGTTCGGGACACACGTCGGTACCACATAACTTGCAACAGATTTGCCACCAGCTAGCTTACCACACAATTTTCAAAATCACTTCATTATAAATAACTCTGCTGCATTTTGAGGTTTACACGTTATTTTGATCGGTAACTCACCTGTTCGTCCGCCATTTTCGCAGCTTCGTATTATCTACAATGAAGGCAGGATCACATGCTTTAATCTCGACTGCCACAACATGTTATGTAGAAGCGACGTTTTCTATGTCGGAAAAGCATCAACAACGCCACCTTTATTAACAAAAAAAAAAGAAAAGATCATACCGTTTGTCACGTAAAGACGGAAGGAAAATTAAGCCAAGTCTTCACTTTTTTAATCAGAAATATTATAAGTAACAGTGGTACAATTAATTTGAAATATGTTTAATTATGTTTGTACTGTTTCAACAGATATTCATCGAAGTATACCGTTTGAGTTGCTTGTTAATTGTTGCGTTTGTTTAACTGTACTCGCAAACAATAAATATGCGAAAGAATACATTTATATCGAACAAAATCAATAACGCATGGAAAATAAATCAAATGTTAAACTAGGAATTGTAGCAATGTGCATTGTGGCGACGGGAAAAAAAGACTAAAAGAATTTCATAAGGTTCCCCAGCCATTTTATGTAAAATCTGTAGAAAGAATTATTTAATTTCTTCCACGACATAAAAACATTTTCTATTTGCCATTTTGTCAGATATATCCTATTAAATCAAACATTAAATGCAAAAAAATGTATGCATATGTAATAAATGTACATTTGCCGCATTATGAAAATTTTGATAATTCTTTAATAGCATTTGAAACGGAAACGAAATAGTATAAAATGAATTAAATCCTATTGCTGCTCTTCTATCCCAAGGCAATGCAGAAATAATTTACTAATTATTAAATTTGTTCCCCAAATTTTTGTCATAGAACAACAGAATTCAAACAGATATGATTTTCATTAATAACGATGCACACATTATTAATGCTCCTATTTTTTTATATTATATAATATTATACACAAATGATAAAATGATCGAATAATATTCAGATTGGGGTCTTCTGTTTTTGTAAAACAATTCTTGGATACTTCTTAACGTATAAAAGTTAATCTGTAATTAAGCATGGATTATATTCCATATTATGAGATAAAAAAATATATACGTACATATTACACTTTACACATCTGAAATATATTCTTTTATGATTCTTTGCGCGTAATTTATTATAATGACAAACTATAAAATTTCGAATAATATGAACCATAATAATGAAATATGTATCGGGAATTATACCGTGCAATATTATTGTGTATGTAATAGATCCATAAAAAATATTTGTAAAAAGTATTGTATAAAGTTGTAATTCAAGCACCAATTTTATTAATATATGATAGCTTTGATCATTAATACTAATAAATTATGCATTTTGGTAGTAATATTTTTCTTCTTCCCAATTCCAATAGATTAAAAATTCTGCAGTACTAATAAAACATTTTCTAAATGTCTGTTCTAAATTGTTTAATCCCTGTAACAGCTTTCTTTTTTCTTTTCAATTGCATTCACCGTTAGAGCTTTAAAAACAAATATTAGATTTAAGGGATAGTGATGGATACTCTTCCATTAAAGTTGCATTTTCTTGCGTAGATGTTATATTTCAAGTATAGCTTTTCCACAGCCTTCATATTATTCTTGCATAACTAATTCCATACATGAATCTTTATGTTAATATTAACAATAAACATCACAATGTTCTCTTAAAGATACTTCTGTCATAGTATTATTTCGGGTAAATGTAACATCCGAGTTATGATCAAAACTAGTAGTATAACTACCGAGTTATGTTTGAAATATACTACATCACTACTATGAATGGTTTTTAAACTGAATAATTACCTCCGGTCTGTTTGTACTTTATATCCATAAATTGCCAACATTACTATCGATCCCAAATCAACAATTTCCTACACTCAAAATGTATTTTCATTATAGAATTTATTAACTCAAGTATTCCAAGACCCCAATCTAAATAACACAGCAATATAACTTCGCTACTTATATGTGCATGTACTTAATAGCTGCACTATTAATGAAGGGTATGCTTACAAAGAGATTGTTATACCTGCTACAATAACTATTATGCTATTTCCTTCGTTAAAGTATTTTATGAATGCAGAACATGCTGCATGCTACAAAAGTAATGTTTGCACTGGAGTCCCACATATATACATACCGTAAAGTTATAGAAAATTTCTCATGCCATCATTCTAGTTTAAAAATCACAATTCTTTGTACCCGATTGACTACAGGCAGTTCACAATTTTTGCATACTTCGTTTTTTTTTTACGTTTAATGTAAAAATGTTTATAATATTCGAATAATGTACAAGTACTACTTAATACTATCTGTTACTTATGCAATGCAAAAGTGAAGTAATTTCACGTATTTAATTTGCAATAGTTAATTTCTTTCCTTTGTTTTAGCACGTATTCACATTGTTTTTTAAGTTTTCCGCGTTAACTCTATGTTGTATAAAATTTAAAATACACATGCTGAAATTTAATGTCAGGGATTACATAATCATAAGGTTTACTTGAATTATTTAATGTGATATATTCGAATCACTGTCGCTCTATTTACCGAAATATATATGTATAATATATATATATATATTTATTTTTTTATGACAATTTTGTGAATTTATATCAAGTTTATTCTATTGTTCGACATATTAATAAGTAAACATATTTCATTTAATGTTACCATTAACCGTAGGAATAAAAATAATATCTTCGATAGGATCTTTTAAATCTCGAAAATGACAATTATATTTCAACTCATATAATACTGTTTAAAACACACTTACAATTTGTAATTGGAAAAAAGTGACTAACGTTGCTTAAACAAAAAATGAAAAATATGATCTATCCGAGATCATTTGTCAAAACATAATAAATCGTTCGCGCAGCAGCTAAGATTACCTCAGAGTCACTATATTGCTTTTTTTCTGAATCAATATTTACATCTTGGTATAATGAAAATGTATATTTTAAATGCAAATGGTATAGTATCAATGACTGTGCAGAGGTTAGTAGTTTTCCATTTACTTTTCAATATGTAATATGAATTTCATAAAATTAATGATCATGGAAACTGTAATGTTATGTTTTCAATTAACGGCTGTAAATCTAAAATTCTAAACATGGATATAGCAATTCACTTTAGCTAGATTTAGAAGATAATGAAACATGATAGTTATAAGAATCCTCCCACATATCAAGACCTTTGTTTCCACATTCACACCCGGATAAGTACTCCAATCAATCAGCACTTTACAATCTTCTTACTATAAATTAATTACATTAAAAAAAAAAATCATTAATTTACTATAATACAGCTAACATCTTATTAAGTGTATCCAGCCTCCCTAAAAACATTTTCATTTTCTTTACGTATTGTAAGTCTTTTTTTTTGTTTTCATAGCAGTAGGAAAGTGGTCAACTTCTATCATGTCATAGAGCGTAGAAGAATTCCAGATATGGCCAAAGCAAACAATTATTTACATCCATGGGATGTATTTATGTGATTTTAATTATACTGTTCGTTACTAAACGCAGTGCGTCAAGCGCGTATAAATTAATTCGTACTTTTTTATGTGTCACCCCATATATCCTATTTTGGAGAATTACTTTTGCTTTTCACAGCAAATAATAAATAAAAATCAATGACCGCGTATTTCTGAGATTCTGTTTCGTTGTAGGCGCTGTTCACACTGGACACTGATTCTTCATTCCCTGCGTGCACTATTGTGAACACATTGATCTCACTCACTAACCACTTGTCTGAAATAAGTACATCAATTTCATACACTATGAAATGTTGATTGGACAATGAACATTTTATAATTTTACTAAACAGGAAGTACGAAAAAAAAAAGGTTCGATCTTAAGCAATAGCACATTGTACTTACAATTATATCACAATGGAGGAATATTCATAGGGTTACGTCACTCGAATGCTGTAAGAAAATATTCATAACGTTAAAATTATCAGATATATCGAATACACTACATTTTTTTATCGTACTTACGAGATGGAGTTCTAGTATCAGATTGATTCACACCTGATGCAGTTATTGCTGCAGGCCCACAAGATACAGATCCATTTGATGGATTAAAATTTAGGAAATCCCAAATCAATATTGTATCATCGTGCGATGACGATACTATCTGGAATTCATCAAACTGAAGGCGAAATACACGTCCTGTGTGCTCCTGTATGACAGATATGTGTATATACAGTTAATATTGTATGCAATTTTATATTATAATAAAGGTAACATATATCTCACCACTAGCGTACGTATACAAAGCGAGTTCGTTAATGCACGTGGATCCAATGCCGCCACTAAATCCCATACTTTAATCTTCCTGTAACATTGGAAGCAATAAACGTAATATTACTGCAATATTATACGGTGTATTATAAACAACATTTTTTACTCACCCGTCATAAGCTCCGCTAACTATATGCTTGCTATCAAATCTAATACATCTGACCAATTCTTCATGTCCCTCTAGGACGCGTAAGCACGCACCACATTCAATATCCCATAATCTTATTGTGTTATCACTGCTACCACTAACTACTAAGCAGTCCTTATATTGCAAACACGCTATACCACGTTTGTGACCATTTAATGTCCGTACAAACTCGCAAGTAGATGTTTTCCATACTTTAATAGTCCTATCACCACTAGCGGAGACAATATATTTTTCATCGAAATCAACGACATTTACTGCTGCCCTATGCCCCACTAGTACCCTTCTTAATGCAATTTCCGTTTGTGATGTCATATCCCATACAGCAATAGAACGATCCTGAAGCCATAATTAATAAGCATTATTATCCTCATCCAGTTCGTACGCGTAAATAATAAATGTACATGAAAATATAATGAAAATTTAAATGAATGTATTTACATACCTTCGAACAAGTGACCATCATACCATTATTAAATCTGAGATGTAAAACTGCCTCGCAGTGATGTATTAATGTGTTAACCATTTCTCCGGTATTAGCATCCCATACTCTCACAGTGCTATCAGAGGAACCAGATATTATTGCTTTGTCATCATACTGCAAGCATAGAACAGAACCAGTATGTCCTGTTAAGACTTTGATGCACTGTAGTGTACTCCTGTCCCAGATTTTAATTGTATTGTCTCTAAGACCGGAGACTATTTTCTGATCGTCATATTGCAAGCAGTAAACACCTTTTGAATTTTCACTTCTACAGTTTATTCTTTGAAGATTAAATCTTCCCATTCTCCAATTGCTATCTATACTATCGATATCTTTAACTATTTTTGGATACAGAGATCTATAGAAGTTATGATTTGGGTGGCTTTCTCCCGGCCTTGGTTTGAATAAATATTGAATCCTAAAAAATGAAGAAATTATTAAGATATTACAAATTAAAATTTCGGACTATATGTTAAGAAACTAACCATCCTCTCCTTTCTGCAAGGCCTCTCCAGACTGAATCAGTTCGAACTTTACGCTCAATTAATTTCTTCCAAAGCATTCCTTCACTAATTACTCTATGCCATTCTTTGCAAACCAACTCGGCAGCAGTTAGCGAGTCAGCATCGAGATAAGAAAGAATACTTTCTGCCACGTGATCCAACCCCTTTTCTATTAAAAAAAACACAAAAATAATACATATATACATTTTTTAAATAAACGACTTAAAGCAATATTTCACATAAATAACATAAAAGTGTTTCGTTAAAAATACTCACTTGGTAATAGAGAAATGAAATCTCTTTGCAACATTGGTTTGAGATATGCATTGATGTGTCCATGTTGATAATGACACATCCTTGCTAAAAGCTGTTGTACAAAGATAACTTGTTCTGGTTCGCTCCATTTTTCAAAAAGCTTCATACATATTTCCCTTTCCTGCCCATACTGTGCAGATACTCCGGAGGGTAGATCTTTCTTGCGAGTAGGATCATATAGTATTGTTATTGGATACTGTAAAAATATTGTATACATGTTACAAATTACACAACAATAATGGTGTAAGTATAGAAATATGTCTTTTAATACACAATGCAATTGGAATGGAATAATTACAATTTATTCCGATAAATACCAACTAAGAATATTAACAGAATTAGAGTGCATATAGTAAGACGTTCTTGACCTCGGATAGACGATATTCCCTTGCATATACGAGCTCGTAAAAATTAATTCTCGAACACGTAATCATCTCAAATTACATTTCTTTCTATTATCGCAGATATTTATCGACGATAGCGCTTATCAATGGGGGCAAAGCACACGAAATCACGAGTAGGGACAATTAACAATAAATTGACAATATATTCACGTATTCGTTTAATACATTTTATTCACAAAATTCAATTCGTACAAATACAAAGGACAACAGTGCACCAAGTAGTTGTATCCCATTGAATTCATTCGATTTGCATTCAAAGGATGTATAAGATCGTTTGTTAATAATAAGAAAAAATATATATATAAATGGATCCACAGCATAACCCACATTAAGTGAATGCATGAAGAAAATTGAATCGAAGGACTCTCTCGCTTGAACTAATCCAATATTTTGTGTCTGACCTACTTGTTAACGCTTGTTACCTCTGGAAGTGAAAACCCTTATAATAGACGCATATCTTGTTAAACGTTTCGCGATTAAAGCTAAACATTTATACCGAAAGAATCTTTACGTTCAAACGTGTATCAATTTGCTAGATGTTTATGGATCTAACTCCATTCTATAAACCGAATAAATTTATGAAGGAAAATAGACGAACGTGTTTGTCTATAAATAATGAATGGAAATTTATCAAATATATAATTATGTTGTTGTTGCTGTACATGTATATACATGGGATACACAACAGTCCTTTAATTTGTGGTATCGCGATCACTCAACTGTAAAAGGTAGCATAGCAACATTGAAGAGTTCTTGGCGACCGAGAAGTACCTTGATCACCTGAAAATGTTTCTTCGCAGTGCCCCCGGTATAACGGGATCGCGAACTCGTGTCGAATCTATGCTCTTTGTGTCTCTTTGTCATCGTAATTTCTACGTCCTTCTGTATTTTATTACAAATATGCGCTTTCGGATTTTTTCGTACAAGACAAAGTAGCATAGCAAGATAAAATTCTCTTATCTACAATGACAAATCACACCCTTCCTACGAAATACCTGTCGATATTATCATTATCAGCCTACACGAGTACTGAGTTACAAAGGAAAGACAATCAAGAACGGGTCGTTGAAAAGAATATATATATATATCTTACGGCTTTTACCTTTTTATTTTCACAACCTTTTTTTACGCTTTATCGATAATACACAGTAGGGGAATGTTTATTCGACGTGTGCGAATCTATCCGCGATCAAGAAGGTGGGGTTTAGAGGAATATATTTGATCGTAGAAATAAAACACATTTGCCAATAAAAATAGCATTGGGTTTATAATGGGGAAAGATATAAAGAGTCCGTCCACGAAACTTATAACAACAAACCGCAAGCAAGAAGAGTATTCCGAAATTTCATGTTTGCCCTTGATTATTAATATCTATGGCGCTAAATTTCAGTACACTTTTCTATTTCTTTGAGTATTAACGCAAAGAAACAGGACCGCCCGTGTAACTGTGTTTCAAGAATATGTATGTAGACAAATTCACATACATGGGACCTTGAAAAACGATCTAAATAAATTCACAGTCCCGGTACACTCGCTTACTAATTGTCCTCTAATCCACATTTTATCTTTTTCTGCGACTGTAATTCAAAATAGAACGGCGGAGAAAAAAGAAATAAAATTAAAAATCCTAATGAGAATGTAAAAGGGAATAAAAAACTAGAATGATGAGTCACTAGTACTAAGTACAACGAGTAATACTTTTTTTCGTCAAGTCATGTACATTCTCAGTAACACAATATAGAGTTCATTTACACCAGTCAATAATAGATGATTTTAATGGAACGTCGACCGATAGAATATAAACGATAATAATAATAATAATATTAGGATATTTTTCCTATTACGATTGATTCTATTCTAAAGTATGTAGAATTGATTAAATGTAAGGGTAATATATGGGATTGGCCACATTAGAAGAGAATGGTTTTTTTTAGCTCATATGCCCCTGCATATTTGGACCGTTTACTTGCACATAGTAAAAAGCGAATTAATAGAACCGATACTACTTAAATTCAGAAGACCTTTTTACGCAAGAATCGCATCCTATTACTCTTTCTCTATCGTGAACGATCTCTCCAAGATACATATATACAAGCGTTGTGATTTAATTTCAATGTAACACGTCTATAAGGGATACCCTTTATATTTTATGTTTCGAAAAATTAATTATATTTATAACACAAATACAACACGTATTTGTTGGCCGCAATTTGTATATCTTTTTTTTTTACTGGAAAGTGTTATTACTTTCACTGTTTCTTCAATTATTATAGCACGAAAAAAATGGGTTAATATTTTCATGTACATTATCAGACAATTTTGGCTTATGGCCAATTCCACGTACGAATCGATATCGTTGTAACGTTGATATGACGAAGATGAGTAATGAATACCAATTGTTATGTTATGTTCTGTTTGGAATGATTGAAAAACATATAAAGGCAGAAATACACACATGTGACAATTAAAGTGTTCGCTACTCGATCGTTTACGATTCCCGCGAAAGTGATGTAGCTCATCGTAGCACTTCGAAAGAAGCGGCAAAAAAGACGAGAATCGCAAAAGAGAAGAAACAAGAGAGAAAGGGTGCGGAGGGAGCTAAAACATTGATTATGTAGTAAGTTGTTCCCAGCCTGCAAAGCTTGAAGAATAGATTTGCGTTTAAACGATCTATCCTTTGTTCTGACACAAAGATGATCGTGCTACATTAAGCCAAGCTATGCTCAATATATGTATATTGTTAACTTAATAATTTTACGACAAAAAAAACTTATATCATATCCTCAATTATACCAGAAACTTCGAAGAATAATATATTATCTCTCTATCTAAATATCATAATTATATATGATTCCTGCAATAAAGTAACTCTGTGTTGTAAATATTTGAATTAGAACTTACAAAAACTAAGTAATTAAAAGTAAGAAAAAAAGTTTGAGCAGATATGTATAAACCATAGGTAAACAATGTAATATTGACTTGTTCAAATTGATATAATTTTCATTACACGGGTTACATTCTGTGAATAAATAAAAATATTTATTTGGAGCAAAATGTAGCACGTTCATTGCTGCAGAAATAATGATGAGAATACATAGCGATATTTCTTTTATTCGAACGGTAATACTACTGTAATTTTAACAGAAATAAAACGTAACTGTCAGTATCAGTTGAGCATAAATATTTCCCCGTAAGAAGTGTAAGATAAATGACCACAATCATTATATGTGACAATACACAATAGAATTCTATAACCTCTCGTACAGGTGATATTTATCTAATTTGTGAGTCTTGTAGGAGAATAGTTATAACAATTATAAGCCGCTGTAGAAATTAACAATTGATCACTGAATATCAGCGAGTTTCTCCATCATAAGGAAACATAAGATGGCGGGTAGGTTTCGGGTGAAAAATACTAATATACATGTTGCGTACCTGAAGATTTGTGTTTGTGTCGTTGATAATCTCATCTGTTTCCATGTTCATCATTTTCACGCACAGCTGACACAATATTGTTAATTTAGACGATAGAAATAGTTAAATTCGGTGAAAAGTTCTTGGAAAAGAATAAAGCACCGTTTGGACACTAGCGTTTGACTATTCAACACGGCCGACGACGCTCATGAGTCCTCGCCATGTACAGGAAGTTGAGACAACATTTCACCAACACAACAGCTCGTAAATAACTATGTCACTTCACAGTGCTAAGAAACTTGATACAAGCACCGATTTGTATGGAAATAAATGTACCGTAATACACCTTTTGTGCGACCAGTACACGAAATGTAACGTTAATTTCCTTTACAAATTGTATAATGTACCCGAAGGACTTCAGAAATTCACAAAGTTATATATATATACGAGCAACTTGGGTAGGTAAAAAAATTTACCGAGAAACACTAACACCATCGCCTCGACCACTGCTTCTGTTTGACTAAACGCAACTTGATGGCGCACCGTACGCAAAACTTTCAAAATGGCGTTGATGCGCAGTATTCTGATTTCAATGCTTCGCGCATATTCCAGTCGCGCCATTTTAAGCAATTCGAAGACCTTTTCATTAAAATAAATTAGTTTATTGAACACGTTTAATTATTCATGTTTAATACTGCAAAACACTGTATATGTACAATACATTCATAAAAATGTATATATATACATACATATTCGTACTATTTGCTACGCCTATAAATTAACGAGGAGAAACAATCAATGTACAAAGTAAAAATGAGGAATGATTGAAAGCTTTAAATTATTACAATTGTCTAATCGTTATAGTATAACTACATTTAAATCCATTTAATTTCTTCGTTCCTGTCCTTTGGATTTTCCAATGGAATTTGATGATTAAGAGCAAGGTATGGTTTATGGCATATTTGTGAATCTAACGGTGGATAATAATGTCTATAACATAGATATGCCAGAGAGTACCCTATTACTGAGCCCGCAGCCACATCTAAAACTTTGAACATTAAAATATTTGTATATACAATAAATGAACTTTACGCTTACCTTGCCAATGGTGATGATAATCACAAGTTCTGCTCAATGCAATCACAATGGCAATACAAATTGGTAATATGAATACACATAATTTCCACGAGTGCCCTTTGCCTATGAGACTAAATGTATGCAATTTTCCGGCACTATAAAGTGCAATGAAACCAAAACTTGCAAATGCAACTGAAAAACAAATGTTAATTTTCTTCAACTTACACATATACATGTATATTTTAAAAGACTATTTCATTCGTTAACATACACGAAGAATGTCCACTGGGAAATGATTTCCTTCCATCCCTAATAGCAACTGGATTTCCGTTACAATTGAAATCTGAATTTATTTGTCCATCAGGGAAACATCTCCAAAAGAAATCAGGTCTCGGACGGCCTATGGAGTGTAATAATATTCATTACATATATGTAATATTCATGAATTTAGACAATTATTTTTCAATTGCTCACCAACAATCAGTTTTATGATATCTGTGATAACGCCATTTAGTCCTAATGTTAAAGTTACAGATAATACTGCTTGATATGTATCAGTTTTGTCTTTGTAAACTAAGAAGACGCAAACGATTACTACAACGGGCATAATGAAAACTAGCGGCTGAAAATAAATATAGATTAATACTTTTTTTATAGATATTTGATAATTGAGTTTGTATAAAATGTGCAACAATGTATTACCCATAATATAGTAGTTGGAACATACGAGTCAGTTCTTGGATTTTTATATAACCACAGTTCGTCTTCATGAATTTTTCTTGTAAATGGTTCGGCTTTTTCTAATTCACTATATATACACATATAAAAACGATATGTTAGTATAAAAAATATAAAGTATTAGTTTGCTAAAAGAACTTGAATTTAACTTACATAAATAATACTGCCAAAAAAATTCGCAATAGTATGTCAAACCAATATACTGTTAAGAAATTTTTACCACGTGTAATAGCCATAATGATTTTGTAGTAATCATAGTATCATCCAAGGTATTCAAATAAACAGCAAATTCCACAGGTTCAGATAATTCATTACAGATTAATACAAATGTGTGAACAGCTGTTCTCTCGAACAGCATTAATTCTACTGATTTTAATCATTTTAAAATCATTGAAAAAATATCTCCGATTAACTATTATGGACACTATATTAGTTATAAAATGCTCATTATTTATCATCAATTTTTCTCCCTTAAATTTAAAAGAAAAATGTGTAATAATAAATAAGACGTGCAGTTAAGCGAATTTACACTTAAAGGACAAACAGCACTAAAACTCCGGAACAGAATAATTTTAATTACACCATTTCGATTTGCCTACAAAGATTCGATTTAAAAGCTGTTGTTCAACGTATGTACTCCATTCGACGCTATTGTCATAACAGAAGTGCATGGAATATTTATTTTCTTGGATATCTGTTGAAAATCCGGCTTTATTATAATATATACAATATTAAAAATCGAATGATTAGATTTACAGAATAATTGTGCCGTAAGAATATATACATTTTATTTATGACCTTAGCTTTGTAAAAACTAGAATCATTGAAGAAACTTCGAAGGAGCATAGAATTGAACTTAACTCTCCAATCGTGGATTGGTTGGTTAAACGTATCATAAGGCGTCAGTGGACAATATATCGTTCTTGAACATTATGCGCCACATAAACTGGAATTATTTCTACCTATTTCTCTATATTTGCTTTTCTTAATTTTATGTTTCTCATTTCTTGTGTTTTAATCACATGTATATTGTTACAAACGCTTCACGATAACCATTTTCTATAGTCGAAAGTTTTCAAATCTCTATTAGATATCCCCGTACGCTAATGATGCTTTTCCTTAACATGTGTTTTCTTACGTTACACTGCATAACGTTGTTTTCTACTGTTTGAAATATAACTGCGTCGTATCGTTATAAAATAATTGATAATTTAATACCACATATGAAGTCTTCAAATCGAACACGATAGAGGTTAGTTTTAATAGTAGAAAAATCCGTTTAATGTAATTGATTTAATAAGAATTGACTATTTATATTCACATATATAATTTTTAATAAAGAGAATAGATTTATTTCTATTCTGCATTTAGCGAACTTTTATTATCAAATTTTAGTCGATTAAGGTTTTTTAAAATACTAAGTATCTTTATGTATAAATTGATATTACAATAACGATCACTTATGTAATAATTTATTCATTACAGCGAAATGTATCGAAGGTATGAAGTGATTCTTATATTGAGAAAACTTTAAATGTTTGCAGTATAAGTTGTTGGGGAAATCAATAACATTTAAAAATTCATTGATTATTAATAATTCTATAATGCTAACATCGACATCAACAATGCCTTCTTCGTCAATAAATGCATCTAGAATACCAAGTCCTATCAGTGATATGTACGATGATAATCCAAATAGATTAACTACATATTTGCATCAGCTTGCCGGATGCTATGAAACTGAAGTTAATGTGCTTATAAAGGATCATTGTTACGCTCGTCCATGGAATTGGAAACCGGAGAACATTTATGTGAAGCCGATAAAAAAGTTGTTTTTTCCAAAGAAGAATTTATACACGTAAGTAAGAAAAATGATAGAATATAGAATTGTAAATAATTCTTCTTAAGCAAAGAGCTGGATTATATTTTTTTTTATATACGTTAGGGAGAAAATTATTCCGGATGAAGAGATTGATATAGAAGAAGGCAGCAACGAATCGTTAGTACCGCCGATAGACTTTACTAGAACTAGGCATCAAATGGATGAACTACAACGTTTGGCAAACTTTGCCCGGCCGGATGAAAATGAGGATTGGGAAGAGAAGCTGGAAAAAATTTTATGGACACCTGTTCAGAATCGAATATTTACCAAAGTGTTGAAAATATTTAATTCTGAAAGACTTGCAAGACTGGCCAAAGTAAATAGCACAATCGAACCGATTTATAGAAGAACATCGGTTGATACAGCTGCAAGAAGATTTCGAGAGACATTGGCGTCTGCTGGTTGGGATTGGAGACTTGCACAGTGGTTGCATAATTTATTATTCGATCATCTTCCACAAGAATATTTAGGAATTTATCTCGATGTCCTACAATCTTTAAGACTGAAAATTCCACAACTTATTGATAAGATGATAGCCGTTCAACCAAATATTAATGCAAGAACTGGTTCTATAACATGGGAAACTCTGGGATCGCTGCTTAAACGAACATGGGATCCAGTTACGCCATGTTTGAATAGCCATAGACTTGTAAATATATATTATACATTAATCGTAATACTACATATAGATATAATAAATATTTCCACTGATGCGTATTAATTGCTATTGTTATTGCAGAAAAAGTTACCAGGAAATCCAATTTTAGTAATAGTTCCTTGCGGAGTCGGATCTAACATTTCTACCAGGCAGCATAAATGGATTTCACAATTAGGAGCCCTTGGAATGGTTGTTACCGTTCATACACATTTAGGTTTAGCAGCAAACAGAATGACTATGATGATATGCATTGATCAATTAGTTCAGGCCACTAGAACTAAAATACAGGATATCAGAAGCGATTGTCCTGGAAGGCCAATAATTCTTGTTGGTTTCAATACTGGTGCCGCTCTTGCATGCCAGGTATAGTATTATTTAATTTGCTCTATTATACATATATTGTAATGTAGCAAAAAAGTTTTCAGTATTAATCTGCAAGAAATTTATATAGGTAGCACAAATGGAACACATCACTGCTGTTATTTGCCTTGGATTTCCTTGTACTACAGTCGAGGGAAAAAGGGGTGCACCAGATGATACATTAATGGATATTAGGTGTCCAGTTATGTTTGTGATAGGACAAAATGCTACACTTGTAAGGCCTGATGATTTGGAAGATCTCAGAGAGAAAATGATGGTTGAAACAAGTTTGGTAGTAGTTGGAACTGCTGATGATCATTTAAGAATATCCACGTCGAAAAAGATATCAGAGGGAATTACACAAAATATGGTAGACAGATGCATCTTGGATGAGATTGGAGATTTTTTAGGAACTATACTTTTGCAACCGCATCCATTGCCATTAAGATCAACGTCGTTGTCAAACTACGAAAATAAAAACAACAGGAAAGAGCCGCGAAAACGGAGGAATTCGACAAGTAGCTCTGTGGAAAGTGAACCAAATTCTCCTACAGTAAAGAAATCTCGACCGAATACACCTATTTCTTCAGTGGTATCTGTTGGGCAAAATACGCAATCAGCTACCATATCACGAATAGGAACATTTGGTACACAACCGAACTTAATCGCAGTAGGTGCACAACACACAAATCATGCACAGACTGTGAAGCGAAAACCTCGAATTGTTGGTAATCAGAAGGGTCATTTTGTCGAGCACCTATTAACGTCTAGACTCTCTGCACAGGTAAATTGTAATATTCATTATTACTCTAATCCACAGAACGTGGAGTAATGTTCATTATTTCCAATAGAACTCGAGTACGGACAATGGCGGTATAACATTAAACATTGGCTCGTTGGCAAGTTTAGCCCCAATTGGTCCAATACGTTTAGCACCTGCATCGTCGGGTCAAACTATATCTACAGCGATGAAGAACATACCAAAATCTTCAGTCGCGTCAACTAAAGTGCCTAAAATTGTGCCGACAAATGTACAATTACAAAATGTTTCCAAAATGAAAGCAATCGTATCGTCGAATAAAGGCTTCTCGAAGGTAATATCAAACAACTACAGGCATCTTAATATTCCTGACAAGAATGGAGATGCAAAGCTGATTAATGTTTTGACAACATCGGGAAATCAAATTAGAGTTAATACAAATGCACCAGGCAAGTTCTACGTAAAATATGAAATTATTGGCTGTTTTATTGCCTCTATGTTTTATGTAACAATCCATTTATATCTTCTTTTACAGTAATACACAGTAAACCTACGATTAGCACATCAAACGGAACTCTGTCAAATATTTTACAAAATGGAAAGAATTCTCTTTCGCTTGCTACTACTTCATCGTCTGCACGTGTTTCAGCAGCTTCCAGTATTTTACTAACACCAAGCAATTCTGTAACAACTACTATACCATCAACCACATCAGCAACATCAAAAGGTAGAATATTATTATCCAATCCACTACATAATAGTATACCAACATCACAATAGCCTTTAAATTGTATACAGCTTTTACAAAGATAACGCCGAAATTTTTAAGCATAGAAAAGAAATTACAAGGTTAATACAAATTATTATTATTTTAGAAAAGTATACTATTGAAGTCTTAATATTACGAAAGAATTTTCTTTAATAGTATTTATTTCTCGGACGAAAATAAGGTTTATTTTTTAAATTTCGTAACAGTTTTGTATATATGTACATACATGAAATGATGCTACTGTAAAATACATATTTTAAATACATTTGATATATTCATACTAAAAAGAAAAATATATATATATACATGAAATAAAAAAAAACGTTTACCTCAAAATAAACGTGACCTATAAAGTAACAATTAAGATATTGCAAATAAATATAATAAGAAAGTACAAAAATAGCAAAATAAATGATTAAGTATTTAGCATAGAGTGATTAAAAGAACAAGGGCACTGGAAGGAAGCATTCATGTCACCTATCAACATATTTAGCAAAGTTTATATCGTACGAATTTCTATTATGTAAGTTTTTTTTATTGTATACACATAACATTAACATTAGGCTGTTTTTTTTATCTAACATATATGTAATATTCAGAATTTATCAAGATATTTTGGAATTTAAAGGTTTTAACAATTCATCATTTCAATTTAAAAACACATTTTATGTTTAAATATCATACCGATCGTATTTATGTACGACAAAACAGATAATAATGTGCATGAACACTGCTGTTGTAAGATAATCAATTTTCCATTAACTACAGCCACTTTAAATGAAAAGAATTTTTTTTATGCTGTTGGGATATACATAGAAGAATCATGGGTGTTAGTTTTCTACATTTCTGTTTTTGTAGAATAATTCAAATAGTCTAATAGATCTTATTTTTTTCTAGTCATACACTCTTCTTTTTATTATTAGATCGTAATTATTTTTTTGCAATTGTACATGAACGATAGAATGTCGTTATATATTATTTCTGCTATATAACAATATTAAGAGGATTTCAAGTGTACATATCCTTGTTTAGCATGTGATGTAACATGTGCCCTAATGTAGCATGTATTTATATTACTTTACAATTACTATAAGTTTATATTTAAAAGTATCTAGAGTAATATATTGTAAATATATTACTACTGCCCTTTATTTTGTGTTAAATAAACATTTTTCCATGTAATTTGAATTTATTTGCCTCCTAGCCCTGATCCTATTTAACATTAACTGTCTGAAAAGTAGTTACAATTAAATTAAACATATTATTCTTCATATATTTTCAAAGTCATTTGTTTTAACTATGTACAATAATTTGTTACATTTTCATAAAATGCAACGGCAACTAAGGAAAACAATGCATTTACATATCTATATCATTATAACTAATGATCGTGATAATCATAATTTTAATTATGTTTTTAAGGCACTTTCTATGGCATGTATACAAGAATATTTTGTGTGACTCTTGCATGATTATCATTATACCGATAATAATCTTTGATGATATACTTATGTATATTTTTTGTGCAGAAGAAAAATGCTTATCTCTCAAACATAATGCTCCTATCAATGCGGTGAAATATTTGTTGGTTTATCCTTTAAAAATTGTTGAAACATGCATATGTATTTTATAGTGATGGACAACATGGCAACAACCAGTAGCTCTTCACACACGATGTCCAGTTCTACTCAATCATTGGACACATTCAAGATGTCACAATTACCTCGACAAGTAACAACCTGTAATAACAACGATAACTCTCATAATAGATCTACGTGCGGGAATATAATTATGGTTGAAAATTCCCTTACTGCTAAATCTGCTTGTTCATCAGTAATAGTACCATTAAGTAGCCATAATTCGGGAACTATTTTACCTCTCTCTAACAAACTGAAAGTAGCACATAAATCTACTAAAGCGATGCCGAAAATTACATTCAACGCATCTAATTTACAAAGAATTCATAAACCTCAAACAGTACAGAAGAATTCTCTTGTAAACGAGATCGATGATGATTTAGGAAACATACTAGATATACCAATAATCTTTGCAAAGGACGATGATAATATAAACTCTATCGAAAAGAACCCATCTTTATCTCAAACTATAGCTGTAGATGTTCTTGAAAAGAACACCCCTAAATTAAACAGTAGTACTAAAGTTGTTCTCATAAGTAACAAACAAGACAAACTACAGCAAACAACAAACAAATTCATGACACCGTCTGCCCAAACTATCATATGTCCTAATGGACCTGTGCAAAATTTAAATCACGTAATATTACAGACGAAATCACAAAATACTACTCTGTCTAAAACTACGATTCCTATACAAACTCGTACGAATCAACCTACTGTTAAATATACCAAAATAATCCTTGCAAAAAGAAATTCTCAGTCAATTCATCAGAACGATAGAAAAGAACAAGTCATTGTAACAAAGGCAATTGACAAAGTAAATCCATCTAAATTGTTAAATCTTGATAAGAGTGACCATAGGTATGGGCATACTACAACAAAACAAACAACGAGAACGGAGGATAACATAATAGATGAAGCACTAGAAATTGAAGATGCTATAAAAATGAATATTATAGAACGTAAGCATATACCTGTGCAGAAAGTTGACTTACCGTTACAGGCAAATATCAATATAAAAGAAAGTTCAACTGAAAGAAATATAAATATAACAGAGGAAAATAAGTCAGAAAATCGGTGATCGGTGTACGAAAATCGGTGATCTATTAAATTTGCAAATATAATATGTATCATTTCATCAAGGTGCATACCCGTGTAGGACACGCAAATTATAATAACATGTTATAACCATTATAATTAACAGACATTCGTTTCATTGTAAAAATATCGTAATAGCCATAGCAGTTGATTTTGTAGTATCTTTAGTGTTTCACATCTATCTCATAATCAAGAGGTTTAAGTTTTTACGTCAGGCACGCTATCCAAAAATATTAAAATGATTACACGAAACTGACTGCAAGTATTTACAAGACGCGCACAGCGGTGGATAATATGCTGTGTTTCATTCGTATAATTTATGCTACATACAAGTATTAACCGTTGTAAGCTTTATAAAAATCAATGTATCCATTTGCAAATAATTCAGTATTATTTATAGTATTAATGTACTCATTTAATTCACTATTTATAAAATGATGGTTTGTTATTGTTTTCATGGTACTTGTTCTTTTTGGAATTGGGACGGCTGGTTTAAATACAACACCAGTAGGATCAAATTCGGTGTAAAGTTCTTCTGGATTACTAAAAAAAAAACGAAAATATTTAAATAGTGCTGTTACAGATAACTTACGTATTAAAGTTGAATGTTTAAAAGAAAGCAAACACACATACACACACATGAAAAGAACTTACAGTTTTGCAATGTCTGCAAATAAACTGCCTTCGCCTGTCGGTGGTACACCCCAAGCTATATTCTTTGCCATCTTTTGTACGATACTGTGATAATGACGCTAATAATAAATATAAATGTTCAATAATTATTTGCATTTAGATTCAGTGACACCATATATATATATTTTAAAGCTATGTAAATACATACTTGTAAAGCTGCAAGTTCCCATAATGCTGTACAATGTGCATTGCAACACTCAGGTTCTTCTAATTCTGCTTGATAAAAACCATCCCCTGTACTACAATCGGTATCCAACAGAACATCTGCTGCTTTTCCAAGTTGCATACTTTGCTTTATAATACCAAGAATACCAAGCGCCGAATTGTGTTGCGATTGCAAAGTTAGAATAGCTATTCTCTTGATAAATGCTATTAAACGACTTTGCGTGGTTCGTTTTCTTCTATGAATTAAAGCTTGAAGTAAAACCTTTATGAGAGTTTCTGTCTCTGAATGAGTTCTGCCACAATGGATATTTAATAAGTTTTTGTACAGATGCGCGTAAAACCTGTATTGATAGAAGAAATGATTATAAAGTTAATGCTGATCTTTCTTTCTTCGCAATATGTACTGTTTTTTTTAATACAAACCTGTAAGGGTCAAGATTTAATGATGATCCTTGTCCTGATAATATTGTAAATACACATTGAACGCAATGCAATTGGTCTCTTAAATTTAAATTACCTCCTTCCATTAATTTATCTATAACAGTTACTAAATCTTGATAAAAATCTAAATTTATGCAGTGTGCAAATCTGTAATTAATAGACGTGTATTAAATGTTATGTATGTATTAATATTAATATGTAATTGAATACAATTCAGAACTATCATACTTTGCCAGTCCTTCCAAACAGATGGACAAAATCTTGCTATTCGGAGCCTGTTTTAAAATTCTGAAATAAATCGTAAATACTACACTCGTTATTTCCGTAAGTAGCTTCTGTTTAGATTGCTTATTCTCTTCTGCCTTCGTTTCAAGTAATTCTTGTTCCACTAGCTCAAGCTTCTTATTTTTCTTTCTTTCCCGTTTACTTAAAGCCAGAATTCTTTGTTTATGAGACATAAGCTTCTTTTGCTTAGTCTCCTCTTCCTTTTCTTTATCCAAATTTACGTCTTTTATACGAAGAGATAGAAGTACAGACAAGACTTCAGAATGAACAGAATGTGCTTTTTTTTTTATGTATTGATTTAATTGTCGCACTACCTAAAACAGTTAACATTTTAGATAATATTTTAAGGATTCATTTGGACTCAATGATATAGTTATATAAATTATTTACTTTAAGGGATAATTCAGCACGTTTGTCTTCCTTGAACACTCGGGAGATGCAGTTTAGTACTTCTTGCCTTACAGACTCGTGTTTATTATCCAGCAGTGGTATCAGAAAATTTACTACATTAACAGAATAATTAAAGTAGGGATGAGTTACTAAAAGCTCACACATGCATGTCACTGCAAGTTTCCCTAATTCAATTTCTTGTTCATTTATTTCTCGTGTGTCTCCCCTTTTTCTTCTCAGTAGATTAGACATTTTTTCCAACTTTTGTAAATAACGCCTATAACTTCTTAATAATGTAGCCTCATAATTCTGCAATGCGAGTGTGTCTTTCTTCACTAAAAGTAACAAAAAGACTTGTAACTATGAATAACAGCGATCAAAGCATTTATATATCATGACAGTTACATACATTTTACCCCATCTTGTTGAATTTGTAAAATTTGATAGGATGGCAGTAGATCTTTAAAAACTTCTAACAGAGAGACAGTGGCTAATTTTCTTACGGTAATGTACACCTCTGGATTTGTTTCTTCCATTAATTCTAACAATGTTTTGAAGTTTTCGTATTTACTTTCTGGCGATTCCAAAAGACTGCTAGATAATAAGCCTATTTTTAAACGTTTAGATCTTAATACTTCTGTACGACACGCTAAGAGTTCTATCATTGAAACGGGCTCCTTGCTTTCATTTTCTGGTTCATTCTACAAAAAATTAACCGTTATATGAAAATATAATTGCTTAAAAAAATACTATAATCTGCAAGCTCAAATAATCTTACGTGTGCATTTGTTTCTATTTCTTCATTATTATCTTCTGTCTCATACTCCTTGCCAGGCTTGTATTCATTATCCTCATCATTATCTTCTTCGATCAACCTTCTCTTTATAATTCCAGTTTCAGTTTTTGTCGGAAGTAGCATACGAACTTTCTTCATACCCTCCTTTTCAATTACTTTTGACATGCTGTTCTCATATTTTTCCTCCAATGTTTTCTCATCTTTCCTTTTCTTGTTTTTCGTTTTATCGTCGACAGTTCTAAAATACGTAGAATTTATGATAATTATTGGTCGAAATGCATGCGTTATTCACAATAATAATAAACATACTCGTTTATACGTATTTGTTTTAACATATTATAAGATTTATTAGAAATAGCTTCTCTCAGAAAATCCAGATCATCTTTTTCAACCATATTCATCATGTCTTCGCCATGATCACTTTCTTCTTCCTCCGCAGATTCTGTATGCGGTGTTACAGCTTTTTGGAATTGTTTTTTCATTGGTTTGTGCCTTTTTGTTTTAAGTTTTCCCTGGCGCGTGAGTTTAGTCCTTTTCTGATTACTTCTTTTAATCGAACTGACTTTAAGCTTTTTCTATTCAATGGAACGGGAAAACGAAATTAAAATACATATTATGTTGATACTACCGATATTCTTTAATGAAGTAAAAACTTACGTTGCTATAATCTTTAAGGCAAGTTATATTAGATTTTATATATATATATACACATGCAGTTAGGTTATTATTTTGATTATCATACAATAACATAAAACTATTTTTACTTACCGCCATTTTTGCGTAACTTTAATTATCTTCAGTCAAAAGTTTAATTAACTGAAATAACGAGGGAATTATTGCTGCTTTTGCAAGCGAAAAGACTTTTCCTATGCTGACAAGATATGTACACGTTAGGGTGTCAACACGTGTTTTACCATTAGATGCCACCCGCGCCACTTTATAACAGTGACGTTCAAATAAAATTATAAAAGTAATAGGTAGTTATAATATTTATATTCAGCATAAATCGAAACGAAGAATCTTATTTTTTAACGAATTCCATCTGTTTGTTGAATAATGTAGTTTTTGAACGATACATAATGTATGTCACAACTTATATTACATATATGTAATATATATGCACATACATGTAAGTACATAGTGTAAAGTGTTTAATAATAGTGGGTGGTATCGGAAAGTTTAAACATAAATTATAACGCGAATGTTAAATCCTTAAATGTTTAAAAATATACTGTTTTTTATATACAAGCTGGTTTCGTTACGAACAATTCAAGGACTAAAAAAGTATTTGCAAACACCGCAGTCTGCGGTAGGCCGTGAACGTGCGAAGAGGATCCCGTGGTTTCTAATTAATTTCTGTATTTTAAACAATCAGTTTAACAGTTAGTGTTAACAGAAGAATTTCGCTTAATCCTCGGGCTAAGGTATGTAATTATTTGTACATAATTATAATATATATCACATAATAGGTTATGTTTATTAGACGATTTAGATTTGTAATAATTATAATAAGTTGGGCTCAATGGCTCAGTTGCTGAATGAAATCCGAATTTCTTTATTGGCTTAATGTTTCTAATATTACCTTAATGTAAATTACTTTTGTAACTATAAAAAGAATAGATTTATAATTTTTTAATTGCGTTTCATAGTTTTTTGCCTACATGTGTATGTCTCCTACGTAAACGTAATTTTTCATTAATGATTTTATAAATACATGATTTGGTGTAAATGATGTTTTGAAAAAAGGTAATAATACATGTACGTAATTATAGTACAAAGCTGGTAGAAAAAAATGGTATACAAAGTATGGTAGAAAAAATTGGTTCTGTATTTCGTGTTTACTTTGTGAAAGTAGCGCGTAATGAAGAAAGTATGTAACATGAGTCCAATTCCGAAACTATCGTTTCATAAATACTTTATTTAGGCTAACAATAGATCCTCCTGTATATACAGACAGAAAATCTTAATGTACTTTTACAAATGGACGTACAATAAAGACCAGCATAAAACGTTAATGGCTTTCAATAGGATTAATTTACGAGTCGCATGGAACTGAGCATCGGATTATACCGTTGTTGCAGCTCGGGATGCTGTTTACCGTATAGTGTTTGGTGTAAATGTATCGAGATATAAAACAGCGGATATTTATTTATTATATATTACACAATTGTTTGGAAACATGTATTAAATCGCTTCAGTGCTGTTACAAGTTGTGTGCAATTGTCAAACACGGGAATGTATTTGACCGAAGTATCGTGCTATTATGATAGATTAGTTCACGTTGAATGTGCATTCTATGTGCAATATTATTGTATATACGTATTCTATTTATGTACTCGTACTCGCGAATTTAACTGATGGACGTACAAAGAAAGTAACAATCTTTTTTTTTGTTCGAATAGTAACAATATCGCGATGCTATCGAATCATATCGATTGATACAGAGTAACGTCACTGTTGCGGTAGTTATCGCGCCCCATTTGTTTCGACATTTTTTTTCGTTAACTCTTAATCGTTCCAAAATTGTAATTGGTAGTCATATTTGGAAGAAAAATAATGTAAAAGAAAGATGGTATTATCAAACTAATAATTCCGTGATTGTACATGCTGTTTGATAAATGCAGAACGATGTTACTATAAAAACGGCGACGTAACTTTTTTTTTAAATTTTATTTTATTTTCTTGAATACATGTTGAGATTTTTCCGATTAAAATGAGACCAAACATGATATCAGTTGCTCTGCCGATCGGCGGCATCAATCGGCAATTCCCATTCCACATTTTTTATTTAATTCTGGACTCACTATACCACGTGGTTCACGGCGTCTGGGAGACAGTTATGATCCGATCTTTGTGCTCATCGCATCGTTAAGTTAAAAGTGCACAATTCTTTTTTTTTTAACGAGTCTGTTATCTTCCACACGCTTATGAACTTTCGCTATTCCGCCGCAAATACTCTTCGTCGTTGTGCCTTCTTGCACAAAAGTGAAGTTCAATCTCTGTTCATGAACTTTGAACAATTTCGCGATTAAAATCCATGAGATTGGAGCGTCGCTGTAATTAAGGTATTCGCTTTTTAAACGACTTTAAAAATTAATAATTGATTAGCAATTTCAAGTTTCATCGTTTCAATAAATATATAACAATTCAAGGTGCGAACTAGAATATACAAATACAAGCTGACGTTGCGCATTACTGTAACTTAAGTAAACCGCGGCCTTAAGTAAGCACCGTCTTTTTTAAATTATCAGCATAATATTCTGCAGACGACTGGCATCTATATTATTTGTCCTCTTCGTACCTGCATTTCTTTCGAGCAAGGCGAGGAGAAAAATAAGAAAATCGCGTGCAGAATTTCTACATTTGTTTGTTCGTATCACCGTTTGAAGTTACCTGGAAAACGATAAGTGTTTTCGGGTTTCGCGTGTATGTGTATAAAATAATCGGGCTGCACCTTGAAATACATTGCATTCTTATAACACATTGCACATCCCGGCGCATTGCATCGTTTGTTAGCGAGTCAATGAACTGCCCTCAGCGAATATTGTCGGTAGTTACTTAACGTATTGCAGTAGAAAGTCGACGTTTGTCGTGGCCGATGTGGCAGTCCATCGTATGTCAGTTTCATTTTTTAAGTTTTGACAAACGTTTCACCGATCGATCCCGATAAAGTATTACGCGGTGGGTACACGTCGTCGAATCGAAAACCTTTGAACTGGCCTCTCGTCTGTGGCCCCCGACGAAGAAGTGTTCGATGGTGTGTCTTCCCTTTTCTATTTTCTCTTTGCCGCAGTTGACGTGTTGGTGATACAAAGTTGAACAAGTTTACACAATCCGCATATTCGTGATCACAATAGATAAACTGTGATCAGGATTACGAAAATGAGCATTTGAGCAACTGCTGCCAATCTTGCAGACCAACGAAACGATAGCAACACAGTGTCTTTGCGTCGAGAAACGCGTCGCGCCTTCCTCGAAGCCGCAATGGATGGTCTTGTCGAGATTTTCCTTTTCTTCGGGGTCCTCTTCTATTTCTTCAACTTCAGGTAAAATATACACGCATTTTTATATGCGCGCTAACGAACCTCTACATCTGGCCTGATCGTTCTTATCTGGTTATGTACGAAACGCGCATGAAACGATCCAGATTAAAACACAAAATTAAATATCACTGGAAATTCAATAGCAACTGGGATTTTAATTGTAAATTATATCTTTACAGTATAAATAATGAATCATTGTGGCGCAATGGACACTATGTAATAATCGAATCGAAGGATAATTATTTTCAATCAATCGTGTATTCTATTCTATTTATCTCACGCTAGATGTCACATTTATTTTCGCTTAGTGTTTCAACTTCAAACATTAAAGTCGCCTTCGAAACTAAAGTTATGATTTACAAGATATCGCTCAAACATCGAATGGCATGCGAGTATTTGTAATTACAAAAGGCTGCAAGTATTTATTATTTGATGCATATGACTATCCGTTAAGAAACATGCAATCTTGCAAGAGTAATTGAATTCAATGTTATTACACAACATTCGTTGTAACCGTGATATTTCACGGAAGATAAATTCCAATCGTTTAATGCTTTCGCGATAATTAAACACAAAATTTCACCTCTGATACCGTAATCAACCATTCGAGATGATCTTATATATTCATTCATTATCAACAATGTGGAAAAATCCGTGTATCGGTGTGCAAATGTAACTTTTTATAAGCATTTAAATTGGTGCAATTTCAGAAAAAATTGAACGTTGAACGTAAAAAACATCAGCTCATAATTGTTTCCAATGGTTTTTTATCCTATTATCCCTTATAGAGGAAGGAAAGCTGTATACAGAATTTAATATTAGTTGTCTGTTATTGAAGCTTGCGCTTTATGATATATTCTTATCGACTTGAACTTTGACAATTCTTATTAACAGCCTCTAAGCTCTTTGTTTGCTTTGGCAAAAGAAAATTGCAAATGCCCGGAGAAAAAAAATAAACTGTCAAAATGGATCGTTGCTATCAGACACATCGATCATCGATGTGCTACATCTCGAATCGGTACAACGTCCGTACCATAAAAATCACAACTGAAGTGCGATATTGTTACCAGAAACGACATTGCTGAATTTGAGGAGCAACCTCATTTTTTCTTGCAGCGACAATCATCATACGCTTTCGATATATCTTTGCTCCGAAAATCGGCGAACTAAATTAATCAATTTCTGCGATATATTTATTTCTGATATGAGGCGAGTCATCTAAATATATTCATTTATGTAATCGATACACGATATGTTTATATGTACCGTACAATTCAGATCAGGTGACCAAGTATCCCTTTTCTCGGCTGCTATCGATTTGATTGTTTTATAAACTCGTCATAACATTCAATGTTACACGCAACAAAGTCCGCATTGCATTCCACTTTGCGGTGTGTTTAGCAATGGCCGCGCCATTTAAGCTGTTTAACTCAAAATGATCTTTATGCATTTATAAAAATTGTCCGGATAAACGCTAGCTTGTAAAAAAGAAAAACCGTTTTATCTGGAAGAAAATTTTATCAGACATAAACGCATGTAAATGGTTTCGCTGGCCAAAGGTTAAAGTTTACGGATGGTGTGATTCAGGTCTCGTCACTGGATGTATTTTCCACAAGCTGAAAGATAAAGTATTTAAGGAGCACATGCTTCTGTTAGAACGTGTACTCTTTTTGCTGAATCGAATGAATTTATGTCCACGTGCACCACTGTGTTACCACTTCCTAAGTTTCTCCGGCCCCCTTGTAAGATCATGCATTGTAGTTTAAGCTTCGATTTTGCAATCGAATATTTTATCCAGACACGGAAGAACAGGAAGGATTGTAACAATTTGCGGGTCTCTATATCACACTTCGCTCAATACTTTATGCGATACAAAAGATCGTCGATCGCACGAGGGCATTTCATGATAATCAGAGATGTGTGTGATTATCGTGCCGATAGGTTCGTATATCTTTATCGCGGGAATACGTAAATTTATTAAACTCGAATACAAGGGGGCAAGTTCTGGAAAAAGGAAACCGCACCTGCCAGTTACACTTGCACTCGACTGCATCGATCCGTGAAAAATGCACAGGTTCGAGGGCAAATAATACATAATTGCATTCAAGAGCAAGTCCGTGAAATAGTGTTCCAATGACCATATGCATGATAGCAAATTGTTGCTTAAAGAAAAATGAAAAAGTACCGAAAATTAAGCCTTCCAATTCGATTTCATTCAGCAATTCTAGTAATGCAAATAGATAAGATCTGTTTTTCAATTGCATCCGTAATCACAGGACCTCCAACATGGTTGATATACTCTCAACCCGTTTACAAGAAGTATATGCGAAATGGGAGGCCAGAGCGGAAGTATCGCGGAATCCCGAATCAAATACGGCACGATTCTCCATCAGTGGTAAGATGATTATTAAAAAAAAATAGATGTGCGATTGGAGAGAAGGTGTGAATCGTACGTTTGTATTTTAGATCTTCGGCGGACCGGTCAACAGTTGTATAGGAGAAAAATACAAGACCGAGAACAAACACGAAAAATTCGGGAGAACTCTCTGTTCAAAATCAAAGAAACAGAGCCGTTGGCTCCATTTGTTAAAGAAAAATCATCATTACTACATTACTGTTGCAACAGTTGTACTCCATCATCTAGAGTGAGTTTTCGTATTACCTAATATTTCGCAATAATTAGAATGCAAAAATAAGATTAGTTCAAGCTTCATGGAAGATATTCGAGATGTCCCCTTTATTCTTATGTGCTCCGATTGCGTAACATATCGCACGGACGTAAAAAAAATTGTTGCACGCATAATCGCACTACTTTTTTTGGCTAATTTATAGCAAGCAGTAGAACTATGCGAGAATCATTGTTTGTGTTGTTTAAATAGTGTGATTGACCTGCGCTCAGACACCTAGAACACTAAATATATATTTAGCTTGTGATCTTCTAACTAAGTTGCCTGCAACATTTGACAATATTATACTCCGTCGCTTGTATCTTCTCTTGCGATATAATTGATAAAACAGGAATAATAGATCTTCATTTATCATCAAGTGAATTGTCAACAATGGTGTTTTGTTAGGAACAACTTTACGCGCGCAATGTAAATTGTGTGAAAAAACTATCCTTAAGGCCGATGGTAGAATGTTTAACTATATTATTTATATATCTAAAACATCTCTAATTTAGTGTGCAAGTTCAATTTATAATACTCCGGACTCATAGTACCAAATACAAGTAGACATGCAACTGCAAATCTCCTGTTACCTAATAAACACGACATCATTCGACGCACATTGAATTACGTAACTGCCCGATGGAGTTCTGTCAATATATTTGATAAGTATAATAATTAGACTCTGCATGTAATCATATGATACATCATTTTGCATACATTTACGTACGACGAGTATAATGATGCTGTACTCCCGCTTGTTTTACCTTCGGCCCTACCAATGTAGACGAAGAACTATTATTATGAATAATTAAGTGCGATATGCAGCTATCAAATAATTTCAGCTGTTGATAAATGAATTGCCATTTACCCTCGACGATAAAAGATGATCATTTTTAGAGTTACATGAATCACATAGCCACACTGATGTTCGTGTATCAGTAAAATTTAAATTGAATCGCTATGCTGGTGATTGTAAATAACGAGAACGCGATAATTAAAAGAATAAAATGTCCGGAGAACCACGTGGACGTTTTTCACGATGGTTGCGTATTATTGTGGTACGTGGATACCCAGAAAATGTAAGTCAACCATAAATGGTTGCAATATTCATTTTGAACATCTATATCTTCCTTGATGCTTCCGAGACTTCAAATAATTTCGCTATAAAATTTCTCGAATCTTTGTACTACCCATTCCCCACCTTTTTTAAATCGATTTTTATTCCGTTGCAGAATTCCTTAGTAAATGCTATTAAAAAACAGTACATGCCCTTTGGAATAAATGTATTGGTAGTTAATCCAGGCTTATCACTGTTCTCCAAAGTGTTCAGTTATATTTCACATGTTTATAATTGCAAAGAGTATTATTTTCCAAGAATTACTCAAACAGTAAGTCGCAAAGCTAAACAGATATTGTATTGGCTAAACAGATATTGTATTCACCAGAGATTTTCACAAATGAATTCTTACAGGTCTTGGAAGATGAAAGATTGAAGGAAGCAATCAAACTGACCGCTTGGGAAACAGTTAATAATGAGGGTTGTAGTGAAAATTTGGCTCTGGAAAGGGCAAAGGATAGAGCTAAAACTATATTACTTCAAATGGAAAGCAAACTAAGCAATGTCTTGCTTAAAATAATTTCATGGATTTTGTATAAATTGTTACCATGTTTTATACAATCTGCTGTAGTATTACCTTCCCAAATAGAAATGTTGAAAGAGGCAAATGATACTGGTCTTCCCTTGATACTACTCCCGCTACATCGTAGCCACTTGGATTATATTATGATCAGTTTCATTCTTCTGACAAATAGTATTAGAAGCCCATTGATTGCAGCCGGTGATAATCTGAAAATACCATTCTTCGGGTATGTTATAAGTCGCTACATCCATATTTTATAACTTCAGTTTTCTGTTACGATTTATTTATTATTAACTGATATCTTTTTTATATACCAAACAGATGGTTCCTGCGGGGCTTAGGCGCCTTTTTTATAAAACGTCGGATCGATCCGGTTGTAGGCCGTAAAGATGTTCTCTATCGCGCTACTCTTCACACCTATATAATGGAAAGTCTGAGAGCCGGACATAATGTAGAATTCTTTATAGAAGGTGGACGTTCAAGAACTGGTAAACCATGTATGCCAAAGGGCGGTATTTTGAGTGTCATCCTTGATGCATACATGGATGGAACTATAGAAGATGCATTAATAGTGCCTATTGCATTGAATTATGAGCGTCTTGTTGATGGGAATTTTGTTAGGGAACAGTTAGGACAACCAAAGAAAATGGAAACATTTAGATCTACAATTGGCGCTATATGGTCGACTTTGAAAGGCAATTATGGTATTGTTAAAGTTGATTTTTGCCAGCCTTTTTCGCTCAGGGTAAGTTATTTTAATTTTTCATATTGCTCGTAAGATTTCAACTCATACTTTGATCAATTAAATATAATTATTACTGCTCGTTCGACAGGAAATGCTGAAATCATTCCAAAATCAACAAATCAAATTGTCTGGTGGAAAAACATCGCCCGTTGAAAAGATATTAAAATGTAGTATGTCAAGTTCATCATTGTACGGTACAGATGTTATCGTGGAGGAGTACCGTCAATTGGTTGATAGTATTGCACGACACACTGTATATGGTAAAGATAAAATAATTACAACGGTAGTAATTCATTTTTGATCGAATATTAATGTACAGTCATCTTTAGATTCTGCCAGCTCAATGCCGATAATGTCGACAAATGTTGTTGCGTTCTTACTTCTGAATAAGTTCCGGGATGGCTGTACTTTGGATAAACTAGTTCAATCGTTTGATTGGATAAAACAAGAGTTAGAAAGTCGTAATAAAAACATTGCATTCTGCGGAGAAACTGTCGATATTATAAATCATGCTGTTAGTAGGATAATTTAATTCAAAATCGTTTGTGATGATACCAAAAATATATGTCTGGATGTTCTCTTTTTTAGCTGGACATTTTGGGCCCGGGTTTAGTAAAACAACAGCGGCAAGAAATTACAGACGTAGTTGATGGTGAATTAACCAAATCAAATGTTGTTACTGCGATCCGTCCTGTATCGATTCTGCCAAACGTAATCGAATTGTCTTATTATAGCAACACAATGCTAACATGTTATGTTATGGATAGTATAGTAGGTAAGAAAATGCATTTTTCGTCGATTTACTGAATTTCCTAACGTCTTCGTTGTATTTTCAGTAACAGCGTTGTACGCTGAATTGCAGTCGCAGATCAATGATCCAGTGGCCATTGCCCAAAATAATATTACAGTGTATCAGGATCAGTTAATTCAACGATCACTTACACTTTGCGATATTCTTAAGTACGAATTTATTTTTTGTAAGCCATGCCAGGATTTGGAACGCGTTGTCGTCGAAGCTGTAGAGAATCTTTCATATACAGACATCATTACATTGCAAGAGGTATTGTACATTAATGGAACTCCTCTGCTAATTCCAAGTTACTTATACATATTACTTTATAGGACGTTTGTTTGGAAGAAGAGAAATGGAGTAAAAGATATGCACAAAATTTTGATGATAGTTCGGATGAAGAATATTGTAACAAGCATAAAGTTAAAAATATCCAGTACAAAGTATGTTATATTTCTTATTTATACCTGCGACAATATTTTTTGGTATTCCAATTCGCATAATTTACTTTAATTATTTTCTTACAGTTGAACTTAATACCGGAACACCTTAATCGTATGGAATTCCTTCATACATTGCTGCGACCTTTAATCGATACCTATACGTTCAGTGCGTTCACCCTTAGGAAATTAGTTGGACGATCCCTTTCTGAAAGGGACCTAGTTCATGAAACTTTTAGCGAACTGAAAATAAATTTGGATCGTGGTGTAGTAAATTATGGTAAGTAACTTTAAAATAACTGCTTCACAATATGGCTAAACGATATACTGTAAATTATTATTTTATCAATTCTCTTTTGAAATAGGGGAAAGTTTATGTGTCGATCCAATAAAAAATTCTTTAAAATTATTCGAAAAGTGGAATATTTTAGAGTGCCACCCACAAGAAAATGTAAAAATTTTCTATCTAAAGGAGGAGTATGATTCAGATGCGGCTATAACTGAAGTCTACGAAACGATAGCTGCTTATAAATGGACGAGAAATGTAAATTAAAATCAAACCTATGCTAAACGAATAATTTTTTTTATACGAACAAGTTGTTATAAAGCGTTGTATGTACATAGTAATTTACAGGTGTCGAGTAGGATATAACTTCCGTGTACATTCAATCATGTAAATTTAAAAAATTTACGAACTGTTCTATATGTAAACTTGCTGAATACTTCATAACTTGTAATATTGTACAGTTGAACCTTAGGTTTTTTTCTTAGGAATATGTATGTACAAGTTTTACATCGAATGTGATATTACTGTACATCCAAATTATAGCTTTATTTCGTTAATAAAGATAGTCTTGCGTACTATTGTATTGGGTACCAACGAATTGTTCTATCAATGTTAACGAAGAAAAATATACTTAAAGAGCCACACTATTTTTAATACATTTTTACAAAGCAGTAGAAGGTGAAATGGAATAGATATTTTGTACGAAACAGTTTCTTTTTTATGTATAACATTATAGAAAATAAATGTAACGAATGCGTGCTTATATTTTTAATGTACTCACACTTTGAAACGCGTCGAGGCTAAAATTTAATAACTGACGCAATCGGATAACTTCTGCGCATACCCATACACTTTTCTCTATCGATAAATAATGCATCAACTTTGGATTTCAAATCAGTTTCCAAATTAGATCTGGTACGTAGAAGTTGCTGATGTTGCGCCTCGAAACTTTGCAATTTTAGATTCATAGCGTGTATCATTGCATTTATCGCTTCTACTTCCGCGACCATTCTGTACAAGTCCATGAGTCACATTAAAAAGTTGCAATCATTAAGCGTCATTTAAGTTTTTCGGGTATACCTGAGCTGGGCATAATCTTTACATAATTCCGCCGCTGGACGATGTGTCCTACTTTCTAAACGAGTATGAGCAACTTTAAGGGCAGAACTTTTATCCGCAATAGCTTTTTGCATCAACTGCAGATTCTTTTCAATCTCAAATGCTTCTTGCTGAATCTAAGGTCGTAAATTGCGTGGTAAGTAGAAAAGATTTGAGAGGTATATAATCGCAATTACTTTGTGCAAATGTATCTGCAATTTCTCTTTCGCTTCAACCATTTCTGCTGCCCTTCTGGCTAAAGCATTATTCGTTCGTCCCCATGCTTCCCACATTTCGTGTCCAACCGCGTCTATTGCAACTTCTATATCGCTTCGCAATTGACTTGATTTTGCTCGTTCCGCCTGTGATTTTTTTACCACAGTGTCCGAAGCTTCAGCCCATGATTCAGCTTCTGTTATACTAAAGACATGTAACGTAACATTGCAGTGAAAATTTTGACATGAATATTATACTTTATCGATTGTACCTAGGGTCGTATCTTTCAATGCCACCGTAATACTGTAATCCACGACTGAAATTGTTCATTTGATGGCATGTAATATCAATGCCGAGCGCGGCTTCTTTGTTTTTTATATCGATCTCTAGTTGATTTTGTACTGCTCTGCTATTTGTGAGCTGAATGTAAGACAACAAAATTGCAGTTAAAGAATGTACGATTATAATTTCAAGCCGTACCTGATTGATGCATTTGTCGGTGAACGTTTGCAACTTATTCTGACAATTTCTGACTACTTCGACCTCTTGCAAAAGAGCATGCTCAGTTTGATCGTGAACCAAGTCGGACCCTATAATATTCTTTTATCAATGGAAGTATAACGTACTTTAAGAAATATATAATTGTCATTACAATTTGAATGTCGTGAGAATGGAATAAAAAATGAACCTGTTCTAGCCTCGCGATAATACAAACATTCTTGCGCTATGTGCAGTTGACCCTCTAAATTTTGTATCGCCGATTGCAAGTTCCGACGACAATCCTGCATTTTTCTATTGTCTATTATTAATCGTTCCAATTCCGCCGCCACTTCGTTCCTCCAGAAAGTGGTATCTGTAATTCTTTCCCCTAATTTCCGACCCGTTTCAGTTTGACCGTTCGTTACCTTCTCGTCGGCTTCTCTAAATGTACAATTGGTCCTTCTTATTACAGACCAATGTCTCGATTGTATTTCAACGTGCAATGAACACCATTATGCATATTTTTACCGCATCATTCGGACGGTATCCTGCCGCAAGTTTTCGGAGAATTGCCTATTGCTATTGGATTCATTGTAAAGCCTTAATTGATGTTGCACCCATTCGTACGGGCCATATCTTGTAACAAGTGCAGCTCTGGCTGCGTGTGCAGGATTTCTATCGAAACCAGTTACTAAATTTGGAAATCGTAACGGTTCCGTCGCCATCCCTTTCGGCATATAACATGTATTAGCGAGCAAATTTATTATTGGTTGCGATGGTCTACGGATAAGAATGAAAGAAACATTGTAACTCCTTCGAAATAAATACACGCTGAAAGGGCTGTTCAATATTAAATCGAATCCTTACAAAGGAGACGCTTCTATGGTTTCGTATCCTAAAGTAGGGCGCCATGGGTGTGGCTTTGGAGTTTTGTAAAATTCTCCGACTCTAATCGAAACCGGTGGGCCAGCAATTTGTTCCATACAAGGTAGCACGCCCACTGTAGACCATGGTTGGAGTTGCTAACAGCAAATCGAATGAATTAACAAAGCCATTACACTGTTATTTAAATTTGCATAAGTACAAACCGAATACATGACGGTATCCTTCGTCGCTTCATTTTGATTATTGTTCATAGCGGTTTCTAATAATTGAGATACTTCTTCAAAAGACGTAATACTGACGGAAATTTTATCGCTAAACCTGGATTATTAAAATTTCACGCGGTTCGATGAATAATTTTATCAAAATGAATCGACTTAATTCAAAATGGATGTGTATTTGAAATCCGGAAACAAAGTTATCACGTGACGTCTGTCATATGATTCTGGACTAGTCAGGTGCTTTGCTACTTTCTGCTCGATCGCAGTCGATCAGTACTTATCTGACTCGCCCAATTCTGTTTCACTGTAAGCATCATGACACGATTACGCAGACTTTTCTGTTTCGCTCTATTAGTAATCGTTTCGTGTCAAATTTTACATTCACACGCCGATAACGCAGTGCCTGTATTACTGTGGGGTGGATCGGTTAATTCTGATTTAGCAACAAGTGCAGTAAATCCATTTTTAAAGACTACCAGTGAGGAATTTGATGATTTTCTGCGTAAAAAATTGGAAAATTCGCCACCGGTTCTTCTCTATGTAAAGGATAATTTGTGCGTTGAAGATTTGGTGAAACACAAACAGGTTATTACAACGCTTTCGTACAACAGTATTTTGTATATTTATACGTTTGCTTAGAGGATCTGAATATTAACAAAACCGTTCAAATGTTTTTAGGATCTTCAGAAAGTTGTTAACAGTGATTCGTTGCGTTATTTTCCCGCTGTCGAGAAAGCTGCGAATACCGTTGAAGATTTGCCTTCGTACAATCAGACATACAACGACTACGTGGAATCTGTATCGGATGGACAATTGTTAATTGTGCCAATTAGTAATTTAGACATTGTTCCAGAAACGTACAAGACAATAAAAGAATCTAGTCCAAATTTGATAGCTGTGCTCACTGGAAAAGTTTGTAGTTACAGACGTTTTGCAAGAGTTAAAAGAGATACATCTACAAATGATACTACGAAGCCATTTATTGTCTCGACAAATAGGGCGTTATTGTATTCCAGCGGATCGTTATCATTGAAGGTAAATTTAATTATTATCCTTCTACTTTCACATAGTAGGCACCTGTTTTTTAATATGTATTTCTCAAAATAATAATCTGTATACTTGTATAGCTTGAAGAAGGTAAAGATGAAATACAACTCCCGCTTAAGCCAACAGTAAGCGACGAGCCAGGCACAAGATTATCTTCGTCCAATTTGGTCATGGTGTTTAATGGAACCGACGCGCCCATACTTAAACATAAACTTGTGTTTATGTTTGAAGTTAGAACAGCTGGATATTACACGCTGAGAACAGTCAATTATACATATTACACGAATGCAAATACCAGTAACAATGAACAGAGTTTAACAACAAATTCGGATATCGTTTTTCCATTTAACTTTTCTTATCATTGCTCGCAAAATATTATCTTTAAGAAAGATTCTACTGTATTGAATATTACAGATTTACAAGTACAACTTGACCCGAAGCAAATAAACAATAATACGAGAGCGTTCGGCGATGCATACGATTGCGTTGGCTTCACAACAATTCCAATTTGGACAGGAATATTCGTTACTGCCATATTAGCTTTGATTATGATATGGGGCCTGTCTATGATCATAGATATTCGTACGATGGACAGATTTGACGATCCTAAGGGGAAAACGGTTACTATTTCAGCTCAGGAATGATATAATAATAAGAAATTATTTGAGTTATTATGTACATACACACCGATAGTACATTGCGAGCTAATTAATTGTCAAATAGATTTCTAGTTTCATTGATGATTATTTATAAATTCATAATGTACATTAAAGAGTGGTTAACACTACTTGCCTTATAAAAGTGTCAGACACATTGAAATTGTAACATTGTTCTTAATTTGATGCAACAACATTTTGCTCCAAGATGATTAAATTTAATCATTCCATCTACCTAAAATTATGTACTAGTTACAGTATTTGTATCCTTCATGTGTACGATAGTATTTCTTTCTATAGTATTTGCTACTATATAATTTGTAAGACAAATTTGTGTTATATTGCAATGAAAGGTGGACACAGTACTATGCATTAGCATGTAAATAAATGAACATGCTGCTCTGCATGTTTCAATAGTAGAACAATATTGTGATATACTAATGGTTGATTAGAAGTATGTTATATGTTTGCTATATTACAGCACATATATTACAAAGTCTTGATGTAGATGTTTACGTACATATACATATAAATACATGCATATACATACGTAGAAAAAATATCTTATAAATAATTACACATTTCTTTAATACTGCTATTAATTTTTTATTCTTCCTTCTTACTTTCTTCGTGAATATTATGAATACATGTCTTGCGAGATCTTAATATAAAATTTCCATGTATAAAAAAAATGTATAATATAAATGAATATGTACTCGAATTCAATTGTATGTTGTCTATGTAGTACAAGCTGGAACTTTCACACCATGTATTACAATGAACACCATAGAATAAGGTGGTAAAGTAATCTGTTGTGTGGGTTCTAGTATAATAGGTCGAAACGGTGGTAATTTTTCATTTGGTTCCAATTCCAATACTTTTCCGTTCAGTTTTATAGTTCTAGAAACAATTTAAATGGCAATACAAATTCTGAAAGACTTTGTTTAGATAAAGTAATAAGTATTATTATTACACACCTTGACTGTAAACTATCAGAAGTGAGTGTATATAAAAATACTTTAGCATTTTTCTGAAATATAGGGATTCCTTGAATACTGACATAAACTTCCGTTTTTCCTATATTAACACCATATATCGTGATTGCCGGCACACTACTAATCAATGCCTTTTCAGCGGTGCAATGTGCATAAAGTCTTGTATAATTAAAGCTGTTCGTTGTTGATAACTTTAAAACCTTTTCCGAGACAAATTGCTTATAAATTACGCTGACCCACCAGTCAGGATTTGGCATAAGATCAGGTCCGATCATAGCATAATGTCCGCCCAACAATGATTGCCGAGTAACAACATTTACACCTGCGCTTGCACTGTATCCTAATTTATCAAGCCATAAAAATCCAGCCACGAATCTATCCGATAGCTCCGGAGCACCTCCGCCATAAGCCGTACTTGTTTCTGCTACAAAAGATAAAGTATACTTTTAAATTTGCCTTTTTATTCAGAAGTAGATTGATGCAAAACATGCTGGCACATACATAGCCACATAGAAATATCTTTTCCTGATAATTTAATGGCTTCATTCATAGATTTAATTTGCATTGGCAAATAATTGAACGTAGAAACGTTTAGAAAATCAGTTACTTGAGCCACTCTTCCATTAAAGTAATACTGATGCCAAGTAGCATAGTTTACACTATCTTTATCATATTCTAAAAATGTTTCCATATAATGCTCCCCCTGTCTGTCAGTATCCCCTACATGATTTACTTCTGGGCCCACAACAATACTTTCTTTGTATCCCATTAAATTCAATAATTCTCTCAATTCATAATAATCGTTTGCTAATTGAGTTGCATTAATAGTTCTGTTAAATACGTGATGAAAAGAATTCGGTTCTGAAATTTTACAGCAATCAGATATTAAATGTAAGTTAAAAAGAAATGATGAAATTAAGATGCAAAATACATGTATACATTACCATTTCCTAGTTGCCAGTCCAATGACATATTTTTATTTTTTGCAAATGCAATTATATCTTTCGCATTAGTACAATTCCAGTAACCATCTGCAGTCCTAATTAGTGCATTTAAATCGAAAATCATTCGTAGTTTCGATTTCGTTGCGAAGTTATACAAATTCTCGAAATCTACATCGTGAATTGTAAAATTGCTTATATCTTGTCCATTTACGGGGCTAAATATTTTGTCAGAAAATGTTTCCGTGATCTAAGCAATAAAATTTATTCAAGTAGTTATATTAGAATATTTTTCAATAATTAATTTTCAAATCGGAAGCTTACTTGCTTAAAGTATAAACAATCTGCCGATGTACCGCCTATTCGAACATAAGCTGGTGCAAGGTTTCGGGCTAAGTTTATAAATTTTTCATTCTTAATTGGAAGAGTTGTTATATCTCGAAGTAGAGATGTATCAAGACCAAATGATAAAAATTTATTTGATACCGTATGTAGAAGCGAGTATCTCGAGTTTAGATACAGGATGTGTGTATTCGTTGTTTGGTCTATTATATTATTAAAATTCCATACCGATAACACCAAAAATGCCATACAAAAACCTATGAAAATTAAACTAAAAGCGGAATGCAGGGTTGATTCTGAAAATTCAAAAACTCGGGAAAGTATTAAAATTCAAATGTATTATTGACATGTGTATACGCATACTTATGGCGTCTGCATTATATTTATATATTTTCAATTTTAATTTTATATATACAAATAAACTACGTGTAAAATGACGCCCAATATTTCTTAAAATAATATTGATGCAATATAATTTGATTCTAATGAAATAACTTACGAGTTCGATTTTCGCCAAGCCTTTCATACTGATTTTTACCCGGGCCATTGGTTATAAAGTAGCTCATAATTTTTTGCTTGCTAATCGTTTATACTTTTCGAAATAGTTTAAATGTCTTTCGTTTAACCATCGGTTCCAAAGGACACGCTTATCGAATAATGTAATAACATCCGTTCTTTATGGCAACCACGAATAATAAGTAGAACGTGAATTCATATCAGTATCAAAATCGCTGTGAATATTACTAGAATTAATTTTTGAATGAAACTTTAGAAATCGATGGCACGTTATTTATATAAAAAGAAGAGATTGTTTTAATTAATTGTATGCAATATACCTTTGCTTTTAATCGTTAGTATCTCTTAAAAAAAGTCTTACTGACAGTTTGAACGACAGTGTCAAATAACTTATTGTCGAAACTTTCTGTTTGTTAAAAATGGTTGATGCTTTCGCATTTCCTTTTGATTACAGTTTTTGCATCTTGCGTAAACAGTTTTATCATTGTATGAATATGAGGTGCCTTTTTTACGAGCATACTTTTTCTTCGTATTGCTATACCCAGGTTGTTGTTCTGTATTAAACCACCCTGTAAATCGTTTCTGTTTGTAGACTACCGCAATTATGTTAGAATTACATGCATCTATGACAATTGCATACATTTTCCTTTATAGACTTTAGAACCGAAAGAATATTATTTTATATTTATAATGCATGTACCTCCTGATGAAATTTGTTCAGAAATCGAATCTAAGCTAGAGCTTGACGATTGAAAAAGTAAAGATCGACTTCTGTGTACTGTAATACGATTGCGATAAGATAAACTACGCCGACGTTTTTGCTTCTTGTTTAATTGCTGTCTTGATTCTGAATTGCTTAATTCATCTTCGGCCCAAAACGGCCGATCGGTATCGTCCGATATTGGTGGCATTGGTGCAGGGGGCTTAAATAATGCAAATTCGTTTACATAGAATGATGCTGATCGTATATGATAGTTTCAATATTAATAACTTACAATCTCTGGAGAAACTTCAAGCGTGATGTACTGTTTATTTCTAGGATCTGAACGATTTAATAATCCAACCGATATTGCAGTACCAGACGCTTGATTTTCATAACCCTCGTCATCTTCAGAACTTTGTATCATTTTTCGCGTATCACCGCTAGCATAGTAACCCATTATGAATTTATTGAGGTCGTTCAAACTAATACAGATGCATAACTTATTTTCTGATACAGATTAGTAAACTGGATAAATTTGGTATGGATTTTGCGGTGAAAAGTTATGTGCTTGTAAGAGTCATTTGTACCGAATGGTAGGCTTTTTTTTATTGTGGTATAACAACAAATTACATTATTGCGTAAACCATAATTCGAAATATTTATTTAATAAGTGTTTTGTTATTTAATACTTTTATAGAGAGACATTTTTGTAATTTGTAAAAGGTTTTTTATTTAACGTTTGTACATAAAAACAAAATGTGACATCCTTCTTCATCCAGAACAATGCGTTACAACTGCATAACTTTTTTGTCCGTTTCTTATGCATTTTTTTTGTGTTGTCATAATAATGTAATCAAATGAAAGAAACATTAAATGCTATCAATTTTTCTCTTTTTTTTTTACTGCAGTGAAAAAATAACTAAATACAACATAAATGAATATGAATTCACTGTAGTACTCCCATCATTTAGTCTTGACCATCTTTCCTGTCCATCATTGCCATTCAATGCCGGCAGGACAAGTTGCATCCTTCATTTCCTCCATAAAGTCCTCACGAATTTTAATGTATTTGACATTATATATATATTTGTACACGATAAACGAGAATAAATGCCCTAATCATTTTCTGATTTTCTACGTTTCTTCGAACGTGGACTGTCAGTGTCATGCGGACTTGGGGTAATGTGACTTCGTTTTCTCTTAATGCTACTTTCACTGGCCTCGCTACTACTACTGGCGGCAGTTCTTGTTTCCCTTCTAAGCGTTCCTTCTCCTGTAACTTGTACCAATATCTAAACAGAATTGAATAATACCAAATTGATCGCAAGCAATTGCATTACTGTTCATAAAAAAACATGTTTTAAGTTTTTACCTGCATATGTTGCAGACATTCTTCTTGCATTGAAACAGCCATTTTATAAATGAATGTGTCATGTTTGTTGTACATAATAGCATTTTGAAACATTAGCATTACATCGCGTTGAAAATGCATTGTAGACCTGATCGTTCCGTTGTCTATATTTTTCTTAATGGTAGATAGATCCATGGGTCTAAAGATGACAGAATGATATCCGGGTGCTTGATCTTCTGTAATTGGCCTCAGAAATACAGACGCATATTTATGAGTGGCAAGTCGATTATAAACCAACATAACTGCTTTCTTCCATGCCCTGTAATCGGCACCTTCCCCGGTAACTTCATTTTCGGGCTCGCTATCAATGGAAACATTCTGCTTTTTCGAATATGTTTTCATAGCACGTCCTCCACTTAACTTGCTTAATGATGATTCCTCTTCATCTAATTCAATGGTGTCTTCTCCAGCACTTATTATGGACTCTGATTCCTTCTTTACATGTTGCTCATTATCCACAATTTTTTTCTCTTCTTTTTCTTCCTTTCTTTGAGTATCCTCTATTTTTAAGCCTGGTATAAGAGTACTTTCTAAATGAATCTTTGTATCTTCATCTGCTTTTGATTCCTCGTATATATTTTTTTCTATTTTAATGCTAGGGACATTGGATTCAGTGCCAGTGTCTTCTGTAGGTAATGGTTTTGAACTTTCTGCCTCGTCTGGAGATATCAATTGAGAAGACCCTTCGACAATTGCTGTTTCCTCTATTTCTTCTTCTTTAATTTCTATGTCTTGTAGAATAGAACTAGCTGTATCTTCCGAAGAATCCTTTGTATCTTCTTTCTTAAATTCATCTGTATAAATTTGTAAAGCTTCATCTGCATGTTCTTGACACTTTTCTGGTGATCCTTCACTCACTTCTACGATAGTTTTTTCTTTTACCACAATTAGGGGTTCCTCTTTAAATGATTCCATGGATTCTGTACTTTCAATTGTGTTTTCTATTATTTGTCCTTCTGTTATTTTCTTTTTATCGTCTGAGCTACTTTCATCGTCCTCTAAGATTAAACTAATGTCTTGTGATTTTTCCGTGTCCTCGGTGCTAGGAAGATCGTTAGTTACTTCCGAAGAGACACTAACGACTTCGGCTGACGGAACATCTTGTTGTTCACCCGTGATTTTAGCAAGATGCATTTCTAATTGATCTAATTCCATGTTCCCTTTATTTTCTATTTCTTCCGAGTGTTGTCTTTGTAGTTTATTGTTATCTGATTCTTTAGTTCCTGAGGCAACTACCTCAGTATCTTCTCCTTCTTCTCGCTCCTCCTCTACTTCTTCTTCTTCTTCTTCTTCTTCTTCTTCTTCTTCATCTTCTTCTTCTTGTTCTTCCTCTTCTTCTTCTTGCTCTTCTTCTTCTTCTTCGTCTTCTTCTTCCTCAATTTCGTCCTCTATTATTTCATCCATTAACTCTTTTGCAGGCATTTTTGAATCGCCGTCGTCGGCTTCTATATTTGATGCAGAATCCATGGCATCAAATTCATCAGTTATTTGTTTTTCGTCTAAAGGGGTGTCTTTACTATTTTCACCACCGGGAGTTTCTAATGCAGGACGGTGTTCATTCGATGTTGCCCTTTCGTCGCGCGTACTTTCTTTTGATTTTGTTTCCTCAGGCTTGTTTGTTATTGTTTCAGAAATCTCAGCAACAATAACTTTAGGTTCCTGGGGTTCAATGGCAACTGTTCCTATAATTTCTGCAATATTCGATGTACTGGAATCAATTTCCTCTAAAACCATCTCACTTTCTGGTGAATTAGAAAGTGACACAACTTCGTCTACATTTCTGGGTTCCGGTCGTTCTGTTACCACTGGTACCTCTTGAATTTGAGGTACACTAAGAGTATTAATTGCTGGTGTAGCTGTATCTAGAGTCTGAGGACTTCCAGTTATTTCCTCCTTTATTAATTCTTCTATATCTCCAATAATTTCGTTTATTTCATCTTTGTCTATAACATCTGTCATTATATCTTTGCGAATTACATCGTCTATTTGATCTATAATCTGTACCATACTTTCTGCAACTGGAATACTTGGTGTATTTATTGCGGGAGGCTGTGCAGGTACAGGCGCTTCATTGTGCATTGTTACTTGATGTATCGGTTGTTGCTGGAGATTGGGAACTTCAGTAGACGCACTCGGTTGGGATAAAATTGTTGTTGTTGATTGTAAATTAGGTAATGGACCTCTTTGTGCATTGGCAGGCATTTCTAATAACATAGATAAGGTAGGTGCACCAACCGATGGACGCTCCGCTGGTATATTTGAAATTGCGGAAGTAACTAACTGATGTAATTGTGGCGAGACATTTTGGGTTAACTGAGAACTTGGTACTTTAGGACTAGAACCCAGCAGACTGGTAATTGTAGGGGAGTTAACTTGTGCTACGGTAGTTGAGGTCTGAATTTGTGTTGTTGGGCTTGGCGATTTTAACAAACTTGTTAGTAATGGTGACCTTCCTCCTCTAGCTTTCTTTTCGTCTTCATCTACACATTCCATTGCTTCAGCAGCGTCTACTACATGCTCAATAGATTTCCTCTGATTTATAGCAGTTATTATTTGCGGTGAAGTTAATTCTTGTTTCTGTTGACCCCTTGCCGACCATACAGAATGTGCCTTTGCTTTTTGTTCTCGATCTCTTTCTTCCTGCTCAATTGTATGCCACATTTTCTGTAACTTGTCTTCTGTTACTGGTCCAGATTTTAACATATTTAATTCCGTTTTCAGTTGTTGGTACTCGTCTCTTTGGAAAGCTAATAACTGTCCTAATTCACCTATTCTTTCTTGTGTCAACCTCTTGACTATTGATTCACCTGTCGTTTCTCCGCTTTCTCTTTTTTTTCTTTTGGGCGTATCTGCATTTTCTAATAGATGTGCGTATTGGATGGCACATGATTTCTGTGAAAACCAATCCGGCGGTCGTAATGTTTCCTTTTCGACGAAAGCCTTTAATGCTCTTGATACGCTCATCCAATTTTGATCCCCCGATTTTAATACACTGGAAGCTAAACATAACTGCTCGCGGGTACTCCAATTATCGTACGTTCTTTTTAATTTTAGTCCTACAAACAAATATTGGGACGTTTAAGAAATGAAAATTAGTGTTAAATTTTATATAACAAATACATTCAATATTATTTTATAATGGGTTCTCGTATTGCTATTTTTTCAAACAAAGTGAAACTTTGTTGTTTACATTGTATAGGTTAAGAAATAGCTAACGTTTTCCATAAGCATCTAAAAAAAGAAATAATAATACACAATATCCTCGCATATTCCTATAAAGTGTCTACAATGTAATATATTATTAGTATTTATTACTATTTACAGCTAGGAAGCATTATAGTACGCACTTAATAATTCTCCCTAACCTCTAAATCGTAAGCGATGGTAAACAAATAATAAACTTACTGTCTTGTATGGATGTCATTTTTGTCATACAAAATTTTATCCTTTCTTTATTTGTATACACATATAAATGTTACCAGATGCAATTAAATGGAGTACTAATATTTTTGTCTCTTATAATTTTTTACGTTCAATAACTGTACACACATGCATCGCGTCTGTTCCGCTAAAACGTGAAACGAGTGTGTACAGCTGATTTCAAACTTGAATGCGAGGAATACCAGAAACAGAAGTGTAATGGCGGATGCAAAGTGAGCTGTCAAAGTATGGTGCATTATATTTTTGCTTTAAATTCATGAACGATCAAATGCTTCATTTATCAGCGGCTAAGTGAAAAGATAATAAATATGCGTTGAGCGCACGGGAGTATAAAGCTAGTAATGCAGTCCGTGTAATTTGTATATATAACTAAAGGTGCGAATTTCTTGTATATATCAATTAGTATCTCAAAACTATTTTTATCTTACAATGATGAATAACCGGAGGCGAACAAATAATTTCACCTATGTTAGTTCTTGCGTGAAATACATGATATTTCTGCTCAACTTTATTTTCTGGGTAAGCAAGGATATTGCACTATTAATCCTATGAGTTCAATATCACTACAATTAATAACTGAATGTACAAGCAAGCATGAAATTATATACTACATATATTCATGGAATGTGTAATAGAACGAAAATTCCAATGTATTATTTCGTTGTGCAGCTGTTCGGGGGACTCCTTATTGGAGTTGGTTTATATGCATTCGTTGACAAATGGCAAGCAACTGGCTCCGTTCGAGTGGAGAATGTTTACGACGTAGTCCTGAATATTTCGCTTGTAATGGTCATTGCGGGAGGAGTAGTCTTTGTTGTTAGTTTCGCAGGATGCGTCGGGGCATTACGTGAAAATACTTGTCTTCTCAAATTTGTTAGTATTATTATAATTTATACGATTATATTTAAGAATTTCTCATAGACAATATAATTATCATCTATTTATTGCAGTATTCGTTGTGTCTATTGGTATTCTTCCTACTTGAAATGGGTATAGCCATTGTTGGTTTTGTATTTCCACATACATTGCAATCGTTGTTGGAGGAATCGTTTACGGATAAAATCATACAAACCTATAGGGAAGATCCTGATCTGCAGAATTTTATTGATTTTGGACAACAGGAAGTAAGTAGCCTCATAAAATAAAAGTGTTTTAATACTAGAACAATTAACAACTCTATCTCAATTAATTTTTTCGAGTAGTTTAAATGCTGCGGCTTGAGTCAAGAAGGATATTTAGATTGGGGAAAGAATGAATATTTTAACTGCTCCAGTCCTAGCGTAGAACGTTGCGGCGTACCGTTTTCGTGTTGCATTAATGCTACAGACATATCGGTATGTATTAATAGTAAATTTTGTGATTGGGAACTTAACATTGAAGATGCTATTGAAATTTTTTAGAGCGGTCTAGTAAATATAATGTGCGGCTACAAAGTACAAATGCTACCAGTATCTGAAGCGGGCAAGAAAGTGTGGACTAGTGGTTGCATCGAAATTGTACGAAGTTGGGCCGAACGTAATTTGTATACAATAGCTGGTATAGCTTTGGGTATAGCCCTTAGTCAACTTTTTGTCATTTATCTGGCTAAAACATTAGAAGGTCAAATTGAATTGCAAAAGTCTCGCTGGCATTCTTGAGCTTGACTTCAGGCCACCTACCGTTATCAAATTCATTCGCCTCCCAACAGGCAGGTGGCCAGTGGCCGGACAAGAGGCCAGGATAACGAGACAAATGTAAATGTCCGAATGACATTACTTGTCCTTTTCGCGATCTGTGTATACATACTCTGTATTCTTTCTCTGATCAGGCTTGTTCTTTACCTCAAAAATTATTTTCATCTAAGCAAAGGCTAGGCCTTCGTTTATTTTCTTCGCATGCTACTCATTTTTCAACACGTTTTGCAATTTCTTTACCGACTTATTTTTTGTATTTGTCTATAAAATGTTAAGCGATATAGCCATATATTTTCTTTCTTAAAGTTGAATATAACTTGGATAGTCACTGGTTAGATACTAATTAAATTCTAGCCATTTATTCTAAAGTAGGATATTTGAAACTGAATCTCATTCAGTCTATAATTTTAGTTAGATATGAAACTTACTGCAAAAACTACTCACATGTGAACGGTTTACTTAAAATAAGATTGATTAATCGTATGATAATTAATGCCTATTAATACAACTATAATTAATTTTAGCAGCGAGCGATTCTTCCGTATACATAATTTATTTACAAAGTATGTACTTGAGTGATATTAAATTTCATATGTTGGTAATTTTTGCACCGGAATATAAAAATATTCATCGCACATTATATGTAATAGCGTTACAAGTATTACAAGTATCAAACCATTCAATGTTCTACAAAAGACTTATATACGTTACGAAGTATATGTAATCAAAGAGAGATTAACAGTTTTTTATATTGCTGTGTTTTTTCGATATATTTACATGAATTATTTGTGGGAACGTTTCACCGTGCGTGTTGCTACATAAAAATCCTTTACGTTCTTGATAATAAGCAACAATTATCCGACAACGCCAAAATGTAATAAAATAACAATACGGTTTAAACACGCACATGGTTCGAAATATAACTCGATATCTCTTTTGCTACGTATTTATCTTTTTTAATATTTATATAAACATATGATAAAACTATCAGTAAGTATGTATAGTTATTTCTGAATCAATATGATTGATTCTTTTATTATGCTACATTAGTGTAGTTCAAATAAGTAAACGAAAAAGAAAAAAACGTCCAGTGCCAAAGTCAAAGTATCATCTTATCTTTTTATTTGAAAGGAAACCTGACAATAATCTGGTGTAAATGATTTGTTTATTAATTGCATATATAGCACATCTACATCTTTTTATCAAGAGTAAATTGAAAACCGACATATAAAACCATCTAGTTTGTAATAAACATATATTATTCTAAAACTGTGTTCTTTCTGACTGCTACCAATAAATTATTCTACAGTTATAAATCATATTGTAAAAATTAACACGATACAGGCGATAAATTATGCTGTTTTATAACAAATGTTTATTTATATAAAGTAGTATCTACAAATGAGTTGTTTGAATATTCTAAAATAACACTTTGTCCATCGATTAGTTCGAAATTTTCCAATAATTGTTTCAATACTGTATCCATTTCATTGCATATCAACGCGCCAGTTGAATGATGAAATAACTGTAACTTACATGCACCCGCTACGTTATTATTATTGGATACTTTTAATATATCTGCCATTGAATCCATGACTTTCCCAATTGTCCAATTCATGTTCATATAAACACCTTTTGATGCCCCTATATGTTTATTAAATACTGTAGTTGGCAGGTATACAAGGAAGTAACATCTTTCGTTCATCGGTACATTTCTGGGACCAATCGCTGAACCTTTGATACGCATAAGTCTCACCTATTTCAACAATACTATAGTAAATGCAAATTCAATATAATTAACATATTTGTAACCAATCAAGTGTAGAAGATATACTTTATTAGCCATTGCTGTATTTTTAGATTTCTTCAAAGTATCAGAAATTTCTTGATCCACTATAGCCTTTGCTTCCGCAAATTGTTTTTTTGGTATTTGCCATTTTTTTAATTTAGTCGTCTTTTCCTCGTTACTGTATTCTAAACAACCGTGATATCTATGTTGTAAACAAAAATGCTTTTTACATTTAATGCACTGCATTTCGATAGGCGATACACCTTCACACGATTCATCCGAACATTTATAACTCGATGCCTTTACTTTAGTATACGTAATTTTGTCTTTAAAGCTTAGACATTTGTGAGAGGCTATATGAAAATGTTCTTTACAGAACAGATCGTGACAGTGATTGCATTCAAACGGTAAAAAATTCAATTGTTTGCATTCCTTGATTGAACATCTCTCGCCAACATTTGGAAACTCCATGTTCGTGACTATAATGAAAAGAACAGAATGTTATAAAAATAAGTGATTAATATATGTTGGTTATGTTTCGAGGCATTTTAAACGTACAACTCGATATTACCTATTTAATTGTGAGACGGTGTAGGCGAGTGTAAATGATTCTCACTGAGTGTACCCAAAGCTAGATTGTTCCACTTTTGTTCTAATTCTTTAAGTGTCATATGAGAATCACCGTTGTCACTTTCTGGATCAGGCAATTCTACTACTGGTACTAAAATATCATCGATGGGCAAACGTTCTTTGTGCCAAATTTCATCGATTAAATCTAATAATCTGCCATCTCCGCACACCTGACTGTCCATACCGTAAAATGCCCCTATTTTAAAGTACTCCCGTAAATGAATATTTAACACAAAATAATGGAAAAGTTACATTTGATTTCTAATTCAAGTATAAAACAGATATTTGCAAAACAATTCTTATGTCACTGACGAAACAACGTGAAGATGGCTAAAATGAAGGAAGATTCTATGCCAATTGTTACCGTAGTCGATTTAAAAGATTGAAAAATCACAAAATCTCTCATCCTTAGTGATGGGCATCGACTAAAAACTATCGATTATTCGATAGTACCCAACTACTACTTTCATTCGAATGATTTTTAAGACTATCGATAGTATCGGCTAACGACTAATTTAGTCGACTGAATGTAGTTACTAAAAACTATCGACGAATTCAGTCGTTAAAACCATCGAATCCTTAAGGAGCTAGACACGGCACGTGACCTCTCCGATTTGGATGGTCGGTATTACAGCAGCTTTTTCCTGCACAGAAATGGTAATACCGACAGGCGAGAGGGAGCTGCATGTTATTTCGATATTCTAATCTGAATGGGGAAAGAAATTGTTAGCTGTTGCCACCGACGAGATATAGGAATAGACAGGACATCTTATGGACTTTCGTGGCCCAATGTGACGGCCATACCGACTCAGAAATCCGACACTGATTTGAGCGTCCCCTGCTCATGAACAGTGATCACTTCAAGAACTATTATTTACTGAAGTAGTTGGGACAGGACTCATACGATTGTGTGAATATATGTAAATGCTTTGGGTGGATCAGGACAGCTATTTCTCGAGCAACGTTTAGGTAGAAAAATTGAGCTACGGTGCCTGGTCGCGCGATGCACTTTGGCTCGGCTCGAGTTGAGTCGAAACCACATCGCGATGCATCGGGGCGATGAAATTGACAGTGTCACGTCAAGCGTCCCGCCTGTGCTGTCCCGCTTTCATTGCGCGGCAAAGAACGAAAGAATTCTTTAACGAGGATCGTAGGTCCAGTTAAAACTTAATCAGAACCCGCAGAAGTTCAATAGGCACGACCCTAGAGTCGTAGGTCCGGCTAAAAGTTGGTCAGAAAACGTAAAAGTCCAGTAGGTACAACTCTGGGATCGTAGGTTCAGCTATAAGTCGGTCAGAACCCGAAGAAGTACAATAGACACGATCCTAGAGCCGTCGGACCGGCTAAAAGTTGGTCAGAAAACGTAAAAGTCCAGTAGGTACAACCCTAGGATCGTAGATTCAGCTAAAAGTTGGTCAGAACCCGAAGAAGTACACAGTAGACATGACCCTAGAGTCGTAGGTCCGGCTAAAAGATGGTCAGAAAACGTAAAAGTCCAGTAGGTACAACCCTAGGATCGTAGGTTTAGCTAAAAATTGGTCAGAAGTCGAAAAAGTTCAGTACGTATGACCTTAGTACAGTAGTACGCACGACCGCGATCGGAGACCTTCGAAGAGTTCGAAAATTGCGAATACCACCGAGCGCGACCGAGCGTTACCGACGCGCCGGCGCGACCGAGCGTTACCGACGCGCCGGCGCGTCGCGGAGTGGGGATGCCGGTGCGCGGCGCACGCGGTGTCACTATCAGTTCAAGCGTCGTACCTTACGGGTCGTCTATGCTGTCGAAGGTTAGCGACATATGTACATCAGCTTACAATACAATAGCATCTCGGGGTTTACTTTATTACCGCATACGCTTGTCTATTACCTTCTATTAATTAATACACGTTTATTTAACAATCGTTTGACTATCGTGGATATCCATTAAACTCTTTCTCGAGTCTCTTTTGCTGGACGCTTGACCGGTCATCCGGTACCACCGATTTTGTGATTCGCGATAACTAGTCGTTTATTAAAATATCGGGTTAATTAATTTATTAGTTTAAACGGTTCTTTGAATATTTATTATATTTTATTACACGATTATTCGGATTCGATGCGGTGTTAAGTTTGCCTTTATTTTCTTTGCAATGTCACTTACATACCCAGTTACATATGTCTCTTCGCGACTTCGAATTCGATTCTGATTTTGGCACAGGTTTATCACGTTGCTTTTCTTTTTATTGCAGATACAATGGATGATTGGTTGGTGGAGGATAATATATTGAGGCTGCAGGAATGGAGTATTGAGATGCAATTACTGCGATGCATAACAATCAGTCCGATGACGTATGATGAAGGATTGGTAACATGTAACTTATTATCCCAACGGTTTACGTATATTTCTTGTTATCTGGCGATTGGATTTTGGCTCAAGTTCTTTTCTTTCGGTTGAAAGTTATTGAGTAGTTTAAACATTTTAAGTAGGACTTACAATATGCCATTCGCGATTGAAACTAGAGTCAGTAAATTTCATTAATTCTAAACGAAAAATTGAAATACTTTCATGTTTCGCTGCATATCGGTCGCGATTTCTATTATAGCTTCACTAGTATTTATTAAAAACTTTTATTATCTCTGTGACTTGGCACAAGTACGGTCAAATTGTATTTTCGATGCAGCATTGTCCGCGTACTTACGTACTGGTTGCCATGCACTTGAAGCATGATAAATAGTTTCGAGTCTTGATTTCTACATGCAGCTACGAGAACTTATAAATGCGCGATATTGCTTACTAACTAAGATCATGATCACCTTTAAAACTCGGACAAAGAACAGTCACAGTATGCTTTTGATAAATCATTTATATTAATCTATAATAGTATATCTTGAATAGACAATTAACAGTAGTTAAATCAGAATAATAATACGGTAGTACTTTATTAAAACAAAGCAGTATTTCCTCAACAGACGTTTGACAGGATGAAGAAATAAGAAAGAGATAAATAAAATCAAATGTGTATTGCTTCAATTTCTACCTCCTCACCCTATTGACTAACTTGTACAGATTCTCTTTCAGAAAATTTTGATGACCGCGCGCAATGCGGTCAGTAGAGTCAGTGCTTGCTCCGTCAAAGTTCTTTTTATTGTTTTTAGAGCGAAACCGCTCATAATAATTATAACTAAATATAAATAACAGTAAAGATACGCGAAAGTAGAGTCAGTGTTTGCTTCGAAATATTGCTCTCGCGAAATTAGAGTCACTTTGTTCGTCGATCACAATTGACGTGCGCGATAGTAGTCTTTTATTTATTTTTTTTTTCTTTCGCAATAAGTATTCCGGTATTAGAGTCAGCACCGATGCAGTTCGGCGAGTTCGGGCATTCATCCATCAACTCGAAGAGTAAGTATCTCTGTATTTCTTTAATCTTATTTTACAATGGTCTTTGATAATTATCATGATCGAAAAGTACTCAAAACGCAAAGATTTCAATGTTGTCTGTTCTTTTGAATGTTTCAGAAGCTGCCATGGGCTCAATTGTATCACCATAACGATATTGTTGGCCGCGCGCAATGCGGTTGGTAGAGTCAGTGCTTGTTCCGTCAAAGTTCTTTTTATTATTTTTTGAGCGCAGCCGCTCTTAATAATAATTCAACATAAATAACAGTAAAGAGACGCGAAATTAGAGTCAGTGTTTGCTCCGAAATAATACTCTCGCGAAAAATAGAGTCACTTTGTTCGTCGATCATAACTATTCCGTTTCCTTTTCCGTTCTCGGCTCGGAGGACTGATGGTTAGGGACTTAGTGTCAGCGAGTTACGATGTGCGGGGGCGTGATTGTGGTTCTGGACCCTGGTCACGAGGCCCTCGGTTAGACTACGTTATTCTCTAACATGGGTAGGTTATCCACCATTCTGGAATCGTGGTCGCGGTTCTTGCAATATCCGGGTTGCAGTGTCATCGGGGGGCGGTGTGTGGGGCTGTGATTGCTTTTCTGGACACTTTGGCCTGCCAAGTAGGATATTTATCCCCGTTAGACCACGCCAAGCACACCTTGGGGTGGCAGAAGGCATACGGGTCATAATCTAGAATCGTGGTTGTGGTCTTGCATATCCGTGCCTTAATGATTTCTGTGACTCGGAATCGAAACTGGTGCCGATGCTAAGTCGTTTTACTGTCCAGACTCTGAGCCGAGGGCTCGCGGGCTGCTCGGTAGCAGTCACAAAAACAGTAGAAATACTGTCGCGAAATTAGAATCACTTTGTTCGTCAATCATAAGTGTTCCATTAGAGTCAGTGTCCTGTTCAGCGAGTTCGGGCTTTCAGCCATCAATTTGACGAGTAAGTATCTCCTTCGTTCTTTAATCTTGTATTGCAATAATCATTGATAATTAACACAATCCAAAAGTACTGAAAATACATAGATTTTAATGTTGTTTGCTCTTTTTGAATGTTTCAGCAGCTTCCATGGCTTCGATGGCGACGAGCTTGACCGCACAGCTGGTGAGTCTGCAACCGGTGAGTGGCATGCTTTAAAGTTCCTCTGGTCACTCAATCATGTCGCAGGACGAAAGGTCCGAACCGACACGGGTGACTGGTTGTAATTACGTAGATTTTTCTGGCAAGCACTGTGACCATGGGTATATGGAAATATACTCATGAGTAGTAACTTCTTTACTGCTTTATATTATGTGAGGATAGGTCTTCTTGTACAACGCGTTTTTAAATAGCTTGATAATTTTAAAACAGATCATATTTAGTACAAAATATATCACTATATATCTTTTTATAATAGAGTATTTAATTGAATACCTATGAAACGATATTTAAAGAGTTATTAATTATTGAATGAATATAAAGTAACGTCCAGTATTCTACGTGCATTAGTTTGTAGTGGAGAAGTCGAATACCATTCGACTTCGTTTACTTCTCAATTGCAATGACTGCACAGTTAGAATAAATTGCATAATTATTGCTGTTAGTAAGAGTGTAGTATTTCATCTTTTTCTACTTTGATAATATATAAAGTGAAGGTACTCATTTACCTTATCAATTTGTTGGAACTATCGAATAATTTTATTATTCGATATCCATATTAGTCTTTAGCGTTTAAAGATATCGATACGTTCATTGTTTCCGTACAAAATGTTAATTAAACCTGAATGTACAAGAAGACAATACGCGAACGGGTAGTTTTCGAAATCAAGGCAATCAACTTTTAAAGCAATCTTGCGTTTTAGAATCAATGCTTTGATAACGGGAACGCCCGAGGATGTTTCAATTTAATTCAAAGTATATTAAAGTAGAGTCGTTGAATAATTTCTCTATTAACGTAGAGTCTTTGAATAATTTTTCTAATAAAGTAGAGTCACTGCATAATTTTTCTAATAAAGTAGAGTCACTGCATAATTTTTCTAATATAGTAGAGTCATTGCACAATTTTTCTAATAAAGTAGAGTCATTTAATTTTCTCTTCAATAAAATAGAATCATATATAGATCTGTTGTACATATATATGTATTTTAGCCCGTTAGAAAATCAGTATGTCCTTATCATCTTTTTAGACGAGGATTTTCAGGTTTAACCCTTTCCGTGTTCACTGCCCGGATCCCACTCACGTGCCCCGGTGCTACTTGGGTGGGAAAACGGTGGTAGAGCACGATGATATTTTTTAGTTTATAAGCCATAAAATGATTTATTGTTGGCGACTGACAGTGCGTTGGTGTATCGTGCACGACATAATATCCGCATTGTGTGTGTGGTTAGGCTGTGGATTTGCGTCGTTCCGTATTAAAATGTAGCTATTATGACCAAGATAAGATGTCCATCAATTTAAAACAGAGACATCATTTTTAGTATTATTTGCTTCAATAATTCCTACTATACTTGGGCACGAAGTTTTTGTCATTTAAGATGACAGAGGCCAAATGCCAAAAAGAATTGAATATACTTATCAATTGCTATCAAGTACCTCTTGTATCGGTGCTATTTAATTATTTTATTAAATATCTCAACCGCGACGTGGTTTTTTCCACGTGAACGCAGAGATCCCAGCCACTGTCAGTCGATTTCAGAAAAATGGTACGTACATTAGAGTGTGCAAGTTGTGTGACAGCACTTGGGTGTCGGGGGTGTCCCGGGACGCCTCCCTAGTGTAGGCTTTTGCGCCCAAGTGTTTGACTGAGAACCGTGGAGTGTCGTGTGTTGGTGTGTTTGTTTGCCATTTTTTAAATATAGGTCCAGGTAGGATAGGTAGCATACTTTCTGGTGTGATTGATAGACATAAGTAGGTAGGGCCGGGCAGGTTGACACAGTCTCCGATCGGGTAGGCACTATTTCGCGTGTTCAACCTGTTTCAGGAAATCTGATTTGAAAAGTCGACGGTGAAGCTGTGGCGCGAACGAAAATGCGTTCGCCTCTGGCTTTGCCTATCGATTTTTCGAATCCTTCGCGGTCGTGGTCGCGATTTAGGCTCCGAAACGAAACGCGTTACATTATGCTCGAGGCTGCACGTGTGAACGAAGAACGATTACAATTTTAATCGTAATCTATGTGATTTTCCGTAATCACAATTTTACGATTTTATTTGATCGCCATTCGGCCACGTGTGTTCCATTTAGCTCCGCGATTCAAACTCTTTATTTCACCTTTATAAGTTTTTCCTTGGTTTCCGATTAGAGTCTCGAGCCTAGTTTAAGTTTCAGCTGACCCTTGGGTCCGACGAAATGGAGAGGCTATATGCCGAAGAGGCCCGACAAACTGTCACTCAAGAGGGCAACTACTAATGGCTCCCCATTCTTTTTAAGAATGGGGAATCATTCTGTGTTACTACTTTGTCACTGTGCTTGCATTTTCATTTGTAGAATTTGTATTTGTACTTGGCCGATGCACATTCCGGCCCAACGATACAGCCCTCCCAAAAATATCGCGTTGCTTTAGAGTTGCGAAAAACTTGCGAACGGGTCGAGTTGGAGTTGCGTTGAATGCCACTTATTGCTATTCTTATTGCTAGTTAAATTGTAGTATTTTATAATACACTTTACATTTGAGCTTCTAGTGTTGCGGAAATTGTTTTCGCGTATTGGAACTTTCAGTTCATTTTTCAGAGGATATTCAATTTGCTTAATTTTGGATAGTACATATAATTTACTGTTTGCTTTCTATTAGTCTTAATAAATAGTGTTGCGAACTGATTGTATCGCGAGTTCCAGTTAGCGTTGCGTTGATTAAAGATCGCGTTTTTAAGTAGAGTTGCGACTACTAGTCCCCATCTGCTTCCAATTGGAAGCCTGTTCCTGAACCAGGAACTTTTTCTTTTCAGCGTTTTATATTTGCCTTTCTTTTTATTTTATTTTTCTTAATAATTATACTACCTGGAATGTCTGTTGATGGAAGTACTGCTAAAAATTTGCATACATATTAGTAAATTACTGTGTGAACGAAATGAAAAGAAATGAAAGAGAAAGGAAAGAAAAAAGAAAAGAAAAGAAAAGAAAAGAAAGAAGAAGAAAAGAAAAAGAGCAAAGTAAAAAACAGATATAATTTGCAGAATCTTTGATAAATTTATAATAATTCTAGATAGTAGATTTAAATTAGAGTTAATACTAGTGACTGTTCATTATTGGAGTTTAACTCTTAAATATTTCTTCTTAATTGTTGCAATTCCATCTTAACCTTTTTTTTAGTAGAGCCAATTTTTATAACTTTTCGAGCTTGCTTTGTAGAAATTGAAATTCACTCGCGATATCCGTAAATGTTTAAACAAAAATCCTTGCACGAAAAACGTTATTGGCAGTAGTTGGGTCTCGGCATGGTGATAGTGAAAGTTTTATATTTTGCTTCCGAATTGTTGCTTCTTTGTTGAAGCAAAATAGAAACAATTGTAGTGAAATGTGACTACTTCATTTTTGAGTTTTTAATGAACGTGATACCACCATTCAGTTTGATCTAGAACGTACAAAAGAATATATCACTTTGGCCGAAATCCAATTAACTATTGTTAACAAAAAATAGCAGCATTTTTCATATCAATTCTGATTTATTAACTGCGCTAAAATTCAGTTATTACGAATTAAAAGCAGCTTCATTTCGATATAAAATGGGGAGGCTTGGGGATGTCACTAATCCTATGCTTGAGATTGTTACAGATTCACAGATGAACCCAAATATGCTATATTAAACAAACATAAGTACATACGTCAGAGGCTCAAGAGTGGAATATATAGAATACAGATCCAGAAATATTATCAAAGACACGATTGGAAACTTTAAAATTAAAGAGCCAGCCTCGTCGATTCAATTTGTGAGTTTAAGAATTCATTCTTATAATGCTTTACTAATTATTTCGAGTTTGTGCATGTTTCAGAAGCATTGAAAAGAAGAGGATTCATGAAACAATGTATAATACGAACACACCCTCACCCCATCCCTGCCCCAAACCCCTGTCCTTATTAACTAATTACAGGTGTTAGACAATTAATTAGGCAGGCCCAAATATAAATCGAACAATACATTTAGCTCTTTATGTAGGTAGGATTTGTCTCAACACACAATCTTAGATCTTTATACTGGCAGGTTTTACACGAATTGAAATTATTAGACTTTTAATTAGGCAGGGTTTATAAAACCAAATATTGTTGGCAGGTGCTGCAATTTTTTGGTTCGGGTTTCTCTCTGTTCTAGGACACCATGGACCACGAGAGATTAATACGGACTAACCGAAGAGGATTTAAGTATATGTATACTCATATCTACATGAGTATGGGATAGTATCTATTACAGTCCTATGTAGATAGGATATTATTGAAATTGTTCTTTTATTCGATCTGTTAGATGTTACACTAGGTAGGGTGATTCTAGTCTTAAGTTAGCTCTTTAGTCAGGCAGGGCGTATTCGAATCTAATCTAAAATTTAAGAAAGTAGGGTTTATTTTTAAGTTATGTCTTAGCTTTTAAGCCCGCAGTGTTCACCACTGCAATAATATTTCGTTGTCTAGTTTTTAAGATCATAGGATATATTTTTAAGACAGTTTTATTTCAGGAACGTGAATTCTCTTGCAGATTTTCTTTCAGGTTTCCTTCTGATATTCCATTTAGCTTTCGGTCGTGAATTTTCCAACTACTCCTCTTGTTGTCTTACTTGTACTACGATCAATTACTGAACGTTCTACAAATTGACAATAATAGGAGATTTTTCTTTGTCACATGTTATATTAGAATTAGTTTTCGCGTAATTGGAGGGTGGAAGGGCCGTGGCTAGGGTGGGTCTCCATGCGCAGTAACCTCCACGTGGTGAGACCCGGGCAATCAATTATTTATCGTATAATTATTAAACGTTTAACCGACGTTTGATAATTATGCGGAAAATAATTCGAGCGAATTGACTGCGCATTGCACTTTCCCCTATCATTCCCTTTTTTGCTTCATTCTCTTATTTGCTTGATTCCCTTATTAGCTTCATTCCCTTTTCCGTTTTCGGCTCGGGGGACGGATGGTAAGGCGCTTTTGGCACCTGTGGCGGTATTTGGGTTGCAGTGTCATCGTGGAGCAGTGTGTGAGGCTGTGCCTGTGGTTCTGGACAGGTGACCCGCCAAGTAGGATACTTCTCCCCGTTAGACCACGCCAAGCACACCTTGGGGTGGCAGAAGGCATATGGGACCTAATCTGGAATCGTGGTTGCGGTTTTGCATATCCGTTCCTCAATGATTGCTGTGGCTCGGTATCGAAACTGGTGTCGATTGTAAGTCGTTTTACTGTCCAGACTCTGAGCCGAGAGCTCGCGGGCTGCTCGGTAGCAGTCACTTTCGTTACTTGCCTCCCATTTGATCCCACTTGTGAGTTTAAGACTTTCATAATGCTTTACTAATTACTTCCAAATTGTCTTTGTTTCAGAAGGATTGAAAGGACTCAGTTAAAGAAGAGGAATTTTTAAAATATGTATAATATCACCACACTCTCACTCTGTCCCTGCCCTACCCGTGCCCAGCCCTGCCCGTGCCCAGCCCTGCCCGTGCCCAGCCCTGCCCGTGCCCAGCCCTTACCCGTGCCCAGCCCTTACCCGTGCCCCTGTCGCTGCCCTTTTATACAGGCAGGTTTTACACGATTTGATATTATTAGACTTTTAATTAGGCAGGGTTTATGATAGTAAAAATTGATTCAATCTGTTCTAGGACACCATGGGCCACGAAATTAATTGCTCTTCAATTAGTCCATATTAAGCATATGCATACTTATACCTACATGAGTATGGGATAGTATCTATTACAGACCTATGTAGATAGGATATTATTGAAATTGTTCTTTTATTCGAACTGTTAGATGTTATACTAGGTAGGGCGATTCTAGTTTTAAGTTAGATCTTTAGTCAGGCAGGGCGCATTTGAATTTAATGTAGTATTTAAGAAAGGAGGATTGATTTTTAAACTGTGTCTTGGTTTTCAAGACAGCAGTGTACACTGCTGTGATAATATTTCGTTGTCTAGTTTCTAAGATCATAGGATATATTATTAAGAAAGTTTTATTTCAGGAAATTGGACTCTCTTCTTGATTTTCTTTCAGGTTTCGTTCTGATATTCCATTTAGCTTTCGGTCATGAATTTTCCAAGTACTCCTCTTGTTGTCTTATTTGTACTACGATCAATTACTGAACGTTCTACAAATTGACAATAAGAGGAGATTTTTGTTTCTCACAAGTTATATTAGAATTACTTTTCGCGTAATGGAGGGTGGAAGGGCCGTGGCTAGGGTGGGTCTCCATGCGCAGTAACCTCCACGTGGTGAGACCCGGGCAATCAATTATTTATCGTATAATTATTAAACGTTTAACAGACGTTTGATAATTATGTGGAAAATAATTCGAGCTAATTGACTGCGTATTGCACTTAGCATACAATGTACAAAAGTGGCCGCTTCATGTTTGTTTTTCTTCACAATTAATATTCGCGGAGTCATGCCTACCGATTTTTGGACCTGCACTGATGTATCAAGGATCGAGGTTGCGTCCGAGTTATCTCAACTTGTCATCAGCAATGGCCCTTAAATATATCTCACGTTCGATCTCACAATCAGTACGTCCCAATCCACTCCCAACACAGCCTGAACCGAGCGTGCCGAAAAGTGATAACCATGAACAATTCCTTATAAATCACATCCCTGGGTAGTGTTCGCTAGGCAGCTTCGAAGCAGCGAACATTAAGTGGGCATTACTGTCCACTGTAATTATTTGAGCGGAGAGAATCTTAAGTTCTTATTGCAATTGCTTTTGAATTTTCGTTTCTATCTTTGTATCTGTAGCTGTAAATATTGTGTATTATTTATTGCCCTGCTTCTTATGTAGACCCTTCTCTTTTCTGACGCTTGCGAGATAATTCGTTAGTAACATAAATCATATATGTTTCGCCTAGAGAACTACATTTTATTATTCCTCAAGAAGCCTTCTTTTTTATATTTGCAATACCCATGTATATATCTTTTCATTCATAAATTGATTAATATCTGGAAAGATACACTTGAAACTACGCGGGTCTCTGCCATATCTACAGTGCTTGCTATGGTTTCGCCATCTATACAGAACTCTTTGAAACTACTCGCGCCTCTTACTTACCTTATGTGTAGATATGGCAGAGGCCCGAGTAGTTACCAGGAGTTCTTTATAGATGGCGAAACTGAAGCCCACTTTGGGTGTAGATAAGACAGGGATGTCAGTGGTACGTAAATTCAGACACCTGTTTATAAGTAGTGGTGCTATAATTTGGTTCATCAAATTATGTTAATAATCCTCAAAAACCGTTTCGTACACCCATTTACATATCAATAAAGTGTTAGGAAACACAGTTTATGTACAATCTACATAAAAATTGATATTTAGGGTAACATTGCAAGTTCCATTGTTCTTTTTATTCTACAACAATCAAGCTCTTTAGCACAGGTAAATGCATTTGTGAAAATTTTTTCCTTTAAATAAATTTTCCGGCACGTAATAAATACATACTAATAGTAGTAGGATTCTTTATTTCGGCCTCGAAGCAATGAATGTTTGGTTAGTTTACATATAACCTATCTTTGCATTACTATATGGACTCTTGCACTCTCATCTTCCGTTTCGCTGTTCCTTTTAAAACCTTCTCTACCTTACGTATCACATTATTCTTATCTCTTTATCGCACATGTATTATACATCTTTCCATATCCTCTCTGTTTCATTTCAAATTCCTAAGTTATTTCTGCGCTATTAATTGCCGACTCTTTCCTGTTTTCTCTTTACTTTGGTACTGTCGTGTTGCTCCCGTTTTAATACATTTAAACCTTTCATTATATCTTGCTTCTTGTATTTTTTTTTGAAGACTCTCCGTTAGATCCTTTAGTTCCGTTCTTATCAAATTTAGTATTCTCGCACTCGTTCCATTCGTTCTAAAAGAATCTTTCTCTTATACTTCTAGTTTGGCCCGCTCTACTTTGTTTTTCGACTAAATATCCTTTAACAATCTTTCTAGCTCCTGTTATATACTTACTAATATATTTTTTGTGTGCGTAGGTATCGTAGGCAAAGGATAAGGAGCATTGACCGCCAATTCTCATTGTGCACAAACAGAAGGAAGAGCAAAGAATAACTCTCGCCATATACATACTTCAGTTATATTAAATTGGTTTTGTGGGATTGGATGGTGTATGCAACGAAGGCTGATGTAAGTGTAATACGTGTCTAAATATCTTTTTCTTTCAATAAATCTTCCTGCGCGTAATAATTACATACTAACAATAGTATTCCTTTTTATGTCGGCCTCGCAGCTACGAAATTTGGATTTAGTGTACATATAGCCTTACTTTTGATTACTATCTTAGGTTACGCATTCTTCTTCTCCACTCTTTCTTGCAAACCTTCTGTACATTATCCCATTACTTATCCCCTTATTTCATTTTGATTATACATTTAGTCTTTAAGGCTCACCATCACTTTCTTTACTCCCCTTCTCGTCAAATTCATTCATGTTCGATTCATTCCATTCCTCTTTAAATAATCCCCCCCTTTTCTTATACTTCTGGTGTGATCTTTCCCTATTTCGTTTTCTTCTAACTATCCCTTAACAATGTTTCTTTCGCCTGTTACATGCTTACTAATATATTCCTTGTGTGTGCAGGTTTCGCATCCAAAGAGTGAGGAGCATTGCCCGGTGCATCTCATCATGCATAAAAGCAAGAAAGAAGAAAGAATACAGAATAACTCCTGCTACATACTTTAGTTAAAGTAAATTAGTTTATAAAAATAGTTTATAACTATTAGAGCATAAGATTAATTTAGAACAATTGTGTAATTAACTGTTATGTATATCTATTATATGTATATTTTATTTTATATTCAGCTTATTCGGTAGATCTTATATAAACTTTAATATTACTTTTACTATAAATATTACTTTTACTGTTCTACTGAATGTGCTAAATATAAAATGAAAGATATAATTAGTGTCAGCCACTGAACGGAAAGTTAATATTGCGGCCCGCGTAAAGTAGTAGATGTCAACTGTTGGCCCACTGCGAGCCAAAGCTTGCTCACCACTGGCCTAGAGAATTTTCTTATTTCTCAAGAAGCCTTCTTTTTTATAATTGAAATACCCGTGTATATATCATTTAATTCATAAATTAATTAATATCTGCAAAGATATACTTGAATGTACGCGGGTCTCTGCCATATCTACAGTGCCTGCTATGGTTTCGCCATCTATACAGAACTCCTTGAAACCACTCGCGCTTGCTATGGTAGTCCCATCTATACAGAACGCATTGAAACTACTCACACCCCTTACTTACCATTAGTGTAGATATGGCAGAGGCCCGAATAGTTTTAGACACATCTGTATAGATGGCGATACTAATGACTCGAGATAAAGCAGCCATATATACAGTTTCGAGCAGTTCTTTATAGATGGCGAAATTAAAGCCCACTTTGAGTGTAGGTAAGACAGGGATGCGAGTGGTACGTAAATTCAAACACCTGTTTATAAGTAGCGGCGCGATAAAGTTCATAAAATTTGGCTATTTATGTCTTCATTCATGAAATTAAGTTAATAATGCTCGAAAATTGTTTTGCAATCTTAGTTACATATCAATAAAGTGTTAGCAACCACGGTGTCACAATCTACATTAAAGTTAATATGTATGGTAACATCGTAAGTTCCATTGTTCATTTTATTCAGGAACAATCAAGCTCTTTAGCAAAGGTAAAAATCATCTTTCAGCACGTAATAAATACATACTAATAGTAGTATTATTCTTTATTTCGGTCTCACAGGAATGAAAGTTTGGTTAGTGTACATATAACCTATCTTTACAATACTATCTTAACTCTTGCACTCTCATCTTCCGTTTCGCTGTTCGTTTTCATACCTTCTCTGCCTTACGTATTACATTATTTCTTACCTCTTAATCGCGTATCTATTATAAATCTTTTCCATTCCTTCTTGTTTAATTACAAAATCCTATGTCATGTTTATACACCATTGTATCTTTTTCCATACATTCTGTTAAGAGGTGTTCTAACGTTCCAAATTTTTGTGTGCACAGGTCAGATCCTTTTTTCTTTTTCTCCTCCTAATATTTATTTAATCCTTTAATGCTTTTGCATCTTACCTGTGCTATTAACTGATGATTATGGCCTATTCCATTCTTGCTTTGGTATTCTATTAGCGTTGCTGTTCCAATATATTTACAGCGTCCATTATATCTCGCTTATTTTATTTTTATGTTTCGTTCCTGATGTTGTATTTCATTGTCTATTCTTTTAAGGTATAGTATGGTGTTATGTGTTATGTATTATAGTATGGTGTTATGTGTTATAGTTTATAGTATGATATGTATAGGCATAGGGGCAACGCATTATGGCGATGCCACTAGACAAAGGACTCGCGACGTTCCCTTCCGCGAGCGAGTTGGCAACCAGTCTTTAGTCACACTCTCGACGCTCTGCATGTACTACCAGTTAAATCCGTTATAATTAAAGTTATCTGAAATATACCATCCACTACAAAGGGTCTGCAACAATTCCTTTACTTCCGATCTAATTAAATTCTCTCTTAAGAGACCCATTCTCAAATAATCCTCTCCTTCTTTAATGCTTCTGGTTTGGCCCTCCTTTCTTTCTTCGGTCTCCTTTTACGTACTTACTAATATATGTTTTGTGTGTGCAGGTTGTGGAGGCAAAGAGTAGCGAGCATTGACTGACACATCCCATCATGCATAGGAGCAAGAAAGAAAATAGAAGAACTTTTGCCACATACTTTACTTATCCATTAATTATAGTAAATTGGTTTATAAAAATAGTTTGCAACTGTTAGCGCATAAGCTTAATTTAGAACAATTGTGTAGTTAACTGTTCTGTATAATATCTATTATATACTTTATTTTATATTCAGATCATTCGGTAGATCTTATATAAACTTTGATATTACTTATATGTATATTACTAAAACAAGTTCTACTGAATGTGCTATATGTAAAATAAAAGATATAATAAATAATGTATGTATGCTCAAGTTTACACAAATGCTGTAATTTAAATTTTATAAGCTTCTGCATATGAAGTACATAATTTTTAGTATAAGCTTTATCTGTAAGCAATATATTGTAAATTGACTTTAAAGAATAGTTTATAACTATTGGATTATTTAAGTTTAATGTATTTTTCATATTACATAAATGTTAGTTTAAAATTAATACATGCTTTAGTTGTACGATGTATTGTAAATAGATATAAAAGAGTAGTCCATAAGTATTAGCTTGTAATTTGAACCTTTTTGTGACTTGTATCTTCATTCATTAGTTTAAATAAATGTTAAATTAAAAGAATTCCACTCATCTTTTTATTTTCACACCTTAACAATCCTTGAAAGAACCTAATTCCAATTCCTTACACAAGAAGTACCGTAGACGAACTTTAAATGCAAAGTCCTGAAGCGAGAAACTTGTAAAAATGGCCCTATACGTTATTAAATATAAAAGAAGGAAATTGTGGAAACGACATCATTTTCGGTCATTTCTTGCAACATCTGATGGCAGAAGTCTAGAAAATTAAGCGCTCGGAAATTCTTGGAATATGACGTCATTTCCAAGAACTGCTGATGTCGGATACCTCCTCGCATATCATATTCTCCTGATACAAATCCACGATTTTCAGTAGAAATTTAAGTGCCGAAAATCTTGGATTTGTATTAGGAGAATATGATATGCAAGGAGGTATTCGTTCTCAGAAATGACGTCACATTCCAGGAATTTCCGAGCGCTGAAATTTCCGAGTTTCTGCCAAAAATATCTCGCTGAAAATCGTGGATTTGTATCAGGAGAATATGATGTGCGAGGAGGTATTCGTTGTCAGAAATGACGTCACATTCCAGGAATTTCCGAGCGCTGAAATTTCAGAGTTTCTGCCAAAAATATCTCGCTGAAAATCGTGGATTTGTATCAGGAGAATATGATGTGCGAGGAGGTATTCGATCTCAGCAATTCTAAGAAATGACGTCACGTTCCAGGAATTTCCGAGCTCTTAATTTTTTGGACTTCTGCTATCCAATTTTGCAAAAAGTGAGGACTTAGAATTTGCTGCTTCCAAATTTAATAACGTATAGGGCCATTTTTACAAGTTTCCCGCTTTAGAACTTTCCATTTCAAGTTCGCCCACGGTACTTCTTGTATAAGGAATTGGAATTAGGTTTTTTAAGGATAGTTAAGGTGCGAAAATAAGAAGATCAGTCGAGTTCTTTTTATTGAACATTTATTTAAACTAATCAATGAAGATACAAGTTACACAAATGTTGCAGTCCAAATTTACAAGCTAATCCTTATGAACTATTCTTTTATATCTATTTACAATAGATCGTACAACTAAATATTGTATCAATTCTAAACTAACATTTATGTAGCATAACAAATACTATAAACATATATAATCTAATACTTATAAACTATTCCTTGAAGATAATATACAATATATCTTACAGATAAAACTTATACTAAAATGTACGAACATACTTTATATGCTAAAGCTTATTTTAAATTACAACAATTGTGTAACTTGTGCATATGTAAATTGTTTATTATATCTTTCATTATACATTTAGCACATTCAGTAGAACTTGTAGTAAACGTACTATTAAAGTTTATATAAGATCTACCGAATAAGCTGAATATAAAATAAAATATACATAACAGTAAATTACACAATTGTTCTAAATTAAACTTATGCTCTAATAGTTACAAACTATTTTTATAAACCAATTTACTTTAACTAAAGTATGTAGCAGGAGTTATTCTTTCTTCTTTCTTGCTTTCATGCATGATGAGATGCACCGGGCAATGCTCCTCACTCTTTGGATGCGAAACCTGCACACACAAGGAATATATTAGTAAGCATGTAACAGGCGAAAGAAACATTGTTAAGGGATAGTTAGAAGAAAACGGAATAGGGAAAGATCACACCAGAAGTATAAGAAAAGGGGGGGATTATTTAAAGAGGAATGGAATGAATCGAACATGAATGAATTTGACGAGAAGGGGAGTAAAGAAAGTGATGGTGAGCCTTAAAGACTAAATGTATAATCAAAATGAAATAAGGGGATAAGTAATGGGATAATGTAGAGAAGGTTTGCAAGAAAAAGTGGAGAAGAAGAATGCGTAAGCTAAGATAGTAATCTAAAGTAAGGCTATATGTACACTAAATCGAAATTTTATAGCTGCGAGGCCGACATAAAAAGGAATACTATTGTTAGTATGTAATTATTACGCGCAGGAAGATTTATTGAAAGAAAAAGATATTTAGAGACGTATTACACTTACATTAGCCTTCGTTGCATACACCATCCAATCCCACAAAACCAATTTAATATAACTGAAGTATGTATATGGCGAGAGTTATTCTTTGCTCTTCCTTCTGTTTGTGCACAATGAGAATTGGCGGTCAATGCTCCTTATCCTTTGCCTACGATACCTACGCACACAAAAAATATATTAGTAAGTATATAACAGGAGCTAGAAAGATTGTTAAAGGATATTTAGTCGAAAAACAAAGTAGGGCAGGCCAAACTAGAAACATAAGAGAAAGAGTCTTTTAGAACGAATGGAACAAGTGTGGGAATACATAATTTGATAAGAATGGAACTAAAGGATCTAACGGAGAGTCTTCAAAGAAAAATACAAGAAGCAAGATATAATGAAAGGTTTAAATGTATTAAAACGGGAGCAACACAACAGTACCAAAGTAAAGAGAAAACAGGAAAGAGTCGGCAATTAATAGCGCAGAAATAACTTAGGAATTTGAAATGAAACAGAGAGGAAATGCAAAGATGTATAATACATGTGCGATAAAGAGATAAGAATAATGTGATACGTAAGGTAGAGAAGGTTTTAAAAGGAACAGCGAAACGGAAGATGAGAGTGCAAGAGTCCATATAGTAATGCAAAGATAGGTTATATGTAAACTAACCAAACATTCATTGCTTCGAGGCCGAAATAAAGAATCCTACTACTATTAGTATGTATTTATTACGTGCCGGAAAATTTATTTAAAGGAGAAAATTTTCACAAATGCATTTACCTGTGCTAAAGAGCTAGATTGTTGTAGAATAAAATGAACAATGGAACTTGCAATGTTACCGTACATATTAATTTTTATGTAGACTGTAACACGGTGTTTGCTAACACTTTATTGATCTGTAAATGAGTGTACAAAACGGTTTTTGAGAATTATTAACTCATTTTGATGAATGGAGACATAAATAACCAAATTTTATGAACATTATCGCACCGTTACTTATAAACAGGTGTCTGAATTTACGTACCACTCGCATCCCTGTCTTACCTACACTCAAAGTGGGCTTTAATTTCGCCATCTGTACAGAACTGCTCGAAACTGTATATATGTCTGCTTTATCTTGAGTCATTAGTATCGCCATCTATACAGATGTGACTAAAACTACTCGGGCCTCTGCCATATCTACACTTATGGTAAGTAAATGGTATGAGTAGTTTCAAGGCGTTCTGTATAGATGGAACTACGATAGGAAGCGCGAGTGGTTTCAAGGAGTTCTGTATAGATGGCGGAACCATAGCTGGCACTGTAGATATGGCAGAGACCCGCGTAGATTCAAGTATATCTTTGCAGATATTAATTAATTTATGAATTAAATGATATATACACGGGTATTTCAATTATAAAAAAGAAGGCTTCTTGAGAAATAAGAAAATTCTCTAGGCCAGTGGTGAGCAAGCTTTGGCTCGCAGTGGGCCAACAGTTGACATCTACTACTTTACGCGGGCCGCAATATTAACTTTCCGTTCAGTGGCTGACACTAATTATATCTTTCATTTTATATTTAGCACATTCAGTAGTACAGTAAAAGTAATATTTATAGTAAAAGTAATATTAAAGTTTATATAAGATCTACTGAATAAACAGAATATTAAATAAAATATACATAACAGTAAATTACACAATTGTTCTAAATTAAACTTATGCTCTAATAGTTACAAACTATTTTTATAAACCAATTTACTTTAACTAAAGTATGTAGCAGGAGTTATTCTTTCTTCTTTCTTGCTTTCATGCATGATGAGATGCACCGGGCAATGCTCCTCACTCTTTGGATGCGAAACCTGCACACACAAGGAATATATTAGTAAGCATGTAACAGGCGAAAGAAACATTGTTAAGGGATAGTTAGAAGGAAAACGGAATAGGGAAAGATCACACCAGAAGTATAAGAAAAGGGGGGGATTATTTAAAGAGGAATGGAATGAATCGAACATGAATGAATTTGACGAGAAGGGGAGTAAAGAAAGTGATGGTGAGCCTTAAAGACTAAATGTATAATCAAAATGAAATAAGGGGATAAGTAATGGGATAATGTAGAGAAGGTTTGCAAGAAAAAGTGGAGAAGAAGAATGCGTAAGCTAAGATAGTAATCTAAAGTAAGGCTATATGTACACTAAATCGAAATTTTATAGCTGCGAGGCCGACATAAAAAGGAATACTATTGTTAGTATGTAATTATTACGCGCAGGAAGATTTATTGAAAGAAAAAGATATTTAGAGACGTATTACACTTACATTAGCCTTCGTTGCATACACCATCCAATCCCACAAAACCAATTTAATATAACTGAAGTATGTATATGGCGAGAGTTATTCTTTGCTCTTCCTTCTGTTTGTGCACAATGAGAATTGGCGGTCAATGCTCCTTATCCTTTGCCTACGATACCTACGCACACAAAAAATATATTAGTAAGTATATAACAGGAGCTAGAAAGATTGTTAAAGGATATTTAGTCGAAAAACAAAGTAGGGCAGGCCAAACTAGAAACATAAGAGAAAGAGTCTTTTAGAACGAATGGAACAAGTGTGGGAATACATAATTTGATAAGAATGGAACTAAAGGATCTAACGGAGAGTCTTCAAAGAAAAATACAAGAAGCAAGATATAATGAAAGGTTTAAATGTATTAAAACGGGAGCAACACGACAGTACCAAAGTAAAGAGAAAACAGGAAAGAGTCGGCAATTAATAGCGCAGAAATAACTTAGGAATTTGAAATGAAACAGAGAGGAAATGCAAAGATGTATAATACATGTGCGATAAAGAGATAAGAATAATGTGATACGTAAGGTAGAGAAGGTTTTAAAAGGAACAGCGAAACGGAAGATGAGAGTGCAAGAGTCCATATAGTAATGCAAAGATAGGTTATATGTAAACTAACCAAACATTCATTGCTTCGAGGCCGAAATAAAGAATCCTACTACTATTAGTATGTATTTATTACGTGCCGGAAAATTTATTTAAAGGAGAAAATTTTCACAAATGCATTTACCTGTGCTAAAGAGCTAGATTGTTGTAGAATAAAATGAACAATGGAACTTGCAATGTTACCGTACATATTAATTTTTATGTAGACTGTAACACGGTGTTTGCTAACACTTTATTGATCTGTAAATGAGTGTACAAAACGGTTTTTGAGAATTATTAACTCATTTTGATGAATGGAGACATAAATAACCAAATTTTATGAACATTATCGCACCGCTACTTATAAACAGGTGTCTGAATTTACGTACCACTCGCATCCCTGTCTTACCTACACTCAAAGTGGGCTTTAATTTCGCCATCTATACAGAACTGCTCGAAACTGTATATATGTCTGCTTTATCTTGAGTCATTAGTATCGCCATCTATACAGATGTGACTAAAACTACTCGGGCCTCTGCCATATCTACACTTATGGTAAGTAAATGGTATGAGTAGTTTCAAGGCGTTCTGTATAGATGGAACTACGATAGGAAGCGCGAGTGGTTTCAAGGAGTTCTGTATAGATGGCGGAACCATAGCTGGCACTGTAGATATGGCAGAGACCCGCGTAGATTCAAGTATATCTTTGCAGATATTAATTAATTTATGAATTAAATGATATATACATGGGTATTTCAATTATAAAAAAGAAGGCTTCTTGAGAAATAAGAAAATGTAATTCTCTAGGCGAAACATATATGATTTAGTGGCTAAACTTTCCGTTCAGGCCGCGTCAGTCATCGGTGACTGACAATCAACTTTCCGTTCAGTGGCTGACACTAAACTTTCCGTTCAGGCCGCGTCAGTCATCGGTGACTGACAAACAACTTTCCGTTCAGTGGCTGACACTAAACTTTCTGTTCAGGCCGCGTCAGTCATCGGTGACTGACAATCAACTTTCCGTTCAGTGGCTGACACTAAACTTTTCGTTCAGGCCGCGTCAGTCATCGGTGACTGACAATCAACTTTCCGTTCAGTGGCTGAAATTCTAATTCTGAACTGTAATAAATTTACGAAAAGTAAATACACCAATATTTCATGACATAGTTCAGACTCCAGACATAACCAATAAGCGAAAAACTATCGACTAATTATTCGGTAGTATATCGTTACTAATTAGTAATTAGTCGATAGTTTAAATTAGTCGATGGTGCCCATCACTACTCATCCTTAATTTTTTCGTACGCCTTCAACAAATTTAATATCAAATTCGGATTTCAATTATGTATGAATCTAGCAGCATAGATTTGTTAATGTAGCGAAATTGGACGTGAGAAAACGCGAGATGCAGAAAGAGCGCAAAAATTCTGAATTTTAATGTAAGAAGATATAAAACACGACAAAATTATAATATTGCCATTAATTGTTTCCACAAAATAATGGCATCAGCTACTCTGTTCGTATTGAAAATATGCGCGGGCTTGATTCAAACGGCAATTTGAACAAGAATCATCGACACAGTTCATGCTCTTAGCACACTGGCAAAATGTCGTCGCTCGAGGCAGCAGCAAGACCCGTGCAAGTATCACCTTTAATTAAAGTGAGTTTCATTTGTCACGGGGAATTTGAAAATACTTATAACAAATGTGTCACTGACACTTCGTTTGTTGAATACCTGCAATATATTGTTTCAATTTTCTCTTGTTCGATGCATGAATATGCCGCGGAACAAGTACCACTCAATTGATTATATTACATAATTTTGTATGGATTTTAGAAGAAAGCATATCTTAGTATTATTTTCGAAAATAAATGTAAAGTTTATATTTCTTTGTTCGTCCTCTTGTAAACCGAAATCGTATCGCTATAGTTGGAATGGATTCTTTCCAAAATAACTTATCTTCTAACCTACTTGCTAAGGATCAAGTGTGTATGTTAATCGAAGCAATATACTTGTGTAAAATAAATTTAGAAACTGTGGTGATAATATATAGAAGAGCTTAAATGTATTTTATATATTGATATATTTTTCTACAGTTCTCAAGGTGGAGTCTTCTGTTAACTGGAGTTTTGTATGGGGCTTATCATCAGAGAAGACTTAGTAGAAAGGAGAATGCTCGCCGTGAACAGGAGCTTAAAGATAAACCCATGCGCGATGCAAAATTAGCTGCAGAGAAGAAGCAGTTACAAGCTGGTAAAGAAAATTAATAGCATAATTATTGTCAAATCAGCATCTTTCTTAAATTTCCTCCGTTGGAACTTTTATTTTCATTTCATTGTATTGTTCTCTGTATTAAATACAAAATTTTAATTGTAACTTTCATTTTTCTGTTTCAGCTGAAATGAAAATGTTGGATGAGGTTCTATCTCTTAAATAAAATGTAGTATCACATCATTAGTATACAAGTATATAAATATTTCCATTAAATTAACATCAAGTTATTTCGAAAGAAAATTCATTATGCCATTTGCTGTTTACATTTACAATAGATTCAAAAACACATTTTTGTTGTATGTGTATATATATGTATATGAAATAAAATGTCTTATGATTTATTAAATTGTAATTCCAAATCATTGAATGCAATGTACGAATTTTCCGATACCCAAATAATTATCTTATATGCAAGATACATACAAATTAAAGCATATATTTTTCGGCGTCGTCCAAGTTGCCATCGGTCCAAGTAATGTTTGCACATTTATTTAAAATGAAAATATAAAGAGGTTCTCATATAAAAAAAAATTCGCCCGAACAGGGACTCGAACCCTGGACCCTCAGATTAAAAGTCTGATGCTCTACCGACTGAGCTATCCAGGCGGTTGAGTTACAATTTCTCAAAATACAAAGTTACTTTTACATACACTATTAAAACATTCATCCGTATAAATATACATATAATTTATAATATACATTTTACAATGATTATACTGCATTTCTAAAAGTACAAGCTTAAAAATTTTAATTTTTAGACACGAAAAGAAGAAGGCAAATGGCTGTAAATAATTTATTAATAAAAACTACCAACTTATTGCATATCTTATTTTATTTGTCACATATTTTCGGGACACTTATTATTAACCAATACAGGATTTCCATATATAAACTCATATTTATCTTTAACGTAACAGGTAATGTCGAAGAGTGTCACATTGTGATTGCATTCCTTTAATATGTATATATAATATATTATATTTATAGAAAAATAAATATGAAACATGTATAACATATAAACAATTTTATTGGGCTATATACTTTCATTGTATAGATATTGTATAGTGGAATGAACATAGCAGGTGTGTAAAAAAGTATAGAAAAAAATTTCCTTAAGTACGTACAACTATGCATATGCATATTGATATTCCTTTCTCAAATGCATTCACATGGAACAACCTAAATGCTTAGAGAGCAACATTAAATACGAAACATCAACAATAACAGCTTTACAACATTTTCCTGGAAGCACCCAGATACACTTTTGGTCCAAAGATATATAGCTTTTCTATCTTTAAGCTGTAATTAGTTCAGTTTTATTGTCCTTGGTTATTAATTGTAAAAGACTTCCATTAATCGGACGATCTTGATTTTGGGACCATTTCCAGAATAGCCTGCCAAATAAAATATCATTAAGGAAAACCACAAATGTATAACAAGATAATACAAGGAAAAAAGTGGATTGTATTTACTCTGCGACAAATTCAAGGGGAGTCCACTCTGATGTATCAGCATTGGACATCCATTTTCTATTCATAGGCGTGTCTAAAGTAATGGGTAAGATAGATGCAACTAAAGAATTCTTTGGAAGGCCACTTTCTTTAGCTGCTAAAGACTTAGTAAGCTGATGAACTGCAGCTTTGGCGATTCCATATCCAATCATTCCTGGTGTACCCTCCAGTGCTGCTTTAGCGCCAGTTAATGATAAAAATCCTCCTTCTTTCAAATGATGGGCAGCAATACTGGCAGCAATGACTGAACTCCAGACGCTCTGCTTCCACATAAGGTCGCTGTTTTTAACAAAATCTTTGTGAGCTGCATTTCCCCCAGCCCATCCTCCGGCTACACAAATAACCCCATCCAGTTTATCCCCTTTTAAAACATTTGCAATTTGTTCTAAAATATTGGTTTCCTGTTTAACACATAAAAGAGATCAGTTAGACACATTTGCATAAGTTAGATTGTTATTCGAATTTTTTTTAATACAAGAACTTTGAAATTTACTTGCTCCTGCCAGCTGCTGTCTTGTTTTACAATTACATTTGCATTGGCGTGCTCATTGGCCTTCATATCAATAGACCCAACCCACTGTGAATATAAAGGTAACATATTTGTATTATTAAAATTATACGTACAATTCAAAAAGAAGAAAACTTAGTTTCATTCTACTTTATAAGAAATATCTTGGCCTTGTTTCTTAATGCTATAAAAAACATGCATTACGGTATGTGAAAGGTTTTGGTTCAATAATTGCGACCTTGATGTAATTTTCCTATACATGAAAGATCATTGGAAAGACAGACATCTGAAAGGATATTACTTTTACAAGACTACATTTTTATAGCAAAGCTATTTCTTCAAATTTATATACATAATTTATTCTATAATATACATCAGATGCGTATTTAATAAAATAAAATAAAAATTTAATCATATTTATAAAACAAATATAAAGAACGAAAAATAGTTATCCTCTCTTTTACTGATTATATTACACATTTACTTATCACGAATAAATACAGTATATCGAGTTTCGTAATATTCAAAAAACAGTGCGCCCAAATATCGTAACTCCTTTCGAACGGAAAGTTATTTAACTACGTAAAAGGATAACGAAAAAAAATGTTACGGAACAGTTTGAATTTTTAATTGAAATTTTGGAAATTTTAAAAGTATAATACGAATGTGGTATTTCAATCTACTTTTTCAAGATAGGCGAAGTGAAATCAAAAGATCTCGTTCGCAAGCCACCAGGTAACCGTATAGTTAGTAATTAATTTTTAACGAAACTTAAGAATATGTAAATTGTCGATATAAGAATATCCGATAGAAATTTTCCTCTTAACAGAACCATTAATAATATTTATGTACTTGTTGATCTTTTGAATGGCAGCAGAGTTGGAAATTTTATAAGGAAACAAGACAGTGCAATAAAGTAAAGTAGCAATAAAGTAGGTATTCATATTTTTCTGCGTATTGTCGATATTGTTATTATTAATATTGTTATTACAACTCACCCAATTTTTTGATGTGAATTTTGAAACGCAAGCTGAACCTAAGGCACCCTTGCCTCCATATACAAAAACGCGTCCAAGTATTGTCTCCATTGCTTGGTAAATGAAACAACTTCGTGAAATAGGTTTCGGGAGTTGCGCTTATATACGGAACAGTACGAAATCGTACGAGAAACCCTCGGAAAAGTTCGTAAAAGGTGTGCTAGATTGCCAAATTTCGGCCCAAACTATGAAAATAGATTGTCAATCGTTTAATAAAGATATTCTCAATAATATTTAATAGAGCCATAATATTTAATATTTAATAGATATATGCAACAATTAATTAGAAAAGAGAATTGAAATGCATGATATTTTAACATACAGTCATATACTCCATTCTCGTACGTGTCTTTTATGATACAATAATAGTACGTATAATTGCAGTCACTTTCAAATGTACAGTATGTAATAAAATATTACTTATTGGATTTAAATCTTTCTTCCCCATTATGTCATTCTCTCATAAGACTTTAAAAAAACAGATGACTGAGCGAAGTTAATTTAGTTTATACGAAACGAATGTTTAACAAGCGATGATATCTGGGACATTTGAATTTCCCACGTCTGTGTTTTAAGAATGTGGCAACGCCGCAATGACAGAGACCCTGCCCGCAACGTTCTCCGGGAGCGTAGGTCTAGTGTGACGTCACGGTAGCCTAGTTGGGTTAGGTTTTACGCTGGAAATTCTAACGAAAAATTTTTTGTTTGACGATTAATGTTTTCCCCATTGTATCTGCTGCACTGAGCGACGTGAAGAGCTAACGCAGTGGCGAGCAATAATCGTATTTCATAAATCGTTCGATCGCGAGACTTCGCGCTATCGGCGTATATGAGATTTTAAACGGAAAATGAATCGACATGAAGGTACGTACGTGTGCGCCTGTTTCTGCCTAGCAAGTCAGCCTCCACTTTCGCATGCTAAATTTGTTTTACGTTAGTGGCAAAGTTTTTGTATAATGGAGTATTTGGGGATGTTCATAAAATATTTATGCAAACTCATCATCATCATCGAGGTTACGAAATCGACAATGTATAAAATTTTTCGCAAGACATTTCTAGTAAGCTCTGTACCAAAGGGTCTAATGTCAGAGGCCAGATGGCAGCACGTATAAAAAAAATTTACTCCAATTTCTGCCGAGTTTATAATATTCTTTTAATGATTTTAGAACATCTTTTTTGCAATGTCATCATTTCCCATTGCCTTCGTTATCTAAAATGCACGAAAGTCATGGGGAAAATATTTGTTGTTCAACTGTCAGGATTATCTGCCAAATGACTTCTTTGAAATTGCTTTCTTCTTCAATCCCCTTCTCCTCCTTTTAATGTTAAATCTGCAAAACATATTGAAACATATTTCCCTTGGTTCTGTACCATTGAATTAATTGCATTAATGGCCTTTATTAACATACCCTCCTATATTTCTCGAATAATGCATCGTTTATGACATTGTAAGAATATATAATGCTAACGCCAAACAATACAATTGTACTTGATTTTTTAACTTTAATTGTCACAACAAAAGTAGCGAAGTATACAAATGAAGGTTTTTTCATGTTTAAATAAAGTTAATACGCGTCCCCTCTTTTATTTGTATTGCATGTGTATACATGTTACATAATTGAAATTAGTAAAATATTATCGCTGATTATTAATAACTGTGTTACCTTTGCGATAATATTACTATAAAAGTATTATCATAATTACTTTCTTGTACTCCTTATAATTACTTCTATGTCTGCATGCATGATTAAATGTTACGTGCTTTTGTATATGAATTTCAAGATCTAATAAGCAATAAAAGAAAAGAAGAGAAAAATGTGTAACGCCAGAAATCCATTCTACAACAGGCCGTCTTGTGATCCTACAATTCGTTGCTTGTTATATTGAAACAAAGGCTAGGCTTCAAACAAAGCATCTAATTATAGAAAGATCATATGCTCCATGTGTATATATCGTTTTAATGTATTGAAACAATATAGATTTGTTATTTCAATCGTTTGTAATTGTTTAGTTATTGATTTCGCTTACTAATAAATCGTACAAGTACAGACAAATATGTGTAGGAATTTTTTTTGGTTCGCAGATGTATGTACATTTTAAATAGACCTAGATAAGCAAGTTACTTTTTATAGATCTAGTTCAAGGTTATTATATATACATGTTATTATACATGATACGTACATAAATATCTTTTATGCTAGTAATTATATATATATATATGTGTATATATTTTTGAAAATGTTTTACATAATTCGTTGCTTATATGTCATTTTTCAGGTGAAAAGAAATCCATCTTATTGATATTGTAATTGGTATACCATTATACTTATTTCAGGGGTAAGTTGTGACTGCTGCTTAAAGGGGAATTTTCGGGGTCGCAGATACAAGTGCCTCGTGTGCTACGATTATGATTTGTGTGCCAGTTGCTACGAAGGAGGTGCCAGTACTACACGTCACCACACTGACCACCCTATGCAGTGTGTACTTACTAGATCTGATTTTGGTGAGTTAATACATGTTCGTGTACAATAATTTATTCGAATCTACCATAAACGTAACATCTAACTCCTTGATTCATTATTTGCTAGACTTATATTATGGTGGAGAGGCAGTAAGTATAGAACAGCCACAATCCTTAACTTGTCCTTATTGTACAAGAATGGGTTTTACTGAGACTACGCTACAAGAACATGTCGCTGCAGACCATTCGGACACATCTTTTGAAGTTGTATGTATATATTGAAATATAATACATGCGTTGAAACTTTTGTTGTATGATTTTATAAGAGATATATAAAACGCCAATTTCTACCAAAGGTTTGCCCAGTATGTGCATCTGTTCCCGGAGGAGATCCTAATAATGTGACAGATGATCTTGCAGCACATTTAAGTTTGGAACATCGTAGTGGACCAAGAGACCTGATCTCTTTTCTAGATGAACCTGCTTCAAGTAGATATAATAGTAGACGGATAACACATCCATCCAGAGCTGTTGGTGGACCACGAACTCGCAGGTATATACATATATATACATTGTCAATATACGTGATATATAAAATAAATGTAAAAAATATAATACGTTTTAGAAATACAGTATTATATGCTTTGACGTGGCAAGGTTTATCTATGATTCAGAAATAATTTTAGTGTGCGCACTTTGAGCATTACATTCGAAAATTGTTTCCTCGAAATTCTAAACTAATGTTAATTATCATAAACTAACGTATTCATTTGATATTTTTACATTGCATTTGTTCTCTAATACGAACATTATAATTTATCACTCACGATCATTACTTTTGTATTGAAGTGCGATACCACCGCACACATGTCTGTATGTACGCAATTGTTGTTTGCGAGACAAATTTTTTAAAAAGTACATCCTGAAGCGCTTTGGCTTCAGTTCATCATCATCTCACCTTAGATAATGTTCATTGGCATATCATTGGACCTGCAGGTCCAATATGCATTTCAGTGCGTCCGGAGGATTGAGTCCGAGTAGTCGAGAAGGTATAGATCCAATTACAGAATTACTTTCTCAATTAACCGGTGTTCGTAGAAGTGGTGGAGGAACTGGTCAGAGTTCGTCAGCACCATCGCATTTACAACATCTGCAAATGCAGCTACAGTTGGAACGACAACAAGTGAGAGTACGTATAATTTAATATTACGAAAGAATTGCAGTAATACCAAGTCACCATTGAAATATGAGTTCTGTGTTACAATTTATTTTTCGCAGGTATAAATCTAATTTCTTGTCGGATTAAAATGCACATTATAATAAGAAATATATTTCCAGGCTGCTAGGCAACATTTGGAGCGGTTTCCTAGGAGGCACACTTCGGTTCTTGGTTCTGCAAGTTGCGGAGGAATTACTAGTGGAAGTGGTCATTCTACTACTGTGACCAGTGTGGTAGCAAATAGTACGAGTAGTAACAATAATACAACTAGTGTGGCGAACCCGTCCTGCGTGTCATCGACCAGCTCACAGAACTATATGTTTCTGCTGCCAAAGTATGTTATATCTATTAACAACTGCATAAAATACTCTTTGATATAGGTTTCTACTTACTTTTTGCTTAACCCATTTGCATCACACAGAAAAGTGGAAAATTCGTTCTTATCACCAACATTTTTTATGGTTGTATTTAAATGAAAATGTTTAAAAATATGAAAAATATTGTGATAAGTGCCCAAGTGAAATGGGCGCAAATATGCGCCCTGGTGATAGGGGCCAGGCAAAATGCGCGTATATATGCGCTTATGATGCAAATGGGTTAAAACATGCAAAAGTGCGTATCATGATCATGCATCCATTGCCAAAAACTATATACGTATTAAGCTAATCCCATGAAAACATGGCTAACGAAGTACACACGAAGAGCAATAAGCTTTTACTGCAATCTTATATGTACGCCTTTTAATTTTCACAGATGTATTACGAGTACTCTCTCTGACACACAGTTGCAAAATATTGAACGTGAAAGTGCAAATAGGAGCCTCTTTACGCGTGAACTTATTCTTGGAACGCTTTCTCAAACATTGCCAGAGTTATTACAGCAAGAATCTATAGCGCAAATACCAGTATCAAGTGCAATCACTGCTACAACTAGTTCTGAAACATCAATAGCTAATACATCCACGGTTTCTACGAAGAAATTAAACGTATCTCAAGAAGCGAAAAGGGATCAAGCTATGAGTAAACATGTAACGCAACCGACTACGCAACAACCGCATACTGTTCAAACAACTACTGCTACTAGTGTGGGGACAGGTCTTCAAAGTCAAGGATTGTCCCCAAATTCTAATAATCTCGCGTCACAAAATACGCCTATGGTTCAAACATTAATGCATAGCGTGTTACCTCAGTCACTGGTGAGTGTGTTACAAATTCCATCGACATTCGCAATAATAGACATCGAAACATTTTGTATAAAAGGGATATGGTAACACGATAAATAATGATATAACGTTTTTAACTTCGTTATGCAGGTACTGCAGCAATCACTATCGACGCCAATTAGTAGAACTATCAGAGAACCGATAGTAACCCCAGCGCCAGCGTATCTTAGAGGTGGGGTTGGCCCAGTTGGCGTAACAGGTCCTTCGCGTAGGAAGCCGGTTAGGGCTGTAGATGGCAGAAACCAATCTACGGAACCTCCGCCCCCACACTAACCCTACCTTAGCCCGTACCCACCCACCCTGATTCCTCACAGGACCCTCTAGCACTAGTCCTAGCACTGTTTAGAACACCTCATCATTATTGTTATTATTATAATATTATATATTAATAATTATTCAGATGCCCTCCTCCTCACCCTCCTTATCTTATCACTTTTCAAACTCTAATCTCGCCATTTTTTGTCGTTATGTGACATGGAACAAGGGCAAGGGCTGATTCGCCGACACATGCAAATAATGTAAATAACTCACTTCTTGCAGTCATATACACTCCTTGTACACACTCCTCAGTGAGTCTTGCCACGTTCTACATCGGTTTATTATATCCGCTTGATCAAGGGTAGAAGACTGGCAGATAAAAATGATACGACAAGATAATTAATATTTAGTGTTCTATGTTTGGTGATTGTATGGGTTTAATAGAACAGAGTTAGTTTGATTAAAAAAAAAAAAAATACTCAGCCTTGTTTAAAACAGAAAATCTCGGGTATGTAGAACCTTTAACAAATCGCAAAACGCACTGCCAGTCATACGCACCAATTTATGATGCCCAATTGAAACTGGTTAAATTTATTTGGTTGTCGTATGTTTGGTACATTTTCCAAACAAAACAAAAGAAGAAATAGTTATTTAGGCTTTATGTATCATTAAGATATCAATATGTTTTATGCGAGGAGATTTATAAATCTACCTGGGTTGGCCCGTTTACATTTGAAAAGTCTTAATTATCGGACAAATATTTTAAGACGAGCACTGACTAATAGTTTTTAATCTACATGCTTTAGGAAACATTAAAATTGAATGAACATTAAAGATTTTGTTATGAAATAATTTTAAGTAGTCAACTACGCAAGTTTCAAATTATTTCGAAAAAAATATTTCAGAATTAATGATGATGTAAACTAAGTTTGCGGGCTACCCCTTGATATGTTGCAGCTGCTCAGAAATTAGTATTTTAAAATGGAGGGATTAGGCTGAGCATTGATATATTAATAGAAAAAGTCTGAATCGTTTTCTCTAACAAAGCATAATAATTGTATTTACTTAAAGTATTTATTACAAACCTTATTTTTGTTGGTGTTTTGGATTCTTGCACATTTTTGCGCTATCATGTTTTACAAATTTCACGTGATTTTTTTAAAAATAATTGTTTATGAATCTAATCGCTCCATTTTACAATGTGAAACGGAAGTATTTGTATGTATGTGTGTTGTTTTTTTTTTTTTTTGTGATAGAGGCTCTACTGATGTGGTCATGTAAAGATTATACGTTGCATCGGAAAAAATTGAGAATGTTTATATTTTGTTTCTTCGAACCGTACTAATTGAAAGTGACATTATAGTTAATGTTTTTGTTTTTTTTGCACAGAAAGTGTCGGAATAATGCATAAATCGCTTGCGTATGACGCATGCGAATGCATTCAAAATTTGTGTAGATTCTACTGAGAGTAGAACCTGAGGGCACTCGTAGAAATGAGTAATAATTATCTTTCAATTATCTCTAACCGCCCCGTTTTTCTCTTCTTTTTTTTTTTAATTTTTGCCACCACTTTTCGTTTACCATTCATGTACATTTTATATTGTAATTAATTTCCTTTGTACTGCTTTTCGCCCTTATGTTATTTGATTTGTGGGTGTATCTGCAAGATGTGGATTAAAAAAAGAGTAAAATTACCATATACATATATACGCATAAACCTGCAAAAACATTACACAAAATTTTGTAGCGTGTGACCTTAATCTTTTTTCTTTTCTCTTGGTTTATACTTTCGCGCATTCTCGAAGGTAAATTTTAAATGAATTTAATTATAACGTTGCGAATAACCAAAGGTGTTGAAAAAATGAAATGGTTCATTTCTTCTTCATTTTCCTGGATCTTTCGTTTAGATTTAATTTATACCGCCCCTTAAATATAATAGATCATCTGCTACAAGCACCTTTTCCAGATACGTCTAATGGCTATTCGGTGTCCCCCGTATTTTGTGATGCGTGAATTGAAGCGGCACGTGAAATAGTGAAGCAACGATATAAAGAAAAAAGTAAAGTATACTAATTGCCTTAACGCTAAATGCCTGAATGAAGGATCAAATTCAGCCTTTTGTGGAACGTGCGTTATTAAATTGGAAGAAACATGCATGTCGTACTTTAATGAAAGTGATGCTGTATACTTATCCAAACTGAATAAATATGTGCATATCCAAAATCGTAAGATGCAAACATTAAGCGAGAAAAAGAAAATTAACGTTGCATTAATGTGTACACCTTGATGACTGATATGCTAGTTATTTTTCAAATTTTACACGATGCCGTAAGTGTATAATCTCAGAACGAAGCAAGACTCCATGCACGTCTAATAGAAAACCAATAACATTCATTTAAAGAAAGGAAAGGAAGAAACGAGTAACATGGTTTGCTATGTATTAAACAACTTCATATAAAATTAAAAATGACAACTGCGTGTTTTTTTTCTATTCTCGACACTGCGAGCTTATGTTCCCCTTGTTTCCACGTCACTTCGAATCTGTAAAATCTTGGACTTTTACGTACCTACTTTACTATAACTATTATTTTATTATTTCTATTGTCAGTATGTACTATACGATGCAGGAGGGGAGCACCCGATACATCGTCAGGCAAATGGTTTCGAGGGATAATGTAACCCCTGTTCAAACAGTTGAATGTTGTATTACTCTGTGACATCTTTATTGTTACGATTTTTATCATTTTCATTATGAAATTTCAGCATAATATTAACGATAACTCTTTATATTATATATATTTATTCATAAGCATGAAAGGATGCCTCGGAGTATCGTCGTAACTTTTCATGTTCCTCCCTTCTTCCTTTTTCAATAATAGATACGTAATTACTCGGTATTCTTCAACATTATCCATGTAAAATGGTGAAAAAGTTAGGCAACACAGGATCTTGATTATTAATACTAGAAAGCTTAGAGACTTGAGGAATTACTTTTTGAAGATACCGACGATTCTCCCAGATATCCTTGTAGGAAAAAATCAAGTTACTCGAGAAATTGTTCTTATGAACGAAGTAACCAGCGAAGAAATATTCTTCGGTGGCTCAAGCAAATGTTTTTATTACGTCCTTTATCCGCGCTTCATCATATATCGGGATTTAAACAAAAATTAACAAAAAAGAAAAGAAAGGAAGAAGAAACATTGCTAGATTGGATAGCAAGTTTTACAACGAATTTCATTAAAATTGCAATTTAAAGTTGGGATTTAATCTTGCGTGCGTTTCTTTTTCTAAAACAGAAACAAAGAAAGAGACACGAAAAAAAAGATGGAAAACCCGTGGAATGCGTACGACATTTTCCCCTTTTCTATTCGATTTTCCTTCTATCAAATTGACATTTCGATTTATATTTAACTATATTTTACGTGTCATTGCCTATCTAATATAAATAAATAATATATACATATATATTATACATACTTATAAAATATACATGAATATGTATACACGACATACACCTACGTAACTACGTATGCACGGGCTAATGCGTATGTACGTACATAGATGTGTGTCGTATTAATTGTAATCATACGTACGTGTGTCCACGTATCAAAGTAAAAGTTATAGAGGCAACTAAAGATAGAAGAAGAAATTGCTGAGACGAGAATAAAGCAATTGGAATAAAAATTAACATACCCAACTTATTATAGTGGGTAATGCTGAAATTTAAAATTCAATTGAAACCTTAATAATTTATCATATTACGCTCTTATTACGATACCATTTCTTATTGTTATAATCGATTATTAGCGACTGATAATAATAGGGCTTGTATTTAGGTAGCGGCCCAATAATGTGGGAAGGTGTCTCTCTGTATATGTACATAATTAACACGATAATTTTAACGAAGGGGATGTGTCGTTAACATTGATTAATACCGCTATATTACTAATGACGCGCGAAACAATTAAAATCACTCACAGAATACTGTACTTTAACGCTAACGAGAAATCTGATAGAAAAAAAAGAAAAAAAAAATGACAAAAAAAATATATGGTAAACGTGAGAAAGGAAACTTTCTTTTCTTTTTTATTGAAAATATTTATTACATTATATTTCCCACAGTATTTTTGTACTGTGATATGATACGGATGTGCACGACCAAGAACTGTCGTAGCATTGCCTTCCTCACGTTAGAGCTTTCATTTCTTTAAGAAATTTCGCCTCGATTATTGTTTACCGGAAGAATCCGACATGAATATAAAGGATATAACATTTTTTATACGTCGAGTAGAATTAAATTCCTGTGGGCGCAGGAATCGTTCTAACTGGTACAATAAAAATCATGTCGTGTTTTCTAAGGCTCTCGTCTTAATCCAAAGATAAAGGAAAATAATTTGAATGCGTTATTCTTTTTCGAACTATTACATGAACGTATTGCAAAACCCCAAGATCAATTGGCATTTTCCACGAGGCCCTAACGGGTATCAATTGTAATCCTAGCCAAAGGAAGAATCGAGCGGTGTACGGAGGAGAGCACGATAGAGAAATTTGTAGGAGCTAGCAAAGCGCATATGTATACATACATGTATGTAACGACACTAGAAAAAAAAGAGTGGGTTAAAAAATGTAGCCTTTGTGGCCGTCTAAAAATTTAACGATTTTCTTGACACGATTTTATTATTAAACTTAACCGAGGGTGGTGTACGGAATAGAAGGGTTGAATCAAAAAGAAAAAAAGAAAAAAATGAATTGATGAGACGAAGCCTCCCCATAAAGTCCTTTCTAGTTCGTCGGGCAAGCAGAGACAGTATAAGAATGTGCGAAAGAAAAAAAAATATGTATGTATAATGTACGCGTGTATAAGTGTGCCTGTACAAGAAAGAAAGGAAGGAGAATTGCGGTTTTCCTTCATTTCATTTTTTTTTTTTATTTTTATTCTTTGTTCAGTAATCTTCAATTTGAGAACTTTTCAATTAGCCCATACGTAATGTGCTTTAGAAAGGTATGCCCGTGATTAGGCTAGAGCGTAACAAGAGGAACAGGAGACACACAGAAAGTACATACATCTTTATAGAACAGAAGATACTGACTTACACTGCAATTAGTATTATCGCAAACTTACTGGAGTTACAAGCATATTTATTGGTATGGCCGCGTTAATTACGATCCATTGTCTGACTAAAGAAACTAAATACAAATCATGATAACTCACTCATCGGCTTTATGTATGTAAACTTCGAAACACTGATCAACCTCAGTTAGACTTTCACGCGTGAATCTTCGTAGGACAATATGATGGTAGAATGTCCTAATCGTATTATGCAAGGCTGATTTCTTGTGATCAATATAGTTATTAGGTTTTGCACCATCGTTGTTCATTAATAAAATTATCTTAATTCGGCCTTGCTCGTCGATATACGCAGTCAGGAAGCATTCACTTGGTCGAAAGAAATTAGATCCTTGGTTCTTGGACGAAGTTGATGCCGAAGGCATCGTGTATCAATGTTACATGTATTTCGCTAACGCATTTTTTTTCTATGCCTGCTCGAATACATGCATAATGAAATTATAGCGAAATTGTTCACGGATTTTTTTTTAAAAGGTCGACCTAGATGATACAAAATGTACGAGCGTGATGAAAGAAAGTGAAATAAAAGAAACGAGAAAACGAGAGAGAGAGAGAGAGAAATTACGATGATAAAACAAATATTGTGCGTGACAAGTTGAAGTGGAAAGTGTTGACGAATATTACTATTAAAGTAATAATAGAGAATTAATGTGAAATCTTATACATAATAATTATTGAAATGTAAATTGTGTTTGGTTGTATTTTGTGTTATTCGCCTCTGATGCTAAATATAATGGAAATTCGATTAAGTCCCACCGTTTATATTTATTCTGTATATCTTGAATTAACATGTTTAAATATTTGCGCGGAAACATTTAAGTTTAAATCTTGGCGCCAGACATGCGCGCTTATTTGTCGAATCGTAGAATGATTTTGAAAATACAGGATCTTTAGGTACATACGCATGCTGTTTAACGGCGTCTTGTTCTCTCGCATCTTATTAAACATTTTCAGAGTTTCGACAAATTTATTAAAAATGGGACCCCTCGAAAGTGCTAAAAAAATCGCAGCTTACAAAGCGGTCGATGAGTATGTGAAGGTAATTCTTAATTAGTCAATCTAGTGTTTAATTGAAGGTTATGTAAAAATACCGGCAGACGATTATTTGAATTTTGTGTACGACTGTTTTCCAGGATAACAGCGTTATTGGAATTGGCAGCGGATCTACTGTAATATACGCTGTCCATAGGCTCGGTAACGATTTTTCTTACAACTACATATAAATATCTATAAGAAATGATTACAGCACATGACTATTTTAATATTCCCATGAAAAAAGGTCAATGTTGACCTTTGACCTTATCGAAAGATGATATTGTACTTGATACGAGAATATAATCTTACACGTATATTTTAATGTAAGAATATACAAAACTTTGCCATGGTAAATAACAAGAAAAAGGAGAGAAAAGAAGAGAGAATAAATGAGAATTTCTTTAATGCGAAATTATAATGGAAATGATTATACTTTTCAGTTGAACGCGTGAAAGAGGAGAATCTTAATGTTATTTGCGTTCCAACTTCGTTCCAAGCTCGCCAGCTGATTTTGAATAATCGCCTTACAATGGGCGACTTGGAAACATATCCGAAAGTAATGAATAATTTTTTGATTATAACGCGTGCGACAAGAATTATTTGATTGTTACTTCAACATTAACAGTTGGATTGTGCAATTGATGGTGCAGATGAGGTTGATTCCGATATGAATCTCATCAAAGGCGGAGGGGGATGTTTGCTTCAAGAGAAAATTATTGCATCTTGCGCCGATCAGCTCGTTATAATAGCCGATTACACGTGAGTGTAAACATCTTCAATAGGTATATATTTATGTGACGTTTATTTGCATTTATATTCCTTAAATATGTCAGGAAACATTCTCAACAACTCGGCGAACAATACAAAAAAGGCATCCCTATCGAAGTAGTTCCTATGGCGTATATTGCTATTCAAAGAAGAATCGAGGACAATTACGGCGGAAGTATAGAAGTTAGAATGGCTCTGGCTAAGGCTGTAAATATTTCTTAGTTTTTTTTCCTTATGCCGATAAATATTGCACCATGCACTATTTACTTTTATCTTTGTATAGGGTCCAGTCATAACGGATAATGGTAATTTCATTCTCGATTGGCATTTTCCGCACGGCATCAGCAATTGGAATAAAATTAACGTAGAAATTTCAATGATACCTGGTGTTGTTGAAACAGGACTCTTTATAAAAATGGCAAAGAAAGTTTTCTTCGGAATGCCTGATGGTAGCATCAAAGAACAATTTTAAAGGGTTGTGTTAAAATGTTAACTTAAATTGTGAGAACGTCTTTTATTATAAGGTATTGTAGCTTCAAATTCAAAACAATGACAGGAGGATTTGTGTAATCTTAGGTACTTGTTCCTCCTCTAAAGTGACAACACATTTTCATGTTCATTTTTCATTCATCATCCATACCCATTACATTTGTATACATTGTTCAAACGATTTGTTGCTCTTTTTATAAACGGATTTTAAAAGTGATTATGTTCCACAGACTGACACATTTTCTCTACGTTTTATGTATTTATATTTTAATTTGTAAGAAAACGGAATACTTGAGGTACTTATAAAGTTATGTCTCAGCGTCGAAGTTTTCCGTTTTTGGGTAGAAATTTCTCTTACAAGCGTGCTCAAATAATTGTACATACTATGTATTTGTATAAAGAACTATATGGTCGTGAAGTGTAAAACCGAAAATTAAAAAGATATTACAACGGAAATTTTTATATAATACTATGGAGTTCGTTTTTTACCTTACAATTAATAATTTACTATTACTGTTATAATAGAACTCCGGGCAATATCTGCTTCGAAAAAGAAAGTTATACTTACAACGCAATAATTTTATTCACATAATTTCTTATCGTTTACAACATAACTCTTAGAATATACATACACTGTAAAAAAAGTCATGTAATTCTTGAGGAAATATAATTGCAAAAAAAATTACGCCCGAACAGGGACTCGAACCCTGGACCCTCAGATTAAAAGTCTGATGCTCTACCGACTGAGCTATCCGGGCGCTCAAGGAAAGTATATCCTCAATTTAATGAGACTTAGATTAGATTTAAAAAATTATCCATCTTGTTTTTATTAATTTTAGAAATAACTTTATAATATATGCAATGTACATAAAAATCATTTCCCCTGTACCTTTGTAATCTAGTGACAGATAACGCCAACATTTTTAACGACCGTCTATATTATAATGTATAGGCATTCGCTTGTATGACTATTAATCTAACGAATCGCGCTACATATTTTCATGCAGCAATTATTATTAAAAATGATACGGCGGGGAAAATAGCGATCATTCATTTAACGGCCGGAAAAAGTCATATATCGAGAGAAATATTTTTTATGTTCTCCGTGCTTCTCTTATTCGTAAAGTTCGACCCCGATGCGATTTGCAATATTATATTTGATTTACTTACAGTCGACTATATTTGTTATATGACTCAAAAGCACCTGAACGATATAAAGAAAAAACCAACAATAACTTCCCCTTGCAAAATTTAAATATAAAAGAGGCCCAAGGGGGTAATTGCCAAGGGTTGAACGACCTGTTCGTAGCTCAGCGGGGTCTGATGTGCGAACGATGTAAGTACTTAACACCGGCTGCTTTTCCATTGATTTACACGCAGTCCCTTATCGCTTAATCTTTCGTCGGGTATTTTTTACCCTCGGCTAAATCGCGGTACAATATTCCAGTCTTCCGTTTTCGGTGTCTGCATATTCATCGAATATTGTTCGCTATTTTCCTACTAGAATACAATTCGAATAACGCTACAGGGGGCAGACAACCATTAAAACCTTTCACACATGTTCTCCGAGGACTTACATCCCCTTACATCACCCGATAAAATCTTTCCGCCGAAAAGGAGACGGGCAGAAGATACGTGGATCGCAATACGAAAACTGGAAAGTTTCGTCATTATACGTATATCGTCGAGCTACAATATCTTTCAGAAAATACAAACACATATCATTGAAACCCTGACGTTTCTTCACGACGTTTCAATCTTCAATGCGTCAGAGATCGCAGTAAGCGAAGTTGATGGCACGGATGAAACGTATGCAAGCGCATAATTTCTCCAACTGTTGCAGCATCCAGGGCGCAGAATATAATGTAAAAGCAACCGCATCGTATATAAAGTACATTGCATGTACCGTATCGCAGACCATTATGAGTCGTCATGCGTTCTTCGGGCGCATGTATTTACGCCCTCGAACGATACCGAAGAGGGGGATGGTATTTGAAGACTCGACGCGCGATTTCATCCCTCATACGCAGACTTCACTTCTTACGCGATCAACAACCCTTTGTCCAAAGAGCCAGCCAAGCAAAAATTAGTTCGACAGTAATTTAAAAAGTGTACGCCACTGATTTCCTCCTGTGATATCTCTTCAAGGTACAGAGGCCGATCTACCAGGTGTAAACGAGCAGCATGGAGGTAACATCTAATTTCTCTCACATTTTCATTTACTTTGGTGGTCGCGCAACGAATTGCTTAATGGACATGAAACTATTAATTGTTTAAGACACGGCATTTTTGAACGACGATATTTAAAAGAAATTCCACGTATTCTCTGTGAATTATTAATGTTACATAAATATCTCGATTTTCTAATGGCACTATAAATAATTTCCATCTTTTAAACGTGAGCCGTCGTAAGAATATTTCCTTGCATATTGATATTGCGTTAGGTAGACGGATTAAACGGATATCAGCTTTCTAACAGCTTCTTAAACGACGTCGTTTTTCACCTTGCCCTTTCGTCTTAGCGAGATAATTGCATTCGAAGTGGTCTATCGCGTTGTTTTAATTGAGAAACATCGGGAGAATTGTATTTCATTTTTAAGAACTATTTCCGTAACGCCGCTTTATTAAAATATCTATGCTGGCACGAATGACGAACGAATCGCTCGAAGGGACGAGCGACCGATCCAGTATCGTCCGACATTAATTAACCGCAGCCCAAACCTGATTAAAGTCATAAGCACGTTACAACAGTTAACATGTTCGAAAGCTTCACCTAGGAACCTTATATAACCAATGTGCTTATTGGAAATTACGCGGGGCCCTGTAATTATCGTAATTCCACTGTGGATTTTACGCGTCTTCATTAACGTTTAATTAGCGAATTGCATCATGGAGTATAGGACCGACGATAAAGATAATTTCCGTTTAATTGTGCAACTTGTCGCGCGTCGACGACAAAAGGGAAATAAATATCATACATCTGCCCGTATTTTTCTAACTCCAGGCAAGCAAATACGTTCGCTGCGTTTTCATACTCGCATGCCTCATGAATGTGGCGCAATCCGAGAAAGCTGGGGGCAAGGTAAATCTTCGTGTTAAAAAGTTAATATAAACGTTGATTGTTTCGATTATTCTGAATCGATCGAGTTGATCTTTTCTTTAGATGGAACAACAATTCATAGATGCCATCGCGACAGACGACTCGGTGAAGATCAAGAGACCTTTCTGTAACGCTTTCACCGGTGAGAAAATCATGTTCCTTGATGTTGATGACGGCCGAACTTAATTTCGGCTACTTTGAAACAACGGAATGATTCGTAGGGTGCGGACGTAAAAGGAGCTTCCACGAAAATCCGTCGGATTCTCAGGACCTGCAATCAAGGGGCAGCATCCGGCTTCCACTTGCTCTCTACAAGACACTGCTGAGTGCAGCGTTTCAGAATGTTCGAAACACAATCGATCGCAATAGGAACGAGTATCAGTTGTCAGGAATCCCGCCGATGAATTTCCCCGGCAAAACGCCCCTTCGCAAGGGGTTCGATGTTCCACCAACAACTTTAGACTAATTTCGAACGTGGTCGTACGAATCCGCTGGGGAATGATTAAAAGCAAAATCCTTTCGTTACTCTAGTCCTCGTCCCTTATCTTTCATTTAATTGAAAACAATGTATTTAAGCGATAGAAAAAACAGTTCATTCCATTTACAATTAGCCATCTTTCTTTCGCAGACTTGCTTGTACCTGTACTGAAACCCATTAAATAGTATTAGAAGTAAAACGCGTGCGTCGTTATTTCGCCAAACTATTATATGTATATCGTTGCATAATGTGATCTGTGGAACGAGGAATTATTTAAAGATAAACCGTTAGCTTTATAGTGATACATCCATCCCAAAGATATCTCGTGCTTCTCGTGGGAGAATCGATCGAAGATGGCAATTTCGAGAAAAGAACTTGCCGCGGGACGCTCAATCCAACGCATTCTGGATTATCCGGTTCTCCAGTTAATTTTGGACGGCCCCAAAAATATTCCGAGCAAAGCGTGGACGGATCCCAGATACGTGATCGTCGATCTTGTGGCGGCCGCTCGGACGAGTGATCTAAAATCTGAAGATGACGATTGTCTTGGCAACGGAAGATAGAAAATGTGGCCGGGCTGACATCGGTTTTCTTCTTTCTTTTTACCTCGAGGCGGATCTTATGGGGAAAGGGCCATTTTTTGATCGAATCGCGCTGACCACGAGTTAATCCGACACCGATGAACACAGTACCGTCGGGGAAATATCGTGGCGTTATTTTAACGTACATGGCATATCCGTTCTGGCCTACGTGCAATGTAGAGCTGCGTTCGGAGCGTGCCGTTTTCCAATTACCAAGCTTCTCGTCGAAATCTTTGATTTGCCAGTAATAAAAGAAAACGCTCGATGTACCTAAAAATTATTTGTCCGCGCGTCATGAAAATCGCGACGCTTATTTGCCTTTGCTTATCGTGCTACGTCGTTATAGCATCGTTATGCGATGCGCATACAGTTTTCGTTGTGCAACCGCTCGCGAAAGTACATCGATTACTTTGAACGATTTGAACGCTTTCCACGATATACAAACCGTTTACTGATGAGATTCTTTGGATAGTGTTGTTGAAGTTCATTATTTCACTCCGCCTGGGAGAGAGTATACCGCTTTTATCTTCGCGACGGTCGTCGAACATTTTTACTACTCTTGCCGGATCGTTCCTTTTCTCCAAAATGCTGCCGAGCAGCGCCTTTATTTGTTCCAGTTCCTTGGCCAATGTTTTCTCCAGAGCTTGAAACTTTTCGTCGATCATTTCTGAATATTTATCGATATTGTTATACGTTGCGGACACACGGGGAAATATAGATCATTGCTTCTTACTCGCGGTACAAGCTCCAGTGAGTACTCTTGTGACAGTGGCACGTGCGCTCGCAACTATTTCTTCCGTGGCGATTTTACACGTCGCGTGGTGCGTTTCTGTGATGCCCTCGTCCCCCGTTAAACTAGTGTCTGTAGATGCTGGTTATTTTTTTATTTGTTGTAATAATATAATTGTGCACTATCGTTTTCCATTTTAGTTATAGATAAGAAATTGTGCGGACAACTTTTATTTTGTTAATAGTACTTACAGAGCTCTGAGATGCTTGCATTGCTTGCATCACAGCAAGTTAAGTAGAGCGTATTGAGATACAAGAACAACAAAACTATCGACGACATCTCGGGGAGTGATCTATACCAAGATCATTCAAAATCACACCCAGCCAGATAGGAAAAAAGTCGCAATTTCCGGTGTTTATAAAAATAGAGCCGCAGTCGTCAATCGCCACGCGACTCTGCTGAATTTCGTGGTAAACTGTTTCCTTTGAAATAGTTTTAGTTTTACGTGAGTTATACATACGTCCAGTTCCTGAGCCGATTGCAACGTAACTGTTCTCTACATCTATTGTGAATTATAAAATACACATAGGTGGATCCCTACCCCTTTGTGACCAAGTTTCCAATGGAAATAATTTCTCTTAAATAAGCGATGTTATTTACGGATGCCTGACGATCATGTGACGCATGGGACTAATTTGCTTCTAATTCCCTTGTCGAGAAATATTTTTTTACGATATGTACGAGGAACTCTGTACGCGTTTTGAACTAGACATTATTTTTGTGGCAAGTTCCAGAAATAAAATAAAACGAATGTATTTCAAGCATAATAATAGAATACTTAAATTGTTAACAAGCTTTCTTTCGCGTGTAGTCCGTGAAGGAGATAAAATAAAAAGTAATGAAAAGCCTCTTTCGAAAACTATACATTGCGCACTTGGCGGTCTTTTTGACAGTCGCGTATAAAACGCGCGTGTATGCAAACGTTGGACGCCGCTTTTTGTCATTTTTTTTCCAAATTAAACCGTAAGTCACAGCAGAATGAGCGAAAATGTGCAGGGAACGTTCATGTCCGAGAAAATCGCGAAAATTAGATGGAAGCACGAAGATTTTGAGGAAGCTTCGAATTTTATAACCGGTAGTTGGGACGATTCGGTAAGGTTATCCCTTCGAACTTAACCTACAATATCTTTTGTATTCACGTTAATTATTTATGTTCGCTGTCTTAAGACGGCCAATGTATTTTGGACAATTATAATTTTCATTATATCACAGGTAAACAAAGTAACACATTGGACGTTTCAAGTAAACGATGATGGCGAATCGTATCCGGCAGTCGTATCTTCATACGCGATTCTCGGTGATGTTACGGAGATAAAGGTTTTATAACTTTTTATTTATTTAATGAGACCTACGATCATTAGTTGTTTTTTTTTCTCTACTAACTCTTTGGTACATTCGCAGTTTATTTCGAAAGATTTCTTCGTGGTTTCAACGTCTATAGGCAGTGTTAGACTATTACAGGTTCATGAAAATCCATACTCTCAGTTCAAAGAGCACATGTCATGGGAGTTCATACACAAATTTGAGTAGGTTTAACTGATTAAGATTTGTATGTGTATCTATTTGGTGCGATACGCTGTAGTAATTATTTTTGCAGTAAAACAAACGATCATGCATCTTGTACGGGGCTTTCTACTTTCGAACAAGATGTAGTTTCAGTAGGAGAAGATGGAAGAATTAATCTCTTAACAGCCGGTCATCGAAAGCCTGTCAGAGTTATTGGTATTAGAGAGTTTTGATTTGTCCGTGCAATATACATTTTTCTATATTGAGTATATAAACAATTGTTTAATTTCCAGATGACGCAGATAGTTGCTCTATATATTGCTGCGATTTCTTAAGGCACAATGAGATATTGACAGGGAATTTAAGAGGGCATATGAAAGTATGGGATTTAAGAAATGATCAAGATCTTCCTGCCACGACATTTATGCTTTCCAGTCAATCAAAAGTATGATTTACTTGGATTCATATAATATGAAAAATCGAATCGTTCCTGGTAATATAGGAGAAAATCGTTTGCAGACAGAAGCAACAAGTATTGCACACCATCCAACTCAGAGACATATCGTTGTTGCCGGAGGTGGCGATGGCAGCTTAACAGTATGGGACTTGAGGCATAACACATATCCAATGTCTCAGCTTGATGCTCATGCTAAAGCTGTCAGTGAAATACTTTTCCATCCTGACAGGCCAGAAAATTTATTCACTTCTTCAGTCAGCGGCGAGCTATGGCATTGGAATAACGCTCAACATTCGATACTAAGTTTAGGCAAGTTTTATATGTAACAGGAACTAATTCTTAATTTGATCAAATCACGTACTAGTGTACTAATAAATTATTATTTCTTGTAGATTCTACAAATACACACTGGTTAAGTACGATTGGTACAAATGGCAAAGTTAATGCAACGTCGCTTTGCAATGTTATGCATAAACCCATAAACAGTATCGATATTGACAGATCAACATTACTTTTTGGATGCGATAATGAGGCGCTGTATATTGTTAGGAATATAGCTGTTTAACGACTAGCTGATTCCAATTATATTTTTTCTAATTGTAATATATTCCAAATAAATATTTCTTTTTTATCCTAAGTCCACTATTTTTTATCACTAGATTGTAAGTATGTGTTAAATATCTAGACAAGTTAATTTAACTGGGGATGAATACTAATCACGAAAGAAAATAATGATTCTTGCGCTTTATTAACTTGATTTTATGAATAAGGCAGTAAATAATTTTTTGTACTGTGTTGTGCCGCCATCTATGCACAAGTGCTTGAAACGACTCGTGCCACTGCCATATCAACACCCAAAATTTGTTTAAAAACAAAAAAGTCTTTTATCTCGTCCTAGTGGGATATTATAATAAATTCAATATTACCATTCATTGTTTAAACCATTTCTACGCCCCGTAAATTAGTTTCATGCCCTAAAAAGCAAGTTTTATTTTCAAACCAGTTTTGAGTGTTGATATGGCAGGGACACGAGTAGTTTCAACCACTTCTTTATAGATGGCGATAATAAACACTTGAAAAAATTTCTTTCTTTGCCTTTTTATTAATAAAATCAAGTTAATAAAGCTTCAAAATTATTATTAAATTGTGTAGATATTTAGGGGATACTCATAATGTGGTGATAAAAAGTAATAGACTTATGATAATAAACAAATATTTATTTGCAATATACTACAATTAAAAAAATATAATTGAAATAGGGCAATCGTTAAACAGCTGTATTCTTTAGTAACCTAACTATGCACCGTGTTATACCGTGTTTAGCTGTATGTTCATTCTCTGTTTAATTTTAAATCGCCCGCTAGGGAAATGCATTTCTGATGCACTTTGCGCCATAATTTTGCCACCGACGAGATATAAGAATAGACAAGACGTCCAATGTATTTTTTCGACCACGATTTTTGGGACCCGGGCACCGACGAGATATAGGAATAGACAAGACATGCAATGTATATTTTCGGCCACGATTTCTGGGACGCCGCGTCCCATTACCATTTCCGTGTCACTCGCAACGTTACCCACAGATTATTGAAAACGATGCGAAAATTGAATAATTTTAAAGAATTCTTTTGTTCTTTGCCGCAATGAAAGGCAACAAAGGATATGAAACATTTAATATTAATTAAAAATCTTTTAATTAAAGAAACACATGTTAACAAGTTTTCTTATTTCAATTGTACTATCAATAAATGAAATAATTTTTAAAGTTATACTTTACATTATTTTCTGATAAATTACCAAAAAAAAATTGAGCCAAGAGATGTATATTGTTTTAACACCCAAACAATAAAGTTGCCACAATGAAAAAGATAATGACGATAATTGTATACTACAACTGTTAATTGTATAATTACTAGACAAATTCTTTCATTATCTTTTTCATTGGAGCAATTTTATCGTTAATGAAAGACGCAATTTCTTATTTATATTCAACTAATAACAATAACGAAGTAAATTATTTACTAATATAAGACAATTCCTGGGATAAACGTGTCTGCAAACGATTAGTGTTCGTATTCGGTCCCGAGCGAAGTGTACTAATCGAGATTTTTCTGAAAATATATAATACCAAATTAATAATTGGAGTAAAATTTATACTCCGATTCGGAGTAGGTCCAAGGATTGGTGGCGATGTCTCGGCAAGCATTAATTGGGGATATGAACGAACACTGAGCGGCCATTATTGTACATTGTATCCTACGTACAATACGCAGTCAATTCGCTCGAATTATTTTCCGCATAATTATCAAACGTCGGTTAAACGTTTAATAATTATACGATAAATAATTGATTGCCCGGGTCTCACCACGTGGAGGTTACTGCGCATGGAGACCCACCCTAGCCACGGCCCTTCCACCCTCCAATTACGCGAAAACTAATTCTAATATAACATGTGACAAAGAAAAATCTCCTATTATTGTCAATTTGTAGAACGTTCAGTAATTGATCGTAGTACAAGTAAGACAACAAGAGGAGTAGTTGGAAAATTCACGACCGAAAGCTAAATGGAATATCAGAAGGAAACCTGAAAGAAAATCTGCAAGAGAATTCACGTTCCTGAAATAAAACTGTCTTAAAAATATATCCTATGATCTTAAAAACTAGACAACGAAATATTATTGCAGTGGTGAACACTGCGGGCTTAAAAGCTAAGACATAACTTAAAAATAAACCCTACTTTCTTAAATTTTAGATTAGATTCGAATACGCCCTGCCTGACTAAAGAGCTAACTTAAGACTAGAATCACCCTACCTAGTGTAACATCTAACAGATCGAATAAAAGAACAATTTCAATAATATCCTATCTACATAGGACTGTAATAGATACTATCCCATACTCATGTAGGTATGAGTATACATATACTTAAATCCTCTTCGGTTAGTCCGTATTAATCTCTCGTGGTCCATGGTGTCCTAGAACAGAGAGAAACCCGAACCAAAAAATTGCAGCACCTGCCAACAATATTTGGTTTTATAAACCCTGCCTAATTAAAAGTCTAATAATTTCAATTCGTGTAAAACCTGCCAGTATAAAGATCTAAGATTGTGTGTTGAGACAAATCCTACCTACATAAAGAGCTAAATGTATTGTTCGATTTATATTTGGGCCTGCCTAATTAATTGTCTAACACCTGTAATTAGTTAATAAGGACAGGGGTTTGGGGCAGGGATGGGGTGAGGGTGTGTTCGTATTATACATTGTTTCATGAATCCTCTTCTTTTCAATGCTTCTGAAACATGCACAAACTCGAAATAATTAGTAAAGCATTATAAGAATGAATTCTTAAACTCACAAATTGAATCGACGAGGCTGGCTCTTTAATTTTAAAGTTTCCAATCGTGTCTTTGATAATATTTCTGGATCTGTATTCTATATATTCCACTCTTGAGCCTCTGACGTATGTACTTATGTTTGTTTAATATAGCATATTTGGGTTCATCTGTGAATCTGTAACAATCTCAAGCATAGGATTAGTGACATCCCCAAGCCTCCCCATTTTATATCGAAATGAAGCTGCTTTTAATTCGTAATAACTGAATTTTAGCGCAGTTAATAAATCAGAATTGATATGAAAAATGCTGCTATTTTTTGTTAACAATAGTTAATTGGATTTCGGCCAAAGTGATATATTCTTTTGTACGTTCTAGATCAAACTGAATGGTGGTATCACGTTCATTAAAAACTCAAAAATGAAGTAGTCACATTTCACTACAATTGATTCTATTTTGCTTCTACAAAGAAGCGACAAACGATTATTCGGAAGAAAAATATCAAACTTCAACTATCACCATGCCGAGACCCAACTACTGCCAATAACGTTTTTCGTGCAAGGATTTTTGTTTAAACATTTACGGATATCGCGAGTGAATTTCAATTTCTACAAAGCAAGCTCGAAAAGTTATAAAAATTGGCTCTACTAAAAAAAAGGTTAAGATAGAATTGCAACAATTAAGAGGAAATATTTAAGAGTTAAACTCCAATAATGAACAGTCACTAGTATTAACTCTAATTTAAATCTACTATCTAGAATTATTATAAATTTATCAAAGATTCTGCAAATTATATCTGTTTTTTACTTTGCGCTTTTTCTTTTCTTCTTCTTTCTTTTCTTTTCTTTTCTTTTCTTTTCTTTTCTTTTTTCTTTCCTTTCTCTTTCATTTATTTTCTTTTTCATTTCTTTTCATTTCGTTCACACAGTAATTTACTAATATGTATGCAAATTTTTAGCAGTACTTCCATCAACAGACATTCCAGGTAGTATAATTATTAAGAAAAATAAAATAAAAAGAAAGGCAAATATAAAACGCTGAAAAGAAAAAGTTCCTGGTTCAGGAACAGGCTTCCAATTGGAAGCAGATGGGGACTATTAGTCGCAACTCTACTTAAAAACGCAATCTTTAATCAACGCAACGCTAACTGGAACTCGCGATACAATCATTTCGCAACACTATTTATTAAGACTAATAGAAAGCAAACAGTAAATTATATGTACTATCCAAAATTAAGCAAATTGAATATCCTCTGAAAAATGAACTGAAAGTTCCAATACGCGAAAACAATTTCCGCAACACTAGAAGCTCAAATGTAAAGTGTATTATAAAATACTACAATTTAACTAGCAATAAGAATAGCAATAAGTGGCATTCAACGCAACTCCAACTCGACCCGTTCGCAAGTTTTTCGCAACTCTAAAGCAACGCGATATTTTTGGGAGGGCTGTATCGTTGGGCCGGAATGTGCATCGGCCAAGTACAAATACAAATTCTACAAATGAAAATGCAAGCACAGTGACAAAGTAGTAACACAGAATGATTCCCCATTCTTAAAAAGAATGGGGAGCCATTAGTAGTTGCCCTCTTGAGTGACAGTTTGTCGGGCCTCTTCGGCATATAGCCTCTCCATTTCGTCGGACCCAAGGGTCAGCTGAAACTTAAACTAGGCTCGAGACTCTAATCGGAAACCAAGGAAAAACTTATAAAGGTGAAATAAAGAGTTTGAATCGCGGAGCTAAATGGAACACACGTGGCCGAATGGCGATCAAATAAAATCGTAAAATTGTGATTACGGAAAATCACATAGATTACGATTAAAATTGTAATCGTTCTTCGTTCACACGTGCAGCCTCGAGCATAATGTAACGCGTTTCGTTTCGGAGCCTAAATCGCGACCACGACCGCGAAGGATTCGAAAAATCGATAGGCAAAGCCAGAGGCGAACGCATTTTCGTTCGCGCCACAGCTTCACCGTCGACTTTTCAAATCAGATTTCCTGAAACAGGTTGAACACGCGAAATAGTGCCTACCCGATCGGAGACTGTGTCAACCTGCCCGGCCCTACCTACTTATGTCTATCAATCACACCAGAAAGTATGCTACCTATCCTACCTGGACCTATATTTAAAAAATGGCAAACAAACACACCAACACACGACACTCCACGGTTCTCAGTCAAACACTTGGGCGCAAAAGCCTACACTAGGGAGGCGTCCCGGGACACCCCCGACACCCAAGTGCTGTCACACAACTTGCACACTCTAATGTACGTACCATTTTTCTGAAATCGACTGACAGTGGCTGGGATCTCTGCGTTCACGTGGAAAAAACCACGTCGCGGTTGAGATATTTAATAAAATAATTAAATAGCACCGATACAAGAGGTACTTGATAGCAATTGATAAGTATATTCAATTCTTTTTGGCATTTGGCCTCTGTCATCTTAAATGACAAAAACTTCGTGCCCAAGTATAGTAGGAATTATTGAAGCAAATAATACTAAAAATGATGTCTCTGTTTTAAATTGATGGACATCTTATCTTGGTCATAATAGCTACATTTTAATACGGAACGACGCAAATCCACAGCCTAACCACACACACAATGCGGATATTACGTCGTGCACGATACACCAACGCACTGTCAGTCGCCAACAATAAATCATTTTATGGCTTATAAACTAAAAAATATCATCGTGCTCTACCACCGTTTTCCCACCCAAGTAGCACCGGGGCACGTGAGTGGGATCCGGGCAGTGAACACGGAAAGGGTTAAACCTGAAAATCCTCGTCTAAAAAGATGATAAGGACATACTGATTTTCTAACGGGCTAAAATACATATATATGTACAACAGATCTATATATGATTCTATTTTATTGAAGAGAAAATTTAATGACTCTACTTTATTAGAAAAATTGTGCAATGACTCTACTATATTAGAAAAATTATGCAGTGACTCTACTTTATTAGAAAAATTATTCAAGCACTCTACGTTAATAGAGAAATTATTCAACGACTCTACTTTAATATACTTTGAATTAAATTGAAACATCCTCGGGCGTTCCCGTTATCAAAGCATTGATTCTAAAACGCAAGATTGCTTTAAAAGTTGATTGCCTTGATTTCGAAAACTACCCGTTCGCGTATTGTCTTCTTGTACATTCAGGTTTAATTAACATTTTGTACGGAAACAATGAACGTATCGATATCTTTAAACGCTAAAGACTAATATGGATATCGTATAATAAAATTATGCGATAGTCCCAACAAATTGACAAGGTAAGTAAGTACCTTTACTTTATATACATATAATCAAAGTAGTAAAAAAGAGGAACGACTATACGCTTACTAACAATTTATTATAACTGTGCAGTAATTGCAATTGACAAATAAACGAAGTCGAATGGTATTCGACTTCTCCACTACAAATAATGCACGTAGAATACTGGACGTTACTTTATATTCATTCAATAATTAATAACTATTTAAATATTGTTTCATAGGTATTCAATTAAATACTCTATTATAAAAAGATATATAGTGATATATTTTATACTAAATATGATCTGTTTTAAAATTATGAAGCTATTTAAAAACGCGTTGTACAAGAAGACCTATCCTCATATAATATAAAACAGTAAAAAAGTTACTACTCATGAGTATATTTCCATATACCCATGGTCACAGTGCTTGCCAGAAAAAACTACGTAATTACAACCAGTCACTCGTGTCGGTTCGGACCTTTCGTCCTGCGACATGATTGAGTGACCAGAGGAACTTTAAAGCATGCCACTCACCGGTTGCAGACTCACCAGGTGTGCGGTCAAGCTCGTCGCCATCGAAGCCATGGAAGCTGCTGAAACATTCAAAAAGAGCAAACAACATTAAAATCTATGTATTTTCAGTACTTTTGGAATGTGTTAATTATCAATGATTATTGCAATACAAGATTAAAGAAATAATGAGATACTTACTCGTCAAATTGATGGCTGAAAGCCCGAACTCGCCGAACAGGACACTGACTCTAATGGAACACTTATGATTGACGAACAAAGTGATTCTAATTTCGCGACAGTATTTCTACTGTTTTTGTGACTGCTACCGAGCAGCCCGCGAGTCCTCGGCTCAGAGTCTGGACAGTAAAACGACTTAGCATCGAGACCAGTTTCGATTCCGAGCCACAGAAATCATTAAGGCACGGATATGCAAAACCACAACCACGATTCTAGATTATGACCCGTATGCCTTCTGCCACCCCAAGGTGTGCTTGGCGTGGTCTAACACATAGGAATTTCCTACTAGGCGGGCCAAAGTGTCCAGAAAAGCAATCACAGCCCCACACACCGCCCCCCGATGACACTGCAACCCGGATATTGCAAGAACCGCGACCACGATTCCAGAATGGTGGATAACCTACCCATGTTAGAGAATAACGTAGTCTAACCGAGGGCCTCGTGACCAGGGTCCAGAACCACAATCACGCCCCCACACATCGTAACTCGCTGACACTAAGTCCCTAACCATCAGTCCTCCGAGCCGAGAACGGAAAAGGAAACGGAATAGTTGTGATCGACGAACAAAGTGACTCTATTTTTCGCGAGAGTATTATTTCGGAGCAAACACTGACTCTAATTTCGCGTCTCTTTACTGTTATTTATGTTGAATTATTATTAAGAGCGGCTGCGCTCAAAAAATAATAAAAAGAACTTTGACGGAACAAGCACTGACTCTACCAACCGCATTGCGCGCGGCCAACAATATCGTTATGGTGATACAATTGAGCCCATGGCAGCTTCTGAAACATTCAAAAGAACAGACAACATTGAAATCTTTGCGTTTTGAGTACTTTTCGATCATGATAATTATCAAAGACCATTGTAAAATAAGATTAAAGAAATACAGAGATACTTACTCTTCGAGTTGATGGATGAGTGCCCGAACTCGCCGAACTGCATCGGTGCTGACTCTAATACCGGAATACTTATTGCGAAAGAAAAAAAAATAAAATAAAAGACTACTATCGCGCACGTCAATTGTGATCGACGAACAAAGTGACTCTAATTTCGCGAGAGCAATATTTCGAAGCAAACACTGACTCTACTTTCGCGTATCTTTACTGTTATTTATATTTAGTTATAATTATTATGAGCGGTTTCGCTCTAAAAACAATAAAAAGAACTTTGACGGAGCAAGCACTGACTCTACTGACCGCATTGCGCGCGGTCATCAAAATTTTCTGAAAGAGAATCTGTACAAGTTAGTAAATAGGGTGAGGAGGTAGAAATTGAAGCAATACACATTTGATTTTATTTATCTCTTTCTTATTTCTTCATCCTGTCAAACGTCTGTTGAGGAAATACTGCTTTGTTTTAATAAAGTACTACCGTATTATTATTCTAATTTAATTACTGTTAATTGTCTATTCAAGATATACTATTATAGATTAATATAAATGATTTATCAAAAGCATACTGTGACTGTTCTTTGTCCGAGTTTTAAAGGTGATCATGATCTTAGTTAGTAAGCAATGTCGCGCATTTATAAGTTTTCGTAGCTGCTTGTAGAAATGAAGACTCGAAACTATTTATCATGCTTCAAGTGCATGGCAACCAGTACGTAAGTACGCGGACAATCCTGCATCGAAAATACAATTTGACCGTACTTGTGCAAAGTCACAGAGATATTAAAAGTTTTTAATAAATACTAGTGAAGCTATAACAGAAATCGCGACCGACATGCAGCGAAACATGAAAGTATTTCAATTTTTCGTTTAGAATTAATGAAATTTACAGACTCTAGTTTCAATCGCGAGTGGCATATTGTAAGTTCTATTTAAAATGTTTAAATTGCTCAATAACTTTCAACCGAAAGAAAAGAACTTGAGCCAAAATCCAATCGCCAGATAACAAGAAATATACGTAAACCGTTGGGATAATAAGTTAAATGTTACCAATCCTTCATCATAAGTCATCGGACTTATTGTTATGCATCGCAGTAATTGTATCCCAATACTCCATTCTTGCAGCTTCAATATATTATTCTTTACCAACCAATCATCCATTGTACTTGCAACAAAAAGAAAAGCAACGTGATAAACCTGTGCTAAAATCAGAATGGAATGCAAAGTTGCGAAAGGACATATGTAACTGGGTATGTAAGTGACATTGCAAAGAAAATAAACGCAACCTTAACACCGCATCGAATCCGAATAATCGTGTAATAAAATATAATATAATAAAAGATTCGAAGAACCGTTCAAACTGATAAATTAGTTAACGCGATGTTACAACAAACGACTAGTTAATCTCATATTCGTTCAGCAAAGGAAACTCAAGAAAGATTATAATCATTAAAGTTTAATGTACTGTTGCGATAGTAGAACGATTGTTAGTTAAACGCGTATTAATTAATAGAGGCTAATAATGAAGCGAACACAATGGTAAAGTAAAGCCTGAGGTGCTATTGCGTTGTAGAGTGAGGTATGTCGCTAACCATCAACACCGTAGACGACCTTACGCTGCGACACTTCAATTGAGAAAGAAGGGGCACGCGCCGCGCGACGGTCGACCACACTCCGCAAGCCTCCCCACTCCGCTACGCGCCGGCGCGTCAGCTGCGCTCGGCGGTATTCGCTATTTCCGAAAAACTTCGACGGTCGCCGACGGCGACCGGCGGTCTACTACCCCAGGGTCATACCTACTGGACTTCTACTATTTCTAACCAAACGTTTTCTACCGAAACGTTGCCCGAGAAATAGCTTTCCTGATCCCCCCAAAGCATTTACATATATTCAACAATCGCATGAATCCCGTCCCCGCTACTTCAGTAAAGAATAGTTCTTCAAGTGATCACTGTTCTTGAGCAGAGTACGCTCAAATCAGCGTGGGATTTCTGAGTCGGTATGACAATCACATTGGGCCACGAAAGTCCATAAGATGTCTTGTCTATTCTTATATCTCGTCGGTGATTTTGCAGTATCCGTAGCTCCATCTTCCGTTGGTTTTTGTCATCACGTTTACAGGAAGCATTAGCCTGTTAGTTTGCCATTTTGTGACGCCTTGTGTGAAACCTTCGTAAACAGATTTTTCTTTGCTTGCCTGCGGAGGGACAAGAATTATGTCAAAACGGAGGATCGAGGTTGTGGATCCGTACGTGAAGCGGAAGGCGTAAGTGCTTTGCCACAGTTCCAATCGTGGAAATTAAAAAATCTGATAATATATTCTGCCATGTGCATTGTTACAAGATTTTTTCAATGGTATCGCGCATCTCATTGAATACATCGTGCTTATTCAAAATTCACGAAATCGGTTGACTGTAATTGATTGTTAACGTAAGAAAAGACTTGTATCAATGTAACTCATCAAAATTACGAGGCAAATCTTTTTAGTTGCTATCGTCTTGTTTAGTCAACTCGCCCGTAAAGGTTCTCAACTGAATTCTCCCTTACAAACAATTTTACGAATCATTAAAACTCACGTGCTTTATATTTAGCAGCTTTAACAAATTTCTCTAACAACGTTTTACACTTCAGTGTTTTCAACTTTATTTTACAACACAATAATTTATTTACAACGGAATTACTTAATGAATATATATATAATTGAAGAGTCGTTTCTTATTTTATAGAGACGGTTCAACCACATCCAACAGTACAACTACGCCTTCAATAGCTCCAAAAACTCAAGTTCAGTTCAATCCATATAACGGCCTGCCTTATACTCCACGATATCATGAGTTTTATAAAAAAAGAATTACCCTGCCTGTATTCGAATATCGTGCAGATTTTATGAGGTTGCTGGCACAACATCAATGTATTGTGCTGGTCGGTGAAACAGGATCTGGTAAAACTACGCAAATTCCACAATGGTGTGTAGAATATTCAAGATGTATGGGGAGCAAAGGTGTCGCTTGCACTCAGCCCAGAAGAGTAGCAGCTATGTCTGTTGCGCAAAGAGTTTCAGAGGAAATGGATGTGGCCCTAGGTATACGTTGCTCTATGACTGTCCAAGAAGTCTAATTTTTTTGTTAATTAAATAATAAATCATATTTGAGCGTGCTTTAAATGTTAATTTTTTAAACAGGCCAAGAAGTGGGGTACAGTATCCGTTTCGAAGATTGCAGTTCTCCGAAGACTGTATTAAAGTACATGACTGATGGTATGCTTTTACGCGAAGGGATGTCGGATCCTATGCTCGATGCTTATCAAGTGATACTGTTAGACGAAGCTCACGAAAGAACTCTGGCTACGGATTTGCTTATGGGCGTATTGAAAGAAGTGATCAAGCAGAGATCTGATTTGAAGCTCGTGATTATGAGTGCCACTTTAGACGCCGGCAAATTTCAACAGTATTTCGACAATGCACCTTTAATGAATGTACCTGGCAGAACTCATCCTGTTGAGATATTTTATACGCCCGAACCTGAAAGAGATTACTTAGAGGCCGCGATCAGAACTGTTATTCAAATACACATGTGCGAAGAAGGGTCAGGGGATTTGCTTCTGTTTCTAACTGGCCAAGAGGAAATCGAGGAAGCTTGTAAACGAATTAAAAGAGAAATGGATAATTTAGGCCCGGAAGTTGGCGAACTGAAATGCATACCACTTTATTCCACGCTGCCCCCAAATCTTCAGCAAAGAATCTTCGAGCCAGCACCACCCACGAAACCTAGTGGCGCAATCGGTAGAAAAGTAGTGGTATCGACTAATATCGCGGAAACATCTTTAACCATCGACGGTGTTGTCTTTGTAATAGATCCTGGATTCGCAAAGCAAAAGGTAAAGAGTTCAGTCCTCCTTTTTCCTATTTTCCTGCTCGACCGTGTTTCCTAATTCTTATTGTATTTTTCGTATAGGTATATAATCCAAGAATTCGAGTAGAATCTCTCCTTGTGTCACCTATTAGCAAAGCTTCGGCTCAGCAAAGAGCTGGCAGAGCCGGTCGTACGAGGCCTGGAAAGTGTTTCAGATTATATACAGAAAAAGCATATAAAAATGAAATGCAGGATAACACTTATCCTGAAATTTTAAGATCCAATCTTGGCAGCGTTGTATTACAGTTAAAGAAACTCGGTATTGATGATTTGGTATGTTATTGCGTCAATTACAGTGTTTTCTATTTATTTGTCGTTTCTCTAATTTAGTTGAATATATTGATAGGCAATTTGTTTGTCGTTGTTTTCATCTGTAGGTTCATTTTGACTTCATGGATCCCCCTGCTCCAGAAACTCTCATGAGGGCTTTGGAACTTCTTAATTACTTGGCTGCTTTGGACGATGACGGAAATCTGACCGATTTGGGCGCAGTGATGGCCGAGTTTCCATTAGATCCACAGTTGGCAAAAATGCTTATTGCATCGTGCAATCATAACTGCAGTAACGAGATACTTAGCATTACTGCCATGCTGTCAGGTAAAGTATTAGTACGAATACCTCTTAGCAACCCTATTAGGTTCATATTTGTTTTGCTTGTAAAGTAATTTCCATACAATAAAAGCGAAAGTTACTAAGTCAGGATCATGGTAAGGTAACGTGGTTTTAAATTGATGATTGATATTGTATTAGTCCCACAGTGCTTTGTGAGGCCAAATGAATCAAAGAAGGCTGCGGATGATGCTAAAATGCGATTTGCACATATTGACGGAGATCACTTGACGTTGTTGAATGTGTATCATGCTTTTAAACAGAGTAAGTATTTGCGAGACTGCCTAACCGGTTGCGTTCATTTTATCGTCGAGCTATATATTTTTAATCTTTTTCTTTGTTAACAGACTTTGAAGATCCACAGTGGTGTTACGATAACTTTGTTAATTATCGATCTCTAAAAAGCGGCGACAATGTTAGGCAACAACTAAGCAGAATAATGGATAGATTTTGTTTAAAACGCACCTCGACAGATTTCACATCTAAAGATTATTACATCAATATCAGAAAAGCACTTGTGAATGGTTTCTTCATGCAGGTAAACGATAATCAAAAATGTATCGAAATTTTGACGAATAACTATTTGTTTCCGTACGTGTAAAAATAATTTGTATTGCTGTACCAGGTTGCTCATCTAGAAAGGACGGGTCATTATTTGACTATTAAAGATAATCAAATTGTGCAGCTTCACCCAAGCAGTTGTTTGGACCACAAACCCGAATGGGTAATATATAATGAGTTCGTACTCACGACCAAAAATTACATCAGAACAGTTACCGACATAAAACGTATGTTATAAGTTTCTTATTTTTATTTCCAAATTATATATACATGTGTATAAAGGAAGGCATATTTATACTATAACGTTGATTTCTTTTCTTAGCTGATTGGCTACTGAAGATAGCACCACAATATTATGATTTGCAAAACTTCCCACAATGCGAAGCAAAGAGACAATTGGAAGTGATCCAAGCGAAGTTAGACTCGAAACAGTATCAAGAAGGATTCTAACCATTATATATTTTAGCTATCTTGAAAAATGATGTCGAGCGATTGATAATGCGTGGCCGAATTGTTTTTCGCATTACAGTTCTTTAAAATATTAAAGCAAAATCATATACTAAATGTTGCGAGAGACAGCCGAGGGGGTAGTTGTCTACTTTGTATTTTCACTTAAAAATATGTAAAGAAAAAAGACAAATTTTAATGAACATTTATAATTTTGTACAAGCTTTAAACACTTGTACAGTTTGTAGGCTTGTATGCCGAAAAATTTTAATGTAGACCTCGTTCTATCCTGATCTGAAACCAATGAAAATTGACCTCTTATTTGTTAGTAGGCACGCGGAGGAGGGCATAGTTGATCGATAAATGATTTATTTATGTACATTAACGAAAAATTTAGTGATTAAGTAATTTTACCAATAGAATTTGTTGATCGAGATTTGCACACTTTGAATGTAATACTAGATAAAAAATAGATTAATTTTTGTATTAAACGTTGAACAAGTATGCCAGATAAGATGTATGCAATGCTTGCTATGGATAATCGGAGGGCAATGACTTCACATAACTTTCAATATAAATTGTTTGATGTTTCTTTTTTATTTTTCTTAAAATTATGTAGGACATATCGTTTTACGTGTTTTGTACTCCACTAATTCCAAGTATACACAGCTACAAGTATCACGTTCATTATGATTTTGTTATGACTAGTGTGTGAATGACTGTTAGCATACGCGGTTTTTGTTCATCTATAATCAATTTAATTGCACCATCATAATTTATACACATAAAACAATTTACCGCGAAACTAAAGAATCGCAACAATGGAGGAGACAATTTTAAAGAGACGAAAGCGGAATTGTGCTACGAAAGATATATTGAAAAGAAATATGTGATAGATTTGAAAAATCAAATTATTCTTATTTATGAATACTAGCATAATAGAAATCTCAAGCCACTGGTCATTGTAAGAGAATAAATAACTCAGTGTAAAGAATCATTTCTACGAGAATATAAACAAATTGAACTCATTGCCTGAGCGATGAATTTTTCACGATTGTCCGATGCGGGACATCGAATGCTTTAAAACGGTCATTGAATTTCTTGGCTTATTTTAGAATTGAGAATTACCAATTAATCTATAATAATACTGCGGCACTGTGAAATCCATTTTTCTAATGAAGCTATAATCTCGCCGTTCAAAATTTCAGTTTTTTGTAAATAAAAGATATGCAGGTATTAAAAGAACAGATAGCATCGTGAACAGTTTTCATTGTATTGTACCACTTCATTCCAATAAAATATTGAAAATATCATTTGACTGTTGTAATTGAAAATCCAATTGGTACTGAATTGTACGTGTAATTATCGATCTTTGGATATATGTACACATACATATGAACTTCCATATAAATAATTACAGATTTAAAATTAAATTCTTGCATCATTTTTTACGTAATCGAAACGTTAGTTTCATGCTAACCACGTTTTGTGGTTAAACTTCTTTATCGCGTTTCTTATGTCGTAAAAAATGTTTGAGAATCACTGAGGAAGCGCGAGGATCGCTGGGTTTCATCATTTACTGACTTTCATGAAATTAAAAAAGCTATGGCCTCGCTCGTGGTACCGGTTGCATGGAGATTCGCTCGTGTCACAATTGATAGTTTGCACAATATAAATAAAAATATTTTATTTAGGTAAGGTTCAACGTTTTGTAATTATTTGCTTTGTCAAACATGTGCTATTTCGTTCAATGTGTGCGGCGAATAGAAATAGAGGTTAGATCGCCAGATGCAATTTGCTATACATGCATGTATGATTGCATACGTTATCATAATAGTTTTCTTTCGTTAAACAAAAATGTAATATGTGTAATAAAGGACATGACATTGTTTTAATTTTGTACAAGGAATTAAATGTAATATTAAGAAGTTCCTTGGTTATATAGTATCAGTGAATGGGTTATTTTTCGATCGATTAACTAATAATATTTAAATTAAACGAATGTAAAAGGCAGCAATAATATTTCGTTGTATGCGTATACATTTTCGGAGAAACGGGAGATACATATTATTCATCGAAAATACTTTTAACGATTTAAAGGTTAGTTCAACCATCGTGTGTTTCATGGCAAAAGCAAGAATATAGCACAATTACGGAGAAGAACCCGGAAGATGGACAAACCCCGATATTAGATTCCACTGCGGAGCATGAAAACAAGTTGAAAACAGATATCGACTTGCTTAATAAGGAATTATTGGATGTCAAGGGTCACAAAAATCAATTAGAAGACAAGTACAAAAGAGCGCTCGCAGAAGGAGAAAATCTAAGAATTAGATTAATGAAACAAATCGAAGATGCCAAATTATTTGGTATTCAAGGCTTTTGCAAAGATCTTGTAGAGGTGGCAGATATTTTGGGGAAAGCTACAGAGAGTGTACCGAAGGCTGAACTTACGGAAAAGAATCCACATTTAAAAACGTTGTATGAGGGTTTAAGTATGACGGAGGCACAGTTGCACAAAGTAAATTGATAAATATAATATAATTATTACATCTTTATGCGACATCATTCATGTTAAATTCTTACATTACAATATTGTTGTATAGGCGTTCAAAAAACATGGTTTAGTCTCATTAAATCCATTGAACGAAAAGTTTGATCCGAATGAACACGAGGCTTTGTTCCAACAGGTAATATATACATGTTTTATTTAAACGTGAAATAGCAAGTACTAATACGAAGTATTTTTTAAATAGGAAGTAGAAGGCAAAGAACCGGGAACAATTGTAGTGGTATCAAAATTGGGCTATAAATTGCACGCACGAGTTGTAAGACCAGCATTAGTTGGTGTTGCTAAAGGATAATTCACTGTTGTATTTTAATTTAGATGAGAGCAGGTACAATCTCGTGAAAGGTATCCACGAATCAAATATTAGCGTAGACAGACGCGTACTATAATTCAAATTGGAATGTAAAACACATACATACCAGGTGTGAATATCAAATAATTGATATAAAAGAACGAAGACAGTATATAAATTGAATGAGAAATATATATATTCTTATTGTATTAAGTTTAAAGAAAATGTAATATACATTTGAATTTTTATGTTTGATTTGTTTGTTGGAAATAGATTTGTATGTATTTAAACAAATCAGTTCTTTTGTCATACCATATTTTATATTAATTACATTCCATTGAAAAAGGATAACAGCACAATGTTCAGAGGAAAGTTAAATCGCAACTCCTTAAATAAATATATAAAACTATACAGTTAATGTAACAAATAGTACCATCTTTTGATCCTAATATTATTTATCACACGAATTGGAATTATTAAAAAGTGTGGAAAATGTTCACTTTTACGACCAGTTAATCTTATCTTGCTAACATCTTTCGAAAACCTTATACAAATCAGGCAAATTAGCTATTTTTAATAGCGTTGAGTCGTGTGCGAAATGTTTCGGAGGAAGTAAGCTTTCCTTAATAGACGAATATAAAATATGTTCTGTAATATACTTCCAGTCGTGAGTATCGTACGTAGAGCACATTTGACTATAGTACTTTGCCGTTTCTCTACAAATATTTTTGAAGCACGGTTGTTCTGCCGACCACTCTACTTCGGTAGCTAAACGCAATATATAGAGCGGTAGGCCAGCCATATTTGGAGAATATTTATCTGAAAAAAACATTTTTAAGAAAAAAGGGGAAGACATTCGTACATTGTAACATGAATGGAATATTATAAATATTTTTACCCAGTATCATTGGTAACGATTTTAAGTTTCCCCTTTTATCTATAACCATAGAAAAATATTCCTTCATCATATCTGCCTTCTCCAGTAATAGTTCTTTAACGCTTGTAGCCAATTCCTCCTTGGGCCCATCTTCCTCTGACCATCCAGCTTCTTCTGTATTTAATCCCAACAGAGCTAATTCGTATATGGAGAGTGGTTCCTAAGAGTAGATATAAATTGTAAAAGTGTAATTGAACTTATTTAATCGGTGTACTTACGGAAAATTTTAAAACACCGAAGTTTGCAAATCCATAGAGCATAATTTCGTAAAAAAGTTGCTCCCTAAATAAAGTACATAATATTTTTATATAAATTACAAATATTTAAAGAGAATAGGTGTGTAGACGGCTTACGTTAATTTAGTCGTATCACAAAGATACAAATTAACACCACTCTGTATTAAAGCAGAAAACGCGTCTATGCAGCCAACAAAAGTTAAACCGGCCAATATTTCTCTCAGACCTTCGTGACAATCGTCCTCTACTTCTTTACGTAGTTTTAAGACGCTCGTTAATTTGACTTCTCTTATAAAATTATTTATTGAATAGGACTTAAATTTGTGAACACTTTCTATGTCATCATTTTGTTCGCTGGTGGTTCTTTCTGTAGTTTTTTCATCAATAGCATCAATTTTTTGGGGTTTATTACTTTTGTGATGTTGATTGTGCTGCGTTCCTTCTTTCGTAATGTTTCTATTTTCAACATCTTCCTCTTTCAATGCAGTATTTCTATTTCCAAACCTTTGTAATACTTGTTGCCGTGCTTTCTCAGCCACAACGTCGTTGCAATTTTCGTTTATAGAATCGTCTGCGGCACTTTCATCTGCTTCATCATCTGTAGTTTCCAAAATATCTTCTGCACCGCGTGTTTTGTACGTTTGTTCGTTATTACTTTCTATCAATGAGCCTATAATGGAACCTTTGGTTTCTCGTACATGTGGTGTAGATTGACTTGTATCATCATCTACAATATTACTCCATGGAGAATGTGAGATTTCTGTGGTATTTGATTCAACGTGGGTCGATGTGTGTGTTTGTTTAGAGCTGCTATTACTTTGTATTACATATAATTCCTTTTGACTATTACATTGCGTATCATCCATTTCTATGACATTCTCTTTCTCATCTACTGCATTCGTGTCTGACGTAGTATTTATAGACTCGTTAATTTCAATATTATTATCGGTTCTAGAATATTTCATTGCCGTATGAATAGAAAAATTAAATTTGTCTAATTTTTGATCGGACGCATCTGTTCTAATCATTTCTTGAGGGCGAATCTTTTTCGTTTTATCACCGTTATCTTTCTCATATTCTGGCAGAACTTCTTTCAGAACTTCTTTGGTAACATCTGCTTTCGGCAAACGTGCTTGCACATAAAATGTTCTGGAAGCGCTATTGCCAGATAATTTTTCGTCCAAGACGGTTTTCATTTTTTCGATGATAGAACTTTCGTGAAGGAATTTCACTTCGTGCTTCGTTGGATGTACGTTAACATCAATATTTTGTGGTTCAATTTCTAGGGATATATAACACCATGGATGGCCCTTTTTTGGAAGATAAAAAGTATAAAGTTCCTCTAACATTTTTCGAATTGCTGCGAAAAAAAGATGTTTTACATGAAGATATTGCAAATAAAATTGATTTACTATTAATAAAACTTATCTGTTGTTACGCTTTAAAACATACAAGAAGATTCTACCAATCTGTGATTAATAAACAACAGGAATATCATCTTCTTGCTAGTATAATTCGGATTTGTTATCAATGCATGCATCTTAAATTTATACATGTCATCTTTAAATTCCACCTCTAATAATTCACGGAATACGGGATTGCCATAAAGTATTCTTACATTATTCATCTTTGTGGAATTATGCGGCGTGCGTACCTACAAATTGAAAACATGTTCATGCATTTATAAATAAGTGCCAAATTTAATATTATAATACCTGCGGTGTTATTTCATTGTGTTTCTTTAATACGAATCCTGCATTAGGATTGTGTACCGCGTATTTTGTAACCACATCTGCAATTTTATTAAACTCTTCAGCCGTATTCGATAAAGCTTTCCTTCTTGTTGGAACATTATAAAATAAATTCTCAATAACTATAGTGGTGCCTTGATTTCCAGCACAAGACTTGGGCGGTGCTTTCAGTTTGCTATCAACATAGGATGCTCTAGCGTAAACAGGAAATTATTAACGTACTGTTTGATGTTGAAATATCATGAAATTTATTTGAGCCTAAACACATACTTATAGGCACATTTTTCGTCTGCCGTTTTCGTTGTGATTGTCAAAAGAGATATGTGACTAATGCTAGCTAAAGCTTCACCACGAAATCCATATGTTGCTATCGACTGAAGATCCTCGAATGTTTGCAATTTGCTCGTCGTAAACCTCTCGCAAACAATGTCCATGTCTTCCTTTCTAATACCTGTTCCATTGTCCTGAATCTAAGGGACAATATTAAGAACTTTATTCCAGTAATTGCATATAAAATAAATGGTGAATATACCTGTAATAATTTTAGTCCGCCTTCTTTAGCAACAACTTGTACGTTTGTTGACTTTGCGTCGAGGCTGAAACATTTGTGATAATCAAGTTACGGAGTAACGTGTAAAAGTAATTGTACCTTTTCGAATAATCTAACCTGTTCTCGATTAATTCCTTTAATGCATTTGCCGGCCTCTGTATTATTTCACCAGCTGCAATTCTATTTATTACAACGTCATCTAATTTTTTAATTTTTGCCGGCGCATTCATTTTCAGCGAGACCACCTTTGAATTTTTGTCGAAATATCGAGAGAACCATGGGATCTATTGCGCGACATTACACCATATCGTGTTATACTTATAATATATTGTAATATAACTGAATTAAGTTTTATATGGCGTGGAAAAATAAATAGAACAAATTTGGAATTGTAAAGTATATACTTTTTTAAGGAACAAAAATATATCGTATCATATATAATTACTATAAGTTCTTAAATTTAAGTTTTCGCGCCAAACTTTTGAAATCGATATAACATTTATCAATTTAAAGATCGCCAGCTTCACAAGGGACGCAGTGGTGAATACTATGTAATACGTTACTGTTTTTTATTGCATTGGGATAACAATAAATTTGCCAAAACGACAATAGAAAATCCCACTCAAAACGTGAATAATTCAGACAATATACGCATTGGCATGTTTTGTGTCTGCCCTTAAATTGCAATGAATTTAACAACGAATTTAAACTGCAATGTTGTGAAGTCAAAGCAATGCGGATAGAACGGGCGCGCGAAACCACTATTAAAGAATTCCCTAAGGACAAGTTCGCAACAGCATAAATTTTTGTTCGCTGCCACGTATCAAGGTAAGATTTGAATCAGCAGCAAACTATAAGATACTACTAGGTGAAGTTATTTTTAAACATGATATACATGTATAATTGTTAACCTCCGGTGATGTAATAGTAAGTTATACAAACTATTACATACGTCGAAATAGTGATATAAGAGGAGCATTTCTTAAGTTAAATCTATATACACCGATTGAAAACAGTATGCGCAATATTATTTTATGCGCAATACGAAAGTACAACAAGTATAATCAATATCTTATTACTATAAACATTGGAATCTCCTTCTTTTGCATTCATTTTTCTGCTATATGTTTCATCATTACGCAAAAAGTTCAAAGTTTAAATGCTAGATAATTACATCAACTTTATACATCTAACATTTATTTGTTTGTTATATTTTCGACGTCGACGAGTTTAATTTTAACTAATTGTGTCTCGAACAGAGAGACAAGAAAAGATTCGGCGTGCTAATTATAATCGCGATCTTGAATGCAACATGTTCCAGCACCTTCCCATGTTTCTCCTGTCTCGGCTGTTCCATCCTTTTCTCTTGCAATGTTGTTCCCCGTTTCGTTATATTTATCTCTGTTCTAGATGCGTCGAGAATCTTTAGCCAGTAAGAGCTCGTGTTTGAATCACAAAGCTGCCACGATTGGTCATCGACAGAAACTTCTCGAAGCGCGCGATTTGGTATATTAAAAGGGGCGCTCTGCGAATCCCGCTCAGATACATTTTTGCAAGCGACGAATGAACATCGTGAACATACGTGCAAGTTGTAATAACTGCGATTTATTCAAGCGTAGAAAAAACGAACGAAATAAAAAGGTAACAACATTTTCAATAATATTGTGGCAGTGTAAAGTGTAACATTATTTTATTTAATCAATTTTTACTCGAATTGTCGGTCGCACAATCGAACAATCTAGGCACTATTAGAAACGTCGCATCGTAGTTGCGTCATGTCGATAACGTATTGACGTTTCTTATACCTGGTTCGATTGTTTGTTCGATTCAAAGATGGTCCATTTGAGAGTTTTGTTGCTGGTTTTTCGAGTGCGGTGATTTTCTTTGGTTTCTGTGTTTTTTGCTGGTGCATTTTGCGTTTCCGTAAAGTTGCTAATTTGCCGCAGTTCAACACAATCGCAGTGCAATTGCATAATTCAGATCGGTTATAAATAGTATGTGCAATTGTGGTTGGTACGTTTCTTGAAAAGTTTGCAACGCAAAATGATTTCCGATTACGGCGTCTTACTGCGTATTTCGTCGTATTCGAAAGTTCAATAATAAATTAATTTTATAATAATATTTGCAAAATACTTCGATATGATTAAGAAAGTACATGCATACATACATAATCTATAATAATCTATAATCTATAAATTTATTCCTCCACGATGACACATCTTTTTCTGACTAAGTCTATATTTTACCCGTAGCGATAAAACATGTCGAAGGCTCCAGCAATTGGAATCGATTTGGGCACCACGTACTCCTGCGTGGGTGTTTTCCAACACGGAAAAGTAGAAATTATTGCGAACGATCAAGGAAATCGAACAACACCGAGTTATGTCGCCTTCACGGACACTGAAAGACTCATCGGCGATGCGGCCAAAAATCAGGTGGCGATGAACCCGAACAACACCATTTTCGGTGAGTGAACTTATCTATAACTGAAGATTCTGTTCGATCCTATTTTTCCATTTTTACTTTATCCGCCGTTCGATGCATACATTTTTTTCATAAACGAATTATGACGATACGACGACACTGATAAACCGATATTGTGTTCTCGAAAGTAAATACTGTAATATTTTGAAATTTTGTTTACCACATTGATTTTTTAGCAGCGTTATTTTTGGAGAGTTATTTTTTATGTGCATGTTTGTGCCTGTGATATAATCGCGGAATTGTGTATACATATATTTACCATGTATCGATGTTTTGTGTATTCTTCTTTGCGAATCTTCTTGGAGCACGACTGCCGCAGTTCCCTTTGAATGCTTTTCGTATGTTTGATCAATATTTATACACGGTGGTGTGTAGTACGTCGTCGTGTTGGATTTCATTACTGACCTTGCGCAACTATACTTTTCGTGCTACATTGATTCACGCTCGCTCCTCTGTCCTCTTTCCATTGGGCTAACTATAGTGTGCACGATACCAAATTCGTTTGCGCACTGCACCATTGCGTGACTGCTGCTCTGTTTTAATATGCAGCTCGATAAAAGTGTTTCGATACTTCTGCAATTTTTGTTCCGTTTAAATTTATTTCATCACGATTGTTGGTTTCACTTGATAACAACGAAAAACGAAGAGCTGACGCGAAGAAGGTCGAAATGAATTAAAAGTAACAAGTAATTATGCATCATCTTTCATTCAGTAACATACCCATATATTCTTAACAACTGACATTGCTTTTTGGTCTTTACTGTACGATTGCTAACTATGTTTTCTACTTTACCAGATGCGAAAAGATTAATCGGTCGTCGGTTTGATGACGCAACGGTGCAGGGTGATATGAAACACTGGCCATTCACGGTAGTAAACGATGCAGGCAAACCAAAGATCCAGGTCTCGTATAAGGGCGAGGACAAGTGTTTCTTCCCGGAAGAAGTGTCTTCGATGGTACTCACGAAAATGAAGGAAACCGCGGAAGCGTACTTAGGTAAAACGATCACTAACGCCGTGATCACTGTACCTGCATATTTCAACGACTCCCAGAGGCAGGCCACAAAAGATGCCGGAGCGATAACGGGCCTGAACGTTTTGAGAATAATCAACGAGCCGACTGCGGCAGCGATCGCCTATGGCCTAGACAAAAAGTCTGCAGGCGAAAAGAACGTCTTGATATTTGACCTGGGAGGTGGCACCTTCGATGTGTCGATACTGACCATTGACGATGGCATCTTCGAGGTGAAATCGACGGCTGGTGACACCCATCTCGGCGGAGAGGACTTCGACAATCGTATGGTGAATCACTTCGTTCAAGAATTCAAGAGAAAATACAAGAAGGATCTCAGCCCGAACAAGAGGGCGCTCAGGCGTTTGAGAACAGCTTGCGAGAGAGCGAAGAGAACGTTGAGCTCCTCGACACAGGCCAGCATCGAAATTGACTCTCTGTTCGAGGGAATTGATTTCTACACGTCGGTCACCAGGGCGAGATTCGAGGAACTGTGCGCCGATTTATTCAGGAGCACATTGGACCCCGTGGAGAAGTCACTGAGGGATGCGAAGATGGACAAAGCTCACATTCACAGTATCGTTCTAGTCGGTGGATCTACCAGGATACCAAAGATACAGAAGTTACTGCAAGACTTCTTCAATGGCAAGGAATTGAACAAGTCGATTAATCCCGACGAAGCTGTTGCCTACGGCGCGGCAGTTCAGGCTGCCATTCTCCACGGCGACAAGTCCGAGGAAGTGCAGGACTTGTTGCTGCTGGATGTCACACCGCTGTCCCTCGGTATAGAAACAGCTGGCGGCGTAATGACGACTCTCATCAAGAGGAACACGACGATACCGACGAAACAGACGCAAACGTTCACCACGTATTCCGATAATCAGCCCGGCGTCCTGATTCAGGTTTACGAAGGAGAGAGAGCTATGACTAAAGATAATAATATTCTTGGAAAATTCGAACTCACCGGCATTCCACCTGCGCCTAGGGGTGTGCCGCAAATCGAAGTCACGTTCGACATAGACGCTAATGGTATGGGACTATATCTCGACATGTTATCTTTTATAGAAAATCATATTTTACATTGTGCTTATCGATGCTTATCGAATTAACGCATCGTTGTAATATTTCAGGTATCTTGAACGTTACTGCAATTGAGAAATCAACCGGAAAGGAGAACAAGATCACGATCACCAACGACAAAGGCCGATTGTCGAAGGAGGATATCGAGAGAATGGTGAACGAAGCAGAGCAATACCACAACGAAGACGAACAGCAACGCGAGAGGGTGGTTGCAAAGAACGCGTTAGAAACTTATTGCTTCAACATGAAGAGTACGATGGAAAATGAATCGTTGAAGGATAAAATCGACCCGTCCGACAAGGAGAAAGTGATCAGCAAATGTAACGAAGTTATATCCTGGTTGGATGCGAATCAACTGGCGGAAAAAGATGAATTCAGTGACAAGCAAAAGGAGCTGGAGTCCGTTTGCAGTCCTATCGTCACTAAATTGTACCAAAGTGGTGAAGCACCGCCTGGAGGCTTCCCAGGTGCTGCGCCAGGGGGTGGTGGCGCCACCGGAGGAGCTGGTGGTGGACCAACCATCGAAGAAGTAGACTAAATCGTACCATAGTCTGCAACACAGTTATCGTTTCAACCTATTTATTTTTAAGACACGCTTTATACAGTCACACCTATCGACCACTGTATATTATAATTACATTAATGAACACTTTCTGAGATCATAGACTTTATTTTCTGTAAAAACGTATTTAAATTTATAATATATACAATGTATATATATATTATTTGTTATAAACTGTGGCTATTTATTTCACCGTTGAATCGTCGGATAGGTTCGTTTCTTTTCCGTTCTGGCCTACAAAATACCTTCCGGCTTGTAAAATTGGACCAGGATAATCAGATACGTCGTGATAACGCTGACGAACTGAAATGATAAATAACATTATTGTCGTGCAAATGCCAAATACGATTTTCCCACTTACTCTGGTCAACAACGAGTTGTCCATTTCAAAGAAATCGCACGCGGTGAACGCGACACGATATTGTTGCAACTGCAACGAGAAATCGTTGATTTCGTTTCGAACGCAGTCGTGCTCGAGGTTCGTGCGCAGAACACTTTCCATTCCGAAACCGTTCAAACTCAACGAAACGTTGTCGCCGTAGTGATTGTTAAAAACTCCTAATTGCTGCGGCTCTTTGTAACGAAAATTTCTGAAGCAGGCCAATTTATTGAATTTCGTTGCGTGCTGCGCGTTCAGCAAGAACTCGCTGATGTGCAGCCCAATTTTATTTATCTCTCGGTGGGCCAACGTGCACACCCAGCACATCACGATGAACTGCCCCCCGTAAATGATCCAGATCACATTGTTCAGGACAATGAAACCGTTTTTCTGTTCCGCCGCGCTCATATAAATGCGGAACAATTTCGCCACCACCATTATAAAAGCGTTCGTAGAACAGAGTAGCAAATCTGTGCCGTAGATATCGTTCACTGCCACTATCACGGAGCATATTTCTGCAAGAAAATCGATAAATCACGAAAATACTCGTTCGGAATAATCGACAATACAGAACCGAGCCGTGCATCTCTCGCGGCGTGAATTAGAAAATATCGCGTTATATTTAAACTTCTATTTATATTATTCGTCTATCTTTAGCCAGGAAAGATGCGGCAGGAACTTTGCCAAAAATTCTTTACGTGCCATTGTGCAGACTCCTGACTCGTCTGATCTTCAACGCGGTCCAATGGTCACCCAGTCTCTCGTCCAAATGCTTGATTATTTCGTTGATCGTTCTGAATCGTTCACATATTATGTATACAATAAGATCGAACACGAACCCGTTCATCAAGGTTTGCGCGATCGTGTAATACAGAAGCAGATCGGAAGCGAATATCTGGTCGGGTGCAGTGAAATAGTAATAAATAACGTGAAACATCAACGAGACAGGGCCGAACAGCAGGACAATCAGAATCGCCGCGATCTGTCTGATCTTCACGGATCCATTGTTAATTGGCAACTCTTTGCCGATATTTTTATCCAAGCACTCCATCATATTCATCAGCTCGCCCCATTTATCGTAATGCCCTATCACATGGAGCACATAGTAATAGGCCGCGAGGTGGCTCATGGTTTCGTTCATGCAGTACATGATTTCGAACAATTTGCTGGTGAACTCTTTACCGAAATTCGCGAAATCTATCGCGCTGTACGCGACGATCACCGAGCATACACCGAAATGAATCCCACGAACGACAGCGGTGATCCATTTCGGTGAACTCTTTGGTCTGGCTACACCGACACCAAGGAGCCACGAGACATACATTATTGGCTTCAATATGTTTTCTGGTATCGATGGGTTGTCTTCCACGCGAACGTGTATTTCTTCTTCCATGGTTGGTTTCTCAGTGGACTCGCTACGAGTAAAAAGAGTTTTGACAGAGACGAGATGCACGCCCGCGAGCAACACGAAACACTGTGCCCTTTAATTTCTCGTTTCGTACGAGTTATTTCATACGCGTGTTCAGATGAACGTGATACGACAGGGGTTCGTTTAGAATTCAAATATATGGCAGAATATATATTTTACGCGCGGTGTCGTAGAAGCACTCTCATTAAGTAGATGTTGAGGATACGTAAAATTGGAACGCACGGATGGGAGGCTTCTCGCCGTGGATCTGTGATTTGTGTATATTATATCGAAAAACGGAGCTTTATTTGCCCAACGACTATATTACAATTTTATTATACAATAAACATTTAAAATGGGTTAAAACGATAACGCTGAACGTTGGCCGTGTCTGCACGACGCTGGTATTTAGAAATCATAATAATCGTAAAAATAATCATAATATTAGTGATAATAATAACAATAATAATAATCATAATATGCGGGCTGTGGCGATGCAATTTTTGTCCAGAATTTCTTCTGTTTCTGGTATGTTAACAGCGACAGGCGTTGCGCGTTCGTTCGATCACGATCGAGACGATGAATTGCGCGTGCAATTGTCGCCAAACATGCGTATTCTTTATTTATTTTTTTTCAAGTCTGTGTTTATGTATGTATGCCTGTGTCGTAACGATGGATTTATTCGTTCAAGCATCGCGCGATCGCAGGAACGTCCTTAAGACTCTCGTTTCTACACCATTTCTCCTTTTCCTTTCTTAATATTACGGGTTTCCGTTTTACTAGGTATGTCTCCTTCTTTCATTTATTTAGTTTATTATTTGATCGGGAAAGGCAGCGTAATTATTGGAACGCGAGACGTCGATACACGTTTCTTTGCTGTTTATTCTGTCCTCTGTCCCCCAGCCTGCGTAGACATGAATGTTCATTATGCGTTTCCCCGTTCGTTCGGTGAACAGCAACACAGCCCCTCGTGCATATTCGCTCTCTTACGTATTTTACACGTATTATATAGAATATGTATTGTATATAGAATATATAATTTACCTTTAACGATTTTTTTTTGTATCACTACAATTTACATTGGCGAGCCGAGCGACTCGAGAAAATCGTATGCACAGACGCGACGAGACGGCCGAGGATGGGCATTTCGGGTACGTTGACGAAGTCTCATTAGAATTAAGAATACCAAATAGAAAAAAAAAGAAAGAAATGGAGAAGAAGATGAACGTAACGTTGTATTATTTATTCTTCAATCAGCGTTCCTCCTGAGTGAAATGAGAAATTCCATCGCAACGTTTCGTGACTGTGTACAATCGGGGATCGGTATTTCTATGGATCGTCTCAGCGGACACAAATATTTAATGGCGTAATTTCGACGATGTGCCCCGACGAGGCGAGTTACACGATTCGAGGGACAAATAATTCTGTGACACTGTGCGTTTTGCGGGGAAACGTGATAAAAGAAATTTATCGTTTTGCCCTCGTGATTTGTGCCCCTCGGACCGAATTTCAAATGAAGGGAGGGAAACCGCTCGTGCCGCGCGCAGTTTCGGTCGCAGGAAAGCGAGTTAACGAGATCGCAATAGTCATAGTACAGTTTCTTTTAGAGCTTCTTGCACGATTTCATTCAAGCACCAGCTTAATTATTTCATCCCTTATTCTCCCTGCTCTCTCTCTCTCTCTCTCTCTGGTTCTCTGGGGGTAATGTACTTAAGATTAGAGGTATGTTTAGCCTCGACCCACTCGAGAATCCCTGCCAATTGCTTTTCTATCGCAGCAAATTCCACCCGAGTAAACGAAACGACTGAACGGATCAATGTTTTCGCATGTAACGAAATACGTTTACGGAGCTTGCATTTTTTTCTTCTCCTTTTCTTTTTCTTTGGCTTTTATTAGGCATATCTTAGCGACGTTTAGGATGAACTTTGACGTTAAATGTTTACTGTATTGTTTGCTTGATTTTTTCTTTTTATGTGTAATACTGCTATGTGTATAAACGCGACGATTAGTAAATCCATTTGATATGTGATTAAATCGATAATAGAGAATAATCTGTACACGTAGGAAATAATGAATGGAAAGTGTAAAGTGTAAATATGCGCTCGCTAAATCGATAAAAAGTTCGCCTGTAAGATAATATTATTCGTATTGTAAAAAGAATCGTCGAATTGGAAAGGAAAGATTGATATTTCAGTGATATGTAATTAAACAGTAATGGAATATCGTGGTACTGAACATCGAAAACATTAACTCGAACTTTCATTTATGTTCTGTGTTCGTGCGATCGATTTTACTCTCAATTGTTCATCCCGAACCTTTGTAAAAAATTCTACCGTCGAACCAATGACTCATAAATGCTTAAAAAATTTAAGCCGTAAAAAATCATCCGGAACATACTTACCCCATCTTTTCCTTCGTCCGTAAAGTGACAAAAACTTCAAACAAATTAACGTCATCGAAATAAAGTCGCGTTTCGCTGACATTCCGATAAAAATACATTAAGCAACAAATAAAAGACACCGTTCAAATTTTGCATTGGAAAAAACGAGAATGTATAAACTTTCCTTTCTAATCTGGTAAAGAAGGTGCACTGGAAATTATATTGCAATTTAAGGGTCGGCAAAGCTCTCATCCGAATTTTTCAAGCCTTTACGGACGAGGAACCTTTCGCTTCTGGACCAGAATTCTCAGAAAAACCTCTTAACCCTTAAATATACGACACGTACCATCCCTATATTCAGGTACATCTTCGTATACCCGCGCTGACGTCACAGGAGTCAGGCATATTCTTGAGTGTTCAATTTTTTTGCAGTCGAACGACCTCATTCGTTCGACCCTCGAATTTTTTTTTCTTGCTCAAAGCTGGCTCAACATTTAAGTACCGTTCGTACATAGGCAATAAAAACATATGATTTTTAGAATAAATTCTAGGCCTTCGCGCGTGGCTCAAGCAAAAACTTCAACTTTAACAACACTGCCGCCTCTTTGCACCGCTCGTATCTACTATGTTTTTGCCCTTCTTCATTTTCCTTCCCCCTCATTTTTCAATTACCTTGTCCGCGACGGAGCCGATTGCACAGTTCGATTTTCCGACACACGACGTTACAAAGCTTTTTCGTAACATTTTTCGTACGGTCCGGAACTGTGCTGCACCGTGTTCGCGTACTGTGTTCCTCTGTCTCCCCGCTGGATCGTAATTTCGTTTCCAGCCACGTGGATCAAAGTCTGACGACGCTTAGCTCTTAACTACACTTGAAAAATGTCACCAGTGGCGCGTGGTGCGATTTTCGATTCGAAGATGGACGTTGTCGAGGTTGTAACGGGTGTGACATCACCGAATCTGCTCGCCTGCACGTTAGTTGTCGTCATGGCTGTTATTTTCATTGGCATCTCTTCTGTCGTTTCCAACGCTGTCGGCACTTGCTGATAGCGATACAACAAAAATGACAATAATAATAATTCGCATTATCGTGACGCGTTTCAGTTAGACGAAGACCGCGGGCAAATACGCGAACAGATATAATAGAATCGTGGTAAGGATACCTCGTTATAAAAGACTTCCTTACCCTCCTCAACCGAGGGTAAAAGTTCGTCCATAGAATGAGGCGTCCTCGGGCTAGGCGTAGGCATGATCTGTTGTTGCTGTTGCTGCTGCTGCTGCTGCTCCCGTTGTTTGGCCAATCTTAACTCTTGTAGAGCCTGCCGTTGCTCCTTCTCGTTCCTTTCCTTCTCGAGTCGTCGGGCGCTGTAGCTCCGCGCCGAGGATGTCGAGCTGTGAATCGATGTTAAGCTAGGGCGGCGAGAACCTATACGGGAAACGAGTACGAAATGTAGTCGAAAGTCTGGAGAACGTGCACACCCCTACCCTACACCCTTCCTCTACGCTATAAGAGTCAATTGGCTAGGCTTAAGAGATCAATGAGAAATACGAAATCTAATTGCGTCTGCTCGGCTAATACCAGCGTGATTCTCGGTCTCTGTGAAACGTCTCTATCGATCATCGATCAATATTAGCTAGAGCGTACGTTAGTTACAGTGGTGATCGTTGAATCAACGAAATTCCTTCGTATCGTTAGCTAATTCTCCGTCGATGGGTATATGCAAGCCCGATTGGTCACACCCGGGTATTATGAGATCGTCGATAGTGGGCCGAAGCTCTGTTCGCTTTTGCTGTGATCATTTTTTAGAAAGCCGATGGTCGAGCGTTTTACTAATAATAAGTGAGAGAACGGTGAGGGTATCGCGCGGGACGAATTTAAAGTTAGAGAAGGGTGTGAACGGAGTGTTTAAATTACGGCTGGTTGGAGCGGCGAGAATCCATGGGAAAATCGTGGTAAATTAAATATACAGAACGGGTGCAAAGTTGTACGGTGGTAATTAATGAAAGAGGGACACGGGGACCGCGAGCTTTGGGTGTACGAGTGACTGTGCAATTTCTCATCGTGTGGACATTTGTCAACGACAAACGAGCGTTGCATGGTGTTTTGTAATGTACGGGGAATGATAATAAGCAGTTTGTTCAGCGTGAAGCAAGCAACACGAAAGCGAACGCTCACAATTTAATCGGCGAGACTACTATTTTGTTTCCTTCGATCGACCATTTCTCCACGATCGAAGGAACGACCTGTCGAAGCTTTGAACTATCGTGCGATTGGCTCGTGCGATTTTCCAGCAGACCTCGAAGTGATTTCATTACGATTGAAATGCAATTGTTGGTCGTCAAGATCGTCGAAATAATCGCGTACAAATCTACGAGGCATAGGCTGCACGTGTATGCGTGGTGCGAATATGTACTTGCAGGCTGTTTGAGCGTTTATAGTCCTGGGAGCTTGTTAGGGATTCTTATTGATTGACGACACACACAAAACGGCGATAGAAATTGCAGCCAGACAGAGAAAGAATGACGTGACACGCGTGCATCCTATTCTATTACATACGCAGGCTGAATGAAGCGAAGCTTCGTTTGAGATACGCAGAAACGTTTGTACTTCGATGTCTACTAAGCGCATTCAGCAAGAAATCAATCCGTGCACTGTCGTTATCCTATCCGGGGATAAGTTCACTGTTCAAAGTGGCAGTTGAATTTCCCGCAGATCTCGTTCATTTCTAAATCGTCGAATCCTGTAATTTCTCGTATGCGCACACAGAGAAGCGATAAAAAGCAACGATCAAGCAAACAGTGGACGGTCACTTTACTCTCGCTTCCTCTCGATTTTTCTCCTCTTTGTGTTTCAATTTAGCGTTCGTTCTCGTCGCTGCTTTTCAAAGCGGCAATTCAAAGTGCGGCAAATAAAACATAGCAGCGAACACGTAGAGCAGGCTTAATTAGAGAATTCAACCCCCTGACTTGTGGGCGTGAAAGGAAAAAACAGGTAGTCGCATGTTCGTTAAAAATCGACGTGGTAGTTAAAGTTGGAAAGCTTGCCCTCGCATGCGAACCGACACTGTTTTTTGCGTGCGTGTGCGGCGAGCTAGCTAGTGCGTAAAGATTTCGTGTCTCTCTACGTCTTACCAGAGAACGTTCGTTCGTTAACGAGCAACGAAATCGGCCGCTGCCATCTTGCTATCTCGTAACACACTCGTGCAGCGCTTTATATATTATTGGATACACATTAGAAATCACACCTCACGTGACAATGTAGCATTGTGTTTCCATTCACGGTATATGCCACACGTATGTGTACGTGTTTTATTGTTTCTTTTTTAAATATCATCTGTTTGATCTACTTCGGATGAGTGTGTAAAACACGGTTGGGAGGAGTGACACGAGTATATATAATATATAATATATTGTAGCACCGATATACGGCCGTTGTCTCGGTGAGAATGATGCACCGTTGCATCGAAGGAAACGACAATCTAATCGTGGGCCAAACGGCAAAGAAAAACGGGGGCGGGGGTTCGAAAAGTTTGTTCGTGTCCGGAGGGATAAGCGAGACCGGAGCTTGCGTTTCCCACGTTTCTTTGGACCGTCTTTTTTAAATAGCATAATCGTTGCGCAGAATGGCGATAAAGGGGTGACGGGCAGAGAAACGTAGGAAACGCAACGGGTTGGGTGGAAAAGGGGTGCTAAATATCAATAACAACGACTACGACACAACAGCGACAACGGTACGGCATGACTCGAGATACACATCACCATCTTCTTCTTCGTCATCGGTGTCGTCTGATTCGAAGTACGCGGGGCAGGGCGATCAAAGATGACGGCAAGATAATAATAACGAGGATACAAAGATGGACTCGACAAAACGCTTGAACAAGAACTTAAGCAATAGGAATTGATGCCCGTGTTTCGACGTGACCGACAGACGAATGTACGTGTTCAGTTACGTCGAGCTCCGCGTATCATTCTGCGACGATCGATTGACGGGAGAAGAAAGAAGGAGGCCACGGCTACACGAAAGATTCGTTCGGACGAGTCGGAGAAGAAGTAGAAGAATAACTATAAAGGGAGTAGTTAACGGACACACAAGTGGTGTACAGAGAGTGTGAGACAGAGAGAAGAGAAGACAGAAAACGAAAGAGTTAGAAAGAGATCGTTGATCGTCTACCGAGGCCGTCGGACGATCCCTCAGCAACGTCGCTAAGGGTACGTCGATGCTTGTTCCCGCCTTTGGTCGCCTGCAGGTGACACGATATAAGCAAGATGGCGGCGGCACGTGCCGCACCTGCTCTCGAAGCTGGTACCAGAGGACCGCGGCTACCACCGCTGCTAGGCCTTCTGGTGAACGCGTACGTCAGCGGTCCCGCGGTGCTGCTTCTCTGACTGGAACGCGAGGATGGTCGACCACCGTGAAGAGTCAGGGGGATACCTGTTGGATTATTCCTATTATCCATTTTTTCTCTCTCTCATAACACTCGCACTTCTGCGGGCTTTAGATCCTTTGATTCGTACCAACAAGACAAGATAAACCAGCACTGCCCGAAGCTATCGCGTATGCATATCCTCTAGATCGACTGAGATTTTATTAGGGCGTGGACAGTCGACGACGTAGAAAAGAAAAATACGGCATGAAAAGGCTTCACTCGTGGACAGCACTGGTCTAAAGCGATCGTTAGGGTTGCCCGCGCTCTAAGATTCACCTCGAGGCCCCGATGAGCGAAATGGGGTGAAACGAAAATAGACGTCTTCGGAAGGGGACGGCGTTCTTCATCGATACTTAGGCGTTATTGATTTTGCAGCGGAGAGGGTAGTAGCTTCTTAATAGAATATAGAGTGAGTGCAGTTTTGGCGGCACGTTCGTTTGGTGTGTAGGCATCGTGCGAACAGTATTGCGTTTCTTTTATACGATACGAAAGATACGAGTCGGTTGTCCGATTCTTGTATTATTATGCCACGATCAATCTGTTGGACGTAACACTTACCAGTGTCGCTGGAGAACAGCATAGGCGGCGCGTGATTGGCGTTGGCATAGTGCCTGGGCCTTGAGTATCTCGCACGACTGAATAACTTGAGCACAAAGCATATCATCGCTGTGAACACCGCTATTCCCGATGCTATGAAGAGCAGGGTAGGAATATTCGTTGTTATCAGCACCAGATCTGCCAACAAATCACGACGCAATGTTTCAATAGGTAACTCGGTCTCTTCAAATGTGAACTACCTTGTATAGAGCAGTCGATTCTACCATTCTACAGGACATGTTTAGTCTAAAGGTTTGTCGTAAATCGGTCTTAGGTAGGTCACACATGCAGACTACACTCGATCGAGTTTCGCCGGTGTTTGAATCAGTTTGACAACAAGTTGGCACGGTGTACCTTCGGCGCAGAACGCCTTCTTGTTGGGCCTGGACAAAACGACCCTATGGTAGCCCGCCTCGCAGTCGCACACGGCATTGTGCTGCACCTGGGTGCAGGTCGCGTGCTGATCCGAAAAAGTGCAGGTCGCGCGATAGAAACATTGCTCCCCGAGTCCTTTAGCTGAAAAACAGGACGATTGTTTAATTCACCGTTCCGTCATTTAGGCGGCACTATATTTTTAGTACTCGTGTTCTATGCAATTATTGCTAGGGAAGGGTGTACTACGTACGTTTGGCACATCCTTTGCTAGGCCCAAGACGAACTGGGTAGAATTTTTCGCACTCGCAGAAACCAGTGATTGTGTCGCAGAACACGTGCTGCAGTTCCGGATTGCACGAGACATCGCACGGCGAGCCCAGGTACTTCCCCTTTGCTGGAAACATACGAAATCGATAGCCTGCTAGATTATCTACGACGTTTCCCGATAGCGGCTGAAATATGTAGGTTGTTCCTTTAAATAGCCGTTCACTATTGTTCCTATACCATTCTATCGGGGTCACGTTTGGCGATCCGCTCTAGCCAAGCCGAAAATTCATCAATAATTGAGTCCTTATATTTAGCTTTTAATCTAAATTGAACAGCTAATAATGTATGGACTTGCAAGTTCCTCGTAGGTATATGCATATCAAGAATATATCTCCCTTTAAAAGTGTAACTCAATTATTTCCATTATCGTCGTCGTTGCTTCGTTTTTCAATACAGGCACGTTCCCTCTTTCAACCATTATTCCCTTGCCTCGATACAAGCTTTGTGCTTCTTTGACGTGTACGTAGCAGCCGTTGTCAGGGGCGTCTGTTTGTCGAGCCATGAATGCGCATACATTCTGAACGATTAATGAAGCAAAGGAGCATTGTTACACGCTCTATCCAGGCCACTTTCTCGCATCAAATGATGTTTGATATCTGGTGCTCCTTTGTAGACGACGTCGAGACTTCGCCGTTCTCGCGTCGTCAATTTTCCAACGATGTCACACATAAACGACCAAGTACATTCAACCACCGGTATAAATATATACATACACATGTATCGCGACTTTATTAGTCGATAACCAAGAGTTTCTCCCCCGTTCGTGAAAATTAATAGGCCGAGTTTCCTCGAGATAACTACACCATTTGGTACGAGCTATCAGGCGTGGGCATCGCGCCAGATAATTCTCCATCGATTTCCACCCAATTATTGCATTACGCGGTTATTAAATGTTGCCCCTATTTAAGATGCCACCCAGCCGACGATTATCCCCGTTGGCAAACGTTCAGAAACTTACGCAGAACAGCGACATCCTCTGCTGTTCTATAGCGTACCCTAATTAATGTTCCGCCGTGGGGTGGCGTGATATACAGGAGAATACTACGGTTCAACTTTCACCTGGAAACAGGATACCTTATTGAGCTATCGATTCTTTGAACCCACGATCCCCAAATCGACCGATCGTTCGAACTGCAGGTGAATAGTGGGCGGTCAAGCTTAGCTGCGTCACGTAAATAATAGAGCACGCAGAATTATGCTGTTTGACCTGGTTCCGGAAGTTCACGGTGCGATCATTAGGCTCTGATTCGCCGGTGTTTTTTCACCGCTCATCGAGCTTCGCTGGAGTGGAGCTTTTCAGTGAATGGGTCGACAAGGGGACAGGGGTGAATGACGCACGATTTTCTTCTCTCACCTGTTTTCTTCGCTCTCGTTTCTATGTACTCCTCGACGGTTGTAGTTCACGGGGGCTCGACGGCGAGGAAGAGGGAGGAAAAGTTCTTTGAAATCTCACGCAGCTGCAGGCGGTGTGCAAACTCCCACATGCTGACACCGAGAAGCTTGCAGCATCCATTAAAATCAATACCGACAGCGTGGTTGGCGCGAAAATCAAGAAGGCCTAGAGAAACTTGTTCGCGTACCTAGGCGCAAGCGTACTCGCGAATTCTGACACGTAACATTTGTTATTTTTTTTTTTTTCAACTTTAATTCTCTGCACTATCAATTGCACGATTAGAGTCAAAGGATTGCACGCACGAAGGCCGGAGGGGACAAGAATTTTAAATAAGTCTGCAACGGAGAGGATTATTCATTGTCCGAGATAGTTTGTTAGCAATAGCGGGTACAATTGCCGAATAAAGCGGAGCGAACATGGAGATTGAAGAAGGTCCCCTTCCACTTTTACGGTACTTTGTAACGTTCGCCTCCTACCTGCAGTCGCAGTTAATGAGGCGCACTTGAGAACTACTTATCGTCTGACGAAGGAAAAACAACTAGATGGCGATAACAATGACAGTAACAAGTGTTTGCTCTCTGGCTGAAGATTCTGGAGCGGAGTGTTTGCACGCTTGTATCGAGCAGGCGCGAAGAAGGCGAGGCAAGAATCTCGAGGCACACACGTCCGTTCGATCGTCCTTGTTTCGTGAGAAAATAAGATAACGAACCTACCGCGAAGGGTATCGATTCAGCAATGGACTGGGCGTTCGAACACCTCGCCAGATAATTCGAACAGGGAGCACAGCAGGGATGCAATACGAGATACTCTTTGTAGGAATATTTGCACTATCTTCGAATATCCTATTCCAACGTCAGGGCGGGTCATCGTTTAACGATTGGTCCGTAGTTATTGATTTTAAAGATTCTTAACGTCCTTACAATAATGCTTCAGTCTCATGGGGGAACCACCCCTTTCTCCTCGATCTACTTTACTTCACGTCCTCCTACTTCGTCTCTCCCATCGATAACTCGTCTGCAAACGTCTTCGACGCGTTCCCCTCCTCCTCAAAGCCATCCAGCAACGTACCAAACCCCTTAGAATGGACCTCGTTGCTCCACGCTCGTCGCAAATGTCAGCAGGGTGTCGGCAAACAGCGCGCAAGAGTTAGCAATCCCATCGTTCGAGCACTCACCCGCAGTGATGTTCTCCTCGAGGTAGTCCTGATCGTCGTCATAGACATCGACGTCGTCGTCGGTGTCGTTCTCGTTGTACCTGGATCCGCGTACGTCATCACCTGCCAGTAATACGCGGGTCAGGCGATTCGCGCGTGTACTGCTGCCGGATACCAGGAAGACAAGGCAGATCAGCAGGAGCCAGGAACGGCAGCAGGTCAGTTTCAGGGCGGAGGGAAATGCGCTCATCGCCCCCGCGGCGCGAGTCAACCCCCGAAACCAACCACCGGCGGCGCATCGACATCCTTCCCTGTCGCCTGCCCTCCCCCCCTCCCGCCCTCCTGCACGCCCTCTCGCCCTCGACGCCTCTGGGAAGCGCCTTATATCTCGTATCAAGTGAAATCTCTGGAAGGGTACGCGGCCACGATAAAAGGATAATCCGCCGCGGGTCCGCGGCGACGACTGTGTCCCTGTTCCTTTTTTGTCCTCTCTGCACGCGCGACGCGACAGTCGGTCAGGTGCAACGGCGAGCCGTAACTGTGCGACTAAATCGAGAGGAGCACCGTGTTCTCGGTGCCGTGCTCCCCGTTCACTGGCGCCTTCCTTCCGTTAGCCGGTCGACCACCGCAACTGCAGCTGCGCGATGCCACCCGTTGACCCCTTCCTTCCACCCTTCGTGCCTCGTCGATCGAGATCAGGGCTGCACCGTCCTCTCGTCGACCAACCTCCAGCCACCTTCCAAGGTGGGGGGGGGTGGGAGGCTGGGGGTGAAGGATTATTGGTTTGTTACCTTCGAAGCTCTGGCTACCTTGAACCGTGCATCGATGGAAGCTACATTTGCAGGCCGTGATATCGTGCGCTCGATGCTTTAAAAGTTTTGGGGGTAGTTTGTGTGCTTCGTGTTTTGGGGAGCGGCTCTGATTGCCGAGGGTGTTGTGACTGTTTTCCGGAACGATTTGCCGGATCTTCGTGGCACCTCGTCGAAAATTCGTCGCTGCTCGAGGATGTACGCGGTGTCCGCGATTTTGCAATTGCCAGTGTATTCTGTTGAGGTGCCGGCGAAGGGTCGTGGAATAATGTTAACGTTCTGCATGACTGAGGATATAATACGTAATTTATTTTTAGTAGCATTTAGGATTGGCGTTGTGAAGGTAGTTTGGCGAAAGTTGAAAATTGTAGTTGACATCGGTGTTGTTTGTAAAGGGTGGAAGGGGTAATGAAGGTTTGCGAATTGCAACCGAGAGAAGTCATTTGGCTTCATTCGTCGTTACTGTGGGATACTGGCGTGGTAGAAGGTCCGCGCGTGCTCCTCCATTTTTACAAAATGTGTCAGTATATTTTATAAGAGTGCAGTTAAAGTACAAGCAGAATTATATACGACGTATATTCAAAACATGTTTTCCTTTCGTGCGTGTAAAGAGATCCACCAACTTCATTTTGGTATCCTCGAATATATAGTGGTTGGAAGTAAACATTAATGATGGAAACTATCCTCTTCCGTAAGCAGAGACTCGTTAGCGATGGTGCCTTGAAACAAGGCATTCTGTATAATCACTAAAAATAGATTTCATTAGAGTATGTTTGATTCCTGCAGCAGAGAAATCCTAGAGGCTAGGCTGTGAAGGATTCTGGTAATTTATGTGTATCCGACTTATCAATGCGAACCAGAATTCTGCGTAATAAGAACATGGAAAATTAAACGCGGAAATTGCCATTCTTATCGCCAGGATAAAGCTTCGACTTTTGTCATTGGCGTCACGGCGGAAGTGAGGCGCCACGTTTATCTGGCTGCGTGTTCCGGCCATTCCCTCTATTTTCTCATGGGTATCTCTCGTATATCAAATACATACCTGCACGCATCTTTCTTCTCCGATGCCTTCGAATCGCGACGTACGTTACTGCTGTCAGTACGATTATTATTAGGATCGTCACCGCTGATAAGACACCTGCCATCGTGGACACCACGGCCGTATTATTGCGATATGTGGAATAACACGGGGACTCTTGAATAGGAAAAAAAATCGCACAAATGATTACCATATTCTTCAACACAGGAACATTCAATTTTCGTACAATGTAAAATTGCACCTGTTTCAACCAAGCAACCAATCGTACGCGATCCATCGTCAGATGTTACAGTGAAACAAAAGCTTTTGTTGCCCGTCGTTTCGTTACACTGATAACAGTACGGTGCGTAATGTCTGGCATCCATCCGCGTACTGTTCGTCTCGTTGTGAACCGTCAATCTGCAGACATTCGCCTATTAAAAATCCACAAAAATCCGTACGCCTGACAAACGTACTTACCCTTCGAGACTCTTGTCATCGGCGTCCATTAATAAAATGCAGACAGTAGCCTGGTCACAATCCCATCCGGCCCAACCATAAGAGCAATCGCATGGTTGCTCGTCTCCAACGCAAACACCATGCCCCTTGCAAACTTTTGTACACGGTTCAACGCAGCCGCTGTTGTTCCCGTTCATTTCGAATCCGTCGTTGCATCGACACTCGTCCGGTGCCACGCACTCTCCATTTTCGCAATTATTTCGACAAAACGGCGAACAGACAGTGCCATTCGTTAGGATAAAACCTTCCTGGCACTGGCATACGTTCGGGGCAACGCAAGTGCCGTTGTAGCAAGACGAACAGGAAGGTTCGCATCGATCTTCGGCGTCGCGTTCGTATCCTACGTCACAAGTGCACACGTTCGGTGCAGTGCAAGTAGCATTTGGGCCACAGTGAACCTCGCAAATTGGTTCACAGACATTTCGTGCGTCGTTCTCTGCAGGCTTGTAGCCCTGGCTGCACGTGCAGTTGTTTGGTGCTGTGCAGACGCCGTTTGGTCCACACGGTGTGTCGCAGACAGGTTCACAGATATTAGAATCATTGAACGACGACTGGTAACCGGGATTGCACTGACAAACGTTTGGTTGAACGCATTCTCCGTTCATGCAGCTCTCGTTGCAAATTGGCACGCAAGCTGATATAAGTCGGTCAGTTGTGTTGGCATACATCTGCTCACCTGCAATAGACTTAAGAAAATATTTATATTACAAATTACATATTTCTATTGCAGATATTATAAACAGATGAACTCTGGACATTAAGTATTCGCGCGACGCAATACTATATACATTTTAATACTAGCCCACGTGCAACTCACTTGGATTTCCTTCGCAATCGTATCCACTCGATAACCCTCGAAGCAGCTACACGTATAAGGCGCGACACATTCCCCATAGGGGTAGCAGGGAATCTTGCAGAAAGGTTTACATATCCGTTCCTCTTCCTCGGATCCATTAAACCAGTATCCCTCGTGACAAACACACACTCCAGGCGCAGTGCACGTTCCATTCACGCACGCCTTCTCGCATATCGGTTCGCAGACGTAGAACGAGGTGTCCGATATCCCGTAACCATCGTTGCAACGGCAGATCTCAGGTGCAACACAGGTACCCATTACGCAAGGGTGACTGCAAATCGGTTCGCAGACATTCGCCTCGTTCATTCTGTATCCTGGATGGCAGGTGCAGATGTTTGGCGCCGTGCACCTCCCAAATCGACAAGCCTGTTCACACTTTGGTTCACAAGTGAACACGTTGTCAGTACCGGCCTCGTAGCCGTCGTTGCAAGTGCAAACGTCTGGCGCCGTGCATTCGCCATTTACGCACGGTACTTCGCAGATCGGTGTGCACAATTTACCATTCTCGGTGGCATTATTCGACTGATAGCCCGGATCGCATAGACACTTGTTTGGCTCTACACACCGGGCGTGGTGTACCTCGCAGTTCTGTCCGCAGACCGGCTGGCAGTTCAACCCTTCCTCGGATAACTGATAACCGTCGTTGCACTCACACCGATCGGACACAGGACAGTAACCGTTCACGCAGGGAACATCGCATACAGCTACGCACCTGTTGTTTGATACGGATGCGTTATAGGGTATATACCCATGATTGCAGCTGCACGTTTCAGGCTTGACACACCGGCCGTTTATGCACGGTTCGGTGCATATTGGTTCGCAGTTATTTCTCGTCCCTTTATAACCCGGGCAACATACCACATCTAGTACCTCGACTTGCTTGTACTGAAATAGGATGCTGTTCGGTATTTCTTTGGGCTGTTGTTTACAATGTATTAAGTGACGTTTACTTACATCGATTCTATAGTTGGTGCGAGTAAGTATCCGATAAAAGAACGACCTGTACGTTTCCGTGTATGGCCGATAGTACGATTGCATTCGACTGAAAAGATAGAATTTTGATCGTCGTACGTAAGCAGGCGAGGAGAAACGTTTTCTTTTCTTTTTGATTACCTGACATACATGGTGCACTTTGATTCGTCAGCCGGAGACGTTACCAATTCACCGTGGACACCGAGGTGCGCGTTTAAAAGGACAATTATGCAGACGTATAGCATATTTCGTTCGTTCTCTCTCACAACAAAGCTACTGGCCACCCTTCGAACTTCAATCTGACACATTGGACGCGTCCACGCGTCGTACACGTTTTATCTTGTCTCCCTGATGACTTGTGCCTCGCGTTATCCGTAGGAGACAGGATGCTCGATATCGCGACGGTCCGTATGTTTTGATAGACATGTCGACAGACTACTGAGAATTTCGATTTACCGATAGGGGACTGCGGAAATTAGTACAGAAACATTCTCCATTTTATTTCGAACCGTTTATTATCAATCACGACGCTGCTAATTTAATGAAACTTGAAGTACATTTCGTACAAATGGTAACTTGATGCTAGAAACTGTTCTCATCTTCGGGTAGTAAAGCAGCTTGTCCCTGGATTGACGCGGCTGGTGCATTACCTGCGACATTACATTTCTAAAATGTATTTCTTCGCGATACTATAAAGTATTGCCAAGTATTGTTAAAAGTATTACCAAGGGAAAATCTCCTTCGTCTGTGCCGCTTCGTTAGTAAATATATCGCAGCAACGCTGGCTATCGTGACAGCTATAATTCCACCGATTCCTGCGATCCCTGCAATTTTTGTATAGTTCGAGGTTTTCGTATGCTCTGAGTATACTCTGTAGCAATTGGAATCTGGAAGGAAAAGAAAATCAGTGAATCGTAAGCGAATTGGATTTAAAAGGAGTTATTCATTTTTACCTGTACTGATCAGACACGCGACTGTATAATTTTCTGCGTTCCCCCTCTTATATTTCCCAAAGCACACGGTGCCGTTACTGATATCGTCGAAGCAATTGTGGGAACACAATGGACTGCTCTCAAATACGTAACCAATCGTGTCGTTTACATCGTATTGGACACTCGATCTGTAAAAAGTAATATTGCTTCAATTTGGTAACGCTTACGAATCATGCAAAACCAAATGTTCAATATTTACACGTTCACGAGTGCATCCCCATTATCCACTGTCACGGTACAAAACTCCGGTTCCTCGCAGTACATTCCACTCCATCCGTAATAACATTCGCAAGTTCTATTTTCTACATTGCAAAGTCCATGACCATTGCAATTGTCTGTGCACGCGCTGACGCAGTTACTTTCGTTTCTCAAAGTATCATTCCTCTCATTCACGAAGCCAACGTTACATTGGCAATCATCGGGCGCTACACACTTTCCATTGTAGCAATTCTCGCAGTATGGCTCGCAGACGCTTCGGTTCCCTTGATTAATCTCTGTGAAACCTTTGTCACATTCGCAGACGTCAGGTGCTACGCAGGTTCCATTGTCGCAGGAATCGCAGACGGGCTTGCAACTTCCTATTACATTTTTCTCGTAACCCACGTGACAGGTGCACTCGTTCGGCGACGTACAGGTACCGTTCCCGCAATCGAACTCGCAGACAGGTTCGCAGGCGAATGTATTTTCATTACTGATCGATTTGTAACCATTGTTGCACTTGCACGTGCCTGGTGCTACGCACGCTCCGTTAGTACCACACGATTGTTTGCACACAGGTTCGCAAGCATTCAGGGTAGTACCTGATGGACTGTAACCCTTCAAGCAGCTGCACTCGTTCGGCGCAGTACAGTATCCGTTCTTGCAATTCACCTCGCAGACAGGCTCACAAATATTCGAGTGATTTTCCATTGAGCGATAGCCAAGTTTGCACTCGCATTTATTTGGTTTACTGCAATATCCATTGACGCACGGTTCCTCGCAAATGGGCTCGCATAGCGTCTCATTTCTAGGCGAGTATCCTTCGAGACATGTGCAAGTGTTTGGTGCAGTGCACGCTCCAAAGTTGCATTCCTCTGTGCAAGTCGGTTCACAGGTGAAAGGATCGTCTTCGTTCACGTGATACCCAGTTTTGCAGGTGCACTGATTTGGACCACTGCAGTAGCCGTCCTTGCAATATTCTTCGCAGAATGGTATGCAATAATTAGAGTCGCCATGCAGAGGACGATATCCTGGATTACATTTGCAAACATTGGGCTCGTTGCAGTAGCCGTTCACGCAATTTTCCGTGCAGATCGGCTTACAGAGGTTCGCGTCGGTCGTTGCTTTTTCGTAGCCCACACTGCAGCTGCACTTCCCTGGCTCGCTGCAATACCCGTGCACGCATGTCTGCTTGCACACGGGTCGACAGATCGAATAGGCGAAGTACTGCGACATCTGAAACATTTTTCCGAAATTTGGGGAATGATAACAAACGATATGCAAAACTTCTCTTATCTCAGACTTACGCCTGTGCGACTGGCATCTACGATCTCGTAGCCCTCGAAACAGGTACAGGTATCAGGAGCGGTGCACTGCCCGAACGGTTCACAATTCATCTCGCAGAACGGTTCGCAAACGTGCTCCGTGCTCTCATCGCCGTTCAATCTGTACCCATCGTGACACGTGCAAACTCCTGGCGCGGTGCACGTCCCATTTATACAGGCCCTTTCACAGACAGGCTCGCAGATGTACTTAGATTCACCTAGCAAACCGTAACCTTCGTTGCAGCTGCAGACCTCCGGCGCGATACACGTTCCCATAAAGCAGGGCTCGCTGCATATCGGCGTGCAATAGTTCTCGTAGTTTAATTGATAGCCGGGATTGCAGACGCAAGTGTTTGGCGCTGTGCAAGTGCCGAACCTGCAATCGTGATCGCACATTGGCACGCAAGCAAACGGGTCCTCTGGATTTGGTTTGTAGCCGTCGTTGCAGGTACACACGTCCGGTGCTGTGCATTCTGCGTACACGCACGGCACGTTGCAGATTGGCAGGCAGCTCTGAAAATCGTTGGAATTGCTGGCGTTAGAAGAAGATTCGGCGTTTAGACGGAAAGACTGCTGATAGGTATCGAGCTGGAGAAAAACATCAAGACTGACGACAGTTATGCTTGTACCAACTGTGAGAGATGATACCATAAATGATAACAATAATGGTATTACATTTTTGTTGAATATCTTGGATTATGAGATGTGTTATATTATCTATTTTATTTATTTTATTTAATCATTCGATCAGTTTCCCATGCACGATTTATTACCACTTGTCCCCAACGTGAGGGCCCACTCGCGGGCAGGTAATCACTGTGGCACGTACACTCGTTCGGCGCCGAACAAAATGCGTGCTCCTCCTCGCAATTGACATCGCAGACCGGCTCGCAGATTCCATGTTCGCTCATACTGTACCCTTCGTCGCAATCGCATACGTATGGTTTCACACATGTGCCGTGATTGCAGTCGCTACAAATTGGTACGCACAGGTGGCTACTTGTTATAGATCCTCTGTAGCCGCTATGGCACGTACACGTATTGGTCGCCAGGCACTCGCCATTCGTGCACGGGGGCTCGCAGACAGGCTCACAATCACCGTCTTCCCCCATTCTGTATCCCACGCAACACGCTTTTTCTGTACGATGAGCGGTGTAGTACTAGAAAGATAGGCATTTGAACGAATCCCTAAAATCCTATTGCAGAAATTATGGTTTGACGGTGGCATCGCGTGCTTTACCTCCTTCTTATAGTTCCACCTGACTTTGGTCTCGTAAAAGATCCCCCATTTGCTGACCCGATAGGTCTCGAGATACGGCTGGATTCGCGATGCAGTGTAACTGAGGAAACGTTTCGTTCAATCGGGACAATTCGTCCCAAGTACATAGTAGGTACCACTTAAACTGTACATACCTGACCAATTTGTTGCACGTTCTAGCCGTATCACTGAAATAAAACGCGTCTTCAATAGGAATTAATTGAAGGATTATAGCACAGAAAAATACAATCCCGAGAAATTTCATTTTCGCACGGTGAAAGCCACGCGGCTCGCGAGGCGTATCAATCGACAAAGGGTTAGAAGTGTAACTGAAGAGCTCGATGGTCTGATACTCTTTACTGGCATCAGTTTCCCTCTGCCCCTCTACATAATCGTGTCCTGTGACATCAGAAATGAAACAGGACGCTAAGCGATATCAGAAGTGACAAACATCACACTGTTTCTGTAATAATTATCTACTTTATTTCCAAGTAGTCGTGCAAAAATTACAGAACACTGTACAATCGTGAACAGATAGAACAGATTAACAATCACAAATGTTCCTCGTACAATTATGCTACACGCGTACATAATTCGCAAACATGCACCGGAGTACATGCAGTCGCAGTGAAAGTCGTGCAGGTCTTTATTCTACAAAATATTGACACCGGTAAAATTATAAAATGAGGAGTTTCGTCGAAAATAAATGACCAATCTGTAGTTTAATACTTGGTCGTTACCCGCAGTGAAAATACAAAAGACACCATTTATTCTTTATTAATGAAAACAAACAAAAAATCAATACTACGATACACAATACTTTTCACGATACGACCTGCGCGATATTCCCTGCGAGTGACAGTATATATAGTATATTCACACTCCATCGTTGCTGTGATAAACGAGATAGGTCAAAGATAAACGGAAACCCATTAAATCGGGACGCATCTCTGTCTGCCCTTGACACCACTCTCCTTCCTGTAGCCATAGTTGCAGATGCACAAGTTCGGCGCCGTACAAACACCATTCGTGCAGCCGCCGATGCAAACTGGCAAGCATCTCGTTCGATTGATATCATTGGCATCCATTATGTAGCCACGTTTGCACGTGCACTGGTTCAGACCAGTGCAGTCCCCATTCAGACAGCCCATTTCGCACATGGGCTCACCGTAGGGATTGTTCGTCTGATGGGACTCAGTTCGACCGACGCATCTTCCAGTGTCGGGCTCGGTGGCAAATCCGGGATCGCAAGAGCAACGATTGGGACCAACGCATCTTCCGTTTGGGCCGCAACCGTATCTACATTGCGACGGGGCCGGGGTGTTCTGTCCTGGCTCAGGACACCTGCCCGTGACAGGGTCCACGTTCATCCCGTAATTGCAGATGCACATGTCGGGACCAACGCAAACACCCTGCGATCCGCAGCCATTCCTGCATTCGAACGAGGTCGAGAATGGGACGCATTTCATAGTTTTCTGGTCCAGCTGGAAGCCAACTTTGCACGCGCATTTATTTGGACCTACGCACTGAGCGTTCGGACCGCAACTGTACGGGCAATCCGCGGTGCTCGATTCCGATGGAATTGGCGTGCACATGCCGCTGTAATCGCGCTGGAAGCCCACGTTGCAGCTGCAGACGCCTGGCGCTACGCAGTCGCCGTTGGTGCAACCTTTAGGGCAATCTGGGTGGCATTTGTTGTTGGGGTCTAGCGTGTAGCCTGGTATACACCTGCAGACTTCTGGAGCTGTGCATTCGCCGTTCGTGCAACCCTGGCGACATTCTGGGATGCACTTGTTAGTAGAATCTAGAGTGTACCCGGGCTTGCAGTCGCAGAGTCCCGGTGCAACGCATTCGCCGTTGGTGCAGCCTTGAGGACATTCTGGGACACACCTGTTACCCTGATCAAGGATGAAACCTGGCTTACACTTGCAGACTCCTGGTGCGATACAGTCGCCGTTGGTGCAACCATTTGGGCAATGATGCACGCATGATTCGGTGTCACCTGGAGGATTAATATACCTAGGGAAAAAAGGACGGTTCGTTAACCCTTGTTCGAATATAAATTTCGAAGGTTTCACAATTGAATGACTTACCCTTCGTTACAAGTGCACACCCCAGGAGCTGTGCACTCCCCATTGCGACAGCCATTTTCACAAGCAGGGACGCACATCGTGGGCTCGAGTCCAATGGGACCTTCTGGGCTTGGTCGTTTCACGTATCCTGGCTTACATACGCACAGGTGAGGCGCCACGCAGTTGCCATTCTTACAGCCACCGGGACATATGGGCTTGCATTCGCCATTTATCTCGTCGTAGCCCAATTTACAGGCGCACACGTTTGGCGAGAAGCAGTAAGCGTCTTTCTGGCAGGCTTGCTCGCAATAGGGTGAACATAGGCCTTCGTGGGGCAACCAGCCAGGTGAACAGGTGCACACGTCCGGCGCAGTGCATCGTCCACCCACGCAACCTTCGGTGCAACTGGGGACGCAGCCACCGGAAGTGGAGTTGCGCTCGTAACCCTCGCAGCAATCCAGAATTGTGATCCATCCGCTTTTCTGTTGGGAAAGAAAGAGTTGTGGCTGATCATTTTATTTGTAACGGAGTTCGGTGACTCCTTGTACAAGGTCGTTTAGGTTCAGAAACATTCAAGTGATAGCCTTGGGGAAGTATATGCAGCTTATCTAACAGAAGATAAGCTTCCAGAATTTAGGGCACTGTAATTGTGTTTGTGACTTTCACCACATTCTTTTGCTTTTTGTAAGAGTGGTTGACATTTACCGTTACCTCCGCCGGGGTTGAAGGCAGGGTATTGCGTGGAAATTGTCCAGTCGAGTTGAGTGCTAGTGCATCTGCGTAGCTGTAGAAAGAAAACGATGAATCAATTCGCGGGTATGCGCATCTCGAAGATAACCAGGGGCAAAGATCACACTTGTGGCACATATTGAAATCGCGGCAATTGAACGCGTAGATTCTGGTATTCTTCTCACTCTACTTACCGTATTCTTTTGTAACAAAGCCCAGCCTGAACGGTGCTGTTGACAGCGCCATTCTGGTTAGGTCTGCCGTGGTGGTGTTGGTGCGTTTTGACACCCTCCAACGCCAGGGTGTCAACCGCCAGCAACGATGAAACAACGGAATAAATTAACAACGATGTGAGCATGTTGAACGTACGAGCTCGGAGGAGCGACTGTTTCTTATATTCGGTACGCGTGTGATAATATCTGCCCTGATAACATATTCGCTAAGGGGTCAAGCTGGGGTCCGTCATCTTCTTCGAATGGCTTGCGTAGTTGTTTGTAGAAATGTTTATAAAGCGGCAGCATCCGGGTGTCGAAATTCCATGGAGCTGGAGTTTTTCCCCAACGGTGCAGTTTATTATTCCTTAGAATTGCAATCTGAGAGGAATTTCCAGTTTCATATTGTTTTCATATTTTTTATTCATCCAATTCTATTATAAATATTTTGAGCATCGGTTGTGCACGCGTACATTCGTTTCCTGGCTTCATTATATAAGAATTATCCAGCTACGAGGCCGCGAATTTTCATCGAACAATTCCCACTTCTGGCCCGCGGTTAATATTATCTAAGGTACGAGGGAATCTCGATAGGCCTGTCCAAGACGCTTCGCCGAGTTCTTTTCGAACAATGGAAATCGCGCGGCTCCCATATTGCCAGTTTATGTAGTCCACCGATACCGCCCGCTCCACAAAGGATGCAGCTAGCTGCACACGTCGTGATAAAACGATGCTCACTTCGCTGACCTATTTTTAAAATACGATAAACTGGACGCTTCGTGTCGGCCGCGATAGCTCGAAACGGTTCACGGAGGGAGCGTTCCGTGCGACAAATTCTGGAGAGTTCAAAATTCGATGAAAGTGTGGCCATACCGCAGGAGATTGCGAATAGGAATGCGAATCCACTGGCCGCGATAACACCGCGGATCGTACAGCAGTCGTGTACAAACGAAACAGACATTCGCTCTGCTGGCATAAACACGATTATCTGCGCGTTATCCTAATTACGACTTATCTAATTCGAGTTCTTTCTTCCTTCATTTTTCCCGCGCACACCGCGATAGCGGAAGGAAGGCTTCGGTCGCGTGACACGAAATCACAACGAATTTATTATTATCGGTGACATCAGAATGTACGTGGTAGATGAACATCAAGTGCAATCGTCGAATGTCGTTTCAATCTAGGTATCTTTGGTACTGTTAATGGCGATCTTTGGATAATACAAAGTAAAGTAGGCAATCTTTTGAACGCCGTCGACCCTCAATTTTTATCTACACCTTTAAATGCATCTTCAGACACACATCGATTATATTATACATGTATTGTCAATAATGTTGTGCTGTTTACAACCAAAATTAATTACCCACGCGTAGAAGGAAAGTGCCTGAAGATTTACTAATCGAATACCATTGAACGCCCGCTTTCTCGTCCGATTCCATTCAATGTCCCGAAAGTCTCAACGTCACTGAGACATTCGTTGGCACGATTACGGTGCAAGTCGCACAGAAGTGGCAGTCTACGTGTTCACAGTTGACGTAAACATGTCAGGGGGCTCGATGGCCGACGGTTGACGTCAACGGGCCCGAGGAAAAGTTGCCTCGTCGCGGTACACGCCCCGTTGGATAATTTAATCGGCGCTGCAGCAGAAGGAGTCGGCGCCGCAAACCGCGCCGTTTTTCTGCTTGGCCGAGGGCCGATTGCAGTCACGTTCAGCCTTGCACACTAGACGAGGCAGCGTAAGGTCGGAAACCAGTCCGGTTGGATTTTTCTTCGCCTCGTAGACGAGCCGGCTCTCTCACATCCGCCTCCGGTATCGCATGCGAGCGTGACTCGAACAATGGCACGTGAACCCCTTCCCTGGCGCGGCACAGTCTTTCGCTCGTGAGATTTTTCCAACGTTCGGACGATTCACTGGTTATTTGTTTCAATTGATCAAAACTATGAGGTTCAACTATTTTATCGTATCGCGACGATCGTCTTCGCCGAGGTACCGGCGTTACTTATTTCATTCGATGGCGCCGAATCGCGTAATAGCGTAGATCACGCGTTTCTGCGACAGCTCATGGGGCTCGATTGTAAAGGGATTTCGTCGTAGAGGTGTTCTACGTTCGCGTCGATGTCGCTCTGCAGGCGGATCCGCGTTGCTGGCGGGCGATCGTAATGGTCTTCTTGCAGGAGACCTGAGAAATAAAAAGAAAAGATGAGCGTAACAGTACGGTGAATTTAGAAGATGATTCTCACCGTGCAGATTGGCGGATGATATACGAAGGCCAATTGTGGCGGCTCCATTGGCATAGTTATTCGAGAGTTCCATACTATCCCTTGGTGGCATTGCTCGCAGCTCCAGGGTGGATGCGCACAGTGGTCCCATACGCACAGGCGCTGCTAAAAATTCGTGAAAGAAAAAGAAAATGAAGTGGATCTCGCTGTGGAAAAAGGGAAACGCTTTAGCGTAAATCGTTTCAATCCTCTCGCGGGGAATCCACACTCGGGCCGTTGGATCGCGGTTTAAGATGGTCACGAGATAGGATTACGTGGACGAAATCGGAGTCAAGGACGGGTGGATTTCACCAAGCGACGGGAAAGCAGGACATCGCGAAACGAATTAGCACTCACGGGGAAGAGTGCTCGCGACTATAGACGAAATTCTAGTCCCGCCTGAGTTTTCCTGGCTCTTTGCTTTCCCCTCCTCGTAGATCGATACCCTGGTCGTTTCCAGGAGTTTCGAACGCATGTGGAGGACCATAACCACGGCCACTGAGGTCAGTCCTAGAGACACAATGGACGCTACCACGATCAGAGCGATGTCCAAGGATATCGGAACCGATCGCATTTCTGTGCGAAATAAACAATTGTTATTAGAATTTGATTAAAAAAGAGGGCTGCTGTAGAGTAGATTGGTACCTTTGTGAAGGTTCTTAACGTAGTCGATTTTAGGCTGAATAACATGATGAATACTAATGTCGTCGTCCACGTGTCTAACATATGGATTTTTCATCCCGAATTTCCCCCGATCGTTTTCAAGGTTTCGTCTGCGCTCCGGAACGGAAACCAAGACGATCACGGGTCTTGTGGTGCTCAAACTTTCGTCCTCCCGAGACTGCGTTCTAATTTTCGAGTAATTCGCACTTGGGACCCGTGCAGGTTCTGCACTCTTTGGCTCGTCAGAATTATCAGTCGCTGCGAGCGTCCCGTTGGCAGTCACGACTTCTAAAAGAATTGTCAAAGTGACAGCGATCTTCTATCTTCTGGTTTCTAATCTGTTTGCCTAGTTTCTACCACACGTAATACGTGTCTTAGCCCCGTAACTTTCCACCAATAGTTGCATCACGCGAACAAATATTACTTCCATTTACCGGAGTCCCTTATTGAATTACCTTCCTTTGTACTACTTTCCGTCGTCTGCCAAATATGTGAACCCTCTCCACTTAGTTCGACGATAGTGAAATTCACGGTTACGCTGTTCTCCTCGTCCGAGTGTTGACGACTCGTTGCAGTATCGACAGAAACAGCGGGATCGTCCATGCATCGTCCCGTTTCGGGATGACACTTGCTCGTCGAATGATAGCAGTCGCATGGAAACCTGCATTCGGGTCCCCAATGACCGGTCGGACACGGCTCGTTGCACCTGGAGTGAAAACATTGATTGCGTATAACACGCGAGGAAGCTTGCGACGCAGCCTCCGCTATTAGTATACTTATTAGGTATGCTTCAATCAACGGGTCGTGAAGCATGCTTGTGTAATTTTATGATAAAAATAGGAAACGGGGGAATGAATGAAACTCATTGAAGTAGCCGATCAAGAATGTATCGTTTTTCATTTAATTAAGACTTTCTTTAAATGCAATGTCGTTACCCTCTCAAGAATCGTTTCATTTCTCGTTAATAGCGCCGGTAGTTACCAAACACTGCGCGAGGTAATTATTACAGGGACAATTAAGGCGGGGATTATTTTTTAATTGAACAACATTGTTCTTTTAACCCAGTTTCCGTCGCGCCGCCAGTTGATATTCACCGTTCTCCGGGCGACAGAGAGAAATCTATGTATTACAGATGCGGTCTTACATTTGTCCACGTAATCCTGGCGGGCAGACGCAGTTTCCATTTACGGGATCGCAAGGTACGTCCTCGGCGCAGTTGCATTTCTCTTTGCACTGGGTTCCCCACGTGCCTGGTGGACAAGCTGCGAATAAAACCGTGCGAATCGTTGTGAATCGCCGTTAACGATTTAGGCACGAGGTGCTCAAATTTTTCTTATAAATTTCCAAGTGTCGTAACGTCGGTATGCACCTGAGCGACTAAATTACTTTGCTCATTTTTTCCTCGAGAAACGAATACTGCAACGGCGTGTAAACGACGTTAAAACGGGAAAGTAAGTGGAAAGAAGAAAACAAATGTGGGGGAATGATATCGAATCAGCGATTTCAGAATCGAGACGCGCGGTCGCGTGAAAATTATTCGCTGCTCGCACGCGTTCTTGCAATCGTGGAAGGCCGGTCTGTTTCATCGAGCGTAAAATATTAACGCCCCGTTGTCGAGCTTCGCTGTTTGTTACGTTCGAGATCCGCGAAGCTATTATGCGCTTGGTGCGAGAAGTGCACACTGCGCGCGATACCCGAGAATTGTGCAAATGGACAGAACGATGAACAGACAGAGGCTTACCTGTTTCGCAGCCGTCACCCTGATAGCCGGGAATACACTGACACTGGTTCGGCGAGATGCAAACACCCGACAGACATTTTTCGCAGGAAGGTACGCACCTGACGCCTGTCTCTTCGTCGACGAACGGAATTACTTTGTACCCCTCGCAACACACGTCCACGGTTCTGCTTTTTACTTCAGTCTGCAAGTGGCGGTAAAAAATCTGGTTAGAATTTAGCCGAGCCCCATTTGCCTATGGTTACTTCTCATTTCGCCCGATTAATTATAATTATACGTGAAAAATGTGTGCGGCACAAAAGGAACAGAGGAGCAATGATATAGAGCAGCGCGGTGCACGATGAAAATTTTCTAACAAAAAATTAGTGGACCAACCGATTGTGAAATAAGATGCGCGAGATCGAGATTCAGCAAATATTTCCTGCCGCAAAGATTTCACTTCGTAACTGATATTCCATTTATGATTGCACTTTAGTCAAATGGCGTAATAGAGAAGCAAATTCAATAAACGTGCTGCACCAGGGTGCACATGGCTGTTGGGAAAACGATTAGGGAACAAAAACTAGGCCACTGGAGGCATCGAACGAAGCTGTTCTGGCAGCGGGACAGCTGGACCTTTGGAAAAGATCCCACTTTCCCAAGGTAGCCCCGTGAAACGAGATCTTGATCTGAACGACAGACGCTGAAAACGAAAGCGAGAGGAAGACAGAGGCGCGTGGATACGTGTAACGGGTTCGTTCGTAATCCGTCCTAAATGGATACGCGCGAGAAGAGCGAAGTCCACCTGCGTAAATTACACGTCTCACCTTTTCTCCCTCTTCCTGTCTGCGATGTACTCTATCGTCCGATAGAACTTAACCGTAACGCCCGTTTCATCTTTCTGCGCCTTCCTTTGATCGCGATAAACGTTCGTCGGGTGTCAGGAATGAAAGAAAATTTCGACAGCGTATTTTTTGGCGGCCACTGTTTTAAACGGGGCTGGACGATAAAGACTTTGAATACAACTGGCTTGGATTGACCTCAGTTTCTGCCGTTATTAGGAATATTCTGCTTCTTTTTTTATAGTGTCCCAAGAGATAATAGGGGCATTAGTATCTCTACGCGTCAAACGTGAGCTCCCATTGCCTGTTCATCCTTGTTGCGTTCCTTCCGGGAAGAAATTTGCGCGTTCCTCTTTGATTGACAATATTCGTGGCCCGGCAGATCCCTGGGTACGATAAAGTCGATTTACACTTACGAGTGACGCCATCGATTCCGCCACGCTCTGGCATAATGTTGCAATTATTATCTCCCTTTCGCCGCGGGGCGAAGGAGGCTTTAGTTGTGCAAGTAAATGGTTCGCGGATTAATCACATCGGTTATTACGCGTGAATAGACGAAGGAAGGAGTTCGACGGTGAATAGAGTTCGCACTGCTTGATGGCCGGGGCAAATCGTATTCGAAGCTAATGGAACATGTTTTCTAACAAGATTCGTGGGAATGATAAAGAAAATCGACCAGGCTCCTGGAGTTTCTATGCCATCGTTTTATCTTCCACGTTGAAACGATTCGATTTTCAATGGAGGCAGAGAAATATATCTTTTTTTATAGCTAATGAAAGCCAACGCTTTCACCCAGTTAGGGCAAAATGCGTGACTTGGAATTCCAGCGGAGAACGATTCGCTGACGTGTCAATTAACGATATCATTCTTCGATTTCGATGAATCTTTCGACATCGACCGAAGTCCATTATACACGTGGATCAGCGTAACGTCTTGTCTAACGAATTTAATCTATTACTCGGTGGAGCAAGAAATATCTAATCCCTCGTTTCTACGTATAGATCAATTGCATTGCGATCTCAGGTATACAGTCCACGCACGTAATTCAACTTGCGCGATTTCCGTCTTTCTTGAAAGTTTTACTGTGGGATCGCGTACCTTCCAATTCGTGTCCTTTCATGAAGCCGGTTTATGGACTTTATAGCATTCGCGAGGCTCTGGCTATCCCGTTGGTGGACAACTATTCAGACCGTATTCGCATTTCGCACGAAGTAATTTGTAATTGATTTGACGAAGGTGGAAATTCGTTTCCCAGCTCGAACAGTTTATTCGTACGCGCGAAGGGAAACGTGAAATGAAGACATTAGCAGCATCGTGAGTGCAATCGACGCGATTGTGTTATAAACGTCTGACACGTTTCCCTCTTCCGTCTGCTTTTCTTATGCGGCTGGACTCTACGAGGATACACTTTTATCCACGATGATTCAGCATGTAAACATATTTTTGTGACGCGTCAAAATAGAAATTTTTCGTACGCTCGGTCACGATCAAAATTACAGTGGAAGGGATAATTCGAGAAGATATGTGATCATTCAAATAAATTGCCTAAATTTCTTTTATTGCCTGGAAGCACAGAGTACAGGTAATAAAAAAGATGTTTCAGGATTTTCCCAACGCTTGAACGCTTATACGATCGTAGAGTTTTGTTGACACTTTATCGGCACCTCAATTATATGAAACCCGTATTTATTAATTCAATATACTCCCAACTAATGTGTCACAGAGAACATTTGAGCGACGTCCTTTTCTTTGTACAAGACAACGAGCAGAAGACGTACTCGTTAATTCTGCTTGCACAACGACCGACAGGTTCGATCGATTGGCAGACTTAATTGAGACAAGATAAGATTAGCATAATTAATAATGGCGTCGGCAATTGTGACAGTATGTATGATATACCTGGCACCAGGTATCTGACACGGGCGACCGATTCACGTAACACAGTTTACAAATTTACGGAGTCCAAATGAGTAATGACACCTGGACGTTTTCTACAGTTTTACGATTTTGTTTCTCTGCTCGCATCCAATCTGGTTTCTTGTAAACACGCAATTCTCAAAAAGTTGGGCAATTAAAATAGTTACTTTTTTCATTCGAACCGTCGAACGACCTCCAGACGTTGATTGCCAGGTTCGTGTCTAACATTATTGCAGTCCGATTCTATCTTTCGTTGCGCTACTTCTGCAAACTTTTTCCCATTTTAATGGCGACTTGCAAATCGTTCGAGTCGCTGGATTTTCCAGGATTGCAAAAGTGTCACTTAAGGAAATAAGAGAAAAAACAGAACTGCACGCCGGTTCTTGTTGCATTTTCACCCGTAACACGACTGGAAGTACCGCGACACGGTTTGCGAACGTCGTAGCTCCACTTTGAAACGCGTTCAAGGCTGATTCGCATTGTCTCAGCAATGCTTCCCATTGCTATCTCCGTAGTTGGCTGATCTAAGGGGGTTGATTAAATATTCGGTACAGCGGTGACGCTTGCAGGCAACGTCAAGGATCAAAAACTTCGACGTTTCGAAATTCACGAGCTTATAAATGCGGGCTCGAATTTTGGATTATCCGACGGGGCACTCCCGCGAGATTCTTTCGTTCGAAAGTTCTTTTCTCCTTCTGCGATCCTATTATGCAACACCAGCCGCGTAATACGGAGCAAAATACGCCGCGATGTTCCTACGCAATAAATATTAAGCTCTGCTCTATTCGTGAGAGACTTGGGCAACGCGCAATATATGGCTCGAGCATTCATTCGATGCTCTTTCTCATAGGAATACGTTCTCATTGTCCGCGTGACGCTCGTTTCGCCCGCGTACACCTCTGTACACCTTCGGTGTATTGCCGCGAAGCTACCGGGATAATCTACCTGGCCGATCCAATAAATTTCGCCCCAAAATCCATTTAGATTCCCATTAGATAGCACGGCGCAAATGCGAGGCGATGATTTCATAAAGTGGAGCGACGAAGCTAGATCGGTTCGAGGGACACCAAAGTTGAACAGAGACGTACGCCTTCGCGCGCGGCAAAACCTTCCGCTGGTTTTATTTCGTGGGCGCGTGCAGCTTACTCGCGATTTTCCATTTCAATCCGACCGTTCTTGCGTTAATTGCGCGCCGAGCGGATTGCGAAACCGCGCGATTTGGACGAGAGGCCTTCTCCCTTCCGGCAATTTATCTCGATCATCGGGCCGCACGAGCAGACTTCTAAACCTACCGATGATTTACCTACCCCTCTGTAGGCTCTCTTTCCCCCTATTTTTCCGCGGGGAAAGTTCGCGTTAGAAGGGTACCTTCTAAGCTTATTCCCGTTGAAACAATCGGACCGTTTCGTTACGAAAGAGTTACGCCTTCGGATCATTTCGCAGCAGACACAGAGACACGCTTCTCTTTTTTCGCCGCGGTTAGATCGCATTTGCATTGAACACCGAGCTCGATTTCTTCCGGTGGCAACCGTTCCACGTGTCTGCGTTGAATCGTTACATAAGATCGTGTAGCGCGGTGCGGCGGGAGCGGATTTCAAACGACCGCCGAAATCGTTGCTGGAATCTGGATCGATCGATAGATAAATCGGGAGACACCGGTCCGATCTAAGGTTAATTGATTTATCGTAGCACGACGGCAATTACTCGACCGATGCATGGGCAATTATGTAGTCGCGTACCGCTGTTGCCGTATAAATTGATCATAGGAATGGCACGTTTCCCGCAAGAAATCCCACGGATAGTGTAACGGTGTCGTTTTGTTTCCAGTCGGATCCTGTAATCCTGCCACGCGGTTGCAAAATCTATCGTATCGTTCCGCTCCGCGCCCGTTCGACTTTCTTAATTATCCTCGACGGGGAGGATGATATCATTTTCGCTAGATTCGTTGCCAGAAATACGAAGACGACGTCGAAACTTCGACTACGGCTTGAACTGCGACAATTCACTTTTCCCGTTGCACACTCTGACGAAGCCGCCTGTTCGTGCTGCAAGGAATGTCGCAACTTCTTGCCTAGGAAAGCATACGAATAAAACGTACGACATACAATATTAAACGGCGTGGCGAGAGTGCGTGCTGTTTAACGGTTTCCAATTTCCACGTTAGCTCGTCGGTGTACCATGTCGGCGCTCATTAAATAGGGAACAGCTAGCCCCGGCGTTAAATTAACGCTGCTTGTACGCGATGTAACGTACATCGGGAGTTCGCTAGACATTCTACGAAATGTATTTCCCGCACGACGGAAGCAGGAAACACTGGGCCGCGCGCCGTCCCGTTTGAAGAACGTTCCCCCGGGTGATCCGTCTCACTGCCGGTTTGTGAATTCCTTCGAATTTCCATGCGCAATTCTTCGGTTCACGTTCGAATGGCATAGGGGAACGTTTTCCGACGTCTAATTAGACAGGCACAGGACGTTCGTTTTCCCTGTAATTATCTTGGACGCGTCGTATCGACCGTGAGAACAAAAAGGGTTGAAACGCAGAGACGGAGGAATAGACATCACCGTTTCATTGCGGTGTGCACGGTGAAAATTCTATGCACGCTTGTAGACGGTTCTATTGCGTGTGTGTATATCGACGAATCGCTGTATCATTTCCACGCGAATATTTTCAAGGGAAAAGATAAAGGCTTTCCCGTTAAAATCAGACCTTGCAAAACTTGGTTCTCTTCGTCTGATATTTTCGTTGTATGGAATTTAGAATCTACCTGTTCTATTATCCGTGTCTGTATACACGATGTAATGTACTCGAGACGAAATCTAGAATCACTTCCTGGTTAATTACATCGCCGTACGAAAATCACATTTGTCGCTGGTAGCGTAACTCGGCGGCTATACGAATTCAATTAATTGGTGAAAGCCGGCGTAAACCGCGCGTTTAATTAGAGTCTTTCGCGAAACCAACGGCATCAATCGCTTTCCAATTAATTCCAATTGCCAGAAATGATTTCCTTGGACGGTTTCACGGTGCACAAAGAGACGCGACCGTGAATCGGTCTGTCGTGAAAGATACAGAAACGTGGAATGAAAAAACGTGGCGACGGACAAACGTACTCACCTTTAGGCGATAACGTTGCCTCGTCTCTGTCCTGGTTTTTGGGCACCTGGGCGGAATCTGCAGGCACCAGGTGTACGTGTTCACGATGACCGGCTCCGTGTACGTTTCCGTCGACGTGACCGTGTAACTGTAACGTTCGATCAATTAACTGTCTACCTCTCGCGCGTTATCCTTATCGGGAGTCGCGGCATGCTGCGGTACCCGGTGACCGCGTAATAAACCAACGACTGTGGGTTATTGTCAAGGCTCGTCAGCAAAGGTGTTCACCGTCTGCGCTTGGGAATGGTTACCTGAGAGTAGGCGCACAGCGGCTACGGTCTCGGTATACCAGCATTCTTATATGTATTCTCGTATTAATTATTTGATAGTATCGCTACTGCTGCTGGGCTTTTGTTTCAAACGCGTGCGATATTTGGGGATGCAGTAAAGAGAGTAAAACATAGCATTTTATAAAAGGTGTATAAAAGACGAAGGAGAGTGTGCTGTGAAAGGAAGATAAGATGCGAAAGAAAATGTTGGAGCACGCAGGGGAAGGGTGAAGAAGGAAAAAGTTCTTGGAATTTGTTAATAACTTACATATCTATCGTACAATATTGTTAAGTAATCTCTGGCCTACTCACTTTTCCTTTTTTGGGCATACATTGCTCGCCGAGAACACCCCCGACGAGGTTGTAACCAGCAAGAAAGCCAGCTGCCGGATCGCCGAAACGGTCATTTCAACTCCCACAAATCGTGCCTCGCCTGCAATTTCAGCCGAGCCGAATGACAAAAGAAATTGCGGACAATGACGGTGTTCGATACTCACGTCCGTCGATGGTTGTCGCGGTGAAAGTCTTGCAATCAGGGTGAACGTTCAATTAGCCTTTTCAGATTAATGCGCCGCTAAACGAGCTGGACGGACGCCGGCGTCGATCGAACGAATGTGACGCCTCCGTCGTCTCATGTATCATTCTTTCGCCGGAAATGTATCTTGGTAGCGGTTGGCAGACGGCGGTCTCTAAACGCAAAGTGTCTCGTTGCTATCGGTAATAAGAGATACGCGGTGTTACGCGCGTCGATGTCTTCGGCGGTCGAAGAAAATCGTTCCGCGGCGCTTCTCGTTCTTCTTGTACGAGGGCAATTTCGATCGACCCAATAACGATCGCAAAATATTATAAAATATTTTCCGGCGTGTCGTTTCTATTTCTCCTTTTTTCGAGGAACGAAATCGAATGGTGAACGGATAGAAACGAGTGCCGTTGCGTACATGCGTCTAGCGGAAATTGCGAGGCTGATATTTGACGTAAGAGGGACAGACAATCCCTTTGAAAGGACGATCTTCGCGACAGGAAACGTTGAATTGCTCCAATTGGCTGATTTACTCGGCGATACGACTGACGCATCTAATAAACATACTGCCCGATGTAAATAACGAGGCTCCGATAACACATTCAACTGGCAGGCTTGCGAAACGTTAGGGTAATTTTTCTTTGTTTCCGAACAGTTGCTCCCACAGTAAGGTTAACATGGCGAATTCCACGGTGGTTAACGACAAAGAATGAAACCGATAAGGACACCGATAAACCGCAACTCGTCGAGCTTGCACTTTCATTCACTTCCGATGCCACCGACCTATCGTTGTGGGTCTAGTAACTCTGAACGGCCCATATATGATTAATAATTCAATCCGTCGTCATTTTTTCCTCTCCTACACGATAGGATGATCGCGATAAATACTTTGGCGGTTGTCTACACGCAGCCGTCCCTGCCGTGAGAAATTTCCTCTAACGCGTTACGAAACGCTTTTCATCCGCAATCTGGTCATAGAACGACGCATCCTGAATGAACCAACGGATTCGTAATTTATTTATCAACAACGCGTATCATTTTAGTCGATTTCAGACGTATACGAAACGATTTCAAACACTTGATTATCTCGACCATGGGAGCAACCTTGGCTTTCAGAGGAATCTCGAACTGGGTAATTAATTCATTCGTTTGTCGACAGCCTTCGTTTAAACGGAGACGAAACCTCGACGAGAAATCTCGGACGTTTGAAACTGTCTTCCAAGGTGAAGGAACAGATCCCCTGGTATTTCATATTTTTTTTATAGCACAGTCGTCGAAGACACCTCTGTCATCGAGTGCACGGCTAACATCAACAACTTTCCATTTCTCTGTCTCGTAGTCGATGGAAAGTCGATCGCCGTTGCGACAGCGGAGACAGGTGTATCAGGTCGTTACTTCGGCGTGCAAATTTCTGCACAATTGCGCCTATCCCACTGCGAACACAGAATTAGCCCGCGACTACCTGTCCACGTGCAACGACTTCATTTCGCATTTCTCTCGCACGGGAACAAAAGCGCACGCACGACGTTACATGAACGACGTTGGCGAAATGTATCGAAGGCGTGGCGAATCGACGTTTGAAACGCTCACGCAAAACCGCCCGCAAATTTCACGTTTCCCATCCGCGTAATTTGTACGCCGCGACAAGGAGAATTCGTCGCACGGCCATCGGCAAGAAACGCCGCTGGGCGATTCTGCACAGCGTTGCGCGGATTGTTTATTGTTGGGGAATGTCATATCGCAGCATCTTTTCAAACGAAAATCATTCTCACGACTTCTTCTGTACGGTCGATGGGAAAATAATAATTGTTGCCGGTCTACGTTCAGTTGCCAGGCTAATTTTCACCGAGGAATCCGTAGTTGCGCCACCCTGGGAGCAGCCCGGGCCCTCTGTACGCTCCTCTACGTGATTTCGAGCACGTCCCAAAGAATTCCACGAGATCTTGCATAATTATCGCCGATGTATGGCTTCCCATGCCGGCGGGGGAAAGGGCGCGCGAAATTCATCGCACGTGGGACTCGACTGTGTGATGAAAAATCGACCAGTGACGTAACCGGTGTCTTCTTTGAGCGCGAGGAATTTTCATTTAGACGCGAGCGTTAATTAAAATCTCACGCGGTCGGAACGAGGCTAGGGGGGAAACGTATTAATTGGGAAAAGTCTCGCGAAAGAAATTTTTCTACATGCGTGCAAGTTTCCAACGACGATCAATATTTATTTACCCATCTGGCCGAGGAAACGGCTGTGCAAATTTTTCCTTGGCCGCTGTTTAATCGAACAGTCAATAACAAATAGCGCTTGTCGTAGATTTGCCAAATGAAGTGGACGACCAATTTATCTACGCGCAAAGCGAGGATACAAGATTAACTCGATTTTCCAACGAACCAAGCAGAAATAGATTCCAATCCCTTCGACAATCCTCTCGAGCCTTCAATTAGTAGAACAGCGTTATCTGTAATCGCACGATCTCTCACCACTGCACGAGTCTCGCACCATAGACCGCTTAATATGCGAACGTACCGTCCCGACGAGGACGACGGCGATAATCCTGCTCGACCCTACAGGTGACAGGCAGCGTATGGACGCGCACCGATCGGACGTCGTAGAAAAACGTCAGTGCCGCTTTCACAGACCGATCCGCAACTGGCTTCACGTTCGTAACGAGCAATTGGCGTCGCCCGACACTCGGAATGCACTTGTGGCACAATGAACTCCGACCCTAGCCGCCGACAACTACAACGACAACGGCAGCTAGAACGGGCAGAAGGTGGGGCCAGGAGAACCTAAAGGGGGCGGCGTACACGTTCTGGGTTCTCGTTTCTTCGTGGAGGACAGAGAACGAACGATCGTGGCTACGCACTGGAGTATCTGAAGCACCGAGGATATCCTGTGCACAGACATTGACACTGTCCGGCGAACCGTCGCCGAAGCATAACGAAGTTCACGACCCACCGTCGTCCTTTCTGTATTTAGCTGCCGACCTTTTAAAAAGGATTTCGTCGAAGGAGAAAGAAGGGAGAAGAAAAGGGTGGATTTGTTGGCGGGTCGACGTGGGTCGATTTGGGCGGCTCGTTTGTGCGAAGGCCTGCGTTAAATGATGTACGCATGTTTCGTGTGTCGATGGTAATTACTAATTACTGTAATTGGCGGTGCGATAATATGGATGTTCGCTTGGGGCATTACGAGCGTGTGTCAGACAAATACATCTGTCGCGCAAGAAGAACACACTTTCTTTTGTGTCCTTTATGCGGGGACCAGTCTTCACAGAAGATTAAGATATTCAGGTTGTTTCTCCAATTGTTAGAGTAGTTAGCCGCAATCAAGAGGTACGGCCAATTGAAACTCGGATAGTTACGGACGCTATCTGGGCTGCATTGTTTTCAATTACAGCAGCGATTACACGGAACCGTTTCCAAGCGAACCGCGTTCTTCGTACATTCGAGAAATTCTTGGTCGTTTAGAAGAAGGGGTCGGTGGTAGATGGTATCTTGCGAAGAAATTCGAGCGAACGAAACAGCGAGTTCCATGGGCCGTCTCGGTTTGCGACTAGAACTAAGCAGACTCGCGTAATGGGATGATTGGAAGAGCAATTCATCGCGTTCCCTCTTGTTCTCCCGGCACACAATGGAGCTGAACTCGCCGGGCCTTGCCTGTTTAATCTCGTGACGAACAACATCCGATGAAATGGAGTAATTAATGATTGCGACGGAAAGTGGGGTGGCCTTCCTTGGTAGCCTCATCGAAAAAGTATTTTTTCGAGCAAATCCTGCGCCGTTTCGTGACACGGAAACTTTATCGGAGTCGACGCGTGCATTTATTTGATTTTCATGGTCAGCATAATTTTATTATCTGTTTTATTCCCACTTCTTTTTTGTCGTGCATCTTTTTACTTATATTTAGGATTAGCTGTTGCTCAATGTGGCACTTGCAATGATTTAACAAAGACGTAACTGTTATTATTACTATCATGATTACTATTGTTACTGGCCGGTACAATTGTCAAGCGCAGTAAAAATACCAGTAAAGGCTAAGAATATAACGAAATAAAACGAAGAGCAGGGAACGAATAAGGGTATTGATTTTTGCAATGGTAATTAGTAAATTGCCAAGGAAACGACCTTTCGGATGCACCAAACCTACCGTCGCCAGTTTCTAAAAATAGTTCTCATTGAATATCCGGTGGCCGCCGACCATGTAACAAGTTAATTAATGTAAACGATTTTAACGGCCGCATGGGTCCAGTGTCTCGACTTCACCAGTCGCAGCGGCAATTAATTTGCATCATAGTTTTGTGTGAAATCACGTACGAGGCAAGTAGACCTAGAGAGTGTGGAATTTATTTCGGTGGTATATCCAGTTTAGATCGGCCCGTTGCAGTTATAATAATGTTACGAATAATTATGCCGGGCCTTGCATTCTTAATGAAACGCTGATTTGCAAATCGATTTGCATCGAGAAACATTCGACTGGTGTGCCGCGATGAGTCAGATTTATATTTGCATCGTACCACCAATTGAAAAGTATGATTTCAGATTTAGAAATTACTATAACGATGCACGCCATTGCGCGTCTGTCATTGCCAGCTTTGATTAATAAAACGTTTGTCTCGAAGGTAGGCCAATTGTCACCATTTTTCGGTGCCCAGGTAACTGGGACATGGGGCGGGCGTTATTACAACTTTCGCGATTTGGCTGACCTCCGAAATATTCTACGCTGATAAACAACCTCTTATAGCCTTCTTTCATCCCTCCAGTAGCATTTAGATCCTCTTTTTCGCTCCAAATATCCTGGATCTGATTTTATGGAGACAAAGTCGATTACCTTGGAGTTCTGGGCGAGGCGTACAGTCTGCAACTTTCAAATTGGCCCATGTCGAACCTTAGGGAAATTTATAATCTAGGGAAAGTTGCCGTGGCTCTGAAATCATCGAGCAATTGCTATTGGCTTTTACTAACCATCCCCCTTGCCACCCTTCACGATAAAATTGATACCGTCGATTAATTATAGACATTATGTTTACGTACATGAAAATCGCACTAAATAACCAATGTTCGCTTCCTTATCGTAGAATTTAATCTGCTATCCATTTTTCTGAAACGTCTTTCTTCGCGATACTCGTGCGTTCATTTAATTTATGATTTACCCAAGGGACAGTTTCCCAGCGGCCCTTTCGCCTTTTCCGCGCAACAAACAGGATAGGGAAATAAGTGTTAATGTTGCACGGTGTCATTAGCTTCTGCAAGCAACGGCCACTTATTCACGGTCTATTGTTCTCGTCGGCAAAGAGGTTGCTTATGCCGACCAGGCGTTAATCGATAAGCCGGCTGATGGTTGTACACGTTTAACGAGAGGGAACGCCGAACTAAGGAAATATGGCCCGAGAATATTTGGTGTTAACGGTGAACGTCTTGGACGAGAGAGAGAGGAAGGGAGGAAGAACTGGCAGAAATGATTTAGATCGCGGATACGCGCGTTTAGGCCAATTAGTATGTTCAACCTGTCGATGCTTACGGCGACAGCAAGGTTGCCCTGAATAGCTAGGAATAGGCAACTGCATCGTTAGAACCGGCTCCACGCCTTCCGATCGGTCGATCTCGTGTTCTTCCATAATTTTTCTGCGCACTCGTGAAAGTTTCCACGTGTCACGTCCACTACGGTTTCCTGTATTTTTTATTTTATTTTTGCGTACAGGAAACTTATCTGTACCTTGTCGAAAAAAAAATGTTCGCCTCGCGGCGTCCATCATTTTCCTCTATCGAAGGACTAGAAGGTTCTGTCGCGAACGGAAAAATGGTAAGTTTTGCCTGTAACAGCAATAAAAGTATTCGAGCCAGAAGTGTCCGGAGTGCGACAACCGTGCGAATCGTTTCTGTCTCGTCCAACCTGATTTTGTTCGACGTACCCGCCGCAAGGAACGACGCCCAATGACATTTCTGGCATACCTGTCTCAAAACGCAGGAAATAACTGGCGACCGATGCCGATAGGCCGTATGATACACAAGGAAGGGAATTCGGAATTGCGATAGAGAGTCCAACGGGCACACGTTTGTCGTTCTGTTCGTAGGTGAACTCTCGTTTTTTTTCTTTTTTTTTCTTCAAAATGACGTAACCCTCTTGTAATCCCGGCTGGATTGTACGATTATGAGCCACGAATCAACGGAACGTGGAAGTACAGGGACATTGCATAACGATTGCGCTAATGTACGTCTCGTTGTTTACCGTCCGCATGAACATCGGCCCGGGAAACGTTCAATTAATGTCCCCGCTCTGTCACGGTACCGTACGGTACGATTTGGTCATAGGGAATAGAAAGTGAATGGGTTGCATAAATTCGATACCCTTTCCAGAAGCTTTTTTCCTTCGTTCTTTTAACCCTCGAAGAAGAATTTCGCACGAGCGTCGTGTCAAGTTAATGAGAGTACGAATTAAAAACCGGGGGTGAAATTTCGGAGTCGCTTTATTTTCTGCCACACAATTGTGCGTTCATTTTTCAATGTTGCTTGTCTTTCCGTACGGTCGGACAAATCGTTTCGAGCGAGTTCATGTCGAAATCCACGATGCTAGACGTCAGATAGTCGGGCAGAATTGTTTTGCACCGCGAAAGCGAAATTTCGATGCGTTTCTGGTTCATAAATCAGCGCGTGTTCGACGAATACATAATTCCCTTACTTTCTTCAGTACTATTTTTTCTCTCTTTCGTTGCGTTCTCCTTGCGTACGATACATAACGGGGCGACGATTCGCGATCAGTCAATTCGATAAGCAGACACCGACCGCGATTATTTTCTATGGTTGACCGCCTCGATTATTGTTCGAATGAGTTCTGAAAATAACCGTCCCATCGGCACCTGCGATTACGTAACGTACCTTTCCCTTCCTTTTAGTACTTCTCCTCCGGCTGCAGAAAGGCAGCCTGTAGCCCATTCGATTACGTAAGTTCACGGACGCTCTCATTCATAGGTACAAGTGTATCTCGCTGTCACCCACTTTCGAACGGAATTCATTACCTGAAGCCGCATCGCAGGTGCTTCATTCACAAGATTGATCAAAACCAGACGAATAAAGTGGCAACAGATCGCGCAGATCGGCTTAGTTGCACAAGGTAGTGACATTGCACTCGACTCGATCCTACGAGTTGCGCAACCGGCCAATTGTTCTCGGCTAATCGTAATTGCTCCCATCGCAATCCGGCGAAACAGTATCCTCGTCGATCGTTGACCAGTCGTTTCGTTTTCTGCGAACCCCTCGGCAAATTGCGGTGCAAAGCCTGCGTCCAATCATAAAAATCGCCCCATCGAGCGAGATGGAAATTATCTCTGTTCGAAAGTGTGACCGTGAGATCTAGAAGTACATATGCGGCCTTGACGAAAAAACCACCGTCGATTTAGAACAATTCACGTTACACTATCAGTACGTTTCTTTGAAGAGGGGACGGCTCTTTCGAATGGATGTCGGCTCGTCGGAATTTCCGTACTTCTTTCTCGAACGAATTTCAGAGCTGGCCGTGTGTGCGTGAGTGCGTGGACAACGGTGAAAGTGGACGACGAGTGGCACTCGTCGACTCATTGTGCAGACGTTTCGCAGGAATGGCAGAACACCGCATGGTCTTCCAGTTACATAACCGGACGGACCAGTTTTCGGCCATTAAACGAACGAAATCGAAAGCGAAAGGGGCGCGATCGGATCGGTTACCGGATCAGCCTTCTTTCACTCTGCTCGATCAGAGAAAAACGACCTCTTAACCCTTTGCGCCGTGCCCCGAGGCCTCGAAAACCGACCTGCGATCGAGATTGACTAGCGGGGCGTGACTCCTCCGCTCGTATTTCTCTCCCCATTATTCTTTTCTTTTTTTTCGTTTAAACTTCACTTTCGCGGAGAAACGCTTTACGGGTATAATGTTGTACGGATTTTTGTTTGACGATCATCCGCGTTGACCGATGACACCGTACGAGGTCAGTTCATTAAGGGATCATGGTAAGAAAATTCGATTGGCAAATTGATTCGCGAATTTATGACGATCAGTAAGGTGTATGTGACAGGTGTTGCATAAACGAGAGCGTTAATTATTTTCACGGATCGTCGACCGAGACAGTCCTTACAGACAAGTGCAAAGACTTTCGGAAATTTGTTTTAAGCCAAGAATTGTGTGTAACTATTCCACCAGGAAAGTCCATTTCATCCGATTTCCTCTGCTGCGCGTGCAAAGGTGAAATCTAGTGAATTTCTGCGGCTCGTTCGCCGGCGGACGAATTATGGCCGTATCGTAATGGGAAATTCCGAGTTTCGTTTTCCCTCCGTCCTTGGTACACTTCTAACAGCGTCGAGCGAATTCAACGATACTTCGTTGCCGTTCTATTTTACGAGGCAGACGATTATAATGTTGGGGACGTAGCGACGATAGGGACGGACGATAAGATGGGACACGTTCGAAACGCATCGGAGAAAAGTATCGGCGCATACGCGTTTCGTGATGCAACGGACTGCCGGTCTTTCGAACTCGATTTCCGCATCTTCGTGTTACGCAAGTGGGTGAACCAGTTTCTGGACAGGCCACCTTTGTGTAATTATGCTCGGGCAGCTGGCCCGTACGAACAATAACGTCTCCGGCCCTGCTCGTCATGAAAGCTGCCATCCTACATGCCGTCGATTCCAACAAAGCTCTAATGACAGTTCCAACTTGACGTCGGGATTTTTGTAAAATTTCGCGATATACTAATTCTCGATCCCTTTGCGGGAACAATTTTTTCCATCGGTGCTCTCTCGCTGATAATTACGATAATAACGGCGAAAGAACATTGACGGAACTTGTCCAAAAAAATTCTTCCGGGCTTGCGCGGCTCGATCAAAAATTCACGGAACGTAACCGCAGCCCGGTAGTACAATTTTTACGTGTCCTGAAATAACGCAATTATACGTGAAAGAACGGGCCGGTCTTTTAATTACGCAACCCGGTAAACCAATTTTGGGTTTCGCCGTCAAACAGCTTTTATTCGGCGTTCTCGATCCTGCGAGAGTCGCGAAAGTTGGAAATAATGGGTTCCGGGCAGCGGGTTCTCTTTGCGGGCGGGTAATAAAAAGAATTCCCCGCGTATTCCCCTTTGTGAGTGGATCCGAAATCTCGAAATCGGTTTCACGCCACTCTGGTCGATATGGATATAAGTTTACTCCTTCCCCGTCATGGAAATGTTAAATACTCTAGGACGTTGAATTTATTTAAATCTTTCTTTATTTGTTTACGCTTGTACACAGATACGATCAGACATATAATTCAGAGGACAACGCACGCGATTGATTTCATGATATAAAACGATTTTACATGTATGCAGAAAATATATATATATATATACACATTTTCTCCTCATGAAAATTGCAACGGGATCGAGTGAACGATATTCGATCGTAATGAACCGAGCTCCCTTCCGTCTGGGATTGAAATGATTTTCCAATTAGGATAGCGAAGCTAGCTTACGAAACGTACGGTTAAGGCAATCGTAGAGCTAACTTTTTCTTTTTTTTGTTCTCTCTCAATATTAACTCGGTTCATCATGCCGTTCGATATACCTAATATGTCGAACGTTAAAGTAGATTTATATTTACACAAGTGAACAGAGGCTAAGCTTTGCCCCGATCCGACTGCAGGAAAGCTTTTTCCACGTTTGTGCCTTTGAAATTGGCTGGCATAGTTCAACCGCCGGGGGGCGTAAAAATCTCTTTGTCTTTATTAAACGTTGTAACGTACCGTTTCAAGGTGTGAGAGCGGCTCGTCGCGTTGAAACGATTTATGCACTCGTGTTCACACGGTGGCGCTCGTACGCGGGCTTAATTGCACGCGTACAATTGCCGTTTCACTGGCGGTGGTGAAATTAATAACGAACACTTACAACAATAACAATAATAATCGCCTGCGCGCGCCTTTTCAACGCGTTCGCTCTTCCTGAAAAATTACTCCGTTTCGTTCGAGCCGCACGCTATTATTTCCCACAGAATACAAGCTACTAGAAATATTGATTGCTCCATTCGTATACTTAATGCGTTATGGCATCTACCTCAATCGATACTAACACACTAATTTCATTTAACAATCCTAGTCCACCGCGTGCTGTGCATTCTACGTGAACCATTGCATACGATCCAGTAAATATTTCCAGCGCCGTATCCCGTGAGAAAAAGATCACCTAAATGTTTGATCGTCACCATTGGTTCCTTCTTGCATTGGCGGATCGATGGATATCGATCGTTTCTGTTCGACGATCTTCGGAGTGGAATGCGTCTCCAAACACTCCGGACTATAATATTTATAATACATTGGCTGCTCGAATGGTTGATGTTGTTCCACAAATTTCCCTCGTCTTAATAAAGGCTTGGAATCGTTAAGAAAATCACTGCGACTCCTAGTAGGATCGCCGATACGCGTCTTGCAGGGGCGGCGTTGTAGAATCCGCTACCGTAGACTTGTAGACCGGCGGTCTCGATGCTACGCTTGCAGTAATCCCCGTCTGCAATCCGAGTAATCGATGGTTACGTTTTAAAATAACAGCACGAGCTGGTAGTTATTGTTATTACGTGAATGAACGGTTTGATGGTGATGTTTGTTCTGTGGGAGGAATTGGTATTATGTAGAACTGACCCGGTACAAATTGCAAGAGCCGCGGAACGAGGGTAATAAAGAAGGTAAAGGGGATAAGTAGAGGCGGGAATAAGAGGCACTGCAGCCGACGTAATTTCAGCGTGCGAGCCGTGAAACGTAGGAATAAAAATTGGTTAAATATTACTCGAGACCTAAGCATTATTGATGAAACGTATCGGGGGGATGTATCATAGAAATCGTCGGATCGTTTATGCCGCGGGTACCGCGCTGTTCTAAATTCACATTCTGAAATCGGTAAATAGGTAAAAAACGATCTCTCCTATGAGCGGGGAGAGTAAAGGGGACCTGAGACAGATCGTTTCCCCTTTCGATTCACGGCGTCGAACACCTCCGTGAATCGTAATTTAACAACTTTTCATTTCTGCTTCGCGCGTCTGCGCAATTTGTGTAACCGATGGTTAATTGAGTTCAACGATCACGGATATAATTGGACGTCCGGCTAATTAACGTTACACGCAGCTGTAAATGTTCAATTTATAGAGTGTACGAGTAAAGTCGCGCATTAAAGAATCGATCGAAGAAAAAAGAGTGCACGACGGTGCTTGCGATCGGCAGAGAAATTATACAATCGTTGCTCTTTCTCCTCGTAACTCACGAGTCACGTACGTCTGCGCTTTCCATCGCGATCGCTTCTCAGAACAAGCCCATTTTTCCTCCGTGTCCGCGAAACCAGCCGCGATTTTCCTTCTTCCTATTAGATACTTAAATGGAATATTGCTCTATGAACAAACAAAAATAAAAATGGAAAAAGAAAGAAAAGATTGAAGCAATGCCCGCGACTCCGAGACTACGATGCTCGTCCCAGTATCGAAGGAGGCGGAAGAACGAATACTCTGTTCAAAGAAATCGAAGGCACGTGCAGTGCTATGTACATGTAAGCAGTCCGCAAGGCAAATCGACGGGCTTCTCGAGGTGTGCAACGTGCAATGGAAACGAGAGCGGAATCGTCGAACGTGTATCACGATTCAACGTTTTCGCTCTCTTTCAGTGTTACCGGTGTCCGTGTTCCTCGTGCTCGCGTTCTTTCCTCGTTCCACTTCGATTTCGCAATCCGCCAGTCTCACGGGGTCAGAAATTCACGATTCGTGTCCTGTTCGGCACCTGGGCCGGGGCGCGTGTCGCGGAAATCGATCGAGGATGACTTTCGTTTCACCTGGTCGAATTCCACGGCCGATTACTTCTCTTTTGCGCGTCGGGCGAAACAGAATGACGAGTCGACGACGGGGAAAATTAATGATGTCCCGGACGGGACGCTTTCACGATTCAATAGTTGCTTCACGGTCGACGCGAAAATCGATGGATCAGAGTTAAACGATCCGCGGTGGAGTTAATTACCGTTCGGCTACGAACGCGTTTAACGTGTCGTTCACTCTCTTCGACTGCGCGTGCAGAAGTTTTATCGTTCGTTTGCGTAATTCGGATGGGGAATTTGGTAAGATCTCGATGGAAGATGCAACACACGGCGAATACCAATAATTTCTCCGCGTGGCGGATCGTAATTCAGCCGAATGTCGTCACACGATGAATATTTGTAGCCCTCCGAACGGTAACTGGCACGTGGGAACTGCAACCTTCAATCTGTTACGGTAGGAAATTGCATAATTTGTAGCAAGTTACGATGAAAGGAGCGCGCGGACTGTGCCGTTCGTGTACTCGTCGCGTGAATCGGTTCCTTGTTTGCGTCTAATTGCCAGGTGAAAAAGTATTGGCAAGCGGTGAGCGCAGCACCAGAAATGGACGGAACGGAAAAGTCAACGAGTCGTGATATAAGAAAGCGGAAGCGGCAACCGTACGACCATTTGACTAATCAGTTTATTAACTGTGCTCGATACCCTAATTAGAATCAAACGAACGGTAACGACGGACATGGAGTACGTTAAATATCATTGAGACAGTTTTACAGCCCAGCTCAAAAATACATCTTCCCCCGATGCATCTCCTTTAAATGCACACGCAAAATAGAATACGCTGTCCAATAAATAGCTATCCCACTGGCAATAGATATCGAACATATCTCACCGAAGCGACAGAGTCCTATCGGCCTACCTATTATCGTAACAGCTTACGTAATTATCAGATTATTCCCTTGAAACTCAACCGGCCGATCGACCGAAACAACGTGCTCTCCAATTAGTTCGCGTAATATACGTTTCGAGATTTCAGGGTATAATTCGCGTACACTTGGCTCGAAAGAGGCGGCGAAAGGGATCTAACGGCTGGAGGAGTTAGTAGTTTAACAAAATCGACGAAGGACGACTTTCTCACCGTAAGACCAGCCGACGACGTCACCAGTTCTCAAGTTCTCCGTTCTCAACCAGTCTTCGAGTGGCCTGAAGTACTCCCTCAGCGCGGACGCGTCCAGTCTGTCCTCGCCGATGGCTTCTTGAAGCGTTTCCTGCCACGGCACGAACGAGCCCCTCTCCATGAGTTTTCTGCGAAGCAAAACCGGACAAACGTTGTTGCACTTGTTTTTATTCCCCTCCGCGGAACGAGATGCGGGGAAATGTTGATGGGGCAATAGGACACTGTCTGGTTATACAAATTACCGCGGGGCAGCCTCGTAATTCGTACGCTCTTGGGTTTTAACGAGATTACCAACGACGCGTTCCCGACGTAACGTTGCAAAAGTGTTTGCATAGCGCGATGAAAAACCCGGACGGGGAGGAAAATCCGCGGCGAGAATTGGAACGAGAGAAAAAAATAAAGCACGCGTAACGAGCCTTTCTTCTAGCGTCTCGCGATGCTCATTAACTTGTCTTTGGCAATCGAGCGTGCCCCAAACACGTTCGACTGCTATGTGCTAGACCGGTGGCGTGGCACCATAGCTTTCCTCGCGGGATGGGTGTGTCACAACTTCGCCTCGGCTGTTCACATGAGTTACAACGCTGAATTAATAACTCGCGTTTAACGATCCGCGGGGAAATGGAGGGAGATGGCTTTTATGGGGCAATCAAGGGGAACGTTGGTGCGTTTTACGGCTTCTCAAAAATATCCAGGTTTTGTAAGCACGCTGGTCGCTTCTGCAATTGACCGCGGCTGGCCGTCCACGTGGTAATTCGCACGACGATCAGCTTTGTGATTGTATCGAGTCAACCGTGGCGTGACTGTAACAACTTCGACGAATAATCACGTTGAATTCTCTTCGCAGATAGTGCGCGCTTCGATGTTGACTAGGTGCTCCCACGTTAATATCGATGCTTCCCTACCTATCATTAGCCAGTACCATTATTGCCCCCTTGATCGCGATGGGAACTCGTGTCGCTTTTAATTCGCTGAACATCGTACAATCCCCGTGGGATGTTGATCCTGAATTTTTCATTCGATTTAGAAACGAATGGATATCTGAGTGAACGTCACTCGCGAGGTCGTCGACACCGTACGACTTTCAACAATGATTACGATCCGAAAAAGACAATCCCCGAGTGGCCAGAGTGTTAGTAAGTCGGCCATTTAAATACAATGGCCCGGCAGCTCTGGTCTAATAAAGAAATTTGGTACCGCGGGACGGTTCGATCGTTAAGATCCGAAGCATTTGTCGTTACGACGTCACGGCGCGGTCATAAACGAGTGAACGTTCCTTCTTTTTTTTTTGCAATTTTAATGGTGAAAACGACGCCGCAAGAAAAATCGTAAGTCAGACTCATTACGTGATCCGCGGGGAGTTTCGCTGTTATTCGAGCTTCTTTCCTTTAGTTACGAGGCCCTCTTTCTCTCGTTTCCCCGTTGCCTTTAACGGCGATCGTTGATTCCGAGACAAACGATACATCCACCGGCAGTCCTGGTAATCATAATACGACAGTGCTGCGAGTTATATAAACCGAACACAATCCATCATAAGGATTCGTCCTTTTGTGACGTTGAGGTTGCTATTAGAGGAGAATTGCCAATAGGAGAAGCTACGATTGTGTCGCTGACAGAAGTGTACCTCGTGGATATTGCGCAAGAGGGTGTTCGTAAGAGGACGATCGTCGTTCTGTTTGTAACTGTGAACCAGTGATGTTTAAACGCGTGTATCACGAGGAATGGCGAACTGACCAAGTTCCAATCAAATAATTGAATTTCAGTCGATTTCAATTTAATCTGGGCACGTTGGATTTTATTTTATAAAGGAAAATCTCGGTGAAAATTATTAATGTACATTCAAGAATTATGAATGAATTCCTCTCGTTTACTTATTTCTTTTGTCTCCATTATGTGTATCGTACGTAATATCTCGCCGAATTCTTGAATATCAAAACTGCGTGATGGCTTCTGCATCGAGGCCAACACGAAAGAAGCGCAAGGGAATCGATTACGCGAAAGTGAAATGGGGGCTGATCACGGCGCCGAAGGCATGATATAACACCTTTTTGGAAAGTTATTGGGATGCAGGCCACGTTGCAGCCCGTTTCCGGTTCCTTCGAGAACGAAACAGTCCTAAGCCCCCTGTGGGAAAAGACTGGACGGGCGAAAAACATTTCGGTATGCTCCCGATGCAATTTATATCGATCTCACAATTTCCGGTGTCGGTAAAATCGCCACTTTCCTGCCTCAGCCAACGATATTTCGTAATACGGGATGCTGGCTATCCGATTCTGCGTACACCTAACACGTTGTCCTACTCTGGCTGACCTTATCTACTTGTGGGAAAATCGTGGCGCACGGTGTAGGTTGGAAATTAGCAAAAACGTACAGTAGAATTTAAACAAAAAGATGAAAAGAAAAAAAACGTGCGGTACATAAAGCTTGGAAAGTGTTACCCTTGGAAAGCGTTGCTGAGTCACGGCGTTCAATCTATACTTTGCTAGCAACTCTTGAGATTATCGGGCAAAAGTTTTTTGCCAATATTCCTAAACATGCGCGGAGATCGTTCTTTCAACAATTTCGAGTCGTTGTACCAAGCAAGAAACTTTATCCTTGAATTGTCGCGGCGATATTGATCCTTCCGAATTTTTGCTAGGTGCTCAGAAATCTTCCAATCGTCTCTGCAGTTTCACTCGTGCGAATTCTCGATCAAGGAGCACACCTACTTAGTCTCGCTTAATTTAACGTCAAGTACTTTGCGGTTCGGTTCTATTGTCTCCGTGGGGATCACGGGTCAGTCCGATTCCAGCAAAAACCGTGTCGAATGATTTCCATTCGCCTGTTCATGGTAGAATGGAGTCACGAGTCTACCATGTGGATCTACGTTTTAAGGGTGATCTTTGACACCGGTGTGGGAACCGCGTGTCATTTGGCTTGGGGGATTCTGCACGATAGACACCCGGTGTTATTTGCTCGTTCTCTGGTAGAGACCTTGACAGGATCACAATGGGATCTCGAACGCTCTAATGCGATTGAAACAGTTCGCGGCAATTGTTTCTATTATTATTGGAAAATATCCCGCGCGCTTTTATAAGCGGGACCGTGGCCGGTTGCTTAATTTAATTCCAGTCAGTTTCGCAACATGCCTAATCATCCATTGGCGACCGTAAAGTGGGCATCCGCGATTTGCATGAATTTCAATCGACTTATGGAAGTTGGAGGACTTCGAGATTGGCTTACTCGTAATCCTTGAATCTGAATAATTTAAAGGGTAAGTGCAATTTATCTGCACATTCTGCAACACGATTTTTATTGCAACCAATTACGTACAAATCGCGTGCAAATTACAATATCTACGGGCCCCCTTGTGCAAGCATATAATTAACAATTTCATGGTGTTTTAATTAAGAGCTCGTAAATACACAAGGAGAATAATTTCAGCATTGTATCTACGTGACGCGCGGTAAGGGGATTACTTCGTCGAGCGGGATCGGTTAAAATACCTGTTCTACTCGAACTCTTCCCGGATGAATAATAAAGGCCAATTATCCCGGTCGTGACGAGTTAACGATTTTGCCATTTGCAGGCACAAATTGCATTCATAATTGCCTCACGAGTCCAGTGATTTTCGACAATCGAGGAAACAGAGACGACAAATAAAAGTCGCCTCGGTCGTCGAATTGCAAATGGTCCATGGTCTAGGCACACGGGTAGAGAAACCTTTCTCTGAATAAATCGTTTCCTTCTCTTTTGCCTATATACCTCTTGTCCTTCTTCTTCCTTCTACCCTTTCTTCTTCTTCTTCTTCTACTTCATCTTTTTGCTTCCCCGTCAGGGGGAGTAAACTTATGCGGCCCGTAAAACGGAAGTACAACGCGTAACAAGCCGCACCGCGCGAGTTTCTTCGCGCAACTGCATGTACACGACATACGCGTGTTTTTACGAGCCACGCCGCAATTGCTTTCGTAACTTGCCTGCAACGCGAGAGCTCGAGATCGTCCTTCGATTACAGGAAGTCGGACCTTTGGACGGCTGCCCGGCAGATTTCGATCTATCGATTTCCGCCAGTGTTCGTTTCGTAAGAGAAAACGAACTTCTTCTGTTAAAATTATTCTGTTAATTAATTATAATTATTGTTGTCCTGCCTGTCAACAGACATTTCATTTCGATCAGTCGAGATGGAAATTATTTTAACGTATAAAAGTCTTTCGCCCAGATCACTGAGGTAAATAAAAGGAAAAAATAAGAAAGCATTTAACTTCCTCTTGGTAGAAGTTGATCCTCTGTAATGATAAAAACGATCTACTATCCCGGCCTCTGCGTTCCAATAGTCGCATTGCATTTAATTGCTCGCTCCACGGCATTTCTTCATTCGTTCCTAGCGAATCTTGGTATCGGCGACGCGCCGTTATTTAATTGACCAACATTCGATTGAATCACGATTTCCAGTTAAATCGATGGTCACGCGTCGTCGATAACGATGCGTCCCCAGGAAAAAGTGAAATAACTTAGAAACGGATGGAAGATTGGCAGAGAAATTGTGGAAACGAACAATGGTTTCCCTCTCGGTGACTGAGATAACGTTGACTACCGGCGATTGCCAAGGAAGTAGATCGGGACGCTACAAGACAGACACAATACGGTTTCCTCGATACTATCCAGTGCACGAAATTTCCAGCCGCAACGTATACATCCACGTGCCTTGTAGTCCATTTCATTATTCGCCGAGGGTAGCTTCCTTTTGAAACCGTTCCAAGATCATCCGTTACACTCACGGGGGTATTTAATAGCAGCTATCTTTTATTCGTTCCAGGTTTTGCCCCAGAAATCTGATGCACCGCTGCTTTCTTTCCCCTTATTTTTTCCCGTCCTATTAATCATCCAAATCGATTGGGACCCGAATCAATTTTGAATTTCAGCGAAGATTTAAAGGATTGAAATTTCGCGGATCGGTTCACGATAAGATGCAAATGAATTTCAGAGGCGGGTTCGCAAAGTTACGGAATACCTTTCTGTAAACCGCCTACACAGGTTGACGTATCGCGGCCCGTTGCAAATCGTGAATGATTTACGGCCGATGGACACAGCTTGCGTTACGTACGCCGACGTTTTACTCGCTTTCCTTGGGCCTCACGCGTCGCGGTCTCCCTTCCAGCCGTGTGAAACAGATGTACGGCCAGTCGGAGGCGACAGACATTCGTCGCTGCTTAATAAACGTTTCGTGCCCCGTACAGTCAGTCCCTCGACGCCAGGTGAAAGTGTACGGATATGTGTGTAATTGCTGAGCGATTACAGAGAAAAAATTGGAGGGGAACGCTGCTCATTATCATCGCGATAAAATTCAGTACGACCAACGTGCAAACATGTTATGCGAATTTTTATTAGTGTCATTTCGAACCTGTGACAGGGGGGAAGGACAGAAGTTGTCGCACAAGATGGAAGATTTTAATAGTATAGGTCAGCCGAATAAAAATGAAATTGTCTCCTCTTTTTTTTCCTTTTTTTCCTTTTTTTCCTTTTTTTTTTACAAAAATATAATTTAAAAAGCCGTCGGGTTCGTTCCATAAAAATCAGGAAATTCGCAACTTCTATGAATATAAGATGGACGGCTGTGGTATCGGTGACAAAACCCACGAGAAACAGCCCCAAGGTCTCGCAAATTTTCGAATACTCCTCGGAGTCTTTTACTTTTCCTTTTCGGAGAATGCGTCGAATTTTAATTTACCGTTCGGGCCAGATGTCCTGACATCTTTTCATCATAATTTTATGACGATGCGTAAGAAAAGCTATGGAAGGATTATATACTTCCTTATAAGTAAAAACTCGACGAAGTTTATCGAGGTTCTATTCCGGCGAACTTATAAAATCGCTAATGAGGCTTATCTCGAGTTTTCGAAATTCATATGTCGTCAGCCGGGCCCCATTTATTTGGAGCTGTTTTAGCTGCTTGTGGCACGATATTTTCGACCGGACCATGTGTATACGTGTATGCGATCTTGTCGCAACTCTTACGAGAAACTGGACGACTAGAATATTATGCCAAAGACGGCGCTGATGTTTCGACTCTCGCGTTATCTGTTCGCACTACTGTTTCGCAACGAATCGTTCACGTGAACGTTTGACGACACACCGTGCTTCCTTGGAATCGTAGACGAATTCCGTTCTGCCGAATATACGACAGAAAATTTAATTGGATATACGTGGTCAGCCATTTCGCGGCGATTAATTATTTCCCGAAGGCAAAGGTAAACGCCGATTCGAAACAACACAATTGTTTTGCCAAAGACGAGCAGACGAGGAGGAAAATTTTTTATCTGCGGTCAAAATCGCGTCACAAAACGTGAACAAGACCGTCGAAGATCCACCGTCGAAAGTTTGCCGAAAACCTGACTGGTATCCTTGAATTTTAAACCAGATCGAGACGTCGCGACCCTTTGTCCAAAAATCTGTCGGATGTTCCGTGCAACCCGTCCGAATGCCTGCAGTGTGAGTTAACCGGACAGAACGGACATTTTTGTTTTCGAAATCTGCGGTCGACCCGGGTGGAAAATTATCAAAATAATATCGTGATGCGCGAAATATTCATAATGGTCGAACGGTCTGTGAAATGCGGAGGATGTGTTTCTCATTCTCCTGTCACCTTGGAATGTATAATGGCGGAATCTTCGACGTGGTTGGTTGCATTTCTTGTCATTTTATTCTATCACGCTCCATTGTCAAATACACCGGAGGGCTTCGTTTTATTTTTTTTAGACGGGCCTTTCTCTGAAACATCCCACGGGGGTGAACGTGTACGCCTCCAACCTTTCCACGCGCAGATCCTTAAATAATTAAGGATCGCGATCTAGAGTCGCATATTTTTTTAACATCCCCCTCAAGGTCCTCGTTGGTGTGAATTTATAATCAGTGTTTTTACGCCGATGAATAAACATGCAGCAAGAAAAGGTCTCTCTCGGAATGTCATTCGAAGAAAACAATATTCTCGAAGGCTGAAAATAAAAAATTTATTTTCTCCCGCGCGAAGTATGTATTTCAAAACGCTCGCCCGGCCGAGAGTAATGGTTTCACGTTTGACGGCGAATAAAATTCAGGAATGCAGCCGAAATTTCCATTTCATCAGCGGGCCTAAATTTAGCCGGCGCTTACCTTTAACCAAAAACTCGAATATCTTTTTTCTCCTCGGTTCGCGGTGATTATAACGTTGAACCAAATCTTCCCCGAAAAAGGGAAAGCGAGCAGACGCCGCGGAATGGAACTTTTTCTATCAATTATTTAATCGTTCTATCCCGACCGTATGGACTTTCTATTAACGAGGCCGGATTGGAACGCGCGTGATTAATTCGGATTCGCATTCGGATCGTCTAGAAATCGTTCAGACACCTTTCGTGCTGTTCCCTCGTCAATCTTGTTACCCGGTGTTACATTCACGCTTTACGACACTTTAATGCGGCCTTTGCCGGCAGAATGGCGTTCGCTTTTTTATTTACCTTTCATTCTCTACACGACTTCGTGGTGTTCAATTCGAACCGTTCCTCTAACGTTACATCGAAGCAGGGATAGGCAAAAAAACAAAACGAGCTTGCAACAGTTCTCATCTCGTCGAGAAAACGTAACATTTCTTAGCTGTCCTATGTGCTACTTAAACGCTCACGAGATCGACGTGTACATTTTTCGAGCAGACTTCTCCCGTGTACCATAAGAATTTCATTGCCTGTAAATACCGAGATAAATTTCAATACTCACCCCAATATTCTGCCGGCATTGGGACTCCTGTAAACGTCACACCTGTGCAGCGGCCTCCTAGGATCGTCGACGTTCCTCTGTCCCGCCGCCTGGCAGAGCGCGCGATACAGTTGGAACTGAAGGACTCCAGCCACGAAATTCCTGCGAAATATGAGAGAAAGCGAGTTCAATAGGTGCTGACCGATATCCCCGTGACAATTTTAAAGCTACGTCAGCGTGTCGAATGCCGTGCGATCTTTCCCTCGTAGATCCGCATCGAACAATAGCACCAGATTCGCGGTGCATCGAAGATTGGACAAGAACGGTTCTCTATCTGAGCGCGAGAAAAACGAAATCGATAGGGGCAGACTTAATTGGCGAAACGTGTAACGACCCCCGCCAGGCCGGCCGTCGTTTTTGTGAACCTTGAAAGGAACCTGTTCAAGGCCAGTGTCAACGAGGTCGATTCTCCAACTAGGATTCCATTTACGCGATTCTATCAGAGGTCGAGTTTGCTCTTCCTCGAACGTATCGACTTTCCGTAGCGTGCGACAGACGAGCAAGAGAGAAAGAGCCCGAACAAGGTTTCACCGAGACTCTTCATCGGCAACGACCTTTACGTAACAAACTCGGGGCTATCCTTCGTGGATTACGCTCATGAGCGTCTGCTTTCCATCGAAAAGGGGGCTGCGTCGTGACGCCAAGGAAACTGTTACGATCGAGATCGCGAGAGCGAGGAATGTCGCCCCGTGGTCCTGGGGCCGGATGATCGGTCGGTTTCATAACGATCGTAATTACGGGAGGCTCTTGGACGTTCAATTTGTTTTACGGTCAGGATTTTCGGCTCGCTTACGCGGCACGATCCTCACTTTCCACGTGCTTTCATCGACGACACGAGTGTTTTGTTTGTCCCTTTCTTGTTGATGTACGTATGTACTTCTTCAGTATGGGGAAATTCCTGAAGCCGGTCGATTTATTTATTTGCTACGTTCTCATGCTCGTCTCACGGCGGGGGTGATGTACGAGGAAGTTTATGGGGATCCTCGAACGTTCAACAATTTATTATTATTATCACCGGCAATATCGAGTTGCTGACGTTACGGGAAAATTGTGACAAATTTTCTCCCCTGCATGTTCCGGTATCTATATGGAGTAAAGACGGAATTCTATTAATATTATTCGCAACGTAGCCGTGATCTATTACAGGTGTTGATTTCTTATCGCAATTTTCACGCGACCTTTGCGTTTCGCGTGACTCATGTTGAATGCAGGTTTCTATAAATGTCCACTCAACGTTGAATATTAGCGAGCACCGTGTACTGCGTCGCTATTCATCGGTATCTCTTCATTACCCAGGTAAACCCGAGTCGTTGAATTGAATTCGATCGGATAAAAGTGGAGCAAGCTCCGACGACGATCATCTAGATAATCTAGTATACTAGGCGACACGATATTCAAGAAATCGATTATCCTCTATTCAAGAAATCCACCTTGGATCTTACGAATATTTATTCAACGTACGGCGGTTCTTCGATGAAAGAGTGGAAGGTAAAAGACAAGGCTAACGATCGCCACGGCCAACGAAAGTGAAATTGAACGGGAGAGAAATGAAAAGGGGCGATCCGGCGATTACATGGCCAGGGATACGTATGCAGGTAATTTTTTTTCGATTGACATTTAAGATGCGCCCGCGTGGCATGTCGCGATCGAAATCGAAACTGCTATTTGCATAGAAAGAGAGACGAACAAGCTTCGCCGACAATTGTACCCAAGGGGGGAAGCTGTCTACTCGAATGATTGCACCCGTTCTCGATACTGTCTCAGGGAAGACCATCGAACAAAAAAAAACGGAGTTCTAGAAGTTTGATCCACTGTCATCCCGACCGACACATCGAACAACAGTTTGTCTCGCGCGGAGTATGTTTGACTTTCAAATACAATTTCTTTCTCCTCTTCGAGATATCCCGACGAGAAAATAAGTCCGTATTGCCACACACTATCCGTCCCATAAGCATCTCTATTCCTATTCGACGATTTATCAACACGTCGATGGCTACTTTTACAGCCTGTACAATCTATAAATAAACGTCTGAAATTCTGCAAACACCTCCGTGCCATCGATTTCCTTAATCGAATCCAAACTGACGCGCAGAATCGCGAACCCCTTGCATAACCCTTTAACGAGCGGATTGCAAGGAGGCTTCATAAACATCGATCCCAATATATTATCCATTTCTAATAAACACGTACACGTAGGCGTACCGATGCTCGCGCGTGTGTGTGCACCTGGAAGAAAACGGAACCGGGGCCGTGTTAGAATAAGAGAGGGAGATCGTGACGTAGGACCGCGTGTCTCATGAAAGGGAGTAATGGTTGCACCCACGAGATTGGCGGCAGATAAATCCTTAGGTGAGCACTTACCGGTGTGCACACGTAAGCATCGAGGTTGCCTTCGAGAGAGGAAGGACGAAAACGGAACGGTGCACCAGGCGGAGAAAGGGAAGAGGATCGCGTTGGTTGCAGCGATACGATTGTTGTGTTTTGCCAACGGCTAGGTCCGGTTGAAAAAAAAAAACAACGAGATGAAGCGAAAACGGGGGAAAAATAATCTGTTCGAGCCGGGCCAGTTGCGAAAATGTCTGGCTCGAAATATCGAGTTCTAGCCGATTTCGAAACGGCCGATTTCGGCAACGCCAAGAAGAGACAAATATTTGTCAACCCCTTCGACGACGTATCGACGAGTCCTCGTCGAGGCGAATCGGGGAAGATGGGTGAATTTTCGTTAGCAATTACAATACGCTCAGGTATTATTATTCAGTGTATCGACGCGGCGGAATGCGAATTACGTAGATATGGAAGACATGGCGGTGCTGCAGAGAAAGGACCGGGTACCGGTGCAATGTGACAGGGGGATTTTTGTGCACGAGATATTTGGCACGTTACGTCAGACGCGTGAGCGTCTGAAAGTTTCCTTGCATGCCCCTTTCTGAATACCGATGTCATCGAAAATAATACAATAATTATCACGTCGGACGGAGGCACAACCTTCCACTAAAGGCAGGATTAAATAATGTATGTTAACACTAGAACTACCGATACAACTTGGTATTATTCAGATAGCATACGTTGGACTGATTATGAACGCGAAAGTCGTCGAATGGACATTAAGTAGAGATATACATATAATTGTCATTCTGTCTTATTAAAACTCATGATAAATTGCTACAACGATACCTATATATTAATAAATCCAAAGCAAAAAATCTGAAACAAGTCATTTTGACCCCCTTGGTAGTTCTAGTGTTAAATTCGAATGGAATATGTCCAGCAGCACTTTAACACAGCAAAGGGCAACTTGCCGATATTGCTGGTGCACGATCTGATTGAAAAGGAAGATCGTAAGCGCAGTCACATTTGTCGCCTCACGCGAACTCAATTAAACTACGAGAACAAACTCGAAGAGAAATTTTGACAACCGTCGTATTTCAAACGAATATTCTGTCCAGGCGTCTTATTGAACTTGAACGCGTCCGATCGAACGTTACCCTTTACTATCCAATTATTCTACCACCCTATTTACCAAAGTCTCAGACTCACCCAAGCTCCAGGCTAGTCCATCACAGGTAAAAAGAACGTCAAAGCACACGAAACGACTCATACGTATCGGGGTATCGTCACCGGTATCCGCATAACAGTAGAAGTTACGGTGGCTCACAGTGGGGATCCCTCTGACGAAGAAGAAAACGAAACTGTTGCCCAAGGAGAGGGACGTTTTCGAGAGGCGTGGGGAGGAGAGCCGTATGTCCCAAAGGGGAGTGGTAGCCGATCGTGGTCGTTCTACGCGAACAAAGAGGTATAACGTGGGGGGTACGCCGTGTTGGACCCGGGTGGCGATGGCGAAAGTATGCCGCGTATATAAGGCGACGAACCGCCGGCAATCAGCATCCAGTTCACTTCTGGACGCACCTGGAATATCTCGAGAGCAAAAATGAGAATCCTGGTACGTGAACGAGTGACGAACACAGTATTGTAGAGGGCCGCGAGAAACCGGGACGTTAAAGTCGAAACACACGAGCTGCGGGTGAACGATTGTTCTGGTCGAGGGTGTGCACCGCGGATCGGTTCGCGGATACAGCGTTCCTCTCGTGGAAATCGTTCGTAACTTATCCAGGCTCGCGCACGCACAGTGGTTTCCTGTTTACGATAGAATCGAATACGGTTACTTACGGTCTCCTTAGAACCCTGAGAACTGCATTCGAATACCGGTGAAATCTAGAGACGCGAAATCGTCGTGCGATTCGTTCCCGACCGGTTTCGTGCACGAATTAGTACACCGGCAATAATCGTCTGTCTCTCTGTTTATCGCGGCGCACTAACGCTTACAATTGTTGTGGTTTTCCAGATTTATACAACAGCGATCGCCCTGCTGGTTTCAGCAGCATGGGCCGAGGAGGTTGAAAAGGCGGCCGAGAAAGTGGAAGTTCCCGCAGAAGATCAGCTCACGAAGAAGCAAGAGAAACGCGGCTTACTGGGCCTGGGTTACGGTTACAGTTATGACGGTGGCTACGACATTGGAATCGGTGGACACGGTGACCACGGTCTCCACGGTGTCCACGGTGTCCACGGTGTCCACGGTATCCACGGTGTCCACGGTGTCCACGATGTCCAGGGTATCCACGATGTCCACGGTATCCACGGCGGTGGTTTGGAATTGGGCGGTGGATACGGTCTCGGTCACAATATCGGCTACGGTGGACACCTCATCGATGGTGGACACGAACACCACGTGAAGACCGTGACCGTCGTGAAGAAGGTCCCCGTTCCGTACCCAGTTGAGAGGCACGTGCCTTACCCCGTCGAGAAGCCAGTACCAGTGCCCGTGAAGGTGCCAGTACCACAACCGTACCCAGTGGAGAAGCCCTACCCCGTCAAGGTTTACGTCAAGGTTCCAGTACACATACCCCAACCGTACCCCGTGGAGAAGAAGGTTCCGTACCCAGTTCACGTGCCAGTCGACCGTCCATACCCCGTTAAAGTTCTGGTACCACAACCCTACCCCGTCGAGAAGCATATACACGTCCCAGTGAAGGTTCCGGTCCCGCAGCCGTACCCAGTCGAGAAACCAGTACCAGTGCACGTCAAAGTTCCGGTCCATGTCCCCTATCCAGTGGAGAAATTGGTCACAGTGAAGGTACCCGTTGACCGTCCAATCCACGTGCCGGTGTACAAACCTTACCCTGTGCACATTGAGAAACCAGTACCCTACCCAGTCGAGAAGCCAGTGCCAGTACACATCAGAGTACCAGTCGACAGACCGTACCCAGTTCCAGTTGAGAAGCCATACCCTGTCCCGGTAAAGATCCCGGTACCACAACCGTACCCCGTTGAGAAGCCGGTGCCTTACCCCGTTGAGAGGCCTGTGCCCGTTGAAGTTAGGGTCCCCGTCGACAGACCGTACCCTGTCCACATCGAGAAACCAGTACCCTACGCAGTCGAGAAGCCCTACCCGGTTCCAGTTAAAGTGCCGGTACATGTCCCGGTGCATCACGACATTGGCTACCACAGCGACTGGTCCGGCAGTCATGGATATGGATACCATTAAAGATAATAATTGATTCGAATTGTAACCGGCTCGATTTTCGTCCGTACAATTGAACGGGCGCCAATCGGATACCGATGATATCAAGCGGCAACAAAAAGCAATATTAGGTAACACAGAGGACGAAAAGAAGATACGAAAGAAGGTGCGGATGAGGGCGGTGTACGATGGCACGCGTCGATCCACGCGCACACCTTCCTCCTTGCATCTGGATCGAGAACGGGCGAGGACTTCCGGTAACGAACAACGACGCTTCAGAGGCCGGTCCCTCCGAGCTGGATCGTAGTCGAGTAAAGAAACGGTGACGCGCGCCATGAATAGGAATGAGACCAAGGGATACATTAGTCGGAGCCCGTCTTTTAGTGATCTTCGCTCGAAAACAGCTCGCTTATCTCACCCCTTTTTTCTACCAACTTAGCAGATTACATGTATTTTTGTACGAAGTATAAATATTAATAACGTAAAGAATACACCGTGGCGTATTAACTGCGACCTCAACAATTTCCCTTAAACCGATCCCACCGATGCGCTACGATCGGTCTAACAATTTCTACTTTCGTTTGCCGCGTGCTCGATTCACCGGTTCCTCCTACCAGATCGTTGGGCAATTCTGTAATGACAGTAGTCCGAAAACAATTGCACGTTTTTCTATTTTATACAGTCGTTGAAGTGTCTCCCTTGAGGCGCGGTGTTACGACCGAGCGGCCGCTTTCCTCGTCGATTCCATTAACCAGAGGAATTGATACATTGTTTCGCGAATCAGCCAGTTTCGCTTTCCATTCGAAACTATCCTCGCGCGATATTTCGCCTGGGCATGCGCCGACGCTTCTCTCAAATTCGCGTTATCGACGACATACGAAATCGGATGGGGCAGCCGCGACCCAGTTCTCCCGTTGCCAACGCGCCCCTGCCAAATCGATGCTCTTGATCGCACCCTTACCATCCACGGATCCTCGTAATTTGCACCGACGTGCAGCTCGTTGCACTTCAACCCACTTCCCGCTTTTGCGGCGAGGACATTTCTTTCGAATATACCGGACACTTCGTCCGTCAGAATTCTTGCATACGCGGCTCGAAAGTTTCCATATAATAGGGTCTTTCAAAGCGTGCGGCAGAGGGAAAGCGATTATCAAGGAGGCACGATACCACCGGAAACTTTAGCAACGATCTACGAGCAACCTTCAATTAACTTCGTTGCATTGTACGTATCGTTGGGCAACTCCGTGAATCCCGGCGCTATGTGCGAGTTCGATAATCTTGCAGAAAATGGAAAGCAATTTTTCATACTCCCGTGTAGTTGAAGTGTGCTGGGCATTTATTTGAATGGGTTCGAGACCGTTAGTACTCGTGGCTGTGCCTCTGGCCAGAATCTGTAGTTAACGTCGTCGGTCTGGAGCGTTTTCTTGCGCCAAAGGTGGCTCAGGATGTGAAGGGATTGCGCCTCTGAGTTAATTCGTCCACGGTTAAGTTCCGCGCTTCGACCCACTTTAACCGTGCCCAACCACAGCAACTTGACTTTATAAACAGCATACTTTGTGCTCATCCGTCAAACAGCTTGGCGATTCTTGCGCAATCAGGTCGCATGTGACTTCGAGCGAGGCTGAAAGTGAGAGAGGAGGCTTCTCTTTGGAACGGAAAATCGTCACGGGAGAGAAACTCGCATCTTTGGGTCTGCTGTGTTCCGTTCACCTTCCGCCGATTATAATGATAGCAAACTAGTCGGGCTTAATCCTGTCCCTACGTGTGGACAGGTCGAATGCTTTTGGTAAATTATGTTGCACGTCCTTTAAGTTTGGAATTGAGAACGCTTTTATATATCCGGATTTACCTGCGCACCGCAGGTATAATTTATTGGAAGTGCCTTCATACAATTCGCGTTGTTTGAATTTAAATTGCGGAAACTCTGTTCGCGCGCTGATGGGACATTCGTGAACCTTTTTTTAAAGCAGGTGTCGATAAAGCAACTGCTCGATCTTTGCAGTAGCTGATACGTTTGCTAGTTAATATTAGAGACATTCGTATTTGCCGAAACTGTTTGGTGTCTTACAGAGATTGTTAGTGCAGTTGAAATTGCAATAATTGAACTGTATATTGGAAACAACGATGTAAAAAAATGATAAGGGATTAAACTAAAGCTAGAAGCCTAAGAACAGATCGTCCCTTTAAACGATAGCTTTAATTTAAGACGTCGTTGATTAAAATCGGCCCGGCGGAAGCTGAGATAACTGAATTTGTTTAAAGAAGTTGTAAACAAATGCCATTATTTCGACTTGCAAGCGAGCTACATCAATGTTCAGAGGAAATAAATTATAGCTAGAAGTATAAGCTACCATCTCTAATAGGTGTGAACATTATTCCATGTGCGGTTCATTTGTTATAAACAATCAAACAATTTAGATTGTTATTAAGGTCAACTGGATATGGTTACAGCAGCGGGGAATTTTTCTCGCATAGCTGACTCTCTCCCCTTTCATTTGACACCCCATTTATTAAAAAACAACCACCAGGAGCCGAGATAACAATTTTTAAAAATTTTGTTGGTAACGATATGTCGATAATCGGACATGTGGCGCCATCTCGCGTTTGCGGCCTTTTTCGCAGTTTTGCGCACCGCCAAAACCGAATTCCTGGATTACATCGTTAATTTAAACAATTGCGTTTTTCTTGGTCTCTAGTGCGTATTTCTTGACCGGACTTGTCTTAAATTAAAGCTACGGACCATAGTTATCTCCTCCAATCGTTGCAACAATATGGCAATAGTGGTTTAAAAGTTATTAACAATTGAAAAATCGGCAGAAATGAACTCCGGGTCATTGCAATTATCTCGACTTCTGAAGGCACTAGATTAATGATCGGGTGCTTAAAATGAAGGTAAAGGATGCTGCTAGACGACAGAATACGATTTATAAATGCTGCATGAACGGTTCATTTGTTATAAACAATTTAAATATTCGTTTGAGTAATGCACAGAAACTATACACGACGGCCGATCTAATGGTGAATCAGATTGTTCCTTGAACCAAGATCTTCAATTTGAGAGGTCGTTGATTAAAATCGGCCCAGTCGAAGCCAAGATAATTGCATTTGTTTAAAGAAATTATAAACAAATGCGATTACTGCCACTTCCTGGCTAGGTACAGCAATTACCAGAGGACATAAATTAAAGCTGGGAGTATCAGCTAGCATCTCCAATAGGTGTGAACACAATTCCATGTGAAGTTCATTTGTTATAAACAATTAAACAATTAAAATTGTTATTACGGCCAACTGCATATAGTTACAGCAACGGCGTATTTTCCTCGTGTAGCTTATTCGTTTCCCTTTCATTTGACACCCGATTTATTAAAAAACAGCCACCAGGAGCCGAGATAATTTTTTTTAAAATTGGTGACCTGGAATGCACTTTCGTCGATTCTTTAATTGTTTATAACTTTTAAACCACAAGTGCCATTTTGTTGCAACTGTTGGAGGAGATACTTATGGTCTGTAGCTTTAATTTAAGACAAGTCCGGTTAAAAAATTCGCTCTAGAAGCCGAGAAAAACGCAATTGTTTAAATTAACGATGTAATCCAGAAATTTGGTTTTGGTGGCGCGGCAAACTGCGAAAAAGGCCGCAAACGCGAGATGGCACCACATGTCTGATTATTGATATATCGTTACCGACAAAATTTTTAAAAATATTGTCTCGGCTCATGGAGGTAGTTTTTCAATAAATCGGGTGTCAAATGAAAGGGAAACGAATAAGCTACACGAGGAAAATACGCCGTTGCTGTAACTATATGCAGTTGCCCGTAATAACAGTTTTAATTGTTTAATTGTTTATAACAAATGAACTGCGCATGGAATAATGTCCACACCTATTGGAGATGGTAGCTGATACTTCTAGCTTCAATTTATGTCCTCTGGTCATTGATGTATCTCACCAGGAAGTGGCAGTAATGGCATTTGTTTATAATTTCTTTAAACAAACTCAATTATCTCGCGTTCTACCGGGCCGATTTTAATCAACGTCGTCTTGAATTAAGGGTCCCGATTCGGGGAATGATCTGTTCCTATTATAGAACGACTCTGCACCCCTCATTCCACTCCTTTTAAAAAAAACCTCTCTTTCTCTTCTGTTACATACTTACTATTAATATATTTTTGGTATGTGCAGGTTTCGCAGGGAAAGAGTAAGGAGCATTGACTAGTCCTTCGCATTGTGCATAAGAGCAAGAATGAAGATAGAAGAATCTTTGCCACGTACTTTAGTTATCGTTTAGTTATAGTAAATTTATCTTATTTGTGTCTATTGTACTTTTCATATGACATTTTATTTTAAAACTGATAAGGATTTAGTTGTCAGATGTATTGCAGATAGATATAAAAGAATAGTTCGTAAGTACTAACGTGTAAATTTGAATTAGAACATTTTGTAACTTGTATCTTCATTGATTAGTTTAAATAAATTTTAAATGAAAAAAACTCCACTGCTCTTTTTATTTTCACACCTTAGCAATCCTTGAAAAGACCTAATTCCAATTCCTTAAACAAGTACCTACTACGCGCAGGAACTTTAAATGCAAAGTTCCCAAGCGGAGAACTTGTCAAAATTGACCTGAACATTATTAAACTTGGCGCTAATTATCCAGGAATTAATATAACATCTTGATGGAATCCCCTCTTTTTGAAGCGCTCGGAAATTCCTGGAACGTGACGTCATTTCCAAGAATTGCTGCTATGAAAGACCTCCTCGCATATCATATTCTCCTGATACAAAACCACGATTTTCAGCGAGATATTTTTGCCAGAATCTCAGAAATTTTGCGCTCGGAAATTCCTGGAACGTGACGTCACTTCCAAGAATTTCTGCTATGAAAGACCTCCTCGCATATCATATTCTCCTGATACAAATCCACGATTTTCAGCGAGATATTTTTGCCAGAATCTCAGAAATTTTGCGCTCGGAAATTCCTGGAACGTGACGTCATTTCCAAGAATTGCTGCTATGAAAGACCTCCTCGCATATCATATTCTCCTGATACAAATCCACGATTTTCAGCGAGATATTTTTGCCAGAATCTCAGAAATTTTGCGCTCGGAAATTCCTGGAACGTGACGTCACTTCCAAGAATTTCTGCTATGAAAGACCTCCTCGCATATCATATTCTCCTGATACAAATCCACGATTTTCAGCGAGATATTTTTGCCAGAATCTCAGAAATTTTGCGCTCGGAAATTCCTGGAACGTGACGTCATTTCCAAGAATTGCTGCTATGAAAGACCTCCTCGCATATCATATTCTCCTGATACAAATCCACGATTTTCAGCGAGATATTTTTGCCAGAATCTCAGAAATTTTGCGCTCGGAAATTCCTGGAACGCGACGTCATTTCCAAGAATTGCTGCTATGAAAGACCTCCTCGCATATCATATTCTCCTGATACAAATCCACGATTTTCAGCGAGATATTTTTGCCAGAATCTCAGAAATTTTGCGCTCGGAAATTCCTGGAACGTGACGTCACTTCCAAGAATTTCTGCTATGAAAGACCTCCTCGCATATCATATTCTCCTGATACAAATCCACGATTTTCAGCGAGATATTTTTGCCAGAATCTCAGAAATTTTGCGCTCGGAAATTCCTGGAACGTGACGTCATTTCCAAGAATTGCTGCTATGAAAGACCTCCTCGCATATCATATTCTCCTGATACAAATCCACGATTTTCAGCGAGATATTTTTGGCAGAAACTCAAAAATTTCGGCGCTCGGAAATTCCTGGAATGTGACGTCATTTCCAAGAACTGCCGGGATCGAATACCTCCTTGCACATCATATTCTCCTAATACAAATGCACGATTTTCAGTAGAAATTTAAGTGCCGAAAATCTTGGATTTGTATCAGGAGAATATGATATGCAAGGAGGTATTCGTTCTCAGAAATGACGTCACGTTCCAGGAATTTCCGAGCGCTGAAATTTCCGAGTTTCTGCCAAAAATATCTCGCTGAAAATCGTGGATTTGTATCAGGAGAATATGATATGCGAGGAGGTCTTTCATCGCAGCAATTCTGCGCCACGTGTCTGATTATCGATCGTCTGTAAGGCACTAGAGCCCCAGTACCATTTCCATGTCACATGTAACGTTACCGATAAATTTAAAAAAAATGTTTATCTCGGCCCCTGGTGGTTATTTTTTAATAAATGGGATATCAAATTAAAGGGAAACGAATAAGCTATACGGCAAAAAATATCCCTCTGCGATAACTATATGCCGTTGGCGGTAATAATAATTTTAATAATTTAATCACTTATCACAAAGCGGCGGCGTATGTAATATTATTAGAACCTATTCTAGCTAAACCTACGACCCTTGGGTCAGACCTATTGGACTTCCACGCTTTCTGACCAACTTTAAGCTGAACTTCCGTGTTTAGGGTGGTGCTTACTGCACTTCTACGGGTTCCGACCAACTTTTAGTTCAATTTAAATATTAAATGCCTGTAACGCTACGTCAACACTGTCGGAATGATATCACAGGAAAATATTCTTAATGAATTCTATTCTGAACATTGTGCTCTACTAAAAAATGTAATTAGAATATGCGTGTTGAAAGTGAAAATGAGAAGTATATGTTTACAGCGAGGAGTACGTAATTAAGTTCCATTCCTATGCGGTCGTTTGATATGCTTCGCCTGTCTTCTCACCAGTGCACGAACGATGATTTATTTAAGATCCAGAACTAAATGTATTCAAGATTTGTTGGCGAAACGATCATTTAAACATAGCTATCCGAAATCTTATTTAGTTCGCCTTTTGCGTGCCCCGTTAAATGAACCGAGACAAGACAATAAACTACCCAATGTAATTGCTTGCAGCACAAAGAGTATACATAGAAGTTTTGAGAAAACTTCGATCCAGTACATCTGTCACATAATTCTTATACACGCATGATCCGACGTACATCTTTCACGATCTGATATGAATAAAAATTGATTATTCTCGAGAGAGTTCTTCACGTGCACGGACAATATTAGCATGTTTAATGCATCACGCATGCAGACAAAAAAATTGACGAAAAAATAAATTGGATCACGGTCTCGCAATCATCGCGTGCTCTTCGTGAAATCTCTGCAGAACAGCGTTTGTTAACGCGATGCAAGATTTCTCCCCGATCCACGTTCAATTCTTACGCGCACTTTTGCGCATTGCCCACAGTGTTTGCTGTTATGTTTGCATGCACATCACAGTTTCCGTCGTCGTAGTTCGAGAGCATGAAAGTTCTTCACAGTTATCTGTCTTTCCGGCCCACTTCCGAAAAGCCGCATGCAGCGATTCTTCTTTTTCCAATTCGCACCATTCAATTTTTCTATCCGACCGTATTCGATTTGGCAGCCGCTGGTATCTATAATCTCCGTTTCAATTACGACTCCGTAAAAAGCTTCTCGTTTAACATTTAATGGATCCTAATTTCATCCAATTAACACTGCAATGCGTATTAAATTTTGTTGCCAGACATTTTACTGCTATCTTTATTACCTATTATAGTATCGTTAAATCGTAATGGTATCCCGAACCCAGCCTCCTGCCTCAATATTAGTTTCTACCATGTTACAATCGTACATTTATCTCGTGAAAACAGGTATGCCGGATTTGCATTTTAAATTCCCCATTTAAACAGAAATACTTATGTTCTTCTGCGTTCGATAAGCGTTTACTATGGCATCGAAATCGAGGACACCCTACATATATACTCGGTGGCGCGTTTTACAAGGCTGCAGCAGCGGCGTAAAAACGACGTTACAAATGGCGTGAAAGATCTACCTGTACGAACAGAGTCGAGTGTCGCTTCCCTTTTACGGTTTCCCGATCTATCCTATATTTAACTAGCTTCTTCAAAACGGTGCCTCGCAACTGGGACATTATCTGGATGAGTTTCACTCTCGATAGGAGACGCGAAAGCGAACGCGTCCCCCCTTGCTGAATCTATAGGCATGTGCAGCCTCTGGATCGAGAATCGTGTATATAAAAGCTGGCAGAATCACGCGACCGATTTACTCGTATCTAGTCTGGATCGTGCGTGATAGAATTACCACCCTGCAGGGCCGCGACGATTCACTAGTAAAATGGTTCTGACCGTAGTACGTTTTCGTTCTGCAGTCGAGGTGGTTGAAGCGCGACAGTGTAGAATAGCGAGCCACGATTAAGTAATTACTTTCGATTGATTTGTAGAGGAACGCAACTATGGTGCTGACGTTGTTCGCTGCGATATCGTCCAGCCACCCTCTTCATAAAAACGAGTCGTCGAGCTCTGCAAAGGATCACGGAACTACGAATGTTAGGCCGCAGAGGTATATCATACAACGGACCTATCGCGGCACCCAGGGGAAATTTGGTATCACTTTGGAGAGCAAGAAGGTGATACCTAAACGAGCAGAGTTTGTCCGAAAACGTTGTAAGGAAATTCATGATACGATCGCCTTTCAGGAATAATTAATACTTTGGTATTACTTCGGCATCAAATTTCTTCCAGACGACTCTCGCAACGATCCCCAGCAAGGTCGCCAGGAATTAGGCCAGCTAGGCGAAGGTCCTGTCCCCGGAGAGGAAACGTTGAGCCTCCAGCACGATGGAATCGCGTTATCGTCGGAGCATCATCAAGAGGGCCAAGTTCTGGGTCACGAGGTGCACGAGGATGTGCACAAAATACTAACCGTGATAAAAAAGGTGGCAGTGCCGTATCCGGTAGAGAAGACCGTCCACTACCCTGTCATCAAGAATATACCGTACCCAGTAAAGGTACCGGTACCACAACCGTATCCAGTTGAGAAGAAGGTGCCCTACCCGGTGAAGGTATTCGTCAAAGTTCCAGTAAAAATTCCAAAACCAGTACCAGTGATTAAGGAGGTACCGTATCCGGTCCATGTGCCGGTAGACCGTCCGGTACCTGTCAAAGTCTACGTGCCGGAACCTTATCCGGTTGAGAAGAAGGTTCACTACGAAGTTAAGGTGCCGGTACCCGAACCATTTCCCATAGAAAGAAAAATTCCCGTAGCGATAAAGGTGCCTGTACACGTGCCTCAGCCTTATCCGGTAGAAAAGATAGTGCATTATCCTATAAAGATCGAAGTGGAACACCCGGTACCAGTACCCGTGCCTAAACCTTATCCTGTACCAGTGTCGAAGCTGGTGCCCTATCCTGTTGAGAAACCTGTGCCGGTACCTGTGAAGGTTGAGGTACCGAGACCTGTACCTGTGCCGGTTGACCAACCGTTTCCTGTGAAGGTTAGGGTGCCGGTACCTGTGCCGTACCCAGTGGAGAAGGAGGTACCGTACACGGTCGAAAGGCCGGTGCCTGTGCCGATAAAGGTACCGGTCGATCGGCCGGTACCTGTCCACGTGGCGAAACACGTGGTTTATCCTGTCGAAACACCGATACCGTATCCTATTAAGGTGCCGGTTGCGGTACCCGCACCTGAAGCGGAGTCTAGTGAAGAATCTTCGATAGAGCATCACGATTGGAAGCGATGAGATGAAATAGAGTAATTCGTTTGTTGTTAGGTTTGTTGTCTTTGTAATTTTTAGTTGATAACGTAATAGGAAGGTAAGTAGCGCGTGTGTAATTGTTGGCAGAATGATTATTGGCTGCGTTTTTTAGCGTACAGAAATTTGTTTCGGCTAAGATTGTGTTAATACTTAATACCTTTTGCCAGTTTCAGTTGTTTCGACAGTGTTTATAATTTGTAAGAGGCGAAGGAGAAATCTTGGAATATGTATTACATGTATAGGGCTGACAGGGGGTCCCGTAGAAACTATGCAGATATAATTGGTCGATTAAACATGGCTGTTCCTATTATTGTGCAACGTGGTTTGTTAAGAGCGCTACGGGAGCTTCGAAGGTGCGGATAACCTGGCCGAGGGAGAAACATCCTTTCCTCCTTTCCAGCTCTATATGATGCTAGTTTCAGTTTAGAAGTTCTCCAAAGAATTCCAAGGGTTCTCATTTACTACTTTGCATTGTAAACGGATTTCCTGCAGTCTGTATTTTATATCAAAGATACTATTTTTATTATACTTTACTACGTACGCATTCTGCTGTAAGAAATAAACAATTTTTGTACAAAACCTCTCAGTATTTACCTCTGATTTAATCCTGTCTCTATTTCCTCGCACGCAAAGCGAAATCTATAAGTCCTCAGTCTGATTCCTATCTCGCCCGCATTCACTTCTATGTAATTGCAGCAATGCGATGTCTCGCGCGGTAATTGATTCGCGAGAAGCGATTACTCGCGACACAATTTTTAACCCTGACTGAATGGAACGTCGAACTTCTCGAACGTGAAACGTCAAATAAAATGTAAAGCAAACATCAATCGAGCGATGATATTTTCATGGTGTACCCCAGTTTCCAATTCCGAAGTAGACTTTATAATAGAAAGAAGAAAAGGAACCAAGACCTCATTACTCCAACGCAGTTTTCTACACAGACTACTCTTAGCTCTTTTTTCTCTACACTTCTGCACACCACTGAGATACAAAATTGACACTGCGACGACAGATTTGGTCATAAAGGTTTCCAATCGTAAGATATCGAGGTGATTCAGAATGGCAAGACTGCCCGGGGAACTTTTATACCGGTTTCGGTTTCACCTGAATCGTCGTCCGAGAAACTCGATGGCTCGGGTGATCGATGAAGATCAGAGGAAAGAATGAAACGATGGCACGTGAGGCGACTCTGAACGAACACGGTCGTCCCATATAAAATTCTCGAACGCGGCGAGTTACGAAAGGAGGCATGGATAAGAAACGCAACTACAGTTTCGTTCGTCGGGAGTTCTTCCGAGGAAGTTCAGCAACGAATGTTCCAAAGAATAGGAAAAACGCGTCACTACGGCGGCGCAGAGTTTGTCTAGTTTTACGATTGGTCATAGAAAGTGGTTACCCGCTTTCATCTGTCAGCCGTAAATACTGTCGCCGTTCCGGTGGGCCATTCATGAGATTGATGAACCTGATTTCCCTCAAATTTTTCCTAGTAACATTCGATACAACTGCTTGCCACCCTCTAGACTTTATTGTTCTTTCGCGAGCCAGTTAAAGCTTCATTAACGCTAGGTTTACGGAACCCTTGACGCATTTCAGGATTCGAAAGACAAAGATTAAGGCAGATCCGTTAATATTATATAACTAAATTAATTATATTTCATTTCGAAATTAGGCGACATAAGTTTTTAAAGAAAACGCGCATTATTATTGGCAATCGTTAAGCCCAGGGTAATCGGTAAAAATAAGTGCTCAAACTTGTCCGTAAACCTAGTATTAAAACGATTCGACGCGAAGCACGGTGGAACGAATTTTTCAGTCGGCCGGCATTTATAAAACACCTGCTTGACAGCGGTTTCGCGGGGGTGCTTCGAAATTTCTTCTCGGCGTGCAAAACAGTTTTACGATTCGGGTAATAAATACTTGGACGCTTGCGAACCGTTTCCGCGCTCTTCGATCCTGCGAGACCGATCCCGATATAGAAGAAAACAATAGCCGTTTAACTGTGGATAATAAGCACGAGCCAGGTGTTGCGCGTCTATAAAGGTCTAGCTGGTTGGACAGGCGAAAGTCGTCCATCGTGTATAAATAATACCGGAGTAAAATCCGTGTGGATTCAGTGCACCTTGATCTATCGCCACGGCTGGGAACGTCATGGGGTGTCTGGTTAGAGAACACTTTGAATCTTCAATTTGTTACCTTCATTTCTGTTTAACGCGATAGCATTCCCGTAATCATTCCTTCGTTTCTATTTACGCAGGGGCAAGGCGTTACCACGCTGCTATGCTTCTCGCTGATCCTGACTTGCTCCGCCACTCGAAGGGAGAATCTCGAAAGGGCTGCGGAATTGGCGGTGGAGAAGGCAGCGGAAAGAGTGGCGGAGCGAGCCGTGGAAAAAGCTCTAGAGAGCGGCAACATGACAACAGAATCTAAAACCGTTCGAGAATCTTACTCCAGCGTGAGGAAAGCCGCTCATCGCGAAGACTCAACCTACGACGGTCGTTCCTCCTCGGCGGAAGACGAGGGGGGGCAGGAAGACGATTCGGACGAGTGGGCCAGGTACCCCGGAAGATTCAGATCGATGCCGTTCAAAGGATGGTCGAGGAGGAGCGGGAATGCGGGCTGGAGAAGAATTCCGCGAAGCGATTTACACGCGGAGGACGCTCCTTGGCAGAAGCAACCTGTTTTAACGATCGAGAAGAAGGTGCCAGTACCGGTGACTATAGAGAAGAAAGTACCGTACACCGTTTATCAGCACGTGCCTTACGAAATCAGGGTTCCGGTGCCGCAGCCGTACACAGTGGAGAAGAAAGTACCGTACCCAGTTAAAGTGTTCGTGAACGTACCGGTGGAGGTACCAGAACCGTACACGGTGGAGAAGAAAGTACCGTACGAGGTGAAGGTGGACCGACCGGTACCGTACAAAGTGGAGGTACCTGTACCGCAACCGTACACCGTAGAGAAAAAGATACCTGTCGAGGTAAAAGTGCCTGTACCGCAGCCGTACACCGTCGATAAGACAGTCCCCTACGAGGTAAAGGTGCCTGTCAAGGTGCCGGAGCCCTACGAGGTGGAGAAAAAGGTATCTGTACCGGTGAAGGTTGTCGTGCATCGTCCGTATCCGGTACCAGTACCGAAACCGTATCCCGTGGAGGTTGAGAAACCGTATCCAATACCTCTGGCCAAACCCTATCCAGTCGAAGTTAAGGTACCAGTTGATACACCTTATCCAGTACCAGTTGCAAGACCGATACCAGTGCCCGTAAAGGTGCCGGCACCTGAGCCCTACAGCGTGGAGAGGCCGGTTCAGGTGGAGATCAGGAAACCGTATCCTGTGCCTATTAAAGTGCCCGTGAACAGACCCTACGAGGTATTCGTGACTAAGCCAGTACCCGTGCCCGTGGAGAAGCCGTTCCCTTATTGGCAACAGGTCCCGGTACAGGTGAATCCTGACTGGATCGGAGGTGAACCGAGTGCACTTAGAGATAGAAAGGATCGGGGCAACGTTAACGAGCCTGTAGACGATAGTGATAAACGCAAGAAATCGAGCAGGCCTAGACGACCTAATTAATAATATTATGCGGTTTAATATTTATTACGATTGACTTCCGACATCGTTCGTTCTCCAGATGCAAAGATGTTTAGGATTACCTTCTGCTTAGAAGTATAACGAATAGCGTTAGCACGATGTAAATAAAAACAAGGTTGCAATAGGAATGTGAAGCGAGGTAGCTGCTTTTTCCTATCCCCTCTTGGACATCGCTCCGTTCGATAGGATTTCTGCGGTTAATAAAACGCGCGGCGACCTGCGCGCGAGTTTCCCACGGAAAATGCAAGTGGGAACACAGATATGCATATTCCTTGGACGGTTGTCTTTTCCATCGCAGAACGAAGCCTGCCGAAGAAGCGGTACCGTGGCACGCTCATTAACAACCTGATGGCGTATTCTTCACGCGTTCCGCGGACGTACGCGACGGCATACGAAATAATAGCGGTATAAATCGCTTGTCTGCTTTTCCCCGGTCGCGGGGCTGGGCGGCTAGAATCCTGGAAAGATTATCTGTTCTTTCGCGGATTCAAATGCGATTTCTATTAATCGAGGCTGACGTGCGCCGACGTATCGGTGGATCTTAAACCCGAGCATGGTAATTACGACGATTACAACTATCCTAGCAATAAACTTGGAACTTTATTCGCAGTATTCCACCGTGCATATTAACCACCTCGATCATTAACCAATCGATGCCCAAACTTCGGTACACTTTGCCAAACTGACGATAACCTTTGTGATTTGTGTGCTTCGGTTTCCACTTTGGAAATCCTCCCACTCGTGCATCCGTGGATGTAACACGGAAACGCATAGAATTTGGCGAGACGAGAGAGTGGCACCTCTAACCACAGGTGTAACGCAATTACCGCCCATCGACGCGTTACAACACCTGCAGGATCTGCACGATCAATCTTTCGCAGCAGGCGTAGTTTCATCCGTTCTCGACATGCCAGATCGTATATCCAGCCCCCCCCCCCCTCTCTTGCAGCCTCCTCCTTCTTTCGCCGCTTTTCATTTCTTTAACCCTCTCACCAGATCATTCCCTCTTCCTTAAGCTGTCCTCGTTCGACCAAGGTTCTTATCGTGAAGCATAGGACGCGATCGCCGCTGGAAACGTCGCGAATCTCCTTCCTGTGCGACCGGAAACGGAGGGGGCAGTGATCCTGACGGGGAACTGTGACGTATGCAAGTGGTTGGGAGAATGGAGAGAGATGGAGAGAGATGGAGAGGAGGTTTGGATTGCTGATCACGAAGGTGGGAATGGATAGAGGAGTTCGAGAAACGAATTCGCGAGCACAGTGGCGCAGAATGTCGCGATTTAGAATTCTATGTTAACGTCGAGCACGTTAATCGCTGACGATAGGCAGCTGGTAATATTTCGCGCAGTTATAAAAGGAGACGGTGAACCACCCGCCGCGGGAGATTTTTAATGGGCACCTGTTGATGGGCACTGTGGCGCGCACCTTCGAACGAGGAAGTCTAATAGAGTAGTTAGGCGATATACGGTTCGCTTCGGACTTGGAGATTACACACACGCCTGTCTGTAACTTCTGGACGAACATGTCTGTTCACGTAAGAGTATTACGAAGAGTTTGAGGAGGCAGTGCCAATTAGATCGCCTTGCGATTTGTTCGAATAGAAGAATGCGTGCCCATATAAATGAATTCCTCTTACTCCGACTTGACCGCAAGCGGTTACTCCTTTGCAATCCACTTAAAATCTGCGTTCAAGATGTTATAGGTGTGTTCGTAAATTAACGAAACCCGCAAGTTCCGTGCTGAAATCGGAATACATCGACAACGTTCTGCAAATCCGTAAGCGTGTTCCGCGGCGTTCGTTTCCTTTCACCCTGGAAGAGGATCCAGCCGTCGCTACGCCAGTGCAATCGAGTTATGGAGGCACGCGTTGCGGCCGGCTTAGTTGGATTGAGAAAAAAAAGAAAAGCAACATGCAGTAACGTCGCGCGCGACGAACGAACGGCCGTTCGCGCGCCACACGCGTGTGTTTCACTTTTCCGCGAACGTAGCGAGCACAGAGGGGCTCGCGACCGATCAACAGCTGGGGGAAAGCGGACTATAAAGTCGGTGGCATCCTAGGGGGAAGTATCCAGTAAAGTCTGGACTTCGACCAGATATCGGAGTACCCGCGAGCCATGAAATTTTTCGTGAGTACCGAGGATGAATATCTCGAATGGATTCGAGGGAACAGGGGCAGTCTCGGTTTCGATAGTTCGAGCGGCTGCCTTTGCACCTGGCGAAGTTATTTAAAAATTGCTCTGATTTCAGGTTCTCACGATTTTTCTGGGCCTACTGGCCACGGCGCTCGGCGAGAAGGAAACCACAAATGACGCAGTGCCCGAAGAATCGACCGTGGAAAAGAAGCAAGACAAACGTGGCCTCAGCCATTACGAAGGAGGCATAGAGGGCGGCGATTACGGCGGAGGGCACGAGATTGCTGTTTCTGGAGGAGACGGTGGCGGCTATGGCGGAGGAGAAGGTGGCGGTTATGGTGGAGGAGACGGCGGTGGTTATGGCGGAGGAGACGGCGGTGGTTATGGCGGAGGAGACGGCGGTGGTTACGGCGGAGGAGACGGCGGCGGTTACGGCGGTGGTTACGGCGGAGGGTACGGCGGTGGCCAGGAGGAGGGCGGCAAGGTAAAGGAAATCACGATCGTGAAGAGCGTGAAGATTCCCTATCCAGTGGAAAAGAAGGTCCACTACCCCGTGGAGAAAGAAGTACCGTACCCAGTTAAAGTACACGTGCCGCAGCCGTATCCAGTGGAGAAGAAGATCCCGGTACCGGTAAAAGTTCTGGTTAAGGTACCAGTTCATATTCCTCAACCCTATCCGGTGGAGAAGAAAGTACCGTACCCGGTGCATGTGCCTGTAGAGAGGCCGGTACCATACAAGGTCTACATTCCGCAACCGTATCCAGTGGAGAAGAAGATCCCATACCCTGTTAAAGTACCTGTACCACAGCCGTACCCGATCGAGAAGCCCGTACCGTACGCTGTCAAAGTTGTGGAGCACGTTCCCCAGCCGTTCCCCGTTGAAAAGCCAATACCGTACCCGGTGAACGTGCCTTTCGACAAGCCGTACCCTGTTCATATACCTAAACCGTACCCGGTCCCGGTAGAGAAGCCGGTACCTGTGCCCGTGGAGAAGGTAGTACCCTATCCAGTCAAGGTGCACGTGGAAAGACCTGTTGGGGTACCTGTAGACAAGCCTGTGCCTGTTGAGGTTAAGGTACATGTGCCTGCACCGTACCCAGTGGAGAAGCATGTGCCGGTACCAGTTGAGAAGCCAGTACCCTATGCAGTTAAAATACCCGTGGAAAGACCGGTAGCAATTCAGGTGGCGAAGCCAGTACCGGTACCGATCGCAAAGCCTGTACCTTATCCGATTAAGGTACCGTATCCAGTGGCGGTGCACGGTCACGAAGGAGGATACGGGGGACTGGAAGGTGACTACGAATCTAGTTTTGGAGGGCACTAGGTGAAACACGATCTAGAAAGAGCTACAGGTGTTTGGCGACGCTGACTGGATCGTTCAAATTTCTGCGTCGCTCAGTTCTGATTCGACGGGGGGAGTATATTTATTCTGCATTATTGATCGACTTTCGGGAAGAATATCGTTGGGCCGAGAACTGGGTTGTGGAAACGAGGAGGTGTGTTCTTCAGTCAGCGAATCAGCTAGATCGTAGCGTTTCGATACCCTTTGATACCTGAGTACCTAAGAATACACATATTGTATATGTACGATGTATTGTACAAAGATTTCACGAGCGTTCGTGGGCTGGACGAATTTTTTGTATCTCAGCGCCACGGACGCACGTTTACCATGTCTTTCGCTTCTTTCTAATAAAACCAAAGAGCAAAATTCAATGGCCTTTCAATACGACACCCGATAACCCTACTGTTCAATTATTTGATAACGAAAGTCTTCCTTTCGGAAGTATAAAACGCAATTTACTTCCACTGATTGGTCCTCAACGAATTTTCAATCATTTAAAGACTCACCACTGTCTGCAAAGTATTTTCCGCAATTTTGCACCAGATAATTCGACCAAGGCCGCCATCCAGTGATTACAATTCTAACCGATTTCGTAACGACGTTTTCCTTCCCGCGAACCCGTCGAACGCGGAACACGCGATAACATCTTCGAATTTACTTTCGCGATGCGTGGTAATGCAACGTTACGTCCGTAACGAACGTGCAGTCGTTTCCCCGGAAAAGTTCGAAAGTAGCCAGCCGGTATGCCAGAGGTACACCTCATCCTTCTCCCCGCCGTGAATCCTTTACCGCGGAAGCGTTTGGAGAATGATTAATGCAGGAAAAACTGGCCAGCAATTAGCTGGGCCACAGTCGAAGAAAGGGAAACTTTCATCGGGCGCGTGCACGTAACTGCTCCAGTGTACCGGGACAATTTGAAAAATTCGACCGATCGTCTAGACTCTAGAGTCTAGCTGAAGCACGTGCGCGTCTGCCTGCACGGAGAAAGCCTCTTTCTCTCGGTGCATCGATGATACGAAGGATGAAGTTGAGATCGCTTGGGATTAAGAGTCTTCAGAGGTGAAATCGCTACCGCTGATTGCGATGGAACGGGGAATATAAATTTCGCAGAAACATCGTGATCGAACCCCGTTCTTTTGGAATCTTCTAGACGCGCCGAATTCGAGGGACGAAATTTCCGTCGGCCTTTGAATCGTTGTAGCAAAATAGGTTCTCTACTAATTTCTACATGACTCACCGAATGTAGGGGATGTTCGCGGGGATGTGGTATTTAGAACCAGGATCGAAATCGTCCTCCGACCTCAGAACGGGCGGCTTCACACCAGCGTACTGCTCCATAAGTCTGTGCCAGTGACAATTGTAATCCTCCCTGTTGACGTAGCCACGGAAAACGTCCCATCGCCACCTGTCCAACGCGATACTGAACGGCAGCATCACCAGTTTATCCATCGCCAGGGAAAACAGGTAATTGATATCTGCTGTTGATTCGTCGATATATTTGTTACCCAGACCGAGGGTTTGCATGTGGCGAGGGGTGGCGATGCTGAGGGCCACGGCTTCGCCGACAGCCTCGTGGAAGCCTGAATTAAAAGTTTGCTGATTTGTAATATCACGGGCATTGCATGTACGACAGTTGTACAGGGGGAAGTAATATTATCATTGCATTTGCTTAGCGCTGCTTTTGATGATTATTGCTACTGCTAAACAATTTTCAATTACATCTATCATCTGTATATTATCTATAACTCCCTACTGTGCTTTCTATCAAACGGCTAAAAAATTATAGAATGATAATACACGGTTGCGTGTGAAAAAAATATCCCAGGCTTATTTATTCTCGGGGAGTTCTGTCTGATTGCGAAAAGAGAATCTACGAGTCATCATCCCCGATCCATTTAGCGCTACGGCACGGGCCGATAAACCAGGTACGCAAGGTCGCAGGTACCGTTCGAGATTTGTTCTCGCTGCGACTGTTTCATACTGGGCGAACGACCGTACGGCGGAACGGTGAAAGCGCGATTATACCACAATAAAAGTATTTTAACGATCCCGCTTACGGATTGGAGAGTACTCGAACATCCACTCGGACACATAAGCTCGACCGTATCCTTCTCGCTCTCGCTTTCGCGTTATTACCCGTAAAGTCTTGCGTGGACCGCCTACCGGAAGTCGTGCGGGCACGCTTACGTAACGACCCCGTGTCGTTCATCGTTCCATCGCGTGTCGTTCCGTGGCCCCTCGTTCGTGAATTTAGCATTGCTGTTGCCTGCTACGCGGCACGATGTGTGCATTCCGCGAATGTTCTGCTTCGAGGGAAACTCGCTTGTTGTTCGCTGCACGATTTCCGGGTGATCGGTTTGAGAATCATTCGGCGGACATTTGTGAAACCGGGGAAAATTGGCCAGCGTCCGTGCGTGCGTGTGTGTTTATCTCTTGAATAGATTGTGATCGGGGCAATGCCAACATTCGGGGGATATATTTCAATGTTACCTTTTCCAGGCTGGAAATAGATAGCCGTGGATTTTCGTACCTGGATTGGCGCCGTCTCTAAATTCCCGAGGGAGGCTGCTGTATCTTAGGAAGTATTGTATGTGAGCCATCTCGTGGTGCACCGTGATCAGGTCCTTCATGGTAACTTTGGTGCACATTTTAATTCTGCGTGGATAGCAAATTGCAATTTGTTCTCTTTTTATTATTATTTCTTTTACAATTGTCTCGCTTTTACTTTTTTAATATTTCTTTGATGCCGTACCTGTAATCTAAACGGTTGCAGAAGTCCCAAGCGGACGGCTGACAAATTAAAGGTCTGTCTCCGGGATCGGCGATTATACTTCCGGCCCAGAATTCGGGGGGCATGGCGCTCAGGTTTAAGGACAGGTAAAATTCCTCTGCAATTCGGAACATCTCGATCGGTGTGTAACCCTGACGGAGTTATGAAGACAAATTTCGGTTTCATGTAAAGTGTTTCGTGCAAAACATGGTGCACGATATAATTAAAATTAATTCAATTCTAGAGCAGCCTTGTTGCCTCCGCAGAAATGCAATGTGAAAGTCTTTCGGAATGATCGAAGATAAAAAATTCGAGGAATTATAATAACGATTATAGCCGAATGCTTAAAGAACATAAAAGAAACTATGGAATTAAAAAAAAAATACAAAAAAAGGAATGGAATCTTTGGTAAGAGAATTAAAGTGTAGTTAATAACTTCGAAGTTCAAAGTCCTGCGCATGGCGTAATAAATTCCACTTACTACGAACAATACGGAGAATGAAGAAAAAGAATTTTTATGGAAACAGGTGGGCAAGATTTCCAATTTCTCGAATCTTCTCTTACTTCACCATTACTTTCGAATAGCAACAGGTTACTTTCGATCCTACTCGAAAACAATAGCCGGACTGAACTGAATTCATTAGCCTGTCGAGGCATAATTCCTCTGACAAGAATTATATAATATCGAGCTCTTACCTGAGCCTGCATTTCCTGTGTCACGTCCAAGTAATTCTTTCCCGGGTAAGGTATCGTTACATCGATGATGTTGGTCCACGATTGGCCCCAAATGTTTCCTATTAATTTAAGTAATACTATGCTGCAGTCAAATGCTTCGTACATTTTACAATTAAAACTGTGCTAGTACCAAGTATATGGGCAGGAAGAGGAGTATGAACTCCAATCTTTTCTGGTCCATATAGATCTCTCAGTTTCCTCCTAACATACGCATGCAACTCTTCGTAAAGGGGACGAACCATCTCCCAAACTTCTTCGACGTCCTGTTGCAAATTGGGCGACTCGTAGGGGAACATCCAATATTCAGCGGCATCGGTGAAGTCTACAATTACGAGGCATTGCTCCGAATCATTTACCATTTCAAATATCATTTCTCGAGCTCGGCATAATAATTGTTAAGCGTACTGTTCAATCGAGCAGCTTCATTATTCAAAGATACAAGTTGCTGATAGAGATCCTTAATCCTCATTCCACTTCGTCGCCGCCATTCCGTCCAGACGTACTGCAACTCGTCCCAGTTACGACTTCTCGCCATAATTTGCGATATATCTGCGAATCAGTATGAATTCTAATTCAAACGCGAACGAATTATCATAGTGTACGACGAGCAAACAGTCCACCCATTAACAGAATCGTTTAAGCAGCGGTTTTCACCGCGAACAGCTTTCACGATGACCACGAGCTCGGCTATACTTTGATGATCTCTTGCGACACGTATGATCTCAGCCTCGTGGAAAGCTGGCTGCCTTAGCGATTGCAGAATTCTAGAATACGCGGGGACTAGCATATAATAAAAGGAGCACGGTTGCGTTGGCGCATTAATCTACGTTAAACAGTACCCCAGCGTTCCTTCGACACACGATACAAAATTTATCTCGCTTCCACAGGCCATCGATGCCTTTAAACGAGACCAAGCTTTACGGCCTCGTTATTTCCCGGCCCCATTACACTTCTAATGAAACCGCGTTACGTGTTTGTCCTTAAGCAACGATCCGTGACAAACTGATTTTCCACGGGCGTGGAAAACGCGTTTCCCAGAAAGACACCTCGGGACCACCAGGGAGTGCTCTCCGGCCGAGTCGAAGAACATTCAAGTTACGACGCTACGAATATCTCTGCTGGTCGCGTGTTACGCGGTCACTCGTTCTTAAACCGATGGAATCTCGACGTACTAAATGAGCCGTAACGCTAACAGAATCCTGTACTGCTTGGGGGATCGTAAACTTCCGCGTCTCGTCGATATTGTCGCTCATTCGGAGCTGATTGCTTCCCGCGGCCTACGAGGCGTCTACAGAAACGTGTCTGAGCGGAGAAAATTGACCGCAAAAGACGCCGGATCTGCATATCGAGGAGAACTAGCTGATTCCTAATTTAACAAATCCCGAGAAATTCAATCGGACAGGCGACGTGGAAACAAAAGTATTCACTGTTAAAATGAAAAAACAATGAATAAAAAAAACAACTAGTATTCCAGTCATTCCTCGAGTTTCATAAAATCGCCGACAATAAGATGCCCGAATAAAAATGAATTCTCCAATTGTCCTTATCAATTCCCACGGATCCTTGTTAATAAAATACTGAAACCGTGCGAGAAAAATTCCGGAACCGCGTGAGGAATATCCTCCCGTAGGAAGGGCGGAAAATCTGTCGGAAAAAACTCGGCATAAATAATTCAACGAAGAAAGGGAGATTCGACGGATAGAAAAGACGCGGCAAATTAATTCGCGATGAATTTTCATGAAACTTCCAACCCCCCCACCCCCTACCTGCCGCCAAGATCGTCGGAGTTTCGACGTAGAACGCTTGAAATATTCATCGTTCAATTCGCGCTCTACGATTAGAGAGGCACTTTCTTGCGCGTAAGAGCGGCCGCTTACGCGTACCGCGGCAATTTCGCCTGCTGCCAGCCGTGAAAATCGTATCGTCGTTTATTTCCCCCCGACTCGTTTCGACGACTCAACCTCTGGGACATTATTCATTACCTGGATACAGACGGAGGCCGCACCGGAAGGGATCGTTGTACGCGCAAATGCTAGCCTCGTTGTACACCGCCAGCATATCGTTGATCACACGATTGTACTGGAAAGAAGAGAAGGAGGCGAAAAAGCATGAATAGAGCGAAGAGTTTTATTGGCGCGGCGGATGGTGTACGAGTTGGAGAAGGAAAAGAAAAGGGACGAAGGAGATGGCGTTTCCTGCCGCACGATGTTTTCTGATAGCTCCCGTTTCCGTGTACGTTTATTATTGGGAAATGAAATGAAATCTGTACTTGATAGATACTTCCTATTCACTTGGACAACGCTGTTACGCGACTAATGAAACGGAAGTGTGAACTGGGTTGAGTGGACGTGGTTGTTTTTGGCTGCGCTCTGTTGCGCAAGAGTTAATGAAAGTTCGGTTTCGCTTCTTTTGTGCGTCGGCAAATTGCGGCTTGCTCCGCTGTCGTTAATTGATTTAATTGCACAAGCGAAACTACGTAGTATTTTGCTTGCGGAATAAATTGAGGAAGGGAGGTACTGTGGAGTTGTTTCATTAAGTCGTGTCGATTATGTGGTTACCCTGTCCAATTGATCCGGTGGAAGGGCTGCTGGACCAACTACGGACAGGTATCTAAGACGTCTTCGAATTACGGGATCTCTGATTATGCCCCTATCGATCTGCGAAATGAGGAACCAGGCCTGATTTTGGAAGTCCGCGTATATCCTCTGAGCCTCCAGCTGAAAGGAAAATTCGTTTACTCGTTGATCGTTATATTTAACCGCGAAACATATATGATAGTACGGTCGGTCGAAGAACAAGGCGTGCAGGTAATCTGTAAAAGGGTGACCGTACAAGCGGAACTGGTTCGAAGTGCAAATCGACCCACGACGAGTTTACCGCTAGAGATAAATGCTATGAACGCTATCTATACCCTTTCTCAGATTAGAGATAAATGGGGTCGTCGGAGGAAAGGAAAATGCTATAGAAAGTGCTCGCGAGGGTTCTTTATGGGTTACTGGGAATCGTTCAACGGCGTGGAAGGACTCGGGTTAATGTCCCTTTCTTTTCCCCGCAGATAGACAAATATAAGGAATAAAAGAGCCGGACCATTTATTAGGCGGTGTTTTCACATCAACACTCTCGGTCTCTTATTATAATAACAAAGCTGGCACGGCATAATGGAAGCTAATTTTTTCCACGAACAGATTTTCGACTACAGTCCGCAACAGAAAAGAGTTTCACGCACGCGTCTGTAGAATATATTGAAACAATTTTCTTCGACTCACCGAGGAATAAACGAAAAAAAGAAGGCAAAAAATATGAAGAAACGAGGCGCGACTATTGTCATTAGCATCACGCGACGGTCGCCTAGCGAATTTCGCATTGAAGGCTGACGATTTCCGTTCTCGCCCCGTTCAGGCAGATGCACCATTGCGAAATCATTCGAGGATACCCCTGGTACAATGGCACCGTCTGGGAATCTTTCCCGCGAAGGTGTTCAGCCTCTCGACGGACAATAAAGGCCAGGTACTAGCGAACAAATGGCCGTGCGCACGCGAAATCGCGATTCCCTTCGTTTCGAGCGACGGCGATGACGTTCCACGGTCTCACGGACCGATTCGTAGATGAGGTCGAGGTCCCAGTTCCATCGAGAAACGTCGAACGTTTGTTCTGGGCGCTGGTCAGGCTTGGAAGCCTGCTACTTTAACGCTGGACACTCGGTTCGGTTTGAGTATTGAGCTAATTAAGCCGTAGACTGGCAGAATGTAATGTCGTCGCCATACAATTTGGATTCAAGGGCGTATTTGTTAATTGAAGGAACAATTGTGGGTCCAGGTTGATGACTTACTACTTGGATCTATTAGTTCAATGCACCGGCTCGCTGTTCTTTTAATATTTGCAATGATTGTTTAAAATGAAACATTTCGTATTAGATAGCGCAAATCAGTTTGCATGGTCACGATTATTGCGGTAGACGGCAATTAATTTTTTCAATCGTCGTGGCGGTGGAAATTTAAATAGCGCGTGGAAAGGAAGTAGAGCGATAAGAAATCTGTGGGTCCAGTTGCGCACTTTCGCCCAAAACACCCAAAAGCGCTTATCAAAATGGAACGAAACTTGTGCGGGTATTTTGTCAGCGGTCTGTCTGAATTTATTCAACCAAGAAATGCAACAATTTCTGAGTACATTGAACGACGCCGCGGTGAATAATTTACACTCACCGCCTGCAACTGCGTGTACTCGTTCACGTCCGTTTCGTAGGCCCATTGCGTCCCAACGTTGGCACTGCATCTTTCGGTACCAAGGAAATCTAGCCTGGCCAAGATATCTTGCAGATCTGCTTCGGTAGGTGGAAACTGTCTTCCAAAATTATTACGTGGCCCTTCGCCCAATGGCGGAAGGTCCAGTTGACCGTACACCAGGGAGATTAAAGTGATGAGAACGAGGGGAAACATTATCTGAAAAAGAACACATGATTTAAAATATAATATTTGGAATAACATTTTCCCTGTACTTTCTAAACACTACCCTTTTAAATAAAATCATAGCAATAATAATAATAATAATAATACAGGAAATCGCGGTTAAATATAACGTCGCAACGCTTTTAAATTCCACGTCGTAACAGATGAACAGTCTACGGAAAAGAAAGAATTCTGTTTAGCATTACTTAAACGACGAAGGATGTCGTAAACGAAATTCTGCATGATTTGAGATAACGAGAACGCCGGTTGAATTAGCGATGACCATTAATTTGACAGATATTATATTGTTTCCATAAATCATGCCGCAGCATTACGGGCAAAGCGTTTATGTGCAATTCATTTGTTGACTTCACGGACACGTGTTACGTCTTCGCGTGTTACGTGTTTCCTCTAAGCATGAAAGGCTATTCATGCAGAGTAGTAGGTCATCCGCGATCGCCAGTCGATCTTCCGGCCTTGAACGTTCGATTCTCAACTCGAGCATGATCCTAACAGGTTTAATCGACACGTGAGAAACTTGCATCTACGTGGTATATAAGTTGCGAAGGCGTACTCCAGTATATTATCCTTACACTTCAGGAAAGTAATAGAGAAAGGGGTAATCGGCGGACAACCCTTCCCAGCATTGATTTCATCCGAAGCTCGCCAACACTTCTACCACCGGAATCAAAGAAACTCCCAAAATGAAACTCCAACGATTCATCAATCAACCCCCTGAATCCACTTGTTCGTTAGCAAAGGACTTATAAAACTCTTTGGATTAAACAGGTTCGTCGATCCACGCATCAGCCCCTCACTATCACCCCCTACAGAATCTGTCTTCTGCACCAGTTGGACGTTTACAAATCCCTTCCCCTGAGAGACGAGCCCCAAAAGTCCGGTGCCACCCCAAATTGGTATCAACGGTAGACCGACTCGAAGAGGGATAAACTTACGAGTCCTTTCATTCCCTGTTGATTTCCTGTCGCACAGACTTCACCGCCGGGACGCCTTTCTGACGTGGTTAGAGCAACGCGTATCACGACTGTCGACGATGCACAATGAGTCGCGACGACGTCTGTGACGAGCAACTGTTTCGTTCTGGCGTCGCTAAAAGCCTCGTGGCTGACACCAAGTGTACATTTATCCCTGCGAAGCAGTTCGAACGCGACCACAGGGAGGTCATCCGTGGCGAGAGGTGGGGATCCGTGCACACCTTGGTGTCGTCGTCGTCGTGTCGACGACGCGACGTCTCGGCACGTGGACAAGCGTGGGAGGATCGACTGGAGGAAGGGAAGGGTTTGTAAAATCGTAGAAAAGGAGAATTGACCTTCAGATGCGGCTGATCTCCGGTGGAGAACGCGAAGATCGACAGGGGGTTGAAAGATAAAACGCAATCTCTTATATTTCTATACATATATGATTCGAGGGGTTTGAGAAATAGATTTTCACAGATTTCTGTTTGTATCTGCTGTTACTTTCGTCTTAAATTGAATTTCTGTAGATGAAAGAAAATATTCACGGATAAAGTAAAGTGTCATAGATGTATCACTCTTATTGTACGTATACGGTTGGAAGGTATTATGTATTAAGTCAGACGGCCACCTCGTTATACCTACATTCCATATATTTGTATTATGTCGAGTTCAATTTATTCTTCGTTTGTAGTGCTTCTAAGTTTTTGTAATCAACATAATATCAATAGAAAAAGAAACTGGTTATTCTATCGTGTATACCACACCACATTGACGATGTTCAATTACCATAAGACAAAAATATAAAAGAGGACAGGGCAGTGTTGTGAGATAAAAGAAACAGGCTAAACAGAAGGTTGTGGAATCGAGGGACAACCTGCCGGTGAATTGCGAAAGTCAGAAGCTCTCACGTTGACAAGCGTCGCCATATACTCGTCGTCGACCCTTCTCAATGAGCCTCATTGTTTACGAGCCGAGCACGCGCCTCTTTTACATCTCGCAACATTCGTTTGCCATTTGCTCTGAAATCCTACGAGACAATTGCTTCCATCACTTAGGATTAATCTTGAAATCGAGATCCATCAAGGTAACCATCCACCATGTTGCTCGATCCTCCAGGGACGCGAGTAGCGAAAAGTTTCTGGAATCTGCTGATTCGTATCGAGCATCCATTTGCGAGGAAAGGGTTAAGGCAGATGGTTCTTTCGGTGGCAATCAATCAAAATAACGATGTTCAGGAGACGGATAGGTAGAAGATAATAGGCATTATTCTTGTTCAAATTGGGGGATGATTGAACAATTGTCTGTCTGATAGCGCGGACGACAGGCCAAGGTAACGAACGTTTGAGGTATCGGAAGAACATTTTGCGTGTGCAAGGAAAAAAAGGTAATAGTGGGTTTTGCATAGGTATGAGACATCGATATGCATGTTCCACAGAAGCACGAAAAAAAATGATTCGCTTCTTGGGGTGATTCATCGACGTCCGCGCGACTAATTATGCAATTATCTTTCAGAGGTAATCTCATCGATGCCGCTTCCTGCTTCGCCCGGCTACCACCTGTGCTTTCATGAGAATTCTAAACGCCATTGTGTCACCGTCGCATCAGTCTTTAATTCAGGCCGTGATTCATAATTTTGCAAGTTTTAATAACGCCACGTATCCGTGGGAAGCATGCGAAACTAAAATTGTACGTTCTCGAGCCACGATTTAATACTCATTGTCCGACAAACGGTTTTCGACTCGCAATTAATCGCGATATCCTATGGTCCCCGTGTCTGCGCTAGAACAGTGACGCGGTATCTTTGCCGCAATAAACGTGATCGGCGATGAAACTAAGCAAGCTAGAAAAAAGGTCGTAAAAAATCATTTCAAAGCTCTGTATATATAATGAGTATTACTGATTTTATTGCTGCTAATAATTGTTTAACAGGATTCGCGTTGTTACATCTGGGAGCTTATTATAATTGTCATTACCGAGTAACTCAATGGTTACTCAACATTTCCTTCGTTTAACGTATCTTCTACTTCGCGATTGTGCTACCGCGTTGATAAGAACCAATCGTGGGAAAAGTGCAGAGAAAATAGCCAATTAATATCCTCGCCGAGTGCTCGTTCAAGGTGATCGCCGTGCACTCGTTTTCATCTATCGAGAAACACGCGACCACGTGAGTGACGCATCGGCTTGACAGTGACTAAACTCGTTGATCGACATGAAAACCGTAAACAACCGCACCCTATAACTCTCCAGGATAGTCTCACGACGAACTGGCATTCATGGAACTGCGACTATCGTCCGGTCGCACTAGGCCTTGAATGAACACTGCGAATTTATCCGTTCGCATGGCACTGAAATGCCGGTCAATTGGTTCGATCGGATAATTCTCATACAACTAATGGAATCGCGAATCGTACAATTGCTCGAATTGATTTGCTTTCGTTCGAAAAAGAACAATTTCGATCACTGCCCCGGCTCTTCGAGGAAGTCAAGATTACGTTTCACGGGCACGTAGCTAATTGCCAGGGTCCTCTACGGCGAAATTAAATTAACGCGGCGGAGGGGTCGGGGGGGCAGAGCACAGAGAATTCAGGTTTCAATGCCGCGAGTACGTACGTGTGCTAGAAGAATCGGTGGTAACGCAATCGAGACGCAGGTGGTTTTTACTTTAAAAGCGCGCCTCGTGTTCTCCCAGCGAGAAACTACGACAATGCTAATCCCATCGGGAGATAATGGGTGCACCGGTCCCACGTACCGGCCGCAATTCTGGGTTCAAGTACGCCAACGTTTACGGGACGCAGCCGTGCGTTTATTCAGCCTTTTTTGCTGCCACTCGATAGAAAAGAAACAAGATCTTCGTACCTTATATCTGTTCCCAAAAGTGGAATACACTAATACATTTGATAATTTATCTATTCCTAATACAAATTGGGGAACAAAAACGAATTTAATATCATGCTCTGTTTCCGAATTTATTAATATATCTCCCTTTCCGAACTCCAGCTGTATTCACGCAGGCACAATTGCCTACGTCTCGCGCAAATTGGCAACTGTATCGTAATTGCACGACGGGAAGCTGCAATTTTTCAGCGTTATTACAAAGCAGCCGATGAAACGTGGGAAAACGGTGATACGTATTACCGGTATTACGCGAGCACGTTCAAGAATTATTTAAAACAGGGCGCCACGCCGATTACGAGGCCGATCGCTTAAGCTTGACTAATTGATCTCACTTCGTCGATCGACCCGCCGATCCAGGTCGGGTACCTGGGTTAACGAAGGCTAACGAAGCGCCTCGAAAGGGGTGGGGGGTGGGGGGGGGGGGGGGTTGAAGAACGGAAACCGGACGAAAGGTTTGCCGCAGAAAATTGAATAGATCGTGACGAAGAAACGTTTTGTGGCTTCCAAAGAAATGGGGCCGTTTTCACGGATGAAAAGTTAATGGCGTGGAAAGAGAGCGACAAGGTTACCTACACAGATTTATGTATTGTTCTGCAAAGAATCTCAAGGCGATCTTCCTGCTTACATTTTTGGTTCCGCTTGAAATTCAAATGAGAGACACTTGCCGCCGCGTGGACACTGCACCCACAGACAGATTACCACGGCTTTCTGGATATTTACGGACCCAATTGTAACACGAGACCCACGGACAATTAACAACTTGATCTTCGTTGACGCTGTGAGGAAATAATACCGATGTGTATACCCTAAAGACGTCTCTCTATGTGTCGAATTTTCGCATTCATTCGCAGGTAGATGTTCCTGCTGTTGGTTCATGAAATTGTTAAAAACGAGGGCCCTTAAGCGACGTGATTGTAATGGACAATTTTTCTACTCTTTTAAAGTACCGGCCTCGTAAACCGGAAGCGGCGGACGTGCGACATATCTTTCCAATTCTCGTGTCGCGCAACTCGCCGAGGCAAACTACATTTCGGCTCCTCGCTTAAGGCAGTTTTCACCGTATTGCGCAGTCATTAACAGGATTGCGTATTGTCGCGTGTACTGGCAATTCTCCCGAATCGTGGCGATTAGGAAATCATCGCCAACATTCCTTTTGTTTCTTTTATCGCCGCAAGAAGAACTCATTGTCGGTGGCCCGCTGTCCAAGGAAACGTCCAATGAACTGTATTAATTCGAGGCGACTGTTAAGACATTCGGGAAGGATAAAGTTGAAAACACGAGGATCATTGTTGCCGAACACTCGAAGGGACTTAGGTTTACCGCAGTGCCGAATGTTCAGTAGCAACCTCCGCAATCACTTTATCTTCGATCTGAAACCAACTGTACAGGGTCGGTTCACGCAATTAGAATAATTATTAATCGATACGATCGGCAAGAGAGGAAAGGTGCGTCGCTTACAATGAAATCGCCGTGGTGCGTATCCCGCGACGTTGCATAAGGAACCGAGACATGGGACGAATTTGATAATGGGACTACACACGCGGGAATTCGTTGAAATTTCATTGGAAACCTCGGCCAACTTTTATTTTCATTATCTTTTTTTCTGTTTAGCATTGTAGCGTCGACGAAACGTCGTTCTTAAGTTATTGCCACTGAAGGTATTATCTGTTTAGAATTGATGCCCGTACAGCGAAGTATTCAACGTGCCTGTATATTGTCCCATGGTGTACCTTCCTGTCCACATATTTTTCTTACGTCGATGTATGTAGGTCGTTCTATTTCCGTCGTTTAAATTACAATGGCTGTGCTGCTGAATGACCATTATCCAAGCCATCGGCAGCAAGGATACCGATTCCTTGACTCTTGATTATCCAGACACGGTAATTAGAAATTCTTCTGCCCGCGATATGGAAACAGTCTTCCCGAGTAATTGGACATGCATGCAATTACGCCGTTAGTGTACGCATAACAAATTAACCGCCACTAGAAACACGGGCATACCGACGGCCCTGCTGACAATTCATCGTTGCGCTGTCTAAGTAAAGATATTCTAAACAGCGTGATCCGATTCTAAATGTACGCTTAGAGGGGGAAAAAAATCTGTCGCGACGAGCGATTACGTTTAATCAGAAACTCATTCAATTGTAAATCAGGTGGATTACAGTGGCCATCAATTCGATATACAAGCGAAACAATCGCACGAGAACCGGTGTCGTCATTTTTCCCGCGTGCAGAATTAATGCGTAACTATGGCGCATTGTGAGTTTCACGAAGGACGTCGGTGGAATAATTTTCGTCCTGTGGACAGCCGTTTCAGAATTAACGAGGCCATAACTCGTTAGGTTGGCATTGTACGAGAGCGAGCCATGCCTCGTAGAATTCTAAATCGGGACGGTTTTTCGCCGCTATCGGGATACTTCGTCGTTCTCTTGGTATTCCGGGGAAAATCACCGAACACCGGAAGATAACTTTCTCGAGATCGTAGGGGCCATGGGGCACGTGCACCTTCGTTCTCTGATCACGATTTTCCTATTACTAGTGATGGGAGATCACGCTGCTGCGTATAAGAATTTTATTTGACGTGGATGAACAAAACGTATTCGCGCAAAAAACATTTAGATCTATTTCCAACTGCAGGAGTTAATTTTCAGAAGTCTTTTGGAGAGAATTTTCGATGAGCTGAGATCAATCTTTTATACGATATGCAATCATACTTTTTTTCACTTCGAAAAACAGTTGCAGTATAAAATTATTCAGTGCAGCTGCAGATGAGCATTAATTATTTTATATTAAATTGAAATTAAAGTGCAATGCTGGTATTACTTTGTATTCGAACTTGGAACATTAAAGAGTATCCATCTATCCACAACACATCTAGGCAACTTCAATTATCCGTCCCTTCTACTGTTGGTCACATTGTAGCTCTGTTTTATTCTCAGCATGTAAAGAAACGTTCTCGATAAAAGAGGCACACGTTTTACCAGCAGCAACTAAACAACTACCTGTACCCGAGCCGCCACTTTCGAATCACCTGCCTTCAGTCCGCCTTACGTATCGCCCATGCAAATTACCGTCGACAGTTCCCACACGCACCGCGGAAAGATCACGAAATTATGAAGTCGTTAACTTTGACAAGGTATTCATTTGCCAGAACGCGAAAACGCAACGGCCGCCCAAAGGCCTTGATTGCAACCATCTGCGCACAACCTGTCGCAACCGTTCAATCAAAGCAGCAGTGCACGCGTAATGGAATTTGCTGTTACGCAAATTTCAACACTGGCCTCTTGATTTTCCCGAGCAGATTATTCCAGAACGGCCAGACGCCGTAACATTTCTGCAACGCGTACCGTCAGTGTGTAACACACTGGCCGGCTTCGTTATTGCAATATCCATTCCCATTTTCGTCCGTCCATTTTTTTCATAGCTCCCTTGCGAAATATTTGTTTCATACACCATACGAAAAAGTAACGAATAGAAAGACACCGCGTTACGATTTTTCTCTAAACATAAATGGAGACTCGGTAGGCTGACGATAATAACAATATCAATGCTCCAAGGAAATTGTTCGCGCTCTCCGTATTGGTAGAACTCGGTGGAAGTAAAACATTCGGCGGGTAAACCTCGGCAAGACATGATTTCTTCTTCCACAAGCGGAGCCCGATCGAACGTTTGCAGGAGATTGGCCTTTCTTTACGGCCCGTTCGTAATTTGCCCGCCGTAAACCGATCGCCACCGGCGAGAACTCCCGAATCATTTTCCATTGATACTCCGCGCTTTCTACAAGCCTGTGAAATATCTGCCTTAAATGAGGCCCTTAAAGAAGAGAGAGGAAAAAAGAGAGGACCACAGACGACGCACGGTTTCTTCGTTTCGTTTACGGGCAAGGAGGCGAGATCTGGATCGCTTGGAGAGTCAGCGGTTTCCGCGGAGGCACGTGGCCCACGCGGCATGAAAACACGGCCGCGTAACAGCCAGGAATCAGGTTAATTCGCTCGTAATTCGCTCGACCTACCCGCGAGCTCTGAGGCGACGCCGTTGCGTAAGATCGACGATCGTTCACGGTACCGTTTAATCGTGTGACGTCTGCGAAATTCGTCGTAGAACGAGGATACCGGCGGTCCTGGTTCCTACGGAAATTTCATTTTCGCAAGCGGATCATCACTGCCGGATATAAGGTGATTCTTGATGAACGAATTCAATTCGTTCCGTACGATTAACCGGTAGGACATTAGGTTGGTACAGCGGAACGACGCGGCGTCCTTGCATCAGGATCTAGTACCTCGTGTGCAAAGTCTACGCGAGACGCCCGAGGATGACCTGAATCGATGTTCGCGAATCCAATATCGCAAGCGAAGAGCCTCTTCACTTCCACGCGGCTTCACTCGGCCGGTTATTTTCGTCCATTCCGCAATTCATTCTGCATGATTCGATTGATGCAGGAGGAGCGTAATGTTGGCGAGGTTTTCCCGTAGCATAAAATCGTACCGCAAGGTCGCAGAAAAAAGTCTCCCCCGAAGGCCGAAGAGATCGAGAGCTTTTCTGGAAGGGACACGGACGAGAAGGAAAATCGACTAACGAGCGAAGGTAACGCGACGACCTCATAAAAGGTGCATTCGTATTGCTGCTAATTGCGTCTTCGGTGGGTCGCACCGCCTTCCAAGTAGCAAACCTGCAATTTACTCGCCGCGTCACGCGCATCGGTCGTCCATGAGCTGAATCCGTGTGCAACGGAAGCCCGCGAAACGGCTGCTTCCGGTAGCGACACGATTCACCGAGGAATTTCACGAACCAGATCTATCGCCCTATATCGATACCGAAAAAGGTCGTTTGCAATTCCGCGAAACCAATCGCGTTTCGCGTCGCGGCCGACGTGGACACGGAGGCGTTGGCCTGTGTGATTCATTGCACGATCCGTAACCGGAATAGTACGTTTATTCAGGTACAGATCCTGAAACGTGACGCATCGCAGTTCCGGATCAGAGTAAACGTTCTTATGTATTATGTCGCTACGATTCTGACGGTTCAAGGATCGGCGGAATTCGCGGTTGAAGGACGGTCGTGGTTCAATTCGCATTTATTTCGGCGATAAAGAAGACCGCGGACGGATGAATTTACATTGTCAATATTTCCACTTGTTCAATATTACTGATCCTCTGCATCGCCTTCCACCTTGCTGTTCAACGTACCGATATTCGGCTGTTAATATCGAGCTGAGATTTAAGGAACGCATTCTGAATTCGTTTGTATTGCTGAGAAAATATTTTCCAACAGTTTTCTCCAGCAGCCTGCATAGCGCGACGTTGCTCGATCGTCGATTCTTGGCTTAATTAGATCGTTCGAAGTACGAAGATGCCATTAAAGTCGCGGCTAAACGAATGGCCTACCGTTAATACGAAATCAGAGTGAAGCGTGTTCTTGCTAGCCTTCTGCGCGGCCTGGAAAACCCGAGCAGAATTCTTCCGCGTGACGACCGAACGCAAATGATGTGTACTTTGCGGAGATCTTGATCGAACGAGTCGCGAGCAGTCGACACGCCGTCATGCGAGTTCGATCGTTGATGATTTAATCGGTGAAAAATAAAAAATCATTTGGTCAATGATAGCTTGTTCTAAGTGGATCAGCATATCGACGACATCGCGGCGAGGACGACTCCACCCTGACAAAAAAAAAGCTGCTATGAATAGTATTATCCTGCAATTAAGTGTCGTAAATTGGCATGATCGATGCACAGAGAAATTCGCGATTGCCAGGTTGAATTATCGTGATTTAGGAAATTTCGTCAACTGAATCGTTTCGATCATTAGAATCAATTTGTTGCGGACGACAAGGAGCGAGCCGGTATCGCAAATCGGCTTGCTTAAACCACACAAATTCCTTAATTCGATTAACCATCTCGAGCTACTTGAGCTGCACGCGTTGCTTGATAAAATCTTACGCCCGAATTACGCCTAAAGAGTTTTAAATCTGACAAGAGAAGGGTTCATTATTTTTCTGAAGCGTCTACGAATTTCAACACCACATGGCCATTACCATAATTGAGTGCGGTATAAATGTCACGTGACTCTAATAAATCGTAAAACACTCCGCGGTAGCGGAACGTTAATTAAGGCCGCGAAATCATCACTGGAACGTCACGTTACCGCCACGACTTTTCCGCCAACCCAATGGCCGAGCCTTCGTTTCAGACTTTCATAAGTATCCTTAGCGATCGTCCGTGCAATTAATTTTCCAATTTTATGACAGCACGTCCCACGATAATTGCACAGTCCATCGTCGACCTTCGATCCTTTTATTCTTTCCCCTCTCGCCTGCTCGATCGCCCGCTGTCCCTTTCGCTCGCGTGAATACGTCAGTTTAATAACTATTAAACGAATCGTGGTCGAAAATCCAGATGCAAGGAAGGACGATAGGATTGCTGTTTAAGGTATATCAAGGTCCATTGCTTCTATATCGAACCGTTTCGTCCGTTCACTCACGATTGTGACTACCAAAACTAGTACAATCGTATTGGTTACGTGTTACACCATTGGATACATCACGCAATACGCACAATTTTGATTATATCGTGTTGTTCATTGTGGCGTATGATTCGTGGAAAAGGTGCTTACATCGAGCGCGTTACTTACCCGCCGGTTTCTTTTAAATCCAGCTTTCAATTTCGCCCACTGTTACTTTGCTGTAACGCGCAATCAAAATAACGCGATGAATTGGGGCCACGTGGAACGGTAATTGCATCTTGATCGTATTACAGTTTCAACGCTGGAAATAGAGAGCAAATAGTATGTATGAAGCATAAAGAAAAGGTTGGACAAGTTATTTATTTTCAATAACCATCGATTTCTCGTAAATCCGTTAATATACCATACGCCTTTAGACGTGCCTATAATTTCTTATGTTAAGTGGACAGAAGTTTGGTTACTCGGCTGTCTGAATGGGAAACGTGTTTCACAAGCTAGGAGATATGCCCGCAAAATTCGCCGTGGAATAGTTGAACGGAGCACGAGCAATTATCGGGAACAGGTTCGAGGTATCGAATTGATCGCGTGATGAATAAACAGCACGATTGATCTAGATTCTCGTTAACGACAAATTATTTTGATCAAACTGACGAGATTCCGCGGGTGCCTAAAATGGCCAATGTAAATAAAAAATTGTTATTCTCATTAAGCTGCTCAGTATTCCGGACTTTCCCCGAAAATGAGTCACTGCGAAGCGGCCTGAAAAAAAAAAATTGAAACTGATTTACGAGCTGGAAATTTCTGGCCATGCGAGAACAACGTCGGCAATGTTGAAAATTGTCCAAGAAAGGCCGGGGAACGACACGCACCACGCAGAGATATTTCTTGTCCTCCGAAGTGATCCAAATTTAAGAGGCCCAGGCTGATCGATCGTCCAAGTAAATAACCTTCTTGGTGCCCCTGGTATTGGAAAGCACCGAGAGTATCCTTGCACCGTGTCGCGGCTGAAAGCACGCTAATTATCGGGTTAAGGTCGGCAATTCCATTTTTAACGAAGGTCAAAAAACCGTTCACGCGATCGTACGCACGTAGAGCACGTTTGCCAACCCTTTCTCTTAAATTATTGCCACTCCGGCGAAACGCGAAACGCGCCCCGAAAATCCGACTCTGTTCGGGCGCTTCGACATCGGTAACTTCGGTGGTCCTTAATTTCTGCCAGCTTCAAGATATCGGTTTTGCGATAACGCGCAACGATTTGCCTCGGGGAGGAATATTAATAAAAAATACAGTCGTTACGTTGAATGGCCCGCAATTACAGCAAATATCCTATAACTTGGCAGGGTAATAACCCGGGGGGCGTCCGTTACAGTTGATTATTTTCTCAATCGCTCCCAGTCCAAATCGGCGGAGGTCGGGAGCCTTGCTCCACTTTATGACTTCCTGTTTTTACAACGATGTGTCCTCCTGGAGCGGAGTGAAGGGCGAAAGGATGCAGATCGTGCAACATCAAAAACGGCCTCGTCGGACCAAAAATGCGTCCGATCGGGTTCCCTTGAATCGACGATTGAATATCCACTCCCGGAGCGCACATGCAGATGCCTCGGCCTTGCTCGAAGCGCGGGAAGAAAAAAGCGCGAACGTTTCTTCGCCGCCGCGGTAATCTCGCGGGAGGTAATTACTGTGTTGCGGATGACACCGATTTATTTTCCGCCCGAGATTCATCGACGGAAATTATGCGAACGATGGAACAAAGGATTGTCGGATTAACTGGTTTCTCTCCGTTGTTTGCTTGCTTGATAAAAAAAATTATGTCTTCGGGAATATCAAGAACGATCTCCTGTCTCTTGCGTCTGAATGAGATGACGGCAATAATAATGACGACGACAATAGATATTAGCGAGAGAGGGACACACATGCGCGGGGGGAGAAGAATCGGGTGGAAAATATAATAAATTTCACTTGCAATGTGACAGGATTAATTTACGCGATCGTGCGTGTTTCAACGCTTGGGCCAATTTGGGTGAAGCTGGTGTAGTTTATTCCGCAGTGTCTGACAGCCCTGCCGTGGAACCGGAGAGTCTCCCCGAGCGTCCAAAACAATTTTTTCCCTGGGACGCTATTCGAAATCCAGCCACCGCCATGTACGAAAGAAAAAAGGGGCAGATCTCCCATTAAAGTCTATTCCGCACTCTTATCTCGGCGATCGTCGCGCCAGCGTGAATCCACGGGACAATTTTCGGCATCCCCGTCGGTTTATACCAAAGAAGAACAGCGTGGCGATAAATCGGCCCGTCTAGACCGAGAAATTGCCATTGGCACCGTCTTTTTACCGCGAATTTGTTTTAATTTCGTTCTGAATGATACCGATCCCGGTATTATCTCACCTGTCGGGATGCAACGGTTCTTGCAATCGCCAGTGACGCCATAATCGCACTCACGGATCCGGATTCCGATTGTCGTACCATAATCGTTCAGAAACGTCACCTGGGTGTATGTATGTAGCGGGTGACGGTTTAATTGAGATTGTCTAACCCGGGATAATTCGATTTGCAATGACAATCGCGTTTCCCGAGAATCGAAGGCATTCCGTAGGTTTTTTGCTCCGCTTGATTCGTGACACGTGGAATTGATTAGACGATCGACAGGTACGATCGATTTGTCTCCCCTCGAGAAGCTGCGTCGTAGTAAAGTAATAACGAAACCACCGGCTCGCGAATATACCAAATCCCTGTGGAAGTTTAATCCAAACGATACGTCAACGTTTCAACTCGTCCAAATAAATGTTTGTTTTTAACTAAACGTCTAACTGAAACTGGTCCGCGTGGTCGGATTATCAAACCGGTAGAGATAGACTCGACACCCACCCCAAATGGCTCGCCATAAAACCAGCTTTTATCACGGATTTTCAGGTCACCTCGGATCCGACTAATCGGAGCCATTCACTCTCTCCGTTCTGGTAAGAAGTTCCTGGCAATCTCCGCTTCCCCAAAACCATAATCAATCGCGTCTAAACGTAACGCAAGAAGCCTGGCTGTGCACGCAACGAAGCGACGAAACGATGAGACGCCTCGTGGGTTTCGCCAAAGCGGTCGCGAATGGTGGAGCAGCGGCGATCGGTCGCGTGGTGTCCCCGCGAGGCAGAGGTCACCTTGACCATCGTCAAGGGCCTGTTTAGAGGGGCCTGGACCCGAAGGGGGCAGGGATAAAGAGGCACGGTGGCCTCCAGCGGCGACATATAAGTCCCAGGAACAGCCCCCACCTCGCGTCAAACGGTCCCGGTACGGCAAGCGCGCCTATACACCTACGATACACCTTTAATCGCTGTCGTTTGCACTATTCGTCGCGGGTCTAACTTTCCAGCAGACGGGACAGGATCTTTAGTGTGCAACCCTTCCGTCAGGAACCGTCGTACCCTCCGGCGAAAGCTGGTAGCACCGCTGGTACCTGGAAGACCAAGTAGGGGCTGCAGTTGCTGCCCACCCGACTATCGTCTATCGTGCGACGAAGATTTTCCGTGGATCTCTTTTTTGGTTTGCTGACCGCGCGGCGGCACGGATTTCCTACAGTAGGGCGGACATTCGGCGGACCATGAGGACCGTAAGTAAAATTGTTACTTGTAAGCACAATGATGTAGTGGTGCTGGGAAAGGGAGTGTGCAGAGTCGCAGAAGAGACCCGCCGGTGATGGGAAAGGGAAGTTTTCCTTGGAGTTGGTCTGCGAGTTGTGATTATAATTGGAGGGGGCGGTGTGTTCGGTGGGAGAGACTTTCGCGGTACTAGATCGCGTGCTTTTATACTGAACTAACTCGCGGTCTCTGCTTGTTCGATCGATCGTGCGTTTCTCGGGTATAGAAGAAGTTTCGCGGTTGTGCTTGGTTCGGCACGTGACACGTTCGGCCGGGGCACGAGTGGTTTGGTTGCATCGGACCGTTCGGGGGAAATGAGGTGTCCTGGTGGATATCATCGAGCACGGTAGAAGGACGGTTCGAGGATCGACGGCAGGACACAGGATGACACAGTTGCAAGTGAGGAAAGATATGTCCGTCACTTAGGTCTTTCGTTCTACGCGAAGTACTTTTTTTGGGGGGCGGGGAAATTCGCCTGTCTCTCGTGAACCGTTTATTCTTGTGCTGGAAACGTGGCAAAGTAAATGTGTCCATTTATTTAAAGATATCTGTGCGACAAGCGGGTGTCGGAGCTAAAACGAATACGTCAGGCAGTCTTCTGGTTTTTAACCAAGTGGCGAAGCATTGGTCGCAACGCTTTTATTGATAAAAAAGTCTAGCTTATAAATATAGTGTTTTTCGCGGGTATCGGCCGGCAAGAAGTGGCTCAGCATCGTCGAGAGGCCTTTCACATTCAAACTTTCTACGATTGTCCGGTGATCGCGAATTATCGGCCGCACAAGTGCAGCACCGATCCATGAATCAATTTTTAATTCGACGTGTGCTCGGCAGCTCATCGGCACATCCATCACGCTCCATTTAAGATAACTTATTAGAGATACTATAATTGCATTGACTTTGCCTACACCGTCCAGACACTTTCTACATCCTCGTTTCTGGAACCATGGCTGTTTCCATTATAATCCTCCGCGCCAGAATCTTGACTATCAGCGTGTATATCTTGCTTCTCGAAGTAACTGGAACGTAAGAAATTAAACTGATGTTAGTGGGCCAGCGGAATGATTTTCTGATTCGTGAAGTTACTTATCACGTTCGTAACAGCCTTTGTAATCATTTTAACGGGAACTCGCTGGTAACATTTCTCGAACTGTGTGCAACAGCCACGTAGACAGACCTCTTCATACTTGTTCGTTACCTGTGTATCATTATCGCTTTCGTCATTCTTCGCGGGGAAAGTAATCAGCAGCCACGCACGGATAGATTACGCCCGTGTTAATTAACGAGACCGCGGATTGCAAACGAAGCATTCTGTGCGTCGAGTGAATAGGAGGAAGTTGAACGGACGTGGAGGCGTGAGCAAAGGAAATCCGTAAACTCTGCGGGTTCATTCACAGGATCGTGGCCGTCGGCGAGACAGGTCCACGTCCTTGCCCCGGGCTGTTGTAGCATTGCCCGTTCAACTAACGCGTTTGCTTCGTGCGGGAATGCTCGGCTCATTGCGTAAGAATCCGCGTGCTCGTCCGAAGATGATAGTCAGCCGATCGATCATCGGGTAGAAATTAGAAAGGACCTAGGACTTTTTTCATTCGTCAAAATTTAGGGGAGACTGGGAAGCCCTGGTACGTAGGAAGACTTCAGACAAAGCTAGTAAACCACAGAGAGTCGTTCATTATAGTATAAAAGGCTTTGCTTGATCACTCGAAACTGCAACATACAAATCTCTTTTGTTTATCATCTAGAAAATATAAAATGGAAATATGTATGATGTCTACACACGTATGGAGCCACGCCACTCTCCTCTAACTAGACAGCAGCAGAGATAAATATTGGTGGGCGTGGCAACGGGTATCGTAATATTAAAGAAATTCATCCAGCATTGCGGGATTGTTTTCAGAACAATATACGTATTTCGTTCCAGTGGCGAGTATCGGGCAGGTGCGCACGAAAATTCAGACAGACATTGCGCAACGAGGCTGCAAACGACCACGTTCAATTTCTTCTGTGCACTTTTTGCTCCATGACCTATCCAACGTAGCCACGCACGGGAAACGCTATTAAACACCGTCTAAAACGAAAACTACCTCCGGTTTTTGGTCACGCGATCGGGGTTCAATAGTGCCTTGCGAAATGATTCGCGGGGATACCGATCCTGTAAACAAGATCGGCCCGGCGAACCACGGGCGCACTTTAGTACCTGAGATCGTTGGATGCCAGAACTTACGATCGATCGAATCCTCCGCTAGATCTTCCAAGGACCCGACGGATATTGATTGACCAGCCACAGCGAGGACTGGTTATGCAAAACGCATTGCAGTACGTTTTGCAACGGAAAATCGGAGGTTCCAGTAGGGTAATAATTATGAGCGCGAATTCATTAGAGAGCCACTGAACGCGTTAACGACTTGAAACGGTTTCCCCCGGTCACGATGGATCGATTACCCTCTGGACGGTGGTCGTATACGTGTACACGTTCTTGCTTTCTAATCGAACTGCAAAGTAATCGCCAACGACACCGGCATTTCTGAAGAAATTGAGCTCGTTAAACGCGCAATAGGTATGCAATCGTTGCATAGAAAAAAGGGGGTTCCCGAGACTTTTAGTATTATGCAGGTGAGAAGCTATTAGGATTATGTTGCAGAAAGATATTCCGCGGAGGATGTGGTGCGTGAACGATACACGAATCCTATATTGAAGTCATGTTCCTTGTTTCGATAGATTTTAGGCATCTTGCGACAGACAGTTTTTTGCACAGGAATTCCGTGGTCTGGGTTTTCACCTGATTTTTCCCCGATGAAACTTAATCACGGGAATATTTCTGTATTGCGTCATTTGTTACTTACACGCGCAGCTGTTGGCTGGCTGGGAAGTTGAGGGGCAAGAAGATTAGAAATATTGCGAGGTGCGAGGAAAGGGTTGATGAATCATCGAGCCGAGATGCCGGGGATTGAACTAAATACATTCATGGCGAATTTACTGTAATTTCTCCGTTCCCCAGAATCTGTATCGCTACCCGAGGTAAATATCGGATCGGTCCGGCCCCAATCACGAAACTTCGTATGCCGGAGGCACTATTGTTCTCGTGTACCTTAAAGCTTTCCATAAGCCTCGTAACAAAGTGGAACACTTGTTTCCCAAACTCTGCACGGGATTGAAGATTTTTTACACAGAAACGTGGCTCGTTTTATCCTGCCCGAAGGACGAAAGTAACCAGGGGAATGGATTCGAAAGGAGAGATGACTGACCTGTTAACCAGCGGCCAGAGATTTTTAAAAGTAGCCCAGGTGAACGGTGGCGATTTTTACTCAGCGAACGTACCAGCCAACGGAGAAATGCCCCATGGTGCTTTTTCCCAACAGCCGTTGAACAGCGATCGCACAAGTTGACAAGTGTCGTTCCCTTTCTCGTTGAGCAAAAACTAGTTCACCCCTTTCGCGCGTTGACTGGATTACCAGTGCACGTAATGTTACCTGGCGGCTGGGTAGATGGACAAGGTTCGAATTAATTGCCGGTAGCCAGGGCAGTTCGTCCCGCAATTAAATCCGATGTATCGAGTTAAAGATCGTTCGATTCTGTACAGCTGGAACACCTGCAGCCTGTACGAGCTGGAGATAAGAACGATACAGAAGGAAAGTTGTATCGCCAAGCAGATAATGAATTCCAAATGTTGAAAGGACGCTTTCGAGGAGCCCTCGTTCTTAAATATTTATCGAACAATATTTGAATAACAATCGCAAGTGTAACGTTTGCCAGGAACGATGGAAATTCAATAGTCGCGTGCACAGAGTGTCCCACTTTCTAATTACGAAGACGCTCGTTTTCCAACACCTTTGGCCCCCATTCCGCGCAATAATTGGCCCACCGCCAAGGACGAAATCGGTTGAAGGATGATTTCACGATGAGTCTCGACTCGTTTGAGGATGAAAACGCAATCGGGGATGCTCGCTTTCGCTCGATGGTACAATTTTACAAGAGCCCCCGTGCAAGAACGATCCTCTGTTGTAACTGTTAGACGTCGGAATTTATCAGCGACGGTGGGAACGTTCTGTTTTGTTGCATCTAATGTGCTGTACGAAATGCACGAGTTTCAATAATTACAGGAGCATGAGGGTGACCTTTTCGAGTTCGAGAAGATCTGGTCGTTTCGTGAAATGGCTCTTCTATTTTAGATTCTCCCTAAAGAGGCTCTCAGGTGTTCAATACTTGTCCCAGATGCTGCAGGTATAGGCACAACAGTGCATTAAAGTTGTGCAACAAATTGCGAGGTGTCATAGTCTGGAAAAGAATATTTGGTTGCAAGCAAATCATTAAACAAAAATTAGACGACGTTCAATGGATAATTTCTTTAATTTTGGCCCTATGTTTCGTTACAGGAATGCGGTACCATATTGGTCCATCCTTAACAAAGATAAGACAGTAGAATTCTTTTATCGAATCGTTCAATAAATATTCGAGAGGATTTGGTATTAATTATTTAGTGCAAGAGCCCTGGTTTTTTTATTTACAATTTCGACCCGAGACAAAGATTGAATTAACGCAAATTTTTCCACGCCCGCCCATCGACCCTCTAACACCATGAATTCCGTAAAGTCCATGGAAGTTTCTCCTCGTTCCGGTAGCGTCGTTTCGCTCTCACGGAGAGCGCATTCCGTCGAATTTTCTGAACACCCGACCTCGATTATCGGTGCACGTTGCACGATTGCATCGCCGCCACCTTTACTGAAAGGACTCACGCTCCACAGGAAATAAAGTCGGCACGGTATTTCCTACTTGTCTTGCTTCCTTGCCTCGCGAGTGCACGATGATTCTTATAATTTCCTATTATAATGCACCAGCTCCTTGGCGCGATTTACTTTCCACCTTCTGCGTAAGTTCGCGAGCAAAGCACCAGCCGAAAGATTCGTTGTCGAAAATGACTGCGTTCGAAAATTTACTTGGCTAATGCACAAAATGATTGTCTAACGCCGAATATGAAAATTGTGCAAACGCTGGGCGCAACGGCGCATGTAACGCAATGCGTTTCTAAGTGCGCATCATATTGTTCTCGATGTTGCAATTAAGCGTCCGCGTTGTAAATTCGGCTCGCAGCCCTGCAGTCGGAATATCTGTTGAAACTAAATAAATCAAATGGAAGTTCCTTAGAAAATGTGGGAATTGTGCTTTTAACAGAATAACGGAAAAAATAAATGGGAAGCTTTCTTTTCGGTGGTAATTAAGAAACAGCTGCGGGTAAATTTCTCTGCTTTGTGCAACGCGATTTGCAACAATTTTCTAATCGTTTCCAGGCACTAATGCCCTGGAAAAAATAGCTCACGAGAAAACGGCGGCCGGTTTATGACGACCGTCATGTACAGCCAGCATGCTATAGAAAAGTAAGAACGAGAAGATAACGCTTTGCGCGGGCACGATGTGGGCGTGTTGCAACAATAACGATCCTTAGTACGCGTGACTATGTTGACTGACGTGCATTCCAGGTGTCGCGTGACAAAAGACGATGGTGTAAATGAGCCGTTTGACTTCTGTTATCCATTGTCCGCTGACAGTTGTTGGTCTACTTTATGGGCGAGTTTGGAATTAGAGTCACAAACAAATTTGTTACCACAGATCGAGATCGACAGGGATCGTTCATTAAAAGAGATTAAAGTAATTTCGTTTCCAACGCACACAGGGAGAAAGGAAGGAAATTTCGCTTCAGTCATTCAAAAAAAAATTTGAGCAACGCAATAAACTTCACCTGATTTGCTTAACGTTTAATGAGTCAATTTCACGGGCGTTTTTCCCGAAACACCATAAAACCAAGCGTTCCGACGATCTTTACGAGAGTCGTCAACGAAACGCGCCGAAACGAGTAAACGGCAGAGAACTTCACGGACTTTCGTTCGTCGACGTGTTTCTCCATTATGCAACGGCGCATCCGGCTTCCAGATGCGACTGAATTGCATCGTTATTACCGATACAGAAGCTCGAACGTGTCGGAGAGGAACGGTTCGTATCTCTGAATGTTAAACGCCGAAGCACTTTGACAGTTAGACTGCGTTCACGAAACTGTTCGGCTGAACGTTCCACCGCGTTATATTTTTATTGATCGCGCACATTGTGCACTCTGGATGCAACTCGCATGCATCGTGGAGAAACTCGTGACGCGGTCCGCTTGCGTTTGTAACAATCGAGAGATCGCTGTTTCCATAGGAGAACGCTTTTCACTTGCGTCGAAAGCATCGGTGCTTTCGCTTCGCGATAAATTCCATACTTAATTGGAATTAAAAGTGCCGGGGAATCATTTGCGATAACGACTTGAATTATCGTGCAGTCATTTCGGATTTGTTTGATCGCGGGCTTGTTCATTTTAACCGATGATTGACAGGTGTTGCCGGTGGGACGCATAAATTATAAACCCGATTGTTATCGCGTTTGTTCCGCGATCCGCTTAGTTCAATCTACACCGGTTCCTTATCGATCGGATAACGCGGAAACAAATAACGTTCGCCACTTTCAATAGTGCCTTCAATGACTCGCGTCGTCGATCGAGGAATGTCGAAAGGTACAGGGGAACGAGCGAAACTTAGAGTCCAGGGGCGGTTCCGAGGAGAGTAGATGGAAAACAATAACGAAACGAATCAAGCTGGCCTCTCACTGAATTGAATAGAAAGGTGGCCAGAATCGTTAGCTCGGGGGAGCTCGATATTAAATAAGAACAGCGTAAATGTAAAAATTAAATTATGCAAAACAATCAAGCCAGTAGTAGGTATAATTATCCGATGGAAATGATAAATGCAAACTCCCCCGGCCGTCTCGCACACGCTTCTAAATCAACGATTAACACCGAGCAATCCGTGGATGTCTGTATCGCATTCATCACGGGCCAAGTGTGAACACACTCACTTTCCCGGCGGCCATCGAGAGGTCGATTCATTAAGTCCACGCGTGGTTAGTACACGCACGGAAAAGTTCTCCAGTTTCCTCCGGTTCTCCACTTTCCTGCATTTCGCGCCGTGCCCCGGTACAAGTATGCAATATGTTTACAATTATGTCGCAACAATGCGAGGCATAAATTATTCCGTCGTCGGCGGTACATCGGCGCCCGTTGGCTTAGGTCTTGGGATACCGTAGCAGCGTAGATCTGCCGTCATGGTGCACGCACATGTGTGCCGTGGTTTGTGGGCGACCTCGTGACTCCGTATCCACAATCGAACGCACGTGACTTCTCTAACTTCTTTCTCGAAATCCTTTTTGTCCACGTATCAATTGTCCCCGTACGATCGTCCGTGTGCCTCTGGAAGGATTGATTTAACCCTCGTTGCGATGGAGATTGCACCAGATGGTGCGCCGAGACCAGGTGAAACTAATTGAACGAAGTACACTCCCTTTAAGAGCTCGCCGCTGTGACATCGATAATCGAATGCGTCCTTGCATTCGCCCCGTTACCTCGACCTTGCTTTTCTCCGTGAGAATCGTTCTCCAAAGATACCTGCGCAACTATTTTTATTGGCCCACCTTCGGGATATTCTTTTTGAAAGAAATCGGCAAGAGTTCGAAGCTTCGATTTGCGGTTCTATATATTTCTGATTTTTTTTTTACAAAAACTATTGACTTCATGGAAAACGGCACGATTTCACGATTCTATTTTTCTGTTGTCAAATGCTCGCCTCGGTCTCGAGAATTATAGGATCGTAAATCTAGTGGAGTGGACTGTGTCCCACTAATTAGAACCAGTGTCAATCAAGAACCAATCTCTCATATCAGCATGCCGTATCATTAAACTGTCTCCTTTCTTTCCCCCGCGTTTCCATCAACCACGTACAAAGGCACGCCGAACACGGTATGGTGTAACCAAGATTCACGCCATAGAAACGTTGCTGCGCCGACTGTTTATTCCACGTAATACATCGGACGTTACGTTAGAATCAGCCCTTTCCGTGTAAACTTGAATTGCTCATGAATTTTTAACATCATCGGCAATTACACAATGGACGCTTCGTTTACTATGGCATTATTGTTGCCCGCAGTTCCCATACCGAAGCAACAATTAATTGCCTTGACATTGTATCAAGTGAAAGAAATCGTGTGGCGATGACGTGTCGCGTTGCTCACCTTGCTTTCGATACAGAAATCCGATAGAAGAATGAACGCGGCACGCTCGTTTAACAATCAGCCACGATCTGTGCGCGTAATTATACTTTGTAACGTCGATGGAATCCACGACTGGGGGATCGTAAAGGCGCGTAACGATTTCATCAGATTTGATGTAACGAAATCATCTCGATGAAGAGCGGAGAGATCGTCGATCGTTCTGCGATAAGAAGAATCGCCTTTCTCCGGGGCCTTTTATCTTTCTGCGATTTTGGGCAAACACGGGGACGAAGTTTCGAGGCTGGGAATCAGATTTTCGGCTCGTCGATCCGCCAGAGTTTACGTCAATCGCACGACACCGTGGGCTCCCTTTTCAAAGCCGACTCCAGGGCACATCTCGTAAGCTGATAATGTCTTGGGAATATTTATCGCTTTTTGCAGGGGTAACAGGAGGCAGCCGCAACATTCTTCGCGATTCTGTCGAAAGAGCAATTACGAGTCTCTGCTCGAGTGAAAAGTAAACAGAAGTATGCTGGCTAAAGTTTCAATTTAGATATCGTTCGAGGAGAAATATTTACGATCTGCTATAAATCATTGGATGAAATTTATTTCTACGGATATTCTCGTAAATTCTGTCAAATGCATAAGAGTGCCTAAAAAGGGGATCGGTTGGAAAATTGAGACGCTGTCCGGTAAGGTAGTTCGGTATTGCCGCATAATTCATTCCGGGTAATTCATCAAGGAACAAATCAACGCGATATGACGAATGATAACGAAACCGAGCGACTTTCGTTCGAACAGATATATCGCGGGGCCGACTAAACTCTCTCGAAATGTTTAGTTCGGGTGGTGATTTTATTCCGCGGATATCGGCCCATAAATTCGTTCGCATTGTTAACCCGTCGAGCGGTCGTAAAAATTGTCGCCCGGCACGAATAGAAATTTATATACGACTCTGTACGATCGTCAATCATTCGATCGAGGTTACCAGCATTTTCAGGCACGCCTAACGAAGCGATCTCGTTAATCGTTTTTAATGGCGGCGTCGTTTCCGGCTTCACGAAACAGGGATCGAGCAACTGCTCCGTTCCTGGTTAAATCGTCCCTGGAGACGCGATTAGTTTAGATTACATCGAGCGGACGATTCGACGTATAAATTTTTGAAAGTCATTTTTTGTTTCCTTCTGCAAGACTGGCAGGGAACAGTGAAAGCTGCGAAAGGGTGCTTTATGGACTGTCTGCGATCCTTGATTCGTTAATCAACCTGTCAAATATAATTTAGAGAGAGAGTTAATAAACGATTGGGCAAAATGTTCGACTGATATAAATTTTAGAGATGAAATTAAACAGTCGATGGGTCGATTGATCTTTGTACCTCCGTCGAAGGATACATAAATGCGGTCGATTTTGTAATATTCGATGAATTTATTGGACACAATGGATAAATCAAATATTGTAAAGCAATTTATAATGAAATTGTCGAGGGTCGAGAGAAAAGACACGAGCATAGGATATCCTGAAATAAATGAATGCGCAGTGAATGGACGATCATTGTTAAATTAAATATTTCTATTTCAGCTACTCCTGGTAACTTTGGTTATGATGGCCCTGGCAGTGGCTTCGTCCCAGGACTACAGTCAGCTGTTCGCGGGATTCGGACCGTACATAAGGCAACCAGCGGCAATGAGAGATCCACGATCGAACAGAGGTGAGCGTTATCTTGACTTGAAATCACCACGCGAGCTTTTAATAAACCCCTTCTCAACTTACGCCCACTAATTCTACTTAATATCACCCTTCGTATCAACCCGACCTCGTACGCTATCAATAACAATCACGATATTAAGTAACAATTTAGTTTCGGCACGCGTTCCCGTCGAAGCGTGACCGAACTGTGGAAACCAGACGATTATTCTCGTACACCAGGATCGCGAGGTCCGGTGCAGTAATTACCTTCCAGGTGCAACAGGGCCGCGTTAATCTCATTGATTCCGAGGACTGCGATCGATACTTCTGTAGGAACAGGTTTGCAAACGCCCGGTCGAGCTACCGGTACCTCGCGATTAACGTAACACGCCTGCAAATATTCGAGATTCATTCCAGTCAGCTAAACGATTACCACGAACGCGATAAACAGCGAGTTATTTCAAGCCTGTCTGGCAAATCAAGAAAATGGTTTCGTTAATCGTGTCGTAATTTAATTTCGCTGAGGGACACATCGTCGTTCTTTAGGAGAGTGTAATTTTCGTTCCCTCGTTCTAAGGTCAACGATGGAGATCTGACATTTAATCTTGCGTCGCATACGTAACCAGGATACGAGATCCTTCGCGATCAAATGGAACGCGACGCGTTCACGTGGAATAGGTGCCAAGTTCAAACTCACCTGCAATAAACACCGCGCCGCGAAACAGTCGCCGACAGAGCGTTGAGTTCCATTGAAACAGCTCGATGCCGTATTAAATAACATTTACCGTCTAATTAAGATTAGAGGCCTCTTAAATTTTACTTTCAACTGTTCCCTTCTGCAACGGGAATTAATTTCTAGACCGTGAGATTAAACGAATGCGCAGAGGAATCTAGAGAGTTACGTTTACTGTGCACGCAGCTACTACACCTGGGTCATTAGCCTTTCTTAATTAAGTGGAACAATTGTACGGCGGTTCACCGTGCAGCGTCGTTGTTTGGCAATAGTTTCCAGCAGTGCGATGGAGATTGACAAAACTTTGTTCCGCGTGATTCTCCACGCTTGCAATTAGTGTCCCGTGCTAGTATTCATTAATAATCGTGCATGCTGCAATGTCGTTCGCAATCCTGGCAGATTTCCACTGGCTTTCCTTGAAGAACCGTTCTCCAAGAGATCTGCTGTAAATAATAGCCAACAGTACGATCTGTACAGTCAGTTACAAATCCGTAAAACAAACACTGTAATCATCATACCGTGTTGCACGCGGCACACTACAATTTAAATTCCTCTGGCTTGCCCCATGGTACTTTCACAAAGGTCAAAATGAACACAGCCTGACGAAATATAATAAATTGTCGTCCCTATTTTTATTCGTCGATCGTGATCGAACAATCGGGCGAAACCGAGCCAGACGTAGTTCGAAGAAACGAAAGTAAGCGTCTAACAAGAGAATAACTCGCGGGGGTCCTCCGATCTCGATCTTAGCCAACGACCGCGAAGGCCAGACACTGATTGCGCAAAGAATTTCGTAATCCAGGAACGATTCGCCTACCGATCTTTCTGTGATTTAATATCGATAGACATCGACGGATCAACGAGGTCGTAAAAATGGCGATCGGTTAGTTTCATTGATAGGCACATGATAGACATTTGACAGGCTTTCTTGAATCGTGTTTCTGATTTTTCACAAGCGTCGCGTTCTCCAGGTTGTTCAGATGGAAATGCCTGCATTATTTATGGTTTCGGTCGGTCGATAATTAATAATTATAGTTACGGGCTGATCGGATAACGAGTTATAATTCAAAATAATTAAGATCTTTGCGAAGGACATCCAGGAATTGATTATGTAACCGCAGAAACTTTAAAGGGTAATTTTTTGTTGTTTCAGGTCCAGTGTTGTTCCCTCAAGGTCCAGCACCAAACAGCGCGGACTCCAGCGGAGTAGTCGTTGGTGCCAGCGGATACGGATTCGTGCCACCCAACTCAGGTAAATCGCTAGGATTCTGAGGGAGGACAGAACGCTTCCGTGATCCAGGAAACTGCAGTGTCAGGCTTCCGCCAAAGACACACCGTGGCGAACAGTAACTGTGGGGGTACAACTAACCCCTAGCACTTGTCGCCGTCCTTGTGCACCTAACTTGTGAATAAAACACTATTTATTTGTTGTCACACACGTCAGATCACAAAACCTACCCCCCTGCATCCTCCCTTATTCTAATATGTTATGGTTGTGCATGAAGATTTCCTTCGAAAGGAGATTGACAAATATTTGTGTTCCTTAAAATTATTTACTACAATAGTCTAATGCTATAGTAGCCTTAACAGAATACCCACTCGAGTATCTTTGAAACAACGAATGAAAGAATGGATTAATAATGTCTCTTTGTCCAAATTAACTCGAATTACTCCGAAAGTCGGAGGATAACTTTCGGAGGATCCAGGAATCGATCGGAGGTCACGATCGATCCTTGGATCGCTTCCGTGAGAGGTGTTCAATCCTGATCGTGATCGTGAACTCCTCGAGGTCGCCGCTCCTTCTTCTTGACCTCTACCAAATGTTAATCGCTCGTCACGGCACGGAAGAATGCGTAACCTTCGATGCACCGATCCTCCACCCACACAGATTATGTAAATATGCAAACAAACGGCTCTTCTTCTATCTCTAACCACATTCTTTTCGACCAGTCACGCACTAATACATCCCATACATTCTGTGCTAATTAGCGTCACAATGTACAAAGCATTGCTAACGTTTTGGTGAATAAAGTAAAAAGAAAAAGGTAGCAAGTAGAACGGTAGAATCTTACAGGTAAGTCAGTAATTCCAGTATACCTACGCTGCGATTTCAGAGAATGAAATTGTTCTTTGAAGAAATTCCCAAGAATTTCCACCACCCAGAAAGGAATATTTTCTGTGAAAATATCGTTTCGCGTCACGTATAAATCACGTTCTACAGTAATCCACGCGCAAATGAAAGCTTCCTCTTCCGGGATTACGTTCCCAAGGATTTTCCACCCTCGACGATTCCCCAGTAGAAGTTACGCGGACGAATAAAAATTCTCCCCCGTCTTTCATTATCGAAATCGTGTCAGCCAATGGCGTGGCCTGTCGTTCGTCGCGAAATAAGAGAAAGGAAGAGAGTAAGAAGAAGGGTATACCGGTTTCCTCGAAGAAGAGTCAGCCTTGGGATCCACTTAGAGAACCGCTTTACGAGGGGGCCCAGTGAAAGTGATTTCGTTGGCCTCGTGACTTAAACTCGTTTACACGTAACCTCGACTGTGCTACTTCGCGAGGTGTAACAGGTGTTAGGGGGTCAGGTGGGTTGACGACAAGGTCACCGCATTTGGTTGAAGCTCTGGAATACCGTGTCCCCATAGAAAGATCAATGCACTTTAAGCCGCAAGTCACGGTCAAGTTCGCGATCGTACAGTTTCTTTTCTTATAGTGAAATTGGTATTTATTTTTTCACGTTGAAGGAGAGTAATAGATAATATTTGTTAGGAAAAATTGGGATCCCTCGAAATGAACTTCATAGAAAAGGGAATCATGAAATTTCTTTGGCTTTTATTAAAGTTTCGGGTAGCCTCCTCTGTTTAGCCTTTCGGATCTTGGAAAATTCTATTTTGCATTTTGCCGTAGTTAAAGGCAACCCTGAAGACCTGTTACGAGCAGTTCTCAAGATTTATAACACGCGTAATTATACGTCGGTTGGTTCTAGCTTCCTGCTTTACCGCGAACCAGCCTTGCGGACGAAACATTCCGGTCGCGTGATTCGAAAGGCGTAATATAGTTTAGGCTGATCGTAACGAGCTGTTCTTTAATCCGCCATGAGTCTTTAACGCGAGCAATTTTATAAGCACGGCTGGCGAAACAAAGTTTCAATTTCAGCGCAAAAACCTCTACGAATTGCTGCACCATACAATCAAGCTGTTATTATTCATAATAACAGTGTATTAAATGATCGAATGGGCTACTTGTGAAATCTGTTGTTTATTGAAAAGTACAGTGGTTGCCTGCTTTAACTATCATCTTAATTGTTCGATATGCTGCTCCTATTATTTCAGAATAGCCTTTGCAGAAATAAATCTGTACGCAACAGATACCGCATCGGTAACAGCCAGGCTAATATATAACAGCTAACGCGCGCAAACGTTCACCGGGGAACGTAAATCTCTAATGATTAACACCCTGACGCGTTAAGGGCGAGAAAACGCTTAGGACTCTAAAACGGCGGCCACCCAAAACTACCCCCGCCCCTATTCAAGATAACTCGAGAGATTAACTCTTCTTCAGATAACCAGACTGAAGCGTAATTTAATTCAACCGCGTAAAACAGACCAGTCGCAGCTCGTTTTCGTTAATGCTCGCGGTGAAGGGGCCTCGTTAATATCAAGATCGGCCGTTTCGATGTTGTCTGCCGGTTATTTCGAGCCGTTCCACCGCGAGCTCCTTGCTCTTGAGCTTTTTAACGATCGACGCGGCTTCCTTTACTCGTGGAATAATCGCGTGGAACGGGCATAATTGCGGGGTGGAAATCAGGGACAAATTCGCGGGACCCGAGGTCGTTCGTGGACCACCATTTAAGCGTTAATGATATAGTTTCATGGAGGGGTGTCTCCCGATGAAAGTTCGATCGACTCTTCTGCCAAACGTTTACGATTCAGAAGCGATAACTCAATGTGGACAGGGAGGCGGGACTCCTCGATACGCGTGCTCCTAGGAGAGTCAAAGCGATTGTTATGAAACTCGAACCAGATATTTCGCATGCCCACTTGTGCACTGTGTCCTTTTGTCTTCCGTCGCAAGTTCGTTTATCTCCTGCCACTGACAAACTCTACAATTAAGAAATTATTACCAATTCGTGCGAACCTCAAAATAAACTTTTATCAACAAACAAGTGTCTCTGCATGGCCAATAAAATAATTACGGATAACCAAAAAAAAGAACAAAAAACCCAGTAGCACCTAAGAACGGCCCTTCCCAATTCCAAACTCTCTCTCGCATCCGTTCCATCCCGAGGGGGGCCAAAATTTACGCGCAGCCACATGGCCAAGACACCCCCTCGACTGCCTAATGGAACCCGCTGCCATCTCCCTCACCGTGCCTGGCTAACTTTATTGTCAGCGCCGCGGCCGACCCAGTGTCAGAGGTAGCGGGCAGAAAAGCGAGCACTTACCAGTCAAAGGGCGAGCGTACCGCCGAGGGATGGGGTTGAAGGGGAAGCTTGGGTGACGAGGGTCCCGTAATTAGCAGCCCTGAAACCGTCCCTGGCTTGACTTCTCGTTGCCAACGGTCAGGTGTCCTGGCGATTACTGACGGAAACGGGACTTGGCCAGTTAGCCGCGGGATTCTCGAGGAAAATTGCGCGGGTCCTAGCTGAAAGTTGCCTGGCGGCGAGGGGCAGAGTAAATGAGGGAAGTTTTGTTTGGTGATCGCTAAACGCATCTGTTTGCGCGTGGATTTGGAGAAAGTTTGCCTGATTCTAATCTCGGACGATTGTAGCGTTTGAACTTTAATAACGATCGATAAGCATTTTTGATAGCCATCGTGATTGGCAGACGGGGATTGATATCCTTGATATTCTGTTGCAGCTTTCTACAGGTACTTTTACTATTGACAACGTGCAATAGGCGTAGCAGAATATTGCTAGAACGTCGTGGTTGTTGTGCCGTCGATGGAGGTGTACCGCAGCGAGCAGTGTGCTACAGGGATCGACGAAACCACGAGTGCGAGCAATTTAGGAGCCAAGAATTCTGTTTTCGTGTTATATTTATATATGTTATATTATTTTCTTCTTTTTAGCAACTTTTATCGCGTACTTTGAGTGCCGGGACATGTTCCCGATGGCACGCGAGAGCACCGTTAGCAGTATTTGTATAAAGAATTTTATCGAACTCATATGTAGTTAATATATTCCATTTCTGTGACCGGGGTCGATGTAAAATGTCGCGACAGTGGAATCGCCTATTAATAATTTTCACAGATAAAAATCGGGGAAATATTTCAATTCTAAGGTTTCAGTAACCAGACCTTTGCCTCGATCAATTTTATATAATCGAGGTTCCCCCTGTGCCAAGGCTCAGGCTTTACGAAACGACGTCAAGAGCCGCCGGTTGAAAGTCACGTAGCATTATCGATTAACAAACGTAGTTTACATTCGAACGTTTACCGTCTACCACCGAAAATTGCACCTTTCTATTCAATTCGCCGTTTACAAGCAAAACAAATATCAATCTATTTAGAAAGCAAACATTAATCACTCCCAAAGCACTTACAGCGTGGATCATTGATAGATAAGATGCGCGAGGTTCGCCTTGTAAATACTTTGTAACGCTGTTTTTATCGATCTTGATACACGATCAATGATTTCCACGATTCGGCCAAAGCGATTTCCTAAGCCTGTACACGCATGCCTACCTTGGTTGTTACGTCACGTCCCGATCGATCGGCCAACTCTCGAAGTAGAGCCGAGTTAGTCATAGCTGCACTTGAAAACGAAATACGCGCGGCACGCGGCTGGGCGTCGTGGATTGTCCTGTCGAATGTGTTCAATGCACGCAAGCAATGTGTTCAGCCGCCAGTCACGGTTAATCAATGTAGTAGTAGCTATCGAATGTATACAATCCTGGTGCAATAAACTTATTTGTTAACGAGAACGAGAATGCTGCTTGGCGAATATTATGTCACAGCTTGGGCTACGGTGATTGGGAATAGGGAAACGCAAAGTCTAGCACTGCGTGGAGAATCGAATTTCGTGGTGCCCGGAGTATGATATCCCCTTCATAGGGACCTGATTTTTTAGAGAGTCACAAGAGTGCTAGTTAATTAAGCAACCATTCGAGAGATTAATGCTCACTTTACACAATTTATTTTTCACGGTTGCCGAATGTCCGTTCTTTTGTTCGAGGTGAAACTACTCCTGGAAATAACGAGGCGTTCAATAAAAGTTCTACAGAAATTATTAGTTCAGGTCGTCGAATTCAGCTCGTAAAATAAAAAATCTGCGTGCCTCCCTTTGTTAGCGTAATTACGCGCAACTCTTGCATTAAGTTGATGCAGCGGTGTATGCAACACGCGCGTAGAAATTAATTCGGGCCACAATCGTTCGATCTTGCGCCGTTTCGACGTCGCTGGAACTACTTTCTGGGGCCACAGTAGCGGACAATAAAATCCTCGTCGAATATCTTTACTCGATATAATTGGCTTTTATGAAAATACCGCCGCGATATCGAAGTATCTTATAGCTACAGTCGGCAGTAACGTTACGTAAATGGACGAGTAGAGAAAGCGGTGATTATTCAAATTTAATAAAAACAACCTCATTAGCGTTACATTAACCAAATCACCTACGTTTCATAGGGATGCACACATACGAACGAGACTTGAGTCTTAATTAAGATATTGAATAATAACTGTCCCTGCAATCTGTCTATTTAATTCTGTCCCTATCCTTAGACTCGCCTCGTAACTCACTTACGTAAAGCGATCAAAATTTCTTGCGACTTCTCCGGAATTTATTGCCTGGGAATGGTTGCGCGGAGACGAAACCGTGAACACTAGTCGGGCAACATCGACGTCACTCTACGATGCTATCGTAAAGCAACATTGAGCCTCAACGACGTGGACAGTAAGGGGCGAAGAAGCTTTGCGAGAGATTCGAAAACGCGAGGAAACCGATAATGGGTCGTTCCGTCACGTGGCTAACGGAGCAAACGATTTTCTGTACTACGTCCGTCCCAGGAAACTGATGTCTGACTCAGCCCAGTTAATCTTTAATCTTTCATTCGCTCTCCTTCTACCCTGTTAATAATTAACGAGCCCATTAGATCATCAAGACTTAACGTGACTTCGTTTTGTTCGGCTAGACACACCGCGATTTTAATTATGAATGATGCTCCTTTCGTGGGACGTTGACTGCGGCGCGTCTGACTATGAACGGCCGTATCTACTCAACGGTAAGACGCCACTCACAGTCATGTTATTCGATTCATACCGGGCGATCACGGTTCCTGTAGACGTTCGGGGTTAGATTTGTCCCATTTCCTTGCTTTCGCAATGCATGTTTCATGCGTCGAATTTCACAACGAGGTGGATGCTTCCTTTAGTTTTTGTTCTTATTTCTTACGTCACAGAAATCGTAGAGCTATTCGTGCCTAGGTTTATACGTAACAATGGACTGGGGGATAATGGCGAAGAAAAAGGTGTCGTGCATTCTACAATAAACTGGAGGTAAGATCGATACAATTACGTGAAATGGACGCAACTAGCGAGAAAAAAAAAGGGAAGGCTAATAACAGAAGCTACGTGAGCGTGCGTATCGCGAGTATCCGTCGAGGAAAGGCAACAATTCCCAATCAGTGACGGCGTTTCGTGTCCCGACTATGAAGTCGCATAATTCCGAACCGTTCGAACACGAAACAGGCGTGCTGTATCACAGGACTTACTTTTATCCTGCTCGGCAATCGGTATCGCTAGCTTCCAGTTCGTCGAACAAACGACCAATCGATTATCACGGCTGGCCTGCATTTCGCTGGTTTCACCAGAAACGAATTTATCGGAAGCCTGGTGAATAAGTAAACTGGCTGTTTGGCCCGCTAGAAACTTCGTTGATCGTATTATTCGATGGCGTTCGCTAAGGGTTCACAGTGCTTTGGGGCTTATGGCGGCACGCTACGCTGCCTACACATTGGCAAACTATCGGAGCCCATCGTTTCCATACACACGTTTCCATTTTTTTTAAATGCAAAACGATATTCTTGTTTTATGCACAGACTTATGCTTTCACATAAATAGTACAATTCAACAGCTTATTGAGCAGGGATAATTATTCGAACCAGCTTTCCGTCAAATTGATGAACAAGCGGACCTCTGCTTCCGACCAGATATCAGTTCCCGTGAAAAAAACCATATAATATGCAATGTATGTTAAGTGGGGACCAAATTGGTTCAACAGCTTTCAAAATCTCGGTGAACGGGGCCGGGATCGAGACACCCTTGCGAAGAATGTTCACGTATTATCGCGTCCAATTCGCTGGCCGCTTATTAACTACCGTGTTGTTGCATAAGAAAATTAGTCGCACGTGGTTCAACGTAAACCGCGAGCCTACATGGTTAGCAGAGCGTGCAACGTGCGGCAGAAAAGATCGACGTGCGAAGAAATCGATGCTGCAATCCAGCCACTTCCGGGGACCCTTTAACGCCAATCATTTCGAGAGTGCATGCTGTCTTGTTGCGGTTAAAGTTACGCCTTTGAAAATTTTCTATCGTTTAGAGGCAAAGAGCAGACACTACTTTGTGAGATGTCTGTTGGAAAGTTAATAGATAGAGGATAGACGGAATAGTTGGTAACTGTAGACATGGTAGATTTTTTAGAATAGTCTTGAAGATTCGAAAATAATTTTTCTAAGTAGTGTCGTAATATATTACTGTGATGTTTAAGTGACATGTACCGGAGGTAGCTGAGACTAGAACCGAGGAGAACTTGCCTTTCTCTTACCATGCCAACAGTATTATCGATCCAACCGATCTTCAATGATACTGTAGCATGCTGCAATAGGTGTCGCTTAAAGTACATTATGTTCGAGCGCATTAAAATATTTTTGGCGCCACGAAGCGAGCGATTAAATAAATCCTATAAATTCAGTAGCCGCGCGATAAATCATTTTCGCATATTATGTCATTGGGCGGGCTATAAAAATAATCCATCGGATTGCAATATTCTCGTCTCTCTGCTAAAGAACAAATAATATACCGACATGGATTATTTATTAGCCTGAATGGCTAAAAAAAAAAAAAGGAGAGACCGCTCACCAGTCTGGAAGACCGTCAGTTACCAGTATCGTCAGGTCGACGACATCAAATCACGTTAGCGAAACAACGAAGCCCATCAGTTAGTTCTGGGGTTGGTAGTGTGGTTCTAGGGTCAGCTGTTTTAAGCCTTTGAGGGGATTACGTCGAATTTTAGGAAATTCGTCTCGCCGGCCTTACATAACACTGACAATAACGTTCCAATAAAATAGCGAGAACTCGAATTGAATTTCACAAGATGACAAGCTTCCAAATAAAAACGGTGAAGATGAAGCAATTCGCAGAGCAAGAATTCCACGTCCGAACGGTTCGTCTTCGTGCACCCCATTGACTTCAACGAGATCGCAAGAATAACCAATCCTTTCCGCCCCCTATGTTCAAAGGAAACTCTGAGGTCAGGGGGAGAAGTGAAATGTTCAAGCGGCCGGGAGAAAATCCACGAGGCAGAAGGGCCGAATTCATTATTAAAAAGCCGGCGCGATGGCAACCGCCCCTTTCATCTTCCCTTCGGAAACCGGTGCATCAATATTCAAGCGGCGATGCGCCTCTTCGTATCGCGACAATGTCAGGTAGTTTACTTTATATTTCACAACACCCAGCCATCCATCCAGCCACCCCCTGCACGGTTATAAGATCCTTATCGCGTCTATTCAAAGGTCGCCGCTAAAGCCTGCGAAAATAGAGATTCTGCTCGTTCCCTTCCGTCTTTCTCCCTTTTCACCTTTTTCTTTCCCCGTTGTCTGCTCCTCGACAAATCCTGACGGGGATCTCTTCAAAGAACTACCCGCCCGATCTCGTGCCATTTCGAATCGATTTCGATTCGTGCTTCGAATGGAAGATCGACGATCGATCATTCTGCTGAATAATTCGTGCTGAATAAAATATGCTGACTTTATCGTCAGCATTATGATTAAAGCATCAAAGTATTTTTACCGCGAGGTATTAGTGTTCCGTTAATTGTTCGAGTGATTGAATTTTCAATCGCTACCGTGAACGACGGTGGAACGTCGTGTTGGAATATTTCAGAAGCTCTTCGCCGATCCAGTCGGGAGATTCGACACGTCCGTATCCACGCTGCCATCTAGCCTAATTGAATATTCGTAAAGAGGAATGGTTAAAAGGGAAGATAATCGGGATTACTCGTGGAAGGTTGCGAGCTGATTCATGTTACATTTACGCGACTTCAACTTTTTCTTCTTGCCTTCCCGTTGCCGGCGAAGTACGTTCGACAGACGGCCGCGCGAATCTGCGATGAAAATTTCAAGCTTCGATACGGGGTACCGATTCGTGGAATCTCGAAGGAGCAGTTGAAAGAATTCCTCGGAGAAATTCGAAACGTTCGAGAGGTAATCGCGAACCGAGTAGCAGAACGGTCGTTTCGAGGCTTACACGGTACCAGAAACGAGGCAAAGTAACGTTACAGAAATGAGGAATTGAGAAGCTGATATATTCTATTCGAAGAGAATAGCTGAAATGCGTAGAACGTTCGAGCGAAGATTCAACAATTTCCAGAGACGTGATACGCGGGGGTGTAATATACCTGTTAATTGAAAGGAAGCTCGAAATGCCCGGAGGAATTCAGGTGCGGGAAAGATTCCGCGTTCCCTCTGGCAACTAGACAGCGTCCTCTCGTTGAAGACCTGTCCGTCGATCGAAGGGAAAAAAGAAATTTACGACGGCAATTAGCGCGGCAGCGTACCGCGAGCGTTTAGTTGAATTTTAGTAGCCATTATCGCAGTCCCCGCGACGCGAGCCCCGTCCTCTCCCTCGGCGAATTTTTATTGCAAGCCCCGGTCCGCGTATTACCTAGCCTCCCCTTTGCCGGGGCTTTTACGAAGACTCGCACCGACCACGACGAGGGGGAGAAAAAAAGGGGATCCTGAAAGAAGAAACTACGGAGAAGCAATTAGTAGTAAACGTCCTTACCGCGTGGCTCTACCTGCACGACAAGATGATTGCCTCCGCGTTTGATGACGGAACTCGACACTGAAGCGTAAGAATGTTTCTGGAGGTACAAATTCTACGTGATTTGCAATAAGATCCTCTATTAATAATAATTAAATCCCGAGGGCTCGAATGGAATTTCGCGTACCAGGAAGAATTTCTCGTAAATCAGCGGGGTGCAAAAATTGCTGCTTAAATGCGTTCGAACGAATTCAAATGATATCTCGACAAGCTTTCGCCCAACCCTTTCGTCTACTAGGAAGAAACAGCAATTACAGTCGAACTGAAGTGATTACGGGGCCAACGAACACCGATCGCCCCATTAACAGAGTCTCAGAACGTGCTAACTCACGCGAGAGCAGCACCCTCGTGCACGCTAGTCCTCCGAGTGGCGACGTTTAACGATGTTCCGGGAACGACGGACGAAACGCAACCCTTTTCCGGTACCAGTGGCGCAACGGCCAGCCACGACGGCCTGCCGCGTACAATAAACTCGTTTATTATTCGCTGAACGGTGGGACGCGATATTACGGTATTATTATAGCGAGGGCCCGGGACGATTGACTAAATCGTCGCGTGGGCCCTCGTAACTCGGAATTAGAGCGAAAGGCCTGGCTTAAATCGGTTATTACGTCGCGTTGGCCGGCCGTAAATCGTGTCGAACGTTATTCCACGACCACGAAAACTAGAAGAATACACGCCTCCCTTCCTCTCTGCTTTCGTCACGGGCGACTCTCTCGATGGAGATCGTTCGTCGGGCAACCCCCAACCACTGGTCGTTTCTCCCTTCGCGAGAGAGTAAGCAAACAATAATAACATCGTCGCCGAACGATGGCCGGGGAAGAAGCGAAAGAAAATACACCCCTCCGGGGACAATTTATTAATATCACTGGAAGTGATTAGAGCTGAGTACACGGGCTGCGACGCGATAAGGGAGAGCTGTCGTACTCGTTCGCTATGGGCAATACTTATCGAAGCTCTGGCGCGGACATTTTTACTGCGATGCCTTCGATGGAATGTAGTATCGTAAAAGGATGTTTGACTTGCGTTAAGTAAGAACTTGTAAGAATGTGTGCAGCTTCCAGGGGGGGAACGGTATTGCGGGTCGGGCACAGCAATAAAACGCAGATAGTTAAATATAAAATAGAATGCATTTGAGAGAGGACGGAACAGCGTGACGTATGTTCTTAGAATTTCCTATCGGGATGGCATTTCGACTGCGATGATACACGTCTCCCTGCCATATTATTTTCATTATTTTCATTGCTAGTTCCCAACGGATTGAAAACTTTGTTGCACAAATTAATTTTAATTATTTGGATTTCATAAAAGTTCAATTTATAACAGAGACAGACATATAAGTCTTGAAAATAAATCGCAGGTATCGTAACAAATATATCATTTTGTACGCGACACACCATTTTTTGCTGAGAATAATGTAACAGTATAAGAAAGAGCCTGAGATTATGCACCACCGCGTTTAGTAGAAGGGAAAATTCTCCTACAAACAGCATCGTCACCAGCTCTCCCTCCAAGTAGACCGAGACGCTCATAGTCCGGCCAGTGACCAGCCGTATCTACTGAAATTTCTCCGAGCAGTCCGCGAGTTGCGTAGCTCGGCTAAATGTAGAAAGGGTCTCCGTCGGGGAATTGTTATTGCACGGTGGACAAGTAAATATTATTAAAATATTCATGACGAGTGCAAGATGAAAACCGCGGACTTTAAACAGAGGTACTCAGACGAAAACGGATATCGTTCGGTCCGGGCCAGCTTGAAAATTCTCCTCGCTTCCTCCCTGTGCTCCTTTGTTTCCTTCCCTCTATTTTACCCGGCGTTTCCGTTTCCCAACATTGAGACGTTCCCTCTATCACGCAACGAACTCCTTTATTTTCCACGCGAGGTATCGTGTACGCAGCGCGGTATACAGCTGCTGCAGCTACGTTTTATCTGCACCACTTTTACGGCCAGTTTTATGATACTTCTTTGTTTCGCTGAGCGTTTTCCCCGGGGCTGGATAATAAAAAAAAAAAGAAAAACAAACCAGGAAGGAGGTCGGACGGGAAAAGGTGAGGTAGATAGAAATTGGCTGCTATCGCAACCGGAGTCACGTGGCATCGCGTGAACAGCCCCGCAAGATTTCCGTCGGCGATCAACGGCGTTAATGGGTTAACGACCACGGGAACACCGTCTGGAGGGAAATTATTTTCCCATCTCGCGACCTCTGCTCCCTTACCTTCTTTTTGTTTACTGACGCCCGGGGAAGCCGCGTTTTTTTACAGAGATCCATTCGCGCGATGGAGAATTAATCGCGTACCTTGGAAGAAATCACGATCGCGGGGTGTCTGAAAGTAGAGCTATCACGCGTTGCTCGAATGGCGAGTCCCTGACAATTATTTCCATTTCCACAAGTAGTCGAGCGTTTCCCGTAGAAAAGATAAAAAGAGGCGACTCACGTGGCTCTGGCAAGCCACCGATATCAATTCCTTTCCTTTCGCCCTTATTTCGCCTCTCCTTTGCCGTTTTGAAAGCAGGGGCGAGCCCAGACGGCGTCGTTGAATATGGGCGAAAAAAGGAGAGTAAACTTAATTCACGAGACAAATGGCGTGCCGTGGATTTGTCAGGAAAATTGTCTCGAATCCCCGGAGAGAACGGGCTTGGATCGAAGCCCGATTGCCGGTTGCGCATGGCACGATCTTTCAGTAAGACAGGTGCAACACGGGGACACTCCCTCGTGGCCGGGTTCAGCCGATGAACGTTCAACGAACGCTATAATTAAGCACTAACGAAGATCGAAACGGGCCGCGTTTACGAGGAGCCGTTACGGTGAATAGAAGCAGCTGGCGCGGGCTTGTTTATGCAAATTGGGTCGCCGGGAAATTTCGTGGAAGCCATTGCTCGCCCCGATAAAGAAAGGACTAAACTAGTCGTTTCGCCGCTCGGGAAAGAAGGATATTGGGCTTCCCCGCCAAATTTATTAATCGTCAATGGAGAACACTGTTAAAGCCGCTATCGTTCTCCTTTAAACGAGCGCCGCAAGCCGTTACGATTCCGAGCATCTGCAACACGCGAAAGGATGGTAGATCCGGCAAGAAGCGGGCCATTCAGAGGCCGCGATAAAGGCGAAGTTTTCGCGGAGAACGATCCAGATGGAATCGCGACAATATGCGCGCCGCGATTTCGTCCGGCACGAAGCAGGGAAGAAGGAAGAAAAACCAAGGCAATTCTATCTATCGTAATGGTATGTATTATTCACGTCGATAGGCCGAATCGAAGCTCCCTGCAGGCCGGCAACGCCACCGCTTCCTCTCCATCCCGGTGGCCCGATCCGTCCCCCATAAAGAAAGCCGACCGCCCCATCCGCGGCAACGGCGTTCCCGAAATTCTCGCGTATCACGCGGTGCGATTCGCTGCACGGGAACGGGCTTCACGTTGCGTACCATCCCTCGCGCTGCTCCAACCCCTGGGCACGCTCCATAATTTATAATTATGCTCGATCCAGCCCGTTCGTGGCGTCGCAGCTCGCGGGGATGTGGAAACATCGCCCTGCGGATTCGCGATCGATGCCGCTCCTCGTACACATGGGGCGGAAGGGGGAAAAATAACGGAGGACAGGAGAAATATAACCCTTCGCGAGCGTGCGGGGGCATTCGCGTGGGAAATTATTCCTTTGAACGTCCGCAAATGTATTCGAGATACGCGGTAAGAAAGACAGCAGACAGTTCTTGCGGGTGGTATAAAATGTACGAAATACATGGATCGTGGGGCGGGGATGGGGGAAAGTTGGATGGGAAGTTGGGGGAAAGAGGGTTCGGCGAGACTTTGTTCGCGACGGTGACAAACGCCTCGCAAACACAGCGGCGTGGGGGTGTAGGAGGTCGCCGCCGGTAGACTGCGCCGGTCGGGGTGAAAGAGAAACCGGCGGAAGGTGAATGGCAGGGAGGCGGCGAGGCGAAGAACGAGAGCGAAATGAAGGTCGAGACGAGAGGAGCACAGAGGAGGGTAGGAAAGGCAGATCGGTTGAAGAGAGATCGAAGAAGGGTTAAGGTACGAGGTTACGGACCCGGGCCGGGGGAACGACATGCTTCGTATGAATATTATACGGACTAGACTCCTGGTGGAGAAAAAATTCGGAACATTGTAACACGTATCGAAATGTTCGACCACCCCCGACAAAAGTGTCGAGAAGTAATGCCTTGCCTCGAGTTCGCCTCGAATTCAACGCCCAGGTGCCGAATTACCCGGGCCGTCTCATGCATCGGTGCATACCTCGCCCTGCCGAACTCTTCCACCCTCCCTTTTACTGAAAAAAAAACAGGTATCGAAAAACACCCATGCCCGTTGCACGTCTAATACCAAATTCCGGGCGCGCTATTATTCCGCAGAGGCAGCTCAAACACAGACGCATTAATTTTTTCCCCAGCTGGTCGACGGGACGTGGGGAAACAAAAGGCCGTGGAACCGCGCCCGAAAGGTAGACGGAACGCGCGGCGGCGCGAGGAGCGAGGGGGTGAGCTCGACGGGGGGGTTGGGCGCCGTCCGACGGCCACGGCCACGACCGCGGGGGCTACGGCCGGCCCGGGCGAGACATTGAACTCGTTGCAAGGGAGGACGGGCAACGAGCATCGATTCGTCTGCTCCAGAAACGAACGCTCTCTCTGCCGCCCCCGCGGCACGCTGCAATCCCCTACAACCGCCGCGTGGCGCCTCCAACGCGCCTACCTAGCCGCGCGCTTTCACCGTTACCGGGCGAGCCGGGAGAAACGGAGACGGAGGGCGAACGAGAGAGAAAGGTCTGGCTCGCGGGGGCGGCTGGCGGCTGGCTCGACGGGGCTGCAGCCCCGTGACACGACCGGGCAACGTGACACGCTCGTTTATTTGATCAACCCCTCTCGCGTGCGTGGCCGCAACCGTGAGCGATAATTCCGCGAGGACAACGATCGATATCGCGGGGCACGTCTTTCGTCGCGCGACGGAGAAGGCTTTGTGTGTCAGTAACTCTTGCAGGCGAGCCAGACGACCGGTACACTCTGCGGAAACTTGTCAACGGCTGGGCTTTGTAATACGTTCACGTGCAGGGTAGAATGCGACGGGGTTGTTTATGCATGCCTTGCGAACGTAGAACTATCTCAGAGTATCGCAGAGTTAGCCTAAAAACTCTGCGATACTCTGAGATAGCGCATTCGTACAGCAGACTGCGGTCTGTGTTCAGAGTTCATCGTATATCTATACGGCGATTCGATTCCATTCAAGGGGTAGAACGGAGCGGAGCGTCGATAGTGAAGATAATCTGGACCGAATTTCCCGCTGCCTGGTAATAGATATTTCGCGTTGCGAGCGGGATAAACGAGTCTCTGCTTTCCTTTCTTAGGGCTCGGAGAGGTAAAGGGAGAGGGAGACGGCGATGTAACAAGTGGGCTACCCTTATCCGTCTCATCGAATGGTCGATTTAGTTACGGTTATGCTAAGGGAATGTATCTGCATAACCACAGCGGCGTCTGCCCGTTATCCCCGCGAAAACAATAAATAAACGCCACCCTCTGGCAACCGCCGAGAACTTGCCAGGCATCCCTGTCGGCGGCCGCGTCGCGACGTCGTCCTTCGGGAAGCTCTGCGCCACGTTTTCTCGTTACCGCGTGGCCCGTATCTCTGGTGTCCCTTTCGCGGCAACTACGGCGGCTACATAAACGTTATGGTCTTAAGGGGCTGGAACAACCCCTGCTTTTGACGTGCAGAATTCCCGAAACGTGCCGTCTTTCACGCGATAAGGCCTACCGCGCGATAAGATTCTTTTTATGGCCACGCTTTTGTCCGCCCGGCCGTATATTCATGACCCTGGAACAGACCAGCCCCGATCGCCGTACCGCATAGGCGCCGCAATACGGGCGGGGGATAGTTTAATTGCGTCACGATCGATCCTTTCCCTTTTCGATGACTCCCCATAATTGTGACGAACGATTCGACCGCTAGATTTCCCTCGATTGAGAAATTACTTCGCCCCTGCCTCGCTATGTTTCTCTCGTGGCGCAACTTACCCTCGTCGCGAATTCGAAAGGGAGTAAAGATCAAGGAGCGGCCCTACCTCCCAGCAAGCTGAACTAAACGATCGCAAGGCGAGGGGCCCACGGCATCATCAAAACTTAAAAGCGATAACGAGCGTCGAAGAAAGGGGGTGTCGCGGGTCGGGCGAGAGGGGGACCTGTCGGAATCAATTCAATTTCCCCTAGGCGATTTTTCTATTGGGACATCCTAACCGAACGGAGGAACGAGACAGTTTATCGCGATTGCTGGCCGTGGCGGCGATCTTGCGCTCTCGATTCCATCAAATATAAATTTCCTGGACACCGCGAAGTGGCAGCCTGTTTCGATGCCCGAGAAGGGATAAAGATATTGCGGTCGTGTCCCTCCATCTGTGTCACGTACGTCTGGGGTGCTCGCGCGGCGATATAAAGAGACGCTTCGGGGATCACCGGTCGGAAGGGGTGTTACAACGTCTTGGTTCGATGTAAGGTTCACCCATGGGAGATGACCAGGAGACTCTGCCACGCACCATCGAGCGAACGGTTACGTCGACGTGTCCAGTCACGCGGGAGTTATGGTACGATGGTCATTTGTAGCGCGGAGGAAGAGCGAGCGAAGACTCGAGGGGGATAACCGTGGCCATCCGGCTTGATCGTTTGCGAATAATTTATTGCCGTCCCTTTGTGGAACGCCGTGATCGCCGGCCACTCCGGCGGAACAGTTTTCTTTGTGCTAGATCATATTGTTCCTGTAACGGAATGCTTGAACGTTTCGAGGAGAATCGGCTCGACGATTCGTTCGGCCGCCTTTTAACTGTTCGAAGTGTACTTAGGGGATTCGTTCAGTCATTCTGGCGACGGCGAGTGGAATGTAACGCGCAACGCGGGCAATAATACAGACAATTGCGACGTGCTTGTTGAACGTCTCAACTTCAGACTCGATATGACGTTTCCGCTCCGCCGTTAATTGGAAACTGTGCCGCCGAGCCTTTTAATAATCTGGTGGCCCGATCCCCGATTAAACCTTGGGAATCCGTATATTGCACGCGTAAGCCGTCCGTTGTTCAATAAAACGCGTTGGAATTTCGCGAAATCTTATGCTGATACGCGCTTTAACGACGGCAATTTCATGTCTATGGATTTGCGGGGTTTTTGTATTGGTAACACGTATCGGCCATAGGGAGATCATAAACGACCACGTTCGAAGGGGTGGGAGAAGAGGAGCAAGCCCAGTTTATTAATGCAAACTCTTGTTACCCCCGTGTAAAGTCGTAAAGTGTACGGCTTCCGCAGCTACGCGCCGCGGCGCCGTGTTGTAACGATCAATACCTCCTCGGCTTTACAATCGTGCGAGCCGCGGCGAATCCCGTCGCCCTTCAGACGTTACAGTCATCGTGTAACAAGGTGTCAAGTTATATTTCCTTGATACGCTTGTTTACGACGATTACGATATCGAGGCACAGACAGGGAATCGCTTGAGAAACGGTTCAACGTCATAAAAATACTTCTCGCAGTTTCCATTTGCTGCAAACGAATTTATATTTATTATCCGCGGTCGGATTACGATAATCGTTCATTCCTATGATCGCCATTCCAACGAGGAATCGAATATACCACACGCTGCACGCATATGCCCGGGCAACAAACGAAGACTGGTGCATTCAACTGGCAAACCGTAGACGAGGTCGACTGATTTTTACGATCTATTAACCCTTCGACGGCGCTACCCCTTTCACCGTCGGATGAATGCGAGAAAAATAAACCGCGAGCCCGAGGGGCGACGTTAAGCCAATGGGTCAAACAGATTTAAAAAGGCTGAATGGGGACCGCTCCGGATTCCCGCGGGAACTTCCACGACGGCCGATAAGAACGGCATAATAGACATCGAAACGAACCTTCGCCGGATTTTCCACGGGGTGTTCCCGTTCTCCGCAACCCTTGGAGAGCGAGGTCACGACAACGGGGGACATTCCTGGACCCTAAACCCTGCTGGAACCCCCCGTCGCGATCACGACGGAGCGCCGCGGCGCTTCGCTCCGCGACCTTCCATCTGCCACTTCCGTTCGCTGGCTTCGCCGGATGTTTCGGCGAACGGTTATCGATCACCGGGCGAATGGAAACGAGGCCGCGCACGACTCGAACGGGATGAAGATTTTTGTCTCCTACCCCCGTACATTTTTTCCCTTTTCCTTGTTTTATCGCCATGGAATCGATCATCCCCCAGCGTTTGGTATCTGTGGCAATAAAATACTCAAGTGCCCGCAAAAAGGAGGGGAATAGGTAAATGGCGACGTAAAATGTGCACCCCTCGATTGACACCGGGGCCATATCCCTTAACTGAAATTCCAGCGTCGAGGAGAGAAAAAAATGAAGACGAACTGGCAAGTAGCAATCAACTGGCCTGCAATTTCACCGAAAAAGCTCAGCGACGATTTTCTGCTTCCCGGGGGTTGCTTTTACGTCCACAGGGTTCAACAGGGAGATGGGGGAGGGGGGCAGGGGTGTAAGTATAAAATTCCACGGGAAACGGCCGGGGGGTGCAGAGAGGCGTTAAAACTCTGGCTCTTTTTTCTTCATCTTCTTGGTCGATCGTAAAGGACGGGTAGGCAAGTGTTCCGCCGTACAGGAGGATTCCGCACAAGGAGGAACGGTTCCGCGGGCGCGATAAAATGTGTAACATTAATGAGGCGGTAAAAATGAAATCCGCCGCTATCGTCAGCTAGACGTTGGCAGCTGTTGTTGGACTTCGTCTTGCGTGCACCGACGATCTCCCTTCGATCGGCGAAACCCTCGCGAGCGTGAACATTTAAAACTCACGAGACCGTCGTTAAATTGGATAATGCAATTTCCGTCAGCCAAGTGAGTCCGCGGCGCGCTTCTCGTATCGGGAATAAAATCAACGTTGAAAGCACCAGCGGCGAAGGAATCGGGGACACCCCCTGTCCGACGGCCACTTTCATTTCCCAATTACCCCTGATTGGATTTGCTCCACGCTCGTTCGCGAAACACCGTCCCCCCCATTCTTTCTAAGTATTTATTTATCGGCTCGATCGAAAGGTGACCGGAGAGGGGAAGGAATTGATAAAAGTTTAATTGGAGAAGAGACGGAGAATCGGCTGACATCTGACAGTATCTGAGGATCCAAGGAATAACGTTTTCATTCGTATCTGCGGTTAACCAATCTTCGCGGAGGAATATTACAAAGCTTGCCTTGCGGGATTGAAATTATTAATTTTGGGACAGGAGAAAGCCCGGAGGTTCTCCGGAGTAGGTAACAGAGTCGATAGGGTGCGACGAAACAGCTGTAAACCGAGATAATTAGTCGCGAAAAATGAAAGCGGAAAGCGTTCAGAGGCGCAGGGGGGAATTCTAAGGAACCTCGGTCCCGGAATGATAATTCAAACGAGGTGGCTGGAAGGAGGCAGCGCCACGGAACAGAAAGGAAATAATGGAAGAGCAGTGCAGCGCGACGCACGTAAACGGGCGTCTTTAAACGGGAAGCCTTTCTACCTTTCCCTGCCCTCCATCCTACGGGAACTGGGAAACCTCGAGCAAGGTCGCCGGATTATATTAGCTTCGCCTTCGTTACCGGCGAGTTCGCCTCGAGCCGCGTCGGACGAACGAAATCTTAATTAAGCATCGCGGAATTTCGGGGCCGCGCCCGCGTTCCCAACGGGGAGATTTATTCGAATAAATTTCGAGGACGGCTCGCCCGCAGGAAATGGGGAAAGTTTCGGCGAAAAATAGTGGGGATGCCTGGCGATACGGAATTCGAAAGTTTCAATCACTATGACGGTTTAAACGGTCCCGGCTAACTTCTTCTTTCATTTACGTTAAGCCGCTTAAAGATTCGTCGTCGTTTCTTCGTTGCTTTTCCATGGGAAGGAAAAGTCCGCCGTCGATTAATAATTCAACGATATCCCATCTACCGAAGAAGCATCACAAAAATCCGTACGCGCTCCGGAGCAATTCAGAATGATTCAATGCGTTCTGCACCCATGAAACTACCAAATAGGATCCGAAGAGCGGTTGAAAAAAACTCGAAACGCCCGAAGGGACGGGACGAGTGCTCCGACGGGGTGGTAATGAATCACAGTCGCGAACGCGAGAATAATATATACGGGGGCCAATGGGCGCACTCTTTTTAGAGCGCAGCCAGAGTGGCAACGCGCTGTCTCGAAACGTATCATCAGACCGAGGTGCAGGAGATTACGGATGATTCGAGTGGCGTACATCGCGCATGCAAGAAGTTGCAAATCCCCCAGCACGCTATTTCCTCGTCAGCGACGTCGTATTCGATGATCGTGCTGTCGTATTCATTGATTGCTTTCGCCTTTCGCTCGTTGCAAATGGGGACGTTCCGCGGCAGAGAAGCGGAGGGAAGCGGAGAAGAAGAAGTTGCTGTTTTGTGACAACGGAGGCGAGTTATAGCTGGAAGTGGTTTGAATAGAATTCCTCCGTTTCGAGCGTGTACAAAGTTTCACAGACGTGTGCGACGCGTCCTTCTGCACGTGTACCGCTGGAATCCTTATTCCCCGGGCGATAAAGATTGAAACTGCGAGTGCGTAAAGCGCTAAATCCAATTCCTGGCACGCGGCGCGAATCCGAATCCCGGCAGATGGAAAGTTATTTCGTTTCCGCGGCTTTGGTTCGCGAGAGAGAAAGTCCTCGGTGCCGTTTGAACGCCCGGAAGTATGGTGGGTTATTCGCAGTATAGTATATCGATTTTTTTTCAAAACACGACTGGACTCTATGTGGGATGCAAGAATTCGTGGAAATGGTATGAAAGAGCTTTGTATGAATCGTGCGACGGGAGGTATCGAATGTGGCGCGAGGTGTGAATGGAGAGTGTAAGCGGGGTCTAAGGAGAGTTGAATCAGAGTGCAAAGGTAGAGTTGAGAGAGAGTGTAAGCAGAGTGTAAGAGAGTTTAAGCAGAGTTGAATCAGAGAGCAAAGTTAGAGTTGAGAGAGTCGTGTATTGAGTATTATAGGGTTGAGTTGAGATATAGTATATTGAGATATTTGGCAGTATAGCATATTTTTAATACAAAAGAGTCAATCACAATTTCCCCTGGAAAATAATCCTACATCTATGTATATCAGCCGATCAATTATATTGAACGATCTTGAAACGATTTCGAGGAGATCGTTCGAATCGATCCAGAAATTAATTCCTGCTCCGCTTGGAGCCTTTTTTTCCCCTGGAAACGCGGCGGAAGCAATTTTGACATAATTTCCGCGGCTGAATAATTCATTGGCGGTTCGTGAATGTCTAGTAGACGCGGACATTTTCATGCAAATTGTTTAACGACCTGGAGAACCGCCGATGCCCTATATATTTTTCACAAGGGCACCGAAATCTCTCTTGGATTCAAAGTTCACCCCCTCTTGGATCGCGTTCGATGCAGCTGATTGTGCGAAAATTCATATCGATTAGAATAAGGAAACTACACATGCAGTGAATCATTTCGGGGAATCAGAGACACCGACTCCCTTAATCGTGTACCAAACTCGATGCAACGCTATCTGCGGTAAACGCTCCCAGCCAAATTGCAAACAGAGATCAGTCGTGTCTCGATCGTTATAGCATCGGGCATTGAAGTTCGCGTAAAGGGGAAGACGTTCGCGAGCAGATTGGCGTACCTACGAAACGCAGCCCGCTCCGGCGAGGGTCAAGGTATGCTGGGCTAATCACGGATTCCGTTGTTTCGGCGACGTGAGGTAATTAGCAGGCGCAATTAATTCCAGAGCGGTTTGGGATTGGCCGTGGAGCAATCCAAGAGGGAGCGAATGCGGTTGTTCGCCGAGTCTACAGTTGCACCGCTATCCGTTTAACCACCCCCTAGTTTCTGAACGTCTAGGCCGACCCCTCGACTCAGCTGTTCGCTTCTTACCTGTCCGCTTGCTTGCCCTGTCGCTTAATTATCCTGTCAGGGATGGATCGTTCTCCACTCTTTCGTCTGTCACGCTCTCGGAGATGTGCCGTTTCGCTTGCGAACAATTGCACCTCGGAGAAGCGTGCAAATATTTGGTGGAATAACCCTTTCGCCACAGAGGACGTATGTATACCTATGTAATTAAACAGAGCATCCACTTGCAGGCGTTCGTACGTGCAGCTCTTCGATATTATAAAAATCTGTGCTGTTAGGCGCATCGAGAACACTTTCATTTTCGATGGCACCGCGGCGGAAGGGTAAACAGCGAGAATGGGGAAGGAAATAGTCACGAGGCTGGAATTAGAAACGCAATAAATGTTTGGAGGATGAAACGGAGCTGACGGAATTGGGTCGAAAGAAAGGAAAAATCGGAAGAGAACAGACGCTTTGTTCTCGAGTAATAATTCGTCTGCTCCTTGCTGGAAGCTCGCCTCGTCTGGGCAAATATGGCTGAATTATCGTAGAGCAAATACGAGCGAGAGAGCTGCCAGGTCAAACGTGCCTTACGATCCAGCTCGGCTCGGCGACGTTCTTCGAGCAAACAGCGGTAAAAAAAAGAGCGAAAACCCGGCAGACTGTTAGACCCGCCGCGAATTGCTGTATAATAAGCCGAAATCCTGGAATCCATGAACCTATGGGCTCTTGGGGGCGTCTGCCAAATCGACGACAGTTTTTCCTACGGGTACGTTAGTCAAGGGGGTGAATTAATTCAATGGAAATGACCTGAAACGACGGGCGATTTTGTCAGTAAAATAAAATATCTTTCGTTGTCTATGCTTTATTTTCACGTTTTGGTTTTGGGCAACAGACAATCATTTTTCGCGGAAAGGGGAAGAGGCACGTGGCTTACACGAGCCGGGTTGCGGCAGTTTTATTTTCAATCCGTTGACTGTGATCGATAGGGCGACGATTAAAAAGTTTTTACTCGCACGTTTTGCCCAGCTTTCATCTTCGTTGATTGCTTTATTTTCCCTTTCGCTCCCCCTTTTCCGGTTCCTTGTCTCCTGCGGCTCACTGAATTTTCGTCGCTGTCTGAGAAAATAAGGGACGCTGTATTTCTGTAGATATATTTAAAATTCGATCTACCGGTTTGATTACCCCTGAAATTATTAACTTGGTTCATCTAGCGCCCTTGATATTTCTTTTATATTTTGGAATGCAGAGAGCGACATTAGTTACGGTGATTGCTCCAAAAGAAATCAGAACAGATCAAAGGGTGAAACGGTTGCAATAGCAGAGAGCGCAATTTTTTTTGTTTGTTCCGAGTTGTGCAATCAATTACGAACGCGTCGGATGCGTGAGATCAATTGTCATTTGTAAAATATTTTCCAGCCGCCACGTCGAACGCGGCGTAAATTTAATTCCGCCCCGTCGAGCCGTAAATCGCGACTCCTTTTCTGTTCCCTCGAGCGAACGGATCGGTTGATTTATAAACTGATTTACAATGGCGGAATACGACTCATAAATTCCAGTGGAAACACCGAACGCGTTAAGAAGAGCGCCGCTATTCGTTCTAAATTTAATTGCGTCAACATCGTCGATAACCCGCCGTCCCCTTCAACTTATTTTCAGCGGAAAAGAAAAGTCTTGCCGAACACTTAATTCAACCACAATAAAAGTAACCAGTATATACGTTTCAAGTGCAGAATCATTTTAAAACGCACCCCTCCCTGCACCCGTGGTACCCTCTGTTTTCATTTCGATAACCACACCAATCATGCGTCCGTCAGAAAGCAAAGTTTCCAGCCCCTTTTATTTGTGCACAGCGGAAACACGCCGACAAAAAAAAAGGAAAAAATAATAAATACTACCAGAGTGATCCTTCGGGCATTCTCGTACACGAATGCACCCTTCCGCCCATCGATGCATCCCACCCCTCGCAGCATCGTCCAGCCAACTCGGTTGTTCTTTTGCCAACCGTCCAGACTGAATGTCGGGCACCCGTTCTTTCCAATGCGCCACGTGTACGGCCCTGGTCTCCTCTTCTGTATCGATCACGGTACCGGTCCGTCGCTGTATGCTAACTATACAGAATGCGTCTAGACTATTTTTTATGCTTATCCCAGTTTATAGGAAATAAAGGGAAATAAAGGGTGGCCACCGACCGACGCGGCGCGTCGGTGTCCTCTAGGCGGACCGTCGCTTTTTAGGATCATCCGGGGTGGATACTGTCTCGATGGTTCTCCTTTTTCATTACCAGAAGTGAACTACCTTCTCTCCCCTCTCTCTCTCTTCCTTTTTTTCCTTCTTTTTATTTACAGATAGACTAATCTAAGCGAGTGTTTACCCCTTTCCTCGAAACCCGGCGAAGATCGATGGCGAGACAAGTTCATTCCGCGGTAGCCCGATAGATTTTCACGACGACAGCCACGCGATCCACCTTCGAGATGATCAAAGACCAGGTGCACACGTGATCTTGGTACGTGGAAGAAGAAATCGTGAGATCGATTCCGAGGGGCGTCGCGTTAAACGGGAATTAGCTTACGGCCGGAGGGGAGGGGTGTCCGACAGCTTGACGAATGTAAGTAATTCCTGGCCGGTGTATACATAACCCTGGCCATACCGTGGTAGATAACGAACCCCTATGCCCTACGTGTCCCCCGTCCCCGCGGTTCGATTCTGTCCTACGGCGGGTCCGAATGAATTCGAACGTATTCAAAGTGCGGAGGGTCCACGGTGATCGATATGTAAAATTCACCCCCGCGACCCGGGCATCGATAAATCCACGCTGCGACCAAGCGTAGGGGGCGAAAGCAGGTCGCGAGAGTATCGTGGTCAAGATTTATACCCGGCCTTGCCTCCTCCCTGACTGATTTACGCGATCTTCGATGCGATTTGGTGACTTCGGCGGGATGCCAGTGTTCCTATCGAGTCTCCAACGAGCCCTGCCGTTGTTCGTGTTCCCGAGACGTTTCCGCGTTGGCGATGTACAGCAGAAGTATGCAGGTACATACGCGGGCAAAGAGAATATCGGATGGCACATATGACAGTGGAATCGCGATCCGTCGATAGGAAGGAATCATGATTTTCAGGGGTGTTTAACCGGGCGGGCGAGGATCGATGTCCACAACTGTTCACCAAAGCGACAGAGTCGTCTTGGACACGATTTTAATTAAGTTTTTAATTAAAAATACCTCGGTGGCTTTTAAGGGCGACTCGTCTTGTCCGCCGCTGTCCCTCGCGACAAGAATCACGTCAACGTGTTTCTGCCTTTGTGAATCTTTTCCCTCCCCGGAAAGAAATACACCCCTGCTCGCTATGATACCACCCCTCTGTCCACGATTCACCCGTAAACGCTCCGTCGCAGCAGTCGACAAACGCTGTTCAGACGCTGTTTACCCATACCTTTGTCCGCCTTTTCGACCCCGTGCCACCGGCACCCATGCAAGAACACCCTCCCCCGAAGCACTCGTAATTATTTACCCCAGCCGCTCTTGAATCACGCCGGCTGTCCGCCGCACACAACTGATAAATCCTGCTGTCGTGATACACTTAGCTTTTGTCTCGACCCCGTGTTTTTCACAGCATCCATCGATTCGCTCCTTTGTTACTAGAGCACGAAGCTATGCCGTACATTGTCCACTTGTTTTTCTTCTTCAATTGCGCACCGGGGTTGTTATATTTGTCCAGGGTTTCATCCGGTGATCGTCGGAACTGTTATTTAACGGAAAGATTCGCTGGGTGTTATTGCTCAACGCCCTCGAAATTGACGCAACTGTCGGATATTCTTCGCTCGTTTCCCGGAACGACTTTTTTCCCATGGCTAATTGACGTACGATCATGTAAGCAGACACGCGTTGAACAAAAGCGACCGTAGAGATTTCTGGGCGGAGCACGTTCAATTAAACTTGGAGCATCCTAGCGCGCGCTGTACGTAATTATAATTAAAGGGAAGGAAATATCTCATTGACCCCGTGTCACCGGCATCCCCCGAAAGAACCGCCCCCCTGAGGGGCTTCCTTAATTACTTACCCTGTCAGCTACCGAATCGCGCCAACTGTCGGCCGCACGCGATTAATAAATTTCGTTTCCGCGAAACGCTTGGCCTCCTAATTCCAACGATACCACGATAACCGTATCGTTTTCAACCTAATAATAGAGGCCACCACGGTTCCATCAAACGGGGGAAGAGGATCGTTACTACTCTAAGAGCCGCGATAAAATTCGCACTAAAATCTACCAACCGTCTCGTCGCGAATAGTTCCATTCCCACCATAACCGATTTTAACAGTGGGCTTAAAAAAGCGGACTAAGTAACTGGTAAAAAAAAAACGCGGATACATAATAACATTTCCTGTGCACTTGAAATTATTCTTACTCCGCGTACTCGGACATTCCAAGGACTACGCCAATCACTTTCGGTCGCTTCTCCCAAGAAGCACATCTTCCAATTCCGTCAGCTACGAATCGCCCCGAAAACTTCGCCGCCACCACCGCGGCGAAACTCGAAAAGAGAGTGCGTGTCGGTCTAACGAGAAATCGTTGTCACGAAGTCGTATATCTCCGCGGGGGAGCGAGAATACGCGAGCGGAAGATTCCTCGGAGACGATCCAGCTCTCTGGCAGCGGTCCGTGAAAGTGGGTGACGCCACTTTCGCAGGGCCAGATATCCACGGATATCCGCGTGGGAAAGGGCCGGCGCCCCCTCGTGACTTCCGGGCCGGCCTTTTTCGCGGAAAGTCGTAATGCGACGTTGACTACACGACAAGCCGATTGGACGCACCCTCCTTGCGCCGACGAATTTATTGCGACGGAAAAACTCTTAGCGGGGGACGGCCTAAATAGCCGATACACTGGCGATATATATCTCTAGTGTGGATCACCGCTGTGGTTATTATATTTTTGCCGGGTAACAGTGATTTTATTGGTTATACTGAACCGTCCCGGCGTCTCCTCGTTATTTATCGTGCCGCCATTCTTTCTGGGACGCAAGGGAAAGGGAAGGGGGTTGGTGGTTGCGGGGGCGAGAGTGGAAGCGTAAGTTTGATATTAATAACGTCGAATCGCGAGATTGATTATCGACTAGATTGCTCGGACGTTCGGGAGCAGCGACGCGGAACGATGAGATTCTTGGCCACTGTTCCTTTTCTATTTTCGTTTATGGACACTGGACGGAGATTCCTCGGGGACGACGAAGGGCGGCTGAACCCGCCCCCTTGACTTCCTCACAGATTATTGTTTCGCATTCTTTTATCGATCATACTGATAGGATGCGTCATAATCGCTGAACAATAGCTGAACAATCAGTCGAACAGTTCAGACGTGTTTACATAGCGCTCCTCAAACGGGTACGTTAGTGAATACGGTACGTTAGCGAAAACAAAATTTATACATCGCAGCAGTGTACTCCTCGATACGCTTTTTTTAAAAATGGTGTTGTGTAAAGGATGTAACACCCCAGTAGCCAAACCGGTCTCCTGTCGCGCCTGCGGCGTGTCCTCACATCCTGCTTGCCTGGTTAGGGCGTGTGATAAAACCGGGCATAATTTTGAAAACGGCCACTTCATCGACTGCCGCCCTATCTCGCCCACTCAAGGTGATACGTCGGTTAACCACGAGACGCTCTTACGCAGCATTAAAACCCTCATCTCAGACGAGTTTACGAAGTTTCGTGAACTCTATAATGCCGACATGGACCGGATAAATCTGGCTATCTCCGACATATCGGGCAGAGTAGCCACAATCGAGAACAAGATTTCAGCGATGTCGGTCCCCTGCGAAGAGGATATGCTGATCGAGCTGAAAGAAAGAGAGAAGAGATCGTGCAACATTATCGTGCGTAACATGGAAGAACCCAACTGTTCCCTGGCCGCTGACCAAAAAGCAGCAGACGTTGCCAACGTTATGATGATCCTGGAGTCTACACATCCTGTGGAACCCTCGCGGCTCAAGGTCACCAGGCTAGGCGCAAAGAAAAATGATCACACAAGGCCCATCTGTGTGACATTTCCAAATAGCGAAACTGCTCTATCGGTACTGCGAAACAAGTGCAAATATAACGGACCATTTATTTTGCACGACGACCGCACTCCCAAACAAAGACAGTACCTCCAGAAATTACGCGACGAATTAAAAAATCTTGAGGCTGCCGGTGTTCTCAATAAAACTATTAGGTACGTGCACGGCACACCAAAGATCGTTAACAAACCGCGGCAAAGTTCAAAAAACTAATGGTAAGTCCGACTGTTTATTATCAAAATGTTCGCGGTCTAAGGTCCAAATTAAACCAGCTAGCTCAGTCCATCTCCTACTCTACCAATGCGTGCGACGTCATTGTACTCACGGAGACCTGGCTCTCAAATGACTTAGGTGATTCTGAGTTATCATTAACGGGATACACCGTCTTTCGTTGCGACAGAAGCCACAAAACGAGCGGATATCTTCGCGGTGGCGGTGTGCTGATCGCCGTTCGTAGTACACTTAAATGTAACCGAATCGTCCTACAGGAAGAAAACATCGAGCAGGTATTTGTTTTGCTAGAATTGGCAGGCAGAACTGTCATTATCGCAGCTGTTTACCTACCGCCATCCACCAACATTGACCTTTTCGATAGACACTGTAAAACGGTTCACGATGTAATCATGACGTACCCCAGAGCGAATGTTTACTTGCTAGGTGACTATAACCTACCTCAAGTTAAATGGCCAACCAACGATGCTCAATTCCACTACATTCCACAGCCATCAACTCGTACAAAATACGATATAATTTGTAACTTTTTCTATCCTCATAGCCTACACCAGAAAAATGCCATTCCTAACGAATTCGGTAGGCTGCTCGATCTCTGCTTCACAAACAACGCTTCGGTTAAAATATGTCTAGCTGACGATCCGCTTCTTCCACTTGACAGATACCATCCGGCACTTACTTTTAAGTTCGATTCTCAGGAAGTCCACAAATCGGCGTATACATATCTACCAAGGCGGAACTTCAACTTAGCTGATTACCAGGCAATAAATGAGCACTTTAACTCTTTTAACTGGGACAACGAGATCGGGGCCTTATCCCCAGACGATGCTTTGGATAAAGTCTATGAACACATCAGATTCGCGTGCGAACATTACGTACCCGTAACGTATGCACGTAAGTCGTCTTTTCCGGCCTGGTTTTCCGCTGAGTTGATAAGAAACATAAGAGGCAAAAAAGCAGCCCACAGGTTGTACAAGGTTAGCAACACATACGTCGACTACCTGGTCTTCTCCAACCTAAGAGCACGTTGCAAGGTCCTTGTAAAATCCTGTTGGTTAGCACACATCAGGTATATTGAGTCCTCGATACCAAATAACTCAAAGGCTTTCTGGAAGTTTGTAAACAGCACCAGAACCGATAAAGCGATCCCGGACAAAATGTCTTTTAACGGCGTTGTACTTGAACATCCTGCGGACATCTCCGAAGCGTTTGCCACCTTCTTTCAATCCACTTTTAACCGTGATCCTGCGAACAATAGCATCTTTGACTCCTCGGCTGATACTAATATAAACATTGACAGTCTACACATTAGCATCGGTGAAGTCTATAAGAAATTGGACTGCATTTGCACCAAAAAAGGTCCGGGACCAGATCTCACTCCTCCAATATTCTTCGGAGCATGCAAGTTTACTTTTTCGAGAATCTTATGGATCTTATTTAATACCTCCTTAAGAACAGGCATCTTTCCACAGAAATGGAAAAACGGCATCGTTACACCCATCCATAAAGCAGGAGACAAAGACGTCATCACAAACTATAGACCAATCTGTGGGCTCAACGTTATGCCAAAGATATTCGAGAGTATCATCACTGATAAAATCACAGCAATAATAAAAAATCGTTTTATCGATGAGCAGCACGGATTTGTCCATGGAAGGTCGACGGCTACTAATCTCCTGCTTTACCACTCCTATATCTCCCAGGCGCTAGATAAGGGCAAACAAGTCGATGCCATTTACATGGACTTCCAGAAAGCCTTTGACTCGCTCAACCACGAGCTACTTATTCGGAAACTTGGAGCTTTTGGCTTCTCGAGCAAAATTGTTGCGTGGATCTCTAGCTACCTCACCGGCAGAACCCTCATGGTTAAATACAAATCTAGTCTATCCTGCCAGTTTTCAGTTTACTCCGGCGTTCCCCAGGGATCGCACCTCGGCCCACTTCTGTTCAATATTTTTATAAACGATATAGCGGAACAAATTCGGCACTGTCAATTCTTACTATACGCAGACGACCTTAAAATCTATTCAATAGTTGAAGACTTACGCGACACTCAGTTTATTCAGAATGACTTAATTAACCTACACTACTGGAGCATAAAAAATATGCTCTTGTTTAACATCTCCAAATGCTTCATCATCAGGTTCGCGAAAAAGAAAAACCCGTCTAACCTTATAACCTACTCTTACTGCATTAACGCATCTCCGCTAGCCGTACGCGAGTCCGCTAAGGATCTAGGTATTATATTCACATGGTCGTTATCGTTTGTTGAACATGTACACTATGCTGCCGACACTGCCACAAAAGTACTAGGTTTCATCCGCAGACACTCTGCGGACTTTAAGAACTCGTCCACATTCAAAGCACTCTATATACAGCTCGTGGTACCTCATCTTGAATACGGGTCAATAATTTGGAATCCCCAACAGAAATACCTCATAAACCTCTTAGAGGGTGTGCAGCATCGTTTTCTGAGATACGCTTTGTACAAGCTTAACAAACCGATGCCGGCAACGTGCCACAACTACAATAGCATTCTAAACCAGCTGGGATTAATCACACTCGAAAATAGACGACTTTCAGCGGATCTGATCTTTCCCTACAAAGTGATAAACCAATACATCTCTTGTCCTGCGATATTGGAGCTCCTGAAACTCCACGTTTCGTCGAGAAACCTAAGGTCCAAAGGGCACTTCCACATCTCTCCTTACCGTTCGCTGGTAGGCGAGAGAGATTGCGTCAACCGTATATGTTCCGCCGCAAATGCCTATTATGAACACGTCGATTTCTTTAGCGGCACCTTAGCTTCCTTTAAAAAGGACGTACTAAGGTCGCTACGGGCTTGCCCGTAGAAAACTACATACGAACTACTGTCGCTCTCCTCTAATGTATTGTATTATCGTAATTAATGTAACTTAATGTAAACTCAGGACTTCTTCTGTCCGTAAATAAATAAATAAATAAATAAATAAATAAATAAATAATCGGCGACGGTGCGGGACTTGAACGTGGCATTAGGTTTCTCGATCGAGCCACGGGCAAACAATCTGCTTTATTTCACCTCGGACGCGCGCAATTTATTCCAGAAATAACTTCGATCTTGCGGCACCGTTCGCCCCTCGTCGAATACCCGCCGCCCCGGTGTCGACGCTTTCTTCCAATTAACAAAGAAGAAAGTTCCAGGCCCGTTCACAACTTTGCGACCCGGCGAGACAGGGGGTGGATCTAACCGATGGACTACATTTTTATCAGTTCCAGGCCATTTCGCAGCCGCGCCCTTGATTTTTCCTTAATCGATTCGCCGGCGTTGCTCCCGACAACGTTGACCGAAATTGCGTCGAGGGAAACAAAGGCGGCCAGGGATTACGGGTCGCCTAGTTATTATTGTATCTCGGGGCGTCCCGACGCCCAGCATCGCGTTATTCCGGCCGCCAGGGGCGAGCCACGACGAAGGTATTGCGGTTCTCGAGTTACGTCTTTGAATTTACGAAGCTATAATTCAAACAGGCACCCCAATGGCTTCAACCGGCTCTGGATGAGCTTGGTTCGCCCCGTGTCTCGCTTCAGGGACTCCTTCAGCTTTCTCTTGGAGGAGATCAGACCGAACAAAGAGACGGCGGAGCGTTTTTACCCTCGTTTCTGGCGACGAACGACACACAGGAATTGATCTCCTGGCCCGGATGCTCGCGTACGCGCGGCGGCTTATCCCCGGAGATTGAATTCCTCTCTCTCTCTGGGATTTTTAATTTTCACCGTGGAAACGCCAGCCACGTGAATTACCCCCGAGGCTAGATTTCGCCGGGAAGAATAAGATCGAGTTACCACCTCCCCTCTTTTTCCTCTCCTCGTTTAGTGGGGCGGCCGAAGGAGACGCAGATGGCGAATTTAAGCCTCGTTATTATCCCGGGACTTCAAACAGATGTATCTGCTGAGAGTGACTGCCCTTACCGGGAGACCGGAGGACGAAGAAACCGGAGAACGATTTGGTCGGTTAAAATAGTGGCTGATCGATGCGGCAAAAAGGAGGCTCACGTTCGCCGAAAATTGGCAGCGTTCGTTTCGAGCGAGACAATAGAGGCCTCGTAAAAACGTCGTGGGCAAACCACCGAGGGCGCGAGAGCAAAGACAATCTCCCGCTCTTTTACGGGGCCATAAATTAATCCGTAGAGACAAAGGGGGGGCCACTGAATGTTCTCTGTTCGTAACCGAAGGCGGCCTCCTAGTGGCGGGGACTTGTACAGGCCGTGGAACAAAGGGGCTCGCTGATCATGGGGTGAAATGTACTGATTTCGATAACTCTAACGTCGACTGCTGCGACGGAATGTCCGTATAAAACCATTAGCCACTGATGCATGGCTCGCTCGATGCTCGAAACGTGTATGTCTTTTCTTTTCATTTCGCTCTTCAGTTCGCGGCGATGGTTAATCGTTCATTAATTGGAGCAATCGTCGTCGTTCTTCTGTCGTCGGAATGTAATCACTGCAGTTCGAGGCAGCTTTTAAATACAACCAAAATCATCGTACACGAATCTCCATAATTCTCGCCGGACGTTTTAAGCCCCTCTACTCCGGCAAATTGAAAGAAACCAACCACTCTGTCGACAAGCAACTAGATTCGTTGAAAACCGGTATAAAAGCACGATTCTCGAGAGCAAACGGCAGGCCCTTTGTACGCATTCGTGCTGAAAGAACGCGTCGGGCTAGTGGCGAAGAAAAGCACGCGGACCTTCCAGTGGATGCCTCGGAAACGGAATTGAATCGAAGCATGTACCGTAGCCAGCATAAACACACGGAAGAAAGGACGAAACACACGTGGAGGGTAAGGGGCGCTTCAAAGAGGAACAGCCAAATGGAACGAAGCAGATAAAACGGTATTGACCCAGTGAGACAGGGGGAGTATCCAAGATGGAAGTGTTCTTTGTCGTTTTCTTTGACTGTGTCACGGTATCGACGGCCACTCCCTTTCAATTTCTTTTCCGCGGCGAATTTGCTTCCACGCTGTGCGCCCTTATCGCTCGTATCGTTTTCGTTCAAAGGAATACCGTTTCAGATAGTTTCCAGCGGCATGCCAGGCCCAGAGGAACTGTTTCCGCGATAAGTGAAGCCCTCGCGGTGCTTCGAACGAAATGTTCGACCACCCTCGGCTGCTAATCTTCCGCGGAGGCCGCAGATAAATACAGTAGCATGTTTATCGAGAATCCCGCTGTTGACCCTTGTGCCCCTTCGCATAAATTTCTATATCCCCGTGAACAAACACGAATATTGTTTACGTTCCGGCAAATATTTGCAGCCGTCCCTTATGAACGGCAAAATTCCATGTCGCGAATCATCTCACGCGCCCCTGGTCGAAGTGCGCGACATCAAACGAAGGCCTCCGAGACCCTCGAAGGTTGAGGAAAGCTCGTTTCTTTTACGAGACTCCGATCTCGTATGCTCGTCACGTGCTCGCCTACGAGACTTCTGTCTTGTTTACGCTGTCATTCGGCCAACGATTTGAATTCGCTGGGAAAATCGTGCCGCTCCTCTCCGCTCACCGCTAAGGGTTGCTCGCTGTTTTCCTCTTGCAACAGCACACGGACGAAATTGCCTGGCTGAAGAAAATGGGCCGCCTTTAATTCCAGCCGTTCCGTCGGTCGGGTCGCGCGAAACGATCCTCTCGGAATTAATTCGATCCTGAAACGAAATCTATTAGGACTGGCTTGTTCGCGTGTTTAGTAGGAGATCCTGCCGGTGACGAAATGGCTATGGAACCGGCGTCTGACTTTCGCTGGAGTGAACGCTGATGCGAGGAATACATTTTGTCTGCTACTTTTACAGGTGTGGAAATTATGATTATTGCGTATAACAGAAGAATTGTCGCAGACGTTCTTCGTCGAGGAAAGCATAATAATAAATGCATCCTATATTTACGAAGCAGAGTTTGGCGAATTAAATATAATTCCTGAGTACCTCTTCGGCAACCTTCGTAGCTGGCGAAGCTCCAACAGCTCCTGAGCATGTCCAACTTTACCAGAAGTCTCTGTTCGTCCGTGCGACGTGCTCAAGTTCCCACTGTTCGTCACTCTGTCCGGTTAAGGCTACGATTACTGGTGGATGCGTATCGGACGAATACGTCTGTACTGTTTCAATGCATTAGTTCAAACAGTTCAGACGATTTTGCCCAACTCGGCAAAATCAACTTCCGACCGTCTAAACGAGCCTATTTCTGAATTAAATATTCCAAACCCGAGGGCGAGCATTGACATGGGAACGAAAAGAACGGTCTACGTGTTTATCCTTTCGTTATCCCTCTTGTACGCTAACACACGCGCACAAAATTTCGCATGCAAATTTTTTACCAACACGTCGAAAGCTTTGAAACAAGAGCTTTATAGAATAGAATAACTTTTCACCGCTTTGCAATGCAAGAAGGTTTCTTTTCCCTTCGATCTCTCCCCGTGTATTTTGACTTGCAGAGGGGCGTAAAAGAGAAGTTCGTTCCTGACCCCGCTGTAGGACCTGTGCCGCTTCGATATATCGGGTTTCGAGTTCGTTATATCCCTTTTCCGAGCGGGGTTGCATTTGAATTCGATCGCTAACGACGCGCGTAGTTACCGGCATGCAGCTTCTTCTCGATTCGATGGCACTCGAACTTGCTCGGGGGTACGCTAACGAACGGCAACTTTTCTCGTTTAACGACGACGCAGAGAAAGAGAGGAAGAAAGGGAGAGGGAGAGAGAGAGAGAGAGATTACTGTAATCTCACCCCCGAACAAATCCAACCAGTACTTGGCTCGCGGATAATTAAGCTTTCACCTTCGCCCGATGCGTCTTTAATTGTAAGGCTGCCACGTCATGAATATGCAAGGCGTCCTTTTGCAATACTGCGCCCACTTAGCAAACGGAAGATAAGCATGGTATATCCGAGAAAAGCTTGACGAACGAAAGCTTGAAACGGGGTTCAAAAGAAAGTCGTCATTTTTCGCGTTTACGGTTATACGTGGCGGTCTGATTGCCCGTATACACTGACCTATACTACTTAAAACATGCTCTCGTCTATATTATTGATCTGTGCTATTGGAAATATATATCTGGCAGTATATTCACCTGCATCGCTGAAACAGCCTCCAAACTATTCGATCGAAATGGCTCTTCGAAAATTATAGATACCACTTTCATCCCTTAAACGTGACAATCGTCGCATAGGAAAAAAAAAATGTTTCATATTCTCCCACGTTCTTCACTTGGTTATCCAAAATTTCGGAAAAATCAATGGCATCCCGTTGTTCCGGCTAATCTAACGAATAAAAGTCTCGCCCAAATACCGCCCCTTTGTTCTCCGCGTGCTCCTTTACAACGTCGTTCACGCGAGCGGCGCCTAATGAATCCAGCCAGAGACAATGAGCGTTCTCCCGGAGAGGAACAACCCGCCATTGTTCATGGGACAATTTCATTACTGCCTTTTTGAGAGACGTCGCCGTCGTCGCTGTTGATTAATTCAGACCCGTGGCCAGCAACCAGGAGGGCTCCCTCGAGGAATTCGACCAGTTCGTCGCGTGGTCGATGGCGAAGCGGAATACCATCCGCCGTTTCGTCCTTCGAAATGGTTCGTGACGTCGTCGCGAAGAATCTCACGGAATTCCGCGCCTATTGGATCCAGGGTGGAGAATGGAAGGTCCTTCCAGGGGGTGGCAATCGGTGGAATGTTCCGTGGGGAGGATGAATCAGTAGTGTTTTTAAAGGGAGCAAGGCTTGATAAGTTAGTAGGTAAGCGGTATTAATGATTCTCGAGTGAGGAGGGTCGTCGTGGTAGATTAAAGGGATTAATCTCAGTGTACATTAATTTAGGAACGCTGCTCGGCATCCCGAAAGTAATGTTAGCTAGCGTGTACACGCGGTGGTACAGGGCGTCCTGAAATTCACGCACGGCCACAACAGCAGGTCGATTAATTATTCTAATCAGAATCGATAAATATCGGTCACGGGTTGGAACGATTTTTCTTGGACTTTCGACAATTTTGCCGAAATAATAGCCACACCTGTAGAAGTAACTCCTTGGCTGGTACTTCTGCTGGAGGATCGCTTGGAGAGGGTCGAAACGAACCCCGTCGTTCTTACAAAATAAATCACCGACGCTTGCACCCTCCTTTCGCCCCTCCTCCTCGAATTCTCCGTCCGTCCCTTTCTCTTTTGTCCCTGGCAAACGCGAAACGAGTAAATATTCAGTGCGTCTGCGTGTAACATTTATGATAAAGTTCGGCCGACGCTTTATTTGTTATTCATTGGGGGAGAGTCGGATGGAGTTGGAGGGCCACTTATACGCGTGGCGGTCGAATTAAAAAAGTTTCTCTTTAATTAATACCGCTGTCGGTTCCGACTGCATTCGGGATTTTTTTTCGCGCGGACGAGGGCTGTCTATCGCGGGGTCGGAATTTCACAGAATCCAGATTCTCATTAAACCAGCCCTTTGACAAAATATTAAGTACCGTACAACCACCGAATAATAGTTCTTCGAACGGATCCATTGTAAGCGTAGAATTTTTCTGCCCTTCGTTTATCTCGACGCTGGTGCGTAATGCGGGGTACGAAATGGAATCAAATAGCTGCGCGGAGAAGCCATGAGTTATCGCGCTGGTGGAGCACAACAAAAAGCTGGGATGCGTCGGATGGCGTCATAAACACGCAATAAAGCTCACCACGGCCTCGAGGGCTTTCATAAAAACTAATTCCCCCGTTTAATTTCGCCGCTTTATATCACAATGCTGCCTCTTATTACGTCGCGGATCAGCTTTCCAACCTGGCTCGTTCTTTATTTCTGTCTGCCTTGTAGCTGTGTGTGCAATAGAAACAACGAACCCCGACAGACGAAACACCGCCACTGCGAAATAGTCGCACGCCCACGATCGTAGAACACGATAATTGAAACATCCGACCTATGGCAAATATCCCCAATAATTCTCTTTCCCTGCATTAAAATAGAACTCGCTGCCGGCGAAAACTGTATTCAGCAGAATATAATAGTCGCCCCCGAAAGTTTCCACGCCGATCTCTTCGCGCTATTCGGCTTTTTGCCCGCCGGTTTATCGCGCCGGTCCCTCGCGAGCAGACGTTCGCCGTATGAGTTACTCCGGGCCATAGAAAAACTTAATAAAAATAACGGTATTACGAAGGGGCTAGGTCTGCCACGTCCAGACCCAGCAATTACCTTCTTCCCTGCGGTAGCCCGGTAAATATAACGACGGTCAGAGCGCGACAAGCCAGACACGGCCCGTGGACAGATATATCGCGGTGGATATTGTGCCGCCGCTACGTTCGAGAGCCTTTCCAGAGACGGGTCCCGTGCTCGTTTACAGGATATACCTCGAACGAGACGCGTCTATTCTTATAAGCATCGACTGTGCCCTGCTGACAGTAGGGGACGATTGTACAGCTCCTGGATTATGCGGCGAATTTACTCCGCTTCCTGACGGCGGGGAGAATTCTCGGAATATCGGCGTCGTTAATTAAAGGATTACGTTATGGGCCTCGTTGCACCGGTGGATATTACGAATATCTTGCCTGGGATCCTCCGTCTCTTTTTTTTTCTCTACTCTTTTCGTACCGCGACTCCTCCCCCATCCTGTCGAAAGTTACGCGCCGTGGGAGCGAGACATTTGGTGGCTCGTTTAATCTGGCCGCGTATATTGTACGCTGCAGTTTATTGTGGTTGAAACTTTGCGCTGTTGCTTAAGCTTCGATAGAGCCCTGACTCGCTAACGGCGCAGGGTGCGCGATTCTTTGCCGAGGTAAAATGCACCTTGATTAATATTCGAGTGTGTTCGTTGCAAACAGCATTCGTTGGTGGTAACTGTGAACGAAACGTGGAACGCGATATTCCCATCGATACGTCCTCTCGCCAGACTTGACCCGATCGTTAGACCATGGAAACCCCGCGTGAAACCGGAAGCAGAGATAATCACGGCATGCGCCACCTGTAATTTTCGGCGGTGGAATTTACGGCGGCGATAAATCGAGCAATTATCTCGATAGGAGCCAAGTGGTGCGAACTGTCACGAGGAAAACGGCCAGGAGAACGCGGAGATGCCGAGGATGGGGGATGATCTCTAATTGAGAGGGGCCAGAGGGGATGGAAAAATGGTATAATCGAGCGAGATAAAAGCGAAATGGAGCATATTGGTGCTAATTATCAGGAAGTTGTTCGGGGGTCGGGAACGGTAGTTTAGATATGTATCTGCGGATCGTGTATAGAAGGCTCTGTTGAAAAAAAAAAATGAAGGGGAAGACTCTTTTTGCGAGGATATGGAGGGGACCGGAGGTAGTTTGGACGTTAGTTAGCGCGTAGGTGACCGTATTTTAGAATTACAGCGGCAACGATCGCTGGCAAATGTTTGCAGGCCTCTTCTGCTCGCGCGAAGGTGACGCAGGGACCTGTAATTCCCGAATTTATGGGGATACGGCCATGGAGAACGAAAGAGTTTAAAGTTCCCTGGAAAGATTTTGCATCATTTTTCAAATATCCTTAAGCGTGGCAAGTGTTTCACTTGTATACCGCAAAGCTGATGTTTCAATGAAGAAGAAAAATGAATCGCTCGAATAAATGGTTGAAGATGCTCGAGTGCTATGGTCGAATTTAACATGAATTTCGGGTTGCTGAAAAACAGTTTGCTTCCCCCGCCGCGGTACTTCTTTAGGGTTAAACGAATTTTCAGGGAGGAAGGGTTGGAGAAGTGGCGGCGCTCCGGTTATTTCGACGTCGTTCCCGAAACGTTAATGGCTTTAACCGATCGCCGAAAATGGAGGAACGCTCGAGAGTCTCGCGTATAGGCTCAAGGGCGCTCATTTTTTTCAGGGCGATTGCTTTTATTCGCAACGTTTGCTCGTCGAGTGGCCAAAATCGAGCGATCGAACGGTTGGCTGCCTGTTAAAGTGTTGCCGCGAAACGGGAACTACTATCGATACGGGGTAAATTCGTTCGTTCAATTCAGTCGAAAAGCAAAATCTTAATAGCTGTACAAAGAGGACACAAATTCCTTTCAATAGTTTCGCTTCGTTAAACCGGCGCAATTCTTTCGCGAGTTTCTTGTAGAAGAAAAATTCAGATATCACTGCAGTCCGGAAATCGATTGCATTATTGAAACACGTCCTATCGTTATCCGCCAGACACCGCAGGACTAAATATACGACGCTAAAGCCAGCTTACTTCCACGGGTCGTGCGGTTCCAATTTTGGTTGGTCTGGAATTTCGCGGTCTCGTACGTTCTCCTTTTTGCGGCGTCTAAAACAGCTCGCGGCTGCCCGCGTCGGACAAAGAATCGTATTTTTAACCGTTTCTCGTTACTGCACCTTCGTATCCCCACCCACGAAATTTTCACGCCGCGAAGGAGCCTTCCGGAGAAATATGAAACGCTCGAGGGGCACACAGAGAGAAATACGGAGGAGGTTCGTACGCGCCAGAATAAACATCTCCGAGGCTTGCACCGCCGCGAAACAGGCTCGCATTCCTGGGACTCGGTAGGAATTTCGTTGTGCAAAATGTACGGCAGTTTTAATTATTCCACGATTAAAAATAGTAACAGCGACGACAATCGGGCGGAGAATTTGTCCGACGTTTATTCGGCCGAGTCTGGCGATTATTATCAAACACGAAGGAAACGAAAAAAGATAATACAGAATCGACGATTAATTCCGACCTGACGAATCGGCGCAGCCGCGGCCACAAATCAGTCGGGGAAACAACGAAACTTTCGACCAGAAATTGCTCGCTAAGAGCCATCGTAAATTCATTTCGGAGCCCGCCGCGTAATTTCGCCCTCTCTCTCTTTCTCTCTCTTTCTCTCTATCTGCCCTACGGTCGCACTCCAAATATTTTTCCGGCTCTCTGCACCCGAAAGCCGGAAATTTAAAAGCTGCAGCACGGTAGCCGTGCCGGTGCTAATTGTCGGGCTCGATGATCCGCGATCCAGCCAGTTGCTCGATAATCGAATTTCGCGATTATGCCAGCGACGCGTGCCTGTAAACGTCCGCCGCCTCTTTCTCAATTTCTCTTGTGCCTGTTCCACCGACATTTGTCCCATTGGAATCGTCGAACGATTTGATCTCGTGTTTGCTGAATTTTGCCGCGATGCGACGTGGACCTGTAAAAACGGGAACGGCAGGTGGCGCGGACTCATTGGTCCCGTTGTTTCTACAGATTTAACAGGGACCGGATAACGTTTTGTAGTAGCGGCCAGTTTAATCTGTGAAATCCGAGTGGGAAATCGTGTTACATGGTGTCGGGGGCTAACGGGCTGTTGTCGGCGCTTCAACTTGCGAGGAAACAAGTATCAAAGAGGGCTCTAACGAAGGGGAAGTTTCTTTGGAGACACAGAAAACTTTGCTCGCTCGTTCTGCCGGCGAAAATAGGCTGGCTGGTGTTCGAGAAAGAGGAATCAAAGAGCGCGGGCTACAAAGGACAGTTTCTTGGTGAAATAAAACTGCACGGAGTGGAGCGTGGGCCGTCGGGCACTCGGCCGTGAGAGGGGGAAGTTTTGGAGAAAGGGTTCGCGAAGGAGAAAAGAAAACAAGTTCCAGCCTGGATTGGGAAACTTGAAACCCTTCGAAGTTTGTAGGCGGTAACAATTAAACCTATTGGAAAGCTCGTAGAAGATTCGCGAGAGGCTCGCGATCGTTTTGTCTCCCCGACAAAATCGGCATGGAAATTCGAAAGTTTCCGCGCGGCTCGAAGATAACCGAGCCGGTCGGTAAATAACGTCTCGGGAAATTTATCTGCGGATACCTCGAAGTCGACGGAATCCTTTCCACAAAGAAGACCACTATTTTTCAAAGTTCGCCGACGGGACGGGAGCTCGTGTCAGTGTGGGACACTTTGAATACGTAGGTCGGTGTCAGTGGTGCACTCGTGCCGGTGAGGCGTCGCGACGTCTCGCAGGAAATTGCTTCGTGCGACACTTTCCCCGACACTTTTTCATCGTATTCAGAATAGGAGATGTTTTGTATTCGTACGCTTGATCTATGCTCATATTTATGCATCGCTGTGCCATACGTTACACTTGTTACATTCTATGAAACTCCTATTGATATTATGCTAGTTTCAGCTTAATAATAAAATTCGTTCCGCTCGATGCGACGATAGAACTCGCTCGTAGATTAAAGTTGCAAGTGTGGCAGTGAGGGGCCCCACTTCGTTGCCTCCAGCAAACATATTACAATAATTGACCAGGGGTTACCTTTGACCCGCGACAACGTGGAGAGACTAGGCAACAGACGTGCACGTCGTTGGAAACGCGGTTGGCAGGACGATATTTCGCCCAGGATAACCCAATTTGCCTCCCTTTCGTCGAGGGTCGCCGTAGATCGATGAGACGAGGCCCCCCAGCACCTTCGTTACGCCCTCATCCCGTTCGAGTGCGACGAAACGCAGATCTGCGGGCGTAATGTGCATGAGTATGCATTGGACAAGAGGGGGGTCGGTCAAGTAATCCTGTCCCTCGTGCTTCACTTGCAGAAATCGGTGCGAGAGTGGGATTTCGCAGTGCAATCACGTCATCGGGGGTGTGAAGAAAAATTCAACTAGAATCGGGGAGGGTAAATGAATAATCCTGTAGAAATTGAAACATAAAATGTATTTATTCGGACGGGGCGGCTTGAGCAGGGGAAAATTGTACAAGTCAGGGCTTTCGTTTCAAAATGAAATGTCGCATCAAATTGTTCAAAATCAAACGTCCCTAAGGAGATTGAAATATTTAGTTTGCGACAACCACATAGAATTTGGTGCGCGACCCATTTCATTGCTCATTGAATGGAAGGTATGTACGTTGAAAATCATCTTCAGTTTTCCGTTCCGTTCATTTTCTAGTAAAAAGTCTTCGAAAAAAAAATTATTCAGGGATACTAAAGTAGACGAGTCGCTCTTTGAAACGAGTCCAGGTGCACTGCTGTACGATATTCTTTCACGAAGTTACAGCAGCTCAAAGATCGACACTCTCCAGCCAGAAGAGCGATCCTTTAATTTCATTTCCCCAATGTATGCCTTACCACGGCGTTCCGTTTCTACTTGCGGGCTACGCGTGAACACAGGCAGCTGGTGATTTATCCCTTTGCTTTCGAGACAGGGGGAACGAAATCTTTTGCAATCGTCGAACGTCCCCGGCGATCTTCAGAAAAGCTTCGCGATGCTGACGGAGGTGGGAGACGGTCGGCGACCTCTGCCCGCTGTCGGCGATGCAGAAGCAAAAAAATTCCGCCCGGTAGCCAAGGGCGAGCTGACAAATGGATGGGATTTAAGCGGCACAACCACCAGAGAGCACACGTTTTTCATTGAAAAGGGAAACGGGGGTAGAGTAGCTCCCCGCTTTAAGTAATTGCATCTCAGGCACGCCGAACGAAAATCTCGGGGAAAGCAAACGTCCACGAAATTCTGCAATCCTTATCGATAACTTGAATCGGTGTATGGATCGATGCGACGAAAGAGCTTATAAAGTCCTAGGATAGATCGCTACGGGTATTCCGTAGGATGCTGCCCTCGGGCAGTAAAGGATTATAGAATAAGACGTATCCAAGAAAGAAGACTCTTTCGTAAACCTTCCTTACAGTTATCTATTTGTTTATTACCACGAAACCTTCGTTTCTGTGCACCGCGTCGTACAAAATATTCCAACATAAATATCATCGATGCCCCAGGAAGATGCTCCCTATCTCTGCGCCTCGTTTAATCAGCAATGTCGCAGCTGCAAGGCAAATAAATGATTCCACCCGATAGGAAGCAGATCCCTGCTGCCGAAGCGGACGACAATTCTCTGCCTGCCGTAATCCTTAATAATTCCAAGTGATTTACCTTCGATGGTATCCGTGATGGGTTCGATTCACCGCGAAATTGTTATCTCATGCTGCACGTCTGGCCTCGTCACAGTGACCAGAGAGGACAAAGAGCAACTGGAAGACAAAATGCTTCGGCCACGGCCGTGACTGACCCTTTGCCATGGTGGATCCATTAGGGTCCGCCGAGACACGACACGGGGAAAATAATGACAGACCGATCTCATCGGTTTCCATAGCTGCAGAGCCGAGTGGGAAAGTTCTTAACGACCCCACCGTTCGAGCACACGAAGAGAAAACCGATGGAGAGCGAAGGGGGCGACCAGGGAGGCTCAGACGGGGGTAATGCGAATTTCGTAAGGAGCATTAACTTCCGCAATAAACGCCGCAGAGAAATTAACAGCAAATCGCGGGGAAAGGGAAAGTTCTTGCGGAAGAACCATTAAACAAGCCGGGATATCGGTGTTCGCGCGATATAGCCGAGCTGCTCGTTTCCATGAAAAGGAATTGTCTGGTCCTCGAGACCCGTGACCCCTGCTACCCGCTGACGATTATTCCAGGGGTTTTATTCGCGGTATGAAAATGCTGCCTCTCCCGTGGAAAGAAGACACGAGAGCACCGCTTTACAGATTTAACGACGTATTCTGCGTTCGCTTTGTCCCTTGGTATTTATTTCTTTCAATGCCCGTCTTAAAATGCTCGCTTGGCAGAAACACAAAACACACACTTGTATTCAACGACTTGCATTCAATGTGGGAGAAGACGGGGGAATTTAACCCCCCGTCCGTGGTTGTATTTAAAATTGTTCGTCATCTCGCTAGGGATATGGGGAAGATATACATCCCGCCTATAGTACTCTATTTTATTTTACATTATGCGTAACAATTACGAATCTTGCAAAATGTTACTTTCATTGTGCACAAATAAAGCTTCTCTCCGGAATTTCTTTTCAAATTTTATCTTCATATTTTCCTACGCCTACTTGCGTAGGTACTACTTGGGTAGGTGAACGAACACTTATGCGCCCGACTGTGCATTGCAAAAATATCGCGTGGCTTGTTTAGTCGATTAATTTCCAATTCGCGCAAAGGCAAATAAAATCTAAATTCAATTTCTATTCAATTCAATGCACAAAACCGTTTCCTTTCTTCATCCGAGTATTACGCCCGCGATGTCCTCGAAACACCAGGCTGCCCATAACGTTTGTACACAATTCCGCGCTTCAAAGTATAACCCCCGAGTTTGCAGCAGCCTCGACATTCTCCAGCGACCAGACTGGAGGACAATCCGGTGGCAGTAATCCCGCGATAATTATTTAACCAGCGGAGTTTCGACGTCCGGGCAGATTCTCGAAAAAGCCAGAACCGAATTAACACGAGCCACGGCGAGGGGTAGACGCGCGTCAAAGACGTAACCCTGCCGGAACGAAACGCGGAAAATTACCAACTTTCATTTCGAGTCGCGTTCTTTCCACGCGAGCGTTTCCACGGCGAGCGGTCAGCTACGAGATGAAAGGAGCGCATTTAAACCCGTTCCGCTATCAGCACCGATGCTTCCACGTTTTTCCTTTCAGACGCGCTCGCCGGCCGTCTAATTAATTAAATGTAAACCCGCCTCGTCGTTTCCCTCTTTCTCTCTACCTTTACGCTTCCACCCCTGCACGGCAGTCTACGGTCCCTTCAGACCCGTCTTCCCGCTGTCATCGCTCGCCTCTCCTGCTCGTCAACCGCCTTCATTTGGGAGTCGAGACGTAGCTTCGGAAATTCCCGAGTCACTTATTTGCGTTTACCTAAGGGCCGCGTCTTCCACGGCGAAACAGACACTTAATTGGCCCGCGCAACCCTTCCGCATCTATGAGCCACTCTGCCATGCCGGCGGGAATTTCGCTCAATCGTTCGCGATTCCGCGTGCTAATTAGCGAGCCGATTGTAGTCGCGATGCTGCGCGTTTCTTGAATGCGTTTCCCCCGTTCTGACGGTGTCGATGCGACTGTGGTGAAGTTCAGCGGCTGCGGATACCCGCACGGAACACGTTCAACTTGCCTGGAGAGTCGCCGATATTAATGAGAATTTACTCGACTCGTATATCTTGTATTACATTTGCAGAATTTCTGTATGCTATTTCCCCTCACTTTTGTCCCGAGTTGCTGGCAACTTTTTCACGCGCGACAGGGCTTATCAAGGCTGAGATTACATTCAACGAGGATGGAAAATTACAGATTCAAGCTACACACCGGCTGACCGCTTTATCTCGGCCCGTACCAAGCAATTACTTACTCTGGCGCGCCTCCAAACTTTATCCCCGGCTCGTAAAGCGGTAGCATCGGTGGCATCTCTTAATCCCATAAAGGGGTGAATCGCGAGCTATGGCCGGACAAGCCTAGGCCCGTTGCCTCGAGGCTGCCCTTTAAGCCAAGCAAGGCCAGCACACAGGCAACTACGTGAAAGCAGCCTGCCCTCATTATCATAAACGTAGCTCTGCAGTTCCAACTAAGCGGTCCGCCGGCTTCTGGATCGCGGCCAATGATAGTAGCGAGAGAAAAAGAACGCAACGCACGCGGGGAAGGAACTGGAAAGGGGTAGTTTCCAAGGTGTCTTACTAAAGACCTTGTCACGCGGGTCGACGGAAGTGAGGGTCGAAAAATACGAAGGGACATATATATATCGTTGGATCATAATATAGGAGCCGGGCTTTTTGGGGGTGAATTCGAAACGATGGATCGACGAGATTGGGGTGGGATCTTCCTGTATCTTTTTTTCATACGGTTTGGAGAATTTATGACCGGTTCAACCGCACGAAATTGTAAATCACCTTTGCCAAGCTTCCTTCTCTAGCAGGTAATTTTAATGTTGCGAATTCACCATACACTTGCCGCATATCTTCGGCCCTTTCATGGAAATGTAGTTTAATATCGAGGCAAGGTCGGCACCGAGGAACTTTCCTTAATAATGTTCCCTGGTATCGCTCGAATTTCCGGTCACATCGTCGGAGAACGACTTTTTCTCGCTACAATCTCGCCCATTAAAGCGTAACTCGGTCATTAAGCGAGCTTCGCCTTTCGAGTCGTCACGACGTCGCGAACAAAACGTGTCCCCCCTCTTCCTCGCCCACCCTTTGCACACTTTAAATGCGCCGTGAAATCATCCCCCGATCACGACAGCGATCTTCGACGCTCTTCCCTTGACGATCGTTGACTTTAATTAATCCACCTCGCATAACCGCCCGGGATTAAATAATTGAATGCTTAATATCAAGTTGGCGAACTTTTTGGATACTTTGGGCAACTTTCGAATTTATTTCTGGGCATAGTTGAAAAGTTCATTTAGCATGAATCCACTTTGTATTAATCGTGCCCCTTCAATTTCCCCCGTCCTCTTCAAGCAGAATATTTTTAATCGCAACAGGGCGGGCGTCTTCTCTCGAGTGATCGAGTCGAGCATCATCTTCGATGTTTCGTCGAACAAATAGAAAGCCCTCGCGTGCCTTCTAGTTTTCCGGCAGTGAAGATTTCCCCGGCATCGCAAAGGAAACATCTTCCGTCTGACTAAATACCTCTGGCGACGAAATTTCCCGTAATTAGAGGGAAAACGGCCCGCTTTGATCTCCCCTCCGTTTCGAAGGAGCACCGCGAACGAGCAAAGAGATTGCCGTGGCGTACGATCGATCGAAATAATTGTGCGACCCGAAATTTCCATAACGCGATGGAGCGGCTGCCTGTTGGTTTTCACCGTCGACCCGCAATTTCCCGAAATTCGAACGCCTTCGCGATGCTACGTGTAATGAATACATTCGATAGAGCTTTGCCTCGCAGAAGGAGATCTCGTTTGAAAATCTCGATGGAATGTAAACTCGATTATTTCGTAGCTATCGGGAATGTACTTTTCTTCTCGTTACAGAGATACGATGGGATTAATATAGAGTTCTGTTCGACGATATAATTCATCCAAGAAACGGATATTCACCGTACAATCGCGCAGAGTTAATAAAAACTTTCGTCCAAACGAGACCTTTCATTCTTCAAGTTGAAGCTGTACAGTACGGGATATTGCGAGATATTAATACCAATATTCAGCCATGAAAATATCGTCCGTTCCCTTCATTCCAACCCCGGCGTATCGAAAGTCTGAAAACTCCTGAGCTAATTCCCGGCTTCGTTGAGTTCGAAGTCTCCAAGACCGTTCGACGAATAGATTCCTAAAAGTTCCAGTTTTGTATCCCCAAACCACCCCTTTATCTCAGGAACGAGTAATTAACGGAAAGAAGGGGTGGTAGGCAGCGAATGCGAGTCCCCCTCTGAAACCACCCCGTCGTGCGCAGTGGTGTGGTCGGAGTTAGGACGGAAAAAGTAAACTTTTAATTTATTTAAAATCCCCACGACGCTCTGCTGCTGAAGGGAAGCTCGCGTCCTTTAATGAATTCTTATTCGATCCTGGAATTAAGGAAGTCGCGAATGGACCGTACTGCAAGGGCGGTGAAAATCCAAGGAGGGAAGATCATGAAAAATTCCTCGGTTAGCTTAGGGGAAGACCTGGACGGAGGGTTGTGTATCAGAAGTTACGTTTATCAGGTGAAACTCGCAGTTTTCTGGGGTTGAACGTTCATCCCTGTACAGCCTTCTTTTCCACCCTTGATTCTATCTCTTTGTATGCCTCTTCACGATCGTTTTCGACTATCGATCCGACGTGCAAAAAGGTCGGCTTGGTCTTGGATTTCGTCTACCCTTAACAGGTAGAAGCTATCCGGCAAAAAGTACGGTCGCGCGAATTTCCTTCGAGAAACTATCCAGCCTCGTAGACTGTAATACTTTTCCACTTATCGTTTGATTAACATTTCCATTGATCTATCGTAGTAGCTAGCAACAGTAATTTGCAAGGCGCACACTGCGAATAAATTCTTTTAATCCGATATTTATTTTGAAAGAGGAAAATATCCGTTCCACGCATGCGATAATCTGACAGAAAACTATTCTCGTTCCTAGCTTCATTCCAGGAGAATCCCATTACCTCGATAGCGATCCAGTAATTGGATGGATCGTTTCGTGCTTCCTTTCCTCCTCCATGTCACGGGCAAATATTTTCTTCTAATATCTCGACAGCTGCGTTCCTTTGAACAGCGTGAAATTCAGTGGAAATCAACAAGAGTCGTCGCCACTGGCAATACCGTCGATACGTTTCTCCAGCTATCGTTTCCTCTCTCCGGTATTAAGTAGCGGCGTACCTTTTACGTGTCTGCCTCGTCGAGCTTTTCCGTTCGAGATTAAAGCAGTCTGATACAGCGGGAGACGTGTATGTCCCTTTTTTGCCAGTCTGCGTTCGTTTCCACGTTTGGCCTTCGCTTGCGAAAGCAAATTCGCAGTGAAAAAGTCGGCTCTACCGGATCACTTATCCGAACTAAATAATAAAAAATCGCCCGTGCTTGGAATTTGAAAGGCTAATACCTACTGGTGGCTAGGATTAAAAATGTCGGAAATGGATTATTTGAAATGCTAGAATTTCTTATACAACTATTTATCAGAAACAAACAGGAAACAAATATATTTTACGGTATCAAACGTTTAACAGCACAGAGAGAAGAACGAAAGGTAACAGAATGGCGCCTGCGACTTGTTCGGAACCAGAACCCTCAAGTTGGACGTACCTCGGCATTTTCGCGATCTTCTGGATCCAATCTCTGAAGAAATACGTACTCGAGTACACACCAGGCATAGCAGGGCGAGCACAGCCCTCCCCGCCGGAAACTGCCCCGGTTAACACCCCGTTGCAAACCATACCGCTTCCGGAGTCACCCTGGGAAGATTAAAAATCGTTAAGAATGGTTTCAATAACGAGGATCTGAATAAGTTCCAATCATGAGCTTGCAACTCTTTCAACATTGTGCAATGGAAATCCCCCAGGGGGGATGATTAATCTACTGCTGAATCATGACGAAGGTTAGAGTAACAAAGTGAAGTTTAATACAGTGCGCCACGTTCGAGCTGCTTTCTATTAGGAGTTGTTCAAGGTTTCGTGTTAACAAAGGGACTACATTACTTGGCAAGTGTCCCTCTGGCCTTCGAGATATCCGGCACAGTACATGCCTGGCAGGAGGTCCGTGACGTTCACCAAAAGTTTGCGACAACTAGCCGGACTTAGGAGGGGAAGGTCTACGTACATGAGATCATCTGTCACGTCTGGAGAATTCTGGATAAAAAAAATATCGAATATGAGTAGTAACTTTGCTGGGATAAATTACGTAGAACGTAGACAGTTTTATAAATATGGAAAAATAGAGGATTAGATTTACTTCGTAAGGGTAGCCCCATCCAGCAACTTGGCAGACGGTGTTTGGTGTTATGGGATTAGCCGCAAGTTGTACGACGTTGACTTCTGGCGTTAATGTAAACGGTACATTTAACTGTAAAATAAACATTCACATAGGCGTGAATAATAACAGAGAATAATAATATTAAACTATTGGAACATACAACAAGGATGGCCACGTCGTTCTGCAAAGTAGACGCTTCGAACTGTGGATGAACGTAGATTTTATCCACCCCTCTCTTCTGACTAGTGGAGGTTGGCTTATTCAGCTCGAGCTGCCCGCCAACAACCATGATCGTCCAGGCTTGTATCTGGCTTCCACTCCTGGAATAATTCACGATATGCAGGCGTGTAATCATTTCGGTACAAAATAATTTAATACAACGTGGTATTTTGGAAATCATTCACGTTGCATGGCACGAAAACCATGTAGAAGAAACTCTCACATGAACATGCAATGGGCGGCGGTGAATACGGTATATTCGTCTATCAGCGAGCCTCCGCAAAAGTGTCTGGAGTTGTAGCTTCGTCTCAGAGAAACCTGTGAAAAGTTCCGAGGAAACCCATTGGCTTTTGTTCGCAAGCGTGTCGCCGCAAGAAATTGACCGGTGTGTCCGGAAGCTAGATACTCTGGTCACGAAACTATCTCGTAAACACGCGACACGTACCTGATAAGGGAACTGTCTTAGAGCCGCTTTCGTTCCGTTAACTATACGCCCTGTCAGGCCGTAATTCGTCCACTCCATGTCGTCATCCGGTATAGGGGTGGTTTCAGACTCCCCTGTAATGTAACGATGTTAGTTAATCGGCGTTTATCGAAGAAATTCTGCAATCAACAGAATTACATTGAAATTTATATTGAACTTTTTAATCATTCCACCCACCGTGGATCAGGGGCGCGATAAATGCGATTGCAAGTACGAAAGGAGTCAGCCGCATCTTCCTTTCGTTCGTAATCGCGCCAATCACTGCAATTCCGTTCTAATTCGTTCCTTTTAGAGGAATATAACAAACACTTTTCACGTACGCTCCTAACCGACTGACCACGTTCGCGATAACAATGGATAGAGGAGCTCGTTATCGATGTCGCGCGGATATTTATCTCGGGAAGATATCGGCTATCGGTTATTATCTGGCGTTAATTAGGATTATCGTTCTACGTAGACAACGCGTCGAAAAATATGCCTCCGTGCATTAATGTTCTGTATCCGGAATTGCATTCTCCATTCGTTCCGCAATATCCTGCTGTATATTGTGTCGATGAACGACGATGAGTGAACAGCAAGGTATACGATAAAGCTTGCGGTATTACGCAACGAGCAGATTTTCGCAATTTATTTGGAGAATCGTGACAGAAATCTCGAAGGCATTCCAGAAATGTTTAACGAACAATGTAATCTTCTATCCGCATATCAAATCGATCTAGAGAAACACCAGATAACGAAGAATCAACGGAAGCCGCAATCGATCCCTGATTACGCGCAGGCTCGATCAATAACGATCAACGTTTGAATTCCAATTCTTTATCGTCGTTATTAAGAAATTGGACTGCTAACCCAATTTCGTGATCGATCCTAAGTCGGTCGTATTCTCGTTTCAACGCGACACAGATATTTCCGGAGCGAACCGACAGGAATATCTTTCGCGCATTAGAATTTAGATCAGCATAAAAAAGGCTGTGAGTCGTTAACAGCCCCTCTCGTTAGCTTCTGCTTATCAGAGTTCGAACAGCAATCAATTCTGGCGACAATCAATGTCGTTTCGCGATCGATCCGTATCACGTCGAAACCAGAATTCCCAGAAGAATTCGCACGGAGAGAAGAGCAGGTGGCTAACGATGCACGTGCATTCGAAAAATACATCCGAACGCGTCTCGAAAACCGTGCATTAGATCCTCGGCGATGATCCAAGTGCAAATTAACGTCACGTAGGATCCAGGTCGATCGATCATGGTCCCGGGCAGCGTTTTCCTGCCATGGATCGCAACGAAGAACCGGTACCAACTCGTCGATATTAAAGGACGAATTAATCGCCAGCTATCAGGGGAAAATAAATATGCATGAAATGCATACCGATGCTTCGTGAGCAATTATCACTTCGTTCGAGTACGACGCTTATCGAACGAATTAACGTGTTCGCGGCAGCCAGCGATTATTTATTATTTATAAGGCATCGCGTGGACGCGTAATCGCTGTAGCCGGTGCAGGTTGCGCAGAAAATTTACGGGCAAGCACAGCTTGAAAATATTCCCCCATCCATGTCCGACAAAAAAGATTGAAATAATTGGAATGGACGCGAGTCTGAAATCGACAGGAGACTTTTCGCGACAGTGGAGGTTGTGATTTCGTTAGCGTATCAACGTAAGTACAGCGATCCTCTTCAAATATTGCACGTCCCTCAGTCTGTTCGCGGAAAAACAGTCTAACCGGATTATAATTTCCTGCCTCTCCCTTGAAAGACTCCCTTTCGAGCTCGTTTCATGTACGACCCTTCCATCCCCAGGTTCCTCCGCGAATCGATAAACAAAACACGCGAAGCGTAAGCAACCCCCGCGCAATATTTCCTGACGCGAGCAGCCAATCCCGGCGAGTAAATTCTCTTCGACGGCTCCTCAAACGATCCGCGCTACAATGAATATGAGAATATGCCCCGCACTGGAATAGAGAGCAGCCGAAACTGATCAGCATGCATCACCGAGAAATTAAGTACTTCTCCGAAAAACTAATTCTACAAACATTCCCCGTTCGGGAAAATCTCCGCGAAATGGCGCAAAGTCGAATGGTTCGATTCGGGCAATTCTAGCAGTTAATTAGCATCGGACGGGAGCTCACGAAGGGAGGCCCGGTCGGGCCCGACCGTTGCACTAGACAACGGACTGCCCGGGGCTCTCCACCGGTCCGTTGGCCACACGGCGATTGTACACAGGGGTTGTACGAGCTTGTACGAACACGGGGGTGGGTAATGGTGGTTCCTATCAGCTCGGTACACTCTCCTGCTCGGCGCGTCTCTCGCGCCCTTCGAAAAGCCTGTTACGAGCCACGATATTCCTGTGAGTTACGCCGATGGTACCTGGAACGCGCGCCCACCACTTTGCATATTGGATAGTGGAATCGACTGGCTGTTTAGCTGCGCCTTCGAATCTTCCCAAATCTTCGGCGATATCGTACGATTTCCCTTTGGCGGAACAGATTTTCGCTAGGAATAGAATATACGGTTTGCTTCGTTTCACCCTTTCGCGACGAAAGGTGCACTGATAAAAATGGAGGGCTCGATGGAAACGCGTGGCTTGTATTATTTCAGCTTTAAGAGCGACGAGGCTAAAGCGTTACGAGTTCCCCGGTTGTTCCCTGAATCGAACCGTTCCCAGCCGTCTTCCAAGTCTCTCTCGCCGTCTCCCTTTCTCCAGCCCTCCGTCTTCGGTGCACCTCTCCTTCCTCCAACGAGTCCGGGACGAGCTACCTCCAGCCGACTCCTTGCAGCCGGATCGAGGAATCATTCACGATGGAACCGAGGATAACGTTTATGGGCCGTAATGATAAGAAACGCTGCCCCGTGTTAACCGACACTCCGACCATCTGTATACCTGTCCGTATACCTCGGGGTTATTTAGCTGCGCCACCTGAGGCCGCGATTATTGTTAAGCCTGTACCCTTTTACACGAAGCGCAAACAATTTGTTCAATTTTGTCGGAACGTTGGACGCGAAAACTACACGCAGGTAGAATGATGAATCTGAGAATGAATATAGTAGCGCGTCTAACGCGGAGCAACTTCGGGAACGAAAAATCATCGTGAGCCTAAGTTTGCAAGGAAAATCAATCACCCTTTTACCAGCTGGCAGAGAGTAGAAAAAAACGGTCGAGCTGAAAGGCTGCACGCGTGATTTTTCTCGGTCTATGGAATACATCGGCTACGACCTTGACAAAGTGGCGAACTCACGACCCTATTCGTCCGGTCCCCTGCACCGCAGGCGCAACAGCAGCGCGGAAAGAGGAAGACGGTAACCTTGACTGGAGTGCAAGCAGTTAAAGGGCCCGTTCAAGGTCTACCAGACGGTTCCCAGTCCACCGTCTGGCTGGCTCGGTTGGTCGTTATGCTCCGTGAAGTGAACGACGGATGGGAGCAGGCTGAACGGAACCTTTTCCATTCGCTCGCTGTGAAAACACCGTTTCTGAGAGGAAAATAACCAGCGCCGTGGTCACTTTTCACCCTCTGTCGCGGAATTGGCGGCGGTGTTAATTATTGAATCCCCTTCAGAGATCGACTTCCATTCTCCGGCTGATCAATGCTGTCATACGAGCTACGATATCCGCGGGCTTTTCGTATGTTTCTTTTTCCTTTTGATATCGCGATCGTTTCGCGATTGGCAGCTTTCAGAGTCAAACGTTTGAAGAGGACTGAATTTTGTATGGATTTCGTCACACTTTCGTCTGGCTGTCGACAGGCTTTTCCCTTCAGATTTTCCCTTCGATCGAAGTGCTCGTGACGGCTGCCGGTACGCGGCAATCGAAAGCTCTCCTCCGCGGTGAAATTGGGTTGCGCCTCTTTCCATTTGCCCGCTGATGGCTGCCGTTAACACGCGATTCTCTCTCTCTCCGCTCTTCGACTTACGGGCGCGTCTGGAAATGTAACAGATTGTTTCAGGCAGGATCGATAGGGAAAGAGGAGGAATGAATATATATTCGGAAGGTGCAAGGTGCGCAACGTGCCAATTACAGTCTTACATAAATCGGGGGGACGGTTATTAGGAGGTTTTTTTTTTACAACGGAGAAGAAATAATCGGAGCGTCGCTTGCAAATTTAACGATGCTTAATATCGAAAATAAGAGAGAAAAGTGTCGCGCGCTTTCGAATTCAGACGCTGCCCGCGCGTAAATAACGCTTCGATCTTAACAAACGACCGGTGCTCGCGCGTAGAACGCGGCATTTACATAATACTCGATATTACGGGGAAATACGTTACTTTAATGGCTTCCCATTTTACCTCGGATATCTTGGGATTAAATCGGAATCACGAGTACCGATGAATTTTATTCCTGCTCGTGATCGCGTGCTCGAATAACGATTTTTCACTAAACAACGCGAATCGTAATCGCGGATATCATATTCAATCCTCGCCAAGGAGAAGCATCAATCGGGCGAAATGAAATGTTTACCGTCCGGTTATTAATCAACGCGATACCGCGTACGCCGATTGTTGCCTGCCCGATCAATGAATGGTTACCTGAAACCGATTCGAATAACTGCGCGATGCAAATGGCACGAGATTGCATCTGGTACACGTGGGATTAATCACAGTCATCTCGGGGGAACCCTTGTCCACGGAGAAACTTGTTCCATAATTTTCAGAACCCGCGATGTATAATTTCAATTACAAACAGGAGTTTATTTCACCAGCAAACGTACTGTTAAGTCATTCTGGATATTATAGCAGCTGCGATTCTGCTTGATTTTAAGCTCGCTTTAGGCGCTTATACAGGTGTACATAGTACAAGGTATAATATAATTGCGATTGCAACGATCCAAATGGTGTATATTAATGGCAGTTAACTCAAATCATAACTCTCAATACAATCTGTGTCGAATAAAAAATGCCAAAGTATTTTCAACGATGCCAAATCAATAAAAAAAATGCTGCTGAATCGAACTTTACGCCGAGGCCTCGCCAAACGAGGTTCCCTATAAAATCCTTGAATTTCAGGTTCGTTGAAGTGGCGCCAAATTGCAGAGTCCACCGAAGAAGAGGCAAGCACAGGATCCAATCCTGTCTGTGCGTCATCGAATTGGCTCGCGGGTCCCATCCAGCTTACTCCTGCTGTTCGTGTTACGTAACCAAGAGCCCGTGACCTCGATCCCGTGGAGCGCGGATAGCAGTAGAACCAGACGGCGCAGTCAGCCTCCCACAGACAAAACAACCACCTTCGAGCACGACCGCGACCTTTTTGTCGGCTCCTGGTACAGTCGATGCTCGCAGAACACGATCTCTCCAAAGGGGATCGTTTGCAGAGAGAAAATACTCTGGGCATCCGTTCCTTTCGCGATAGATATTAAGAAATCGTCGTTCGTTCCATGCGCATACGGAATAATTGAATATCAAGTTCATACCATTCGATATTTATTCGAGTATGTCGATGGAAAAGAAGACGAGTGTATAATCTGCAGATAAATAAAACGGATTTAGGCCCTCCTCGTCTTGTTTCTTTAAAAGCGAACAAAAAATACGCGGTGCTCGGTGGTTCAGCGCTCGTAAATATGAGTTTCCCTCGCGACCATGAGAAGCTAATGGAGGCTGATTGTGAATTATGGAAGCTCCGCGAGTATCCGCATAGTTTACTGCACGGCGACGAAACGCCGAGTGATTGTAAGTTATTGGCAGTTTCGCGGGACTTTGTCGACCGGGTGCTCGCGAAACGTCGACGTCGTTACGAAGGGGTTGATGTTGATATTATCGTACGTCAGAGGCGAGGGTATTTCTTTCCAGATTAAAAATGAGATATCAGTGTAGAGTAAAATCTCTGTGACTTTGGAAAATTTAAAGTCCTTAACTGCGAGAATATTTCATTCCTGTCGGATGTATTCGAGCGGGACAATTCTTTTATTGTTCCTATCGATTCTCAATACTTTATTGTTCGCTTTCTAAGATCCGATGCAACTGATTCTACTTAATAACCGAATCCCAATTTCCTCCGTGTCGAGGTTAAGATAGAGACAAGGGGTTCGAAATCGGAGGACGGACAATACACTTTTCGTTGAAAGCAGAGAACCGCGTGACCAAGGCGGGACCGTGGATCGGTCACGGCGATTTTTATGGCGGGCCCTTGGTACGAGAAAGTAACGTCCATGCCAGATACGACCGCTTTTATTACAATCTCCACGTGAACGCGCAACGTGCCCGCGATTGCGAGGGAAGAATTTTTTTTTCCCTCGGCGTTCGTCCAGAAACGATCCAGCCGAGTAATCTTCTTTAATGCGAATCGCCGATGCCGTGAACGTGACGCGAACAATGGATTCGATCAACGACTCCACGGACGTTTTATTCCTTCGAATGGACCGAAAGCATTCACCGTCGATCGATCGAGCGATTGCTATCATTCGACCACCATCAAATGTAGATTCTCCGAGGACGAATCTGGAAGAAGCAGTACCGCTTTTTCAAAGAGTTAATATTCGTGGAGATTTAAATAAGTAAAATAAGTACGCTGGCAGTATACGCCTGTGTACCGGAGCAGTTGAAAGAAATCAAGGAGCACCCTGGTCCCGAAGAAACGCGTACGAGATCATGATTCCTAGAGGCCGAGTACATTCGTCTTGCTATCGACGCGCAGACAGGTGTGCGTCCGCGGACAGGAACGATACGATCGGTGTCCACTTATCAGCGGACGGTTATCGATTAAGTGAGAATCGCAGCGGTCCAATGTGACGAGCTAAACACGTGAATAATTGCGGAAAAGATGGTGATCGATAGCGGGGAGTCGCGTGATGAATGCCCTATTCCACCCGTCTCGATCATGGGCCAGGTATCTGTCAACGGACTGAATAACTCAATTCGTTAAGGCAGACGGATCCGTTCGGGCAAAAATGAATGGGATACATCGACAGGTTTTGGTGCAAGCATTTTTTTGCAACCTTCTTGCCCAGAAAATAGCCACCACAGTTTTATATTTTTTTCTTCGAAGCGCGCAATATTTAATCGAAACGGAAGATCGAGAATATTCCCAGCAAATCGTGGCGCAACACAAATCTTCACCCAACGAAATGGAAATGGAGGCTCCCGAATCTTCCTGCGTCGTCTGACGGCAGAAGAAGCCTCGGCGTTTCCGTTTCAGCCCTCGTGCTCGTCAAGGAAAACGCGAGGAAGGCGTATCCTGTTCTCGTTCCCCGGGGACTCGACGTCTCGGCGCACCAGGCTCCCCAGGAAGCGGGGAAAAAAATTTACTCCCCGCAGAAAGGGAGACCACGCGTGTCGCATTTGATTCAGTCATTTGTCCGATAAATTGTACCTTGAAGGAATTGCTTCGTTATTTAATGTAACGATACTTTTTTAATAAACCTATCGTCGTTATTTGGACGCACGACGATGCGAATCTTTAGATCCGCCTGGAAACTATTATCACGTTTCTCGCTGCCTAGTCGTTAATGTACAGTTAAGTACATTATCACTCGACGAACAATCCGATTACCGTGCGACCAGAATTGCAGATAGTGCAACTGCACGGCAAACGACAGCCCATTCCGATATTACAGGCCTCCACGCAGTGAACCCCCGTGACAACCTAGATAGTCTCATTTATTAAACCTGTCCTCAGCGTCGGCTGCCACCTCGCAAGAAGCCGTCGCAGTCTCGTACGTGTGCACGTCTTTCGCAACAAGAAACTAGCAACGCGGCACCACCTTGCTTTCCCTTCCGTAATAGGCTCGAATTAATATCTAAAATTAATTCAGCCGCAATGAAAAATCGTGCAAAATGATCAACCACTGTGACCGCGCTTCACTTCACAAATACAGCCACGCTTATATCGACCATTAACTTGGCGGCAACCAAACGTGAATCAAATTTCCAACGGCGTGACGTCCCTCGCGGCGTAACACGGTTCCAGGGGCCAAGTATAGGAAAAAACAAATTTCGCGGGCGTAACGAAACTCCGTTGCGAACGAAAGGTGAAAGCGTTGCATGCGCGGCCGCAGGTGCGTCGAGAATCGTAGATCGTATCGAGAGTAGATTCGATCGGGACGAGCAGCCGGAAGGGGGGCGGGGAAAGTATTATACATTTTAGGGGTGAACGAACCGGCCGTCGCGAAGTTTTTCGGTGGTTTTCGGGGCCCGCAATTATGCACGCAACCACGCCACCGCGAGCGGTAACGCTGCGTGCTTCCTGTCGGGATACTCCTCCCGGTTTTTTCTCTCTTTAACTTCTGTCCCGTTTCTTCCTGCGCTCCCTTTTCGGTTTCGCGGTGTGATACACTGTAAGGGAATCAGAGTGTGACGCGCACGCGGAACCTCATCCGGTCCACGGTGTAACGGAGGAGGACTAAAGGCTGGACTGATACGAATCGGGGTATTTAATCGTAATACTTATTTAATACTATAATGGTATTAATAGATAGATATGGTAACATTGTTGTAACACTTTTTAGATAGAAAGTTTCACAGACTTTTCGTTATTCACAGACACTAACACTCACCGGACTCTTTATGGGAAAAATTGCTTAAATCATCTATGCACCAACAAATTTTTTCGGGGCTTCCCTTTTAGCGTTGAAGCACTCTGTTCTAACTGCTGTAAATAATCATTCATTTTCTCACTGTTGTGCGTGCTACATCGGATATTTTTCTGTCTTATCGCTCTGTCCCATTTCATTTCATTTCTATCGTTACTCTTTTTGGCATTTCCTTTTTACTTTGTACTGTATATGATACTGCTGATCTGCGTCTATTTCAACCCCTGTGTGCTAAAGGCTTCTTAAGCCCGTTGATTAACGAGCATATTAAATAAATAAATTATTGCTTTTATTATACTGAAACCCACGGAATCTCGCGGAATTTCTCAAACAGGACAGGTAGTCTCGTGCAGGCGCAAATCAAACGGATTCTGTCGCGGTGTTATCGAAACGATAGTCCCTAAGGTATGAGCCGGCGCTTTAATTGTACAGAGATCTTGAGCCCGCTCGGCGATTGTTCTTTTCTCGCGTTGATGGGCCAGCTGCATCCGGCAGAAGGCGTTCGCACAGGCGACGGTGATGCGGTCAGTAACGACGTTAAGCTGCGGCGAGGAATCGCGACGGTGTGCAGGTGCAGCCGCAATGCAGGCTTGTCGCGTTTACATGCGGACCGTAGCACATGCCATTAACGTCCAGACCGCATCCATGGTGATCCCTTTCCCCCGTAAACGACAATGCAGCCAGCCGGTCGTCCCCTGTACAATATCGCGAAATACCGGACGTTCACGGCCGCCTTCTATAATAATGCAACCCAGCCGGTGGACCGATTATTAGGCAAGCCCGTTGCGGTTGCCTGCGTAATCGACCGAGATTGTTCAATTGTGACTGCGACTCTTTTCATCGGGCTGATTTTAACGAGGCGCCGGCAATTATTGAATCTCGAATAAACCGTAAACCAACAGTCGTAAGATTCCCACGTTTGACACCGTTTGCACGAGAAAAGAATTTCCAGAATCGATCTAACGCGTCGGCTATTCGAGCCGGCCAGGATTCTCGATTAACTGCGCCGGGCTCAGCGCGGAAACATCAGGCTCCATTCGTTTCAATCCGCTTAAGCGATCGAACCGGAACAAATCTCCAGCAATTTCGTGTACGAGTATCGGCCCGTGTTCCGTCGAGAATTTATCGAGAAAATCGCGCCGGCAGGGCGCGGACAAGCGACTCAAGGAGATTCGTCTTAATTCGGATGGAGAGGGCTGCCTCTCGTTGAGCTTCCGGCCTGAGCTTCAGGCCAATGGGATTATCCCGTGTGGAAAAGCCACGGCGAATTTATCGTCGAAGACTTCGTTAGCGGGCCGGTGCAAATGAAAACTTATGCCAACGCTGGGAATCCGGCAGCTATTGGGCCAGGGTTACGATGATCGGACTTCGTGCCGGTTGAAATTGCTTTTTGTCCTGATTTATCGTCGCGGCCGTCGCAAGACCGGATACCGGCGGCTCTAAATCAATTTTATTCTGCCCGTGGACCGTGCTCAACCGGTGTCTGAGGGTATTTAAATTCGTCGCGGGCTTACCAACGATTCCGTGACGATCGATATTTCAAAGGGAAACGGAAGAACAGAAATAAAGGAGGCAATGGATTAATTGAATAGACGAATGAAATTCGAGAAGGCGGGGAAAAATTGCTATTGAATTACACCCCTCCGAATTTCCATCATCCCCGAATCGGTACGGATTCAGTATCCGCGGAATCCTAGCAAGTGTCTCCCCCAAAAATAATATATCCCTCGGACTCAAGTACCGGGGGTAAATATAATTTCGCTCGGGCTGCCGGCCTCTTTTCTCCCAGCCCCTAGCGAAAGTTTCCTGATTTAGCGGCCCTATTTCTCCTCGATGGGGCTCATGTTTCGCGAATTACTCCGATCACGATGATATTCTGCCTTTCGGACTGTTTCTCCCCGCGCCGTTCATAGTGTACAGATGACCGGCTGCGAATGGGGCCCGTCGCCGACTCCTCGGTGAGCTTCTTCCAGGAAGTGCCGTAACAGTAAAGGTGAACAAATAAATAAACAAGCATTGCACCATCAGCTCTGCAATTTTCTTTTCCTGCGCGCCTTCAGCGTAACTTTCGCACGGGAGTGTACAAACCTCGACCTTGGTGGCCGCGTTAATTATCGACCTCGGACAGGCTATTGAGATTAACGACATCGGTTCGTATTTTCTGCGAGGATGGGTTTATAGCTAGCGCGAGCTGGCCGTTAGGTGTGCTCGTGAGCACGGTCGGTGTTAATTGGTACAGACGATTCAGGGAGCGTTGCTCCGCGATGCCATTCGGTTAACCAGGATCGAGAGCGGTGATTGAGCTTCGAATTTCGGACCCGGTGTTCTCCGCGGAATCCACAGAGAGCGAAGATTGTTGCCCTCGAGCCTTGTCGCTGCTTCGATTGGCCAATTCAGTGCTAACCCTTGATGGACCACCGTACCCTGAGTCAGGAACTCGTGAGTGTGTAACGAGTAATGGTAATCCTCGATAATTGTGGAACTTTAGTAACGAGAGGGAACGAAAAGGAAATAAATTACCAAGTGATGCGATTGTCTTATTACTATGCTGCTGTGTCCGTTACTATTGTTATTACATTTTACAATTCATCGTTTTCGTAATATAGAAACGTATTTACGGTGCCTCGTGAAATGCCACCATGTCGAAGAGTTGCGAATCTCGTAAAATGGAATCGATTTTCGTTTTTTAAGAAGAAGATTAGTCCCGATCCACGAGCGAAGGGCCGAAACGCTATCTGCCCGCGCCCTGCGTCGTGAAACTCGATGAGATCGTTCCGAAGGGATCATCCTAATTGCCCCGAATCGACCTCTCGCGAACTTCTGCCCCGTGAACTCGATACCATTGCGAGAAACGTAATGGAATCGTCTGGACACGGGGCTGGAACTCGCGGCGAACTTCGCGCAGGGAACACGAAGCGGAGCAGGTCCACGAAGAGAGAGTTTCGGGGTGTAGTGTTACTGCGTATTATAAGCACTCCGCCAATCAGTATTACGTTACACTCTTCTATTGGTTTATATCGAGTGGCTTCGATACGGAAGGCGCGCGTCCCGTATCTGCGGTAACTAATTTCGTTTCGTGTTACGGTCCCGGTCACTGGCGACACCAGTCGACATTCTTTTATAAATATTTTATCGTTATTCATTTTGGACGATCTTAGACATTTGCCGAGTTCAACGATCGTCGACTTTGAAAATATATTTATAATATGATATGTGCCGCTCGTTGGCCAAAACAGTTGACGCCACGAAACAAAAATATGGCAATTTATTTCAGATATAGAAAGTTAGGAATCAACCAAGCGCTTCGGCGATAAAATTTCATAGGTTTCAAAGAGTGGAGTTAACCGATTTGGCTAACTAATTGGTTGGTAGGTTCAGCTAAAATTTAGCCAATAGATGTCGAAGTGGAAATTTCGCGTCGGCTCGACGTCCCCTAGATAATTTCAACCTGTCCTAACCCTTCGTGGCTTGGAACCCTTTTGGTACGAGCATCGGATTAGATTCAGTCATCGTCGGAGGACGTAGGTGCGTTTACTTCATAATGACTGAGGGGATCCATTGTCCATCCTGGCAGGTCCGAGGGTTGCACGCCTAACTTCGCCCCCGAGGCATTGGTAACGATGGGCAGGGAAGGTCCGCGTGTCCACCAGCATCCTCGACGAGTTACAAAGTCATTGTTTGCGACGGCCGCTCCCGGGAGGCACGAATACGTTATTTTCGAAGGAGCTTCTCCGAGATGGGCAATTCGATTTCCCGTTTCCCTCTCGGAGGACGCGACACGAATGTCGAATTTTGAAGATTTCCAGGAAATCTTTCGCCAGTAGTTTCGAGAGAATAATGCTCCATTTACCTTGACCGAAATGTCTCTACGTGCCCGGTTAACGAACAATTCTAACCAGAATCAATTTGTTGTATTCATTTAAATACCGGATAAACAGCTACCCCAATAAACTCTATTGCGAATTAAGAGCGCTGATTCCTTTTCAAAGAGCAGAAATGTATTCGTCGCTCTCACTTTTTCGATAAAACTATGCCCATCGCCGACTACAATCAGACAGCGCGATTACACAGGTCTGGAACAATGCGGAAGCAAGCCAGAAGACGCAATTAAACCGTCCCATTTTCTCTTTGACTCTGTCGCCGCTGGAAATGTACCCCTCGATGCTTCCGCAGACAGTGGAATTAATTTCGTGGCAAATTGAGTCCGCGTGCTTAGAGAGGCTCTCCTGCGCACGTCGCGACGCCGACTCGTACAGCGTCGCAACCAGCGAAACAATAGCTACCAACGACCAGCACCGGGTTGCAGGGAAAAATATGCTTCGCCCTGTTGGGTGGCCACGGGTAATTCGAACGATAACCGGCCAACCCGTGGTCGGGCCACGTGAAACAAGGGAGCGCGAGACAAAACGAAAGTTTCGCGTTGCTGCTGAAACTTTCTGCCGTCAATGGCGGGCCAAGGAGCACAGACAGAGCGATGCTGGGGAGAAAAAAAAAGCCGAGGGGAACCGACGTGGATAGGGTCGAAACTTCAGCGAGCATCGTCGCTCCATTGTCGAAGCGCACAATTGTTGAAACGAAAACGTCCGCGAGACCGGGATATAAGTGTACGCCGTGGCAATGATGAGAAAAAAGGCAAGTGACTCTTTCCGTTTCCAACGAACGACGGTCGACGGGAGCGTGTATCCTTTCGTTCTTCTCTTATTTTTCCTTCGTTTTCTTTCTCGCAGCCGTCGGTCCGTGAGTGAGCCTGTCGACACTGAGGGGCTGAAGTAATAAAGGAGGAAATTCCGCGTGACGTCGTCGTCGAAAATTTGCCTTTTCCAGCGACCGAAATTTTTCTCGAGCAACTCCTGATCTACGGAATTCGCGGCGCCCCTCTGCCCTCGAAGTTTTCACGATTTCACGGCGTCACTGGCACGAATGCAACCGCGAAACGAACAACGAAATGTCTCGAACCTTCGTCGGGTGTGTCGCGATTAAATATTCATTCGACCTCAAAATCGCCTGGCCAAGCTCGTTCAATGCGGCAAGATTCATAAATAACTTTCTTCCCTCTTAACGAAATTTTCACTTGGCTTCAACAAGTCGCACCACTGAGTACAATTTTCCAGCCTCCCGTATACGACTTTCGATGATTGCCAGTCAAGTATGCAACGTCATTGGTACGAAACGCGTGCAGCCTCGCGGCCAATCCTGGGCCGCAGCCGTACGTATCGCGAGGCGAAGCCTGCAAGTCAAACAGAGGGATCGACCGACCAGTCGGACAGTATTGATCGCGAAACGGCAGGTTGCATGGCGAATCTGCAAACAGATTCGAGGGGGTACACGTGGGCAGCGAATTACCAACGGCAAGCTAAACGTCGAGGAGCCGGACTAATTCGCTTAGTCTGCAGAGCCTCGTCGGAAACCACGTTATTATCGTGGGGAGGCACGGAGTAACCGGGTGTGAGGCGTTCGAACGGCTTTCGAACTTGCGCAAATCGATATCGAAAGTGGTGCCACGACGGTCGAGGTTCGGCCAACATCGCTCACCTGGGAGGCGACCGTTTTCCATCGCGAGGAAACAAGAAAGGGGGAGGACCATTACCCCCGATCCGTCGAAACTTGGCACGCAAAGTAGAAAGTTCGACACGAAAAGGAAACGTTCGTCCCTTGGTCTTTCGTGTATTGGCCTTCCGATCCTTGGCGCAGAGGCTCGCCTTTGGGAATAGAGGCAGCGTAGCTGCCTCGTTACCGAGACTTCGATACCGATTACTCTGACAGACTCAGTATCTGCGGTTAATAGAAGTGGGGTGGAGAGTTGGGGCGAAACGTTCTGTTGGAAATGGGCCGTGATTGCTGGCAATTTGAAGGATACAAATATCGGTGGAAATTTGAGAAGTATTTAGAGCGGATAACATTGGAGGGTGGGTCCAGATGCGATCTATATTTTTGTTCGTCCATCTACGGATAGATGGGACAGCGAGGACTCGACCGGATCCGTCCGATTCGTTTCGCAACGCCGAGTAATCGACTGTGGGAACGCTGCAAGATAAATGAGATCGTTCCAAGACAATCGGGCATCAAGCTGATTGCGGGACACGCGACCGAATCGCGGCTAAATTTCTATCAATACGCTTGCGAAGGAAAGGCAGTAAAGCTGAGGGGATGCAATATATCCTCCGTGAATCGTTGGATGATTCGCGTGGATCCGATCTAGGGAAAATGACTCATAAATTAAGCGACGGAGAGCTAGACGAGAAAGTAATGGGATTTCCTGTTACGATAAGATGAATCACCCCGATTACGAGTTTGGAGACTTGCGAGAAATTTATAACAGGATGCCAGGGTCCGCTTAATTTTCGTGCATTTAAATACACCATCGTCAAACGTGACTTTACTCGACCAGCAAAGTCGGACTACACGATTCCGTTGTTTCTTGTTCCCCCTATTATTTCAATATTCCCCCAAATTTCTGTGCGACTTTCCATAAAAAAGAACCATCTGTTTTTAATTAATGCGCGAACATTCACTGTCGTCCACCTTCGCGGTGACTCACGGATATATCGAACGGATAAGAATCCATTTTGCAAGCCATCCAATTTTACACCCCCGGCGGAGCCTCGGTGGAAAAACAAATTCTCGAGGATTCCTGTCACGTTCCAGAAGGACAAGTTCGTACGCGAAATTGCCAGCGAATGCCCATTAACCATGGCCCCCTTGCCTCCCAATCTAAAGGTCGATCCGTCCGTTTTACTTCGCGAGCGTAATTCCGTGCCGGACCACGCGCACAATGCGCCGTCCACGATGCAGACGGGCCTACGGATCGCGGTTCATCCGATGAATACGGATGGCGTAATTCCGCAAGCGAACCATTGTCCACGGCAAATTACACGAGGATCTCGTCCCTGCTAGTCCGCCCGCGATACACCAGAAATGTTTTCCTTATAAACGGCCGGGGATGGTAAATGAAGGGCAATCGGGTGCTTCGACGATAATGATAATGGGGAACACGTGGGCCGGGTCGCATGAGTTGCTAAGAAAAATTGTTTGTTGGTATGTTGATGGCCAAGCTGTTATAAATGATCGTCCTAACTTGATACGAGAGGGAGACTGTTTGGACCACAGTGTCTCGCGATAATTGCACGCGAGGGGATGAAGTAATCGCTTGGGCCGGTCGGTTTGGGGGGGGGGGTGGCAGGGCCGGGTTAATATTCATAGGAGTCAGGCCAGATCTGTGGAACTTGGGATCGTAAAATTACTGTTAACGGGAATCCGAAACTTGTATTCCCAGCGGCGAGCCCAACCCCTTATGACGCCCGGCGATACGAACCCGCCACAGGGGCGGCGGAATATCTTGCGGCAGCAACGGAAACACAGAAATTGGGTACAAGTAGGTTGGTCTCGCTTGGAATGCCGAGCGTGTAGACGGAGAAACACCCGCGAAATTCTGTTGATCACCGCTATCGGGTTTCCTTCTAGCCGGGTGTTGCCTGCTACGCGACAGACGTATTCGAGAGGCTCGCGAAAGGGGTGGAAGCTGCGGCGCTTATGTTTTCCCCAAAATATAGAAATCCGAAAGACCGTTCACAGATTTCTCTAGCCCCCAAGGGAGGAATTCTCGATGAAGTTGCAGAAGGCTAGAACCGCCGTTGTTTGCTCGGCGAAAACGCTTGGGCGATGGTTGCCCCGAGAACGGTAACTCTTGGGTTGACTTTGGTTGAGCCAGATCCCGTAAGAGAGGCACGTAGTTCATTTCATACTTGAAGTAGCTCACGCGCCGCGACAGCGAAACTTATGGCAACTACGACATCCTTGGCGAGGCAAGAAATATGCCAGTGAAAAAGCTCGAAGGGTTGAAAGAAGGGTGGGCGGGTCGAAGCGGTGCACACCATCGGACTGTCTGCGAATTATTAAACATAACGGTGAAATATCGCGACGGCCCGATAGCAGTCGGCGGTGGGAACAACGTGAGCTGCTTTCGCAACGGCCGTTTCGCTTTGTACATTCGACTAGGGTAGAGGGGGTGAATCAAAGGGTGGTGTGGCTGCATCGATGCATTCACCGCCGCCGCCCGCGCGATTATTCGCCTCTTGAGAGCGTTTGATCGATGAGGTCGACGTAGCGTGCCTGGTAACGCCGCCTGATTTCCAATACGCGAATGCCCGTAATGCGTTTACGAATTCGTTGAACGAGTTAAGAATGACGGCGGAACAATGCTGAATGAAGGAAGAAAAATAAAGAAGGTCTATTATTTAATTAGACCGGGGCACAGCGGTAGGTATTCAAATGCATTGGAATAGAATATTAAGTGTAATTAGAAAACAATTCCTTTTTCCTTCGAGCCTGCTTACGACGAACAGTGGATCGATATTGGAAAATACTAGGCATATCTAAAAGAAACATTTTGCTGTTTCTGCACCATTCTGTTAATTTCTTAATTCTTCTATTGTTGTACAGCGAAATACGTAGTCGAATTTTATGAATTTATTCAACATTTTTCTTGCAATCAGCCAGACATTGTTGTAAACTCTCGAAACTATTCTACACTACTTTTTATTTTATATTTATTTTACTACGAAATTATCATTTTTAATAACAGTTATAATAAGGGTTGTACCTTTCCCGTTCAAATAAATAAATAAATAAATAAAAAAATCATAACGAAACAAATTTGGTAATCGATAACGTGGCAACGTACGCAAAGACTACTATTCTTTTTCTTTTGCGATTTCTTTCGAAAATATGTTGGCTTACTTTGTGCTCCAAGGGAGAAAGTACGATTCCTGGCACACGTCTGCCTTTCTAGCTCGTTCTATTTCCAAGAGCACGTCGCTTAACGAGGAACGGAGGACAACTGCAGTTACGATTATGGGAGTTGCGTTCCCCAGTCCTCTACTTACGACATATTAGCGACTCCTCAGACGACCATTAGCCGAGCCCTTACAAGATAGACCGTAGCATTAGTTGACGAGACGATCGCTAACCTCCGACTCGTCTTCCTAACACAGAGTCTAACTCCGTAGATACTGCACAATCTCTGTACGAATGAATCGCAACAGCGTACCTCTATCAGACGCTGCTCAATTATTAATAATCGCAATTCTCCATTTCCCTCTATTGTTCCCTGCACAAGATTATCAGCCATCGATTGCGTGCTATCGTGTCTTTCATCTGTAAATAATATATATTACATTTCGGTGTAAAGTCCCAAAGTAAAGCCCTACAGTCGCAGAATCGGTGATCAAACAGAATAATGAACAACCATCGTTCCTTTCCTTCGCGAAGGAGCGGACCCTCCACCCCAATACTATCTGCAGGATGTTGCTTCCTCTCGCAGGGGTTGTACGTCATCACGTGTCTCATATCGAAGGCCCATAAAAATTAATGTCCCGCGATAGCACCCGTGCGCCCAATCCGATTACGGTCCACGGTGTCCAGAGATCCAGATCGGCCCGAGGGTTTACGCGAGTATTATCCGTTCTGGTATCCTCTGTGCGTCAGCTTCGTTACAGTAGGTTGGCCAAAATCCAGCGGCGCTAATGGCATTTAATTGACCCTCGTCCGAGCGTCCGCTGAACGTGCTCGACTTGAAAGCCGAATGTCCTTCGATTCAATCCAACGAATTATCCAACACGAATGCATAAAAGTTTATTCGCGTCGCTCTTAACCCTTCTGCCGTTCAGACGTGCCCCAACGTTGGATCCTCGAGATCGATCGCCCCTAAGCGAAATTAATTGATCAACGGAGCAGATGAGGCAGGGGTCTAACGTCCGATCTTCTAGATATTAGGGTGTTTATCCGGGCTTTACGTATCCACTCGACGCATTGTCTGTTTGTCTAAGAGCATGCCACGACTCCCGTAGGACCGGCTAACAACATTAGCTCGGGATTTGTCTTTGGGGTTGGATGTGCGCGCGCGACCGCCCGGAAGGGGAGGTTGTACCCTATTAATATTGCGGCTGTATCACAGTTTCACCAGACTCTGTGTCGTTAAGGGAGATATACGCGGAGATAGGCAAACAGCCGGACCGTGGAAGGAAACGACGGAGAATGATGCAAAGGCCCGGTAACTTTATGCTCTGGAGCTCTAACGACAAACGATGATACTCTGTTTATTTCTTTAACTGCACAAACGGTGGTGTACACTGTACAGACGTGGATTCTATGGTTGATAATAATTGGCAGGGTTTACAGTTAACGCAGGATAAATTGAACTACGGACATTGGCGTGTATTCTAGTTAATTATTTAGGCGACAATTTATGTATACGTGTAGTGGCGAAAGTTGATTTATTTCCATTGAAAATGCTTGCCCCGTTTCTGTGTGAAATACACGGAGGATGGGTAATCGATTTTCCCTTACAATCAGCGCAAAAATCGTCTCGATCGATTCTTCCTAGGCGAATCCCACATTGACGCACGAACGAAACGATCTCATCCGACGTGGCATGTACGAGTGGTTTACATAACGGCAACCAGAGACTCGTACCCCTGGGGGGTGAAGTATAATTATATAAACAGTGACGCCAGTCCGCCCTGTCACAACGACAGAACCGACAATGCCTTTCTCTCCCCCCCTGGGAACGACCCACGTAAGGGCTGCTTCATTAAATACTCGGATCCCGGCGAGAGCTTACCCTCCAACGCGGAATTGGCACAGAGAAAAGCCAACGATTGTAATAATAATTACGCGATATTAATAATCGTCAGAGTTATGCGCGTAACGACGCCGCCATCAGCGAGATAGTTCTCCATTATATTCGCGGGGACCATAAGGGACACCGCCCTATGGCAAATTAAAATTGCTCCCCGAAACTTAATGAGTTCGCGCCGTCGACGCGTCGCAGAGATGCTGTAAAGTATTAAAAATGCCGCGAGTCGCAGCTAAATCAACCGGGCGCGTTCAAACGGGCGAACTGTTCTTCGCAAACCCGCGATTTCGCTCGCCCGTTCAAGTTTCCACTGAGATGGCAAATGAAATTCAAACGATGCCGGATTAAGAGTCTTCAGAAGTCGATAGAATCGAAGACCGGCCAGCACCCGCGACAGGGAAACGTTATTAATGACAAGAGGGTGACAGGGTGTCCCATGGCTGACGCCGTAGTCGACGTCGGATGCCTAATGACGATTAATTCAATGTCTTCGTGGCAGAATGGCTGCCTCGACGCGACAGCTCCTCGGGACTTCCGTTCGCAGGCCTGCTTCTGTGATACAATTCCCTTCGACTGTTTCGAGAGAGCCCCCCGGCCATTAATCAGTCGAAACGAGCATAGTATGAATAATAATGGATTTCGGAATAGACATCGGCCTACGGCTACATTATTTGGGGTACGTATATTTATCGCGAGAGATAACTCTAACTTTCCGAATTTTATCCGCCAAGGTTACGCTTCCCGTTTCCCCCCCGTCCCTATTTCATTTAGTCAAAATATCCACCGCGCGAAAATAAGGGCAGTCCATTAATCAAGGCCAGGACGAGTCGATATCCCCCGAATAATAACCCAACTCGAAATGGATTTTTGCCACGCGTGCCTCTCGCTCTTCGACGGCCAGCCTCGTCGCACCCTTGAGCCGGCGCCTGCATAATCGTGGAATTTGAAATTCCACCCTTCTCCCTTCGCCCTCATGCAACTTTTATAAAACGAGAAACGATCGCGTGACGCTCGTAAAAATATCCTTTGAATCGAATGCAGTCTACCAAACGGCATGCCGAGTGCTTAACACACCGACGATTCTGCTTGTCTCTTCTGTGAGAACCAAAGGGTGCGTGGTCCTACCCCGCCGGGGACAAAACACACAAACCTCCGAGCCATCGATGCGATCGAGCTTCATCCCTTTGACCACTCGCACCGACCGCCACGCATATTTCAGGCAGCCGTTATTCGCCCACTCACCCTCCGGCAATGTTACATATTTCACCCTGCATTATTCATCCTTCTAACCCTACAGCACACTTATATTACAAGCCAAGGAGTATCCCTTTCTATCGGTTCACCCGGGAACACCATATTCCCTTTAAGGCCCGCCTCGCCGCTGACCACCGGGGAACCGGCCGCCGCCTTCTCGATGGGTCGTTAACTGAGATCGTCGAGGGAAAGTGTCCGAATCGATTCCCTTGCAATTCTTACAGTTTCTTGCTGTCCCCCCCCCCCCAGTGTAACGGAGTCGCGGCCACGCTTACACGCGATAAAGCATGGAGAGATTTCGCTGATCCCGCGTCGGAGAATAAAGAAGCGCCAGGAATATCAATGGGAGAGCGCGGATTTCACGAAGTCCATTTGGGAGACGAATCGTACCCCATTCGCTTTTCTTTTTACTAGATATAAGAGGACGAGTCTGTGCTTTATGGGGCGGGACAAAAGTTAGTCGATATCGTTCGATCTTCCTTCTGTTTCACCTTTCTTGCGTCCCGTTTCTGCCGCGCGAATTTTGTCGACACGTTCGGAAACGGGAAATAACAAATCGAACTGAACTCCGAGTTCGTCTCGCGAATCTATCGTCGATAATTCCACTACGACGAGCCAGTTTACGAGCGAACGAAGACACTCGCCGTTTAACGATGGAAAACAATTCGGCTGCCGCGCGAGTGGGATGATATCGCGCGTAAGGGAGTCGACGTAAACATTTGTGGCCTATCGCGCCAGGGGGGCCAGTGATGGGCCCAAGACGCTTCGAATCACACTTAGGACGTAAGGGAACTTTCCAATTCGCGGAACGTTCGAAATTATGGCTGTTTCGAGAACTTTAACGAGCTGGAATGGTCCGACCTGTTCCATAAATCCTAAGTATCTGAACGGCCGATAAAATTGGGGCGAACGGTGCCACCCCCTGCGCGGCGCGTTATTTTCCAAATTGAAATTACACCCGAGGAAGCTAAACGGCGAACTCTGTAAACGTTTCCACGCCAAAGAATAGAAACGTCCTCGTAAAACCGGACAATGTATCGCTCGCGTATTTCCACGCTCTTCGCGCCGCGGCGGCTACTGTCGCGAAACGACGCGTCGTGAAACGAAATCGTCATAAGTATTTACATGTTCCCGTTGAAAAGGGGCCGGAGCGCCGTAAAAATCGGCATCGACGCAACGAGACCGAGGAGAAAATAAAACGCCGCGAAGTTTATAAGGGTGGATCGTTCCGGCGGAAAAAACAACCGCTTCGGGAACGCTGGAAAAGTTTGTTACAACAACTTACCTGTGCCGAAAAATTACTCTTTTTCTAAAAGACAATTGGACGTGCATTGATTAAGACCGCCGTTTGTATACGCGGACACTTGAAACGTTCTTCTATTTGAAAGAAAGTCGTCCACTTTTTCCCGTCAAAGTAGAAAGCCAGAAAAGGGGAGGGCACCCCTCAAAAGAAAAAAGAAAAAAGCCACGCAATTATATCTTTCCCATTTGCGTGAAACGAGACTCAATTGTAATTGCCATTCTCAATAGTAAGTGGCGAAAAGAAAACGGCCCCGTCACCGAGTGTCGTAACCGTGTATGTACATAGTTCTCAGTTGGTCGATCATCCGTGCGCTTATTTTCTTATATGAATGTATTATCGATGTAATCCCGCCATAACGAGGGAGTTGGGGCGAGAGAAAGCGACTCGTACACATCGCAGAGAAACTGGGGACGAAGTGAAGGGGCGTGGGACAGGGCTGAAAGGATTCTAAGTCGCATTTACATGTTTCGATAGATGCTGCCCGATCGTAAAAGCAGCACTCTGCGCAGCGTAAGGAAGAAAGATCAAATAGACGAGCATTGAAAGAGGGGGACACGGTCAGCAGAAGGGCCAAGGGCTGTGTCTTTGATGCGAGAGCAAGAAAGGGACTAGGGGTCGCGTCTATCCAAACCAGCGGACGACGTTCAATCGAATTTTCGGTTTGCTGCTACAAAAGAGACGTCCCGCTGGGATAGGCCGATCGACGATGGGCAGACTTTTTTTAATCAATTTCCAGCACGTGGCAATGGGTTCCGGGTCTCCCTCTTTTCTCTTTTTTTAAGGGGGGGAGAGGGCAATGTCAGGTCTTAATTCACCCCCGTCACTCGAAGGGCGACTGGTACTTGATGCCACGCTTTTTGGGAGAATTATCGCTGCTTAGACTCCCGTGAATGGTCGTTTGAAAGAATTATCAGTGCAATAGGGACGTGGGGGAGGGACCATTTTTTTTTTCTAGTTACATATTGTAACGTTAAGTTCATGGATGTCCGCCAAGAGAATAAATCAGAGAGGGGTGGCCCTTGAATCCCCAGGGCACAGATAGAAGATGAAATGAATTGCTTGGCTAAAGTAAAAATTACGAGTTACACAATGTGTCCCTTCTCGAGTGTAGGTTGTCGAAGGTGAGAGAGGCGAGCCTCGTGAAACGATGAAACTCGAACCGCTTTGAAGGTGTTTCCTCGCGAATTGGGGTTGGCGAGATGCCGCCGTCCCATGCCAAATCTAATTTCGAACTCTACTCTCCGCGCTTCACCTACCCCCCCCGCCCCCTTTTCGCCATCCCCCGGTGTCTAAAGCCACTCTCCACGTGAAAATCTCCCCTTCGTTGTCGAAACTTCACACTTCATCGACGGCTGGCTTGGATTTAAATCGCTTAGAAACTAACCATTCGATAGCCGATGCTCCGTAAGGAAACTTGTTCCCTTCTTCGATGAATTTGTCAGGAAGCGTATATAGAAATTGATTCAGGCTTCAGACGTGTAGCACCCCTTCCAAGGATTCTGCACACCTTTTCAAGCATCGACAAACACGATTCTAGAAATATCCCTATGGAGCGTAAAAGAACAGGCCGCGTTGAATCATTGAATTCGGAAAATGCTGGCGACCCACCTTTTTTCATTTTCTTTCTCGATAAATAATACAGCATGCAAGCAGCTTCCTTGGTGGTTCCCTTTTCAGAGAAAGTAACAAGGCAGTGAAAGGAACGCCGGGAGGAAAACTCAAGAGTCGGAGGCAAAATCGAAGCAGGCATTGTCCGAGTTTCGAGTGGAAGCCCGCGTGTTCCAGGCCAAGGTATTCGAACGGCAACCCCTGGGGCTGTTCGAGTGCTCGGTGGAAAATGTCGGGGGCAAACTCGATACACGCGGCTAACGAGACGGCGAACAGGGTGAGGGGTGGATAGAGTGGAAGCGAAGGGGAAAGTGAGAGTGGAATTAAAGAGACGTCGTGGCAGGAAATTCTATTTCGCGTTGCGTCGTTTCTGCTCGGGATGGACGGAACGTCGGACGGGAGATTTCTGAAAAGTACGCGCACTGTGCAGAACAGTCTGAACGGTCGATAAGCCTTCGAGAAATCGGCGAACTTTCGGCGAACGTTGCCTGCGTTCGAGAAAAATTGATAGCCACGACAACAAGCAGAGCAATGCTGCCTAGCAACAAGTTTGCCAAGTGCACCGCCCCTTATTGCAAAAAATCGATTCACCTCTCCTCGAGGTAGGAGCCCACCTCCTAATTGCCGCGACAGTAACAAACATGGTGAATCGATGAAATTGGACTACTGGCTTCGCGTCGGAGCAAGTCGAACGACGAAAGGCATTCGGCGGAGACGACGATTGAAACAAATTGCAGCCGTGCTATGCAGGGTCGATAACCAATTAGCAACCAACCCCGAGACAAGGGTGGAATCGCGCGTAAACAGAGGCCGGCGTAGCTAGGGCAACGAGTCTCGAGGCCAGCGTGACAGTAATCTTAAATTTCCCACCCCTCGTGGATTTCGTTTAATCCATCTAGTTCGCTTGGCAGATTAACGAGTGCATTTCCCAGGGAAACGAGATTCGATCGACACGGCGGGACGGCGGAATCGTGAGTATTCGGCTTATTAGTCAGCGTCGACGGTTCCCTGGACTAATAAAAATTCCTCGAGCACCCTATTAAAGGGAGGGCCGGTACAGCGGAATGCACAGGGACGACCGAGTTTACGAGAGGCCCTCGATCGGACCTCCAATCTCATTGTACTGGAAGCCCACGAAATTTCCTGTAGTATAATATTATTAATTTAAGGTGCACGAGACGCGGTCGTAATTGAGTGCGCCATCGGAGCGACTATTCCCCTTTAAGAGTCTAATAAAGCTGAAATATATCCCCGGGTCTACTTAAAGTCATCGATCAGGGGCGCGAACTTTCGAGGAAATCGCGAAGACAGCGCCGAAGGGGGGAAAGAGGCGGGGCTTGTTAAAAAACTTGCCGACGTCTCGGGGATGGATCAGAGGAGCACGGATCGCTAAGCTTCCGTGGAATATTTCACGGCAACGCGGCGGAAGGTAGAGCTGACGCACGACACACGTCACGCACACGCGAACCTCGATCCAGTCCTGCACGGCCGATGGACCAAACGAGGGATGCGTACCAAGTAGGCTTTTTGCCCGCTGGCAAATTTGTCAATGGACGGCCTGGGGTGACTGCGTGGAGAATCCACCCTCCCTGCGACGCCGCTCCCTTATCTTCTTCGCGACCCGTCGATCATCCTCCGTGGCTAGACACGCTCCGATGCTTGGGAATGCTGAGGTGCGAGGTTCGGAGGAGAAGTCAGAAAGGAGAAACGGTGCGCCGATCACGGGCGAGGAAATCTCAATAAGGGGTGCGGACAGGGACGCTTGAACAATAATCACGATCACCTTGGGCAAAGAGACATCGACGATTCGTTCGACACCTGCCGAATATCGTACACAGTGAATGACGCCAAGAGTCGACTCGAATTTGTTCGACACTTGCCGGGGTTATTAACGCCAGCCCTCGGTGTATACTGTGTCCATATAATAAGGTACGACGAAATGAACCGTATGAATTATTAGTGAAACTTAGACTGAACTGCACCCCAGACTGAATTCAATTTTGGACAATTACCATCGCCGTCTAGGCAAGACTGGACTCAATCGACTATGGTTTGGGGGATATTGCCAGTGGAACAGTGGCCACGCTGGATGTAGAACAGCATGCTAACCCAAATACATTTCAGACACCCTATCCGACTGAATTTAGGGGACAGTTGGCTGGGTGGCGGCGGTCCAAGTAGTCTCTGACCTTGGTTCGCCATAAATATTCAAGAAGGCAGGGAAATTGAGCGAAATCGTTTGCCACCTGCGACCGATAACCCAAGAACCTCGCGTTCCTCACACATTTACCGCTTACTGTGGCTTGGATGGTCAACAGAATCCAATAACGTCCTTCCTTCGACCCCATTAAAAAAAAAACCCTTACACGGCTGGAACAAGCAGACGGGCCAAAGTGTGACGATAAATTCAAAAAGGGTCGAAGTCTGCAGGACCTTTGCGGTCCTTTCATCTGGTGGCGAAACCATTTTAGAATATCGTCGCAGCAAGATTTTTCGGGGGAGCAATCGCAGCTTCCAACAAAGTTTCCAGCCCGTTAACAGCGGTGGAAAAGAAGCTCCGCGAGGGTGGACGGGGGTAAAAACTGGAAGACGAGACAGACGCCATGCGAGGCGAAACGAGACGAGACGAGGTCCAGGAAATGGATGGATGGTCGTTCGCAATTTGGCCCCCCAATAACCGCGACACAAAGTAGCCAATTTATAATCCCCTGCCCTCACCCCGGCACTGGATACTTTTATCTACGGTACCCCCAACCCCTCACCAAGCGGCATACGCCGTCGGTGTATCCTTTTTCCCCGGCGGTGTTTCGTCCCAAGCGAACAGACGGCGGTGCGCGCCGATAAAAGCCACGACTCGCGGGCAATGGGCCGAGAAATTAGATTTGCCCATTAACCTCTGATCGAACTGCGATCAGCCTCTTCCGTTCTTTCTGTGATTTATTTCGCTCCTGCGCGACGGTCGCGGCTGCAATTTGCAAACTTCTCTTTCTGCCAGTGGAAAATAATCGTCCAAATTTTTCGATGAAATTTTTGTCCTTCGCGCTCCCGACTGAGAAACGCCAGGAAATGAATTGCTCTGCTGGCAACACCACGAGGGGTCACCAATAGAAGGAAGAAGCTCGCGATTGACTCGAAGAGACTAAGGGTGGCCATGCATCACGATCGATCCAAGACCATTCACAGGCGAACGTTTTACGAGCATGAATGGCCCACCCTTAATGGACGATGGATCAAAAAATTTATCGCGCGCAAAAGCTTCGAAGCCGCCTGGCAATTAGCGACCGGTCGTTACGGTGAAATACAAGCGCCCCGTTTATGGGGCTGTCGGGATGTCCAGGGTGGAGGATATTGCTTCTTCCTTTCGCGTGAAAGCAGGGCAATTTGTTTCGCGTTAAATCCACTACGCAGTTTCAACGTCTACGGCCACGACGCGATGTGCCAATCGCGAGCGAATTCAATATCTCTTTCAACGTTTTCCAAGAGTTTGTCATCTCCCCTGGGAAAACGAAGGTGATACGAGGAGTACACAAAGTTCCTGTCCCTATCTGTACGCGGAGAAAGCTCTGATGCCCCCATCAAGGGGTGGAACGAGCTACGAAATTCCCAGGGGCAAAGAGAGACCAAGGGACCAGGTTCCGCGTCAACGATCGGCGGATGGATCTCCGATTACAACGTGTGACGTGCCGTATAATTGAGCAGGTGTTGCGATCCGACCAGTCATGGGTATCAAGAGGTACATCCCCTTGTGCTCGACGCTCGAGGGGTGGTTCGCAGAGCAACTGCCCCTTGCCTGCGTGCGAAAGTTAACGCTTCTTGCCGATATCTTGCTAACAGTCCGGGTCGCTGATATTGTACATCCTTCTATTTAGCTGCGCGTCCCTTTCTCTATTATCGTCGAATATTATCGTTGCGAGTTGTCGTTGGCAGTCGTCTGGCAGCTATATTTATTACTTGCAATTCCCTTTGAAACCAGTCGCCTCGAGATAAATGTGTAATCGCTTCTGATCCAATTTCCCCCTATCTCCACGTCCGTCCTCTATCTATCCGGCGAGCCAAAACTCTGCGTCCTTCACTCCTGCCAGCCTCTGCGGCATCATTCCGTACCGTTTAATTATTATCAACCCCCGTAGCTGGCAGGACGAGTGACGGATGGTTTTTCGTTTATATGACGCGCGACGTGGCGTGTAATTAACTGGCGGCCAATTATAGACATACGGCACCGCGGTTTTTGCGATCCGCCACCCACAATTTACCCCGCCAACTGCTTACGGTAGAGTTTGAACGAATTTGCGCTCGTTAGGAATGTCGACAACGTTCCCCGGAGGAACGATAGAGAACGCAGTACTTACGCATTAAGGGAGGATTATCGCGTAGAAAAATCAAAATATCGGGAAGCGGAGATATGCTCAGGGATAGACGGGGGTAGAAATAATGCAACGCACGATATTTCAATTGCTTTTTTCTTCTTTTTTTGTTGTTGTTTCATTTCACTTCATTTCACCATTATCTTTAGGATAGTGGCATTAAAAAATGTTTATTAATATAATATGTATACTTTCCTTAAAATCATCCATACTCGTATTCTCATAGCGTAATAATCATAATAATATATATAATCATTATAATAATAATATATATCTATATTTATTTATATATATTATGTATATGTATTTCGCATATAGAGAATAGTCAATTACATAGTAGGTTTGCGTAGGTTTTTCTTCCTGTTGTATTCATTACCATTATTCATTATCATTAATTTTTTTTTCGCTCATTTACTCTTTAATGTAAGGTATTCCATTACTAAACATATAAAAGCGGTATAAAGCTCGATCCTCGCACGCTAATTGTATTTTATTTTCACCATTGTTTCTTTTCCTCTTTCTATCCTTCTTCCTTTGTCCGTTCTCGCCCGAATTCCAATTAAATTTATTACAAATCATCGCGCCTCACCATCAGTGTGTTTTCTATACGTGCTTGTGTGCTTTATAACTTTTTAATAAATTGCCGTTTCACGAAAATTTCTTTTTCCTCGGTCGCTCTCTCTCTCACACACACACACACACATTCTCTCGCGCTCCCTAATTTTTTGTCGACGATTTATATTTCTCCTTTAAATCTAGATGCTCGCGGCGTAATCCGCGACGTATTTCCTTTTAATGCTTAAAAGTGTAGTTCGTCGCCACCCCTTTCGTTCATTTCCTCCCTTCCACGATTCATCGACCGCAAACAATAATACGCAACGATGGCATTGAACAAATCTCTATCGGAACGGGGAGAAGGGGGACGAGGGAAAGAATAGAAAAAAAAGGGGGGGAAAGGAGAAAATATCCCGATGGTCGATGAAACTGACGGGGTGGGAACGTAAAAAAAGGGTCGCGTAAGCCGGGGAAAAACTGCCAGGACCATATTGACCGTGTCGTCCTCCGCTCTGTCTAAGAGCATCGATTAATTAACGCGAACTCGTATTTAGCGCGACGATGACGACGGGGTTGAAGAATGCTTTCCACCCTTTCCCTGACCTTGACCCTCTGTCTGTCCCTGAAAATTCAGGTCAATGGCCAGTGTAACCGTCGGCAACGTCCTCGAGTAAAATATTAAAAGACTAAAGGCGAATCGTTTCTTCGAGATCGTTTCTCGCATTTCATCCCCGACCGGTTCAGCGCATCCAATGGGCCTCCTCCCCTTACGTTCTATTTTGAACATCCTCGATACGATTACGTTTCTCGCGTTTATTCCTTTGTCCAATTTTGTCCCCTCTGTTGCTTTGCGATCCTTCCTTCATCTTCCCGTTCGCGCAGCTTTTATCTCTCGAAGAAACGACCCTAACACGTGTTAAGCACTAGCTCTCGATCGACACAGCTTATCGATAATAAATCTTTTTCAACCGTAAATCATCCTTCGTTACTTTCCACTTCTTCGTGCGTCTATCTTCCCCCTCGAAGTCGCTGGCGGGCACACCGGTTCATTCGCGCCCTTTTTCATTCAAAGTTTTTCCTCGCCCCGCACGATGAAACATCGTGAATCAACCCCTGTTGCTATATTTGGAGAACGTATTCCCGATCGTTTCTTATAATTTACGTTACAGTTGTCTCGGAATTATTCGGTTTGTTTCTAAGTTTCTTTTTACAATGACATTCCCTTCGCTTTAATCGCGAGTGAGTGCTTCGAGGACGATCCAAACGCCCAGCGTCATGAATACAATTCCAACGAAACAGTTGCTATAGAGTGACGAACCCTTCTTTTTTTTTATCTTTAATCCTGTCACGAGAATACGTTCGTCTCCTTTGTACGCTTCCGAACAACTATTCGATACCAACCAACGATATTTCGTGTCCCTTCCATTAATTACAATAACCGATTTGTAAATGAAGAATATCATCGTATTTAACATGATTACCTGTTATCGCGACGAAATCAATTGAAATAAATGTGGCATGTGGGCCTTCAGCGTAACAAGAAAAGGAACGCAAGGGCAAAGAAAATCGGAAGGGTGCCGTGGCGTGGGCGTGACAGCCCCCCCTTTTCCCTCGATTACATAAATACGCTTCCCTGTTAATTTTTCAATTAAACAATCACAAGACACGCTCTTCGCAGAAACTGAAATTCGAACGAATTAATTCAACTAAAAGACAATTTGCAATTTTCTTTATCTACGGAATTTCCTCGTTGAAAAGAGCGGTTCCTTTACACCGGGAACGGAAAAAATAAATACACAGAGAACTGCTGACCGTTGCGTCGTCAGAAATCATAATTGACTACCTGCCAGAAGTAGCGAAAATTCCAAAGTCCAATAATCGGTCGCCGATCGCCCGCCAGCTAAAGGTACAGCGTAGTATCTAATAACACCCGAGTTAGACTCTCGCCCTCAAGCCAACCAAACAAATATAGTCCGCATACAATTATTACAATACGAATTCTTAAATATCAACTCTTATACTCTAACGATAGAATGATAATAATAGGGTTGTGTTCTTGGCCGAAAGAAACGGCCGGGACATCTGGTTCCCATTGAAGCCGTCACTCCCCGCTATACGTGTGTACGTTTTCACTCTGCACGCGTGATAATAGATTGTTTCTTCCATTTTTTTCTTTTTTTTCTTTTTTTTTCTTCAATATATTTTATTAATGTTTAGCTTTCCTGTCTTCCACGCCGCGGTCGTCGATGTTCATCGACGTGAAAACGATTCGATTAATGGTAGTCTGTTTTGTCGAATGGTAATATATTTTATCGGAAGTGTCGATAATGTATCGAGTAATATGATGACAGGGGATGTCATTTTTAAAATTACGGTGAAGCTGTCGAGATCAGTAAAGATGATTTTAAGACACCGTGCGATGTCGCCTGCTCGCGATAATTTTCATGGGCCGTTTCATTAAATTGTTGACGTTCGAATCACGATGCAAATTGGTATTGTAGGTCTAGAAGATCTGCCGGCTAGATCATTTGCTATAAAGTTTTCCCCTATCGAGGCAAATGGTGTAATTGAATTGTTACATAGGTAGTTTAAATATTGAATGTATCTAAATAGGATTCGTTGCAAATTCCACTCTATTATGGAAGTTGTCCCTCTATATTAAGTATTTACCTAAAAGATACCTGAATAGGATTCAAAGTGGAAATTCCTTTAGCGTTTGCAACCTGAACTCTCAAGGAGACCAATTTCCAGTCGCAGTCAAACACCATACAACTTCCCGAGATCTCCAAGCTGGAAAACCTTCACTAATGCTTGCTGCTTGCGTTGTGTACCTGATGCTTTTCCATAAAACGTATGGCGGGAAATACCTGAATCCCCTTTATCGAAAGCTCAGTCGACTTTTTAGACAGAATATATCGAACTGGATTATACGAAGGGGGTCATCGGTCAAGAATATGTACAGTGCCGAAATACTTCAATTAAAAATGCTTTCCCGTATAAAACTTGGAAAAATTCAGCACCTCCCACGGTTTAGTAAAATGTATGCTCGACAGACGATTACTAATTCTAATTAATCATAAATTCTACCACTAATTCTACCGCTACCGTGTGTCTCTACTTCTATTCGTCGCTACACGCTAATTTCGAAATTCTCCTTCCTCGTTCCAGTTATTTTCTTTTTTTCTTTTTTTTTCAGAGCACTTTTGAGTAGATTTTTATCAAAAATATATTTCATATGCCAGTGCATACGTAGGTCTCTTTGCACGCGGCATCGATCGTCTGCCCAACGCTCGAGTAGTCTTTTACGGATATTCGAACTATCAAGGAATTCTTGAACGTTCGGATATGGAGTCGTCGAGCCGACGATGTCCGTCGCAAATTCGTCAATTCTTTGCAGCAATTTTCTCCAATTTTATTATATACGTCGTCCGTCGAGCAAATTATTCCCCCCTAAAATTACGCACACTTTTTATAACTTGGCCCTCACTATTCTTGAACCAGACGACTTTCCCTTCGCAGCTATAGTCTCTTTTCTATGACCATCAAGATCATCCATCAAAGATCAGTCTGTTGATTTGGAGATACAAAAAGGCGTCGAAAAAACACGGCTAAAAATGTCGTATGAAAGTCCAAGGCTGGAATTATGTTTCTCAAGTCTTATTTTGGTCGGCAGTTTTGCTCGTGGTCCATTGGAAAATTGTCTGTCGAGCCTCGACTTCCGTTCATCATCACCGGGATTCAAATTTATCTACTGTGCCCGACCAAAGCACCCTTCTTCTTCCCTCACAATTCATTCCGGGCCAAGAACCGCGATTTCGTCTGGACAGAAGTCAGCAAGAGTACACGTTCCCATCGTCAATCGTCTTGCTGCTCCAAACGAAAGCAAATTATTTTTTCGACAAATTTTGTACTTCCGGCGTTTGGACGGGGCAACAGTGTTAATCTATTTTTCTCTACCAAGGTGAACCGGAACTCGCCCCACAGACAGATCCCATTGGGTCCACTTGTTTCTTTTGTGTTTTTACATTTATTTCCTGCTATATTGGTAGAAAATACGACCGAGCAAGTCGTACGGGATGCAAATGGAAAATGAAATCGCAGTAACGGTCGATCGGTAAAGTTGACGTTGATTGCTGCGTATCCTATGCGTGTATGATAAGCAACCGGTGTACACATGTGTGATCGTTTGTTCATTACTCGTGCATCGTTTAAGTTCGTCGCGTTATCGTTATCATCATTATTATTATTATTATTTACAATTTCATACGAGAGTGTACGCCAAAAGCAGGCGTGAATGGAGACACATCTATAGAGAAAGGAGTATAGCATTCTTCTCCGAATAGAATAAGTGTGAAATCGGAAATTCATGTTCATAGCCTATGGAACGGGACTGCATGTAATAGACACATCGAATTCTACCTACGAATATTTGAGAGTTCAACCACGAAGCGACTATTATAGAATCCTTTATAGTTTCGATGCACACAGGTTCTTTTCTCTACGTATTTCTCTACACGCGGCGATATTACTGTACCAATCTCACTTAAGACAACAAACATCTCACCCTCCGTTGCTATTTTCCATCCGAGGGAAACGTGCGGAATTTGCTTCGTACACGTCGACGGCAGCGTGTTACGACGGCCTTGGAAAACGGAGATAGTTTCGATATTGCCAGCGGCTCGAGAGTTCTCTGGACCTTTTCGAGAGTAGCACTCGACGGATTTTTTTTTTATCATTTCGGTATTCGTCTGAGCAGACTCGAAGAATTCTCGAAGAATCCTCCCCTCACAGTTGAAGTGGATGGAAGATCCCGAATTTCTATGCTGCTCTCTAGAACAGCTTCTGGCCTAATACTTTGTGTACCTTTCGAATATTCTTATCCCGTCTGGATTAGGATTCGGAAAATTTTTAATAGATCAGCTTTCGCGGCCAATGTAACGAGCGTTCCGTATTCTCGACGTGTTACCTGAGAGAATTCGGGTTGAATCGAGATACATCGGGCGAAATTCTGCCTTAAGTGCCAATGGCAGCCTAGATCGTAACGTACAGGTATGCGTATGCTCGTTAAGCGTGCACGATAATACATATTATGCGCATCGTATTCTGTTTAATACGTAAACACGTCGAACGAGCCCTAAATCTAAAGTAAGTATGCGGTACGTACCATATATATAATAGATCATTTGTTAATCCTCGTGTCGTTAGATCGTAATATAACTCCTACCACCCAGGGAAAAACATCGTTTAACGTTTTTACTCCTCCTCCTAATATTACCGTCCTCTTTTCACGTCACACGTTGTCCCCCCTTTGCTCTTTCGTACTTCCACGCAAATTTTCATCACACCCGACGCAATCATTCATTTTCTTCGTCAATTTCCCATTCATCCAGAGATATACATTCAATCGTAAGCACACTCTCTCATCTCTCTTCTGTCTCGAATCGACTTTGTGTTGCTGCTTCCTCGTGTCATTCGTCGCTCGAATATAATTATTCTCGTTAGAAAAATTTGTACTCTTATAGGGGAGGTATAGAGCAGACGTTGGGCTCAGCCTTTCGTCGTCGAATTGCGAACCATTTCACGATGATATTCGTCCAAAAAATTTATCCGAAACGATTCTCCAAGACACCGGAGAAAATGGCTCTGGACTATTCGACACAAGGCAGCCGGGTCAACCGAAAGAAACGCGTAACCTTAACCACCATCGACCACGAGAAGGAGGTCCATCCTCGATAGAGCCTGGCGTTCAATTAAACCTCACAATCGGCCGAGCATTCTCTTCCTCTTTTATTCATTTGTCGTGCGCCGCATAGACCGGCGAGTCCGCCACTTCTCGGCCTCTTTTCACAGTGTTGTCTGTGATAAAAAGGAAAACAGCCAGACACTCGCCCCCGTGCTCCAGAAGAAGGATCTTCCTTTTTTCTCCATTTGCACACCACTCGAGACGTCTGCCAATTAAATTAAATACTGTCGACGAAGGATCGACGAATTCTGCCGGTGCAACGATACGAGATAAAAGGATGCGTTCCTCCCTTCCACTATCCTCCTCGGGATTCGTTGTCCTTCGTGACGTTCTACATTTTTAATGGAATGATCGTCATCGAAGAGGTAAGACATTTTACACGGCGGGGGCCGGATATCTTCTCGCGGTCGAGTCAACGGAACAACGCTTTTCCACATTTTATTCCATCTCTTCTCCGTTTGTTTCTCGTCGCATTATCTTTCTTCTTTTTCCCCTCCCGTGTCGACCAACGAAAAGATCGTACAACGCGTTTGGAGCGAGGAGAAAAGCTGCGGTTGACTTGACATAGCCAACGATGATTCATTTGGACAAGGGTTTCCAGAATACGATTTGTTCGCTCAAACTGCTATACAGCATTTCTTCCTTGACTCTTCTGGATAGGATATAAATTCAGTGATGGGTAGAGATCCATTCGCTTTTTACACTCACACGCCAGGCATACCAGATCACTAACTACCAAAGCGCGCTCAAGTCCACTTTTTCAATTAAAGAAAATTCTTTAACATTTCTAAGTTCACGAATTTTCCACCGACAAGACCTCTCTTTATTTCTTTTCCACTCGATTTGCTTGATCAAGACGTGAACGCGCATTGGCTTCGATTATACCGGGAAGCTACACAAAAAATGGGAGACAGCATTAATCGCGTATTTAATTACTATCAGCGAAGGGTAACCTACGGATTAATGTATACGAGTCTCGCCGCTTAGAAACGCCTGCTCTCCAATTTTCACGAAAGCTGCGCGCGCGATCTAGAGGGGTTGGGCCCGTTGAATCTCTACGTTCGAAACAGCGAAATGTGGATTAAAGTTACTCCTTAATGCGATTAATTGTGTGTACATATCGTATTATACATCGAATGCGAGTTAGTACAAAGGGAACGTCGGTCGAAACGCCATCGTGCCTGTTTCCAGTTGAACCCCTTTTTCAAACGACCTCGTACGACGGTTTCAATTAGTTTATAGCCCGGACTGTGTTGCGAATTTATTCGTTCTTTCTCGAACAGAAACGGCTTACTATTCTTCCCTCCTTTTCATTTTGGCAACGAGTGATAACGAAAGTGCTGAACGACGGGGAGGTTTCAATGCTGGAAACAGAATTTTCATACGGCGCCCGAATATACAATTCCACAAGGATATCACGTACATTAATACAGAAATATTTCCGTCAACGAGACAGCGAGCTTACCCTGACAGACAAACGCACTAAATCCGATTGAAGAATTTCGTACAAGCTTTTATATACCTTAAGTAATGGTGTATCGCTTTCGAATACCACGTAGCCGATCGTGGATCGTCGTGGCGTCTCCTCTCTCGAATGATTTCCTATCTTATAAAATGGTTCACGTTTTACGTTAAATAGTTCGACACGCGAATAATTTAAAAACCAAGACAGTTATACGTTACAAAAGGACACGGCAAAAAAGAAAAACAACAAATATATTAATAAAAATCGTTCGAGAGATTTGCACGCCTCGTGAAAAGATTTTTTCAAATTTTAATTTTAATCACTACGAACGAGTTTTCTAGAAACGTTGATTTCCGATGGAGCGGCAATTTTTACGAGTCTCAAACCTTTTCCACTTTTCCCACATTCTTATCCTTTCATATTTTTTCCCCTTTGATTCTCATGCCTGGACAAGCTTTCGTCCTCCACGTTCCTCTCCCTCTCTCTCTCTCTCTTCCATTCTTCCGCTTTCTGTTTTTTCCTTGCTTCAAAGCACCCTTCTGTCAGTTGTCCCGTTTGGTCCGCACTACCAGCATTGATTATTTTGTTGCTTTCGCAATGCACAAGAATGCTTGTGTTTTACTATGATTCCTTATTACTCGTTTTTTTTTTTAAACATTTTTTCCAAGTTCTTTGGATACCTTTCTCGCGTCTTCCATATGCCTGCCGTCCGATCGGTCTTCTACTCCTTCCGGCCATCACGCATTTTACAATCGACATTAATTAATGGATTACTTAGTACAAGCTAAACACGCGTTAGAAGAATTATATATGTTTCGAAATAAAACGTTGGTTTCGTCGATGGCACTCGTTTTCCATGGAATCCGTTTCCATTATTCTTTTCCCTCCTTATTTCTTCCCGCACGTAATTTTCGTTCGTTTCGTTTTCTTTATTTCGAGACTGAATCTCGACGAGTTCTTTGACAAGAAGTTTTTGCGAAATCGATGCTCTCTTTCTCCACTTCGTTACCCTTCTCTTCTCTTGGTAAAAAATTGTTTGGAGAGATTCTTCGTTCCTTATTTCCTCTGCCATTGACAAGTTTCTGATGCACTTCATTTTCCATCCCTTTCGAACAACTACCAATACGTTACGCGACGCGGCTATGCGCTTAAACTAAACTTAATCCGAGCTAAATCCTAGCGCATTTTAAAGAACGTACGACCCTTTTTGCCCGATCTCGTTTCCTGATCGCCTCGGCGATCGCTTAAAAAAATAGGGTACAAAAATTATTCATCTAAATTTCAAAAGCCTTAATCCGAATACTACGCGAATTTATTTTCGTTTCGTTTGTTTGTTCCTTTTTTTTTTTGTTTTTTTCTTATCGTTTCTTTCCTCTCGGAATTTTTCTCCCTTCCCACCGTTCGCATAATAAACACAGCCGAATAAAAATGCCCCGAATTACGCTCTAATCAAAATCGTTACGAGATCCTGGATCGCTCAGCGATATAATTTGGCTCCCGATCAGACAGTCACTTTTATTTTTATTTCTTTCTTTTTTTTCTTCTTTCAATCATCCTTTACTTCGGAACACGTATAAAAAGGTGTACTAATCCTAATACCACACGTATAGTACGATAATTATTAAATTTTAATTTCACCGATATATAAATAAAGAGATTGCTTATCGTTTTCGTATCAAAAACCCTACCCCACTGTCCCCGTATCATCTTACCGGATCGATCCGCCTAAATTTATTTTTAATGGTAAAGAAACGCCGAGTATCCTGTGAAACGAGCTCGCTTTTCGGATCCACGCGATTAATTCGTACACGTAAAAACGAAAACGAAACGAAAAGCACGCCGCTGAATTGGTGTCGATTTTACAGTGAAACTTCGCTTGCCCCTTCTTTCTTTCTTCTTCTCCATTCGCCTCTTCTTACGAACAAGTGCAAAATGTATGTCGCAGTCTTACACGCAACTTGTCGTTACGTATACGCCGGAAAAATCCTATTACAAATACACACGTATAAGCTTATAAATCGTAAGTCGTGTTACTCCGCTTCGAATACTCCGCTCCGTGTTACCTTCAACATTTTCAATGTTCCCTTTGATATTTACACCCGCGGGACACCGACTCTATTTTATTGCATTCGTAAAGCTACTACTAATAAAATTCGCGAGTAGTAAGTTCGCGGACAATCTTCAGAAACATCGATTCTACGTTCTAGCAACGTCGAAAGACACACGAGCGTGATGCCCCAAAAATGTATTCCTATATAAATATACACTTGTGAAGCATCGTTAAACTCTGCCAAGAGGACTAACACCTATGAACAAAAAATCCGCAGAAGGTACAGACACACCTAACCAATGAAAATCGGGGAGCGACACAAACGATTTTACACACACGTACGTCGATATATGTATAGTATTTATATATATGTATAGTACATATAGAATGGAACGCGATTAAATGTACGAAGGGGAAGGGGTGATAGGTGATTACTGCACATCCACACGCCATTCAGACACATCGGTTTACCCCTCGAGGAAATTGCCTGTAAACGGGTTTCGATACTTTGGGGGTTGCCTACCGACTAACGATTAATTACCGCGTGTCCGCTACGAGAAGCTTAATTAGAAAATGTCACACGCGCGACCATTGTCTTCGTCGTGACGCCTCGAATGTCCGCTGAATGGTAATCAATTTTCAAAGAGAGAGAAAATCGTATCCTCCGCGGAAGAAACTTCATCGATGGTTTTCTCCCTTTTTAAACGCTTTCATATTCACCAGACACTCGAGGGGGATGTTAACGCTCAAACACCCTCAGGAGGGGAAAATCGAACGCCCATCACTGGTCCTCAGCGAATCTAGATGAAGACGCCAAAATGGGGGGAAAAAAACTGGGGCGAAAATTGAACCATCGTGCGCGACGAGTAATAGAAGTCTTGTACGAGTTTTATGTATCTGTCGTGTACGTGAATGTGTTGAACACTTTCTCTCCTCTTCCTTTCACTCTGTCTGTTCGTGTTTCTCCCTTTCTCACGCTTCTCTGTAAAATTTCTCGTTGCCTCTCATTCCCACAACGAGGCTCATTCACGCTTCTTTACTCTCCTCTTCCTTGCTGTGCGTCGATCGATTGGATCACGGCTCGTAAAAAAAACCCTGGCCAAACCACGCGCGGAGAGGAAATCAAGCGATCGCAGAGAGGATGAAAAGGGAGTAAATCGAAACTAGGAGAAGTCAACGGCGGACTGGAACGAACAGAAGAAAAAAAAAAGGTGGAAGAGCCGTGAGCCAATTGTCTACGCTGCCTACACGTCGATTAACTTATCGAATTCTCCCTTCTTCTTTGCCTTGCAACCACCCTTTCCCTTGCATCTGCCACCTCTCGTTCTTCAACAAATTTCCGCTTACTTAATTTTGCTAAGCATTCGAAGTAATTCTGCTTCTTTTTCCTTCCCTTTCTTTGCACCCTACACCTGTAAGTAGTATCGGTCAGATTTTGTTAAATATATTATTCGGGTCGTTTCTCCCATTATTTTCTTCTCTGATAATGCATTTTCTTGGTGGCTTGAAGTATAAGAGACAGCAAACGCGAACAGGTGTGTAATAGGTTAAATAACAACATTTGTGTTCCTATGTACATTTGTACCTTAGCCAACCTATCCCCAATCGACTCGATTGCGGTCGGGCCCCCAGGATCCACGGACCACCGTAAGCTTCGTTTGCAAATATATATTCGTCAGAAAAAGTCCAAATAGATGAATGCTCGATTTCTTTTGTCGCCGAGCAAAATTCTGCCGCAGGTCTCAGAAGTATTCAATAAAAGCACTCCAGTTCCTCCAAACGATTTGGCACCGATACTTCCACCCGCCAAACTACCCCTCAGTTGTTTCTCCCTGAAAGATCGTAAATCCTGCAGGATTCGCTGGGAGCCCGGTTCCTTGCTTAGAGTGTGAAAGACAGCCGGTGTGTGTACTATTTGCGTGGTCGGCGATCATCGCCCTTGCCTCTCGATCCTTGAACTTCGATATAAAATTTTCTACAATTTTGCCAAAGAATTCTTTCACCGAGGCGTATTCTTAAAAATTAATGCTTCCACTTTCCGCGATATCTTTTACTTTTATTTTGTTTCCTTTTTAATTAAGGACCTCCACCGGTCCTTGGTCGATAATAAATTTTTCTTCTCTCTCCCTCTCACACGCTTTCGTATAATCAGCGGCTGAATTAAATCACGCCGAGAGGCAAGGAGCGTACCAGGGTTAACGTAAACGCCGTCCTCGAGAAAAAACAAAATCGCTCTCCAGCAGCGCACTCGATAAAATTTCTTCGTCGTTCGTAACACGTTTCAGTATTATAACAAACACCATATTTTTTGGGCAATGTACATTAAATTACACGCATCACTTACAGGAGATATCCATGGAATAATCAATCTTCCTCTCTTTTTTGTCTCTCGTCCTCTTCATTTTCCATAATGCTCTCTCTCTCTTTCTCTCGCATACCTATCTCGTTGGGCGTGAAACAAACAGTGGCCTCTGAATCAGCGTTTGCAAAAGGGAGGGAGTGAGATTTATAATCTGTCAAACTTAATCGGGGCTCGACACACGCGAAACCGAAAGGATTTTTTTCCACAGGGGGGGGATGGATGATAATACGTGTACATCAATTACCTCTGTATTCCACACATTTCTCGTTACTCCTTCACTCTTCCGAAATCTTGTTTCGTTTCGATTACCCCGGATTTGGAACGACTCCCCTCCGGTTCCACGTTCGTGTTAATAGTATGCACTATAAACTCTCGATTTTTTTGTTTCTCACTTTGTACGTCTTTCGATAATGTCGCGTATGTCGATGGACAGTTCCGCGATTCGGTTAAATGTTTCCTCATCCTATTCTCACCCATACACCCTTCCATTCTCTTCCCTTGCTTCTCCCTCTAATCTCCCTCTAATCTCCCGCTGCCTTTCGTTCTATTCCCATTCGTTCTATTCATTCAATCATTCCGCGTCTCTGCGCCGAAATTAAGCTGGCTGGAAAACGAGAAAAATACGCGACACCGCGGGTACGACCATGAATTGCCTTCGAAAATCTCTACGATCTATCTGACGTTCTAATAATTTAATAATAACTTGAGGTATCGAGGAATATGTAGTTTCAAAAGCTCCCTCCTTTTATCCTTCTCCAATCCGACGTACCCGAGGGCTCCAGCCGAAACAGTTGAATCAATTTAATTAGCACGATGATCTAGAGCGTCGCGATCGATGAACAGCAGGGACGATCGTCGGGCGAAATATAAATGTATCTTCGCACGTAGTTCCGACAATTTTATCGAACTCTCGTTTAAAAAACGTCGAGGAAAAGAAAAATACGGTAATGCGCGGTGTTAAACTAAAACTGGTAAAGAAAAAAAAACCTGTAACGCGATAGCTGTAAATCCTTCGTATGCTTCGAACGTTGCTCGGTCTGAAAAGCGACCACCGTTCGAACTATTGGCCGACGCAAAGTGGCAGCTATATGTAGTAGTATATGCAGAAGTGAAATTGAAACAAATTGCATCAGAACATTAAACGAAAACTAAGGAGTGCAGCTGCGATCCAACGAACGATCTGGACAGATATCTTCTATCGTGCTGCTCTGATCGTGCGATAGTGAAACTGTTGCATGAGAGTACGTGCGGATCGAGCGTGCTATTTTGAATCGGGACTCTTTTATTATCACCGTTTCACGTGCATCCACGCCCTGTCGACCGTTCTCCGTGTGTATCGCACCTTTGCGGAACGACCGGTTGAAGCTGAATCTTTCGTTAGGCAAAGAAACTCTCGGTCGTATATGATTAAATCAAAATGAACTTCTCTAATCCTTCGTTAATATTGTACTACTGAATATGGGAACGAAGTAAAAATTCGAAAAATGAATCGGCAAGGGATGAGCACACGGGGAGAACCATCGACGTCAGCGGAAGGTGAATGAAATTACTAACGACTGAGCCGGCGTTCTCGATAAAACGTTAACGACGAGGCGCCAGAAGAAAAGCTGCAACGCGTTTCTGATCACGTTCCACGCGGCTCAACGATTCATAATAATTGCGGCTACTAAAAGAACATCGTCAACCTGTGCCCCTCTGTGTGTAAGTTGTTTCTTGTGTGCCTGTGTATGTGTGTGTACCTGCTGTCCCTACATACATAACGCGTGTATTGTCGCGCGCCCGCGTATTCGTCTCGGTGTTGCATGCGTGTATATGTCACAGACATTACAAAACAAAAAACAGCTACAAATGAACGACCGTGCAGCGGATTGAATCTACAACGCTTCCCAATAGTTATTCCCGATATTGGTTGAAATTCTTAATATTAATATCTTCGTTCGGAACATGGATAAATCTATGAAATTCTTTTCCCGTTTCTAGCGTTAGATTCTCTTTAGGCGAACGATGGACGAGTACAGATGATAGTAGATATATCATGTACTTTTATTGTCTCTCGAATTTCGTATTTATTCAAATCGTAATGAAAAAAGTAAAGGAAAGAAACAAAAGGATTACCATATTCTCCCTAGATAATATCATCACTACACGATCGTTCGACGCGTCCAACTTATCGCGTTCTATGTTAAACTTGTAGGTACGTAGTTTAATCACTAAATGGATATAAGACGTGTCCTTTATTCCTAAAGAGAAACTTGTACGAGACCCGTGCGTCCAATTTAGCGTACGCGTGTCACGCAACCACGTGTTTCCCTTGTTTGTTTTCTATACATTAATATGCGTGAATTCTGTTAACGTAATAATGTCGTTTATGTATATATAATTATATATGTATATACCTATAGTTGTCTAGCACAGCTGTAAAGAGAACCTTACATACTAAGAGACAAAAAAACCGATCCTTAAACGTAGATTCATATATAATATTTCATATTTATTTTCATATATAATATATATATATATATATACCTCATCTTCTTATTAGATTATTTTAAATCGCGTGAATGTCCGCGTGAAAAGAACGTCTCAAAGAACAACCGATATATAAATTGCTGAATAAAATTTGTTTTCTTCTCATTTCTTTCTCACCTCCCTCCTTCTTCCTCATCTTCCTCCTCCTTCTATATCTTCTGCCGATCATCCACAAAAACGACACGGCAGCCTATCACCAAAACGATCCCCGTCCGCTCCGCGATGCGACTTCTCTGTTCTTGCACATTTCTTCTGTTTTTTTTTGCATTTTTTGTTTTATTCCTTTTTTACTTGGTACCTTGTATTTACTTTTTGCGCAAAAACTTTACGTCTCCTCGCGTTCTTTAATCGATGGTAGGCAACGATCCAGCGAAGATGGGAGAAGTCGCGGCGCAGGGCGGCGAGCAATAACCGAGTTAGAGCCGAGTCTCTAAAATATTCAACGAAATTCAAGGATATTCTCTTTGGGTGTCGACCAGCGGACCGGCCGACGGGCGAAACGAAGGAAGTACCTTTAACTAGTATCTGAAAACCGTTCGTTTTCCAATAAAGTTAATATTCATCGATGATTTCAAAACCTCTCTTTCCACCTCACACCGTCCATAATGACTATATGTATGCTAAACTCTATTCATAGTTCAACCATTCGTAACCTTTCTCTTCTTTTTCTTCTTTTTACTTCCCAATCTACGACTCCCCTAAAAAATTTCTCTCCTCCCTCCTGCTCTTTTGTCCCCAACCTTTTATATCCCATCCCCTCAACGTGTCATATAGATGTGCTATTCGATTAATTATCATTAAAAGATTCACGGACACGATTACGACAATCGATTCGATACGGGTAAACCCGTGAACAGGAAATCGAAGCACACACCCCCCTCCCTCTCTCTTTCTCCCCCTATCACTCCCTACATCGTTCATGCGAATCACCTTTCGAAGGGTGTGGCGTACCTTTTGTTCACGAGTGCCCCGTTTCCCTCGTCGTAAAAACACCGACATAGAAAAATCATCAATTCGCTCGATCGACGCGTCGTAGAAAGAAAAGGGGTTGCGTGGGAGGATTCGGATCTTTCGCGGAGAAAAACGTTCGCAGAAGCGTCGAGAGATTTACCTCTTCGAGCCTCGAAAACATATTTCGCCTGCACTGGTTTGCAAGCGAAACATACACACGTTCCTGCACGATCAAATAAAAATTCTCTCCTCCGGGGTTGCTTGGATCGAGGTAGATTTGTCATCTGGGGAAAATTGTGTGTGTGTGTTTGTGTGTCTGTCTGTCTGTCTGTCTCTGTCGTTTCGTCGAGGAGAACGCGATCATAGCGATCGTGCTTCGTGTTTTCAACCCTCCCGGTTTCGCCGCCCCTTCCAATCGACGATACGTCGACGACAATTAGCGAACGTATCAGCGACTTTTACTCGAAATAAAAAAAACAAGGGATAATCTAGCTTTTGCTATTTAGCCTTAGCAACTACAGAGCGAGTGCGTCACACACGCCGACGCGTCAATCGTCGAAAAACTCGTATATTAACCCCCCGTTCGGTACATCTCCTTCGATTCAGAGCGAAATCGGTAAAGTTTAGTATAGGTACGTCGACGCGTCGTAAAATGACTGATCGTTCTCGCAAATCGGATCAGGTGCCTCTGGGTTTCCATTCGAAGATCGATCGTCGTCGTCGCGAGTCGATTCTCCTCTTTATCGAGGGCGCAACGTCGATGACAATATATTAGAAATTCGTTCGACCGATCGTGACGAAAGGGCTGCGCAGGCGATCGAGGACCGATCTATCTCCGGAGAGAGGAACTCCATAGACGATCGTACCCTTCGTTCCTGCGTCGATCGAGTCGCGATAGGAACTAAAATGAGCCGATGAATGTATCCGATAAATATATCGCGCGCGCGTGTGCGGGACACGCTTATTACGATTAACAACGCGGATACCACTTGGCGAAAATTGAAAACGGTAGGGAGTACAAAAGTAGGCGCCGCGGAAAAAGATCGCTTCCTCCTTGTTTTCACTTTTTTTTCCTTCTCTCTCGCGGGTCTACAACCGCAACGGAATTCTCGCGGGCCGCGATTTTCTCGCGAAAACTAAACGGGAAAGAATCGCGCGCACGTGTAGTGCTCGCTTTAATATTACTATTCTTATTATTGTTTAATTAGTATTATCATTATTATTATTACGTCGGAAATTACCGGCCACGAAAAGAATGAATATGTAAACCACCACAGCTTCCAGATTATGATTATTATTACTCGTTATTATTATTCTTAGCAAACGAAGAAAAACAAAGCCGAGCCAGATGACACCGTATCTCTGTCTCTCGCTGTGCAAAAATTCTATTTGTGTTCCTTTGATGTTGGATAAACGTAGCTTGGATAACCAGATGAAAAGCGAGGAAGCTAAGGAACCGCGTGTTCCGCGAATTCGAGAAACTGAGAAACGTGCATGAGACAATAGAGACTACCCTTCTGTTCCCTCCGCCCCTGTTGCTCCACTCCCGTCCTCTTCATCCCTCTCTTCCGTCTATTTGGCACTCTGAGAAAAACGTAACGAGAGACGATCCTTTTAGTTAGACCCGGTTGTCTAATCTGCCCGAAGCTCCCCGGCCCCGGACACGGCGAAACGAAAAACGGTTAAAAAGGAACGGAGAAACTGAACGTGAAACGCGGTTTCGTCGCGTGGCAAATAGAATGGCGATGACGATAACGCACTCTTCAGCTCGTCGTATTTGGCTATCCGAAACGGAAGGGTTCCACGCGGACACAATATATCTTTGCATATCAAACGCTTGTTCGTCTCAGGAGAACTTGCGCATCCCCCCCACTGCGAATATACTCTTCTTTCACCCCCTCCTCTCTTCCCCCTTTTTTTTGTAAACTTTTTACCTTTTTTTAATCCCTCTACGTCCCATTGTTCCCTCTCACACCTCCACTCGCACGCACAAGTTCCCTCCCACTTGTGCTCCTTTTTCTCCCGAGGCTCATTCACACGCTGCTCGCACACGCTAATGTTCTCGTAGATTAAATCGTGGGATAGTGTGCGCTCGGGTCTGGTGAAACCCATCGGCTCGGCTGCCTCGAAGCATCCTTCCGACGGCGAAACGAACGAAGGCGGAAAAGGGGGAGCGAGAAATAGACGAAACAATCTCGCAGCGGTGAAATTGGCGAGCAGTAAAAATTCGAGAGGAGCCAGGCCGGCGGGGTTCACTGGATCCTCGCTAAAACCTCTACGGGACATATATGTATAAACCTCCTAGTTATACTTCCCGTCGTATAAATGGATTAAGTATACTTTTAAATCGAAGTAACGTAAAGAAGGTACACGTTTGACTATACTACCTTGGGGAACGGTGGGCGGTCTGTTTTTTGGGACGGCCGCTATTGATGGACAGCAACGACCAGCATCGCCAGAAAAACGTAGATATTTTCTTGCCTTCCCATTCTCACACTCTTTCACCCTGTCTATCGTTCCTCCTACTGACGCTCTCTACCAACCTCTCCCTCCCTATCATTCGTGATCATTCGCACACGCATTCGCCCCTCTTCTATCGCCCGCAATCACCCTCGAGAACGTTTAGTTGTCTCCTTCTCGTTCTCGCACTTAATTACGTATTTACACTGGCTATTCTGGGCGCCCGCGGCTTTCGACCGGCCCTTCGAGTGTATATTGTCGGGTGTATCCCGCCGACGCTGTGAAATTGAAACGAAAGGAAAGAGAACGAAGGGATGAGGCGGCGGGGAATCGAGAAAAGGAGAAAATAATGAAACGTATCTTTTTCGCTTTTTCTGTCAGCGGTATGTCAAACATAAATATTGTGTGCTGTATTTGGAGTAGCTACAAACAAAAAAGGATGGAGTTAAAAATAAATAGTAATAATATTGGTTCGATAATGGAGAGGATCTCGAAGGCGGAGGATCGCTGGGCGCCCGGCCGATCAACGTGAAACCCATCGATATGAGTCGTAGATCCTTAAACAAAATCAACATGGCCGCCATAAACGTATAAACTAATAAAATGTAAAAAAAACAACGTTCTCGATTATCTAAGTAACAAACGATAGTTCATATCTCTTCCCCCTTTTCGTTCGGAGTGTCCTTCTCTTCTAAGTTCTTTTTTTTTTCCTTAACTTTTTGCTTCTTACACATACCTATACAGGGGTTTTCGACCGTTTCTTTGTTTTTTCTTTATTCTGCGTTCCTCGTTTGCTTTTCCTTCGAGCCATTTATTATATCTTCCTTCCCTCCTCCCCAATTAACGAAATTTAACTATGGAACGCGAGGGACCACTCATAAATCTCGATTCGACGTTGAATTAATCAGGCATCGACAATGTATCGACGATTGTACGAACATCTGGAACCTAATTGCCCGAGTTTCCTTAATAAACTAACGCGACCTCGTCGAACGACTAATTTTTGTTTGTTTCGCGAGACAATTTAATATACAGTATCCCCTAAAGTCCTATTTCCTAAGAATTTCACACGCATTACAAATTCAACTACAATCGCTTCCGCCGTTAAAGAAATTCACGTCGCTACAAACCGAGAAATCCCTATGCAATATTTTTGCTAACTTAAAATCAATTGTACACAGACACAGTTCTGGGATTTTATTGTTGTCCTTACCGATAATACTAACAATAAGTCCACGGCCCGAATTCTTGCCAGGAGCCGAAGAAGCTCTGTCGAATGAACCACGGGTGCGTCGATACATCATCGAGGCGAGTCGATCCTCGTCTCGATTGATTTGTCGTTCGTTTCCCTCGCGCTGAATTAACGTAGATAAAATCCTACCATTGTAAAAGGAAACCTTTAAACGTTATCGCTGCTACGGTAGCACGCCATGAACATGACACTTCCGCCTTTCGTTCCGCGACACATTCAATTGATAGCCAGCACAGAAAGATCTTCCTTAAGAAAAAAATCAAATAATAATAGCAAACGAAATGCCGGTAACTAGAGTAATATATAAAAAAATTTCCGATATTGGACAACTGAAAAAGTATAGCTATCGTCTTGTGTAAGTTCCACGCGCCGAGAAGGGGCTGGCCGCCGCTCCAAAATCGGAAAAGTCAGTTGAATAATTAAAAGAATGAAAGAAAATAAACTCGTTTCCCACTGATAATCAAATAAACCCCCGATTCATCCCGCGATAAAGTAAGAAGAATGGAAAAGCGAGAAGTGTCACGCTTATTCGCTTCGATCTCCCATTTTCTTTTTTCTTCTCTGCCTTCCTCTTGGTAATAGATGTGACAATCGTTCATAAGAGAGAGTTAAAACGATCTGACCGGTGTTGGAGGATCTAGAGCAAGGTCGCCCGGAGTAGGGAGATCAGTGGTTCGAAGAAGAGGGGACACGGGTCAGTCACAGTGCTTAGACGCCGGTTAGCTAAGTTCCCTAATGGTTACGGCCACTGGCTATAAAGCTGAAACTGCTCGCGGGTGAAGCAGACTGAGAGCGGTTTTACGAAGTGGGCGTCCACGGCTCGGCAATGCGGGCACGCGAATACGCGGCTGTAGTCCGAGTAGAAATTCAGCCGCTGGTGCGGATAGATCAGGGGCTTCTGGCAGCTGTTGCACTGTAACAGAGACATCGACACCTTCCATTTATTTGCTGAAAAAGAGAGGACCCGCGGATAACGCCGCTTTCGTGTGCCATTAAATGTGGCAAGTCAAATTCGCCAGAGAGTCGTCTATGGACACTCGAAAACGGGATTTCCTTGAACTTCACTTATTTAACACGTTGTTTGCGGGACATTTCGCGCGCAGCTTTCAGAGAGAAATCAAACATTTTTAGAAATCGCTATATAATTTAGACTGACCAAGGTAATTCATTGAAATTTTGAATTTCGTCACATCGGAAATGTGGATGTGTTGCGGAACTGTCACAAAGACGATGGTAACATAATCCGTCGTTAAAGAAAACCCGTATAAATAGGGGACTCGACTTTCACCAGCAGACAATGGAAACGGATTTTTACGTGTCCCGCAAACCACCAACAGTAAAAAAAACAAACAGATTTATCCGTGTCCTGACATCAATGTGTTAACTGTGACAAGGATTATTGAGAGATTTGATTAAATTCAATTTAATTTATCGTGGAAATCATATGGAAATATGGAAATCACGTTCTTTAATTTGTTTAACAACCAATCGTTTGCTTAACCGCGACGACACATCCACCTACGAAACACGGCTGACTGGATTGTACTGGAGGATTCGATTGTAACAGAAGCGCACTTACTTTGAGACGCTCGGTGCAACAGGGCATGGCAGCAAAGATATCGTAGCTGTACATCGTTCCAAGGACTAAGCTGGACCCGTCCCACGGCTGGGTGCAGCAACGACAACGCACAGGCTGGCCTCCGCTGCCTTCCAAGCAACCCATGCACACCGCCGACAAGAATTGCGTGCGGCCTTCAACTTTAACCTGGAACAACGGTGCACCGGGATATCGAGTTAAATTTCTCGTCGGGCCTCTGTAGAGCGTTCCCCCGCTGAACGGGGATCGTCGATTCATTTCTGAACACAGGGGGCGAAGAATTGATTGCTCAATGTTACCTCCGCGCATGCTGGCGAGTGCTGCCTTGGCGATAAGAAGAACGTGCCGTCCACCAAGGGGTACCTGTCGAAAACTAGCATAGGCGTCCTGCAGAGAACGCACGACACTCTGGACCACTGTAACGCTGCCAGCGTCGACAGGATGAAGCATCTGGTGTCGTCGTTGCCGTGATTGCCCTCGTCTTCCATCTGCAACAGAACAGAAAAAACTCCGGGTGAGTCTCGAGCTTGAGCAGCGTGCCCGAGAGGAGGAGAGTGTACAGTCGATTAAATCCGTTTCGGGGGTGAAGGGGGACAGGGATGAAGGTATAAAACGCGAGAGATGCTCCCGATGAACCGAATGAAAGGCGTTTTCGTGCGCAATCTCGCTTCCGGTTCACTCGTCCTGGAAGATCGATAACTTAAGCGGCGAGTGCCCCCCGGTTTGACGACTCGGCCGAACGACGACATTACGCTGAAATAGCGAAACAAAGGACAATTTCGAACGGTGTAAATCAAAGTTGCAAAGCGAAATATGCAAAACGGCGATCCGGGGACTTCCCCTTCGATAGGAAAGGAAGATTGTAAAAAAGAAGGAGAAAAGAAAGGAGAAAGGTGGAGACGCTTGAAATGTCATGTCCTTAACGACGAAGGAAGGGCGAGAAGGGGGAGGAAAGAACAGGGTATACGCGGAGGCAGGAAATGAGAAGGGATTGGCGAGGTGTAGAGAACGGTGTACCGGGTGACTGAATAACTGAGAGATCTGCCGGGCAGGGAGGCAGTTCAAGGACGGGGTAAAAGGGTATGGATTCTTCTGAATCCACGGTGGTAAGATAATCAGAAATTCGCAGACAGATAAGCCCACATAGTTATCCATTCCTAGATAATTCCCAAATTGAGATCAGCAAGATACCCAGAGTTCACTATTGGATCCTTTAGATCCTACTCGAGCCACGAGACGCCAACCCGTCGAAGGGTGGTCGGATCGCCACGTCCTTCGACCCATCCCTTATTACACCCCCAGAACCTTATCTCCGAAAACTTGATTCCCACGAGCCTCCATTACATGTTCCTTAGAAATTCCAATACACACGCGCGCACATACACAAACACAGAGAAGGGGTCAGCCTGGCATCGACGTCCTCTGTGTCCCTCTGAGTAAAAAATCCATTTGCACGTTCGTGATCCTCGCGTGTCCAATGTATTTTGGATCACGTTCGAAGACGGCCGCACTTCCGCCGTGACATTCGACCTGGACTTTGAAATTCTCCGTCGACCAGGAATACCTTCCAGAAGAGTTCGGCAAACGTCGCGGTGCTCGAATAATAAAACGAAAGTAAGGGAGCCTCTCTTTCCTGGTTCAACCACTGAGGCTGAAGGGGATGGATCACACCAGAGCCACGCGTCTCCTATCCATCCGTCGGACGATCAAGAAAAGAGAGAGGCCTCGAATAAATAAATTGGATTGGTCTGGCAACTTTTCCAGCCATACTCGGTACAACCGGAGACCTATCGCGACCGGGCCAGTCCATGGGAGAAAAGCTTCTACTTTTTTACGAGTTCGATTAGAGTCTCGGGGGCGAGGGAACGGGCGGCATTGTGCTTGGTCGACATCGTTTTCCCTTTTATTGGAAACCCCATTCGACCGAGATTGTTCTCCCGAATACTGTAATTAATGTTACTGTTAGAGACATCCTAGTAAAACGCGGCTTTTCTTTCGTTTCGCGCCAACGGAACACGATCGTACTTTGGGATAAGAAAATGAAAATGATGTCGCCTCGCCGGAATGGGAAATCGAGAAACGGGAGGAGACGATTTTCCCGCCCTTGAGCTTCGAGCGGAGACCGACAAGTTCGGATGACCGGGTTCGAAGGTCGTCAGGCCGCGCGGACCATTTTGTCGCCGCGGCTAAAAGGCCGAGGGTAGAAGGAAAGTGAAAGAAAAAAAAGAAAAAGGAAGGGTGAAGGCATAAATCGCGGCGTATCGTCCGGGGGTAGGTGAATGGAGGAGGATCACGACGCCGGTCTCGCGGATTATCGGAATTCAATAACACCGTAGCAGGTACAAATAAATATAAAAATCAGCCCGAGGCACACGCGCCCCCGACGACCCAAAATAATAAAGCGGCGAAAGTAACGAACGGATGGAGAGGGAAAGGTCAACGAACTCGTAAACGGCGCGAGCTTTTCTGTAAACTTTATAACGCAGTAAATACCGGCATTACCTCTGTGTCTTGGCGCAAGGGGACATCGTAGATCGTGCGGGAACTCGATCGAAATTGGGAAACGCACCGCGCAACGAAGAATAGCGAGGCACGTCGTTGAAGTTTTCACGACGGCCGTCGAAGCACGATGAAATAAAATTCTTCCCTCCCCGGAACACGTTCGCTGGATGGAGAACGTTATTGAAAATACCGTGTGGCTCTTTTTTCTTTGCCTCCTCTCTTTACGCTACCCGACCAGGGCGGAGGCGCAATTTCGAAAAGGAGAAAGGATGAAGCAAAACGGGGCACGTGAACACGCTGGAAAGTAAAACGCACCACCCAGGGATCTGTCAGGACTCTCCTGCAAGGACGCTCTTATTTAGACCTTAACGGCGTAGCCGAGCGGCCATAGGACCCGCGACGATAAAGCTCGGTTATATAGACGAGCATAAAATTCGTAACGATCAGCCTCGGTTTGCTTCCGCTTTTGTCCCTCGAGCAACGTTATAACAGCCCTCGGGGGGGGGGGGGGCGGAAAAATCGACCGCCTTTAACCTTTTATTTCCTGTTCGACGTTTTTTCGGACACGGGACACGTAACCTGTGCTGCGAAGACACTTTAGATCCGGATCTAATGGATTTCAAACGTCTCCGACAACGAGCCGGGTACAACGAGCCACGAAGAAGGCTTATCAGGGGAGGACGACGCCACAGTGGCACTTTCTGCCGAAAAGCTGGCCGAAATACAATTATCGAATTATAAAACAGACTTATGCTAATATGGTATATACCTTTGTTGTATATATTTCAATGTAATAAATGGCGCTTGAAATTTTAAAGTATAGTTACTGGTTACTAATATAGAGACCTCTTTCAATGCATGTTACAGTTATGAACCCTGCACTTTGGCAACACAAAATAACATTAAATTTACTCAATTAATTCTGTCTCAAATATATCGTGAATTTTATTCATACTTTGGTAAAACGTTAGAAAAATAGTTATGTTATTCACGTTACTTCATACCGAGATAAGTTAGCTTATGTGAGGGAGAATGTAAAGAATGATTTATCCAATAAAAACAACCTGCAGAAATTTGCAGGTTTATTTGTGGCACCATTTTCCGCACCTTACTTTACTTTACACATAGTTCTTCAATTTTTGTAATAAACGTATTTAGGGAACTCTTTATTCATAAACACTCCAAGACTCCTAATTACTACGAGTGATTCCAAAAATTGAAATGAACCATTTGGTTTTGAGGAAATGGTCTTCGGTATGGAGTAATAAAAATGATTTAACAAAAAAATGTTACAGACAAAACTTAATCAGTATTCAGCCTTGTACAAATATCAATATAAAAAATTGTACAAAATGTTTTTTTTAAATAACAAATTAAAGGTCGCCTTCAATTTTTAAATGTTATTGTATATTTTTGACAATAGAATGTGATACCTGACATCAATACGAATTCAACGACCTACTACACTATTACCTTAAGTGGACAAATCACGCTGCAATAATTTTGTCCACGTTTTCGGGATTCGGGACTACTGTGCGACGTATCGTCCGCAAACCAAATTCAACTCTACCTGCAATTTCACCGTCGTGCTCGTAAGTACAGAGAAACGAGTGGGTGGATCGTTACGCGAGCGGCCAACGCGTGTACCAAAGATCCCCGAGCATCTTCGAGCTACGTCAATCCCCCCGTTCGACGGATTTACGAGAGCGTCGAGACAAAAGATGCAAGAAGAGGCGTCGCTGGCGCGTGTCTCCCGGAGCGGAAAGGAAGTAGGAGAAAGAGGAACGGAGCCGCGATAACGGAGCAACTTCTCTATACTGTTCTTCCGTTCCCTCGCATCCCACCATCGCCTTCATCCAAAAGTTTTTCCGCCATTTCCCTCGTCGAGGGGAGAATGCCTCTTTGCTCGCTTATGTATCAGTCTGACTGACCCACTGTCGCCTCCAAAGGAAGAAAAGCTCTTTCTCCCCTCCTGCCGTGCTCCTTCGTGCGTGAAAATAATCGATGCCTTGGAACCTAAAGACATCCCCCTTTTTGATAGAGCTCAAGGCTGTTCACGATCGAGTGGAGATCGTCTACGATTCTTTAAAAAGAAAAAAGAAGAGCAAGAAAGGAAAGAAAACGAAAGAGGAAGGTTCGAAGCTGAAGATTGCCGCGGGCGTAACGTTGCCACGTGCTTCACACAGTATTTACTACTCAATCCGACCGGCCGTCGTATTGACGTCTGATCAAAGACGCCTCTCCCCTGATCATTAAATCCCAGTCAGACAAAGGCTGGCAAACTCTCTCTCTCTCTCCCCCTCTCGCGATCTCATTGCCACGGGTATTAATTAATGCCGTATTATCCCTGACACTCGGTCCCTCGGCTGCGATGCTCACAATAAGACGATCCTCGGAAACGCTCCGAACCCCGTCCATTTCCATTCTCCCTGGGGAGAAGCCCGGCGGCGACGGTCCTTTCTTCCCGACGCGAGTGACCCACTGTCGTTCGAATCGAACAAAGAAACCCTCTTCACGGTGCTCCTCCTCGCGTGAAAATAATCGATGCCGCGCTCTCTTTCCATGGGACTCCTTTTTTCTTCTTTTCTTTTTCACCACCCCCTTCGAAGGGGATGTGCACGATGACGGCGCCGAGGAAACAGAAGGGAGGAACGGGCAGATATCGGACGAACAGAGGGACTTCTCTTCTCCGAGTGAAACTGCGGCCCCCAATATTATTGACAAGCGATACGAGACGCGGCGTCGTGCGCTCCGGCGGCTGCTCGAATTTTATCGAGGGGCACCACGAGGGAAATTGTTCTCCCGGCGTGATAACGCGAAACGCATCCGTCCAACCCCGACGGAGGAATTTTAAACCGCCGAGATAGAGGGGGACCGGCTTTCGTTGTTCGATGAAATTCAATTTCGATGGCACTTGACGGACGTGAAAGAGAGATCGCCCCGCGATGTTTCCGATAATAAGACACGGAAGACGACGGGAGCTTCGGAAAGAGATAAAAGGGCCGTTCTCCCATTCTATTCTAATAAATTCCACTGGGATATATAATACATAACTCGTTGTTATTATATTTGTTATTAAACACAGTATGCCTTGCCGCAAAGGCCAGCGGGCGTTCAATAAATTCGCGTAGAGAAGGGAACCCTGAGAAATTAAAATCCACCCCCCCCCCCCCGGCCTTTGTCTGGGAAAAGCGACTTCTGCGGGGATTATCGCGCATCAAATGCATCTCGCGTCACGGAGCGAGAAGACGGTGGAAGGTGAATTTAAAGGCAGGAAAGAAAGAAGCCGGGTAGACTTCAGCAGACTAGAAGACTGGGGTATGAGGCACCGCCGCGTTCCGACGCTTTACAAGATTTTTCTCGGTAATCCCCCCGGCTAAGCGGCTTACACTCGATTTCCGCGTGGAAAGGCGATTACGCGTAATTTCGATTGGAAAAATGAAAACGGAATTCAGCTTCGTAGGCCTTGGCCACGGGTATACGAAGCATACAGGCGAAAGGTTGCGTGCCGCGAGGGGGGCGCATCTATCGCGTTCGCGACTATTGCACGACTTCACCGCTTGTGCGTTAATTATGCATCGCGAGGGGTAGAGATTCGATCGGTTCGCCCCCGAATTCCCTCCAATCGTGCGTTCCTGTCGGGCCTGGTTATGCAGAGACTGGTGGATGACACCCTCAATGACATCTGAATATGGAAGAGGTTGAAATTGGGGACAGCGGAGAGACTTTCCCGATAAGTGTGTAAAAGCAAAGCTGTCTGAGGGCATTTTGAATTTTCTACGCGTCTAAATATCAACACCACTATCCGTACTCCACGCGACGCTGCTATCAATGACAAGGAGTGGGGAGAGAGATAAATAATGAAAATATTAATGCAATTTTCGTTCTGAAATTTAACGAACAGGACACCCGGTACGGTATTGCAGAATTAATTACGAGCGTTTCCAGCGACGCGACACGTGAACGCCAGATAAAGGAATGCATTTTTCATGCACGCGAAAGGGTGGGCCGCGTATCGCGAATGATTGCGAAACACGCGACAAAGAGGAGGGGACGAAGGGAGGAGAGGCCTGGCAACGGCCCCGTCGCGAACCCTTTCGCGATTCGAGCTGGATAACAGTGCATGTGACTGGCGTCATTGAAACAGTCCCCTAGATTCGTGTCGGGGTGCAGTGGAATCAAAGAGACGCCGTGCACTTTTCATATGCATTTTATCAATTTACCGAAACACCACGATATTAAAAAGCAACCGCGACGCACGTGGCCGGCAAACACTTGCGCGATGCTGGCCGATGAAAATTAGTCGCGGAACCTTCCGTTTTCGATTTTATTACCTCGATTGTCGGTTCACTGGTCCGCGTGAACGAGGGAGACGACCGATCTCATTTGACGACAAAAGGGAACTCGCCTTTCAAAGCCCCGCTATACGAATACTACTACTACTACTACTACTACTATATCTCCCTGTCCATTAATTGAAGAGTTGAAACGAACCCTGCAATTCGAAGCAACGTATCGCTTTACCAATACCAATAAGACACGGCGGCAGGTCCTTGCAACTTTTTCCTGACGAGACGCCCGGAGTGACGAGGATCCGAATGCCGAGGAGGGGTGAATAAAACCGGGAACAATCGAAGCGCAAAGATGAATGCTGCACGCGTTCTATCGGAACCGCAGATGTTCGCGACTGGGTGTATCGCGATCGATCCATCACACGATGAAAATCGTTTGTCGCGGCTGGTCAGGGGGGACGCGTCGCGATAAATTGTAACAAAAACGCGAGACGGCCACTTGGAGGCGGCGGGCGACAACATTTTCTCCGATCAACTCGACAGCGTTGATTGATATGTACGGATGTGGCCCGGTGAAAGCGACACCGGAGGAATTAAAAACCGGCCACTTTGCCAAGCGGCGGGGGCTGCTGATTTCTCTACCCCTCCCTCGTTCTATCTCTTGGAGCGCTGAAACACCGATCAACGTGGATTCATGCGACAGATTTTCGGTCGGGCCACCCCTATCCATAAAAAAATCTTGTCCCTGCCACTAAAGGAAATTGCAACTACGCTCGGCAATGGTACTATATATCACGCGGTCCCGGCACTTTCGTTCTGGATCACCGTGTACAAGGCGGGAACAACTGTGCCTTCGTTGTCACGGAGCGTGTACACGGTGTACTTTAATTTCCCGGTACCGGGAAAACGCATTCTGCCAATCTTTTTAAGTGCCTTATGGCATTACTGCCGTTCGCATTTTCCCAATGGGCGCAGTACAATCATTTTCTTTTTTTTATATATATATATATTATATGTCGCCCTTAAATTGATTAATCGCGCAGGGCCTTGCCGCACCAGTGCTGTGTAAAAGAATCGGATTGATTTCACTCTGCGAAACTCGTACGATCTCTCCTCGGTACAGTTACACTTCTGAATCATCGTTCACCAGCTTCCAGTTACCTGCACGCATCCAGAGACTACTCCCAACCCTAACGCCAGACCCTCAAGAATTACGCAACGCTGACTCTACGAAGGGAAAGCAGCGGCGGAGGATTTACGGGCACAACATTTTGGACACCCAGTGTACACAAGCTCGCCTTCGGTCCTTCCCGCTGAGTACACGGGAGGAAGAGCCGAGGGTTCGGGCCCGTCTCTTGTCCTTATAAATCAGCCACGCGTCGCCGAAGAGGTTAAGGATGGTCTCTGCCACGACGGTGTGCTATTCGGGGTGCGTCTGCAAAAGGTCGAATACACGGAATGCCAGGTCGGGCGGTTACGCCGCCTCCCACTTAGACAACGCACACGCGTACACACACGAGCTTAGTCTTCCGAAGGGTTGCTCGCGGAAAGTAGGCCCCCTCGTTAAATTTATCGCGCCACGTCGCCGACGGAGTTATGTATGTGCAGCCTCTCACGACGGGGAGTCCGCCTTCATCCTGCAGAGAAGGATCTGACACCCCTGTGCAGGCGCCACCCGGGCGAACTGTTCCGGCTCTTTGGGATTTGATCGGTGGTTGATTCGTGGGGAATCGGGATTACTGTGAAATATCTGCTGCTTGGAAGATTGTCAAGAATCCCTCCAAGTATCGACGCGTTTTCTGTTCCTTTCTTTTTCCTTGCGATGAAAAGTAATTGCGCTCGCGCTGGACGAAGGCTGACAGTCGGGAGAGCGTGCTCGTGGAGGTATAATTTTGTCATTTCGAGGGATCCCTTTTAGCGCGAAGTTCTGCAACCCTTTAAGCGCTCCGGGGGAAGAAGCGAGGTGTGATCCCGAAAATAAATATCTTCCAGAGGTAGCTGTACCTCGGAGCTTGGGGGAATCGTTCTAATTGCTGGACCACACAGCTCGAGTACGGAGTTAATCATTTCAGACATTTGCCCGCCCCTGCGACCGGCGAAACAGAAACGGCCAGAAAGAAGTGCAACCTTTTTCACTGTCGCCGAGAATAAGGAATCGTCCTCTAAAGAAACTGCTTCTCGAAAGAAATATTTCACCGGCGCTCTATACATAAACGGTATATTCTTCATTTCTTAATTATCGCGGTTACAAACGCTGTTTAAACCGAATTTCGCTAATCACCGGACTGTCCCGTTGTCAAATAGACAAACAGCCCCTCGATTAGGGAGCTCGAATTAGAAGGCGGCCACGTTGGACGAGACAAATTACCTGTTCGGCAGGTTTGATCAAGGCGAGACGCTAATTGCGTAGACATTTCATGCGCCACGCGATACGAGGCGAGGAAAATTATAAATAACCGCGGTGTATAGTATCGCGTGCCTCTCGATAATTCGAAGAGGCGTGGAAACGCCATTTAAACCCTCGTACACCCCACGCCTCGAGCTATGGCGCCGCCTAATTACCCGTTTAAGATAAGATTTTCATCGAACCTTTCGCGGGTGGTGTGATTAACGACACCCCTGAATAGTACACTGTCGCGAGAACATTAAAAAAGAATCTCTTCTCTTTGGCTTATTTTATATTTCCAGCCGGGCAGAATATTCGATGAAATTCAGTTTCTCTCTCGTCCAGCGGAATATGATTCGCAATTTCTTCAGAATTTTCTTCATTTCGAGGAGATTAATTATCGGAAAAATCGGACAGAAACGAGAAGTAATCGTCGGGGGCGTGAAGAAGAGAGAAATCATCCCCCCCTGCCTCGTTTCGATGCTACGAACCCTCTGTACCGGAGGCAGTAATAAATCCAAATTCCAGATTATTAATAATTCACGCCGACGAATTGTCGGTTCTCCCGCGTAAACCACTTATTGCTCTTCGGCCGTTTATTTCCTACGGGAGCCAGCGCCCGAGAAACAAATCCGCGGCGTAGGGGTGGTTGCCTTCTGTCTGTCAAAAATCGCGAACGAACCCTAGCAGCTGAATGAATAAATGAACGCCAAGATGCCAGAATCATCTCTTGTTTCTCCTGCGAAACTCCCCTCCCTTTCATGTATTATAGAAAAGCATTGAGCTTGGAATATAATCAGTCGAGACTACGGTTAAAGGAGCAGGCACTCAGCAGAACTTAGAAGCAAAGAAATTTCAGTATCTAACAAAGTTAGAACTTAGGTGTTCGAACTTTTATTAAGGGGATGTAATTAACAGGGAATATGAAGAAATATATCTTTGTATTTTTCCTTAATTCAATCAAAAGGAACGATTAATCAATTAAATGTCGCTGCTCGTTTTCTTTTCCCCGTAACTCAAACAACAAAATTTACTTCGCCATTGTAATGCATGCACGCATTTCCCTTGCACAGCACATGCAAAAGACTCCTGAACGTGAGAAAATGCAGTAGGTACGCGAGATCAGCTTAAGGGGGCGCGGCGAAGTCGCAAGTTCATTTCCTTAAAGCCGCCCGGAATAATTCCGTGGACGATGGGAAGTAAGGGTGGTTTTGCACCGTCGCAGCCACCATGAAGATCCGGTAATGACGCGAGAACGGGCGGATTTTCACAGAAAACCCCGGCTCCTAGGCGAGTTTAAGAAAGCTGCCCTCGAATAAGAAGCTTTAGCAGCACTTTGACGCGATATTTTATTAATTACACTTCACGATCCACGATCGCCTTTGCTCTCTAATCTTATTGCTTCCTCCGCGGAGAAATTGAAGCAAGAAACTGAGGAGACAGTGCAACGGAAATGTTTCCGAGAATCTAATATTATTGAATACCATTATTTCTTTCAATTTCATCGTTCATTTGTTAACAACACATTCCCCTGTGCGACTTATGAACGATATTAATCGCGTACTTTTCAAATGAATAAAAAAGTACGCTTGCCTAATTTTTCATACACATAACAGCCTCTTTACAAAATATTCTTGATGGAGATGTAAATTCTATGAGACGGGGGCCGCAGCTGCGTCTGCCGGGGAAACTTTTACCGAAGAAGGGAACTTAATCTCGGCTTGTCTTACGAGAAAACAAGAGAAGCCCGACAGCGGATACGTTTTAATACTTAATAAGACCCTCCAGGTATCCGCTTTGGACCTCTGTCTGATGTATATGCGAGGATAAAAGTTTTCTGTATGTATGTAATTGCCTTCTGCTCCCCTTTCGCGTCCCCCCCCACATATTATTCAGTTCGACATTTTAATATAAAAGAGAATTACATATATACGAACTGCTCGCGAATTCTTCCCCTTTTTATACGCCCATGGAAATTCGATTCGCGCACACGGTGCATTTCTAACGAGGGTAAAACGCTACATGTACACCCCTTCGAAAGGGAAGGGTGGCGGTGCGTACCCCTGGCGCTCGCGTCCTCGAAAGAGAATTCTAATGAAAGGGCCCACACCCCTTTCGCCCCTTGCTCCGTTCCATCCAGGGAAATATGGAGTAACGAGGTTTGCGCTCAGGTGGCCCGGCCAACAATAATTTCCTCGAGAGAGAGAGAGATCGGTTCCTGATTGCTGGGCGTGCCCAAGGCCCTAGAAAAACCACCCTTCGTCGCGTTGCACGATTTTCAGGCGATACACTGCGAAGGAAAGATCGCTATCGCGGGACAGGCTTTTCATCGCCTTTCATTCTCCACGGTGCGAGAATGAAATACTGACGAAGTTACCAGAGTTTACTATGCTCCCTCGTTCTAGATCGCAGATGCAGATCTTTCACGGGGATGTTAAAGACCGAAGAATTACGACTAAAGAACGATGTCCAACAATTATCTTGGCCCTACCAAATCGAACGCGTATATTTTCCGAATCTACGAAGGGCCCACAGTCCTCGAAATCTTATTCGGTGCTCGAGAAGCAAGCTCCCATTCGCGGCAGAGGCCGAAGCGGGCAGGCAGATCGCATAAATCTGTTCTCGAAACGAGGCAGAAACAAGGTCTCGACAGACGTGTTCCAAGGCGTGTTTTCTGTCGGTTATCAGCGCGTCGATAAGTCGCGATGGGAAGCGGCGCGAAAGCGCGGAGAACATCCACCCGCCGCGCCGGTTACAAATATAGCCGGTAGTGGCGATGCGTGTACGCAAAACGGAGCGAAACATATCTCCATCAGACTCGCCGCGAGGCTAATGCACTCTAATCTAGCCTCTATAGATAGAGACCCCTCAATGCCATTCACTGCACGTACCCGCGTGCACACGTTTGCCGCACGCATTCCTCGCGCGATCATCGACACTCGAGACTGACTGAGCGTTTGCAAAAATTCATCGCGCCTCCTGCTTTACACCGGAACCCGTCTGGTCCGGGCGAAAAGGGGAGGCGTCGGACGGGAGGACGATCTGTACCGCAGAGACGCGATAGAGACGTCTGGGGCAGGGTTCCCCAAAACTTTTCCTGCAACGGAACACTTCGTAAGTCCCGAAGTTTTCACGGGACACCTTGTTCATTTTGTGGGGTAGGTAATGGCACATGATCATTAAAATTGTTTGAAAGTGAGAAATATCATTCATTATTTATCTAGTAATTATTTAACTTCACTAAGTTTAGTTCCTACTACCTTTACTTCCTACGGAACATAGTTTGGGAAACCCTGGTCTAGGGAATTGATTGGAATCGCGTTCAACGTACGATCCAAGGGGATCTGGAAGATCGTAGAATGAAGTTTCGCGAATGCAGCCCAGGGGATGAACGTCATTATTAAAAAGAAAAGAGGGAAAAGGAACGTCGCACGATAATGCGAATCATTGCGACCCGGGCGAAGGGCCAACGAGATATTGTAGAAGGAGGCACGCGACGCGGATGTCGTCTACGGATTACCATTAAGATACATTCTCGTTGCGTTGTTCCCTCCTTATTTATTCGCGCTTATGCCCATCCACCAGTCCGATGGATAAGTAAGAATTAAATATTCATTCGAACGGGCAAACGTTGGAGGGATGGAGGAGGAGGGCAAGACTAGCGGAGAAGAGATTAAGGGAGTGTACAGGCGAGTGAAAGAGGAGAAAGGGAGACGAGAAAAATGGAATAAAATGGGGCGAGATCGGGGAAAAAGAAGGGCGCCGAGCAAGGGCAGAGGGGCGAGACGAAAATTGAGAAAAGAAGGAAGTCTACGGGGGGAAGGGCGGATGGAAGGCGAAGGGGAACAGAAAGATTTGTCGCACTCAACCGGATTAAACGAAAGGTACTCCGACGCAAAGGAGAAAGGTGCCCTCCGCTTCTTACACGCCCTGCACACGCTCCTCTCCGCCGCGTGTTCCGCGTAGCTGCCGCCTGTTTTCCACTCGCGTCATCCGTTAAATAAGACGCGGCGCTGCTTCTCGCAACGCTGTGACTGCTGTTAGCAACACTTATGTTAGCAACCAAAAGTGAAAAGTGGCCAAGAAGTTCGAAGCTCAGTTATTTAACACTAGAACTTCCAAGCCGGTCAGAACGACTGGTTTCAGACGTATAGGTATTGTTGCAGCAATTTATCATGACTTTCAATTAGACAGAATGGCAGTTACATATCTCTGTTTAAAGTCCGTTCAAGCACTTTCGTGTTCGTAGTCTGTCTAAATAGCAACAAAACCTATCGGTAGTTCTAGTGTTAAAATATTTTCCACAAATTTGTTTTCAGAAAACGTAAGTTGACGTCGCATTGTTCAAAGAATCGAGATCTGGGGCGGTTCTGCGATATTTTACCAACGACATACAAAAATTATTAAAGGAAATACAGAAATTGACCCATTCCAACGAGTAATCCACGAAAGCAATCCCCTTCATTAAAACGTCCACCGAGCACCCCGTAACAGCGCCGAGGGATAAAAGTACTTGGCCGTTCCTTTGCAAATAAAACATCGCACAAATCAAGCAAATACTTATCCCCATGCAAAGCGAGCCTCGTTGCGCGGAGCTTACTATCTCCGATCGGCCAAGAACTAATGCCCCATCCCCTTTCATGACTCATAGGACTTTCCCCATCCCCCGTACTAGAATGCTCTTTACCGCGGCGCGAGGCGACGCACATAAATATCGCGGCAGGAACACAGGAGGCTCCTCGCGGGCATATTACCATAATGGTTGCCCCGTTTTCCCCTAGCTAGTCGAAGGATAATAGATCTCGAGCCGTGCGAGCGGTCCCGCCACGATCCGCAGAGCACACGCGTCGCCGCGGATCTGCAATTTCGCGGGGCCCGCACGTTAGAGGACGCGTGTTGCACGCTCGACACGCTTTCCCTCCGGAGCGAAATTATGCGTCTGTCCCGCGTGTCTGCGGATGATGCATCGACGCCAGCGGGGATGAACCGTGCGGTCAAAATTCGACGCGACGGGCCGCGACTATCTTTCCGGCGGGCCGCGAAAACTTTACGACTTATCCGCTTCGGCGAGCGGGTGCTCTCGATTTCGCCTTCGACCGCGAGAATCGCGCTTAAAAAACGCCTGCGCCGGCCGAACGACGATTAACGATGAACGACTTTATCTACTAGAGAGGCTAGAGAGACTTTATCGGGGGCGGTGTTGTTCGATTTTCGTTTCGTGGTAACTGCGACGAGAACGGGTCCGGGACTTAACCCTCTTGTTTGGGTCACGTGGAATCGTTTAATTGGACGATTTTATTGATACATGAAATTGTACTTCTATAGATAGAACCAGTGGGAGTTTAGGAGAAGCAGTTTCGCTAACGGAATAACTTCGTGGAAATTTCTGAAGGGCGTAAGGTAACGTGCTCTCGTGCGAATGACAAGCGTAGACGTCTCGTCTAAGTCGCCAGTGTCATTTGCATTTCAGACGAACACTTTTCCACGCCTTCCCGTTTCCGTTGTCTCGTCCTCCTTGCCCCGAGAGAGGAAACGGAGAAACAGGCGGTGGGTCGGGTCCATAGGTGTAAGCAGCTGCGAAAACACGAAGGAGCCGGGGATGGAAGCGTGCCGGGATCTAGAATGGGGATGATAAAGAAGGTACAAACGACGACGGAGCGCCATTTCGCTGGGAAACGTACGACATTGGCTTTTATGCGCGCAATAATGCGAGAGCACCGGCTGTCAGGGCTGTGTTACAGGAAACGCGAGCGTTCTCTCTTTCCCTTTCCCTCGCTCGTCTCTTCGAAAGTCGTTATTTTTCTCAATTTCGCGAGGAGAGAAGGAGCACAAAACAGAGAAGGAGCGAGAAAGAGGGATGGGCCCGCAAAGCTCGTATCGTGCGCTTTATCGTCGCATTTATTTCTGTTGAACGAAAAGAACACAGAGGGCAGAAATATTGCCGGCTGAATTATTTGTACGCCGTTTGTTTCGTCGCTGCGATTATTCTGTTGCGCCAGATTCATTGCGAAGCAAAAGTATGAAAATGAGCGAACCGCGCGTACGTATGACTTCCGGCACGCACATCGCTGCTCCCCCGTTCGGTAATCGTCCGCGGAATTTCGAATTCGTTGGATAAAATGGATAGAAGGTGACAAGGAGTGACGCGTTCCAGCGTTCGATCTCTTCGTGGACCGAGGGCGCGTGTTTTCACGACACGCAGCTTGCACGCTTGAGAGCGCTATTTAGAACGAGCCACGGGGTAAAAGTCCGTGTTGTTCAACCTTGCCGCGCTTCCTCCCCCGGAGAGCCTTCGGAGATCCTTGAAAATATTTTTACAGCGAGTCGTTCTAAAGATAGTCAGCGCAGCGCCGCTCTTATTCTCGCGGGCTGTGGTTACACGCCGATCTCCCGGCAACTCGATCAACACGACGACGACTCGCGGCAGTGCAAAGAGCACCCCCTCGTCTCTTGCATCGCGGATAAGTTACGTAAAGCTGATCCCGATAGACCAGACGGCTGCTGACCAACGTCCATGGAAAGCCGTTCGTCCGTCTCGATCGTGCTCTTCGAGAAATTCGCGGAAAGGTGCACCGTCGAATCTCGCCGCCGTATTTGTGAAAAAAGGGAAAAAAAGAAAATGACCGAATACTCTGCGTTATCGTTGGTATCGTGTCTGGCGACTACGGCGTTCGTCGTTCAAAGAGAGAACTCACGCTCGCCTCCCCTGTCGCAGAAGCAACCTCGTTCGCCGAGGGGAAACACGAGTCGGCCAAGAACGAGCACGCTCAATTACGATAAATAACAGCTACTTAAATAACAGGTATTACAACGCGCGGCGATTTACGCGGCACGGAAAGGCCGTTTCACGGATTTAAGCCGCGCCTCGAGATTGTTCGCGCTTTACGACTCGCCTCCGCAGCCGTGGATTGTTTATAACGCCCCTAAATCCAGGACGAGCAGTCTGCCACGAACTGTGGCCCTACGCGATATACGACGTATAAATACGTATACGACGAATAAATACGCTGGAGCAGGGAGATTCGTGGCAGCTCCTTTTTTTTTATCGCTATCGAGGTCTAGGCGCGCCCGCCAGGAAGAGGTTTATTGGAATCACGACGATCGTCGAACCGATATCACTCGCTCGGTGATTCTTCCGAGGATTCCATAGGATTCTATGGCTGGAGAGTTTACGATCGAGAAATTTTATTCCGCGTGCAGGAAGCATCCGCGGATCGTACGCGACTCTGATTGAACCTCTGGACAACAATCGTTTCGTACGACAGACAGAGTTTCCTCGCGGCTAATTTAGTCGAGCTAATTCTTAGAGGTGTGCGTGCATCGGAGGTTGAGGTGGGCAACGTGCGAACTCGGAATACCTTCGGAATTGTTCGCAACACCCGCGCGGAAGGCCGCTACTGTATTATGAATCGAGTCTTGCCGTGCGCCAGCTCGTCGCCTAATACAGTGGGAAACTTCGGTGTTAATTAAAACTTGCCGGAAGTGCGAGGAGTCCAGACTGTTCCGAACAGCAGGGAAGGCCGTTTTCTATCAGCCAGACATTCCGTGGGGAAAGTCCGGGGATGATCCTCGCCGTTTCTTTCTTTCAATGCGCTTACGCGTGCATCCTCGACAGCTCGCGCAACTCACGATTACTGTTTGAACTTTTCTTTCGTGGCGCCCGACTGCATTCCGAACATCTGCTTTCCCCTGATTGGGAAATTGCGGAATTCTGTGAACGGAGGACAGATTTTTCTTGCGTCGAGAGGGGGACAGTTTTTCTTGACGGTTGATAGCTAGATATTTTTTTCTCCTTCTCTCGACATCGCTCATTTTTCTTCCACACTGGCGCGGCGCTCAGACGTCCAGATACGTTTTCTTAACCGACACGCGTAGCTTGACACGGCTGCTCGAAAGCCATCACCGTTTGTAACCGCTACCAAAGACGAGCGCAAAAGGTGTCGACAACGTCGCGGGATTGTCGGCTCGGTTATTTTTAAACGAACGCCGGGGAACTATCCGAAGGGGCTGGAGAAGCTACGCCCCCGTGTTCGTTTAAAGTAAATCGGAATTCCTCGAGAATTCCCCGGAACAGATCGCTTTAATCTATAACGAGCTTAGCGACCTAAAAATTAGAATATCAAACGCACCTTCTGTTAAATAAATATTCGGAACGCCTTCAAAGAACGTTCGTCTTTCTAAATTAAGAAACTGCAGGCTAACCAGTTTTCCATCTCCCGAAAATGCTTTCGCTTCCCAAACGGAAGAGACCTAAAATTCGTTCGAGCCTCGAATTCTCGAACTCCAAAGCGAACTCCGAAACTTCCGACCGCCCACAGAATTCACCATTAGATTAACAGTCGACGAAAGCAATATGTTCGAACCGCAATGGCTAATTCGTCGCCGATCGATCCATGTCGCGTCCATGGTTCGCGTAGGCGACGTGAGTCACGTTGCATCCCGACACGCGAGCGCAACATTTCCTTTTTAAACGCTAAGGTTATTCGCGACCGCCGCGGATTGTCAATTATCCACTCGGGCGCATTCACCGTGCGAAACGAGAGGACGAGACGACTGGATGAAAAGCTGGACGGTTGCACACACGAGCGGCGCGCATCGTTTCCGACAACGGCGACAACTGGACAAAACAGTCTGCGCCGCGAAGACGACACGCTCTCCCGGTGTCTCGTAATAGTCGAACGGCAGAAAAACCCATTGTTCCCGCAATAATTGGACTCCGGTGAGTTATGACACGGGGAACGTCGTAAAGTTCGCGGCGCCCGACCGCGGTTGCCTTTAACGATTGTCCGCTTTTACGTATCGCACCCCGTCCGAAGTGTCGCAGCCAGTTTCGCCCGGGATGCTTCTGCGATCCCTCGCCGTGCGACAACGTCGCGTGGGTACCGTTGAGAGTGCTCGTTTGCACGGATCGTTTGTGCCAGTTACCGAATAGGCGAGAGATTTCCGACATTCGAAAAGTCGCCTTTCCCTTTAGATTTCCCTTTAAAACGAGCACCCCTGCGACGTGTTCTTGATTCGACGTTTCCGAATGAAAATTCCAAGGCAATGAGCCTTAGGAGGCAATGACAATCAGCGGCGATGTAAACGATCCACCGGAACGATTAATCATTCGGCAAGGTTCCCAAAGGATTATCCGATGCTATTCCCGGCCGGGTTGCAGCGCGTAGGAGGGACGAGAATACATTCTGCCCGTTCGTTCGCGGCTAATAAATCGTCGGTGGGGCGCGTTGCTGAACTTTTCAAGGGAATTATGACGTCGCGAACGCAAGGAGGACAGACACGATGACCGCGCGGAGCGGCGACAGACGAGAACCGGACACGCGTAAAACCGTTCCAGACGATTATTACGACCGGTATCTGCGGGCGGAAGTGAAGGTGCAATCTCTGCGCAGCTGTCCGATAAACCGAACGAACACGTCGGCCTGACGAGCGTAGAAAAGGTGACGTTTCTACGCGGAAGCGCGATCGAACGCGGGGAAAGAGATTGGCCTCGGTCTTCGACTAGGTTTTTTTTTTTCCACCGTCATCGCTGCAACTGGCCGTCTGCAGAATGGTTCGAGGCAGCTTCTACTTGGATCGAATAAAAGTTCGATATTTCTTTTCTGTTTTCATTCTCCCCTTTCGATTAACGAGAAGAACTGGACGCGCGAAAATCTAATATCAGGTTATCCCGAAAGTTTCGATTCGCTGTTTGACTGCTCGGTTTTATCGGGCAACGTTCAGCCAAACGCACTGACCGATCCATGTTTCGTTGATGTTAGAGCAGTCAGTTGTTTTCTAACTTTCCAGTAGTATAATGTCGTTCAAATCGATAGTCCCAGTGCCGTTTCTGCGTGTATCGAAAGATGGAAAAGCGGGGAAGGTTTGATTTGGAATATTCTAGCCCCCTCCCCTAACTCTTCAAATCTTTCCTTTCTGATTATTACTTATTTATTTCTGTAAAAAGTTCTATTCGTTATCAAAAAATTGAACTCGTTAAATGGGATAAAAATCATGCTGATCAATATTTTGCAACAACATAAAACAAAATGTTAAAACATGACATCACGATGCTTCCGGGCGGATCAAGGATAATGATCAAAAAGAGCGTATCGTGCATCGTTTAAAAACATTTGTACTCTCCGTAAAATTGTTTGCAGGTAATATCTAGTAAGAAGGCGAAGAAAAGAGGTGGACAGAAATGCCGAACGCTTTTCCGCGAGCCACGTAGGGCATTCCATTAGCCGAGAGATCGGGGCCGGATAATAAATTAAACCGGGCCTACGTGGCCGCAGAACCGGTACACATCGCGGGTCTCCCCGTCTCTCCTGTAGGTGGTTCAATTAAACGACCGACCGAGCGTGCAAAAGATCTCGAAACGAATGCCGATCGACCGGCGCAGTGGCCGTTCTCCTCTGTGCTCCAGGACGGCGAAACAAGCGTCCGGTGTCGTGTTCGGAACCGTCAGAAAAGAATGAGAGACACGCGGTTGTTCCTTGGATATATTCAAGCCTCTTCGCATCGCGGTATAAGAACGATTCCGTTCAAAAGCGCGATCGCAGAAAAGTAACCGAACGGCTGAAAAGTATACGAGACCGTTTTTCTCCCCCTCGTTTTGTTAATCGCATCAGCCGTATGCATAAAGAAAAGGCAAAGCGAACGAATGGACTTGGAAACGAGCGCGGCATTGACATTCGTAGCGAATGCAATTTGAAATTCAATTCTCCTAGACACAGGCAATGTCCATACGCGGAAAACAACGCAGCGTGTATCTGCGTCGCTCGAAATTCCTGTTATCTGCGCGCGTATATGACCAATGGAAAGTCGATATCGATCGTCGAATGTCGAGCAGGGAGATGAAACGTTCGCGTTTCATCCAGAGAGCGACAAGAGGCCGGTCGGTCAACGGGTTCGAGGCGTTCCACGAAGAAAAGGAAACACGGCTGGTCAGCTTTTTAGCCAGACGTCGTCTCCGGGGAGCTAGAAACCAGAAGAACCGGCGAAAAGCTGGCATAGGAAATCGAGATCGTCGGTGAATCGTGTCGAGACACGGAGGGAAGGAGAGACTGCGTGGCAGCGATCGACGAAACGACCCTCCTCTCCTGTAATCGTGTTCCTTCGCCATTGCGACATATTCGCCAGGCCCGCTTTTTCGTTCGAAGATCCACCGTGGAAGCAGAACGCGATTCAGTTAGCGCGACAATCTCTCTCGTTACCTGATTCGAGATCGCGAAAAATCGGTTGTCCCCGATGACTGGGATAATTGGCAGGGAAGGACGATAATTAGTTGGATCATAGAAAGATTACGCTGGCGATCATCGTTGGTAAGTTTCCGACTGCTTAAGTGGGATTTCGTGTTATTTGTATGCGAAGATTTAAATGCGATCCCCTGGACGAGAGACTGAAAAGGCAACCGGTATTGAACGAGTAATAAAATTCACGGTCGAATGCAGATCTGTTTGCAACGCGGGCGCCTAATAGCTAGCAATTTTTCCGATGTTCTGATGTTTTTCTGATGCTTGAATCCACCGTGATTACATTTTCATTAACGTTATACGCTGTTCAAATGTATTTAGCAACTAATTACATTGAAATCCTTCGCGTCCATAAAAAAATAATACAGCATATCTACAAGCAGACTCAATCGAAGGCTCGGTCTGACCAGGAACGGAAGCGACTACTGCGCGTTAGAATGGAACGCTGACTAATTTGGCGGCGATTGAGCAGATCTCGGATCTACGAGCTAAAGCGGCTCGAAGCTGCCGTAGAGCACGGCACAAATTTATCTGCCAGCTCTCGGAGAGGACTGTGCATCGCCCGTAAATTACATCTGGACTTAAGCGTGCTCGCGAAGAGTTAGATACCGGCGGCTCGCGATCGCGTGACGATTGGAACTCTCTCCAAGGATAGCAAATACACGCCCGTGGACCACACGATCCCGGTCCAGAATTGTCGTTTTTCATATCACGCAGGTGCAGAGTAGGCTGGTAAAAAAGGGAAATATTTGAGGAAGTAAGAAATGAGAATTGCCTAGCAACTGGAAAACTCGGGGAATAAATTTTAATGCAGCCCCTGTCGCTGCTGATCGGCTACATTTTCGAAGGAAGCTTTATGAGGCGAGGCTTATCGGCAGCCCGCGTCTATGAAGTTTCCACGGGCAGACTACCGCCGGCCAACTGCTACAAGCGATCGTAAAGCAGTAACGGGCGATCGTCGTTAACTTGGCGAATTAGCAGGCTGACGTTTAGTAGCCTGTAGACCCCGCGCAACATTTACAAACGTCGTCGGCCGTTTCTTAAACGAAGCGATTCTCGCCTTCCTGCTGCTAATGCCGCGATGCTTCACCGTCCTCGAAAACTTTCCCCGACACAGAATTTTTAATTCCCCCGTGCGGATTGTCCGGATTTCCAAGCTTTTAATTTTAAATTCCGAATCCCGTGGATCGAGCCCGGCCCCTTGTACCTTTAGTCTCCAGAGTGCTCGGATTCCCAAGATTTCTAAGCTTTGCAATCGCCACCTCTCGAAACCCGCCCTTCCTCCCTTCGATACTTCTAACCCCCAGAGATCTCGCACGCAAGAATCCTCAGCTCCTTCCAACGGTTCGCCCCCTTGTTTCAGAGCCCGACGCATTCTACCCCTCAAGAATTCGGCGAGAGAGCAGCCCCCGTAACTTCGATTTCCGAAGCGGCCGTTCGAAAATTCGAGGGCAGAGAACAACAATTATCGATAGCGCGGGGAAACGACAGAGAGTCGTTGCTGTATGTATGTCGGACGAAGCGGCGAGAAGCAGGGCAAGAGGAGAGGGGCCCGAGACGCGGTTTGAAGTGGCACTCCCTGTCTGTCGACCCACGCCAGCTATCTTGCGGCCTGTCACACGATATTATTATGTGCACATGCCCATGTATCACGGACTACCTGACAGATCGGTCTCGTATCTATACGAGGCTGTGCTCTCTCGGCTAGGTGTGGTTACTCGCGGGTGCTCGTGTGCGTTTGTCCGCCGCGTACGATAAAATAAACGAGCCTGTCCTGCCTGTCCATCCCTCTCTCTCGCCTATCGCTTCCCTCCTCGCTCACCTGACCGACGTGCCCCTCCTCCTCCCGACGCTTCACCGGCACGCCGGAGTAACTTTTAAGGTCACAGACCTCGAGCCGTGTTCCTCCGGAGCAAAGCGAAACGAGGGCGAGACCTCGGCGGAGTCCAACGAGAAAACCTCCCACCGCCCTACCCCATCGCGACGTGTCTCTTCTCCTTCGCCTTTCTTCTTCTCTCGCGAGAGCAGATCGCCGCTCTCGATGCGTGTATCTCGAATTACAGGCGGTTACCGATCCTTGGCCATCGATGTGCTTGCCCCCCCCCCCCCATTTTTTCCATGGACCACGTAACCGCGGGAGAGACGCGAAAGAAGGGCAAAGAAAGATTCGAAGATTCACGTGCGAGAGTAATGAAACCTTGAGCACAGAGGTAAGGCGATCGTTTAATTTGGAGGTGGACAAATTGGGAGGACACTTTATCGATAATGTCAGAGAGGTTAACGACCCGGCGACGGGGGTTGCGGGCTGATTAGTCACGTAGACGGCGCCCACGTTAACTAGGAAACAAGATATGCACGTCGCGACATGTGGCAGAGCTGCGACCGGAATCGTGACTTCTCATTTTCTTTCCACACTCTTTTTCGTTCAAATCGTTCCCACTCCGTTACGCTCGAGCGTACCCCCTTTGCGTGAATAGCGTAGAAATTATTTGTATCGTCTCGGCCGCACAGACGGTATCAAAAAGAAATGAAGGAGATGAGATTTCACGGAGATTCCAATTGAACTTGCAGCCAGTATCTTTTCCACCGTCACTGATCACAGGTGCCTGCGACTGCAGGCAAAGTTCGGCGCGAGTGACGTAACGGTAATTGCATATTATGTACATCCCAGGATGATGCTGGGTGCAGCCGCGCAATTATCGCGGTAGATCTCGCGACGCGACTCGTAAATCATCGCTCGATTAAGAGAAAATCGTCTTGCAACACCCACCGGTGCAAAGTGATACGCGGAGGCGCACCCATGCCCATTGGAACACAATGCTGGGCGCCTTTCTGAATGAACGATGATAATACACTTCAATGCCCCAACGCCGAAATATTCTCACGAGGTCCGAAAAGATCGGCAACCAGCCTCGATAATTTTGACAGCCAAGCATTTTCGGTTCAAGCGCAATCATTCAACGTGCTTGTCGCAGTTATCCGACGCCACACTTTTGTCGAACATAAATTCAGGGCTCTAAAGTTTGGCCCGACACGCGTGCCACGTTCAAGTGGCAGACGACTATTATGCCTATAGCCCGCGAGAACATTTAGAGCCGTAATATGGCACAAGGACGACAACCACCCCCTGGGACTTGACCGAACCACGTTCGTCTCCATCCTTTTCCCCCCCATCTGCCCCTTTTCCACACTTCAGCCGTCTCTGGCGCACATATTGCACAACCAATAACCGGTCCCAGATGCTGATCTCGCGGCGAACGATTCTCTCTCGTAACCCGTACACGCGTGAGGTGAAGATTCGTGTCTGGAATTGACAAAGGGTTGCGAAGATTCACTTCCAATGTAATTCTCCAACACCAATTTTTCGTTCTTCGTTTAATAAATATATTTCGAGCGCGAATTTGTAAAGGAAATTAGTCGGCGACGAGAAAGCAACGCCGAGCGACTCTTGTCTGACCCGAATATACCGAATCTACTTACAATCGACTCCAACAAAAATTGTGTCGGATCAGTGCACGAGTATATACTCTCTGTTCGCCATGCAGTGCGCCAGCGTTGTTACTATAGTTCTATTTCCTCAATAGTATTATACACCCCTGCCAAATAATAATAATAATAATAATAATAATAATATCGCCAAAGAACAGACGCGTTCACGCTGCCTAGGCTCGTCAATTTTTACGAATATCCTTCGGCGAATACGTATGCTAAGCCGGCACAACAGTGTCCATTATCTTCCCGAAGAAATACCCCAAGAAATACCCGAATAATACCCAATCCTGCACGCATACCGCGGCCTAATCGGATAAGCAGCCAGACAGAAGCGCACGTGGGCATATCGAAGCGTCTCCGACGGCATAAAGGGACTGTATCTCCTTGCGTTCTTGGATGATTTACTTCGAACGACACCGCCGCGCCGTCCTGATACCCGTGAAGCAACCGCGCTAATAAAAGCCGGCATATTCCGATTCGTGTGATTCCCGCGACATCCACAAGGATCCACAGGAAGCACGCTTAACTCGTGCCCGAGGCGCGCTTCAAATCGTGCATTCGCGTGTCGCCACGAACGACACAGCCGTGTTTGCCGGACTTTATTGCCAGGCATAAATTTCGACGGGGGAGAAACGCGATTACGGTTGATCCGTGTAGAAACGAGTAGTCGCAGCGACAGGATTAAGAAAGATTTAGCGGTGATCTTAAGGACGACAGAGGCGTAATAATTAATTCTTCTTCCCTATTGGAATGCTCTTACCCTCACCACTGGTGTGGTTTACCACTCGTTGACAATTTCGAGTCCAGCAAGTGCGAGCTTACCTGAAACACACCGAAATAACGAAGATTAAAACCAGAACGAAATCGCTGCGGGCAGGAACGAATCGCGCAATCCGTGAAATCACATGCCTTCCTCTGTCGAGCATCTCCGCTTGCACCACGCGAAATGGCAACAATCGAGCCGTTCATTATCACAAATAATACATTCGAATTCCTTTTGTCCGAGGGTGTTCCCGGGAAACACCCCTTCCTATGGCATTTGCGGTCCGTTCGAACGAAAGGGAAATATCTCCCGCAGCGGTGGTGGATAGTCCAGGCGTTTCAGCCTTGTTTGCGCTCACACACGCTCCTCCCGAGGGGGTTCGGGAACGCGTAATGAAAATGGCCCCTTCTCTCTCTGTCCGTGTGCCTCGTAATTCGACGCAACCCCTGACCGCAAAAGCAAGCGAGGCTCGTCTTATCTAAAAATGGCCCTGATGCCCAGCCATCCGCCCTCTCATTATAGCTGGGTAATAACCGTCGTGGCTCGTACTACCCCCGAGAAAGCTCGATACATCCCACACGATCGTCATGCGAGCCTTATCAGATGGATATCCCTTTTGTTCGTAGCCGGGGAAACCGGTCCGTTTATTGCGCGACGCTGGATTATTGGCCTGTTTGCCCAGAGACACTGTGGCCTCTCTTTCTTAGTACGAAACTGGCGAATAATTCCGACCGTTTCATGGCTTTCTTCAGCGGTTATCGTCGGGGGCTCCTGCCGCTTTCATGTGGAAACGGTATGACGGACAGGGTCTTGCGGACATCTTTCGTGTAACAAGGGCGACTCCTCCTTTGTTTAGGGCGGCTTAGGTGAACCAGATTAAATCGAGTTAGCCCTACGAACGATGAAAATCTTCGCACTGGCTCTCGGCTATGGTCGAGGAGAAGTGCGAAGCGCGAAAGGAAAAATCATTCCGGGATCGTGTCTAGCAATAATAAGCCCCCAGTGTTGGGAGGCGAACCTTTCATTACAGCTTGGTAGTAATAAGCAACTTGCGATCTGTGCTTCGAGCAGGAGGCCACGGTGTATGTGCATACGTGCATTCGCAGATCCAGCCGGCAGATAGAACGGCTGCCTCCGCTTCGGCGGATCGTGCGGAGAAACGTGCGCGAACGGAGAGAAAGAAGGGAGTGTGCACGGGGCCAACGGTGGCAGTACACGCCCGTCGTTTCTCGTGCCGTTTATCGCGAATCTCGTCCCATGGCAAGGACCACAGAAACAATGGTTGCGCGTACGCCTCAGTCGCCCCGGTGCAGAGAGCACACGCTACCATATATTCTCCTCCGGGTATTAAGAGTCCACGAGAGCTCTTTGAGAATTCTATTTAGACCCCCGCTTAAAATACTCGCTCCATATATTTCTTTTCCATTAACCCGTGGCGATCCTATTCGAAGAGAGCTTGGTCAGCGTTAAAACTCGGACCCTGATCTTCCCTACCATTCGAATCCCGATCAATCCCAACCGAGCCCTAGACAATGCCGGCAAGCCGCGAAGATTCGAACGGGATATCTGTAGTCGTGGCGCGTAACAGAATACGAAACAAAGTCCATAAAGCCCGACGGCAACGCAATCCCGACAAATCCTTGGCCCTTTATCACCGGCCCCAAGTGGTCCCCGTGAACGTGGACCAGGACAACGCCGTGTCGGTTTCATTGCTCCGGGAATGAAAGGACTAAGTTTCCCAAACGCGCCTCGGCCTGAACGGGAGCTTTGTCTCGTATCGCTAATCCCAGCCGGCTCCCTAATTTTCCTTTACGACCGTTAACCACCTCGTCTGGCTCTTGTGAATCACGCGGAGGAGCGGTGTCGGAAGTCGACGTGTGCCTCTCGGTTGCAGAATTAGACGACTCGGCTTAATTTCGACCTCTTATCAGACGGAGCCTGCGACCCCGGAGGACGTTGCGTCGACCTATTTCTGGATAGAAGACACCCCTTTCAGACACGTGGTACCCTTGCGCTATCTTTGCGAAGAGTTAACGCTCTGCTAACACGTCGACAGGGGGATGATTCATAGAAAATCTCTTCATTACTTTTACGAAATTTAAATCTGCATTCACCGCGGGGAATATTTTCAATCTTCTAACTGGCCCCAAAATCGCAAGTATATACGAGGGTAATTTATACCCAACGAGGGGTAACTCATTACCCCAGTTATAATTTCTACACCATATCCGGGGGACTCCCGGGCGATTCCCACACCCTTCCACGATCCGTTCCGGCAGGAAAGCGAGCATCGTCAGAAGTACTCAAATGAACGACACAAAGAGGTGGCAACGAAGCCAAAAGCTGTGCCCTCCCTTTAAGTTCGCGCGAGATTCGCGGCGAAAGGGGTTCCGGTGACGGCTTCCCAAAGAGACGAGGGACCCACAGGCATTAGAAGGGCTACTGAGGAACCGTGTAATCCTACCTCTACCAGTAATTAGCGACATTTGCATATCTCCTTCAACGAGAGTGTCCCAGGCGAGCGAAGAAGCGATTTGCATGCGAATGGGCCTACTTGGCGTCCTGCGAAACTGACGTTCCCGTAAATAACAACTGTTTGCGGTTGGTGCAGATGCGACGAAAAGGTAGGAAGGGATCGTGAGTTGCGTATCAAGTGCTGGCAGCTGATCGAACATTTTAAGCATGTCCGAGTAGAGAAAGGGGAGGTCGTAAAAGAATCGTAAAAAGGAGAAGCATGGGGAGCTTTGTATTTAGCGGGCGTTCAACATTTTTCTCGTTCTATCCGAAGGACGTTAAGACGAATTGGCGATCGGAGCCGTTCTAGGGGATATACGTTCTTTCCTAGCGTTTTGCATAATCGTGACATAATTCGCCGAGTTTATCCTACGCCAGCGTCCCTAATGTCTCGGAAAGTTTCGCGGCCCCCGTGACCCACGGAGTAATGACGTCGACAATGCCTCGTTAGCCGCTAATGGCACCGTGAAAGAACTAGGATTAAGAGTTGTAAACCGCCGTGCAAATCACCTCCGCTTCCCCTGCCTCGCTTTTCTTATTCGAACGCGTGATTCCAGGGTAGTCTATCCAGGAGAAATGAAAGGGTCTATTAAAAGTGCGACTTTCTTGGAATTTCAATTTCTGTTACCATTTGCGCCTATGCTGCACAGACTCCATTTTGCTCGAGGGCAAATATGTTTAAGGTTGGACAGTTTAGATCGAAGGGTAAGTATGTCAGTGAATTACTCGAGTTCCATTTAATGCCTCTCAACGATGCATTCGGTTAATTTGCAGCGAAGAGGAGCGCGAGGAATCTGTAAAGATTCCCCTGGCAACGAGGGGGTGGCGAGAGACCAGTAAAATTTTACTGCCGAACGCTCGCCCAATGAATTTGCATGGAAATTCGCAGTCAGCCCGAGACGTACTCGCTTTAGAATTAACTCAGTTACGTCTAATGAGCGACGAAAAGGCTGGCAAAGAGAGGAGGTTGGACGAGCGTGCCATGGATGGGACGATTCTCTGTATCGATTTGCGGGAGCAATTAAAGCCGGCCAAATAAACGAACGTTCCTTCGAAGGCACGATATTTATACATCCTTGGGTAACCATTGCGGTAATTAAAGAATTACCTTCCAATGTACGTTTAAACGGTTCCTTAATCGCCGCATCGGAGAGATTCCGATCGAATTGGGATCTCTGCTCGTCGAAAAACGAAATACTCCCCTCCTGTTTTGCTGTATTAAATGAACAGGTGCTCCGGTAATCGTGTCACGTTGCACGTCATTGGAACGAACCAAAATAATTTATCGCCTCCGACGTTTACGTAACGCGCGCTGCGCTCGTTCGGTTCGAACGAGCGCAAAAGGCTATTGCGAACAGGCATCGCGGATAAAACGGTCCCTGCGTTTGAAGGGTCCGCGCCGTGAAAGGATGGAGGAGCGGCGTGATTAAAAAACAAGGGAACGCGGAGAGAGCTTTCCCCCGTTACCAAAGCCGGGATATACAAGGGAGGGGGTGAGGCTCGTTTAAATTATGAAATTACCAAGTCTGTGTAGAAGCTTCGTACCGTAAGCTTCTTATGGGAGTTAACTAACGTCATAAAATTAGCAGCTAGATGTAAACTTCCCGAGAAGGTTGCCAGCCCTCCGTCCCTCAACCCCTTCTTTTCTATCCCTCCTGCTATCTTCTTCTACTTGGCGTGCCTCTCATCTACTGCCCCACCTCTTGCCTCGTCCTCTCGTCAGTTTCCCGTCACCTCGTAAAACCCGGTCGAGACAATGCTGGGAGTCGAGACGAGCCCGACCCGGGCCCGGTGAAACTCGCCCCCTCCCTCAACCCCTTGCAGCCAACATCCACAGGCTCATCCGTATAAACCCTTCCAGTCGTGGCTTACCTCCCTGACAAAATCTGGTGGAACACGAGGAGATAGGGTCGCCGGAGCTGCGCCACCACCCCTTGGGCAAGTATCGCGACATTGCGGGTATTTGGCGCGAATCATAGAAACCGCGGGCAGAAGCGATTTATAAATCGGCACGCATGTATCATGGGAAATCGGGGAATGGAAACATGCGAGAAGTCGTTGCGAATTCTAACATCGAGCCGGAGAAGCAAAGTTTCGCGAGCACGACTAACGATGATCACGCCACGAGCCAGATATCGATTTCCAGGGTGGCACCAGATAGACGCGTACACCCCTGGCCGGAATTGGCTGCTCGAATACGTGACTCAATTTTACACGAGGTTCGGGGCTGATTTTCACCCTCGCCCGCCTCGCGAGACATGCATATTTAGAACAAACAGAGGCTGGACTCGCGATCCCCCTTTATACACCTCCTCGTCTCCCCTTCCTAGCCCCCGCGCCTTTCTTTTTTATTCGCGAGCCCTGCTTTGCATTTAAACACGTAGTTTGCTTAATTTATGCGAGCCAAGCGAGACTGGCTAGAGGGTGAAAGGGGCCATTGACGCAGGGCCAGGTATGAATAGCGTTGAGAGCCGTAGAAGCTTTGTTCGTTGAAAGGGAGAGAACGTCTTGCGAGCGCCTCTTGCCGAGAAACCGGAAACTCGACGACGACGCACCGGTAATTACAAATTCTATGCGCGAGCCAGGCTTCGTCGATGGATCGGAAAATTCCTCGGTCGCTCGTTCGCTCGATTCTAGGCGTACGGGTGTAATCAGAATCGGACATCGTTCCGACATCATTCTTATCCCGCGGTAATAATATAAGTGGCGAATAATTAAGGACTGCGAGTCGGCGCTTAATCTGACCGAAACCTGTCATCCGCCGAGAGAAGCACGGCGCAGCACGTTGCGCGCCAAATATAATTTCACCATCGATTAATAGAAGGCGCGTTATCAACGAATATGAAAATCCATTTCGAGGGTGGCAGTTCCACCCTCTGCCAGAGGGTTCGCCACGGAATAGACTTGTCTGCGTATCCCGTTGGATCCTAACCAGTCGCGCGTTTGCTCCGCTCCGTCCCCATTCGCCGAGTAGAGGGTAAAGGGTGAAGGAGGGGCCGAGAGTAATGAAATTAATTGGCGAGATGCCGACCAGAGAAGTCGGTGCTCCTTAAACGAGGGCCACATCTGCATTTTAAATTTCGCGCCAAGAAAACGAACGCGTCGCGTTGCGAATATAAAGTCGAACAAAGGGAGTCCTCCGCTGGGAGTTCGGGAAGCTTTCAAGAAGAGCACGCACGGTATACGAACGATGGAAATTTCCTGACAACCTAAAATTAAAATGAGACTCTTCCGGCGAATCGGGGTGAGGTGGGGGCTCGCGAAATATTAATTAAAAAGTGTTGCGTTATTCTCGAAGAATCTCGACTTTCACAGTTATTCTCGATCAACTTAGTCACCCCCGTCGATACGACGAGACGACGCGGCCGGGCCGTGCGAGTATCAAACAACTGTGTCTCGTGTCTGAAACGAGACAGCTGCGAATTAATCGCGATATTAATATATTCAACGCTGCAACGTCCGTTTCGAGCGTTCATTAACAACCGTGGAGGAGTGCGGAACAGGAAGTTGCTGACCGCGAACGCGGTTGCGCTGCGTTAAATTGAAAGTCGCGTGCAAAGGGGAATGGGGAAGGCGGTGGTCAGACGCGTTTGGCCGAACTTGCAGAAAGATCGGCCGACAAATCGAGAGAACCGATGCCACACCCCGGCATTGTTAACGAGCGCACAATGTCGCGTACAATGCACAATGAGCTGTTCCAAGCCGATGAATTAATGCGACGCGTGCTCGTGCTCTGGAACATCTACAGAAAGAGGCGGGTGGCGACTTGGAAAGTTGGCCATTTCCTTTCCCGCGAATCTTCCCTGCGAATGCTCTTCCACTGACGGATTGAAAGCATTTGAATTTCTTAACATTAACCAAGATTTCTTATGCACAGTTCTAGAAAATGTTAGAGCAAATATAATTTCATGCAGAAAAATAAACAAGTATACAAATATCGACCACTGCACAGCCGTAGAGAAAACCACCTTGAGAAAATAAAAAAATTCGACTCGAACAATTTCGCCACAGAGAGACGGGCGTAGGGGAACTATCAACCGCAAAGGGGCGAGGGAGTTGCACGGGGAGAAGATTGACGCGTTTATCCGTGGCGCAGGGCCATGCGACAGCGTCGACGTCTGGCTATATTTTTATCGAAACAAAGCTGTCGCCAGTTGATATTCAATTTCCTGACGGCGGAACCGGCCACCCCCAACGTTCGTTCGTTCCGCGCGGGAACAATTCCGCAGAGCACGGACGGAACTGCGAGCGTCGAATCGAAACGAGAACCGCGTACCGCTGGCCGACGTCATCGGCTTGAACGTGACAGTATCTCTAGACACCGACGCCGGTCGTCGTCCCCTCGCGAGACTAAACTCGCGTATTGTAAACGCGTTCTCACGTCCGCCGATACGGAACGTCTCGCGGAACTTCCTGTGACACGCGGCGAGCGATAACGCGAGAGACGGCTAGAATGGGAGAAAGAAGGGCCAAGGTAGAACTCCTCTAGAGGAACTCGCACGGCGGGGCCCTCTTGTTCGTTTCGTTGCGTCGAGATCAAATGGGGCGAGACTATTGTGACGGTAGACGGTGGTATTAAATGGAGAAGCGGAGGAAAAACAAATTTTATGGAGGCGGGGAACGCTTCGCGGCGAAACGTAGCGAGGGTTACCAATCAATGGCGATAAGTTTCTTTTGTCGTTGTTTTTTCCGAGCTTCATTTCGTAGGAATATAAAATATCCAGTGGAAAAAGCTTTACGCGAAGGACACCTGATAAGGATTGCAAGTTCGATGCGATCAAACTTTTGTGCAGTTTACGTGCAGTTTACGTGCAGTTTACGATCCAATCCGCGGATAGCTCGCGACTTGAATCTGACAAAAGAAGAAATATTTTGTGGCTAGTTTTCAATTCATGAATACGGCATAACCCTCGTGAAACTGGAAACGATTCATCTCCGTTTCCTGAGAGGCGTTCTCGCGAACCGAAGGAATATCCCCTTAGCCAAACAATAGGTGGAAAAAGAAGCGGCCAAAGAAAGTTGGAGACGGTACATCCGCACGCACGTCTTCGCCTATTAAGTTCGGGTTCCCTTTGTTCGCGACGTTTCCTGAAGAGGCCACAGGAAAAGGCCAAACCCTCGAAAGCCGAACCATCAGTGATAGAAACGAAACGAAACGAGGGCGGGGTGGAGGCCACGAAACGCAATGCGTTTTCGGCGTTACGGTGTCTGCCCCATGAAACCGCACTGTTCCGTTGCACGAAACGACAGCCGTGACGCGAGAGGACTCCTCCATTTGCGGTTCGCCCCGGTGCAGCAAAGATTTCGCCGTCGAGTCTGGCAGGAAACTCGCGTCCGGTCGCATTTTTGCGTTTCCGAGTGTGCACCGACTCGGCCATCGTTCTTTATTTCGCGGTCGTTCTTATACACGGTGAATGGGAACAATGGAGAATCGCGAGTAGATCAAGACGGTGTTATTTCAGATCGAACCGCAAAAAAGGTGCAACTCGATGAACAATCTTTTTTAAGCAGCGAGAAATCGTGGAGACCGGTGAAAAACAAGTCGAGCGGTGAATCTAAAATATTCCACAACGAATACAGCTGCACAAATTCCACCCTTCGGTTGCGACCATATTTCGTTAGAAAAATCCTAGTAAAATATTTCTGCAAATTTAAATGCCTGCAAATGACGGTTCGACTGTCGCGCCCTCAACTTCGGTGTTTTATTAACCCGATAAAACCCGTCGGTCCAACGAGGCCCGCGGATCGGAGGAAACGAAGAAGGAGGAAAGAAATTACGAGGGGAATGAAAAGCACGGGGAGAGAGATGGGAAACGGTTTCAGCGTATCCCGCCACGCGGGAAGGGAAAGGGCAGGGGGTAAAGGAGGATCCAGACGCGTAAAAAATGGCGATTGTTAATTAAATCCGTTAAGCCGCCGGCGAATGGCTGAAACCACTCGTCATCATCCACCGTTCTATTCTGGTATTTGTTTTGCGGCTCTTTCTCGCGAAACATTTATTCTGTAATCTCTACTGCGCGTTTGATTATGTGGATTCCCATTCCCCATCCACCCCACGAGTCTATTAATCTTCTTTATATACCAATCCCACTGCCGCGCCCTTATTAACGCGTTCTTTTTTATTTTCAACGAGCGATTTATGCGCAAGCAGATTATTCATTTATCATATACCATATAACCATACGCGCGTACGGCGAAACATAAATTGGAATTCGATTCATTTACTTTACAAAAAGGAATTGCATAAAAAATGGGTTAATATCGAATATGTCATTGCCGTTCAATTTGCCCCAGGAGAAAGTAGAATCGCTCTCACCGTCGGTGAATCCAAATCCACCCCAAGCTAGGTATCTCGAGAAGACCCAGTAGCCAAAGGGGTGAACACACCGAACCCATGGAGTGTCCATTCTCCAGGACTCTGCGGCGATTAGACTCGTATCTCACAGCGAGGACCTGCGAAATCCGTCGAAAATGGAACGAAGAAAAGAGGGTCCAGGATTCAGAACATCCCCCTCGCGGTCCTTCGGATTGAATTACCCTCTAGCACCCCCTGTCCTCCGTCCGAGTGGCTCGAAAAGCGTGGCGGAAGGACCGGGCCGAGAGCCACGTTAATTGGACGGATGATACCGCTAAATCCTGGAGAAACCTCGAAGGCCAAGGGTGGAGGGGGCGCGTCCAGGGCATCGCTTTGTCGGAAACTAGTGGGAAAATGGGCGGAATGTCACGCGCTCGTTGAGCATCTAGGAAAACTCGAGAGTTCCCCGCTCGTCCTCGGGAGAATGAGTGCCGTGGATCAACTCCCAGAAGAGTCCAAGCGGCAGCCCGGAGAATGAGAATCGGCGCGTTGATGCTCGTTAATCCGGGGCGTGGTTGTTCGAGGATAAAATTTCCACTCCCGCCACCCCGGTGTCTGACGGATGACTCACGGAAACGGGAAGAAACAAATTGACGGGAAAAATTCGTTCGGTCCCGTTCGGGATTCTCGCACGATGGCAGGATAGACGAAAACGGTTTCCACGGCCGCGTTCGCCAGCTACTTTGACACTCGTCGCGATAACCCTCTGACACTTGCGAAACCGCCTAACAATAAACATTTTGTCGTCACGTCAATCGCACGATAAGGGGGGCAATAAAAAAAGCTCCCCAACTGGTTGCCGCCGTTTTACGACCGACAATGACCTGGTCGCAGCGCACGATCATCCATGTGCGTCCTCTTCTTTTTTCGCTATCCTCCTCCCTTTCTCCTTCACCGTATTCCTTTCTCGTTTCACGCGTGAGTCAGGAGAGACGTCGACCATTGAAGCACAGTCGCGCTTATTTTTACCTGCACGCTCGCCAATGCATCGCCGCTAACCTTCTCCAAACTGCTAATCGCTTTAATAAGGTGCCCGTGGTTCTAGGATTAAAGACCACCGGTGTTGCTCGCGCCTGAGATTATGAAAGCTTCGGTTTCGCTCGGAATTCGAGCGTTTCTTCGCCGCTCGAAGACGAAAGATCACAAGCGAAGGGAGCAGCGAGGAGGGAGAGAGAGTGAGATAGGGAGGAAGAAAAGGAGGGGAGACGGATCTGACTAAGTGCCAAGCGAGCAAAAATAGCCACGGTACCAAGGCACGATGCTAAATTCACTAGGCAATAACGGGCAACGAGGGAATTCAAGCTCGTTGCCCGTCTCTGTTCGCCTCTCGACAGCGACTCAACGTGGGTCGGCGAAGCTATCTCTCTCTTACTCTCTCTCTCTCTCTCTCTCTCGCGCGTCTCCTCTCCCATTTCACCCGCTGAATGGCGGTAATCAACGACACACGAGGCTGCACGAAATTTTCGACCATCAGAAACGTGTCACGCAGGCCGCGGCGATGGTGTCCGCCGCGAATGGAATTAGCCGCGGGGATTAACGTCCCGCTCTCACCCCGAGAAATCTCACTCCGCACGAGGATAATGCCCCCCTAAGCGGTCGAAATTGGATTTCGCGATTAAACGGAATCCACGGGTGCGACGAGACGGTCCGTTCGATTTCGTCGACGATGGGAGAGGCGGGCGGCGCTGTACGAGGCAGTCGCGCTCGCAAATCCAACTCGCGGTATTTTCACGTTCATTTAATCATCCCCGGTATCGTGTGCGGGGAATTTTAATTGGCCGAGATTGCAGCTCGCAGCGCGACAAATTCCACGCTTCGACGAGCGGCCGGCTCGCGGGTCGCGTGCAAACTCGTTCCGACGCGGCCTTCCCTCGTCGTGTCCTGGTCCGTTTCGCCGGGTCTCCCCGAGTGGTTCGAACGAGAGTGTTACTCGCGAACCCCCGATTCCCCGTGTTTAAGCGATATCACTTTTTCGAGGGACGGAATTGAAATATCCACGCGTCAGGTGTATTTCTATTTTGCCTCGAAGGAAAGCCGCACACTGGCCAAAGCCAAGCGTCAGGTTTAACGATCGACGCTTCTCGACTAGCCATGGACAGCCGGACCGACGGAATATGCACTTCACGCGTCCCGTCGAGTACACACTCGAGCCACCGTCCGCCGTTCTTTCTACCTCGCCTCTGCCGCGTTAACTCCTGTGAAACGGAGAGAAAGAACGGCTCGTGCAAGAGGGGCCACGCGTGGTCTAGCTGTGCAAACACACGAGCGTGCAAATGCCCGTTCGTCGTCGATTGCGCCGTGCCTATCGAACGCGAGGGCCTCGAGCGTGTCGCAATTACGCTGGATGAATGAAGGCCTCCGGGCATAAATTAGAACCGCGAGGCCTCGAGTGCCACGGCTTCGCGTTTCATCGAGAATTCCTGCACCGGTGTGTACCCACCCGACGACTCTTCTCTCCTCTGCGCTTGAAGGAGGGCCATTGTCGGACGTTCGGTGTGCGTTCGTGCTTTTTACCGTCGGTGTATGCACGGTGGAAGACGAAAAGTGGACGGGCAGGGTCAAGTGTTCCGCGAAGGGCGACTTTTCGAAGTTGAGAGTGACGCGGCGCTTCGTTTAAACGCCTTCAAGTGGAACGGGAGCGTTCCTGGTCAGACGCGGTGGCTCGTCTCAGAGGTGGTTATAGGTTTTTAAATGAAATCGCGATTCAATGAACTCGTTCAGCAGACACCGTGGCAACGAACGAATGACAGGGCGGCGGGTATACTTGGATGGCTAAGCTGATGCGAAGTAAAATTGAAGAAAAATTCGAACAACGTAGATACACTCTGAGGAATGTTGAAACGTGTCCCGCGAGACCTTAAAAGTTTGGTGGCCGTCGAACGAGAGGTCTGTTTCAAAGGAAGGCTTTCAAAAGCTTCGAAAGACGACCAGTGGCGAGGGACACTCTTTTTCTCCGCTCAAAGGTCGGTCGCGGAACGACTCGACGCGGCGAATTAAACTTGCTCGCGCGATTGCGGGGGTGTTTCGAGCAGTTGACTCGGTTCATTGCCGCAACGAGAAACTCAGCCTAGTTTGCGGGCAGTCGGAGGCGGCTGTGAGGCCGAGGAGGAGAGGAACAGCCGCGATTATTGCAAGATTTATTGCTCCTCTTCGTTTCGTCTGCTTGGAATAAGAGTAGACGGGAGGGGAGGGGCTCGACGATGCTTGGCCTCTGCTGTAAGTCGACTGAAACATTTCGAACTTTTCTTTCGTTGAATCGCTCAATCGTTGGCGGCGACCGTTAGTACTCTCGTCTAGACGGCTGTTCGTCGTCTGCGCGATTCGCGGAATCGTTAGCGTTCCGGTGGAAAGAAACGTGGTCGTCGATCAGAAGATCTGTCAAGTGTACTGTGCACGGGGAAAGCACTGGAAAACTTTTTGCTCTTTGTTTTTTTCCTTTTTTTTAATGAAGATACCGATTCCACGCGGGAACGAGGGCTGGGACGATAGCGCGGAGTGTATAAATAATGGGGGACACGGTTGAAACGCAACGCGAACGATAATGGTTCTCCAAAATGGGCGATACGAGAGATTCATAGCGCGGCGAGGGACATCTCTAATGCCAATGTAAACGGCAGATAATATTCCTGGATAACGGATGCACAGAAGGACATCCGTACTATACTACACCGTACATTCTCCCCGTTAACGGTATTTGTGTGAAATTTTGACGTCAAGCAAGTGTTTATTATTAGAACTTTATCATCCTATAGGCAGGCCAGAGAAGAACGAGCAGGGACAGAGGAGCAACAGAAATATTGATACTCTATTTTTGATACACTGCCCCGACGTCATTCAAGGCTTAATAAGAGATACCAAAATCCTCTGATAATCTGAAATACCTAAGTAACGTTCCTCTTTCTTCGGAGAATATTTCTTTATATAAATACCACGAAAAAAGAAAAAGAAGAAGAAAACAAAACACCAATGGGACGCGAAACGTAAACCCAAAATACCATTAACCAGATATCCCAATGCAAAATGCCTATCTCCCCCTACATCCGCTTCGCCAATTTTAAATCCACTACTGAACTACACTGTATCAGCCGCCCGTCAGTGGTTACATCCACGTTTATAAAGCTTCCTAAACTTTATCACGAAAGCGGTCGATTGACTCTTAACTTTCTATATTTGAAACAAATTCCCATATTTATTTCGCATTTGCCCAATAGGCGGTCTCGTATCGCGCCCGAGAGGAAAGTAGAATGAGACAGCCACGCGACAGACGGAGCATCGATATATCGCCGCTTTCCGAGTTCCTCGCGTGGCTGCTACGCTTTCAACGACGCGTTCTACGGCTACCTCGCTACCACTATCGGCAAAAGACTGTCTTCTTCTTGTCTGTCCGACACAATGAAACCCATTGTGTACCTCGTTTATCCGGGCAAAGGAGTACAGCGAGTGTGTACACTCTTCGCTTGACTTTCGGGGCCGGCTATCGTTCGCGCAAGCTTCGACTATCGACACTCGTTCGAGCGCACGCACTCGAAACGAGACTCTGACGTGCTCTCTACAGAGGCGTCGTGGCTCCGTTCCACGTCTCCCTGCAGAATCGTTTATCTTTGGCGGCTCGTTCGACCCGCGCCTCGTGAAAGGGGTGATGGAGGACGATCCCGAGGGAATGGTAATGTTTTTATGGTACGCGGGAACGCGAGAAGGGGTTTCTGACGTATCCGAGAAACGACAATGACAATGGAAGGGCTGATTAGGGACCATCACGGTGGTTCCCACGTCAGAATCATCTATGTAGTTCGATAACAAGGGAAACGCCGTTCGCTGGAGTTCAATCCTCTTATAGTTGCGAAACGATATAATTATAATGTATTATGCAAGGGGAATTAAAGGGAAGTTCGTATTGTGCATTGTTCAGCGTAAACGTCTTGGAATTGATGCCGGGCTCGTACGAGTTGAACAATAATTGCATAAATCTAAATGTCTCGCTCTTTTCGATGAAATCGCACCCTCGCATTGGATGTCACGATTATTCTGCCTGGTATTATCCGGCCAAAGAGCGATCGCGCGCTTGCACGCGAGGGCTTGAAAGAGAGAAAGAACTGCGGATGAAGGAGTGTGATACAGTAATGACCCAGACGAGCTGCATCCTTGTGCCACATAAAGCCGCTGGCTGCGGGAGAGCATGCGTTACACACGCTCGTATGTTTATGGGGGACATCTGCGATCATACTCGTCACGGGCTCTTTATCATGCTCCCTTGTCCCCTCGTTTTTAGCAGCTGTCTTTCGGAATCGCCATGCTGGACGATTTAAATTTAACTCCTTTATAAATTCATTTAAGAAGTAACCTTTCACGCGTGTAGCACTTTGATATATTCAGTCTGCCATTCCTTAATAATATTAGAATATTATTAGCAATAGAAGATTGAATCTCTGATCGTACCATTATTAAATCCCAATCTCTTCCTCTGCGTATAAAATGTAAAATACGCCAACGCGATTCAATCGATCGTGCTTTGCCCTTAAAAATCAAAACACCACCGGAGTATAAATGTAACGTGAAGGCATAATACAAGAAATTAAATATCCCTATTACGGTCTGAAATACTAGCAATCCAGATACGGGGTCCACCGATCCTCTCCCGGTTAAGAGATTAAAGGGGAATATATAAAAAAGCAGGGGCTTCCTCGATCCAACGAAACGTAACGACGAGAAGGAAACGTCTGAGGAACATTTCGTTACTTCTATACGGAATTTCTGGCAAAAATGTCTTCGTTGTAACCTGTCTACGGATCCGAGAGTCACGGAGGAAGTCAGCCGAGCGCGAACAGTAGTCGCCGATTAGACATCGCCGAGTGAAAACGCGTATCTTTCTTCCCTTCGCGTGCGATTCGACGAAAGGGCGCGGCCGAGGGGAGCAAGCGAGCGGATACACGCGAAGAAAGGCAGAAACGAGCGGACGGAGAAGCGAGAGACTTCGGAAGCTGCCTTCTATACCCATGAAGGCAGAAAGGCGTGAGTAATGCCCCGCCTTCGTTCCTTTCAGCAGACTGAAATTACATAAGGAGCGGTCTCGAAATTTCTTGAACAAACTGCAGTAAAAAATGAATTATCTGCACAGAAAGTCGGAACAAAGAATTCTGGCGAATTCGAGGGGAAGAAAATAAGAAACGCCCGATCAATCGTGAGATTATTAAACGCTTTGGCGAGCCAATCCTTCCTCTCTATTCCTTGTTTTGGTGTCATCGAATATTGCTGCGTCGCGAAATTATGCAAGCAATTATTCCATCGACGCCGGTACCCTTTGACCAGTTTCAGGGACAAATATTTGCTTCAGTTCACCGTCCTATCGCAACGGCAAAAGCTTGCTATTTTATTTAGATCCTCGTATTCCCGCGAATACGAGAAATTTACATTTTAATTGCGGCAGGAGATGGAGCAAAGGAGAAAACGGAACGACCGGCTGGCCTGTTATTTTTCATCCCCGAGAGGCGGTGCCAAACTCACCCCTTTTTTTTCTTCCACGGTCCCTTTATGGCCCTACTTTTATTAGAAGAATGTCTCCGAAGGTTAATACATATTTTGAACATATTCATTCGAAGCTTACTATCGACGAACCGTTGGCAATATTTTAGTAACTCGTAGTAAAGAGAACGATTAATTCTACAAATACGTGGAATATACCCGTAATCCTTTCGACAAAAATCTGTTCAATCCATGAAGGCTAGAAGAACGTATGAAATTACGCCTCGTTGCAAAAATAAGTTTCGCTTCCAAAATGTACTCCTGCTACCTTGTCCCAAAGCAGGGCTTCAAAACAAAAAAGTTCGTTCCCCAGGTATCGATCGAGCGATCCTCATTTTACAAATTGCGGCTCGTTATTATTTTCCCGGCCGGCTACACGGCCGAGCCACCGCGAGATTTACGAGCGCGTAAATTAGTCGAAACGAAGTTTCCGCGTGTCCCCCCCAATTCCGGGGGGACCCGCGAGATTTCCACCCTTTCGCGGCGACCAGGGGGTGGGAACAAAAACGGAGAGGATCGATCGGCAAGGTTGAACCTTTTCTTTTCCCTTTGTCGCGGGGACCGGGGCAATTTGTCCTTCGACAAATTAATTTCTTAAAATATGTAGCCCGCCCGTTGTTGCAGGCAGCTTTATTGCCCCAATGGTTTATGATCCTGTATTTTTCCTCGGCCCTTTCTTCGCTGACAGAGGAGCTTGCTTTCCTCCCGTGCCCGTCGCGTAATTAAAAGTCCCCGCGGATCCTTGAATGCCGCGGGCTTATTTCACTCGATCTCGGCAACGAATTCCGTCGTGAATTCGTGAACGTTACGCGGCGCACGGAGGTCGGCCCTCCTCGTGGACACGCAACAAGAGTAACTGTTTCGAGGCGGTTTTTGTTAATTCAACTCTCGACGGTGGAATAACTCTACCGTAACGCAAAAGCTGCTTGTTCAAGGTACCCCCCAGGTACCATTCCAATCCCACACCGATTGGCTATGGCGATCCACCATTGATCGGCTCTTTTTTCTTTACAGCCGACTATCGACTTAGAAAACCGGTCCACTGTTAGCAAAGAGACGCAAGCAAACCCGGTATAAAACGTCCGAGCAATTTAAAGACGCGTCTCTGCCGCGATGAACCGTTAACGAGATCGCCTCGTTATCGCGGGAAAAATGCGTGAATTTTGTTGCCGCGCCGACGAATCTGGCACAGATAAGCACGCTTACGGGGCGATGTTGACACGGCACGGAGATAGATCCGGACGAGAGAGAATCGATCGTTTCGATCGAGCAAACGGAGAAAGCTTGCGTGTCGCGACGGCGGCGACGGCGGCGACGGCGGCGACGGCGGCAACGGTACCAACGCGAAACGGCCCACGGACAGGCTGCATTCGCTATGCAACTGGGTCGCTCGGAAATATACGCACCGTGACGTTGGACGATCTCCTCTAACGAGGAACGATTGAACGGAGAACACCTCCTCGAGAAACGAGGCGATTATTTTACGCCTCGTCTTGAACGCTACGCTGTCTCTGAATCGTGACGATTAGGAGGTGTGTGTAGAGTCTATAAGAGACGTTCGAAATTTAATGGGACCAGACTTGACAGAAGTGTGACGCAGAAAGTACCGTGACAACTCGTCGGTATTTTAAACCCATGTATTTATTACATATTTTCGAGCAAAATACAGTGTCCCCTTTGCCAGTGAGATGTGTGACACGCGTTGCACAGTACTTTCTTTCAAGGTGGGACACGAGGCTGGGTGATAAAAGGATTCTATGTAGACTGGTCGAAACAGCGATCTCCATTGACGTTGACCTCCCCTACGTCCACCGAGGGAAAGCCAATAGATAGGAGATAGCCCCGCGATAGTAGTCAGACGGAGCGAAAGACAGGGGTGGTACGTGTGTGTGTGTCTGTGTGCGCGCAGGTTAATACATAACGGAGAGACGGCAAACGCGGCCCGATATACCGCGTTTATTTCTGCGGTCGCGTTATTTATGGGAGGGTATAACGTGCACAGGAAACGAGAATCTCGCGATCCAGGCGAGTCGCGTTCGTCTCGGATCGTAATTAATTAATCGCTCAAGGGACACCCCTTTCCCTTGCTTCGCCTACATTCGGCAACCTCGAGGAACACAGGAAAGTTTGGATTGCGTTAACGAATCCATTACGGAGGCACGGTGCAGCGCGGTTAGTAAATCGTGCGATACGAGGGATTAATTACTGGAATTTACCTCGCCGCGAGGGTGGAAGTAAGAATCGAATGAACACTTTAGAAGCGCAGTGGTTCTAGCAATTTCTACAACGATTTTATGCCAACGAAAACCGCCCGAAAATCAACGGAGAAACGAAGAAAAATCCGCGCCTTTCTTGCGTCCCGACTGCGATGCTCCCTTCCCCGGAGGAGCAGCGCGTCTTCGGCGCGTGCACCGCGACGACGGCGACGAAATATTGCCCTTGTTTCTCGGGTGCGTGTCGCGGAGGAGCGGTGCCCGCGACACGCTGACCTGTCCCCGTTTCGCGACCGACGCAGAGGAGAGGCACCAGAGAGTACGTGCACGCGATGAAGCCGCGCGCGTGGAGGAAGCAGACGGGGAAAAAAGCGCGTGAACCGCTTTTCGGCTCGAGCCGTGTCGCCGAGAGCGGAGCGAGCTGCCAACGCGAGTCGACGATACCGAACGGAGGGAGGCCAATGGCCCCGCGGTGCAATGGTGCAGTGTGCAATCGAGACGGTGGGGTGCAACGGAGAGGGGACAGCGAGATGGAAAAGGAGAGGGTGCACAACGATAAGGGGGCGAGGGGGGAGCTAGCTCTCTCTCGCGCGCGCGTACGCGCCTTCTGCCAAGCGATCCGCGGGCGGAACCTTGAAACGAGGAAACCGCGTGGGTTGGGGATAGGTGGAGTGAGGACAGGTAAACAAGCTTAGAGGGGGCGACAGGGTGACGGAAGGGTGAATGGAACGCGTTGGATAGCGTTGGATAGCGTTGGAGCAAACGGGTGTTTGGAACCCCTTTTGTATTTGGTTGTCCCGAAAGTTTCTTTCGCCTTCTTTCTAGATACTACCTGCAAACGATTTTACGATGAGCGCATATTCGAGCGGAATATTCCAAATCAGATGCAAATGCCTTTCCTGCTTGTCCATCATTCGATACACGCAGAACGGCACTGGGACTATCGATTCGATCGAGATTATACTATTGGAAAGCTAGAAAACAACCGATTGTCCTAACATCAACGAAAAACGGATCAGTCGGTGTGTTTCATTCAACGTTGCCCAACAAAACCGAGCAGTCAAACAGCGAAAGAAACTTCTGGGACAACCTAATACTAATAGTGAACGGGTCGAGGCGGATCATCGATCTCGAGATGTGCTCGCAATTACACGACCCCAAGATACCCCATTGATATTGGCTGTTGATATCGAGCAAATAACACCGTAGAGGATAAAAATGAGACGACTTCAGGGTATTTTCGAATACCTCCATTTAATATTAATTCAATAAATGTGGAGCGACGAAATTGGTTTCTCCTTTTCAAGGGAAATCGTGTTCGGGTAAAAGGGTGCTCGCTAAGCGAAAGCTCTGCATCGGCCGTAAGCACAGGGTGCGACGTAATCACCCCCTATCGCGCGGCATAAAGCTCTCAGGTGGGCCGTGAAAAGAACGCAATTTTTCGCAGACGCGAACTTCACGTATTATAAAACAGTACGGCGATGGGATCGCGCGTGGCTCATAACCGCGTCGGCGACGTGGCTCGGGCACGTCCTCCTCTGCCGGTGCAGCGACGAGGATGGAGGAACTCGGTGTTCATGAAATATACGGCAGACCGTGTCGAAAGGCAGACTTGAAATTGGCTTCGAACGAAACGGAGCACCGGTCCTGGGTATCGAGGGTGGCTAAACAAAAAAAAAAAGGGACTGACGTGCCTGAATCCAGGCCACAACACTTACATTTCGTTCTGCAATCCTACGATAATTGAACAAAAATTCGGACGAGCGTTGCAAATAAATCGCAACGAGAAACACAGAGATGGTGTCTATTTGAAAATTCCACGGGTCAGCCCTTCTTACCTCCAATCACACTATTAAACTTATTCTTCTAATCAAATAATCGAACGACAGACACGGCAAACGTTACAACGTCTTCGCGACGTGACATTTATCGCAACAAAAAAGAAAATAAGTTCTCAAAGTAGCTGGGCTCCCGAGCCCAGCTTTCTGCTTCCATAAGTCAGCTTCTTCCCACGAAGAAAGAAACGCGACTGGTTCTTACCGTAGTACGCGAAAAACTCGTCTGGTCTCTCCTGCCCTCCCTTTGGGGCTGTTTCTTGCGCCAGTCTGCGCCTTTCTCCTACGATACTTTCGGTTTCGCCAACAAATTTATTCGGCGACGAAGGGAACGGACGCACGCTCTGCCCCCCCGAAGAAAACGTGCACGGTCCACGCACTGTGCTCGACTCGCGGTTTCCGTACGCCGGAAAGCCGACACCCGTCACCGTCGCGACGAATAAGGATTAATGGGACGACCGGTTCTCCTCGCGGAGACAATGATTTCAACCTCGTTTCCATCATCGAGCCCCATTTATTCTGTACCCTGATTTCACCGCCGTGTCCCTCGGAGGATCGAACAGCTCGCGTAAACACGCGGTCGAGAGGCGTGTAACGCGATTCGGACATCAACGAGGCGAGCCGAGACTCGGGCGTAGAGAACTCCTGGATCCTTGTTTGATGCAGCAGTAGGCTGCTCGCTCGACGGCGACCCTGACGAAAGGTTTATAGCAGCATCCATTATTAGAACGCCGATACGAGCAGCTACTACGCTTCATAAATATAAATTCGAATGCATAATCGATGAAAGAGAACGCCTACCGAGCGATGCCAACTGCATGACAAATGCAGCAGAGATCAGAGTGCAAAGGGGGGAGGGAGGAGTCGGTGTTGCAGTTGAACGATGCACTAAAACGAATCGACGATCCGGCCCCCGTCGTTTCATCCATCCCCCTGGTGTCGATCGAGATTAGGGAAACATTGAGATGTATGTGTGCGCGGCGCTAGTGGAACTTCTGAAGCTGTCGCGTCACCTGTGCAAGTCTGTCTTCTGCCGTTTCTGTTTAAACGGAAGGCAACTTTCTATGCAGCAGCGGTCATCAATCAGACTCGCTGATTAATCATCGGTCGATGTACCCAGATTAATCCCCAGAGTCAACGTCCATGAAAGAACTCGTTGACGGTTTTCCGCTCAAACGTTCAGGCCCCTTACTGTCCGGATAGCTTTCGTTCAATGCGGATCCCGGTGATGTTTTCTTATTTATATTGTCTTCTTTAGTTAAACAAATGCCAGCACAAGGCGCGTCGTTGTCCATTGAAAAACAGCGCGAAGGACGCAGCAGACGCGTTTCGCGTGGCGATGCATAAACAGACGATCGTAATAGTAAAATCTCTTTCGCTCTTCTCTTACAGGGGAACCTCTATAATAACGACACGGTTGCACTTGTCAAGTGTCATTGAACACGTGGCGAAAAATTTTATTTCTCATTTAAGCTCGTACAGAAAGGTTTTCTACGTTTCGGGAAACAACTTTCGTTGCTATGAACGGTAAGGAGAGGTGGGGATAAAAACGAAAAAGGATGCCTACATTTTTCACGGATTCCGCGTCGACGTCACTGATCGTCAACGTCGTATGTACCCAGCTCCTGCAGAATTTGCGTGATCGACTTTCCCTTGGTCTCGATCACGTACAGCTTCACGAACATCACGCACAGTCCGCAGTTTACCGAGTAGATGAGGAACGTGAACGCGATGCCAACTGCATCAATCAGGCCGGAGAACGTCATGGTCACTATGAACGCCATTATCCAATTGGTACACGCTACAATCGCGGATGCGGTTCCCTTCAGCCTCACTGGGAAGATCTCGCTGAGGTAAGACCACGGTATTGGACCTGTTTCCATGAAACGGTAAACACTGTGTTGTATTGCGTCGACGCGCCAAATTGATGCCAGGAGTATGAGCAGATCGTCGATCTATAAAAGTGCTGTTGAAATTAACCCTTTCGCCGATATTTGATATACTCTTCGGGCGCCGTTCGTCGCACTTTCTGTGCAATCTCTCAGCTTTTCAATAGCAGCGAAAGGATTACGTTTCAACGTTTAAGACGCCGTGCGCATTAGAACCGTACTGTCGAAGCTACAAGCAGATGACATTTGAAGCCCAAGCAGATGTTCGAAAGGTAAGTGCGCACGAGAATGATCGGATGATTTCGTGATCGAAAAACAATCATGCTACAGTTACTAACCGGCGCCAAGGCAGAAGGCTATGATATAAAGGCAGGTAGAAGTAAGTGGCAACCAGGACAGGCTAGTAGGGGCGTCCGAATCAGCTTTTTTCTGAAGAAAGAAAAATCCAATGCCTCCCATGCAGATGCTCATTACTCCGCAGGATATCATCATGAGTGGCTTTCGACCAACCTGAACAAAATTGTTCCCCTTTTTTCAATGTACGATCGACAGCATAGAGATGAAAATAAAGTACACAGCGTTCGTTCTGTCTCTGCATTGCGAAGAACTTTTTAGGAGAACCTTATCGATCAGCAAGGTCGAGCAACTGCAGGCGACCACTTGAACGAAGCCCAAGATCACCATTTGCATCAGGGAGTCCATTTTAACGCCCGTCAGTTTGAAGATGGTCTCGGCGTAGAAAATGACCACGTTCACCCCGCTGAATTGTTGGGCGAACATCAATCCCAGAGCGATAGCCATGGTCTTCAATACCGGCTTCTTCATGAACAAAGCCAGACTAAGCTCTTTCTTGCTGCTCTGCACTTGGTCCTACTCGCGGACAGCATTTCATCCGAATTTAGAAACTCTATGTCGAGTGATCGTGATAGTTATCCTAGTATTCTACGGATAACGAACTGACTTTCAATGCCTTAACGTCTGGCTCGAGGTTGTAGTCCGGGCCGCGGAAGTATCGCAAAGCTTTCCTCGCGGCCTCCTCGTTGTTCTTCATTAAATAGTACAGGGGACTCTCCGGCATGAATAACATGGAGCAGCCGAAAAATAAGGGTCCAAGTCCACAGAGGAACGATATCATCTTCATGTTTTTAGTGAAACCGGTGCAGTAGGCGAACAGGATCCCGTTGACCAGGAGCAGTTGGAAGAACGTACCCAGAGTTCCTAATTGGGCGAATAATTAATTCGAGTATTCCCGATAAAAGAAGAACGCCTCGTATTCTTATTGTCGTCCCGGATTCTCTTTTTCTTTTCTCCGGCTTATCTAATCGTTACCAATGGTCTGCGTACCTCTGATGGCCACCTCGCTAATCTCGGCGCAGTACATGGGCGAGATGACGCAGAACATTCCACCGCATGCACCAGTTATCGTTCTCCCGAGAATGATTAGGTACAGCTTGGATGCACCCAGAGTGACGCAGATCCAGCCGACCCCAAAAATAGGCGCCAGAGACATCATTGTCCATTTTCGACCGATCCTGTCGACTAAGAAGGGAACCAGGGAAAGGCCTATCGGCGCCCCCAACAGTAACGCCGACGCGATTAGGTTCGTCGACGTGATATTATAATTGTACACGCTCTTCAGCAATTCAACGGAGGGCCCACTCCAGCCGATACAACAGCCCAATGAGAATGCACCCAAGCAGGCTAAAAATCAGTTTATCCGATCGTTCATTTCCTTTGCCGAGCTATCATTTAATAAAGGCGAGTTAACACGGCGTCTGGGTTGCCAATTTCTTTGTGTCAAACGCGAGATAAAAATGACAGATAATAATAAAAAAGGAGAGGCAAATATAAAGAATAACATGAAAGTAAAAAAAAAGAGAGAAAAGTGATGCATATTGAAACTCGCGTGGAGTGTTCGAATTTAACTATTGACCAACTTTGGCCAGCGGATTAAGCACTTCGGCGATGTTTGAATAAATTAATACGAGAGGTTAGATTGTTATCGCGTGAGGGTAGAATTTTTGGAAGTAAAAGATTGAACCTATGACGGCTGCCAGGTACTGGGGAAACCTCCTGCGGAAGAGAACCTTGAATTCCACCGTCTGCTGCTGCTGCCCTTGGTCTTCCTCCATTCTTCGCGGATATTCCAATCGTATGTATCAATATACACAAGCCCGGATTTCTCTTGTTTATCTGTGCAAGTCAAATGGCGCTAGTACTGCCGGGAATATGGGTTTCGATTATCACCGAGAGTGCGCTGAACAAAAGCGGAGGATCGAAAGTTTGAAGTTGGCGAGGAAAAATAATCGTCGAACTTCCCGACCCCGATAAACTAGTAGACGAGGGTTAGTCGCCGGCGATAGTACCTGCGGCGTCAGCCCTATTCCGTCGACAGCGTAATAGGGATAAGGTCCCTTGCTCACGCCCGGTTACTTCGGCTAACGACATTCAAATTCCATTAGGGCAGCGGGATGTGCGGCTGACAACTTTCGGATTACAGATCGACTGGCTTTGGCGAAAGAACCCTTGTCGGGATAATGGCGAACAGACGAGAAGAAAAGGGAAAAAGGGGACGATTAAATCGCGAACGCTGCGAGGTACCTAAATCTACGCGGCGTCTACAATTTGAACGAATTCTTGTATATTTTGGACGAGGAAAATAGCAAAGTTTCGTTCGACCTCGCTTCGTTATATTTCTTCCTCGGTGCAGAAATAGGTGACCGAAAGAGAGAGAGAGAGAGAGAGAGAGAGAGAGAGAGAGAGAGAGCTCGTTGATTGCGGGGTGAACGACCAAAGGAAGAAAACGCTTCCTGCCAGCAAAGAACGAGGCTGTTCTAGCCATCATCGATACACGTCTCGACGATGGTGCCCGTCGAGAAGCATCCGCGAAAAGAAATTCCAGATAACCGATAACGATACGCCTGCCACTGGTGATCGGACGTTGAAGAAACGATTCGTCGTTACGAAGCCAGAAGAGAGGATGCACTGTCTTTCCAGACGACGATAAGAAACGTAACATGCAAATCGACCCGCGCTCGTTATCCTCGGAGGCTCGTCGAACTTTCAGAAAAACGAGAACAACTTCGCCCCCCGTTTAGAAGCCAAAAGCGCTTCGGGGAACACTTGCGATTCGCTTATTCGCGAATTCGTTTAATAGCAAGTGGTCTGGGGCATGCGACGGGGTAATTGCGACCTATCAACGTCGCCCTTTTTCTCGCCTCTCGGGGCACACCGTTTTCATTCATGCGGCATATCCCGGCCCTCTCGTCCTCCGGGAACGGCCGAATTTGCATATAAATATAAGTAAAAAAGTGTATTTGCATTTAAATGCCCGTGACGGGACCGTGGCGGCTTCTTCGTGGAAGTTCGACGACCATCGATCGAAAGTTTCGGAGCAACGAAGAAGAGGGTTTAACGCGGGCTACGGCACGATCGAAGCAGGTAAATGAAGACTGGCAAGAGTCGAGGGTCGATCAGACCCCGTCGTCTGATATTTCGTTAACGTCCTTTAACGAGTCGCCACCGAGAGGGAAATTTCCGAACGATTTTCCTTCGGCACCGAGGACTTCCCAATTATTTGCTAGACGATTTCATTGTCTCGTTACCGGGCGTTCCTGTCTGATCTGAAAAGTCTGTCAAAAGAAAGAGGGGAAAGACTAGAACTGTGACGTGAAACGTTTCGTTGCTTTATTTCCCCCTGTCCTACCAGCAAACCAGAGGTGGCACATTTGATGATGGATAGAAAGCGGATCGGCCTTGGCATATTATATACTGGTCCGCGTTGCAAATAGACGAGCCAATAGTTTCGATCAAATTGGCATTACAAGTTTACGTGACTCTAATACTACTTCTGAAGCGAGTATAAGGCAACATTCTTATCGTCTCTTAGCTTTCGAATTCAGTTCGTCACGGAGGTTGCTACAGCGTGAACGAGACATTCCGGTTTGGCCGGTGCTCGTCGATCGCAATCGGGAACACGCACTTTTAGCCAGCCTGTTCCCTCCAACGTTGTACGACTTACAACTCCGCTAATACGCCTCCCTATCGATCGCACGAACTACTGAAAGGGCTGCGCTAAACTGATAGTCGATCCCCGATTCCTGTTAAGAATCGGATCGAGCTACGAATATCGTTTCCCACTCGGGGGATTTATCCGGATCTAGAATAAACTGCAATCATGGTCCGTGTTCCAAGAACACACTTGTTGTTTGGTATTTCCGGAATAATAACTGATTCCTGAAATACTATGGACTGTTTATTACTTTACAATTCTTTGTATCGTTATCGTTGCTATAATTCCACTCACGAAACTATTCAAGAAAACAATGTTCCTTCGCTATTCATCGACAACTTCCCAGCCGTTAATGAACGGCGCTATGCACTCAGCTGCCATTGACAGAATCCAAAAACTAAACGAATTCCGCCGCCAAAACCGCCGGCCACCCTTCAATCCCAATTCCGGCGTTCACGCTTTTGCCCAAGAATTCCATTCATTTCTGTGGCAAACGTAAGCCACATTAGCAAACGCCTCCGCGAGCACGCGTAGAATCGTACACGAAGTCCCGGAGCGTGCAAAGCGCAGGCAGACCTCCAAACAGCTTACATAAGCCGTCGACTGACTGGCTTTTGCTACCTTGAAGTCGGTCGTTGCCGCTGTCTCCTACAATCGCTGCACGCCAGCGTATGCATCGAACGTTCTTTACAGCCAACTGGCAATCAAGAGACATGCAACGCGCACGAGGACGGGAAGAGTCACACATGTATGCGCGTATATAAATATATGTACATACATGTACAGGACACGCACATAAACGGTCACGGGAGACGCAGAGAGGCAACGAAACAGATTTCAATTTCAACGTGGGAATGCGCGGCCTATGCGCGAGGCGATGGTATTGATCCTTCGCGTGACGGATAATAAATTGTTGATTCGAGCTCGTGTGCATCGAGAGACGTCGTTAGGAAGACGATACACGTCGCCACGCTCGCGCGCACCAACCCCTTTGTGCATTATTATTCCCGCGGCGGATCCCGGACCTGTACGCGCCACTAACGAGCCAATCTCTGCGCGTTGGAACATTTAATGAACGCGGTATGTGATTTTTATACGAATAGCCGAGGACCCGAGGACCCCCGTTCCTTCTTCCGTCGATACACACCCCATACCGCGCAGCCGATACGTGACTGGATCTCGCGATCTTGAAATTATCTTGAATTCGATTCAGAGGGGAAGGGAGGAACGTGTGCGTGGCTGACGCGATTCCCATGGCGAGCAAAAGGGGCCGAGGGGGAATGTACGAATTTGTCGAGGCAAGTCGGAGACAAAGTTGGACGCGAGAGACAAGCGAATTGTTTCCAGAAAATCTGATCGAAACGTCGAGACGACCTAATTCCGTGGGGACGTGACCGGGCCGGCTAGAGGCTGGTCCACCCTCGCGCAATCGATTCTAACGAGAGAAGCTTAGGACGGCCGATCAAGCTCGTATAAATCACGGCCTCCTTCCCAACGGGGCGTTAAGGCGGACGGGAATGGTGCTCGCCGATAAAAGTCACACCGGGACCGGGGAAATTCGTTCCTCGCCCTCCGCGGAACGAAGTTCGGGAACATTGTTTTCGATCACGGATTACGTACCTACAGCCGACGACGCTTACACTTCGTTAGTAAGTGGGTTCTATCAGTGGATTTACCTGCAACAGAGAATAAAAGGGAAAGGGGGTTAATGGAGTCGGTACTTTTACGTACGATTTCAATTAATTGATATCAATCGATGCATTCGCTGTGCTCGAATATTATTAGCTTAACTACGGCGTTAATTTAACCCTTTGGTTAGCAACCAACATGGTCACGAAATTCGAGGCTCAGTTATTTAAAATATTTTGGATTTATTTTCACAGAACGTGAATTGACGTAAAATTGTTCAAAGAATCGAGATCTGGAGAACAAGAACATACAAAAATTATTAAAGAAAATGTAGAAATGGGTACCCGGGTACCCGGTTGCTAACATACGTGTTAACGGTGTCTATTGTATCAGGCTGTGACATGCGCAATGTCTGATTTCCACTCAAGTTTAAATGAACATAACTTTTTTTATATTAAATCTGTTAATCAATTTAACGACCGTTGGAGTCTACACATTTTTTCCAACGTGTTGCAAAGCCTTTCAACGATTTCAATTCCATTTTTATACCAATTTGGAGTTCTGGTGTCAATAAATTCTTTAAAGGTCTTTAAAGGTACGATTGGATGCACAAGCCGGAACAAGTGAACTAACAATTGAAAGTCCGTCTTGGAAAATCTGCATACAAAATTTCCAACAATTTAAATATTTACTGAAAGAGAAACATTTCCATATGTTACGACCTAATAAATACATATGTATGTCTAAACGAAACGAGTAATGGTCAGCGGCGAAAATATTATACAACACGCCCGGTGCACCACGCGTGACGTTTAAGAAGAAAAAAAGGTACAAGGCACAGCACGGATCCAATGTATAACTAATGGCGATAATAACGACACAATGGTCAAGTACAGAGCGGGGCTCGGGTTGATTTATTTTTCGCGCTGCGCACACGCCTTCGTACAACGCCTACGAATTAAAGCCGAACTTTTCCTTCAAACCGATGCACACAGCGTAACGCAACGCAAAACCACACCGCGGTACCGATATTGCGTGAGCGCGGCGTACGTTTCGACGCGTCGAGAATCAAAAATCGATAGTGAAACAAGCCAAGTTGCACGATCAAATGTGCGCCGCGGCGTTCGTCAATTATCGCCGATCGGCGTTTCGCGTTCACGCTCGATTTCATGAACGCATATTGGCTTTATCGCTAGCCTATATATCGACGAAACGCCGCGCTGGATAATTGGCAATTTCGATCCATTTGTCGAGGGAAACGTGAGCGTGAGCGAGCTACTTGCAAACAAGCAGCGTGTCGCATAAACCGTTGCAAATTCCTGTTCTTTGTGCGGCCGGCCTGTGAAGTAAGTGGAAATAAAACGGCCAACGAACGAATCGAATTCTCGCCACCGAAGTCGGGCAGAGGAATGTATCGGCGGTACATACGCGTTTTTGCTCGCAAGAGAACTCGGATCCGCGGATTTCGTTCGGAACTTCGAACAATTGTCGCCGGATTAATTCGTAAAATAAGAAACAATTTAACCCGTACGAGCTGTTTCCAAATACAGAACGACGCGAGGAATAAATATGTTTCTAACTCCGGATCGGTTGTGCAACATTGTCGAGGATGCTTTGAGGAGGCGCTTTATTCAAAGAATTGTTTAACAAGGGAAGAATGGAATCGCCGTTGCGCTCGCAGATTGTCTTGGCTCGAGCGTTGCAAATACAAAACCGCCGGGCTAGAGCCGGCTCGTAGAGTTTGAAACGTAAATGCGAAATAGCTGTCGCATACCAGGCGTTTTACGACGCGATAAGATACAAGAACCGTTCGAGGTATTGTTCTACCATGGCTACGGCTAGTTTCCACTACGATCGCGGTTTCGCGTGTCGACTTGGAACGAAAACACGTTACGCCGGTTGATAAGATAGGAAAACTGGTCCGTGTGCCTCGTTACTGTTAATCCGCCTATAGAGCTAGCCATTTTTCAAACTCGCGCCCGTTTCGCCTAGTTGATTTATGAAACGAATTGCCTGCCGTATCTAAAGCGGAACACATGTCGACGTTCGAAAGCATTCGTTACGATAATTCGAAGATGGTTCAGGCAGTGCGTGCCGTGAAATTCGGAAAGGGTGAGAGAAGAGAGCTGCACGGTGCGTATGCTGCACGACGGGTAAGATTTATCGGGAATAGTTTCAACCCCCTCTGCGAACAGAAACACCTGCGCGGCTCAACTGGGAGATCGAATTGAATTAAGCAAACCTGTACAGCCGAGCAACGAGGCAGAGAACGCGGAAGAGAGTTCGTGAAGTTGAAATTAAGAAAGAGGGGACTCTTTGGTCAAGGCGGGTCGTCGATGCAGCAGTAAATTGCGGTCGAGGGCTTCCGGTTTCCAACAGAAGGGGTGGCCCGTTCGAGGGGGGAAAACATGGGGTGATCGGAAAATAATTCGTCATCGAAACGCGGGGAAGCCGTGTAGTGCGCGTCTGACAGGGGTGGGCCCGTTTCCGGCCGGGCAAGTATTTATTTTTCGTCCTCTTTGTCTCCTTTGTCACGGCATAATTCCGAAAGAGTGGACGCGACCAAGACGCCGGAAGTCCGGGGTGTGGATTTTCGAGGTGCGGAAATGAGGTAGGAACCGGGTGCAAGGTGGAACAGCCGACAGGCGTGAGGCGAGCGGAGAGGGGTCGAATGGGGAAGGGAAAAAGAGAGGAAATGACTGGTAATGCCAGCAGCAGCTGCTCGAGAGCATTTTGCGAATTTTGCCGCGAGGCATTAAGAGGTCCCCTTTCGTACTTTTTTCCTGCACGACCTTCCTCCTCCCTCCGCCGCTTCTTCTTCCTCTTCCTCATCTGCGCATCCTCTACGAGAACGGACAAAAACGGTCACACGGATCCTCTGGTCGCGTTCACACCCACAAAAGCAAGGAAAAATCTTGCTCCTTTTCACCGAGAGGAGACTTAATCCTTGGGGACGGGAAAGAAAAAAAAACGTTTCGCCTTCCCTTCCGATGTTTCCGAGTTTCCAGGGAATCGTTATCGAAACCGGATTGAAATCGACAACTATTCAAAATCGATGAAAGGAGTTCGAGGAAGGAGGACCGTGGAACGAATACCAGTTGGAACTGGAGGAACGCGTTTGAAGGAGTCGGAGACCACGAGGACGCCGTACACCCCTCGACGACATTTTCGTACGCGTCACACGTGAGAAATGCGATAAATCTGAAAGGAGACGAGGACACTTCGGACGATGGTGCTTTACGGTACTGGTGGCGGCGGACTTTTTTTTGCCTGGCACGCCAGAGAAGCCTCCGGGGGACGTTTCCACCCTCTTCTGCGTGGCGTAGCGGAAAGAAAGATTCGGATGCTGCATAATGTAGATTCAACCTGCTCCATCAGCGTTTTTCCCTCGAGGTCGTTAAGAGAAAGTCGACGTTTCGCTGTCTATTCTCCGCGAGTGATCTTTCATCTGCTACTTCTCTATCGCACGGGGCAGAAAATAAATGCACGCCCGATATTGCAAGTTCGGTAATAATAATTCTCTTTTACGAGCAAAGCAGAACGGCGGTGGACGTTACATTACGATCGCGTCGATATTAAATTGTTATTTAAATCGGGTGCTCCCGCAGCACGGAGAGTGCCAAGGGTGGCCGTGGCTCTGTGGGCGATGGTTAACGGGGTGGAAATCGAGTAAGGCATGCGTGCGCGAAAGGAAAAAAGGAGACGAAGGAAAGCTTTACGCACAAGTCGGCCACAAAAGGCCCCGCAATATTTCTGTTATGGTACATTAAATTCGTACGAGTTTTCCAACGCGACCCCGCGCCGTCAATAACTGGGGAATCGTCGAGAAGCGAATGGCGGGGACCACGAGAACGAGCGCACGATGGGAAATTATTTCTCTCCCTCCACGCGGCAGCCGCGTATTTTTCTTCGGCATTTTTTGAAATTCTGCTCGCGGCAGTGCAGCAATTCAGCGAATCGATAAATTTGTTTCGTTCAGTCGCGTGTAAAACGGCCAGGAGGAAAACCGAAATCAAATTGCTCGACGCAGGACGGGGGGTGGTACACGTCCAGCGCAGAGGGAACAACTTTCGTAAATGGAAAACAATTTTTAACGTGCTGTCGATGGACTCGATTCGAACTCCGGTATTCTCCCCTTGCGAACAAGAATAGCAATGTGTACAGGAACAAAGGAAAACTCGAACAATGGAACTCAACAACTTGCCGAGCGTTAAAACTGTTTACAAAAATGACCGGCTGTAGCCGGTCAACAGAGATGTATCTCTGTTTTCTGTTCAGCGCTTCTTTTCCCTTTAAAATGCAGAACAACGAGAGAGCAGCTTTACAAGTCCCGGTAGGAAAGTCTACTCGAATTACCTCCGAACAGGGGAGCCAAGAAAAAAAAGCCATCCCAAGCAGACAGAACATTGAAAATCGAACTCGTCTTTTCCTTCACACAATTTGCATATCTTTCCCTTTGGACGCTGAAACAACCCCGTGGAACAGAAGAACCTTTCTCCTGTGGTTAACGATCTGCGTTCCGCCGCATCTGCTCCAAATGGCATCGTGTTTCAGTCAATTATGTGCACAGTATTTTTACGCGAAAGCAGCAACAGAAATTTCTGGGTACGGTGAAAGGGAAACCCGTTCGGCTATCGAATCGAACAGACTCCTTATAAAAATATCTTCGTCGTTGAGGGGAAAAAATTCCTCTATTTTCCCCGCAAAGTATCGACCGAACACATTTATTTTTCAAAGGTACACAGTAAAGATGAACCAATAGCAAATCTACCAAAATCTGCCAAATAGTACCTGCAGCATCCACGTATGCGTTATCTCAACACAGAATTATCAATACGCGATTTTCCTTCGCTGCAAACGTGAAACGCGACAGAGGAGAGGCATCAAAGGGCGCAGGGATAATACTCCGATGGGTAGTTAATTACGAACCAGCCATGTACCAGCGACATCGGTGTCACGGGGCACTTTGTTCCCTGGCGTATTATTCGGCTTCGTATCTGGAATAATCAGTCGCGTTGTCTCGAAAATATCAAGGTGTATTGTCACGCAGAGCTAGACGAGGACGTCGTCCCTTCCGCTGCAAGCGTATAAGGGAACAAAGACTCGGTTGAGGACGAAGAGAAGATGGTCGGAAAAGTTTCGCCGCTCTCCTTGCTGGAAAAGTATCCGAAGGTTTCTTTCCATTCCTCTTCCCCTTCTTCTGTTATCGACCTTCTTTAACAAACTTTTCTATTAGTCCAATGTTTCCGGCGTGCCTTCGATACTGTTGCAGAGGGCACGATTGGAAACGCTTAGGCGAAGCTTTCGAAACTTTCTCCGCAGTGGAGCTTTATCGTGGGGACAAATTATCGTGTCATCAAGATTTCAATCGTTCGCCGGTTTCAAACGGGCAGGCCGTGAAAATGTGCGTTCGCACGCGTATACAACAGGGCACTCGAAATCAGCGGTCCAAATGGCGGATCGAAAGGCAGCGATGGAATGGAAATAGAGACAACAAATACGGATAATATCGTGCCCGCCAGTCTTGTCCGATCGGGGCACAAGGGGATGGTTTACCGGGGAATAGGGCGTATTATGACCGGTGAAATACCGTATTAAGGGCGGCCAACAAGCTCCATTCTAGGAACAGGCGCACCTGCGCCACCCGTTCGTTCTCAATTTAGCCCCCTTTCTACCCTCAGTACCTCCTATGGGATTGTATCTTCGGCATTCTCCCTTTCTATTTTCCTCGCCGACCTGTCTCTCTCTCCTACTATCCACGGCGTTTCGCTCACGAATTTCATCTCTCTGGAGAACAACAAGCGTATTTCGATAGCCACTTATTGGATCCGTCGTAGAGGAGGCACATTTCTGTCTCTGCAGGAAGGGTAGATGATGATTCTTCGTTAAGATGATTACGCGACCCTGGCTTCGAGATATCGGATACTAACGCTGCCTGATCGACGATTATTTGTTTCCCTGTAGATCAGGGAAAATTTCCCTTCAGATAATCAATCCTGCTCAGAGATATCTTCTTTTGTCACGTAACAACGGATTCAGGGTGTATTAGTGGAGATTTTAAGTGGGTGCTTCGCCAACGGAAGACTTCCACGTGGACCACCTTTCTTGACTAATTTAGCCACGCTTACGTAGCGCGCAATTGACGGCTACACAAAGGTTCAATCGAAGTATCGATAATTACGTTATTTGTGATAGTTAAATAGCCAGAGAGGCCTGCGATTCTATGTAAAGGATATTCAATATCTGATTGTCTGGGAACAAGAGTCTCAACAACTCAATATACGACAAATCCTATTTTCGGAGGCGCCGCTGTCGTGTAGAAAGGGTTACACGAATATTGACCGTGTTAGGCTCATGGATTTAAGAAGGGCTCAGAGGGGCTTTGTCGCTGATAGCACGTGCTCCATTGTCACTGTTGAAGCAGCTGGCTCAAAATATCCAGAAAATCCTGTTCGCATTTTCTAACCCAACAAAGGGTTGATAAAGAAAGAAACATATCGGGCAGCAATTCGTGCTTGTCAGACCATCCCCGTGATAATTCCAATTCATCGGATGATTTTCAATTAACCGACGTAACACGGTGAAATTCAATAATCGCTTCGGAGATGACATAAACAAATTCTCGCAGCATTTAAAGAGTAGCGTTCGAAAACGGTGCACCCCAGGAACATATATTCCCACGGCTATTCTGCCGAGGAATCCGGTCGGTCTTGCATCCCCATGGGCCAAGGTGTACACGTCCAAGAAGGATGTGTTCCCTGCGGTACATAATTAAAGAAGAGCCGTGCGTCTTCTTCGTGCGACGCTCGTCGATAAGTCATCTCTCTATGCTTGGAAATAACTTCCAGAGCCGAAAACGAACGAAAAAAATCCGCGACGTTTCTTAATGAGACAGCGACGGTGTCCCGTGTTCCCTGACAGGGGGCTCACACCGCCATCGAATCCACGCATAATGAACACGTACATGTGCGTTCGCGAGACGAGCATGCTTTTCTCCGTACGCCCGGCGGAACCGCGGACAACGGAGAACGGTGTCGGTAGTGCAGTAAACTCGTGCTGGCGCGGATAAATATACGGTATTATGTAAGTTGTTTGCTGCAAGCCGGAGAGAACGTCCGGGGAAGAGAGAGAGAGAGAGAGAGGGATAAAGAGAGGATGAGGGAGAGTAAGAACGACCGTGGTCGCGCGACTATTGCGTAATAATCGCTGGCCAAACGCAGCACAACTTCTACAAGTGTCTTCCGACAACGGGGAAAATGAACAAACAATTTTCCCATCCCCTGCCCCAACTCCCCTCGCCCGATAAAGCATCGTCGGTGTTTTGTCTCATCGACGTGCACTGCTCGGAAAAATACACCGTTGTTCACTCGCGTCTCGATCGTTTCACCTTCGTGCAATTTATTGCGGCATTGTTCCAATAGATACGATTGCGTAAACCGAAAGACGTATCTCGTCGGAGGTGATTCCTATTACAATACAGAAATTCTTCGGCGCGGTTTATCGATGTACATACATAGTTTTCTGTTAACCCTTTAATTGCCGTAGACGTTGGGTCTTACGCAACTGCTGTAGGATGTCTCGCGGAATAATCAAGCGAGAGTTCGATTGAAAAGTACACGCTGCAAGGAGATCGTTCGATTGAAAATTGGCCTTGGGTTAGTTCGCGCTTATTTGTCCGTTGCAATGTCAGGAAAAAAACAGGATGCCACGAGGCCAACAGCAACGAAATCACGTACACCGGGTGTAACACAGAGGAGGCTCCTCGCTCGTGTATCACTTGCCACAGCCGTGTTCCTTACGATGTTAGGCTACCGGTTCCAAACTGTCACGGATCCGGCCAACAATGGAGGATTAATTTTCAATCGATCCTGCACAGCGTTCATTTCACCATCGAGATCTGCCAACGGAAACGACACACGTCTGACGTTTCTTTTCCAAAGCGGGACAAGGGTGAACCGGTCCCTCGTGCTAATCGTTATTTCATACAACCTCGCCCTTTGATCCGGGGCGCCAGGAAAACAGGCCGATGGCCCTATTCCGACGCATTGTCGCCGGACAAAAGGTGGGCATACACGGTCGCTTTGGTTACGTTCGGCACTCGTCGAGATTTCGCCACGAAAAGGTAACGTTCTTGGTGCGATTCGACAGCTGGTAATACGGCGAGGTGAATTCCATTGGAGCGCCACCAGGGGGTGAGAGTTGAGCCACCCTTTTGAGAGGATTCCGTGCGGCTTAACCTACTGGTTGATTGCGTGCGAATGCGTCTCGATTTTCCGCTGGGACGAACGGTGCCGTCTCTTCCACGGTGGAAACGGACGAAGAAAAAGGGAGAAAAACGTGGGGTGGAAAGGGGGGGCGACGGACAGAAAAGAGAAATGATTTCTCCCCTCCTTTTTTTTCCACGACCGTTCCCTTCGCGAAACGGACAGGTTCAAAGGAAAATATCGAGGGGCTGGATTTCCTCGTCCGAGGACCGGCTGACAGAAGAGCTTTCGGGGCAATTTCTCAATCCTTGTAGATCACGTCTCGTCCAGCGATCAAATACATCGTGCGCACTAGGACACTTTCGGCCTGGCTGATTTTTATCGTGTCGATACGTGGTCACAGAGTTCGAGGTTTCCCATAAATATGATAAGGACAGGATTTTCGAGGATAGCCAACGAACCTCCCCTGTTATACTTGTTCCCCTTTCATGCGACTCTATTCAGAGGTATCCCCCGCCGCCCGTTTTCTTTGTATTCTCGCTGACCTGTAAAAATCTCCCGCCCCTGTCGAGCAAATTGTTTCCTCCGCACTGGTCGGTCTTGCGAATAACTGAAACATCGAATAACTTTGCCCGTTATTTAGTATTCGTCTGAATCGCGCGATTAATACTAATTTTCGCTGGAATCGTGTGCACTTTCCTTGATTTAGAATTTCAGGAAACCAGTTGTTCAGCGAGCACGTCACTCCGCGGCAATTATTAACAAAGTCACGCGATAAGTCGCGAGAATTTCAAGTGGTACTGTTACGCACGTCCATATTCGCCACAAAACCACCAAATGTATGGAAGAATACTGTCGAACGTCGTAATGAAGCAAATTAAATTCCAGCACGGCGGAGTAAAATCGTGCGTCGCAATAAACAGGCAGGTGCGTACAGGAACGTTCGACTATTGTTGGAAAAAGACGTCGAAAAGGTTCAATCAAAAGGCTGCGCGGTTATACGTGAAAATTGGTAAATGACAATACGAGGAACGGCTGCAGAATGAATTGAAGATGGCGAATTTCTTCAAATATGTGTGCCTCCGTTTTAGTTAATGCATGTTATTTATTTTCTTTGTACATTCGTGTGCCGTGTTCGCAATGATTATTACCAATAACACAATAGACATTATACACGTACGGGTGTGCCGATTACCGCCAGAAATTAATCGCAATCCTCCTCCGAGACACAAGCCCAAGAGGAATTTCTGATGAAACCATCCCGACAAAGACATACAGGCATACGGAAGAAGCCGGAACAAAACTGCAACAGCAACGATCATTTCGTTCAACATTTCGAATATTTCTGGCTATCAAAATATTTGAAAACTCTGTACTCGTTTCGTTCCGTAACTAATTTCAAACACTTACAATACCGCTACTGGCTTTCGCCAATTGGCCTGAGCAGAGAAGATCGCTCCTTGGCGTAGAACAAGGTGCGGCTGTTTCGTTTGCGCCACAGGAGAACCAGGTAAACTGCTGTACAGCTATTTTTTTGACGCAACAAATTTTCAAGTTGTACTCGTTGGAGCATACAACAAAATAGGGATAGATGAGGAAAAGCGAAACACTTACAAACGCCGATAATGGACGCAAAGAGTAGAACGGTAAGAAGATGTCGATACATGGCTGCCTAACTTCCCACAAGTCTTTTCGTTTCGCACCTATTCGCTTCGCGCTCGTTTCTATTCTCTAACGCCAAACGCCATCGAATTTATACTCGCCTGCTTCACCTGTGAGCACGCGCAGGCCCCTACATTTTTAAGATAAATCACGACAACGTCGAGTAAAGATGTTCCCGAAGAGTGACATAGATGAAAGGTTGTGTAATTTATCGTCAGCCTCAAAATGGCATCGAAACGAACGTGTTAAAGCTGGATATCTTTTACGCGCAAGACCATATCGCGAAATTTTTCGAGCATTTGTCCATCGGCGAAACGGCGAAAAGTTTCCATCGCGTTTCGGCCCTCGAATCGTTCTGATCGTTTCGCCCAAGTTCGTCGCTTTTGTTCGCCTTGCTCGCCCGGACACGTGGACAAAACACGTCATTATCGGGTACCAGCCAGGCAAAATACAATCCCTAGATGGCTTCGTGATTCATGTGACAGGCCCGAGAATGGATCGTATATAACAGAGAGATGCACGGTCCAGCACGTAGCGCAGGCCACGTAGCTTGGTTTATTGCGCGGCGGGTGTACAAGTTCATAAGAACGTGACGTAACAGATAACGTGACACGGCGGGCAGGATCGCGAGGCGATACGATCGGGCCCCAACTGCTGACGATACCCGCTGGAATAACGCAATCTCGTCAGACGGAATTACACTAACCTAGTGTAATAAAAAACCGGATCCCGACCACGTAGAACTGTTTCTCTCTCTCTGAGGAACGCGACAAACATGTTTACCGGGAAACGTTGCGCGTTCCCCGCGAGGCGCATTCTAATGACACAGATACGCGTGCACTTTTTACGGATCACTTCGCTTCTGGGTTACGCTGGTCCCTGAACTTTACTTCGGAGGATATGTTTAACCATGACGGCGTTCTATGCCCGAGACGCGCTCGGGGAGGGAGGGACGTTCCGACGAGAGGCAGCGGAAAAAATCGGAAAATTCTGCCGCGGAAAAATTCCACTGCATCCGCGAGGCTTAACGTTGACGAGGTCGGGGAAGAAGAGCAGCGGTATACACATTGTATAAAATTAAGCGTCAAAGGCAATCACCCGATAAGAGATAACAAGAGGCCGGCAGAGAGATACATTTATTTGTCGAGGAATCGAGATCGACGCTAGAGTGGCGATGATAACGATGGCACACGCTCCCAACATATCGACTTTATCGCCGCTGGCCGACAAGACTACGTCGCGCTCGCTCGTTGCACGCGAGAGAGAGGCGCCGTTGGCGTCGCGTCGGTGTAAAGGCGTGTGCTCGTGTGTTGGCTGGTGTGTAAGAATAGAGCTAGTAAATAGCTCCGGCGCGGCTCGACGATATTACTAACCTAGGCCAACGCGTTACGACACATCGTGCGCATCGACCCTGACGCAAAAGCAGCAACGCTATCCTAGCTTAGCCTGGCGGTCGTTGACTGATTATTTTATGCACTTGATGCAAGTGCACCGTCGACGAACGCTCCCCGCCGCCCCCGCGGGTTAGTCGATTCGCGCGGCTGTTTGCAAACGAGTCGCGTAACTGCTGCACGACGAGCGACCGACGTGTGCGTCTTTCTGAAGGCGCATTTTTTTTCAGCCACGACGACGATACCGATGAAACGGTTCTACTGTTCCGCCGCCGGCCTTTTCGAGGGACTAATAACGGGAGTGGATCGAGAATTGTTGGTCGATAAGGTCCAGGGAAATCAGGCCGGCTTTCTTCTACGTGCTTGTTCTACGACTCGATTTTCGGCCAATGTCTCCCTTAAATGCAAGGACGTACTACGATAATTACGACGGCACTGATAACGGGGAGGGGCGCGCGGCGGCGGGACTTGGGTCTTCGGCGATACTTGCCGCTGAAGTTTCTGAAACAACCTGCGCAGAGATAAGGAAACTATTTCTAGTGGCCCTGGGGAATATAAAGTAGTAAACACAAGCAAGGTCTGTCGCGATAAACACTTGTTATCGCAATCATAGGCGCTGGATTCTACTTCGAGTTACGAGTCGAGAATTATTGGCCATGACGGATGAAGAAAAAAAAAAACCGCAGCGGTCGTTAGATACCGTGTAACTTCGCCGTCGCGATAGACACAGGTTTCTTCTTGGAATCACCAACCTGCAATTACGCGAGGAGAAACAAACTGTTTCGCCGTCGTGGAAATGTTCTAATTACGTGCTAACGGAGTTTCTACGTTTAACGCGATACCAATTCTTCCCAGATTACACTTTTACAGAGCATCGCCAGTTTCCGGTGGAAATTGCTTCGTCCCCAGACTCGACTATGTACGCGATTAATGGACAGGCTTGTTCCAAAGGAAAGAGTTAAACTGCCGCTTCGTGCATCACGATTATATCGTGGACGGTATATACCTGGCACGTGAAATTCAGCAGCGCACCCGGGACCAATCCCGTAAATAAGAAACGCGACAACCTTCTGCACCGTTCACTCGACTCGTGGAAAGAAGAAGGACAAACTTTCAACCCTTTGCGACCAGCTTATCCTCATTACCTCCGTCTGCTCGCGTAACTCACTCGCCCAGTCACGCGAAATTCTCGGAAGAATAATAATACTAGTCAGCGGGAAAATAATCGTGCGCCTACACGCGGCAAGTGTTTCTGTTTCGTTTATTCGATATAGAGAGAAGCTCTCGGGAAGTACGAGACGAGGAATTTCTTGGCAAACAGCTCCACCGAACGTGATTCGCGTCACGTACAACTGACCTGCGACAATGTTTTCGCGTCGGACACGCGATTCTAAAATACTCCCGCAGGTGCGTGAGAACGTGCCGTGCCGTCGGTTTGCGATATCTGCTTGCAGTCTCGAGTCGGAGCTCTAGTCTCTTCTGCCGAGAGATTGGAATTGTGGGCCTTGAAACGAACAGATTAAGCACGAATCCCCGCGTGCACACTTGGGAGCGGCGAATTTGCGGGGGCAACGAGGTGTAACGCAGGTATTAGGTAGTAATTCAAAAAAGACAATTTTCTTCGCCGACGCAGTGGCTGGTGAATTATATGAGCGTTGAGAAGCGCGCAAGAAAAGAATGAAAAAAACGCGAGGATAATAATTTTGGACGCAACGAAACCCGGGGACAAGTATCTGTCTTTCATTTATCTCAGCCGCGTCTCTTTTCTCTGCGTAAAGGTGACAAAACGCCACGATTACGCTCAGTCAGCCCCGCAAGGGGCCAGCCGGAATGGTTGATGACACGCTCGAGACCTCTTCGGAATTAAACCAACAGAGCTTAGGGCGTTTTTCAGGTTGACCGTGCGCCACCCCTTTTCACGTTTCCCCCTTGATCCGCTTCGCTCACGGCGCCTCCGCCAATTTCTTTTTAACCGCGAGGCGGGAAAGAGCCGCGTGTACGATGCATGCTGTCGCCGGCAACGCGAACGATTCGTTATTGCCCGGCACCAAAAATTTATTGAGACGTACAACAAATATTGCGCAATATTAATTAACGGCGCACTGTTGCAAGATCCTGTAAAATTACCACAAAAAGAGACGTTTAAAAAACCGCATAAAAAGACGCGTCGAAATAAATCCAGCGATACCTTGTCCGAGGGATCAAGTCCAACCCCCTCGGCCCGCCCACAAGGAAAGTATCAACGATTACGCAGGGGAGATCACGGCAACGTTACACCGTCGATTTCCCGATAACGATAACGATAACCCATAACCAGGATTACTCGTGGCAATTGCTTAACGCCTCAAGACGGCCGGGGGTGACTCGACCCCCGTGTCTACTTCGCCACAGTTTGCATGTAAAGCAGCCCTAACAGTCTACACCACTAAGCCCAGAGCTTCCTCTAGAAGGTGGGCAACGTTCTCTGCTACGTGCCACGGCATCCCCTTTTCGACTCGCCGTGAGAGAGGTCGATTAAAAGCGACTTGGAAGTCGCGACTTACGGCCCCCGAGGAGAACGTCGTATTATCATCGAACCAGATATCGAACTCGCCCGCGCGTATCTTCGAGACAAAGCGGCGATTACTGTCGGCGATAGGCCACGCCAAGTGGAAACCCGTTCGATGTTCGCCGAGATTTCTCTGGATATCGATCGCGATCCCGGCGTCGATCCTAACGATAGAGAGGAGGTGCCGCAGAGCGTTTTATTTATAGGACACCTGGTGAAGAGATATTCAAGAACGCGTCGGTGCGCGCTTCTACTCGGACGGTTTATCGAATCGAGGAGATCCGAGACCTTTGGCGATATCATTCTGGCGAGAGATATTTTTAGTCGCAGGGCGCTGCCACGCCTCGGTTTCCGTCGTTCCAATTTATCTCGCGGAATTGCACGGGGGAGTGGGCTACGTACCGCGGAGGTTGACAATGATCGTGGACACCGGCGGCAATCCGATGATAGAAATTTATGCCCGTCGTGCACGGGACAGGAGGGGGATGGGGGGGAAAAAAATGTGGAAAGGGTTCCTCTCTCCGGCGGCTCTCGAACCGCGAGAACGTGAAATTCAATAGCGAGATAGATCTAATCGTCGCGCAGAAACACGGCTTCCTCTCGCGTACTCGCGTTTCACCGATCACGGCGTACGAGATAATACCGGTAGTAAAGGCTCGTGTCGCGGACACCCTCGTAAATTTCTCGCCATCTTTTCCCTTTCTTCCCGATAATACCCGGCCGGCTGTGATAGCAGTCTGTGTATCTGCGCGTCGAAAGTTAAACAGCGTATCCGAGAATCGTAAGTGAAAGACGTTTATAACCCATTCCATTCGGGTTTCCCCGTCGCGTCGGTAAGAGAAACGCGCAGGTGAAAGAGAGCTCGCGGCAGAAGCTCGTATTCTCTCGAGAGACTCGAAAAGACGAGCGTTTTAATATGACAGAATCCTCTTACCGCCCCCCGCCGCCCTCCTGGCTATAAAAAAAGTTTAATATACCGGTGTTGTCCTGCAACCACTCACCCCTTTCCGTCCCCCAAGGGGCGTATACAGTGTTCACGGCGGCGAAGAAGACGCGATGCTTAAACCTTGAAAACTTTTCGAGGACGGCAATAAGCCATCACGATGATCCTACCACCCACGGCCCTGTAAGCTCCCCATAAATCTTCATTACGCTATGCCACGGACACCGACGCGTAACGCTAAATAGATCGGGGATAATGTCGCTGCTCGATATACCGATGATGGATCGCGGGCACGATTCGACGAATGCTCGAGTGGAAAAGCAGGTAAAGTGCGCGGTTGAAAAAGCTGGATCGAAAGTGGATGGAAAAAGACGAGACAGAAGGTGAACGAGCGTCTCGCGATTTCGACGCGAGGCTGAATTTCAGCCCGGGCTGTGGTTTCGCGGAAAGGGCGAGGCAGAGTGAAAACGCACCCTCTCTTGTTCCTAGAGAATCTGTGCCAAGTTGGCGTAGAAAGTTCGCGTGTGGTAAGCCCCGTGGGGCGAAGAAAACTCTCAGACGAGGCCGGAATAGAGTGCTCGTTCTTCGCCCCGAGAAGGGACAGACGATGTCTCCTCGCTCTTTAACGAAGGCATAATGTGTACGCTTTGGAAAATCGGGTCGTCGTCGCGGAGAAAATGCGGAGAAATTATATAGTCCCTGCAGTGTCTTTGCAGATTTCCAATCTGTTCGAACGACAAGTGTAGGAAAACAAGAAAACGGCCCGGACACCGTGATTTGCAACGGCCTTTCAGGAAGCGTCAAAGGACCCCGCCGGCTAATCAGCTCTTCAAACAAAGGCCGAGGCTAATCTTCCCCCCGGCTCATCGGGGTTGGGGTGCAGAGCGACGCAATAGGAACACAGAGGAGGCGTAGATGCGAAACAACCCCTTAATGTACGAGCATGTTCTCCGCCACGCTCTATCAGAGGATCGATGCAAATCGCTCGAAAGCTTCGCCCTTTCGCGTAACTCCGTCATAATCCTGAATACAATACTAAACACTTACCTCCATCCAGTTTAAAAAAAGAGGCAAAAACACGTTTAACACTAGAACCACCAAGGGGATGAAAATGACTTGTTTCAGATTTCTTGCTTTAGAATTATTAATATATATGTATCGTTGTAGTAATTTATGATGAGTTTCAATAAGACAGAATGACAATTATATATCTCTATTTAATGTCCATTGAACGACTTTCGTGTTCACAATCTGTCTAACGTATGCTATCTGAATAATACCAAAATGTGTCGGTAGTTCTAGTGTTAATGAATTGCTTTCAACATTATTGTCGCCTGTCCAAAATGAAATTCCGAAACAATACTGTCAATTAGTAATAAGCCCTGTGTCTCTCCGTCCGTTCAAGCCCGCATTTAATCACAACGATCCGTGTCACGGCGGAAGGGTTAAAGACAGCGAAGTCGAAGGCTCCCGGCGTTCCAGCAACCCCCACCGTTCTCCCCGACGTCCGAACGTCAACCCCCGCAGGATGAAAGGGCGTCCCCTGTCGTTACGTATGTACGCAGGAGATCGTACGCTAACCCGAGGGCGTGCGGCGTGGCCGTCGACGTGGAAAAAGGAGCGGCGTGAAAAGTTACCGGAGGTTCCTCCCCGACGGAGGTGGCCGACGAAGCCGGTAAACGGGAGCCCATCGGGCAGACAGCGTCGCGAGTCTGGAGCTCATACATCAACTTAATGCGCGGTTGACGTCCCGCGGGCGTGCGACGCAGCACACCCTGGGTACAACACGTCGACGGACAAACCGGGGGACAAAACCCGATCCGTTGCCGTCGTGCACAATGGCTTATGGCTTCCAGTTCTCTGGAGAGCAAAGGAGAGGAGAGTTCCACGTGACGTTCGAGGTACGCTTGTGTGTACGGTGCGCGACGTGTCCTTTTGTGGCCGCGTGCAGCAGCACACAGCGCGCCGCGCTCGCAGCGGCGGAGGAGCACGGAAAAGCACGGGTGGTACAGCAGCAATCGAGAAACAGAAGGGTGGAAGGAACATTGTGCCCTAATCACGCTATTGTCTGGCCGTTTTGATAGTTGACAGTCCGCCGGCAGGACGCGTCACGAGTGACGGAAACGACGAGAAGCGCCGCTAAGCAGGGAAGACGAGGAGGGGCCGGGGCAAAGGATGGAACCAAGAGGGACCGTGGTTCCAGATTTTCGGACGGACTCCAGGCCGTTTACCAACAAAGGGGTAAAATTGCTCCGGAGGGCTGCGTGTCTGATTACGACGACGTTCGCGGTTGTTGAAAGGGCGACCAACGGGTAGCAAGACGACGCTGCGCGCAACCGCCCCGGTGAGGAGGGAATAATTTCGAAAGTCCATTGAGTCCGGCGACGAGCACCGTCGCCGGTGTAATTCGTCGTTCGACGATAAGCTTCGTTGGCGAATCTGGTGCGCGCGCGACGATTATTTCTATCGACGTGCAGAGCTTCGCCTCGCGAAAAGGAATGCACGCATGGAGGTTCTGAGCAGCTCGGTAGGATTAAAGAAAATCGACTCGCTGGGGACTCTATTACTTCCGACAAGGCGTAAAAGGGGCAACAACAACGTCGACTGGGGGAGTAATGTCGCGTGAAACGCGATAGAGGGACGCGTGTATCCTCCTCCTGCGAGGCGAAGTCATTACTTAAGATACGAGGCGCGTGGATAAAAGATCCGACGCAAAACACACCTTTGCTCGCCGTTCTAGTGCCACACCCCTCGATTACGGTGGTTGCGTGGGTCGAGAATGCCGGGTGCGCGACGAGAGTCGGAACGAGCGCCGAAGCGAGCCCAGGGAAAGAAGGATCTTAAAGTCGACCGTGCATATCGCAGCGGGCTTTAAACTTCCTCGGCTATACGGCGAGGCAACGACTTCAAAGAGTCTATTTTTCACTCCCCGGAGAGTTGCGTGCTTCATATTAATCCTGTGCGCTTACCCGTGTCAAAGGTTATAAGGCCGTTCTCTTTTAGCGCCGTTTCCTTTGGCTCAGACGTATCGCAGACGACGGACAAAGTTATTCGTATCGCGCGAAGGAGGAGAAGTCGAGGTTTCTGTAATCATCGTCGCGACACTAAATGCTTGACGAGTGAAAATAAAATGCAACGCTAATGCAAATAATTCTTACGGGTGGCCCGACGCCGTGAGAGTATAGTTACCGCAACGTTTCCGTATACAATTCTCTGCTCCGCTGTTTTCGAAAGCCTTAAAACGCCAAGCGTTCCAAGGAGCGCATAGATCCTCAGCGCAACAATTAACTATAATCCCAGCTGGACGTTGAACGATTTAAAAAAGAAGCAACTTGCTATCGTTCTATAATTACAATTATTCAAACGTATGGAAACGAGGGAGGATATCTCCCTCCGTCCAACCATCGTCGAAATAGGTTATGAGGACCGTGCTGTTCCATGCCACCGTAGTCGCATCCTTGGTCAAAGGAGGAAAAGAGAATCGGAGGGAGAAAGCACACAGAAGCGGCGGGGGACGCGTCGCAGTGTTAGAAAGGAAGCCCGGAGAGGTCGAACAGGAGGGTGAGAGATCCGCCAGCGTCGCGACGCCTGGGTGTCTGCTGGATCATCGGGGAAAGTTGGCGACGTCAGCGGAGTCAAGGCCGTTGCAGCGCCGTCGCAGCCGGTGCTCCAGAGCTTCCATCCCCTATTCTGCCCCCCATCCAACCCTCCGGCGTATCTTCGAGAAACAAGTCACAACCCCTTCTACCATCGTTCGGCTAGGGATCAGCCTGGCCAGGAATGGTTGGAAGGGGTAGACCGTGTCTGTGCTGCAGCGACGGTCGATAGAATTGTCTGCGCACATGCGCAAGCAAAGACTCGTCAGCTGCGCCATTGATTCCCGCCACCACCCCCTCGAACCACCCGCCAGCCGCAGCGTAGACTTAAAGGGGAGAGGGTGGAATAAAGGTCGCTAATTTGTGTAACGTCGGCTTCGGAGCACCTCGTGGATGTGTCAGCGCGTGCTGCCAGATTTTCCAGACGAGCCGAAAACGAGACGAGACCCCCCTCTCGATAGGGGATCAACACCCCCTTTCTTCATTCCCGCTGTCTACACTTGGCGAAATCTTCTGCACGGAGGGTGACCTCTTTCTTTTCCGCGCCGTCTCTCGGTTCGTGCAGCCTTCTCTCGTTCGAGGAGACGGTGGTTCTAGGTATTGATAATTCCGTACAGATTGCTTCCTGAACGAAAGTCGGAAATGGTCGTGGCGTTTTTATTTTCGCCGCAGCCGGACGAGTTTTGCCGGTTCCAGAATCGATTCGACGCGGTCGCCTGGCGGCTGGCAGAAGTAACGAGATCTATATACGAGCGAACCGTCGTTCCACGGCGAAACGTTCGCGATTCGACGAAGCACGCGAATGAATAGGAAGCCTGCGTCGTCATCGTCTGGTCTGGCCAGGCGGATAGAACGGACAGGCGATAAAGGTGGACAGCGAAAAATGGAGACGGAAAGAAAGAGCCAGGCAGCGAAAGAGAAGGCAGAATATTTGCCGGTGTACTCCAGGGAAATTGAGATTGGATCCTTGACGAGAGAAACCGAGCGAATCTACTGGCGACTCGAAGTTCCAGAGACGAGGGAAGAGACTCTTTACGAATGGCCTGGCACGTGTCGAATCGAAATAAGGAAGGGACAGACGATCTTAGACAGGTGTCGCGATCGTACCGGATGGCTGTCGATTTTCTTCCCCGAGGTCTACCGATATCTATGGTCACTCAGCTTTCGTGTTCGTTCGCGAAATTAAAATTGAACGAAGCTTCGCCGATCTACGAAAACGCGATTACGAGCACCGTTAGGTTTCTTCGCAGCAAACGATTTTAACTAGCGCTCCGTTTGTTCGCGCATAAAAACAAAATCCTCGAGGTCATTGCGATGAATATTCTGCGTAAGTTCTGAAAAGCTAGTACGAAGTTGCACCCCTTGGTTTCAACCTCCCCCGCGATGACTTCGTTCGACGCTGAGCCTTGGCTGGCTTCCGAAGTACACCGTTGAGTAACGACAATGCCCAAGTACCAACGCGTTCCCTATGAATCTCTAAAAGTTCTCCAACGGGATCCCCCTCCACGAAGGCATCAAGAGGGCAACCTCTTGATCCCGTGCAGGCAGGAACGTTAGAACGGTACCTGGGAGAATTATAACGACCTCCGGGGAACGATGTCCTCCGCAGAGAATCGCTAATCCGCCTTTAGTTGCAAGGATTTACAATTCGATCACCATCCGTACAAAATACCCTCGACTCGCAAAGGCTCTTGCTTGTCTCTCGAGTACACAATTCTACGGTACTGCTGAGTTACTACCAGTTGCGGCGGATCGTACTCGAAAAAGAAAACTTACCTTTCTTTGTTGTTCAACTTTGTTTCGGGATTTGCGGAATTTATAAAATATCCAAAGGGTTGCCGCTGCTAAAGTGAGCATATGCAGTACTCGAAACGAGTACACCGTCCATTAATTAGAATCTTCAGAGAATTGTGGTACAGGGTGAAACAACAGAGCCTAGATATATATATATACATATACCATATACTACCCCCTCACTCATCATCCCCAACGGAGCAACGGTTTTGGCATTCCGATGCCGTTCTCGGCCATCAACTTGCCAGGGGTTGCGGCTAATGTCGTTGATATTCAAGACTGAAAGTGCCAGGGGTTGCGTTAATATTACCAGGGGCTGCTGTCCGAGGCGACGCTGTTATCCGCCCGTGTTGCCGATGTCTGAATCCGCCAGGGGTGGCCGGGATAGCGGCGAGAGAATTGTCGTGCCATCACCCCTGCCACGATCCCCGCAAGGATAACCAAAAGGGTTAGCCGTACAGCCATTCTAGAGATCCTTTACGACCGGTCGAGAACGATCCTGACCGTTCTGCACGCGACGAAGGGACGTCGCTCGACCCAAAACCCTTCTTCGCGATTGGCCGATGCACGCCGATAAGCAAGCAGAGAGATTTACCCGACAGTTTTCGATACCGCATATACTTCTCGGGAGAGACTCGTCCTCGAAGCAATCGAAATTAAGATTCATGTGTTTCGACGAACACCGTGGCTCAATTACGAGACTCGATCGGGCCGGCATTTAATTTCAAATAATCGTAGTATCCACGAGCGTACCGATGCAATGCATCAGCAAGTTCCAGAATGGTTTCGTTGTAAGAGAACGACTGTGTTGTCGGTACCACGATTGATTCAATAGATAGACTCGAAAGAACGTCGAACTTCCCCGCCAATCGAACATCTGAAATCTCATTGTCGAGCGCAGAACGAGTTGGCTGTACGCAACGCTCCGGTTCGGCACAATCGTCCGCTACAACTCGGTTAGAATCTAATTTCGCGAGTGTCGGTAATTTAAGCCGGCCAAGCTCCCGAGAAGGAATGAATATCGGCTTCTAGAAATACGAGCGAAACCGGCTCGTGAAACGGCACCTGACAGCACTGTACGCCGACTATCTCTGGAACTCCGAGGACAGAGAATGGGGGGCACCTTCGTCTTGGGGAGGGCTTTAATAGAATGCCATTCCCGATTCCGGACAATGTGCCCCATACAGACGAGGCGTCTAAGCTCGCCATCGTCGTCCGCAAACACCGCCCCGCCCGCTTTGCGAAATAATGAAAATTTGCCTCGACTTCGCTAAGTCTCTATCCGTCCGTTCATAATTCAGCACGGAGATTCTGAGTCGGGGGACCGCCACCCTCTGAAAGTGCCCGTGGTCCAATTACGAACGCCGAAACGGAACGAACGCGATCCAAACTCCGACCGGGGCCATTAAACGACCGATATTTATTAGCTATTTGCACAGAAATTGCAAATTAATTCGACGTTGACTTTGCGATCGCGTCTACGAGAATTTGATAAAACAAATAAGCAAAGAGCTGCAGAGTAAAGAAGTCGGCCTTTGCCCTTTACATGTACATATCTGAAATGTTAATTCCCCGAAGGGGGAGAAGTAAGCATTCAAGAAACTGCCTCAGTGACCGATCCTTTCCCTGGTCGATTTAACCGCGGAGCAAGAATCGAAAGGTCGCCATTTCGACGGAAAAGTTCAGAGACGCGCGGCGCCTAGCCGTCCATCGTGGGAACTTTTATCAGGGCGCAATTCTTTTTCTCTCGCTGGACGCAAGCCGGAAGGGAAACACGCGGGTCCACCTCTACACGCATCGACCGTGCTCCGTTCCGGACATTATATTCCATTTGACCTCCTGCAGGCAAATTTCGGCTTTCCTTGGCCATAAACGTTCCTTTACCGCTCTCGCCTATCGGGCGAAATAATAGCATAATAAATCTAGCAAGTTCTCGCGAGCCACCGTCCCGAAACGGCCCGTGCTTTAGGGTGTCTCGCTTCAACGGACTCCCCCGATGGGAACATATCTTACCGCTATCAAACAATCAATCTATTCCTGCCGCCGTAAGCGATTACGTTCTCAGTTAATAATTCAGCCGGCTGGCGGTAATGAAAGCCCGGGAAACTGCCATTGAAACTCTGCTCGGGGTGCACGTGAAAAGAGTCCCTTTCATATGGTGATGAAGCGCCGAATTTCGTCGTGACGTCCATTATCATTTTTGTCGCAGTCGAGGGAAATGGAAAAGGAGCAGCGCACCTGGTATTCCCCGCGCCGGTGAAACGTATCAGAAGCGTTATACATTTTCTTTGCAATCGTTCGGCTTCACCGGGATATACCTGTTGCGCAAGACAGTTGCGGCACCCTCGATCTCCGTTGATTATTCGTCTGAGACTATTGCCGATCCATTCAGTTAACTGCCCGAATAACTTCGTCTTAAATGAATCGCTCGCGGATGTATACGATTCACGGATGAGCGTTGGCTGTATTAAAGAATGATCGAAAGACGAGTCGATGGACAAGTCGTTTCCTGCGGAATGCTATATGGTTTCTTATGGGACACGTGACATCATTCGAAGCAACGATGGCGCAAAAAACGCTAGACAAATCGATCCAGTATAAGGGTAGGAAGGAAGCAAATCACCGCCCGTAACGTCTCGTATTCCAACTATTTCTCTATCAGAAGGCACCCCTGTTTTCCTGGGGGGGAGTGTGCAGATGACGGTAAGGAAAAAGCCGACGGGTACAGACGACGGTCAGGACAAAGACGCCAGGACAAAGGGGAGGGTGAGGGGTGGCGAGAGAGAAAGAGGGAGAGGAAGAGGTGGAGAAGAAAGGGAAAGTAATACGACCGGCTGGGAAACGTATGTCTCGCGATAATACGTTTCTGCCCGCTCTTCGTTCCTCGATAATTACTTGGAATACCAACACGGGGTGGAGAAACCCGAAACGGTGGTGCACGGAGGGACCAGAGAGAATATCTCCGACTGGTCCAGACCAATTACAATCTTTTTCCGACGTGGTTCTGCGAGGAGAAGGACCCAGCCCGATTTTTAATCGACGAACAATTTCATTGGAACGTGTTTATTAAAGTCCAGCCTCTGTGTGTTAAGTAGCGGCGGACTGCAACGTTCGATAATCACTCGAAGCACTATTACAGAGAAGTAATCAAGGTTAAGAACAAGCTTGATACTCAGTATTTCCATCGGCAGTAAATAAAAGTGCACATTGCCGATGGGGATGATATCGATATTAAAATATGAGACGACTTCGTTTGGTCGTGGAATGGAGGGAAAGAAGGCGATGTACGGCAATCTGGAATTACGGAGCTAACCGGGCACATCAAGCTAAACAGAGTATCCCTCGTTCCATAATAGAATGGCTTGCTACGGCTTTTCTCTGACTGTCCTGAAAGCTTCCAGAGTCGACGGGTATTCGGGAAACAATGGCGACGATCATAGGGAGCAATCGTATTCGAGGAAAGAGTATCGTAACGGGCATCGACCAATGTCCCAATCGTTCTCATTTCCATAACGGGATTTTATTTCCATTTTCTCGCCGTCAGAATCGAGTCAGAGGAATATGGAGAGACGAAGATCGGGGATGCGGAGAAGGAGACAAAAAATGGAGAATTTATACGTTGCCAGAAACCGAAGCGATAAAAAAGAAGCTTGGTCGTCGTTCCCACTTTCAAAAAGCAAGCGCAGGAGTAAGATGCCGGAGGAAAATTGAAAATTCGTAATTGAAGTCGGTGAAACGAATGTGGCCGAGCGGGTTCAAATTGTTGCATCGATTTTCAAGCTCCACTGCAGTGAAACGATTTCGTAATATCAAGACAGAATGAGAACGATGAAATCGCGGACCGTCGACCAAACGCTATACGCTAAGCAGAGAATATCGATAAACAAGTATTTGTTACGAAAATGGAACGGCCATTTTCTTTCAGCGATCAGAGAGTCCATTAAGCGAAACAGTTCCAGCATTCGCCAAAGCAATACGGTATCCGGGCGATATCAGAGAGCCGCCCTTGGAATAAGAGATCGCATCGCTTCGTGAAAATATAATCGGATACCGCGAACAATACCGCCAGCCCCCTAGTACAGTAAATTATTATGTCCCCCGCAACGAGAGAGAGCTTTTTCCCCGGATCCATTTGGATATCCTGCGCACACGTCCCATGACGAACGGGAAATAATTATCGAAAGAAATAATTAACGGTGGGTGGTTCTCTCCGTGGCCCAGTGCCATAGAATTGCACAATGGTCGAAAGGGGCCGGAGGAAAAGTCGGATGAAAAGAATCGAGAGAGGCTTGGCTAAGTGGTAACCGCGCATCGAGACGTCCGGAAACGAGAGAAAGGGGGGCTGGCTTTTTCGCTTAAGGAGAACAGAAAGCCAGTCGAGCTAAAAGGGAAGTCCGTGGAAGGCGGCAAGACGAGTTTCGAAAACTCGAGTCAGCGTTCGCGGATTAACGTTTGATGCGTTTCACGTTGGACATCCTGTCGCGTAGAAAGGGAAAGGAAATGGCTAAGTATTTTTATACTAAAGGGAGATTTTTGCCCGCAGCCCTGAGCCAACACGCATAATGGTCGCGGAAAGGGCGAACGTTTGTCTCGTCGATTATGACGCGGCCCCTTTCTTTTCCTTCCACCCTTTCGGCTGACCATTGTCTCTACTTTTCTCTGCTTGCTGTCGCGACGTTTACTGTTTCTTTCGTGGAGAGAGTCGGTCGTTGCGCTCCCCAGCATGGATATTTATCAAAATCGCGACAGGAAATGAAATTCCGGGAGCAGAGGCCAATTGAACCCGAGTCGGGCAATTTGCTGCAGATACTTTGGGCGCCTCGAGGTGAATGAAACGATAGCAGCAATTCAAGCACGGTTGCGATAATTTCAACTCTTCTACGAGTTGCCAGACAATTCGTGTCGGATGTATAATGACGGTTTGCACGTCGATGATCGCAAAAAGCAATACGAAAATTGTTGCAAATGATCTTCTTGCAATTTCGACGGCATATGACAGTAAATTGGTACTTAAGGAAAAATTCGAGCTCGGTGCAACCTACGCGTTGGACTGGCTTCTGCTTTCGGCTAGAGTAGCCGAGGAAGAAAGAGCCCGCGAGACAGTTTACGTACGTCAAGCTCGGGGCTAAAAATAGTTGGGTGCGTGACGTGGGGCGAGAAAAGCATGGGGCTATCTTGCATCGATCCGTTTGAGGTAGGTCGTGGTCTCAAGGGAGCCACAAGACTTATCCCAGTTTAGACAGAAATTTCAAGGATAGGCTATTTCTGGGCACAATGATTTTCGAGATGAACGACATCGAGTGCCGAACGGGAAAACATTTTTTCGAGGGACCGAATGTCCGAGGGAAATTGGGAGCAGTCGAATATGAAAAAGTAGGCACCGATTATTCCCGTCTGAAATGCGCCACGTTCGCGAGTAACGTGCCGCTGAATTGCGCAGCTTGCGCAACAGGAAGGCGAACGTTTAAGCTAATGACCTTTAATGCAAAGCTCCATTGTACGCGTCGCGAGTCTGGCCTGGAGCGAGGGTTAACACACAAAATGTACCCATCAGAGAACAGAAAGGAAAAAAAGGAATAAAGCCGGAGACGAAGAAGGGAGTGGACGTACCCTCGAATAACTGCGACTCGTTTCTCGTTGCAACAATTGCATGCTCCGATGCGTGCAACTTTTAACCCTTCACTTTTCGAACTGAAAACGAAATTATCCCCGATTGAAGCGATTAATTAATTCGAAGGCTGTCGAATAAAGCGATTAAACATTCTTAATTGCACTTAAAAATTGTGTCGGATTTAAATCAACGGATAAATTCATTATTTTTTTTACTTTTCTATGATAACAAGATTGAATTGAGTGTTGCGACCGGGAAGATATTTGTCAATCAAACTTCGACGGTGCCGAAAAGGTGAGGCAACCGGTCCAGAAACGTAAATGCATATACAACGTGTAGACTGCGTTACGGCATAACGAAATTGGGAAAGCCACCCTCCAACCCAACTGAACTACCGGCGGGAAACTCGAGCGACCAAACTTCCGCGTCTATCGTTTCCTGCTACCTCTAAATTTAATCAACGCCGGCAGCGAGGGGCTGCGCCCGCGACGGAATTATATTACTTGGAAACTATCTTAGGAATAGCACGGTTCTTGCGACTCCCGTGGAGAAATTCGCCGACTTTGGAAACCGTCCTCAACCCGATACGCCCGCCGGCCAATATAGTCTAATCCGCGAGCCGGCTGTTATCAATTGTAGAAACTGTCTTGATTCCAAGAACCGCATCGCCGTGACGAAAAATATTATTTCGTTCTTTTCCTCGCCGATCTCTCAGAGTTTGTCGCACGCGTGACAAAAATTCTTGCCTCGGATGTGCAGAATTCTTTTTATTTATACAATTTCAACTGCTGCGACTTCGAGGGGGAAAAATCGCACGGCAATCCACCTTGGCTCATTTTAAAGCGCGAAGTCCTCTACTTTAACAACCCTGAGATTACCTTTCAGTCGTAATTTTTGTACGTCGCGTGGCGAAGGCACTTTTCCCGCGAAGATATCACCATTTTCAACCGTCCATACGGACCTCGGGGATCTTTTTTCCTGGCTGAAATCACTATGGATTTGAAGATTGAAGTCTTCCATTCGCAAACGACCACCGAAGAATTGCTGCACGACTTTTCTTTGCCATTGACAAAGTGGGCCGCCGGTATTAGAATAATCCAGGAGGAATGTGTGCCATTCTTCTCGAAATTGCAAAGCATCGCAGGAAACTAGGCGGTTAAACGATTTGGTTCACGAAAATGAATATCCGATATAATTCTCGCGCCGGAAGCTCGACACACTCTTCAAAGCACCAAGAGGCAATTAGCCTCCCACGGAATCGATTTCCCTGAGAGCGCGGTAAAAACTTGCCACGGTCGATCTCCCGATATCTCTCCTTACTTGCCCAGCCTCTTCGGCGATGTGAACGAGACGAGAATGGGTAGCATCGATATCTACCGGTACACATGGTGCACAATAAATTCCTAGTGGCGTTTCCTATTAGCTCCGACCGGTTGAGCTCGCTGTCGTACATCAGCGTCAGTTCATCGGGAATCAATGTCCATCGAATGCTCTCAAAGAGGAGAAGACACGGGGGCAAGAAGGTAGCAGAGAGCGGGTAAGAAAGGGGGAGAGAGAGAGAGAATTTCACGAGCGGGAGAAACGACCGAACAGAGAGGCACAGGCAAAAGGTTTTCGACGTCGTCCTTTTAATTAATCTCCGCTCCCCTGGCCCCGAGTACCATTCACAGAGAGCTCTAGGTACTTTGGCGAAGTCAAGGATGCTTCTCTGCCTTCGCAGCCACGAACAAAATATTTTTCTGCAACCGGCGCGCCGAAATGTAGCAGATTTTCGGCCGCCCTTTAACCAATTCCCTCGTCCTCGTTTTCGGACCGTTCTTCACCGAGAAAGACCTTTACTGGAGCATATGCTAATGCACACGAAACACACCGAGCTATACCTGCAAAACTCCGAAGGGACTCGCCGTGTACGCTTGTTTTTAATCGGGAACATCGTCTGCGTTGCACCCTGGTCTAAATAATGCAACGTGGCACGCCAATTTCGTGTTTCCATCGGCTCATGCTGGTCAATTTATTGCCCGCTCAATTTCACCATATCTCCCAACTATTTTCTTGTTAGACAAAACAAATGTATATTATATCATATATTGGCACGGTAGTAATTGTAGCGAAGAAAGAAGAGAGCAAGAAGTCTTTCCCTAAAGAAAAGGCGATCTTTTCCCTAGGTATTCCAACGGGGCACAGTAATCGCGATAAAGGACGGAGAAATAGAAACCCGCACAGAGAAACATCCCCAGTGATTTCCAATTCACGCTACCAATCTCTGGGTTTAAAAAGCGACGTAACTGCGGGGGGCAGGGATGCGCAAGCGCCGTCTGCATATTGGTATTCGACGATCAAAAGGAGAGCCTCGCATTCTGCAAATTCGAGCAAAGGGTTGGTCTCGGCCAACCCTCGATACCGTTGCATATAAACCAGGGCGATGGACAAGGCGAGCGTGCGCGCGAATTGTCGCAGACGCCGTGGAATTTCACTGGAATACCATCAAACATTAAAAAGAAAGATTGCAATCAATATCCATTAGACCGCAGCTCTCGCTGCACCAGCGAAATGTTTCGTTAAAAATTAATCGACGGCCAACCGTAAAGCTAATGCGTTCGAATGCGTTGCCTGGTAGCACGTTGCCATGGAAGGAATTCAAACAGGGGGTTGGTTCCTCCCGTCCAACCTTGACCACTGCATACAGCGATAAAGCTAGACGCGTCTCGTTGAGAAATCGATCGCCTATCGTCGTTACGGTTAAATGGCATGGCGGTTCGAGCGGCAAACGTTGAGAGGCAACCGAAGCAGTCAAAGAGAAAGGGGCTATACATACATATATCGCGCAACGGATCGCAAATGATGGGAGCGGACCCGCCGCACGCGGATCAAGAACACGAGAGCGAGAAGAACCACCGCGTTCTGCTTTTATTTCGAAAATCCGCGGGACTCGAGCTTTCCACGCGGCCGCCGGAAACTCCCTCGCGCGATTCGTCTCGCGCGGCGCTTATGAAAGGAATCCGCTCCGCGTATCCCGCGTGCCCCTGCGAAACCCGCCTCTGTCCATTGTTGCTTCTAATAAAGCGCGCGCCTTTCCTGCGTTTGCAAGAGGAATAAATAACGGGCCTGGCTACGCGGACGACGGAAAGGCGAACCGGGGCCTTTTATGGGGCTACCTTGCTCGAACGCACATTCGCGATGAAAGGTTACGCGAAAAAGCCAGACGTAAAAAGCCCACCCCTCCGCCCCTTCCTATACAGTCCCGGCGTTTCTCTCTCGCGTAGGCAAATGTATTTCACGAAACGCAACGCAACGCAACAAAACACGCGGCCCGCGAATCAACGCCGCACGCAGTAATATTCTAAGCATCGGTGGAAGCTAACGACGGTGTGTACGCGGCGAAACGCAAATTAACCCCTTCTGCCCGTTGCCAGTGTTTTTTCGGTACGAACCCTCGCGGACCGCAGCAGGTCCTGGCAACGCAAAATACGAGGGGGTGACTCGGTTATGGTTGCTCGTTTCGAAGCACCGCCACTTACCGAACTCCAAAGGGGAAACACACCAGAGCACCGGCTATTTTGCTAGTCATTGCCTTTTTGTCTTTTTTTTTGGCCCCCCTCCACCCTATCGCCGCAGACAGCCGCCGCCCCTGGAAATGGCGGTAATTTGGAGGTCGAAGCGTTGGAACTACGCACGAGCACACGCATATATAAAACACGGGGACGGCGGGGGCGGTCTCCACGGTCGGGCACGCGAAACGAAATGCTTTCGGACGTGGAGCAATTTTTATGCGCGCCGACCGTCCGTTTACACGCGCCGTGATTGCTGATTAATTTTCCACGCGGGTTGATATTAATTTCGAACCACCCCCAACCCCACCGCCAACCACCACTGTTAAACGACCTGTGTGTAAACGATGGCGGTTATTGGACGAGTTTACACCGCCGTGCATACCGCGTCATTTAATCAATTTGTAATCTATCAATTTGCCGCGACCGCGGTAGCAGAGGCTTTTATCATTTCTGGACCACTGCGCAGCACGCGCTATGAATTTTCAAATCGTCTCGATAACTAACGCGCTCACCTGCTTACCTGAGAGAGAGAGAGTCCTTGGAAGTCTGTGAAAAATCGCCGGATCGCAATAAATCATCGGAACACACTTTTCCGTATACGTCGCAGCGGAACCACCTTATTGCGTCGCCGCTTCTGACGGGCTCGTCCTCCTATCCTTCATCGATCGACCTACCGCAACTCGTACGCAACTCGTACGCAACTTCGTCGGACGGCAGGGCCATTAAACGTTGGAAGGCTCACGATTCTCCCTACTGGAAAGCGTTCCCGCGAGCATACACGAAATACATACAAGATTCCGGTGTAATAACGACCGGTCGCTCGAGACGCGCACACACACACACAGACGCGCGCGCGCGCGCACGAAAGGGTGCAAATGCACGAACCCCATCGTGCACGAACGGTGGTATTGATTCCCCCCTTGTATTTGGGGTAGGACGACAGTGTTACGACGCAGTGGCGAGCGAAAGGATTCGACGCAAGTTCACCACGGGCGAAATGAATGGAGGAAAAAAAAGCGAGTCGACCTAGCGTGAGAGATTATTCCGTGACGCATGTGGTGTTATCACGGACAATAGTTTTCGGGGAGTTGGGTCACGGCGCGTTACACGTTTCTTAAATAATGACGGACAGAGATCCAGGGTAGGGGGTAATCGAAGGGGGTTAGTCTCTTTTTGTATGTTAATGGGGGGTATGATAAATCGTTAGGAGCTCCGAACGAGATAGGTTACCGTAAGGGGGAAACGCGTTACTCGTATTCTCTGATACCGTTTGCAACGGTGAAAATGTAAGTTCTATTTCGTTGTTATTAACGCGTGGCTTTTTTGTTCGGGCTTCGCGCCAAGCCTATCGTCCCGTTGCGTGCGAAATCGAAAAATACAGCAGAGAAACGAATGTCCTAGGTAAGCTTAAAGTGGCGGTCCAACGGTGTTCGACGTGACCTTACTCTATCGCGCACCTTCCGCTTTAAGGAAACCCCTGTGGCACCACTTCGCTTTCCCGTGCCTCCGGCGGGGTTACTATTTCAAACTTTCCCCGGTCACGAGCGGCGCACGCAACTCACATCCGATTCTCGTTACACGCAAGACGCGATCGTGCCGCAAGTTCGACGCGGTACAAGGGGCAACGCTTTTTGATGATTAATTGCTTACCTTGATGTGATAGGAGTTCAGCTTGGTGCGCGGCAGACTGTTGAAGGCGCTGAAGTCCAGGCGACGGGAGAAGATTCCATTTGCGCCGCAGCTTTGCCTGAAAATAGAGATTGAAAAATGATAGTGCGACAGGGTCCGAATACTTATCGATAAAATCATTTAACCTTTAATTGTAGTTATAGATGTTGCAATGTACACAGCTACTGTGTCTCACTGAAGAGATTAATATGAATCCATTGCGTTAATGAGAATTGAACTTGATGTGCGAATTTTATTGAGGTACAGAAATAGATGATTCATTATTAATTTTTTAAATTCTTGTTTTAATTTCAATAATTAACGCTATATTGAGTAGAATGCATGGTAATGTGGTTTATAAATTTGAATGTTAAAGCATTCGTGTCATTTCGCATCTCAATTACAATGAATGCTATAGCATTCACACTCACGAACGTGTTAATATTATTCTTAATTCAAGAATGTTGCTCTGCCGCTAAGTTCATTTTCACATATGACGTGTTATTTGGTGTATCCGATAAATCATCAAAAAATAATTCATCCCGACCTTCGTTTTCCTCATTTCAATGACTCATTTTGCTACTCTTTTAGAATTGCGGTCTATTTTGTAAATTATTTGAAAAACTATCCCTGGCAAATGAAAACGCGGACTTTCAAACGACGAAACGTTGTACAACGATAAAACACTTTATAAGGTACGATTGTCATAAGAATATCCAAGGCTTCTCGTTGCCTTGTGAAAGTGACAAGCAGATTCAATTATTTTTTTAGAAAGGCATTAAAACGGGATATCTCGTGACCCGTATGCATATGTGTTAATATCAATATATTACGGGTTAATATCGGGGTAAATTGTAACGCAAGCTAAGTACAGCAAACTCTTGCTCCCCATATTGCACGCGATCGCGTTGCTCCGAAATTTCTCCCGATTCTATGCAGGAACGAACGCAGACGGGGAAGGTCCCTTTAAAATCCGCCACGGAGAGACAAAAATCGGGGATCCAACCACCCATTCCTCGTGATACACAATAATTCCGTTCTCCCTCGCTTGATAACCACCCCCCTCGCGCGCTGTGTAACGCGAGGGTTGCGTTCAAGAGAACTCGTACGTTTATCCTCGCAGGCCGATGAAAACGTGCTCGCAAGAGGACACGTACCGTGCACCGTGGTATGTATTCGAGTGCTCGTACGCGTGTGTACCCGTGTATATATCCGTCGTCTCCGTGTCACACGTCAGGGAAAAAGCCCGAGCCGCGACGACGACTCATGGCTGAGCATAAAAACCCAGCCGAATGGAAAGGAAGGAAGGAAAATTTCGCTACCCTCGATCGGCGCGTAAAAACTTCGAAACGAGAGGAGGCACGAGGCACGCAAGACACGCGTGTACCGAAGGGAAATGGAATTCACGGCCTGGAAATTGCTGCTCGGGCAGGATAATTCATCTGCGACTTTTCATTTGCGAGAATTCGATCCACGCTGGGTACACGCGTACATACATACGTATATCTGCGTTTCGCACTTGAACGACCCCGATGTCTGATTCCGTCGCAGAATCAGCGACCGAGGCGAAGAGTTCGATAACAGATGGGCCCCCCACCCCCTCAATCGGTCTTCAACTAAATACAAGTGAAACGGACAGGTCTGGCCGGAGTTTCGCTACTTTGGATCGAAATCAATAGGCGGGAAACTTTGGAAAGTTTCCAGACAAGAAACACGGCGTGCCTCGATCCGCGCATACGGTCCGCCGTTTCTGTAGAACGTTTCAAGGATTTAGATGGATCCGTGGGACACGCGATCCCAGCCATTCGATATGGGCAGCAAGGGGCGATCGACGGCGATGACCGTCGCGGATGGCCGATTCGTCGGCGTCGGTGGGCGGAAGTTACGTCAGCGCTGGCTGGACGACGCGAGATAACGACGACGAGAAAAACAGACGCACAATCGTCAGAAGGCAGAGAAGCCGGGCGAATGGATGGCACTCTGTGCACACGGTGGGGGCCGACCTTAACCTTGGCCTCCACTCGACGAGACCGCCGTCGTCCTCTATCGCCGCCCGTATTCGTAACTTTTGGCAATGTCAGCCGGGGGTCAGGGAAATATTGCGCACTATCGTCGCGTGTATCGCTGGAAAAAAGGGAATCATCGTGCATTATGCAACGCGACCGCCGTGGCATTCCCTCGTACACGCTTCTGACGCTCGCCGTGCGTTGACCGAATTTCGAGAAACAAGGAAATGCAACGCGAGTGGCGAATTCTGCTGGCTGGAATACCAAGAGAGGCGACCATTTAAATACCGCGGGTAATGCGAAATAAAAAGTGCAACCCGCGGAGCGCAGATTCGGCAAGTATAATACACCTGTGAACTTTCAATGTTTTTCTTATCTCGCGGCGCGAGAACTCTAAATGCTATGGCGGGCTAAATGAAAATTCTTCCCCGTTTCTACTCCAAAGTGGAATCGGAGTAAACCATTCCTTTCAGCGTGCGTTAAATGGCACAGTCACAGATTCGACGACAAAGCTCCAGCGATACGACGGTGCATCTTCTCGTAGAACTCTTCAAAATTGAGCCGCCACTAAAGGTCAACTTTCTTGAATGGAAGATAAACAGCCTCGTTGTCTAAAAAAAAATCTCTGGTCGCTAAATAAGCGAGTGGCCGATGCGAAAAACCGCGGATATTGAATGATATTGGTCCCGAAACGACAAAGCCGACCCTGAGAGTCGTGAACACACGTTTCACAGGAGCGCAGAATATCGCAGAGCACGAACAATCGACGAGCAATTCCGAGCCATTATGTCAACGAGGTAACTCGGAACGACCCGATACGACGACAGAGAAACGACGACTCTTCAGGAATTCGTAGCACTCCAAAAAAGGAGCTCCGCCACCGCATATGGCGCATTTGCATGGCGGTAACGAAGCCGCGTTAATCCCCGCTCGACAAACCGACATTTACTTATTACACGTTCGATCACAGAAGGCTGAAGCGCGAGCAGCGTCGACGTACAAATACGGCGGTTGCTCTCCGTCGTGCACTTAATTTACATGAAGCGAGGAGAGGCGACCGAAACGCATAGTCGCTTATTTTCAATCAACGCCACTTACGTGCGTTGCGTTTACCGGCGATCGCGTTCCTCTCTCGATGACTAGGAACGTGATTGCGCAACCTCCGCGAGAAACGGCAATCAATAGAGTGATCATGCCACGACGGGCCGCGAGTGTGCGTCTATTTCCCACGGAATTGTCCAGAGTGCAATTAGCAGCAACAGCAAAGTACCGTAGAAGTTGTGCAATTAGATATTCGTGGCGGAATCATTTTTCTATTTTCGACGAGTGGAGATGAAGAAGAGAAGGGTATTGGACAAGTGTAACATATATGCAAGCATTTCGTCGCGGTGTTCCAAGTGAATTTTTGCTAATTCCTTTTTCATTCTTTCAACTTTTAATAGACCGTCCTAAGGCGCCAGGTAGCAATTTATGATGAGTTTTAACAAGATAGAATGACAATTATACATCTCCTTTTAATGTTCATCAATGACTTTCCTGTTCATAATCTGTCTAACGTATGCTATCTGAATAATACCGAAATGTGAATGCTTCACTTGCCAAATCGATTAACTCCACTTTCTGATTTTTATTCAATTTTAATGTCAAAACACTGATAAACACTAATAAAGTGTTTTGACATTAAAATTGAATAAAATTCAGAAAGTGGAGTCAATCGATTTGGCAAATGAAGCATTCGTGTATCGGTAGTTCTGGCGTCAATCTTTTCCAGCAAAATCTTCATCCGTTCCGCGTTTGAAACAGGCTGCCTTAGACGCAAGGCAACCGATCTTCGGATTATCGAACACGATCGGCGCAAATCATTTGCATGGGTCGCCATTTCGATCGACCGGCGCTATGCCTCGCCTGGCTGTCGTCTGCGGGACTCTCTCTCCGTTGCTTTCTCTTTCAATCGTCGGTGCTCGCGAGGCATAATTCATGGCAAAAGGAGTACACCCCGCACTCTCCTTCGTCGCGGAGGTATTTTAAAAAACTACTCGCGAGCCATTAAAGCCAGCCTTAAGGCCGGGACGACGCACGGTTTTGTACGTGACGATGGTTTAAAAAACGAAATAAAAGGGGGACCGTTTCGCGGTTGAATTTATTCCGCACGAACCGGTTTGCCGGACGGCGAGCCGTGCATATTATCGCAGGCACAAAGCGGCAACAGAAGCGGCGGCGTGGTCTTTCTGCCTAGAGGAAAAATGATTATCTAACCTTGGGTTCGCGAGTAGGCCGTGTGGCACGTCGCTTCCGAATTAAGGGCGACCTGAAAAGGAAACTGGCTTTATCGGGGCGCAGCCGTGTTCGCAGAGATTTCAGCACGCCATTCGGCTCGTCAACCACTTGTGCAAAGTGCTATCGGTAAAATGACACACGCTTGAATTACCGCGCCTTTGCGCGGCGTAACTGACCACCGCTATCTCCGCCGATTCTTGGAACTGGGATGCGGGAACGAGTGTCGAGGAAACGCGTCGATTCTTTATCGAAGGGCCGAGATGCGCCTGTCTCGTTCGCGCGCGATCGCTCTTCCTTCTCCTTCCGTTTTAATGGAGTGTCCTTACGGCGAGGGAAGAGCAGGGGACGGGGAAACGTTTCGAGCAGTGGGTTTTAAATGGCCTGCGCGCACGGAGCAGGCACGGCTGGTACACGATGCGTCATAAATTTCTGAATAGCAGTATCGAATTACCATTTTTTCCAACGCCGTTCACTCTGCGACGCTAATGAATGGTTCATTCATTTTCTTTTTTTCTTCCCTCCTTTTTTCGTAATATTCCGAAGAAAGTCGAACGGGCGACCCCTCGCGACCGACACTGTATTATATTTCAACAGAGATCTCGAAACCCGAGCTGCGTTACGCGGGCATTCGCGAACGATTCGCATTTTGCAACTCGATACGGCGACACGATACGTTCAGTACAGATCGACCCGTCGCTTGTTACTATCGGGTTTGTATTTCTAGGAAGCGTTTCGCAATGACGATTGGTTCCCTGCAAAACGCATGAATGACGATAGATCGGGACCGACGTCGTTCTACGTTGTACGCGTATATCCGTAGGCTCTAACGAACGGAGTTCTTTCATAATTCATGACGGAACGGAGCCGACGATCGATTCATTCTCCAATTCGTCGAGACGATCAAAGTATCAAGCTGGTCAAGAAACCAATTGGAAACGGGTAAAGATCGAATCACCTGTGTAACACATTTCTATCAATTACGTATTGGCCGCTTTGCTCGCGTGCGCGTGCAAAGGAAGATTCTATTAAAACAGAAATCCACCGGGGAGAAAAGGGACAGGTGGGCGATTCTTGCATTAGCTTCTTACGATAGAATGGAGTACACCGTCGATACCATTGTCCAGTGAGTGACGCGTGCTCAAAAATCGAATGGGGAATCGAAGGGGAAGGTTAAAAAAAAAGAAATCACCGAGCACGAACAAGGTGCGCTTGGCACAAGGCTCTAGGACAATTCAAGGAAACGTATCGAAACCAAGGACGCGTACGCGTCTCGCAAAGTGATTTGCGAACCCGGTGCGTTACTGCAAGGACGTGAGCGGTACACGCATCCGGGCTGCAGCTCGAGCTTTTCAAGGCCAAGCGGGCCCATCCTTGGAATTTTAAACAGGCCGTTTGCCTATCTCGCCGCTGGCGATAACGTGGTCCACCCCTTGATAAAAACGCGCTCGATAAAAAATGCAAATTCGATCGTCGTTTAATTTCATTTTCAACTGAAACTGTCCCGGGTTGCATCTCGTGCGCGCCAAAGCGGGATCGAAGAAGCGCACAGAACGGACGGGGGCAAACGTCGCCGCTCTTACACGTTTCTCCCTCTCTGTCTCTCTCTGGTCGCCACACGTGACACCGAGAGTCAACACCTGCGTACACACACGCCCGGACTCGCATATATTTATAGCCGATAAACGTCTTGTTTACGCAGGCACGCGTTTCTTAGGCGCCTTCGGTCTTTATAAAAAGAGACGCGGCCGAGCGAACGGCGAAGAAAGAAACGCGGGTGGGACCGGACGGGACGACATGAACGCGCGCGGAGGAACGAGAGAAGAGAGTTTTGCATCGGCCGACGCATTAACGATGTGTTTCTCGCTCGAGGCATTTTTACGCAGTTAGTCGACGATAAGGCCCCTGACTCAGATGCCCTTCCGTCTTCTGTCCTCAATGGCAGAGGTCGCGCTTAATATTATCGGCAGATCCGAAACTCCTGGCCGTCCGATGGAAAAAAACAACCGCACGCTTTGGCGGAGGCTTCGGGCGTGTCACTGGCGTATCTGTGACGCAACCGCGTTGCGCGGATGCACAAAAGAGGAATCACGCTGCAACGCGCCACGGTCAGAGATAGCGACACGCGGGTTCGCGTTAGGGACAAGCTGCGCTCTGTCAGATAATGCGGAGATTATCGGTGGCGGTTCGATAATCCTCGGGGCGGGTAATGTGGGACGAGAATGGGACCGTTCAGTGGGGGGTGGGGGCGAAATAACGCGTATGCACCACTGATCGAGATTAACCCTTCAACCGAAGTCAAGCGATACTGCAAAAAATGCATACTTCGTGTGTGTGTGGGTGTGTATGTATTATACATACGTTGGTTGCGGCTTTTTATAGCTTTTAGTACGGCAATGTTGTCAAAGTGTTAGCACAAACTGCGTATTTAACGCAATATATATTGACACGCTAATATTCGTACGTATTCGTGCACACTAGGTGCACTGAAATATACTGTACGAGGTAGAATTATCGGGGCAATCAAAGAAATTCGGGACGTGAGCCTCGATTGTCGATGGATTGTGTATCTTTCGGTTCCAAACAATACGTTCCAACATTCCCAATGGTAGCAGCGCCCAGCGGTCTGAATCGAGAAATTTAGTTGACATTCTGGTACAAGTTCTAAACCATTCAAGATATGGATATCATACGTAATCATTTTGAATGGTGTATATTTTTTGTTATTTAACAAACTGTCAGTTTAGAATTTGAATGGTTTATAACGTATGTAGTATACTTTATGCTTGTCTACTGTAACATTTTTAGTACATTACGAATACCGAGTTTTAATTGACAGCGGTAATTTGTAACACCTTTTCATTTAAGAAAAAAATTGGAGGAAAAAAATATTAAAAACAATCGTAGGGGCTTCTTAAAGAAAACGAGCAATTTTTCCGTGGAAAATGCTATCTTCGAAACTTCCAACTGTAACTGTCTGTTACAGTTACGGTTTGCTATCGAACTTTATTAATTTTCTCATTTCATCGATTAGACATCGATGCGAGAAAGTTTTGTACTTTTTGGCTAAATGTCGCCAAACTTCGCATTGCAGACCACTGTGCAGTCGCAGAATCGCAAGCTAGTTTAACGCCAAAGTCGGATCCGTTGATCAGAAAACTGCCACTCGTCGTCGAGTTGTGCTTGGAAGTGAAAGGGGAACACCTTAATCGATTCTCTTCTGGAATTATGCTTCGTTACCTACGAAAGCCCTCGGTTATCCCGTGCGGTATACAGGAGAAAATTTCTAGCTAGCTGTGCCGCTGCAGTTTCTAAGATGGGAAGACGCGAGTAAACCAACGGGTCTTCGAAATTCACCTATGGCAGCTCGCAGGTGTGCGCTAATGAGTCGAACGATGATAATGGAAAGCTGGCACTCTCGAGGGCACATAGACACAATGACCGTTCCATCCGGTTTATCCGGACGGTGTCGCGCATTTACAAGTTTCTCGCAACCGAGCATCGCTGGAAAACCCTTTAAGCAATTAGTCCCCCCACGTTTCTTCGCTCGTCCGGCGTGTGAAACCATCGGAAGGTGTCCGTCTGTTAGTTACCTTGGAACGATTTGTTCTTTCGAATCGTACGAACGTACAAACATACGTACTGTCCGTGGAGATAATTATCAATGGAACTACAATCTGGATTTCATATTTGTACAGCCTGCAAGGAGGCCGTGAAAAAGATAAGTGTATTTATACACCACTTTCGCAACATCGACTCTCTGTTAAACAGATCCCTTTTGCTGCCTTCGCCAGGTATACACACCGTTCTCCGCCACGAGCGACTCGGAACATACGAGAAGCTTGTTCTCGTAAAAAAAGAACAGAAAAAGAAGTACGCTTCGTTCTCTGTGTCAATTGGAAAAGGCCCCGTCGAATGGTGGGAAAGAGCCAGTTCTCGAATAACATTAAGGAGGATCGTGGGGGCATGTAACGATATGTGGAATCATCGAGGAGACCGGTTCTTCCGCTCGGTTTGAGGTTTGCTATTAATAGGCGGCATAAGTATGCGGAATGCCGAGGTGCAAGCAAAAGCAGAAGAAAAAACAACTTTCGCGAGCGACAAGGATCGAGACACTACTGGCCATCGATACATACGTGCATCGAATCACGATTCCGCTATTGTCCGAAAGTGTTGCGCGCATTTCACGCATCCCTCTGGGCCGCGTAACGTCAGAGTGCAATTGTGCGATAATTGATCCGCGCGACGAGCGAGCCGGTAATCGAAAAGGAGAACGAGCAGCGACGCGGGTAAACGTTCGACGGAAAAGAAGGACGGGAAACGAATTCTAAAGCGGCGACGAAGTCGCGAAAACAACTTCTCCGGCCGCGAACGATAAGGATCTGGCTTAATATTACAATGCAGCGGGGCAAATAAATTTCGATCAGCTGAATGAAAAATGTGCTTGTATAAGCGATGGTGTTCCACGGTTCCCCCGTTTTAAATTCGAGGCATCCCGTACAGACGAGACTTTCTACACGGTCTTTCTATTTGCACGCAGCCGTGCAACGCTAGGCACTCGTGTCGCTCGATTTAATTTGATTTTCCCAGGATTGCCCGGGTCTCTAACAAAGGGGCGCCGAGCGTTCCCTTCGTGAAGAAAAACCAGTCAGATTGCCGGAGCGAACGAAACACGCCGCACGGAGAAACGATCAGGTGCGAACGATCCTAACAGGGAAGGGAAACTCTTCTGCACGCGGGCGTCGAACGTCTAGTTTATTCTGCGGGAAGACAGGTGCTGTTGACACCTTCTGTCCCGTGAAAAATATCTTCACAGTCGCGGCGCCACCCTTTACCATGGCTATCGAATTATCGAGGGAAAATGTATTGCCCGGACGAGAAAGGCTGGACAGGTGTACGACAAAAGAAAAGTGGTCGCCTATGCGTTTCGCCAGGGTGAGATGCGGGAGAAAGTCCGTGTCTGTAAATATGTACAGAGGGAGAGAAAGAGCGAGAGTAACCTTTCGTTAGGTTCTGTCCACACCCTTTGTCGCGAGCTGCCCTTCACGCTTCCGTCGCAGCCACCACAGTGGATGCGACTTAAAAGCACAGGATTTCACGTGTCAGATTCAGGAATCGTCCCCTAGGAAGCGTCGCAGGGGGGGCAGCGGGACGGGCAGAGGCGTTACCGAATCATTGCGGGGCTTTGTGCAACTCGAGTGACTTGTCACCGATGCCGGCCGAATCGAGAGGGAGCAAAGTAAACCCGAGCCCAGCCCGTGGGAGAGAGGAATCTTTGGTAATCAAAACGCAAGGTTTATTTGCCTCCGGAGACTGCACAGCCATCGACGACGGCGATACACTTATACCTACCCCTCCCCGTTAAGGGCAAATACGCCGCAGGAGGAAAGCACCGCGGGAAAACACTAGTATTTCGAGGGAATATAATGCCCCGTTTACAAATAATTATCCCCGAGACGTGCCCCTATTTGCTCGTTCTCCCTCTTCCCCTAATACAACATTGCCCCTGCCCGCCCGCCCTTAAACTCTACTCGATACCACTTCCCAAAATATGTATACACGTGTACCGTGCAAACCTCTCGTCTCCCGATACTAATACGGGGCAAACAGAAACATTGAATCACGGGGAGCAGTGACTCGTCGGACAAGAGAATCCGCGTAACGCCGTGCGAGCACGTTTGTTACTGTTGCTCGTCAAAGTAAGCGATTCCACCGTAGGAACCACGTCCCGGCCCAAATTTTTGCGACAACGATCCCCGAGCTGTTCGCGTGAACGAATCACGAACGAAGCCGCCAACCGAAGGAAGCGTTAGGCCGTCGAGGGCCCGGCGAAACTGGTTCCTAAAACTCGGTCCACGGACACGTTCCACCGAAAGAGAAACCGAAAGGCGACCAGGGGACACGTACGAGCCCAGAGGCCACTCGGGGATACGTGGTCAACAGGCTTGGCAAAGAATCCCGGCGTGCAGTAAACCGAAATGGAGTCCAGCCACGTGACGGAGCAAGTCCGCGGCGGAAAGCTCTTCGTTGGCGCCCAAGAAGTTATCCGCGTCGCGATAACGGGGAGCAAATGAGTCGGGAGGATCGCCCGAATACTTCGCCCACCGGTTAATCCGCCTCGAGTTTGCTCGTACGCGCCGCGAATCCGCCCGGATTATGCCCCGGGCACGTTCCAACGAGAGGTGGGAAACGCGAATTCCAGACAGAGTTTCCGAAGGCACGGCCCGAGTTAACCCTGGGACACGTATACGCGCTACGTTTTGCCGTTTAATGGAGAGGCTGACGGCGAATGCACTGGGTAAAAGCGAAACGCGGAGCAGCGATGTAGGTACCTAAAATAACGCGGCTTCCCTTTTGTTTTCTCAAGCACGGAAACTTTGAGAACGCAATTGGGGATTCGAAAATGGTTATGGTGAAAAGTACAGTAATCCCTCGAACACCGCGGATTATTTCCCGACGCATTTCTTTTTCTTCAAACACTTGTTTCGAGCCAATTTATTCAGCATATCCTTACAATTTTCTGTATCGTGGTGAACATGAAAGGTAAAGAAGGACAAATGCGAGTTTGTCCACGTGAACTAGTTCTTCAAAAATTGCCCAACAAGTAGTAGCACTGAATTCAAACACATAACGAACTGTTTTGGAACTTGGCAAGAAGAATCAAACGATTAGTGAACTATGTGTATACGTATATATATTTATAGTTTATCCCATAAATTTATATATAAATTAAATTTAATTCATAAAAATGTATATATGTTATATGCGCAATGTGTATATACACATGCATTGGAAAAATATAAATGCTTCATGTATTTACTTCATTTTTTGTTAGGGGTGGGGTGGGCTCCAGAACTACGCGGTCAGTCGCTGCCCCTAACCCCCGCGTTGCTCGAGGGATTACTGTAATTCGAAAGACGATGTTGTCGCGAGTTTGTTACGCGTGCGTGTACAGCGGAGAGAAAACTTCTCGCTAAGCATTTCTATCGGATACCTATGCATTCCGCCGATGTTTTTCTTGTCCAGCGTAACGAGGAATTATAGGAATGAAGAACGAGCGGGGCCCCGTTGCGTAGACCGTAGACAGAATTCGCCTTTTAATTAAAGAATTCCTTCTGCCTCGGTGATTCTACGCAGGGGCTCCGGAACCGCCGCAGTGGATACGAAATCCAGCACGGCGCCAAGGAGTCGACGCGGTCGATCGGTTTCGTAACAAAGTCATGTTTCGCGAACTCTCACATAATCGAGTTACGCAAGTGGAAACGAATCTGGCATCGTAAGCCAGGTACATCGGGTTGCTTACCTGCGTGCAAAGAAAGAAAAAAAAGGAAGGAGAGAAGGAAAACCTTAGCATCGAGAGATATCGTTCCCACGAATATCCTTCTCTTCCGCTTCGGGGGCAATCGAACCGTCGAAAATAATAGCCGGCAAAATACCTCAGCTATTTTCCACTAAATCGGTCATCGTCAACGTGGGGGCACGAGGAAACCCAGGTAAGACGTTCGTTCTCGACGCGAGCCGAATTCTCGCCACTTGTCGAACAGACAAGGAGAGCACACGAGGAAAGGAAGAAAGATTGGCGTCTCGGGAGAGGTAAACACGACGTTAACAAACCAATTAGCAGTAAACCACCCTCGGGTCCGTAATAATTTACACTCGACTACGCACGATATACAGCACAATGGTGCAGCAAGAAAGAAATAACCCAAGGCGGAAAGGGAGAGAGAAAAAAAGATGCCTTCCATCACTCTCCACGGATATTTCGTTTCCTTTTGCAGCGCCGAACCGGCAGCTTCCTCGAAGAGAAAGGAGAACGGTGAAAAACGTGCGGCAAGGAGACCAGAGATAACGGGATCGCGTAAATAAGGATTCGCAGTGCACCTCCGAGGTGTGAAGCAGGGGGTGAACGGTCTTTGTTCCTGCGGGAGAGTACCTCGAAACGCCGCTGCCTTTTTTCTCTTGCTCGTCGTTTCCTTCCTATCTTCTGCACCCACCGTCCCTTCGTCGTCCGCGAGAAAAACCAGCGAGTCGAGAAAGAAGGGAAGCTTGCACCGGTGAACAGAAGGAGGCAGAACTAGCTGCATCGAAATTCCAACGCCGAGCGGCCAGGGGCCAGTGAAAAAAGCGGTTCCCTACCGGAGGACGATAAGGAGAGCCTTGACTCTTTTCTTCGCCGCGGAGCGAACGAAGTTAATACGCCCCTTAACGAGCTACGATAAAAAAAACAAGAAAAAGAGGAAAGGGAAGAACGATGCAAAGTATGCACAGGGGTTTAATTGTTGCAGCCAGCCGGGAGAGAATCGTTCGCGAAATCTTTGACGCGATGTCGAAATTTAGACCCACTGTCACGGCTATCATTTGCCAATCCGGAGTAGACGTCCCCCATTATTCATTTACATGGTCGACGTTGTTCGTCTCGCTGACGCTGCTAGAATATTCCTAGACTCGTCCCTCCGCCTCCTATGAATTACTGCGAGTGGCTCAGGCTTTTCACTACACGTGCAAAAGGAGGTCCCGACGAGCCGAGGAATGTAAAGGATCGCGAAATCCTCCGGACTCTCTAACGACCGACCCTTGCTAGACACGAACGTGTACGCGTTATTCCACGCAGGTATATACGTGTGCCCGTATGGACACGCGTCCTGCGTGAATTTCGCGCGAAACTCAGGTGGCCTTTCCTTCGTTCCTACCCCCTGCTTGCCTCGAATATAATGGTCAGGCTTTTGAGGTAATCTTGAACAACCACGACCTCCACGCGCCCACGCGAGATTCGCGCGTCCAGTCGCCTTGGCGGAATGTTTTTGACACACGAAAAGGCACGTCGATGCAGTGACGTAACAGAGATCCGAAACAACTTTCTTATCCGCGAACCATGCTGACCCGGGGAGGGGGGTCAATGTCGAACGCGATTTTTGATGACTGGACAGTATTATAAACGAACGTGTGCGTACAATATTTCCAATGCTGCATCGGTTCTCATTAACGATAAACAGCTGGTTGTTGTTCGCGCAAGCAATTATTCACTGGCAAGAAAATTCAACGCGTCTCACCCTGGGCGGCAAACGTTCGTATCAATGAAAGCAACGGAATTTGTTAAAATTAGACACGGATGTCTTTGGATGGCATTTGAAATAAAACGTGCTGCGAGATATCTCGGTAGCTGGCTCCTAGTGGTACATACCCTTTACTGCGAGATATCTCGTGGTTCCCATTGAATGGGTTAAAGGGGTTGCTATGACGCTACGGTAATCGCGGGAAATCGATTATTCGTGCGCATCGAAACGTTGAATAAGATTCGCGAAAGGCCGTACGATGTTATTTTTCCTTCTTTCCGCTTATTTAATCGCTCGCGTGTAACGTTATTCGCAGCGCCAAAACGGTTATTTCTCGTGGCAAAAAAATTCGCTTGGGTTCGCTTGTTTCCGATTTCCGAAAGTGGTCGGCAATGGAACCGGTCCGACCGGTTACCCTCTCGGCGTTTCATGCCGACCAGATAAACATTTTTGCAATAAAACCCTCTGCGAGTATATCGTCGACGTCGAAACAGCCCGGGGAACGAGCGTATTTATCGATGCAATAATTTGTCGCAGTCGAGATGTAAATTCGATCAGGAAGTGGTGAAAATCTGGCGGAAAAATATGTTGCCGCGCCGTTCGTTGTCGTCGCCGTCATCGAAAGGAAAAGAAAAGCGCCGAACCGCTTGGGGCTCGTGAATGTTAATGCGCTCGTGATTTGCATAAATTCAGCAAATACCTCGTTACGATTTCGCTCGTTGTGCACGATTGCACGACCGTGGCTTACATTTACATTACACAGTTTCGAACGCGTTTGAAAGTTACGCGAAGCCGAATCGAACCGTTGTGCTTCAACGAGAGTTCTCCCCGTTAAGCCTCCTTATTTTAACGTCTACGCGTTAATTGCCAGAAGAAAACAGCGAATATCGCGAAGGCTAATTTTAGCCACGGTCAATATCATCTGTGCTCCATTTATTTTTAAATGGTTTCCACCCCGCGCTGATTACCGGAATGAATCATACGAGTGTTCCGTCGTTGAGCTCGTAATCGCCTGGCGAACTTCTCTGTCGCGGCGTAGAGATGAAAAGAAAAAACGGGGGCCGCCTTAAATTGGCTGGTTAAAAGTGCGTCGATAATAAAGTCGCCCTGTTATTATTAACCGCGATATACACCCGGTGGACGAGCAACAGCAGGGAAGCAGGGGAGAGGGCTGGACGAAGTTTTAAGTTCTTGGAGCCCCGCCGAGCCACCAGATATAATAAAGTTTAATCCCTTTAAAAACTTTCCCGCTCACCGCGCCGGGAACGGCCGCGCGTTTCCTTCGTGAAAAACCGTAAGCCTTAACTAGACGCGTTGAAATTACATACCCGCGTCGAAGAACAGAGAGAAGCCGGAGGATATAACGAAGCTCTGCAAAACTGCGGACATACTCTGCTTTTTTAATAAGTTGGGGCAACCGTGTTTCCCGGTTTTATTGCTCCTCTGCTTAAATCTGACGCATGGAGAATGGACGTGGAAAAAATATCCACGGATCTCTAATTGCCAATAATTTTCATCTCTTCGAAAATGGAAACGCCCGAGCGAATTACGTACATACATACGTACTGTTCCGTTTAGAAAAGCTGAGCGGTGAAAACATTTCGCGCCGTCGTCTTTAAGATATCCTTGGGTCGGTCTGTCCAAAGGGTCGGGGTTCAGGGTCAATCTCTGAACCCGTCCTTTCTAGCCGGATCCCTTTTCTTTCGGCTTACTTCTTCGCCACTGCTTCCCGGTTACATGTAACGAGGGTTTTCCAATACGAACACACGCGAGGAGACTAGCTCGTATCTCTAGCACAGATACATAAAGCAAGCATGTTGTCTACCAACGAAATTAATTCCGTCGATGGGGTCGCGTCTTATCGGTGAATGTAATTGTACCCGCCGAATATTCATTGGCCGCATGTGTATACATACGGTGACTTAACAAAAAAAACAAGGAACACGGTTTAGACAAATAACACTCGCATTCTTATCGAGCAGAACAAGTGTACCCGCGAACCCGGTGAAGAGCAACAAACTTGTTGACACAGTCGCGCGTAATTACGAAGTGCATTAATCCTGGAAACACTCCGATGGCCGAATATTTAATAAGAGCCGCTCCGTGTAATCTCGAAACGTGAATCGCGATCGCAAATTCAGCAGGTAGAAAAAAGAACAGCCGTGACATTTCGATTCGATTACCTGGCCATTCGCAATCGAACGGTGAAGTCACACACATCGTTTACGAGTTTATCCATTTCGTAATTGGCTCGATTCAATTTACGGGAGGTCTCGGCGAGAAGGGAAATTAATCGAGCGATCGACAACCGCCGACAGAATTTTCGCGAATCGTCCGGGACGGAGGAATAACCTTCGACGCGTAATTAATTTGTGTTCCAATTTGGCCACGGCTTTTTTCCCCGCATTTTTCTACGCCGGTCCACGGGAGAGGCGCCGTACGGCCAGGTACCCCCTGGAACACCCTGTAAAAATGAAAAAAGCTCGCGTACATCGATGAGGCGCCGATATTAATACGCAGCTTCGCTTCCCGTTAGCAATTATCGTGCGATTAAACACGATCGTGCGGGTATAATTCGACAGCCCGCCGGCTGCAATTTACCTCGTTATGCGTTTGCATGTCGTTCGCGAGCAAGCCCTCAGCAATTAAAGAATAATGCCCCGGTCCGCGTTTCGAGGACGAAAACGCTCACTCGATAGCCCGGTATCCTGTGAACGTCTGCACATTTCTTTTTTAACGCAATCCCGTACGTTCGAGCAGGTACAGCCATGGAAGTTGCGGTAATTTTCTCTCCACCGACGAATATCAGAGAGCCCGATGTGACAGATTCCACGTACGTATACATGTATGCATATGCTTCCACGCAACCCTTTCCCTTTCTATTCGTCTGACGCAGCCGCGAACCTGAGCTCTCGGCGTTCAGATATACACGATGATATCGTTATCTGGCAAATCTAGACGCACGCGTCGATCTCGCGGAACTGCGCAACTTTAGACAATCCACGAAGAATTCGCAGGTGCGCCCGGCGACGTATAAACGCGGCGCTCGCGAACCAAGGAGAGATACAGAGAGGTAGAGAACGTGTCGCGCCAAGTTTATTTCAAACGAGCGGCAGCATCCCCGTCGAGTAAACGAAATGTTCGAAAGAATTCGAGAAATTCTACCGAAACGGTTCCACCCTGCCCGACAATATTGTCCCGAGCTTCGAATTAAACTGGTAAGCTCGAGCGGAATTTCACCGCCGCGCCGAAAATTCAATAATTCTTCCGTCGAATACCGTATATCCTACGCTGTACCCCGGGATCTCCAGGTATCTGAATCACGCATAACGACCATCCGCGATAACAGCAGCAGAGACGTCGACGGAGCTTCCTCTGTCCTCGCGTCGCCCGGTTTTTTAATTACAGATCGGTATTCCCATCAGCTCGCGCATCCCCTATTTACTTGTAGCAAAGTTGCCAAGCTTCCCCCCCAACGATCCACTCGTTCGTCGATCCCTTTGAACCGTTCGCGAGGCACCGTGGTCGGTCCCTCGAAGCCTATTGTTCGCGAAGCATCAAAAAGTTCCACCTCGTCGAACGCCTGGATACGCGAACGCGGCCTAATGAGATCGTGAAACGCGAAGCGGAATAAGGAACCACCGCCTTATCCCACCGCCACGTAGGAATGACAGACAATTCGATAGAAACCGTGAAAGGCTATCCGGAACACCGCGAAAATCTGCGACACTCGACGGATAAAGTTCCAGCGGGCAACGCTGGCGTGCATTCTTTTATCGGGAACGGCCGAGCGAAAACCCGTGAGCTGAGGGCTTTTTAACAACATTCCCATCGTTCGACCCGTTTAAATGCATCGCGGTGGCGTGATTCCATGCAGTTGGCCTTGAACACTGCTAGAGCGTCAAGCTCCTCTCCACGCTCGCTTGGCCCTGAGGAGGTGGCCACGGTCAAGGCTACAAGCACCCTCTCCTTCTTCACCAGGTCTGTTCCTTCGTCCCCCGGCGCGCACACACCATGCACACGGCTTTATTCAATCGCGACCAATACACTCCTCTCGTGGCTCCATCCACGCTATACTCCACCGTGCGTATAATACCATACGCGAAGCAGAGGGACAGAATGCAGCGAGAGGAGGAGAGGAAGAGCCTAAACTTGGGCTGTTGCATTTCGGTGCACGCGAACCAGGGTCCTGAGAAATATCTGCCGGCGTGTATTGTACGTATACCGCATCGCCGCGTTTCAAAAACTTTCCTCCTCGCCACTCTGTGTCCTTTCGATCGCGATAAAAACGTGGGGTGTACCGCGGCTCCGACGGTGCACGAATTTCAGGCCTCCTCGAACCTTGACGAAACGAAAGGAGATCGCGCACGGCGATAAGGTGAACAAATAATTTCGCCGCGCGGAGGAACACCCCGGAGATAAGGGGAACGAAACAGAAGAAGGGCTTGTCAAGATTCCTGTGCTTTCTGCTGAGAATCGTCCCGCGTAAGAGCGCGACGGCGACACTGTGGCACGAAGAATTTATTAGCGCCGTGGTTCCCCGTGTTGCAGAAAGGTTAATAGGGCAGACGATAAGGGAGGAACGATTGACTAACGCGCCGCGACGAGTCGAAAGTAAACGGTCAAGTGTGCAATCGGTGACTTTATCGGTAGAAAAGATTTCAGCGGGGCCCGTCAATTGGGCCAGCTTAGAAAATAAACAGAAATAGAACGGGTTCCAAGACTGGTATCTAAATATAGCGCGTACCCCTTGCGCGTATCACGGGCGGGGCAAGCTCGTAATCGTTGCGCTTACCAACCCTGTGTTTCTCATTGCTCTCGAACTCTGGAATCGAGCTACAGAGACGTACACGCCCGTACATTCGAACCGACCTACGCGTCCAAGAAACCGGGCCTCCCTCCACGTTCATTCATATCCACGTACACGATTTGTTTGTTTCGGAACGAGGGAATTTCGCTTCTCTTTCTTTCCATTCTTCTCCCAGTTTTTGTTCCAACTCTCTACTCGAAACACCCCTTCCACGCGTCTCTAACGTTTCACGGTTACTTTTTTCCCTTTCTTCTTTTACCGAGGCAAAAAATATCGGGCCAGTCGTTCGTCGGTCATTAGATGTACGTGTCCGGCGGTTTGTTTGACACCCGACACTCGTCGTAAAACAGAGAGCAATCGATAAGTATCGAGGCGCCGCAAAAGTTGGACACGATCGTGGAACATGGTGTTTCAAATTTTTTCGTTTTTTCTTCCTACCTTTTTTTTCACGAAAGCGCCAGGCCGCAAGGGAGAACCGCGCCGGGTAAAACAAGAGAAAAATATAGAGAGAAAAAAGTAAGCCTGGAAGCCCGTCTCTACGATTTAGATCGCAGCTCAGGCCTTTGAAGCATAAGAGAGAGGATCGAATTACCGGCTCAATTCATCCATGAAAGTCTGCGCCATCGAATATATCGCGTGTTTTCCAAAAGAGCCGCCGGTGTTTGCGCACCCGTGCCGGCGAACTAAAAACACTTCGCCGACGTTGCGTTATATTTCTCGTTCCGACACCCCCTTGGTTCTCCTTGCAAAGAATTTTCAGCGACGCGATTCTCTCTCTCTCTATACATATATATATTGTACATATTCTCTTTCTCTAGCCTGGGGAAAGGAGACCGTTTTTCCCGTCATTTGGCCACCATCTGCCGAAAGTATTTCGCGAAACAAACTTCTCTTTTCTCTTCGCTTCCCTTCTCAATAGCGCGAGCCCGAGCGTACGATTATTTATAGGTGCATATACACGCGCTGGGACCACTCCACCCACCGAGAGAAACGATAATATTCCGTCGGCCTTTCTTTATACGGTCTTCGAAATCGCGTCATAAAAGAAGAGATACACGTATGCGTATGCTTTTCATATGGAATACGTTCGTTCGCCGAACCAAACCACCCTCTATCCACCCCCTCGATATATTCTCTATCCTACTACTGCTGACATACTTCGCCCGCTGAACTTTAACACGACAGTTTCGAGGGTGCGACGAAGGTACTGTGTATCGGGAGTCCCTCGAAATCTCCTCCCTTTTCTGTCCACCCTTTATCTCATCATCTTTGCCTTATCTTATTTCGAAAACGTATAAGAAGATTACACATGCATAGGTAGCACTGCGCAGCAAAAACACCATTCATAGAAGCACTGAGAATCGCGAGAAAACAGTTAGCAAAATTTCAGCATGGAAACGAACTCGATGGCGCATCAGGATCGCAGAGGCCGAACCTCGTGCTTTACCTCCGAGCTCGAGGACGAACGAATCGTTTCCATTACACCGTATCATAGTTGTTTGAGAGATAAAAAAAAAATGGTGCCACGGTTGAAACTGCTTGGTCAATTTAGGCAGATTGCTAATGGCCTGGAACGAAACGAAACGAGACGAGACGAGACGAAGAGGAAGAAGGTATATAACTACATATATCTCCGCGGGTAACTGCGATTCCAATGAAACGCTTCTTATCGACGTCACTGTAGGAGACCAGAGAGGCCAGAGGAGCTTCTGCGTGGGAGAGAAACGTGACCAATTTGATAAGGGATCGCGATAATTGTATTCTTACAACGTTGCCTCGATAGAGCTCACAGAGTTGTTCCCCCACAACAGTGTCGTGACCGCCAGTCCAATTATTGTTTATAACGAGTTGACCGCTTTTTTCCCTCCCTCCCTCGACCCTTTTTTCTATACGGTCCCGCGAAGCGCCGCGGTAACGTGTAATTCGCGTACGCACGTACTTATGTATGTTAATCGCGTGGCGCCGAGGTGCGAAACTTTCGACGTATGTATTTTATACGTACCTTTTATCGCGAGAGAAATTCATTACCCATACCCAACGCGATTCTTCCCATTTTCTCGCACATGCACCGCGTGTAATTTTACTCTTTGCCATTTCTGGCCGCACGCCGTACGACAATGATATATTTCGCGCGGTTCGTTGCACGAGAATCGTTACTCACCGAACTCGATCGCTGAAAAAATCGACCTTGCTCTTCTTCTTCATGATGACCTGCGGCTGATGAAGGGGACTGACGCTGGGCTCGCTGGTCGCCGGTGGCGAACTCGACCCGGTGCTCGACGAGAGCGAGCCAGCCCTTCCACGACCGGACTCGATCAACTGTGCCTCGATTGTACCACGGCCGTTCGTAGAAACGTGATTGCCGTGGCTCGGTGGTCCAGCCGAAACCGACAGCGTGGGCCTGGTATTCTGACGATTGCGCCGTTTCTTTTTCTTCGCGTCGTTCTCGTCCGGTCGGTTACCAGAAGGGTTCCCCGAGCCGGGCGGCATCCAGTCGAGATCTTTCTTCAGGTGGCCACGACCGCAACGACAGCCGCAAGCTTTGAACGCCAGATCGTAACCCTTCTTCGTCCAAAGATTCTGATGACGCTGCCGTTCGGACCAGCTTCGCGCGCGGCCGCAGCTCTTCAAGTACGTGAGCACCGTCTGCTCCCAAGCGTCGAAACACTCGCGATGCATGAATTGGCCGACAGGGCAGTTATCGTTGTTGCACGTCACCTTGACCGTGTCGTGCAATGTGTTCAATCGGATTAGCGTATCGCCCCGTAGACACTCGCCGGTCGGCGTGCAGCAGCGGGTCGTATTTGTCTGTCCAAGATGGTTGTTGTTCTCCATCGTGTCGTTCAAACCACCAGCACCTCCTCCGTTCTCCAGCAGTGCACCAGCGTGGCCGTTCGCGTGGCGTCGCGGTGCCATCACTTTCCTCTCGCGATCTATGACGAGCCGCCCCTTTTCTCGCGCCCTTCTTTCCCAATGTTGCTGCGTCCTCTCGTGTACCAAAGAATCGCGCGGCGAACGACACACGAAAGCTGGGCAATTTCGACGAAGCGTAGTGCTGGGACAATCGAGCCAATCGGGAAACCGGCCCTCGTCGGGCAACTGTTTCTTTCCTTCCGTCTTCTATTCTTTCATCTTCGCGCAATGCCCGCGTCTCGCCTGTGCCGTCTCACGCACGTCCATTCAACGACTGGCTACGATGTTTCGCCAAGCGGTTCGCGGCGGGCGTATCTGGTGGCCGAGGAACGGAAAAGAATAGACTCGTCGACGACGACTAGTCGTCCTGTGTCAATGCCGGTGGTGTTCGCGCGAACGGTTCGGCAGAGTGTCATTCGTCGATGATGCGATCTCGTCCCGCAAGAAATCAAGGTCGCGCAGCTCGAAAATTAAAGACAATCTCGAGGGACCACGTCGGTCGGCGCAGTCGCGATAAGGGTCACGATTTATCGCGGAGGATCACCTCCGGTCGTCGCGGTGTTTCGTTCACCAAAGTCAAGGTCAGCGACGTGATACCGCTGCCGAGCAGCGCCGCGCGGATGGTCTCGCGAATGCTCCTCGTCCAATTAGTTTCCGCGCAAGGAACAAGCCTCGCCGCGTTTATATATCTTCGATTACGCTGGGTGTCGAACGCGATCGGAACGGAACGGGGGTGATTCCCGTAGCGGTACGGGCGAACAAATGTGTCGGGGGTGCTCCCGTCCGGCGAATGTCAGGGTCACCGGCGCAAAGCGCGCGCACCGTGGAACGCAATTTTCGATCGAAGTTCCGTGACGCGCGTTCCCGGTTCGCTCGTGATCGACTCCAGCCCGCGTATAGAGAGGAAGAGAGACAACGATCCCACAAAACAGCAGTACGCACACCGAGGCTCCAATTCCTTCTCTTTTTCTTTTCCTCTTCTTATTCTTCTTTTCTCGTGCACACCGAGAGTTCACAACGTAAAACACTTGCTCGCACGTAGGGTGCACCAGTCACTGAGCGCCGGCGACGACAGCGTGCCGGCTGCCGCGGCACGGCGCGCGGGCGAGCGCGAAAGTGAGGTCCCATTGGGTGAAAGCGAAAGCTGCATGGTGGGGGTCACGGCTAGCGCGCCAATCGATGCGCGCCGTTGTCGTCCCTCCGACGGGCGCACGTTACCGCTCTATATTCCTATCTTACTTGTACTCGAGCTTCCGTCGCGCCTGCACTACGGGCAACCGCTGTATACACGGGCGCGCGTTTTACTTTTCGAAGCAGGTGAGGAGGCCTGCGAATATGTAATCCTCGATAGGCGTGTGCGCGCACGTTATATGCATACGTGTGCACGACGGTACCTACGACGATTCAGCGTACGTATCTGCCGATCTTACGCAGAAATCGTAACGAGGTATGCAGCGCTGCGTAAATTAAAAATTCGTCACGACCCGATCCGGATCTGGTTGCGGTGGCTGAGAGAGGGTTGCCGGATCGGGGGTCGAAAGGGAACGCTGTACATATCGAATTAGCGAAGGCAGCGATGGCGATCGTGGATCAGGGTGGCGGGAATTGCGCCGCACTCCTAAACCCTTCCTCTCGAGGCGCGTAGAAAAAGAAAAGACGTGGGGTATTTTAACACAGGGTACGACCAGACGCTGAACGCTTTCTTAGCTGCAGCTGTTCGGTGATAGCAGAATGCATGGTGTACGAGTGTGCGCGGTCGGTTCCACGTCTACAAGTACGTGTATATGTATGTATTTCTAATTAGCAATGACTCAAGCAAGCGACAACAGCATGCCAGCGATAAGCGGATGTGTTCCGCGAATATTTTGGCCGCTCGAAAGGTCGCAGAGTGTTTGTATCTTGTTACTATTCTTTTTTTTATCTTTTTTATGGAGAACAAAAAGAGCCTAACAATTGATCAACAGATTCCGCCAGAGTGCCGCGCACTTGCTACATACCGGAGGTTTTGTTGTCGATAAGTAAGCCGGCTCCGGTGACTGTCAACCGCGCAAACACTGTGTGTACACCCGTGTTCGTAGACGGCCTCTTTCGCCCGGCTCTGACTTTTATCGTGTGTATTTTCGTTTCATGGGATTGCAGGTATGAAAACGCTATGGATTTTACAAGGTGTAAATATTTACGGCGCCTAGCTCTCGGGTATATTGCGTCGCAATTGTACAGAGAAACAAACGCGATTCTTTTTGCGCCGCGTACACGAAGGCCCGATATCCTTTTTGCACCGTTCGCGCCTTCATGCCGTGCCTCGACAAGAATTCTCTGTGAAACGTGATCGGTATTGGCGTGTGCCGCGTGCGCAATAGAAAAATTTGTCTCGATCCCAGAGCTATCCGGAACACGCCCGAGCACAGCTGGATCAGTCGTCGTTAAATGTGGCCAAGGCTGCCGTCATCGCGATTTTGCAACATACGTACATATGTATGTATTTGATTTTTATTTTTATTTCCAGCATCCGCCGGAGCGCACGGCGAAACGTCGAGCCACTTGACGAGGTTTATTCAGGATTGGAACACTATTCTGGACCGCGACGATCGTCGATGACGTTCGTATACATGAGCTTAATATTTTTTTCGCGTCCACTTTGGAATCCAGCGTGCCAACGGCTGTTACGTACGTATGCACATGTAACGAGAGAAATCGCTCCGGAACTTGGGACGAACGAGAACGGCTTCGCCGTAGTCGCCTCCCTGCGCTCGCCATACGAAAACAGAATTATATGTTTGCCTCGTGATCTGGAAATATCGTGAATGCGTTTATTGATAAATAAATCCGGACCCCCGTATCGTTTCGCTTGGCCACGATTTCGCTCCGCCTCTCTGTTTCTCTTTCGCCACGGTTATCGAAACTCTCGACAAGCGAATTGCACAAACAACGTGCATGATATATAACAGACGAATGTGTTGCGCCGCCGCTTCTTATCCTGTGCGTTCGGCTTATCTGCGGCGAAGGTCATTAATGGCAGAGATTTCTGCGTTTGGCGAGCGAAATAATGAAACGCTGCTACGAAAATAAAGTGGCATGAATCGACCGGCTGGTTGCGTTCAGCCTTTCTCCGGCCGTTCCCTTTTATCGGCCAGTTCTCGTCTGTCCCGCAAAAAAATATATTGGCCGCCCGCGACAAAAGAAGAAAAGAAAAAGGAAAAGAACAGAGACGAAAAAGTTTATCGAGACTGCCAACCGCTGCGAATTTTTATCACGCGTTGCACGTGTTTGCGTGTGCACGCATATTGCGAGCGATTATCAACACCCACGCGTGTATATATATACATACGTCCCTCTTTCTGAGAGAGAGAGAGAGAGAGAGACCGGGCGACCGAATATTAGTACCACGCCAATGTTCAGCATTAACGAACACCATTTTTATTAGAGAAACGTGACTGCGATTTCCCGTTTAGAATCGGAGGTTAGACATTTTTTCAGCAATTTCCCTCACAATTCCCACGAGTCATCCGAGTCTCTGCAGAAGAGGAGCGCTATCGGGAGCGTATAACAAAGAGACGATTTTGCCCGCCTGTCAGCTCCCGTGTGCGCTCGTGCGCTCGTGCGACAGAAAACCACGCGGCTCTTGGGACACCGGCGAAACGAGATACGTATTAGATTGCGTTGCATAATTTTATCGGCGATCGTAAAGCTGTTACGAAACGTGAGACTCCCAATTCTCTAACAACTCGAGCCGTGAATAACGTGTGCCGATCAAAATAACGTCGGGCCGTTCTTGATTTCGTCGCCATCGTTATAGGGACAAGCTCGTACACATTTTGATGCCCCGCCGCGCCGCTCTTTGACAAAATTTATCGCGCACCAGAGAAACGGTTAAATGGATCGCGATTCGTTTGATAAATTATCGGGCCCGGCTACCTGCCCCGTAATCTAGTTTACAGAAGCTTTGTAACGGGTACAGGGCGAGGGTAGTTTCGGTGCGGGGTGAGGTAAACACTGCGCGCGGCAAAAAGAGGAAGAAAAATCGTCCCCGCTCGCTTTTGTTTAAAACGTTGCACCGTCGTAAAGAACGGTTGATATATATTTTTCTTTTCCTTTTTTTGCGACTCTCGAGCAACGAACGGCCATTGACGGCAATAAATAAAGCGCAACGTCGGAGACATGTAGGGTGTTCTCGAGTGTTCGCGCGACATCAGAGACGAATTCGATACGTTCGTACAATGGATCCCCGCTGTTTATATCGAATCTGTGTAAATATTGCAGCGTAGGTAAGAGTAACGGGGAGAATCCAGGTCAGTCGGTGGCTGAGAATTTCGCCGAGGCTTACGCAAAAGGTGGAGGGGGTTTACATCCGAAAAAGGATAATCCAACGTCCTCGAGAGGGCCCCGTATGAAAAAGTTGTTTTGATCGTTTCGGGTTTCTAGGACGTTGGCCGTGAATGAGGCTTTAGCTGGTATACTATTCGCTTTTGGGGATTGGGGCGCATGGGGAGGAACCAGATGTCACCGAAAGGACCGCGTCCCATCCCGTTTCGTTCAAGGAGTGCTGGGGTGCCCGATTAAAAAATCCAACGGCGGGAACGGAGCAGATCACGTATTATATATATATATAATATAACGTTAGAGACAATTAGACGGAAGAAAATATCCCTTTATCCGAACACGAACCGGTTTACGGCATTGTGCCTCGATTTCACCCCTTGATAACAGAAGAAAGAACGAAGATTAATCGTTCCTTCCCGTAACTATCTCAGAGTCACCGTGACGACATCTGGTTCTCGTCGGAAAGAAAGGAAAAGGAAGAAAAGAAAGGAAAAAGAAAGAAGAAGAACGAGAAAAGTCGACACTGTTCGTCCGTCGCGTCGCTTGCGAAAGGGTTGCACGGTGGCGCGAGCGGAGCCAGAAAGTTCCGGCGCAGCTACGCGGCAGAGCGGCGCTAGGTGAAAACGGGCGGGGGTGGCGGCTGTTCGCGGACGGGTTTTGAAGGTTGGGGGCACCGGGTTGACCGTGGGATGCTGGAATACGGGGGTGTAGGTCTAGGTTCAGGGGCGGCATTGCCCGGGTGGGCGTGCACTTTCGGTTTCAGGCAGCGCATGCTCGTTGCACTCTCGTCCTCTCCCTCTGCAGCCGCGAGTGTATGCGCTCATAAAGTTTCCGGCCACGTAAAATTCGCAAGCACCACCACGCCGAACCTCCGTGGCTGCGGCCGTGCTGCGCGTCGAACGCCATAGGTCGGTATGCATACACGCACAACTGGTTCCTCTCTGGCTGCGCCCGTGTCTCGTTAGGATCGAAAATTACAGGGCGCCGATCGTGAGCGAGGAGGTACGGATCTGTGTAACGCGCCCCTCGAAGCCTCCCCGGTTCACCCCGTTTCTCGAACTTGTTACGCACCCTCGGCGTCCTCCCTGTTCGATCGAAGAGTAAACGCGCCCCTTTAGGATCCGCACGATCGCGGAGCCCCGTGATGCTTACGCAAGCAACTGCTCGCGGGAGCGAAATTGTCTGTGCGCGGCGATTCTTTCGACAAAAATGCCGCCCGCTATTCCGAGTCGGTCCCCGGACACCTGAACAGAGTCTGATTATATACAGCGTCCCGAAAAGAGACCTCGGCCCTGTCGCTTTTTCTATGAAACGGGTGTCTCGACTAGGCGGCTCGATCCTCTCCTATTTACGATCAACCACGCCCTGTTGCGAACAAACGCGCCGGAGCATCGAGTCTGTTCACCGCCGTGCCGCCAAATATCAAGGGTTACGCAGTAATTAATTTCATCTCATAATTACAGGTTTCCCCGTGCGAGCTATTAAGCACCCCGATAGAAGGCCGCTGCAAATGTTCCTCGCGCAGTCCTGGCTGTCGCAGCATCGCCGGGAAAACTTTCACCGGTCTTCGTGGACGCAATTTCCCTGCAAGTTGGCGTCGCTCGACTTCGCAGCCGTGCCGTATCTCGGTGCAATCTTATTGCCCCCCCCCCCCCGAAATTCGTTGTTAATGGATAATTGAGCGTTCGGCTACGCGGCACGGCGTATGCCCGGGAAAAGGTACGAGGCCTTATGATTTATGAATGTTGCGTGCAAAGAGAACGAGGACTATGCCCCCCCCCCCCCTATTGTCGCTACCTGCGTCCGTCGTTTCAAGACGAAACCTTTTCACGGCGCATTCAATTTTCCGTTAAACGGTATTCACAGTAAGGCTGGTAAAAGCTGGCATTACGCAATCGTGCTCGCCTCGACGTGGAACCCTCCGGCCCGCGATTTTTTAGATTACCGCGACAAGCGAGGAATGATAATAAAGCTAACGCGAGATTCATCTCCGCCTCTCTATTTCATCGGAAACGTCGATGTACGGGCGCGCGAAGGAATTCAATCTGAAATGTCACGGTGCCAGGAATCGATTGGGTACACGGGCGAGTACGATGTCTAACGTTTCGGGCGTCTCTTCCGCGGGCGTACGCGAAACGTTGAAACGAGCGCGGTGCAACGAACGGAAATTGATGTACGCTGCTCGAGCGTGTAGCGGAAAGAGGGTTAATTAACGGGCTTCGATAAACGAGCTGCACTCGCTAATGGGAAACGTACGACCGGAACAATACACGCAACGAATGTACTTGCACGCGTATCTCCGGGCAACAGTCAGCTGGACGAGTAGCGAAGGCTCGAGGTGAAGCAATTTGTTCGCCCTGTACCCGGCTTATTTCCGTCGCTAGGCAAAGAGCTATTCATAGCGTACCGACATGCAATTGCATAAAGCTAGTGGATACGTTGACCCTAAGTGTTACGTAACTCTCGTCTAGTGCCAGCTATCAGCGGAACGATAACGCGAACGCTCGATACGCCGCGGTCGGTGCGCCGCTGTACATACGTCTATGAGCGTTTCTGGTTAGATCGTGGTGTTATTCGCAAAGTCGCCTTATCTCCCGGTAACGTCCATCGACTCTCGAAACGAACGTCCCGTTCGTATATCTACCGTTGTACATACCCACGATCGTACAGAGGCTGCCCGTCCCATCGGTTCTCCTATCTTTCTGCGAGCACGCGTAGGATTTCGCGAGAAGGTATCCGCGTATAGGAATTTCGCAACTGCGAGACGTTTTGCAATAATTAATAAATATATAACGTGCACCGTTCGCGTCGGACTATCCAGGGGGGTTGCGATGCCCGAACCGGCAGAGACGGAGCAAAGTTTCAACAAAAGGCTCGGCCCGATGGCTCTGCGGCACGCCAAGATCGAAACTGGGTTACGCGGAGGCTTCGAAATAAGCGATGACCGGTCGACAAAGCCACGGTCAGCCTGTGCGCTCCTCTGCGTGCACGGGTCTTACACGAAAACTGGTCGGCCGTAAGATACGTGTTCAATCTAGATCCTTTTGAGCGCATCTGCGCTATTCAACCGGCTCCGCCGCGGGTATCTCTGACCGTGAGCCTCCTTTCAGGGATTAAATCTCTTCGGATAAATCGGATTCGAACGGGACGACTCACTTTGTTCGGCTCGCGTGCACGTTGCTCCGAGGGTGTGCGTGTTTTTTCTTCTCTTTTTTGTCCCGATCGTGCAAGGGACGCGTGCCTGTTGTGCTCGTTGCGCCGAACCGCCTAGGACGGTGAGACGAATCGTAATCGAGGTAGAACGTGAACGAATATAATGGAGGATGATGTGCACGCAGGACGATTCTGATTTACCGCCAGGTACGTTTCCCGTAGTGCCGATATCTCGATAGCCGTTGCATTTCGTTCGCGATTCGACGCGAGCATCCCCGGGGAAAGAATGTTCCTCGAATGCACTTCGCCGTGCACGCGCGCAACGGCAGCTCTGACCGCGCGGCGAGTACGCGCTAATTGTGCAACGGTGATTCACGGCACACATTTGCTTCGACCGAAGAAAACGGTCGCCTTAATCGCCGAGAGAACGGATTTATGCTATCGCCTGCGCACCTTGCCGCCCCGGTGCAAATTTAATTACGCCCGTACCCAGACACCGTGGGCTGGGGTAATTAAAATATTCGCGTGTAAATCGCGCCACGTACGTTTGGGAACGCGTGCTCCACGCGGCCAAAAGTCGACGGCCTTCCTCATCTGACTTTTCAGCGTGGCGGAAAGGTTTTCGCGGAATTTGCCAAAACCTACTTTGCACAGGGATTACTATAAGACTCACCGGCACCCTTCTAATCTAGCGATAGAGAAACAGATAAGCCTAGCACATGTACACGTCGCCCCGATAAAACTTAATCAAAGGATTAAAGTAACCGATTGGTGTAGCGTGGCGGGGGGGTTAAAAATCTGCTCGATCCGCTGGAAAATTCGTGAACGCGATCGGCCATCTTATCTGGAGGCACGATGAATCGGCGATAGTCCGGTACGTATGTGTCTACAATTCAACCGATAATCGGGCAGCTCGGGCACGAGAGCCGCGAGAGCCGCGAGAGAGCGAAGTGTCGACCGATCACCGATAACGTCGGCTATCAAAGAGCTTTCTAATTGCAAGTTCTCTCTACGGGGTCAGAAGTGGGGCCAGCGACGATTTACGACGCTCATTATTAATAGAGCCGTCCGTCTCGCGGGATCGCAACTAAAGATTCCACGGGGAACTTCGAAATCGTGCAATTATTATTTTCGCGAAACCCGGAGAACCGAACGGGGAACATTCCGTTTAACTTCCCGTCCTCCGCCGTCAAAAGTGGGCCGAAGCTTCAGGTACACTCGTTCGCAACGAGGCAGCATTGCCTGAAAACATTTTCTCCATTAGTTTCCAAGCTTACGTAAGGCGCGTGTCCGCCGCGTCTCCGTAGAACCCCGTTAACCGTTTACCGTGCGAGCGTAAAGATACCATTAAGCCCCAATTAACGTGTCGGCCGGAATGGAAACGGAGTTTTGATTCTGCGAACAGAAACCGCGGCGTCGAATCGCTCCACGTAATCGCTCACCCCGCCGCGTATCGCGAGTTCTCGCGATTAGATATCGGGAATCGCGCGGCGACCGTTCCTAACTACTAGCGCCGATTAGATAGAGCTATAACTGCGGAACAATGACCTACCGTAGGCCGTTAACACCGGTGCATCGCATCGAACGCCTGCGAATCGCAGCCACGCGGATCGATCATTCGATCCTGGGCGAATTGCGATTACCAGCGTTTGCACACATTTCTGAAGTTTACGGCAACTTTAATTTCACGCGTTTCACTCGGTTCCCCACTACGCCAAGGATCTTTCGAACTAGTATGCGCGCAGCTAATTCCACGTACATCCGGTACAGCTCTTTTCAGGACGCTCGATCGAAAAGGAATTCCGTTCGCAAACGAAGTTCCAGCCTGTGGAAGCGAGCTGTTTGTGCACGCAGCAGACATTCGGTATCGACCGGGCGGCACGGTAACGGATTGAAAGGCGAAACAGACAGGTACACACTGTGTGTGCCGGTGTACGCAACAGTCGTTACGTTAATGACCAGCCACGCATTGGTGAAGCACGTACATAAGCTTTCGTTCGATAATGAGCATTACGTTCGCAAACGAGAGGCTGGGTCGGAACGAAACTGATCAATGCTGCCTGCCAGAGGAACGATTTCTTTTCCTCTTTTTTTCTTCCCGTTTTTATTTATCCCCTCGGCCACGGGCAAACGCACCGTGTAGAAAAATTGATACGCCACTAACCCTTCCGAACGATTTCTCATACGCAGAGCTCTTAACGAACCGCTGTTGCGGGATGGACGGGTGCGAGCGTGCGAGTGAACAGCAGCGTGCAGCCTGGGTAACGTATGCACGGTATTAGGACGCTCTGTATGACACGAGACTATGGGAATATATAATTCCGTATTGAGCCAGACATCGATTGAGCGAAACCTTATATTTAGGCGCTGCTGAAATTCGAGTTCCTTGCGAACCGCATGCACAAGGCGTCACGCTATGGCTTTCTTCCTCCCATGAATTACTGAAAAGGACATTCTTGGCGGGCAGAGACGATTTCAGGTTGCTCGACGGTTTCGTGTAGCTATTGCAGGAACGCGATTGCATATACGTATACGTTCATGCGATGCGGCATCGTGGGAATGGGAAGTACATATGATTTCGACGAGGCCCCTAATTTTTTTGGGGACACGTGCGTATATAGTGTCACTCACGGTGAAAATCGTACAGGTCGTATCGCAAGGAGTACATATTCTTTTTCTTTCACTAATAAAGGGTAAGTACTCAGCTACAGATTGGTCATTTATTTTCAACAAAATTCCTATCGTTATAATTGCACCGGGTCGATTGTTCTTACGACACTGCTCGTACTATTTCCACTGTGACTGCGCGTACGTGCACACGCGGAATATTGTATTTGGGGCAAGGATTATCGTTTGCGAACCCCCGAAGCGGTACACTCCGGCGGTGCCGCGCATTCCCCGCGATTCTGTATGTATTCCGTTAAGCATCGTCACGATTCTTTGCGTTTCGCTTCTTCGCGCGGTGGATGGAAACAGTGACGTCATAACTTACGAAGTTATAGCGCTATTTTCGGTTTATGGCTACCGGCTGCTCCGACGATATCCAAGTTATTACTGCCGCTCGGAAATCACGGCCGGAATTGAAAACAAAAGGAGAAATATAGATAAGCCCGCTGGCAGTCTTCGAGTAACGCTTCCAGCCATAAATACCACTATAAAAGCGTATGATCGAGGCGTCGCGTCGTCGCCGAGTCGCGAGGGTGTTCCCGCAACATTGTCGCGGGCCCGTGACTCAAAGTTGCAGCGATCCAGGCGAGGAATTACACGGCGCCGTGTATTTTTACGCGCGTCGTAAAGGTTCGTTGTAAATTTTTCGAAACAGGAGGCAACGACGAGGGCTTGGCTCTCCCGGCTCTCGCAAACGCACGTGGGAAAACGGGAGGAAGGAAGAGAAAAAGGGGTAGAGGAAAAAACGAAGATCGGAGGCGCAGCGTGTGCTGTTACCAGCTGCGCTCGTTAAATCGCGCGGCAATTTTTCAATCGCACGCGTTACGTTTCGAGCGACGCCTCGGTCCCCCGTAGATAAAGAAAAGCAAGGTTTTACGAGCTCGTAAAAATCGCGCCGCGTCCCGCGCGGCCAACGAGAAGGGATGAAAACGTTCCTCTCTCTATGGGGAACGTTTTCGTTGTTCGCCTGCGCGCATGCGCCCCTCCCCGCAAACGGAGGAACTATTAGCACGAGCTGGACCATCGGCATCGACCACCAGGTTTGTTTTGGATTTTGAAACTAGGCCGTTGGGGCATTGGCCTCCGACAAATCTTCCATCCTCGTCCCCCGAACCCTTTGTCGGCCCCTTCTCCGCACCTCTTCTCTTACATAGCTTCGGGTTACTGCGAGCTTATATGCCGGCTGACTATCACCGCGGACCCGATCGTTTACGCAGCGTGACACATGCCCGCGTCGGAGCACACGCGTTTCCTTTCGCAGGGACGTCGATATCCGTGAAACAGCGGGTGGCCGTTCTGTATATGCACGCATTTCCCTTGCAATCGGTGCATGCCTCGTATACGGACGCGTGATTCCCGAAGATTGGAAAAAAATTGGTCCCGCCGTTCGAAATATTTCAGACACAATGGTCACAGAGTGTGCATATGTATATACACGTAAACGAAACCAGGTACAATAGCAGTTGAATCAATATTTATTTTAAGAATCTAGTTTATCGGAAGCCTCTCGAGACGCAAACACAACATCGATTCATACAATTCATAGGTCGGCGTAGAATTTCTTTATGAACGGCAAACCGATTCAATTGTTCGCCGTTCCAGGGGGGGGGGGGTGATGATCGGAGTATGATTATGCAAATTAAGTCCATTCATCCTGGCGTGTAGCATTGTCGAACGCTGTTGAAAATCTGCTCGCGGCAGCAACGAGACGTACATACGTTCGAGAGGCTCGATCGGGCAGAACGCGTGTCGCCGGTTTAACGAAACAATTTCGCCCGATTCGAGGGTGCTGGTCTCACGTTTTTGTTGGAACAACAAAAGATATCCCCGGTAACCCACGATGTGGGGCGATTCGGGGGGACACATGCACGCTTGATATCGTACACGGCTCACCACCACACGCGACACGAGCGACGCATTGACAGGCATCGCGTAAAGCTGACATTTATAAACAGTGTGTCGTGGCGAGGTAAATATATATACATATATACATATACACATACATAGGTGGACGCTTTCATTCAGCACTGGCTTGATTACACGCGGCTCGAGTTATCCGAGAGGGGAATTGCGAAATCGCACGCGCGTGCTTCTTCGAAACGAACTGTGGACGCTGCGAAAAAGTGACATTTTATTTAATCCCTTTTCCAAGGTACATCTGGATGAGTTCAAAGCCGAAACGACGCGTGTATTAAATGTTTCAACCACGTGCACGACGGTGTGTATACATTTGTACATGCGTGTGGACATCAAATTTGGGATTGCGCGCGGATGTTGAGCGGCATTGCAACTGACATCGGAGCGGAAAGAAGTTCTGGTCGGGCCTAGATGAATAAAACATGGGTGTAGTACCAGCAAACAAATGCTGTCCCTATCACGGTTCTCGAAACACCGGCCAGTCGTAAATTACGCGCGATAGGCAACAATTACTGCCACGGCCCCGATCACTTATCGCCATCCGACCCTCGGGGTATCGCATTCTCTGTTGCCGAAGTCAGGTACTAGAAAGAAGGTACCGTTGCCAGATGACCCGGTACCAGAATGTTCAATCCGATTCCCGATTCCGCTGTTATACATTCATTTTCTCCTAAACGATTCACCCTCGCTCCATCGACCACGGGAATTGCTCGTAGAACTCTATACCTGAACAGTTGGAGAACTTGCCCATCACCTGTCGGTCGTTTCCTTCTTTTATCGTGGCGCACAGCTCGAATCAACGATTGTGTCCGGGTTTACACATGTGTACGCTGTGAAGACTTTCTGGGAAGCTTTACGATCAGGCGACAAGCTGCTAACGACACACGAACATCGCCTCGAGTCGTTTTCCACGAGACATCTGCTGACCGAAAGCATTCTCCTGACAGGGGCGACGAACGCGGCGAGAAACGTTTCGATTCACGGGCGTGTTTCCTTTGTCCCCGGTACGAGTGCGCCTCTTTGCGTAATCACGTGTACATACTCTGTACGAGGCGGGGATAAAAGCGTCGCTAATCGCGTTAACGTATACGTGGCGGAGCGAATCGCGAGTCGCTTCGTCCTTGGGAACCATTTCTGCGGGTCCTCCGGAGAAAAGAAGCCGTCTTCTTTGCGAGTCCTTGAAGCCAGCGTGAAACGTTCGGGGAGGGGGACTATTTGGGTATAATATGCGTGGTTTCTCGCACAGTCGGGCCCTTCTTCGTGGTCCCTTTTTTCCAGCATTGACGTCACTGCACGTGGAATGTAAATAACGGTCGGGCCACCTACCAGGGCCTCTCTCAGCTCTTCTCTTGTGTTTTAATGCGGTCGAGGGTGCGACAGATGCGCGATCATGGTGCCATCCGCGTCCACGGCGACCACGTGCTCTTCCCTCGAGACATTGTTCCCTTTCGTCGAGTGGCCTGTCTTTGTCTTCGAGCCAGCTTCGTGAAAATAAACAGTTCTCGAGTTTCTTTGAAATTTTTCTGGGCACTTTTTTCATCCCGATGCCGCCGGTCTTGAGTGGATAGTTTACAGAAACGATTACCTTCGAGTGTCTCAACGGCGCGTCTCGCTGGCCAATTAACTTCAGTTAAGAGTACTAATTAAGTGAACGCGTACATGCGCCCGCAGACAGAAGGTTGTTGGCATCGGCGACTCGTACCGATAGTTAGCCCACCGGGATAGAAAGTTCTATACAATTGTTCGATATAATTATCAGTATCCGTTTATGTTGTCCGTCTTCCAGTAGGCCGCGAAATCCAGTTCAAGCACCATGAAAACCAGTCATTGACGTTGAATCGAAGCCAAGATCTAGTCTCATCGCTCGAACCCGATCCCAGCAGATTGCATACATGCGTGCATACTCCTCCGATATGGCGCGTCGAAAGAAATTCAGAAATTCGTTAGAAATTTATTTTCCTTCTCAGGCGAAGCTATCTAAGTTGATTAATTCCTCCCCTCTGCCAAATGAGCGCACGGATAAGAACATTGTACGTATCGATTCTTCAGTCCGGTTGCGTACATCGTTACACGTGTACATACATACGTGCGCGTAGTTGCGCAAGCGAATCGAGGGAACAAAGACGACTTAATCGAGCAAACTGTTATACGACGGGGAGAAAGTGGACGAAAACAAGGCTGGTAGCTCGAAATGTCGATGCGATTGACGATCACGGCAGAGTGGGTCATCGAGTGGAGCGGCGGCATACGTAGGAAAGGACACGATCCATTCATACATCCCAAATTCGGTGAATCTCGGATCGCATCACGGTGTTTCCTTGTACGGAACGGTGAGGGGGGTTGCGTAACTCACGCCGCAGAAAACGGCATCGCGTGTTGCGCGAACGGATCGGCGAACGTGTCGCCAAAGAGGCAGAGGCGGCTGGTAAGGGGATGACGAAAATGGAGTGCCGTTTGGAGTGTATACATCGAACGACCGTGCTTTCTCTCTCCCTCTCAATCTCTTTTATGGCCAACGACCAGCCCGAGCCATCGTTTCGTGCGCTTAGGAAACGAATCGAAACGGAGCTGCTCGTAAATCGTATTTCGAGAGCTTCGATCGACTCGGAGGCAAATTACTTTCCTCTGAAACACCTGAATCGGTACGCCTCGTTCCCTGTGAACCTCGTTGGCCATCTGCGCGCGCGAGATCGCGCCGGATGAGCAAGAAAAGCGTCGGGCAGACGGTAATAAAAAGGAGAAGGCGGTCCGCTTTCGCGACAAGTGCTTCTTCGCGCCACATGCTGTAACGAGATGAACTCCAGCGTCGCACATACGTACACGTAGATGCTGTTTGCCGGCCTGGCTATCGTCTAAATCTTTTCATCGAATCCCATGATACACGCGGCAACCGTCGTCACGGCGAATTAAGAGACGTTGAACGGACCCGTTATTACCAGATCCCCGCGATTGCATCTTAATTGCACAATGATTAAACGGTCCGACACGAAACGGCGACTTTCGTATCGCTCGGTCGCTGGCGAACGACCCGCTTGCATACATACTTTCGCATCATTTGTCGCGTGGCACGGTAGTTCGCATTACGCTTGTTATTATGGCCAGAGGGAGATTTTTATAGACGATACGCACAGCGATTTATCGCGCGTTTCAGTATCAGTATATCATCCACAGAATTTTATATCGGTCACCAGAAGGCGTATATGTATACGCATCTCTAGGCGTAGGTATATGTATACTCGAATATCTAATTCAGCCAGCCGCGTTAAAAGAGATATACGATCATCCGCGTAGATATTCCCCACCCCGATGATCTCGAGTGTTACAGTCGTGCGGCTCGAAGCAGAGCCGATATAAAATATTTTCGTGGCGCGGCGATTGTTCGGCGAGGCGTAATCCAAGTCGCGATAAACCACGTCCCTGTTCCTTCCGTGCCATTCGCGTTATCGATCGCACGGAAGGAGGACAGAATCGTCGGGGTGTGATCTACGATCTTCCGTTTTCCCCGGCAAAACGGCGAACGATACAAAGCGCAAACACTATAACTTCTTCCGAGCGCGCCCTTATCGCGCGAGAGTGTCGCGAGGCCGGACGTGACGTCAGTCCGCCGAGTGACTTCGGAGGCCCTGTCAGCCGCGATTAGGAAGCCCCTGTTGAAGTTATCGAGCTTTCGAAAGCACCGAGACATCTCGTAACGTTTTAGTGCCTAATTTGATCGGCGCATTAACCGTAAAGTATCTCGTCCCCCTTTTTCATATTCGATAATTTTGACCCCGTTTGCCCTCGCATGGATTCACTCGATATTTATATGTATATGTATATATTTCCGTGATTTCCTCCGGAATATACCGCCGTCATTTGGGCCCCCCTGGAGGACAGCCATTTTCATTTCCGGAAAGGTCGGCACGAAAGTTACGCCACTGGGGCGCAACAACGCAGTCTTCTTTTTACTTACATCCTCCCTTCTCTTTTATTTGAACCCCTTCCACGCCACAACTTCGTTCGACTCCCTCCATTGTAGTTCGCCTCGACTCTACCAAATTCTCTTTATCTCTTTTCTGTACCTCTTCATCCCATCCAGGCCCTCTCATTCTGTCTCCCACGTTCGCGCGAAAACACGCCCGCTGCAATGGACTGCACCGTGACACAGACGCAGTACGAGCTTGACCTTCGCTTTATTCTCCCCGCCGTGACCGCACCCACGCACAGCTCAAGGCCGATTATAAAGCGAACTCGGCACACTGAGACGCCCTTCGCACCGCTGCTCTCGATATATCGAAGTCGATCCCGACGGAGGAGAGGAACCCTGAGTTAACTGTCTCCGCGGATACAACTGCGTCGCAACCATTGTCTGATCTGCATTTGTGCGCCCCTCGAAACCGAGAGGTAATTTCGAAAACGAAATCGTACCAAGGTGGCTACCCAGATATTTATTGTGCTGTTGCATACCGACATAGTTATCTCCTTTTCTTAGTCAACTTTAATCACGACCGCGAATTGCTCACAGTCTATATTAGTCACAGATATCCGGTTCTCTTCACGTATCCACTCCGATGACAAATACTCCGAACCTCCTCGCGATGCATAACAACCCCAACCTATGCCCATCAGTTATCTTCAACCCTTGAACTCCTCAAACTCCTTTCCCTGTTCCTTACCGAATCCTAGATAACCCCTACTCTCCCATTCCCCCCGAATCTATTATATGAATGCTTCACTTGCCAAATCGATTAACTCCACTTTCTGAATTTGATTAAATTTTAATGTCAAAACACTTTATTGACTCCTAACTGTATAATTTCTCATTTTCCTCAACTTTTTGTTTTATGGAGTCAATCGATTTGGCAAGTGAAGCATTCATATACTGAACCGCGTCCCAAAAACCAGTGATCCTTTAGACTAGAGACTATGTATATAGACGTAGTCTCTCTCAGCGAATTGTTCTCACGAGAATATCAACGGTACACCGCCCCTCCAAGCTTTCGCCAAGCTTCCGTCAAAGCATCATCGTAATTTATCAAATATAATAAATAAAAGCTGTGCGGAATACAACAATACATTGCGCGGTTTGTCACGAACCTGACCACGATCCGAGAGTGCTTTCCGATGAATACCATTGTACGGTCTATGCGGTACATAATAAGTACCTCAATTACCGCGGTCGGCGCGGCACTACCTGTGCCCGTTCGTTTTCCCGTCTCACACTCCGGTCGGGCATCGATTACCGTGGCGATGCAGTTCAAGAAACGTATGCACGCGCCTATAATAAGCCGTTCGTGTCGTAAGAGTGCAGTTAAATCTGACTCAGGGTGCCGTGCAAGGTCGCCCCGCCGAGGTATGCAACGTTAATGGCGTCTAAAGCAAACTCGTATTCCGCGGCGGGCAAATGTCTTTGACCAGGCGGTGTTTAATTGCGCGATCGAAGTGCAATTGTAAGTAGGCTGAACGGCGGTAATTTTGCGTAGCCGGGCTTGCGTATTTAATCGAGTCAACTTGGGTTCTCGCTGTCGGCGAGAAGTTTTCGCCCCTTTCTGGATAAACGAATTCGCCACCCCGCCTAGCTGCACGTATTCGAGGGCATTCCTTGCGCGAACAGAATGGAATACGCGGCGACACTAATTTGCTTATCTTCGTGCTAAAAAAACACGCTCGTTCCCTGCCACGGCGCCTGCGCGAGAAGAAAGAAACAGACGAGTCCCGCGGGCATTCGTCATTACGAACGGACGGCCGTCAAAGGGGTGACAACGTTTGCTTTCTTTGCGCTGATATCGACCGCGTATTCATACGCTGTTCCTTCGCGTAAGCGTTTATAAATACACCGCGGCGATAAGAGCGCGGGGGCAAAAGAAGCAGCGATTAAATGGGCTCGTCTCTGCGAGGATTATCGACGCTTCGCGTCCCTCAGACAGTGCCCCGGATGTCCTGCGAGCGGCGTCCGCCCTATGCAAGCGGATGCGCGCAAGTGTAATTGAACGTCGCGGCTGGTGTGCATCCAGCGCGCGGACAGCTCGCAACGATACTTGGAAACGGTGAGAATTGAAAAGAAAAATACTCGAAAGGAGAACGCGACGAAGGACGCTGTTCGTTGATGACTCACTACGTTTGTTGCATTCCCGATGACTAAAATGACTCTAATTCTGGAGTAAGGCGTGTCCACGTGAAACGCCGACGAAACGGGGGACCGGATAACGAGGCTGTTTCCTTTTCTCTTCCTGCCTTCCTCTTTTTTCTCGCGTTTCGCCCGCGAGAATCTGACCGCTCGTGATTCACGGGTCGACTAAATGTGGCGTAGAAGAGCAGGCTTTGCGTAACTCGTGTGGCATCCCTGTGCTCCCTCTCGACACTCGGCACTGTTTACGCGGAGCCGAAGAAATTTCAGGCTGGAACGCGGCGCATTACGTGGTCGCGAAGCAAGCGCACGCATGCACACATTCATGTGGATCTGTGCATCCCGTCCCGTCGAGTCATTAATGGCACCGAGCAAGGGGGCAAAGGTCGGACGGGATGGCGTTTATAGAAATGAAATGGACTCAAGCGGTGCGCGAATCTGATAGCGGGTGGAAAAATTGTTCGGCGCACAGTTGGCGGGAACGGGAATTAATTTTCGTCGGAGGAAAATTTGCCGCCCTGGTTACGTTGCAACGAGCGACGGGATAGGACCAGCACGTTGCGCCACGACGAAGGAAGACCCATACCCTGTCGACGAAATTGCGAAAACAACGAAGCGCAAGCCGAACCGGGTTGGCGAATAAAACCCGCACAGCCAGAGGAGGCCGCCCGAGGAGGCATTAAAAAATTTAACGACCGGCTACGAAATTTCCGTTCTGAGATTGCGAGATACCCCTTCTGCGCAGGGGACGCGGGCCCTTCCCGACGCGTCACGATACGAGGAACAAAAGAAGACGGGGCCCGAGTCCGGTCTCTCTGATTAACATTCGCCCGGTAGCTCCGCCGTGTTAATTGTCTCGGTTGCACACGATTTTAGCGGCCACCGCCGAAAAGTGCAGCGGCACGTGCAGCAGAACGTGTTGGAGGGTGTGCGGGGCCCGTGTAAATTAACTGGCGATACAATGGCCGGCATGCGAGCTCGTTCTCCAGCTTCTTTTTTCCTCCCTCTGTTTGATCGAACGGCGTGCAGAGAACGTAGGGATCCGCGAACGGGGAAATGGTGGACATGCAAATTCGAGGGATTTGCCATCGATTCGACGCGAGGGGGTAAAAGTGCATCGATGTCCGCGATATATACATAGAGAAAGCATTTGGGCTATTCACGGGCGGATCGTTCGACAAACAACGAGCAGAGCCTGATGGTTTATCGATGTTACGCATGGTGCAATGGTGCGTGCAGCGATTCTCGAACAATCATGAGACTTATCTTGCTGACGTTGAAAGCACGAGTATCGCTCTTCCCGCCGTGATTTTCCATAATCCTGGTTATCCAACGGATCGATCACTGTTACGAAGAAACTTGATCACTTTCATTGTTCCGTTCGCAGCGGTGGATCTAGATCCTGGCCAGGTCGTATCGTGACGATGCGATTAACAGTTTTGCCTGGCACGAAGTGAACAAAGACGATCGCCGAAGGGGTTGGGGGTGGAGATTGCGGTTGCGTATGGCCGACGTGCGAGAGAAATACCGAGTGCGTAAAAAAAGGGTGTGTAGCTGAAAAGAGAAGGGACGGGCGAGCTTTATTAAACGTTCGGGACGAATCGCTTAGGGGGAGCTAATCAAGAGGGAAGGAGTAACAGAGGAGGTTGGGCAGAAGCAGTAAAACGAGAGGAAAAAAACGAATAAAGACGCGAAACGTTATGACGAGGCTGTGGAAACGCTCGATACAGGAGGCCGTAACTGCGCAGTTCGCCCGTTCCTCGGAGAACGGCGGAATCACAGTTTACATAAGGAACATTAGTCATTCATTCTTTCCAACTGAATTTCATCCCGAAGCAGCTCCGGTAACGTCGTCACAACAACCGGACGTGCGTACGGATTCTGTATTACGGTGCACCGTGCGTAAACCACGACGTGGACGAGTTTACGGCAAACGATCCCGCGTTCACTGCAGCCCGTTTCTCGCACGGTACTGTCCGATTACGATTTTCAACAGGGAGTCGCGAATGCAGAAAAATGCAAGGCGCCGCGACGCCCGCGGTAGCCGAGCGAATCGCAGATGGCAGCCGGAGACCCACTGGCCCAGTTCCGCGCAGTTCGCTTCATCCCCTTGCATCGCTGCACCCTGCTGCATCTTGCGTGACGTCATCGCCCACCCTCGACCCACCCATGGCTGCAGAGACTACCCCCTCTGCAGTGCTACCACCTCCACCCTTTCTGCTCGAGTCGACTCGGCTCGATTCGGTTTCATGCCCCCCTCTGCCGTCCCACGCTGTGCACCGCGAGAAATGTGCACATGGAAAGTTAAACAGGAATATTATCCTGGCGGTGATTGATTAGCGTCGACCCGTTTACCGTTCGCAAATTTCGATCGCATCTGCGGCGAAAGAAATATCGATGTCCATTATCCAGGACGATGTTGATTGTTGAATCGTCTCGGGAACATTCAGTTGCAAGGTTGACGTTGTTCCTATATTCTTGATACAGTCAGAAATTGTTGCTTCTCAGTCGAGGGAACAATACGAGTGCTGGCAATGTTCGCGCCCTGTGATACTGTGATAAGAGCGACGGTGAAGGTTCCCTCGCCCATCGAGCGGAGGCGCCACTGAATGGAAACCCAGCCAGTTTCATTGATAGCGGCACCGACGAGATACAGGAATAGACCAATCGTACAATGCGTTCCTTCGCTGCGAATTCCCGGTGCATTGAATTCCCTTGCAATTTCCATGTCACTGACAGCCGTAGACGCCCAGTAGGTACGACCCAAGAGGTCCCAACCCAAGGACCCAGAAATCCAAACACTTGTTTAATAAACACTTTATCAAGAGATCCTTTTTCATTTACGCTCAAATCAGCGTCGAATTTCCGAGTCGTTACGGCAGTCACGATGGGCCACGGAAGTCCACAAGGTGATTTGTCTGTTCATATAATCTCATCGGTGATGGTGATTCCAAGCCGTACTTCAAGGATCACACAAAGGACAACACGGCGCATTCTGCACCGTGGATCGAACCTCCCGTAGGGGTCGAGTCAGCTCGTTTTAATAAAATGTAGATTATCGGGCCGCTCATTGTGATTTAAGTCGCCTCCCTGAGGGAAATTATACCGTCAACGATATTTCAACCGCACGACCTTTCCGCCAGCGTTATTTATACGTTCCCTAGTCAGCCACTTGGGATTCGTCAGGTTCCTCCCACGGTACCTCGTACGGCGTCCCGAGCAGCGTCCCACAAAACGTTCCCCATTAACTGCACACCCGTGATTCCCACACGGTTGAAACTACTGACTGAATCGCCCAGCCCGGCGATGTTGCCGAAAATTTTTCATCCCAAAAATTCTGCTTGCCTCCCGGCCGCTGCTTCCTATCCACGCTTTTGCCTTTTTCGCGACCCACGGCGCGCCGCGCCGCGAACTGCAAACGGGTGGAGAAGGGAAGCACAACAGAGCGCAACGTTGCTCGTAATGAAACTGGCAGGCCAGGAGCGCGATATAGAGAGGCGAGTTTTGCGCGCTAGGGAGGTGATTTACGACGGGACGTGTGTGTTTTAAGCCAGTTGCATACAGGAGAGCGGAATGTGCGCTTTTTATAGCCAGAAAAGAATGGGGCAAGTATAAAGGCATCGCGCAAACCCATTGAAATTCAGCTGGCCTTTATGCGCGCACGTCACTGCCGGTCGCTTGGCTGACTAGCTGTTCGCCTGCTACCGGTTCCTTCCGTATCATGGCCTTTCATGGGACTATCGGGGCCCGTTGCGCATCACCGTAACGCCGTGCAACAGGGGAAACCGGTAGGCAGGCCAGGTATACGTATGCGTGTGCACCGGTGCAAGCATGTGGACATATCGGAGTGCAGCCCCTAGCTGCATCGAGAGCCATCACTGTGAATACAACCATGAATCCATTCCCAGGATGCGTTCGCCGATTTAAAGTTCTACGGGCCTCCGGCTGGAGTTCTGTCAGTCATCGTTGATAGAGTTGACAGACTTTCACGATAAGACGTTCGCAGGGTGAATTGAAACGGCGAACGCTCCGAATTAGCTTGGGTACACTGTACAGGTGTGCCGGAAGGTATCTTAAACGGGACGACGACGAATCTATTTTCGCGACTGCGCGTTCCACGTGAGTAGATGATACATTTATGGAATCCAGCCAGAAAGGGGATACGGGCAAGATCAGCTTAATCGTGGCGTATCGCACGCATACATATATCATAGTCTCCGTGCAATCAAGCGAGGATTAAACCTTCGGCGGGACGAAGGTGGCGTTCAGCTCTCTCTCGAGTGACATTTGGTTTAGTCAATAATCCATACTAGAGAAACGATGTCGTAAAAGGATTCTCCGCGGATTGAAACCGATTGGAGCCGCGCTGGGGTAAGGGCATCTGCGTGCACCATACACATTAATAAACGGCCAGGGCTGAGTTATGGCTGGGCGCCGGTGCAGCATGTGTCACAGAGTTACTATATTTTATAGCCATGAATGGTTAAGCTCCTTTCAACGAAACGCGCCGGAGATGCACCGGGTCTATCTTTATTCTACGTGGCTCGGGTCGTAAAGGGGCGGTGCGATTTCGCGAACCCTATGCTTGTCGAAATTTAGGCCACCGAAGCGAGGGTACATCTGTGCCCCCACGGCGATACTCGTTCCGTGGATTATTATAGAGGGTTGTACCAGCCTCTACAACCGTGCACTTGGAGTTTAGTGTACTCACGTTACCCCTTATCCGCCCGGTAAACGCCAGGCTGAAAAGAAAACTACACAGAAGGAAGCTACGGGGAATGGAAAATCTTTGTACACGACGGTAAATTATCTTTTATCGTTATTCCTTATTTTACAAGGTAGTCTTGTATTCGTCGAGGTCTGAGACGTTCAATTTCCATCGATCTGCGTATCGTATAAAACGGAACGGCCGTAACAGAAATTCAACAGTACAATCGTGGATCGGGGCGCAGGCTGCCTTAACAGGAAATCGAACAGCAAGCCTGACCCACATACGCGTCGCAGATGCGTTCCCCTGCTAACGCCCCAAGCTAGTCTCGCCTAATTTAAATATTAGAGGCTGCATTTTATTAGGTCGTACGAACAGCCCGCTCTTTGTCATGGTTTCGTTTCGTTTCGTCTCGGATTCAGCAAACGTTACGCCACGCTGAACCCGTTGCCGTCGTAATTTCGAGTTTAATACAATCGCAAAAAACCATCGGCCACTCTTCAGCGAGGCTCCCTCGCCTTGGAATGCGACAAAAAAAGGCCGCCGCAGAGAGACCAAAGGCTTCTTCCTTCTATACGCAGTGACGTTGATCGGAAATTTCATCCGTTACTTACGATCGCGAGCAATCCTTTCGACATCGGCGCCTACTTCTTTCCCCTTCACCCTCCCCCGAACAACCCCTTCTATCTGTCCCTGTCCCGCGGACGTTACGCGATCGAAGAGAAACGCGCCGCGCCCGAACAAAGAACCAGCATAAATAATCCCCAGTTTCCAGCAGCCGTACCGATAATTAGATTCCACGGACCGCCTATTTTGGCCGGAATTGCGCTAGGAAAAGAGGCTCTGCCTGCTCCAACTGCGTTCAGAATTATTCGCCCTTTTACATATACATGCATACACGCATATATACGCTGTCCCGCCTGTGTTCTCCTCGCCCTCTCTTCACGGCCCACTTTCGTTCCCTCTTTTTTTCCACGGTGTCGTCCTCCATTTCCTTTGCCCGTTTCCTCTCCACTTTCTATCGTGGCCGCCCGTGGCAAACTTTGCCAGCAGGGGCAAACAAAGAGAAGAACTCTTACCCCCGGTGGAAGTGCGCGTAGCATATTTATGGGTCCGATGCATAGTGACGAAAGTGAGCGGGGAGAGTTGGCTGGCAACCGCAAATGGGCACGAGAAGTGCCGTGAAAAAGTGCCCGATAAACGTCCGCAGTGTCCACCGCACAACCTGGCCGGCACCAACCGCCGAATAGCGAGCCGAAGCAACGGGCGGTCGATGGATCTTCGATTCTCGTTGGATTGTCTCCGTTTTACTGCCAAGCTCACCTGTCCCTCGTTTACGACTTCCGAACGTTTGCACGGGACGTTGCGAATCACGTTTGCCTCGCTCTAGAAAGAATATTCCTTTATTCCCCTCCTGCAAGGGGAGCCGCCTCGATAAATTCTCATGAATAGTGCAATTTTCATCATTTTTTCCCCCGCTACCTTTTGAACACGGCAAGCTTGTACGATTTGATTCCTCGCGGGCAGATATCGCTACTTTTAACCGGGGATTTTTTCCCAGTGGTTCGTATAAAACGACGCGGCGCGGGGCTTGCGGTACTCCATTGAACAAGGAAGAAATAAAGTGGCGGAACTCGAGAACTGCTCCACTTCTGTACAATGGGGCGCAGGTAGCGGTGCTCTATCCCTCCGTGTATCTCATCCCCTGTTCCGTTCGTTATCCCTCTCTCTCTCTCTCGCTCGTCCGCGGCGTTTGTAAAAAGATGCGGCCGTAAAAATTGTTACGGCATAATGGGAGCAGGGTACTGTTCACCGCTGTACGTATACCGGTTGCGGCGCAATCGTCATAAATTCAACGTGCGAACGGTGACACAATGCACGCTAAATCATCCCCGATCGTTTCTAAAACGGGCCCCTGAATTATTGCCTCACGCTCGAGTGAAACGCGGCTGTTTTCCAACGACTCTGTTGATTGTGGGAACGTTACACTCGTTACGAATCATCCGTGGCGGGAAGAAAGAAAGGAAAGAAAAAATTATCATCGAAAATTTTCGGCTCACACCGTCCCGACGCCGTGAGTGCGTAACGTTCTTTTTTCCTAATTTCTGCTCAATTTGCCCGGGGAAACTCGAGAGTGTCTATAACAGACTCACCGGGAATAAAATGCCCATAGAAGAAGCAAATGTGCGGATTAAACGGCACGTTTCCGGTGGCCCGGTATTGATTTTCTCTCCTAGCCAGCCGGCCGTAATAAAGGGCCATTAAAATCGGCAATTCTTCACTCTTGTCCCTTCGTCTCTTCTGCTGCACGCTTCCTATCTCCTACTTGAATCTACTCGCGAGTCTCTCGTGCTATTGTTATCGTAATAGAAAAACTTTTCGGCGGTGTATCATCCGATCGTGCCGGGGACCCTCTGCGGCAGAGGCATCGACGTCGCACTGCCGTGTCGTGGAAAAGCCGAACATCGGTGGAACTGAACGTGGCGCGTTCCACATGTGCCGGATATTTCCTTCGATTGCTATCTGGCACGCGTGTGCGCGAGGAGGATGCGACGGTGATTGAAGGGGGACAGCGACGGGAATATGAAAGGTGCCGGGAAAGCCGTAGAAACGACACATCCGACGAGAACGAAAGTGATTTAGCCGTAAACATACGTGACGCGGAGTCGTTTCGCGGGGCGCAGAGGGTTGAAGGGGCGGTTGAGTTACGCATCGCGTCGAGGACTACGGGGATCGCGCGATATTTCGCCGTTGGAACTCACCGGGGCCACATTGCTCTTGATTTAGCGAAACAAACCGAGCATCCGAAATTCAAATACGACGACAGAGGGACGTGGACCTGCGCAGGGATCCGCTCACCCTTTGGACGACCTGCGACGTAGCGCGCGGAACTCGGGCGAATTAGTTGACGGAGGAATGCTCGTCCCCGACCCCGTCACTGTGTATGCCGCTGCTTCTGGAATCGAGCAATTTCGGCGGGGGAAATATCTTTCTAGCGAGAAGAGGAGATTCTTCTTTCGACGCCCTCCTACAAGCCCCGCAGAGGATTCTGAAATTCGCCTTATGGTTGATGACGTTGATCGTTGGAATTTCTCTTAAAGAATAAGGCGAGCTACCTCTACGGTTCCTCGAAACGTCGAAACCTCGAAACCCCTCGGAACTCGAGAAAGTTTCATGCTTTTTTCTTGATTCGAAACATTCGAGGCTCGAACAAGAAAAGGTTTAAAATCGACGAATGAAGAATTGCTCGCGGCGTGCACCGAGAATGTTCGATTCGTGTGTATCCCAAGTATTCGATGCGAGATCTCGAGATCGGTATTTTGTTTTTCAGAATACAAATATATTGGTAGAAATGTTGATTATATAGATTAAAAAATAGATTATTATTTATTTATTTATTTCTTAAACGGGTGGAACCCTTTTTACGCAGAAGTTACGATACGTTGGAACTACTTACAGACTAATGGTGAGAACTTATGCTAATGTAAGGAGAAGACGCTCGATAGTCAAATTTACTAATATTTTAAGCCTAGACAGTAATATAATAGGTCGAATAAAAACGCATGTAAAGACGCTACGCTGGGCGTTCAATGTATTCCTCTCACAAAATAAAACCAGCACTTCAAGTTTCAAGAGCTTCGAAACCTTGCAAAGTTTCGGACTCGAGTGTCCAGAATTCAAAACTTAGTTTCCAACTCATCCCTAGTATGTACGTGATCGTTTACATCCTCGAAGTGCTGCTTCGCTTACACAGGGCGTTACATGAAATTCATCATTTTTCTGTAAGGACACATACTCCCCAGCATATGAATCGGGCAAACTGATGGCCTCGTTAGAGGACAAAGAGGTAGAAAGAATCGGCGAATCTCGCTGGAGCGTAGCACGGTACCTGGCGGTCAAAGAAATCGTGCAATCGCGACAGGAATACGCGTGGCCGTTTCCTGTTATCCGCGATATTTGATCGGCCGCCACGTTCGTTCTGACTCCGCCATCTATCCGAAGCTCGCAGGGGGCTTATGATCGCCGCGGACTCGCTTACTCACGCTTTTTCCCCGCTGTCCGGCGATTTGTCCGGCGAATCGTTGTATCCCGAAGAGCTGTCCCGATTAAGGGCAGGTCCGTAATATCATCGATCGTCGCGTGAGGGATTGCGGCCCATTGAGCAGCCGCCTCCCGTGAAAATAATGATCCAACGCCCCCGGCGTCCTCTCGAGAACCGTTCGTCGTCCCATAATTCCCGTACCCTCGATATCTCTCGCTATCTCTGGCCCCAGTCTAGCCCTGAGGGGCCTCTAAGACGCATCGAAAACACTTTGCTAAACGGGCACGTCGTCGCCGCCCCTTCGCGCTCTCGTATTAATTAATTCCGGGGGAGGAAGCGAGCGAATTTAATTTCATGTATAATATATTCTCCTCCCGATATCGGACGGTTTCCCGTTTGCCGCGCAACAATGAGAATGATTCTCTACTGCGCGGGAAGAGGGGACGATTATTGTTATCGGGTCTGAAATGGGATTTGAAAAGGCGAAGATGCAGGTAAATGGCGGTGAAGGTTCGTGGTGGCCGCGTAGATGGTCGCACGCGTAGTTCCAGCTCTCCGACGTAGAATCCGAAGGTCGCGATAATTCGTGAGCGAGAGGCACGAACTCGTGCGTGTTCAGCAGCAGCTGGAAGGTAGAGCCAGTTAGCCGGACTTACGCGGGGCCCAAGGTTGCGAACGGCCCCTATTACGTGTTAAGCCTCTCTCACGAGCACGCGTACACGGGCCTGCACAATTTACATTCGTCCCCGTTGGATAAAAGGGGAAGACGTCCTGCTCGACCTTCCACCGTGGATTCGCACACGTGCTCGTATGTGGGTCGAATTGCGCAGCGAAACTAGTTCCCCACGGGAGCGGGAATCGAACGCGTAGAACAGGTCGTTCTTTTTCTTTTCTTCTTCCTCCGACCTTCCTTCCTTCCTTCGCCCGTGGCTCTGATCTTTTCTCGCACAGTTCGTTCCCGAAGTAGAGACGGCCACGGAAGTTGTGAAACACGGGCGCCGGCGGAATTCGACGCAGCACGTGTTCGATCTCTTTTTTTTCTTTTTCCTAGTCGGTCGAGATCGCGAGAGGGCTTGGAATCGCCTCGCCCTGAGCAAGTATCTCAGCGAAGAATTTAATCCGCAGAGCGGATGGTTCCTTTCTTTTCCAATCGACCTCTCGACGCACCTCTCGCCCGGTTGATCTCGCGCTACCCTGCGGATTGACCCACTCTTGCGACGATATTAGCTGGCCGTTGCGTCGCGTCGGTTTGGAAGTTGCGCGACGAACCGGTTCCACAGGGTTGCCCATAGCTGAACCACGAGATTACGCGTGAAACGTGCAATTTCATCCACGCTCGTCTGCGAGCGGCAACTGTTAATTCCCCTCCGCGTATTACAGATATTTCCAACGGACCAAGCGATGCTATTTACTTTGCCGGATGGCTGCTGGATTTCTCATAAATTCGTGGGCCAAGAAATCACGGCGCGGCGCCGCCTCCTCCTCTGACAAATGTCGGCTTCCTTGTAACACAGGCGGACGCCTAATTTACCAGTCCGGATTTCACCGAGCAACCCCCAGAAGAAAATGTTCCCGCGGAGGGTGGCGTGGAATATAGAGAGGCTCGTCGATGAATCTATATATTTCCCCCCACGGTGTACGTGCACGAGTGTGTATAAGCTTCTTCCGTATGACATATCGGCGTGATTACCTTGATGTAGATCCGTCGCTGCGCTCCGAGCCGATAACGCATCGAGAATACACGGCTCCCTTTTCTCTGTTCTCTCTTCGGCCGTGTATCGACGAACGCATCGATCATCGTTGCGCCCGCGATTTTTCATCGGGCGTTCCCGGGCGAAAAAGGCCCGTCGAGATTGAAAAGCCATTCGGCCGTCTGGGAATGCGAAACCTGCCCTTTTCGGTCCTACCGCTAACCTTCATTATCCATTTCCCCTTCCGAACAAGCCACTCGCAGATATACAGAGGAATATAGATACGCGGGAGTGCTTGTAGCTATTGATTGAAACGATGTGCGATAAGATTACGACACGCCCCGCCGCCGTTGTTTAACCACGCTTCGTTCGAGCATTCAACGTTAAGAAATGATATTAGAAAATACGGTGAACGAGGACCGTCTTTTACGGCGCGACTTTATTATAATCATTTTTACTTTACCGCCGCAACTGTACCGTGATAAGAACGCGACCAATTTCTGCCACGGATTTAGTTTCTCTATTAGATTTTATGGAGGCCATCTACCCCCCCTTGCCAGTCTCCGGACAAGAGAACCGGGGGACCCGACGATCCGGAAGCACGCGTCGATTCGCCGCAAATCGTCCGTGGCCGGGAATTATTGCCCGAAATTATACGTTTCGCGTGGTGTTTCGTGCTACCTAGAGGAACGTACCTCACCCCTGTCACAGGCGCCACTCCCCGTGGCCACTTCTTTCAATGCGTGCCCTTCGACGATTGCACGACCGAGCACGAGCCCGCAGGAAATCCGAGAGCGTTCCTCCGCCTCCGTTCCCGCGGCGTGAAGCTCATGGCGTTTATGCGAGAAGGCCGCAAGCGCAGGAAACATCTGTCGGATCGAAAATCGCCGCTAATACAAAATGGATCTCTTCACGTGCGCTTCGTTTACGCGCACGTCGTGCACCGACGTCGCGGTATTAATCTCGCAAAATTCAACCGCTGTTGGATGACTTGAGTCGCCGATGAGCGCAAGGCCCGCGGATCCTGGCCTAGTCGAAGTCAATATTATGCGCTAAGGCAGTAGTCATTGATGTGACTACTGGCAAGGGCCAGACTCCGCGTCGGCTAAGGCGACAACAACAAGGGCTAACGTCAACCTTTCCCCCCTTAAAAATCACAATATATGTATATAGTAGCGGAATAGGTATTGTAACTAGAATAGTTTTGGACGCGACGCACACCGTCACTCTGTTGCGCACACTCGTCACGGTACTCCTAATATATTAAAACTCTGATTGCAAAATTAATTGTTGAAACACGATTTCGTTTAACCCCGGAACCCAACACCGCTACCACCGTGAAATCTTGCTCGACCTCGTATCTGCCCTAACAAATCGTTTGCTTTACTTACGACATAAGCAAGCACGCTCTCGCGCCTCCCATATTTCGCCTTTCTTCCACGTAACCGACTCGAACGAGGAATTCGACGGTATCCAGGTTCGTTTCAGCGCCAGATAAAGAAACGACGTCGCTTACCGGTTGCAACACTCTGGGTATACATTCGCATCTCGTCGAGGGAAATGCTCGCGGTTCACGGGAGCCGAAACGTTCAACGTTCACCCCCTCGTGTCGCATTACTGTCTACGGAGCGTCTTCGCGCGCTATCCGAATGTTGTATGCATAAGGATGGAAAGAAGTCCGGGCGATGCAGTCGCGGCACAGCAAGAGATCGCACCAGTCGCCAGCGATTTCCCGGGATTCCAAGATGGAACGTCATAAAGCGGCCTCCCTTGCCGAGAAGCCTCGAGACGGAGCCGTTTGCGCGAGTCGTTTCGCGTCGAAAGGAACTCGAGGAGTGCCGTCGACGTCTCGCGAGATTGATGCCCCGGCGCTGAATCCGAGGTGCGACACAGCGTACGACGAGAACGAAAAGAGATTGCTGGTTGGTCGATGTGAAATTGAAAGGAGAAACGAAGTCGATCAGGGACGGGCGAAGCAGACGGAGTCGTTACGATCCTCTGGATCGTCGAGGTTCCATTTATCTCCGGCGGTCAAGCCCGTAAAGTGGCGCTTTCGTGGCAGCCAGGAAGAAGGACAGCTACAAATTACTAATGGTACCGGATAATAGGGGGTTACTCGTCGCGGTTACCCCCATTAAATTCATTTCGCCATTAATTTCAATGGGCCGTTGCGTACGGAACGTTAGACGCCGAGAGTCGCACGTATATGGGTTATCGAGAATTGCTTCCGTTCGGTGGAAAAAGAAGAAGAGAAGGAGAATGTATTAAAGCCGTATCAATGAAATCGATTTCCTGGGCAGATGGTTCTCTACGACCTAGTTCGCCGTGACTCATTGTTCTTTCCTGCTTTCTTGAGGCAGCCACTTTCCAAGGAAACGCGCCATTAATTTTCGTATTACCGTCGCGGCGTGTACGCGATCGGGCAGAGCGGGCGCTATTATCGAAAACTCGGCCCCGTAATTATAGGGCTCGCGCGTGCCGACAAATTTCAGATTAGATCGTACACAGATTGCCGTGCGGCACGAGCCCACTTCTGGTAACAGTTCCCAGCTTGTAACGTGGATTGTCGAATTTTCGTGACCCGTTGTCGTATGTTTCGCGAGGCTGCCAAGTCGTTCGCTATCTCGCATAATCTACCCCTTTTTGCCCGGGCCAACTTGCTCGTCCATTGGCCTCCCTTAACCGCCGTATTTCGTTCGCCATCGCGGATAACTGTCTTGTTCAATGCAACTTTCTTTTTCTCGTAACGTGTCCGTGTGCAATGCGTTCTTGCAGTGGGACCTCAGGTGCACGAGCGGGGCGATTTGATCGTTTGGATAAGAGTATTTTCGGATACATTGAAACATAACAGCGCGTTACACGTTCTTTATTCTCCCGTTCTCATTAATTCCTTAGATTCCATCTGCCGCAAAATTATTCCACGAGTCTCGTATCTCGTGACGAATTTTTCTACAGCAAGCCTTCTTCTCACTAACGAGTAGATGCGATGCGATCTTTTATTTCGTTTCAATCGCCATCGTTGTTAACATGGTTCCTCTCTGATGTAATCACGAAACGCCGCGTTAACAGAGGGTAATCGTCATTACGTGCGGCACCACCCTCAATTCCGTCGTATCCGCTCGTGTGCCCGCCACATTACGCCACCTGCGTAAACGTTCCTACTTTTTAGCCGATCAAGGACGAAACTTTCCAGCAACAGGAAATGGAGAGGCGAAACGAGGCGGACCGGCCGTTTCGTTCCCTTCGGGGGCCGACTTAATGGCGACCGATCGGCCGTACCGTTGTTCACGATTAGGATCGTAGCTCCTGGCCAAGACAGATAGAGCCTCGCAGTTCGGTTTGACAGAAAGGGGTGGGGAACAGGTGGGACGCTTCCTGGAATCTAGAATAGCCGCGTAACCCGTTTTATGTATTTTGTTATCGTCGATTCGGTTGGCTATTACACGCTCTTAGGGCGAAACCGCGATCGCTCCGACCGATTGCGTGCCACCGATTTACGAGACCAATAGCGCCGGCGACGCGGGCAAATGGCGTCCGATGCACCTCGTTTCTGTTGCCATTAACATCGATAATAATCCCAAGATACGGGAGAACGATTTACTCTCTCGGCCCATGTTCCTTGTTCGACGATGAGTGACAATTTTGTCGGGGAGAAAATCATGAAAAAAATGTCGCTCGTCGAGTATTTTATTTACGGAAAATCGACAGAGTTGTGCAGCCGAGTGAAAATCTCTGGGAGACCTCCATGCGAACGGTGCGTAGATTCAGGGGCGGCGATTTCATTTTTCGGTGGCAATGCCACCCCCCGTTGCTATCCGTGATTGACACGAGACTCCTGAAGCACGCGTGAGTCGTCCAACCCCGGCTCTATAGGGGTGGCGAGCACGGGGGAAGGTTGTGCTAGAAGTAGCGGCAATGGCGACTCGGCGAGGGTCCTTCAACGTTGCCACCCCAGTCATTACTTCGGCATTAACGGGGGATGATTCTCCCCCTCCTCTTCGTGGATTCACTGGTTCATCGGGACAGCCAGAATGCGGGACAGAGGACACAGGGGATCAGGCTCGAAAGTGTAACAGAGAGACGAGGCGTTCTCCGGGGATGTACGCCGAGTGTTGGGTGAAGTTAAATCGTTGGATTTACGAGCGTTTTCCAGTTTCGCACTTGTATCGACGATTCGCCAACTGTCTAGCAGAAAGTCGCAGCTATATGCAGGACATTTTGCGCGTACCTCTTTCAACGAACTCTTTCATTAGTATTTATTTATTTATTTATTTATTTATTTATTAGTATACGAGTTTTAACCCTTTGGTGAACACATTAATATAAAGGCAATAAAATACAACAGTTAGATTATACAGAAGAGTCGTAAGAGGCCAGAATTCGCATGGCATTATTTCTAAAAGTACTAAGTGAGGACGAGAAATTGAGAAAAAGGTAAAATCTATTGACATTGATAAAAATTCTATTTAGACAATTAAACTGGCCGTAAACCGTCCTATGAGCTTCGGTACGAAATATTAAGTGGTGTCTCAGAGATGGCCGAGATGTATTTAAATAAAATTTGGATAAGATATCCGGACAGCAGGAGAGACCATTTAATATTTTAAAGGCAAAAATAAGATCAAAAGATCAGTATTGCTTAAGTGCTGGTAGAAATGTGATAACTTCGCAGCCACGATTAAATAAATCCAAACGCCACAATAAAAATCGAGTTTTTCAATAGATCTGTTCAATAGATCAAAGGAAAGCCAAGGATCTCAAGCAATTATTATTGCAACTTCACTTTCCTGCGCGCATCAGGCGAATATAGAACAAAGGGGACCGCAGTCGCGTGGAAATCTATTCTCCGATTGATTTCCACGGAAGACATTATTAACCCGGCGCCCGGGTGACGCGTGACGCATCGTTCATCCGGGAACCTTTAATCTCGCGCACGCAGCGCGTCCTCTAATTTCATCGTGTCCGTTGTTTCGCAGGAGTCTCTTACGGGCTGTCGCCGTTTCGAAGGATCCGTGGACGCATATTGCGCACGGGATTGCCGCAGCTGCTGTGGTTTCCGGGCTCGTTGGCCAGTTGGTCGAATCGTTGCCGAAATTGCGCTCTTCCTTCCTCCTCCAGCACGTGTTTCGTCCCGTGGCGTTAACGAGTGCATGCCGACTTGCGATTACGCTTTACGAAACATCGTAGATCCCCGTTGGTGATCCACGAGTCCCACGATTCTTGTCGCGCCCGTAGTCACGATCGCATGAAACTTGCTTGGCGACGCGTTTTGCATCCGTGATCCGAACTGTTACGAGCTCTCCCACCTGCAAATAAGGATACGCTCGAACGTTCCATAGAAAGAAAAAGATCGCGGGGTTCGTTTTCCTTTCACGCGCGTCTTCTCCTTTGCGCTCTAAGCGGAGAAGAGGCGATGGATTATTGACCGGTACGGCAAACACGACGCTGGACACGCGCTGCATTGCGTAATCAGGCGTCGAACCGCGGTCCTTGGGCTCCATTCTGGATGGAAACGTTAGTGCTCCTTGAACGGTAGCCGCTACTGTTGGCTACTGCAACCGGTAAGGTGAAAGGCTGCGAAAATGTCAGAGCCCGTGGCCACATTCGACACCGACTTCCTTGTTTAGCGATGAATCGCTTGCGATCTGTGCGGCGGTAGAATCTTGTACCTCGTTTTTTCTTTTAACCGCCAGTTCCCTCGCTGTTCATTTTGGCGTGTACCCGTGTGTACATGTATATAGGTATATAGGCGAGACGGGACACGGGAATCTTGACAGAATGCCGAAGATGCTCGATACAGATCGCCACTCAGCAAATGGTTTATCGTATCATTATACGTATCGCGTTTATCATTAATGTAGTGAAAAATATAGAACGCCGATAAACAATGGTACAAGTGTTTTCGTGTAGCTGCTACGAATCCAGTACTTTTTATTGACAGAGATATTTCGTATCTTCTATTTCATTTTGTTTTTCTCGCGAAGGGAATATCAAACCTATCATATCCCCGATAACGGTCCTCCCGTCGAGCGAACTAAGATTGCAGGAATTGCAGACGGTCTTCGCATATTTCTCTCTCCCCTCCGTCTTTGTCCTTTTCAATTTTGAACAGCCGTTTCGCCGGCGCATCGTCGTCCAAGAGGCAGGTTCACAAACCTCAAAGCGGCTCAAGGATGCACGTGGTTCTCGTCGCCGCGAAATACGTGCCGGTACGCTCGCGGTGTACACGATTGCATCGCGAGGGAGCGAGTGCAGGCCTCGGTAAACACTTCTATTCCGATATTTTATGCCAAGTGGAACGGTTCGCTCGGTGAATTCGCGCGCCGCATGCGAACGAACACAGCTTGCTAAACAGACGACGAGAGAAAAAGGCCCGTCGTTCGACGACTCTTATGGAAAAAGCAGCATGCACACGGAATCAAGTACATCTCCCTCAATCAACGTTACATTAACGAGCGCACGAGCGGCTTGTCCGCTCCTCCAAATATAGCCGTATTACACGCTTCTTCGTTTCGCCTCGAATTCTTGGACGATGCGTTTCTTTGCGCAGGCAAATCGCGTGCGAACGGGCGCGCGCGTTAAACCTGTTACATTTGGTTTCGTTTGCCTGTTAAACATGCAATCCACCGTACGCGCAGCCTGGCTGCTAACGATAAAGCAAACGCGCCAGAAACTCGCAACTTCGATTTCGGCAGAGACACACTCGCCACCACGGTCAAGCCTGCGATCCCTATATTTAGAGGCAGGAATGTCGAGGGCCGACGTTTGCGGGTAATTAACGTTCTCCGCGATCCACGGATAATCGCGTTCCTTCGTCCCCGCGTGCACAGGTGTGATCACGTGTCGCGAGTCCGAGGCGCCCGAAACGGAGCGCGTCCGACGCTGTAAAACCGTTTGGGAACGCGGCGAAAATTAACGAACGAGAAATTGCGCTCAGGGTACGTGGCTGTTCGGTGTTATTAGCCGGATCTAACGGTGCAACGTCCGAAGCCGACCACCTAGGAGGAGAAAGAGCATTGGCTGCCGAGCCAACAGTTTTCACGCTTCGTAGACGTTCGCAGTCTTCCTACGCGTGGGCTAGTAGAGCGAAGAACCTTTTTCGCAACAGTTTCCCCTTCTTTGTTGCCGTTTTTTTTTTGCCTCCTCAGATATTATCAAAGAGGGAACGAGCCAGTCAGAGTTTGCAATTCGGAGATAACAGTGATTCGGTTTGACTATTGTTTAATTAATTTTTAATAGGGAGGAAGCGTCTCCGTCAGATAGCTTCGGTTCGTTAATGCTTGGTTAATTAGTCGTTCGTTGTTGAATCGTGTTAATTATGTTGAACGGTTCTACGAATCTGTACGAATGTTCGACAGACTCGTGTACTTAGGTCGCTTTCGTCCGTTAGGAACTTGCCGACTGTTCAAGCCAACGAATATATCGTGCATTGAGCAAGACTTCTGTCTTTTACCATTCTACAGCTGTGGAAATTGCATTTTTCCTCCCAAGAATCGTCAGGCGTATATGTAAAAGAAAAGTGGCTGGAAACGTCCGGATTAGACATGGAGAACAAGAATTTTCATCCGACACGCGACACACTTGAGCGAATTATGAAATAGCCTTTTCTCTAGTGTAGTGTCTTGCGGATAATAAATATTCTCTCGATCGATTGTGCTCGTGTCGCGGTACTACACGCTGTATTATCCGCAACGATCCTTCCGTCCATTTTCCCGTGTACCGTCCGGAAAATACGACGACAGTTATCGTGCTTGCCGGACGAGTGAAAGGGGTTTTCGCGTTCCCCTCGTAACATCGCGCTCGCACATGTTTCCTTGGCAACCATAAATAGGTGGCTCGAAATGCGGCCCGTTCGTGCACGTCGCAGGTGATACGTTTGCTTCCGAACGGGCCAAGGGTGTAACGAGAGTAGGCTGTAAATTGAACAGCGATTATACTGTTCCATATAATTTCTTCCCGTTCGTAGGGAAATGGACTTTCAATGATTCCACGTCGTTTTTGTGAAACAAAATTCTACTCGGCACTTGCTCGAAACGAAACGTCGAAAAAGCATAGCTGAAAGCAGAGAGTTGAACGCAATCGTTGTGTCTACATTCCCGTACCGTCGAGGAATCCAATTTCCCAAATGCTTTAATTCGTTCAAAGGCAACGACGCCGGCCGTCCAGGGTCTGTGAAAGCGCGTCGCTGATGGACACACGAGTGGTTCCCCTGGCCGCAGTGTGCACCAGGGTTTCCCTGGCAACCGTAAACAGACGTGGCTGATATTTTAGCGGACAGCTCGTGTTGCGTACAGGTGAGGCATCCCCTTCGTTGAGCGTAGCCACCCTTTCGTCCTCGCGTGCCTTTTACGATCGCGCCGCTTTGAATTAATTTCCAATGGAGCGGCCCCGTGAAAGCTTTTGTTTTCCACGTGTATATACTCCAATTTCGTGTAACTGTACGTATCGACCGTGTCCGGCGAGATTTCGCTCTGTTACGTCCGCAGGAACAAGCGCAATCTTCGTAATGGAGAGGAATCTGTCCCGCGACGCGTCCACCGACTTCTTTTCTCCGTGGCAAATTGCCTCGAATAGGGGGATCGTAACCGGGGACGAGAACGATTAAACGACGATCCACGTTAGGAAAATGAACGACGATATGGCACCGGTGGCCATTTCGTGTATTAGATATAGGGATTCTGTTTGGGGTTTTGGTACTTTCGTTGGATCAGTTCAATCTGGTATGACGAAAGAGTGATTACGTTTGGGAAATAAATGGTCAATCGACATTATCGTCCCTAAGTACTGGCGATCACTTTATATTTCGTTTAATCTGCGGATAACATACAGGATTATTTACTGCTTGTGAACGAAAATTCGAATGCTTATGACGTTTCGTCTATATGCATTAGAAAATTGTCTGAGAGCTGGAAAATGCAGCTTTATTCAAGGTAAATTCTTTAGAAAAGGGAGGAAGTCTAAAATTTATATAGGTACTCTAATAGAATTACGTGGTCTAATTTATCTTACATTCCAAGAACAATATAGATTGAATAATTAACACGATAATAATGCTTCACTCAGCCATACATTTTTTTACCACCTTGATATACTTTGTTTTTACATTCATCAGAAACCATCGGGACGTACATCATAGATCCCGCAAAACGATCGTGCCTTTTATACAGCCGGTCTCGTGCCCCTTAACGATAATGATCGTGTTTGCTCGAAGAACACTTGGCACATAATCGGAATGTACTGACGAAGCGATAAGCGGGATATTTTGTCTACTAATAGCACGTTAACTCGAGTAAACGTTTACCGTGACACGTTTCACAGTGTTTGTATAGCACGGGCGAAAGTTCGTGAAAGCCACAAAATTCGACGGGTGATTTACGAATAGCGCGAACCGACCGCGTTTTAAATGGGACATAAATTGCGGCCTGTGCGACGCGAGTGACGGCCCAATTTTATTACAGGGTGTAATGGTAACCTAAGAACGATATCTATTTAACGATCTCTTTTAGCGCTGGATTGCAAGACTTCTACAATTTTATTTAATCACCTGCCTATCTTCGGTCTTCTTGATTTCCAAATACATTCAATTATCCCCTCTAAATTCCAGGTACCATTTATTCGCTCTATCGCACCTGGAGTGCATCATTTTTAATTAAATATTGAATTAGAAACACGATATACCCAGTGACTGCAAGTCCCTGGTATCTAGACCGTAGCTCGACCGGATTGTACAACGGGTTGACTGTTCTCAGGCGAATACTCATCAAGCAGGCGAGTAGAAACGGCCAGCGCTGGTCAGACATCGCGACTACAGCAGACCGCCGTTGGCCTAGTCTACTTGAGGATAAATGTGCGAGGCGAAGACTGGGGCGCGTTTCGATCTGACCGTCCTTCGATATCTTCCCGCTCCATTCGGCGAAATTGAAATATTCCATTCGCGTTTAGTAGACCGCAGGATTCGTTCGGAAAAATGTATTGTCCATAGCTATACCAGGTTCCACTGGCTTTACCGGGATGGAACATATTGAATCAACCAGTCGAAAGGAAACTCGGTTTCAGCGGAATATGCCACGAATTTCGACTCGCCGTACTCCACCCCTATCTACTTTCCCCAAGACCACAACTCTCCCTCGGGGTTCTCGAAGTCTGATGAAACTCATCGCCCGAGTCTAGAACCTATCGTACATCTCCTTCGTCTTTTTTCCCCGTCTACCCGCCGAAAAGTAGAAAGTGAAAATTAAATCTGAAATTACTTACGCGGATCGCGAATTTTTATCGACTCTACGCCTACGGGTTGTTAAAAAAGTTGTAACGAGCTGATCGAAGCTCGGCCTCTTCAATTGCACCAGGTGGGGGGCAAGTTTTAATTGGACCAGAGGGTTTTCACGGACGCTGATCCCACGGAATTGGAAATAGGGACGAGCTTATTTGCTCGTGGCGTTAGTTACGCGAGAAAAGTCACGTTTGCGTAGATTCGACGCGATAGCGATTAAATGCAGCCTGTTTACCCGACCGGCGTGCACACACGGCCAATATCGTATAGGCAAGCTGCCTGTTACAGTGCTGTTGCCGCTGTACGCAACATTAACCAGCGGCCGGGTCCCGATAATTTACCACCCTCTTTGATAAATGCGACTGCACGCGTATGATGTCGCTTGTTATACAGCCGCGGCAATGGTAATAGCTAACTAATCGTTTCATCTCGACCGCCATAGATTTATTGGCAAATATCGTGCGCTGTTATAGACACGTCCCGTAACGCGGACTATACCTTGTTTAGATATTTGATCAGTGGTGTCGATAATAATCAACCGGTTGGCACTCCATGACATTTCGTAATTGCAAAAAAAACTATGGCAATATTTTTTCAGGTGACTCTTGGAGAATCGTAGCCTTTCATTCACCCAGTGAAGATCAGTGTAATGATTGGTCAATTTATTAAGTGCGCCATGTAATCGGGTGTATCTCGATATCGTAATTTTCCATGGCAAACCATAAACCAATATATTTTGCAACAGTTCTCTGTTTGAATTTACTCGTTCATCCGTCGATGCCTATGTTTGCACGACAGTGAACTATGTATTTAGTTTGAGCTCACTAACAGGTGCGCGAATCAACATGTACGGTGTACGTGTTATCTGTATCGATGAGTCAGTGGAGCGTTATCGAACGTGCAATGGCAATGCGTAGCATCGATGACTCAAACGTTGTCCCTTTAATAAATTCCGACTTTGACGAGAAGATATGGATATGGGAAATTTTAACGAACCACTCCTTTCAGTATGATGAATTAAGTCAATTCAAAGATTGACGTTTAATTTCGCCGTGTGACGGTACACTTTTGTGCGTGTGGTAATCGATGAGATTACGGGTGATTGATAGCATCTGATTTTCCTTAGACACCGGTTTATTGTGATTCGATTTATAAAAAGAGGGTACGTAAATGATACTGAAACATAGGACAAAATGTTTGTGGTACTTTATTAAATGTGTATATGATTCATTTGTGTTAGCTATGTTTTATGTATCATACTATTGATCATTTTCATCTATTTTATTAATTCAATTTTTTGCATATGTATGTAAGTGTCTTAGCCCCTATGAACACATTTTTATTTTTCTGTTTATTACTTGATTCGTTCTCAAATATATAATAAAATTCCACTTCAAACGTCAACTACACATCTCCTGATATAATAGAACTAATTGTAAGCAGAGCAAGGAAGAAGTCTAGCGAAAGAAATGTGGTTTTAAGGGGTATTCGTGTTTTGTACTTTCAAAACATTATTCGCATCATTATCGGCGATTCATTATCATTTTCTATACAATTAACATCACTCTGATCCGTTTTACAATTTGAGAATATTCAAGCATTTTATCTCAACTTATTATGATTATTAGAAATACATTTTCCATCGTTGTTCGCTTGAAAGTTTGACACGGCATAGCAGGTAGCCCACAAAGAATTAAGAAATAAATGTTTTTCAAGTGTATAGTATATTTGGAATGTATCAATTGTAGTTATTGCAAAGCTTAAAAGAAGTAAGCAGCAGTACCAATATTGTTATTCGGTGGATGCCACCAACAATAATTATCCAACGAGTTACACCGGTGCTCAGGAAGCATTCTACCGTGCATAACTATTCCGCGTGTATTCTTAACTGTAATTTAATTATTCTTCTCGGTGTGTTCCGGACAATCTCGGGTGAGAACACATTGGTTGTCCTGGTTCCTCACGTAGTTTTCTTTACATTGGCAGCCAATCACGCATCTCTGCAACACATACGCACACGCATTAAAAATTGGCACGTGAACACGATCCAAAAAGAGCACACGCGACAAAATCACGAAATTTATTTCGTCTTCGTCGAGACACTGACCAACGTGCAGATAGGCGTAACTCTTCCACCGCATTTGTCCTCGCATTCTGTTCCACAAGTTCTGAATTCTTCGTTCGGACCACACTTCTCAGCACCTTCTGCGTCTTGAGGGAACGCACCTGTCAAAATACGCCAATCAATGAAACTTGTTTGAACAATGAAAATGTCGTGCCGATAAAAATGAACAGTTCGCCGCAAGTAGGACCGAAGCATACAAAGAAGTGTCCACGGATTTACAATTATTGATAAATAAGGACGGCGCTACAAATCATTTAAAGAGATGTTCGAAAGAATGTTTTTACTACTTACTGCAGTAGGCGATTGCTACGACAAGCAAGAGAAGAACTATCGCACGAGCCATGGCGATTAGAGAGTTTTTAAGATATGAGCACGTTACACTACGACTTTGTTCAAGTGAATACGATGGTAACCGCAGCTCTTAGCCAGCCTTATATACGATTCGTCGACCGACCTTCACACTCTAGCTTCCCTTTGGCCACCGCCAGTGTTCACAAAATATTTTTTGCCACATCCCACCACATTACCACCACCTCGTACTCGCGATATCGTCGCGCTGATTCACGTAGATTAGCGACGGTTCCTCGAGACGATCGTACATTGATTATCTCCTTTGATACTTTGTCTTCGGTCTAACTGTGTATGAAGTAAATAACACAAGTACCGATGCAAGTCTGACGGCGGCCATTCAAGCTGCGCTTTATCGTTGCACCCGTACGATTGGATTAGATGTACGGTATCAATAAATGCGGCATTTAACAAACTCGAACGCTCCTTTGGAGGCTGTTCTATACTTTAGAAAAATATTCCAGGCTTACGCAACGCTTTTTGTGCATGTAATTAGCGGGCCAGTTTGCGTCGAGTTAGATCATCGTAGGAAACAGAAATGAAGGCTCTACGTATGCTTTTACGATTACAACGTTGCTGTGGATATATATGAGTGGATATTATTGGATATCATTTCCACGCGATGGTGTCCTCCACTTATCAGGAAGCTGTGCAATCTCTGCACACATGCTCGCTTAATCGCTGCTTGTGCAATTAGTCGTTGTCCATTAATATCAGCGCGGCGATCTGCCCATACGATTTTTTCCAGCACCATTTCGGACAATCTTTCGCAAAAGTTGGCGGACCCACGGGGAAAGCTGAAGCAGTTGGCTAATGTTAAACAAGGTTACAGGGTTATCCGCCAGGACAATGACCTTTGCTTTCCGTCTCTGTCTTCGACTTGTGTTTACTACGGTAATCTCGCCTCTTCTTAGAAATCGTTGCCCCAGGCGAGAGCATCTTTTAGTGCGCGCGGTTCCTGTCGAAAAAAGCAGATTAATCTCGAACTAAACCCTGCTTGACGCACTGAAAAGAGGCAAAAAACGGAGCTCACGTGGACGTAGGCAGAAATATATTTTAAATGGATTCCAGTTTTTTTAGCCAGGGTCAAACTGGCCTCATGGTCATTATGAGAAGCTCCACGTCGAAGAAAGTAATCGCGTCCGACTAATTGGACCGGAATGATGTAACTCGACGCATCGGGACGAAGAATTGAAGATTTTCATAGGTCACTAACAGGATGGCAGACGGAATATTCTTCTTATCTTCTGCAAATACGGCGAATTTCTATTACCTCTGTCCTCGTGTTCGAGCCTCTTTGTTGACTGCACGCTATTTGGATTACTTTAATATCTTCTTAGAAGCATACAGAACAAATTGGTACATGTAGATCCTGTTCTGTCCGCGATTTAAATGCTGCGACCGCGTCTAAATGAATGTCGACAGGCGTACGTCGATGGATCATAGACTTTTGTCCTGGGATATTCAACGAGCTAAATACAGTGCGAAAAGTCGTCGATTATGATTGATGTTGCTGACAGATTAGATAGCGAGATAGTGATCAGGATAGATGTACTAATTTGTTCCAGAAATTTTTCCTACACGAAAGTTTGTGACCGACAATGGGCACTGGTAAATATTTTTCTATTCTCCACATACGTGTTACGCGTTTTGTAAAAAAATAACCGTTAAGAGATATTGTCGTTATCGGCTTATATTATTTGGGACACGCTGCGAGTCGTTAACGAGATCCGACTGGAAAAGGCCGTACCCTTTGACACCGGCCAAGATCTGCTCAAATTGATGGGACTGACGTTCTTAATTTATGGTACACAAACACAGTGGCACAGATGACGGAGCCGGGGTAAAATAAATAATGCCCAACATATGTTCTATTCCATTCTATTTTCGTTGTATATATTTCGGACTGCGTAAAATTTGTTATACATTTGAAATAGCGTTTAAACATGGACCAACACCTGCGTAGTTTTTACTAGTTTGTATTTAAGCTGCTTTACGGGCTGATTCCTGGGACTATAAAAAGAAAAGGGTTCACAGAAGATTTTTCTCAGAAGCTTTTCTAAACGGCAGGAAGATTAATTCGTGATCACTCACTTCGATCCTTTATGTTCTCGATTATACAAGTGACGATGGACACGCACTTGCCCTCGTTGTCCCTGAAGAGCCCTGTCCTGCATTTGCAACCTTTCACGCACGGCTGTAAAATAAATAATAGCAGTTCATAGAATTTTATTATTCGCCGGGGGTCTAGAGTATTTGTTCATTCACTTACCGCCGGCGTGCAAACTCCAGGAATCAAATCTTTGCACGTTTGCGGGCACTGAATGCACGTCGTGTATTCCTCATTTCTGCCACATTTCGTCGGTTCTTCGAGGAGATGGAAGCAACGTGAAAATCCAATTGCAAATTGGGCAGAATATTTGGTAATTATTTGGCATACTTACCAGAGGTGGTTCCATCGTCGCCCGCAACAAGTACGTTATTCGAATGGGCTGAAATAATAATATTCTTATTGTTCTAATATCGGCAGGAATTATACCATCGAATTCTGTGCTTTAATAAACGTTAACTTACCTACGACACAAAGCAGCAGTATAGTAAAAACTGTCGACGTTACGAAGTTCATACTGGCGGAATAGCGAAGGTGTAGAATGTATTAAGTAGGATAAGACACTATGTTGCATTCGTTTCGCAGTCCCTTTTTATATTAACACTTTGGCTTATTTAACGAGTGCGTAATTTATCCCCGACGCTTTTAATCATTGTTCAAATGTACACGCGCTCATCCCCAGGCTTATTCATTCGTGCAATTGCATTTCTGTTTGGATACGTTAATAGCTCAGGTCGAATGCAACGACCTGAAATAGCCTCTATACTTAACAAACTCATAGGAAATCGAGGGGCGAAATTAAATCGAGTGTAGGAGATTTTAATTAGTGCATACTTATGGTCGCATAAGTGTCACGGGTGGGTATCCATATAGAATAAGGTACAATGAACAAGTGTACTACAGATTTTACAATTGAAATTGAAGGATACTGTTAAATGAACGAAGGTATGTCATAGTGTTGTTCCACATCTTCTTGCCGTTATGTGCTTGGCTTGTCTGTTGAAATTTCTATGAATTTCTTTATCTTCTATTATTCCATCATATTTGTACCGTTTCAATATTTATACAGTGAACAGCGTCACAGCAACCTGTCCTCCAAATCAAGAATGCAAGTACTATAGAAGTGCTTGCGAAGTTAGGTGTGGAAAACCTGCGTCACGTAACTGTAATGAGGTTCGTGTCGCGAGATACTCAATCTTCAAATAATTACGCTGCCATGTCTACTATGCTATTCGTTAAGATATTTTTTAATTTAAAAACAGTGCCAGTGTGTATGGTGTACATATAATATGTTAGGCCTTCGTTTATTGCATCTGATACGTCCCTCATGCACGGTGCAATAGTAAGAGTAAATACATTCATGACTTATCTCTATATACTATATGATATTATAAACCGAGACAGTTTCAGGTTTTACGCGAAATTAATTTGAGCTCCTCTGTAATAAAAGAATGACGATAAGAATGGACACACTTTTAGGCTAAAACATCAGTTTATTGAATCACGGTATATATTAGCTTAGAATTAAAACGGGACAATCAGAGCGACGATATTGTAAACAGAATCCAATAAACGTAGAATAAGGTCCAGGTTAGCTGTCGGGGTTGCTTCCTTTTAATCAAGTCAAACTGTGTTTAACACTCCTCCGGTAGCACACACGTTCCTTCGCTATTTCTTAGATATTTCTCTTTACACTGACATCCGATAATGCATTGCTGCGAAAAGAATATAACAAATTAGCGCTCGCCGACACATTCAATAGCTTGAAAATCATTACCATATAAACAAAAAGATACTAACAAAAGTGCACACGGATAGTTTTGGCTTGATACAAGTTGGCTCGCACGCCGTTCCACAGGTCTTGAATTCTTCGTTCAAGCCGCACTGCTGGCCGAACGAACCTTTTAGCATACAAAATCGTCTCATTATCCTTCGCCATACACTTCCTGTCTATTCACGAATCTCTGGCGTCTTCATACGACAACGGCAAAGAAAAATCCCGTATTCCATTCTCGAACAAGGACACTGAATTTTATGAAGAACTTTACTTACCGGAGACCAACGCCAGAACGACGAGGAAGATAAAAAGAGTTCGGTTCATTGTCGCTTCGTTTCTTGAACAGCTTGTGACTGACACTAAAACTTGCCGAACTACTTGCGTTTATATACTTAGGATCTTACAACACCCTGCCACTAGATCTTATTTATTACAGTCTGTCGCATTGATCTTCGCCCATCCTCCCATGCGTGTCTCCTTTTCTTTTTATCTTTATTTCCCTCTTCTCTGACCGTCGTTGCGCTAATAGAACATATCCGTTGACGAGGGAATCATCGGACGCTCCGTTCTACGTTTGCTTGACGATTCACCTTGGCGATCAGTGGACGTCCGTGTGCTGAGTTTTCGCGAATCGTTTTGCCCCTCGTTTACGGAATGCATTAAAGAATAATATTTATTTGAAGATCGTCTCTGCTGATGTTTTCTGTTGTCTTTATTGATTTATTGCCGCAACACGACGAAATTCTATTACACTGTTAGGGTAATATGTTACCCCCTCTTTTCGTTTATATTATTATATCATTGCCGGGTGTCTCGTAATTCGCTCAAGCCTGTTTTCCCAGCGAAGGCAGTATAAGTCCTGATTTAGTGTACAGATATTAATGAAATTAGCTGAATAACTAATAACATAAAAGATCATCTCTATATTGGCATTCAACGATGCAGTATTCAAGGGGAAAAAATGGTTGGATTAGTTGCAAACGATAGAATAATATACCTGCTACAAGCCCGTTGTCGAGTCTTCACTAACACTGCAAGGAATAGTTATTATTCAAATAATTAAAGTCGCAATTTTCATTATCACCAATGCCTGTTACGTTATCGTTACCACAGACAGCCTCGAAACCAAGGCTCGTTCAATGCCAGCTAAATATGAAGGAACGAAAGATAAGCAATTTCTTTCACGTAATTACGTCGCCGACAGAATTCGCTGCGTCGACTCGACGATTCCCGTTCTATCGATCCGTCAATCGGGGGGCATTGTGAGGGCCCTGCAATTAGCGCGGCTCAAGCGGGAGAAAGGGGTCGAGCGAGTTTTCGGTTGATTCAATCGGCGAATTTCAGAGTCACAGGCTCACTTTGTCAGAGCCACGATCAATCCAGCCCAGCTTCTCGTATTCGCGTTTGCTTTTACCCTTAAATGCTATTTCGTCGTCGGGCGGGACAACGCGGTACCGGTTCACCCTTCTCCTCCTCTTTCTCCTATTCTTCCACGTTTCATTCAGAATCGCATCGATTATCCAGAATCGACAGTCGAAATGTTATTTATTATTGAGCACTCAGCAGAGACCTTCCCATTCAGTCCTCGTCCTTTCTCTCGAATAATACATTTCGATGGCCGGCCGGCCCTGCACGACATTCATTCCACGCAAACGATCCTGACATTTCCCCCCCGAATTTTCCCAATAATACACGCGATAGCCGTGGACGGATGCAAATACTGTTTACAAGTTTAGAACTAACTGGTGGAGAAAAAAGAAGAAACTCATCCCCAGCCCCGTCAACGATTCAGATCGATTCGTCCAACCTATTTAACGTTTTCATGGGTTGCTGTCAGACTGGGAGGCACCCTGACTCCTCGTCAACGGCGACCAGCAGCCACTGACAGCGGAAAACTCGATTGGAAGTGCTCGAGTTACCCTCTTGGCGTTCCTCTGCTTCCTTCCGCTCCACCCTCTGCTCCCCTACTCTACTTTTCACCCCACAGCAACGTCACGTTACAGGAGGCGAGCGTGGCTCCTTTGTGCCGTCAAAGGGCCACCATTTTCCTCCCTTCTGAAACGAGCTTCTCTGACACACTGACCCGATATTAACGCGCCCAATCAGCGCCGTTTCATCTCGAACGGTATTAAACGTTTTCTATACACCAATTAAGCTTCCACAAAGACGCGGCAACTATTTGTTATCCTTCGTGATAGATCGGCGCGTAGAAGATCGATTCAATTTCTTACGTCGAGATAGAATTGAGCAAGACATTCTCTCTATGCTGCAAGATAAGTTCAAGATAAGTTCAAGTTCAGATCAGTCCAGTGAGTGACGCGAATATTTCTTTACTTTTGCCACAGTTCGCTGGCGGTACAATTTTCTTGTAACTTGCAGTAACACCGCATTCGTTCGCCAATTTCCTCACCTTCTGTTTAAATTCATTTTTCCTTTAATACATACTTTTTTACACAGCGAGATCGCTAAACCTTGGGTGCATTCGGGATCAATATCAATAATCATCTTCCAACCTCGTTAACGCACCTCGCAACTATTCGGAACTCTGCTGCGACAGGCGACATGTGCAACGACTGTACACGATAAATCGTCACCAGAATTCATCGCGTTTCATTAAAACACTGTATCTGGCGTGATACAACCGACACTGACAACTGACTCATCCGCGTACATTCTCCGCCAATTCCTCTTAATCGTCTCGTACGACGGATAAGGCACGCAAGTTCATAGATTAAAAAGAAACTGCTGGCGTATTTTAACAACGACAGGAATTCCCCACATCATCAACCGAATGGGATGTACATACAACATCGGAAATAGCAAACGAAATCCCCAGAGATGATTGCTTCGTTGTGATTTCACGAATCACGGGCCGAGCTATCTAGACTGAGCGTTCTATTTCGTAACGACGAATTGCCTTGGTCAGCGACATTGGATACCGGTGTTGATTTCATAGCGGATTTTAATAATCGCAATTACCTGCCAGTAATGGTATACACCTGGGCAACGAGGTGACGGAACGACGAGATAAGCTTTCACGTTATTGCGCGTGATTTTCGTTTGAATTTTTCTTTTTTTTCCGCACCAAATGCAATGGTAGCACTTACTTACAACTTGTTAGTTGGAAACAACTTACTTGTTAGTTGGAAAAATATACAAAGTAAAATGATAACTTTGTCCAGCAAAAATTTTCAGCTCTGTTTCTGCACGCGTGGGAAAAATTTTATTCACGAAAATTGTTGCGATGAAATAAAAGTTTTTCAAATGTAACAAGATAGCCTGCATTCGTTTCAAAAGCACGCTGTATTTTTTGTATCCATAGTATAAGGCCATTTATAATTAAGTTAATGGGGAAAAAACATTTGTCACCCAATGGTACGTGCTTAAAACACGTCCATTTTATTAACACCGAGCTGTCGTTATCGATTAATTGTTAGTTATTTATTGAACAAGATGTTCGGTTTTATTATACCTAAACGCTGAAGAAAGGGGAATCACGAATACTAAACATGCTTGCGTCGTGGTATTAAAATGTTGTTGTATGAGTGAAGGCATTTGTTCCGGACATGTATATAAGCTTGACGATGACAACTGTCATGTCAGTTTTTAGACTAACAAGGTTGCAGTGCGGTTCGATAACATGTCGCGTTACGTCTTTGCTTTGTTCGTTGCCTTGGCGCTGCTTGCCAGCAGTAAGTTTTCTATTACGTCGTGTAAAGGCTGTAATATTTAAATAGTAACCAGTGAAGCTTCTGAAGCAAATTTTTAATAATTCATTGAAATTAGAAATGAGATAGTATTTTAATGATCGATGATTTTTAGCCGCATTTGCCACGAGGTATAACTGTAACATGCCGAACGAGGAGTACCAATGTGGATCTGCTTGTCAAACTACTTGTCTGAATCTTGGCCAACCCTGCCCCATCATAAATGTCGTGAGTCTAGTTTATTCAAGGCTATTACCTTCTTGCATTTACCAGAAAGCAATGGATAATTAATAATTACCATTTCATTTCTTTTTTGCTTGTTTCATCTCAGAGATGTAACGATGGTTGTTACTGCAAGGATGGCTACGCCAGGAACTCTAGAGGCATTTGCATTCCTATAAAAGACTGCCCTTGCCGTCGACCACGTCCTATTAATCGACGTCCACGCCTGACGACGGCGCGCCCGCTTGTTCCGCAATAATCGAAGGATACTCCGATATTTCATTCTACCAATAATCGCTATTCTTCTGTCTTATAAATATAATATAATAATTCGCCGACATATTGTGCACGTGTTTGAGAAACACGCACGACTTATCTACTGTTCATTCCTTTGCGCAATACAAAACAAGACTGCGCCATTAGAGGCTACGTATACAATGTTCAACAACAAACCGTGTATATCGCAATAAAAATTATTCTTTATTCACAGTGATCCTAGTTGTATCGAAACCTTGCTACTCTTGCTACGATCGTTACGAACACTCTCGAGCAACGTTTCCCTCCGATTCTTCGACGGGTTCGCGAAACAACTGGCGGCACCAGGATCCCGTGAGAGCGCAGTTGCGTTTGCTTTAAGCAGCTTTCGAGATTAGCGAAGGCAGGCGTTGTCCGGCTGCTGACGAGCCAGACTTTGCGGCAACGAAAACCGAGCGGAGCCCGAGCAGGAACAATCGGAAAGTCAAACAGTTTGACCAGCCTCGAGCAGAAGGGGCTCCAATATTTGGAGCCCTAATGTAATTCACAGAGAGGTCGAAAGCGCTGAGGCTTCTATCGTTTATTCCCGCCCCGTCTCTCTAACCCCGTCTATCGAGACGTCACCGGATCGCGATGGACCAATTAAAGGAGGAACAGTCTCTCGATGAGGTCAACGCAGATAAGAGTTTATCGCGTTCTTGCTCCACGCCGACGAATTTTTATCCGGATGCTCGGCGTTACGACATGAAGGGTTATCTGCGTTAGAGCGACGCGCTTGCATGTCGCCTTCTTGGAGTCACCAGGCGTATTTATTTACTGCGCCGAGATTCCTATTTTAAAGAGGGACGCGTCGCTCGCCAGCGGTGTTCCGCGAAATTTCCTCGGCACACTTAAATGAAGTTCTCCTATTTGCGAGCAAATTCCGTCGGCATGAAATTACGCACCGCCGTTCATAGTTGGACGATTGGGAATTCCGAACGCGTAGCTCGCGATTGTCCGGGTGTCGCAACGCGCGAGCCCGCGTGAATTAGTAGCTAGGTCGAGCGTAACGCGTACACACGCTCGCGACAGTCAGCCTCGGCTCGAATTTCGCATGCTGCTCGACACGTGCGCCACGTAGATTCCCCTTCTGCGGTTGAACGAAGAGGAACGAACAGGGTGGAAGCGAAAGCAAGTCTCGCCCGAGGGGTTGCTCGAGTTTCTAGCGGGCATTTGTTTAATTGGGAACCGACATGGCCGCCGGAACTCACCCCTGCATTCGAGCCGCCCCATCTGCACGACCGCATCCTCGTGAAAATGCGCCGCGGAGCACGTGCGCCCGTTTTTTTTTCGCCCTGTGACCTTGATTCCCTCGTTACCAGCTCGATGGAGATTGCCGGATTGCGTTTCATTGCTAAAAGCTATGCGTTGTTCGCTTTAGCGAATAGAAAGTGGAACTCTACTACAATTTCTCGCCCACGATCCCTGTTAATCGTTTTTAGAGTTTGCACAGTATACGTGGACGGGGTGAGGTATTATTGTAATCGATGCGAACGGAATCAAACGTACGACTGGATAGAACGGTTGTAAGTATAAAGTAGCATCAGCCGACTCGCAAGCTTATGCAGATCGACGAAAGACCGCCGTGGAAATTCCGCGGGCGAGTTTCCACGACGCAGATTACTCCCCTTTGTTAGTTCACTTGTCGTGCAAGCTGTTATCGGGAGCGAAGGGGCGACTGCGAAATTTTCGCAGCAGGCAACATGGCCGCGGACGGAACGTTCCCCTCTGCCAAGCTTCCCGCATCCCTGTTAGGGAATCGGGGGAATGAAAAGGGATGGTATTCGGTCCGCGTTTTACGCACTGCGTGTATCATTATCGCGGGTTCATTTCTGCCACTCGACCTCCCCATCGGTATTGACTAAACGGCGGATCAAAGTGACGTTTCATCATGGAACGCCATTACCTGTAATTCGGGGGTACCGTCTTTGTTAGTGTCGTTTCCGGCGCGACATATGGCGCCCGATAGACCAGGCATGGTTTCTTTTATTTTTCCTCCTCACTTCATTCGATACATGCAAACTGCTGTTTCGTACAATAGCCATGAAGCAGTATCAGGTCGTGATTTTTTACGACCTGCGAACAAAATCTGACGCGTGCGTTTTGTTCGCTTAAGGGTGAATAAGGGTGGTGTAGTTAAAGTTTAGTACGTCTAAAAGACTGTGAACCCCCCTGCTGTTAGCCTGGATGTTATTAAGCGCACGAGGATACTTTCCAGGCAAATGTTCCTTCCTGTGGATTAGAAAATACTGCCTGAAGGGCTTTGGCGTGTGGCTTCTTGGCTGAACGGAAAGGGTCCCGCGCGTGCAAAGAGAGCAGGCCGTTCAATCGGCTCGTATTTATCCTGGGCTAATTAATGAAAAGGAGGGTAGATGGGAAAAAAGCCGGGTAAACAGCAGCCAGCAAACTCTCGCGAGGCCATTCGATCCAATACCATTTCGAAGTACAGAGAGAAGGAGAGAGAGGGAGGGTGCCTCCCTTTCTCTTACACCTCTGTGTCTCTCTTGCGCGAGTCTCGGGAGGGTAATTCCGACGAGTTTTCTTGAGTAACCGAACCTGGTGCGCCGTTCCAACGATATGATAATCCCGACAAAAAGTAAACACACCGAGCACCGTATGAATATTTAATCAACTTGGTGTACGCGTGTTTGGTGATTCTGTTACCGCACACGGCCACCGTTAAATCACTTAGATCTACCCGTGGACCGACAGAGGAACAGGGGCGATCGTTGGAAACGAGCTACGCGCATTCTTTCGAATTGAACGGAGGCTTAAAAGGTACGAGCAATTTTCATTGATCCCACAAGTGGCTCGTTACCAGAAAGCCTCCATTTCCCCTTCTCGTTTTCGAAGCGTCCCCGTCGACTATTTCTCGAAACGAGCGTTCGTCGGTACGAACGATCGGCAGAACGATTGGAAAAGCGACTGGGTGGCTTGTCGAACAGAATCGCCGAATCCGTCGGCCAGGACAAACGAAATAACTGGTCTGAGCAAGATAAATATGTCCCTCGGCAAAGGGGTGGGGGGGATGGCGAGATAATAAAATAGATTCCTATTAATCTCAATAAGAACTCGTCGGCTCTCGTTCCTCAATCATCAACGAAACTCTCTTTTCGTCCGCGGTGAATGAAAGTCAAAGTAAAAGTGGACTGGGGCCACGTCGCTGAATTCGTTTGGAGTAAGAAAGAAAAGAGCGACCGCCTCGATGTAGGTGAGAAGCGGAGGATTCCTTTTTCGAGGGAAATCGATCGAGCGGAAGGTATATACTTCTGACAAGCCCCAGTGTTAAGAGGATTTCAAGGCGGGGGCGAAGGGTACCGTTAAGAGAATTCACCCTCTGTAAAGTGGACCTCGACCGCGAGGATCGGCTGACGTGGACGTTTGTTCGCTGCAGCACAGCGGAAGTCTGCGAGTGATATCGATAGCGTGGGCCATCGGCTGCCCCCGTGAGAAAAATGACATTCGCCACGCTGGCCGAGCAAGAGCGTCTCCACTCGTGGAGATTTAATGCCGCACCCTCCGTTTCGCAATGGAGATTCAGCCCTGAAAAATTCCAAAAGCACTTACCGCCGTCTAAAAGCACAGGGTCGGAGATACATCATGGATAGGGAAAAAAATTCCGCATGGAAACGAGGCACGAGCTGTTTCAAGTTTATGGATGTTTGCCGTGAAACGAATCCGCGGCTGTGTTTTACGACAGGTACTCCTCGCGATTTGCTGTTACTATTTGCGATTCCTCGAATGGCCGTCACGTTTGGCGCACGTTGTTACCCGGCGTACACTTACAAGGAGAGGTCGCGAACGGTCAGACTTCAATTTTAATGAAACCTTGCAGGCTTGAAGAACTGTCGAAGATATTAAATACATATTTTTTTAAACTGCGGTAACTCAAGTTTAAGGGGTGAGACTGCCCTCGAAAGTTAAACCTCTAAAGTGCTATCTCGGAAACGATTGGAGATAGAACAAAATTTTTAAAATAAAAATCACATGGTTTTTAATGTCTCGAAAGAAAATACTACAAAAATTTGTCTATCTCAAACCATTTCCAAAATAACACTTTGGGGGTTCAACTTTGGAGGGTGGTATCACCTCGTAAATTTGAGTTACCGCAGCTAAGAAAAATACGTATCTAACGTTTTGGACTGTTCCTCAAGCCTGCAAAGTTTTATTAAAATCGAAGCCTGACCGTCCGCGACCTCTCCTTGTCAGTACATTGGGGCTCGATTTTTTCCGGCTCGTCGTTTATGCAACGTTGCCTTTCCGACGCGTGTCGATAAAATGTAATTAAACCTGGCGATATTAAATTGTTGCTATGAGCGTAATCTATTCGAGTGCAGAGCTATTCGATAGGTTTATACAATAATAATGAAAAGGTCGCCGGGGCTTATCCATCAACTTCCTCGAATATCCGTCGATCGATCGTTCGACCTCCGCCCTCTGCTTTCCCTCAAGGATTGTCCGCTCGAGAACGTTCGAAATCCTCGCGAGATCCGGTCCCGGAGTCACGCATGCCGCTAACTACGTGGGGATCGGCAGGAACAGCGGCGCATCGGGCGGGTCGAAATCCCGGCATTGTCTCGACACCCCGTGCCTCGCCCCCCAATACGGATAATCTCTGGAGGCCGGGTCGGCCACGCGCTCCCTGCGGGAGACGCGATAACGCTCCCGAAACAGAGAGAATAGCCTGGCGAAGGGTTGGCGCCGCTTTTCGCCGCTCGATCCACAGAATTTAGAGTCCTCCGCCGTGTCGGTATTAACCAGCGACCATAAATCGACAGGCACCCAGTTGCGTTTGTGCACAGGAATGTGTATCTCGATCCGATCGCCGGCCCCGTGGAAATATTTCAGGAAAATTCTACGCGTGGAATATTTCCGCCGGTCGCAGAGTTATTTTAAAAATGCCCGATCCTCTCCCCGAGAATATTTCAACGATTATCTGCGCGAGGGAGAACGAATGGTCTCCCATAGTTGAAATACATAAGACTCGATGGCGGTCTGCCCACGTACGCCGGCGTTATTAACGTCTGTCTGGAAATGAATCACGCGTCTACTTAATCGCATTAACGATAAACGTTTTGCGGCCGAGGATGCTCCTCGCTCAGCCTGCGGGCCCGTCGGACCGTAAATATTGGCCCACGTTATTTTCCCTTCGAATGGTGGAGCTGCTTGAGCAAGATCCCGTGTTTACGCCGGTATTCCCAGCTTTCCAACGAAGAGTCCTCGAGAAGTCGGCACACGAGCTGCTCGCCGTACGAATGTTGCATCACCGTTTCAACGGTATTCCGTTTTTCAGAAAAAAAGAAACCGCTTCCGAGTATCGCGGTACTTAACCGCGAGAAGAATTTCGCAATGCAGAAAATCGCCGAATAGTACGTGCACGATTATTCCGTCTGTTCCATCTATCGTCACGGTTAGCCGACCAAACGATTTGGAATAACGAGTTGATACTATCGTGGTAAAAGCGATATCGCAGCGTCGTTCAGCGTATCAAACGACGTCGCGTCGATAATCGCAGCGGGCTAACTACGACAATAGATAGCCGGTGGTAATCCAGGCACAGCGATGCGGACGAAGGGAGGAATGGGGGAGTGCGTAGAATCGGAATACATAGTCCGTGTTTGGCCACCCATAAACCCATCGAATAACTGACCCTGTCCCGGGAGTATTTGCGTGGAAAGAGAAAGCAAGGTAACCGGCGTGTGGATTCACGTAGCGCGAGTTTAGTAGCCGCTCTTGTGTATCCTGTCTTCGCCGTGTTTTCCTTGTAATCTCCCGAGGGCCGATCCGATGCACGTACGCCCCGAACCCGCCCTGTTCTTCGATAATATTGACAATCACCAGCCGTACCACGCGGTTCAGCCATTCTTTCGTACAAACGGTCGCCGGTACTGCTAGCCGGGTCTTATGAAACGAAACAGCGTGCCCGATCGAAAAGAATTGGTTTCCCTGCGTTCGTCCCGAGCAACGTTCGGGCAGGTACAGTGGAAAATACAACGGTGACAGATTTACCACGGATGGCGGAGAAAAAACGGACCGATCCGCGTGATCAGAATGAAGGGGTGAGTTTAAAGACGGCGACTACGGGGGGCTAACTGTGGCCGTAATCAAGTAAGCAGTTTAGTCGCGCGATCCGGTTACGTCGACTTGGCCTTCCGTATCGGCGAGGCGTCACTGATTGGTTTACAGATCTGCTGAGCCGAACTCAGACGCTCAAAGGCCTCTCTAGTTAGCCGACTCCGCCAGCAGGAACTGGTCCGATCCTCGTCCCCTCGTCGTCCTCTTACCCTTTCACGGTGTTTCATTAATTTCCCTCCGATCCCGCTCCGCCTGCCAAGCCGTTTCACCTTTGATTTCGCGAGAGACGCGGCCGCGCCGCCGTCCATAAATACGTTACGCTTTAATTGCGACGATTTTACTTGTCTTTTCCAATTCGACGGTAAATCAGGGCCGTTGATGCCCCCGGGCGGATCGTTTCCCATGGGCGAGCAAAGGGAAGCAACGTGGCGAATCGCGAGCTGCAATGCGGCAAATTCGAGACAAAAAGCTGTCGCGTGGAAGCGTGCAGCCGCGGCGATTAATATGCGGCGCGGCGAAAGGGGGAGGGGGTCGAAAACGTTGGACAGGCCGGTGACGGTGCACGAAGGGGGCGAATTTATCGGCGACGACTGGTGGCGAGTGACAAAAAGAAGAAAGAAAAAAGGACCGCTCGCCGTTGGCACAACATTACCGAGGAGATTCATAGAGGGTGGTGCGTGCAAGAATTATGGCGGACACGTGCCGCCCTACCGACGAGCCCGCGACACCTGACTGTTATTCTAGACGAGGCTTCCGTACGCCGAGTCCAAACACCTTTTCGACGATTTAGTCGCGCGTGAACCCCGCAAGCTGCAGCTACCTACCGTGGACGTCTAACCACTATTCGTGAAGGATCTCGTCGATTTGTCAAACGGGCCCCTCGTCCCTTTCGAAGAAGAAAGGAAGAATGCGCGACGGTGCTCGGCTCGCGTTTTTCACGCGAGAACAGGCAGTAGGGTGTAATCGGCTGCAAAGATCGCCGCGAAACGATTCTAATTTTGACGAGGGGAGCACGGGCCCGCGTCAGATTCTTGACAGACGTGAAAAATGTCACTCGTATGCAAAGCAAATTGTGCCAAGCCGCTGTTTCATTACTTCGCTGCTCCACGAGCGCGGGCCGTCTGTCTATGCGGGGTGGATTTCCCTCTCGCGGAAAATTTAATTCTGGGCCGGAAGCTCGTCGCTCGCATGCCTGCCAGCTCGAGCCCGCGTTATCCCGTTTTCTTTTCTCTCTTTAATATAAGAGTCGGCAGGGAACCATAGCGAAGGGGCAGACACCTGCGGTCGCCCTTTTAAATATGATTAACCTGTAGAAAGAAACGGGTCCAGCCCTCGCCCGCGTGACAGATGAAAAATGGATCCGCCTTGGCTTTCAGGATGACACAAAGGCGTCGTTAACTCTTCCTACTAGCCGTGCCGTTACGCGCCAGCCCGATTTTTAATGATATCATTCTGGTAGGAATTACCCTCCTCGGTAAACTCTGGGGTACATACGTAAGCAGTGTCGTTGCTCATAAGTATGGGAAATTAGGATTCTCATATTTCGTGCACAAGATGGTTTTATTATAATTCACGGGATGATTCACTTAGGGGGGGTGTTTGTGTTATTACCGTCATTTTTCAGGTCTATTACGGGAATTCTTTTTTCCAACCAGAGCATTATGTTGCATTAGACTTTTTCACAGTCGTAGAATGAATATTTATTAACATGTTTTCAAGAAAAAATTGCATTCCTCTTGGTATCGAGGGAAATAACTATTAACCCACGGTTAATTAATCCTCGTGACTGAGAAATTCTCCAACGTGTTTAGACTTGAATTCTCCGCGATCCTGCGTTTATTAAATTCGTCCACACGTGTCGCATGCTCGATCCAATTCTAATTCCTTCGGATCCAGGATACATCGAAACTCGATCGATGGATTGCCCGATTCGGGGACAAAGGTTAATCGAAACCATACGAGCAGGGCGCGACACGTCTTCTTGACAAGCGATTTGTCACGCTAACGAGCGTTCGCGTTAATGATAGCATTTCAAACGGCTGCGGATACACATGAACCACCATGTGTGAGTCGAAGTCCGTTCCAGGGAATTTCTCGTGAATTAAATTCGAGAGGCGTGGGGCGAGTTTTCGAATTAGCATTCCGAGGGGAACATTAGGTGGGTACTGGTCGGCAAGAATTCTTTGTTAAAGAGATGCTTCTGCCTCGCGGAAGCCTCTCGACTCCGACGTTCTTATTATATTCTCCGCATCGATCGCTCGTTGTACACAAGACTCTCCTCGAAATGCTCGAGTGTGCGACAATCATGTGGCTCGATGTTAAATTGCCTCGTTAAGCTGTCATCTGGAGACGGTTTAACTGAAAATTAATTGCGGCTTTACGGCTCCAGCAATATCTCCCCCTTAATCAGTTTTCAACCGTGGGCGTCCCCTTAAAGAAGCAGGTCCGAAAAATTGTTGACTCTTCTTCATAGTTTCTCGATCGACAGGTAAACCTGTCCCCGCTGTCGCTGATATCGCGAGAGGATCTCGAATTAACTGTCGCAACTGCAATGTCCAGGGTGGAAACGCCACGGAACACCGAGCATTCAAACCCATTCTATGTCTCTGGCCCCCTTCGTTGTCCGGCGAGGCTTAATGAAAACCGTGATTGAAGCCGGTGCACGAGGGGCCAATCGATCGGTAGGAATCACGAAGAGGGTGTTTGGCAGCCAATCACCAGCCGCCCTAAAAGGGACCGACACTTTTTTGTTCTCCCCCTTTGATTCGATGGGATTCATGAGTTGACTTTGTACCGAGCACACCGTTCCACTTTTCTTTTGTTCGGGTCTAATCGAACTCTTATAGCAGCCGCCAGGTGAAAAGCGAGGAATTGAGAAATTACCGAAAGGGAAACTCCAAGATATAGTACCGTTCAATTTAATAGATTGAAATGTGTGTACTGGTTTAGGTCGTTGCAGAAAAAGGAGCGTACACCGGCAACTGTTGCTGAATTAAAGACTGCGCGATGAAGCGACGTCTGCATTATTGAACAGGCTGATCAGCAACAGTTCACAGTCCCTGTGTCTTAAAGGAAGAACGTAGAAAGACGAGGTAAGTGCTGTGTACAATCCCGTGGAACCGGATGAAACTTGGTGGGCAAACATTTTTCCGCTCTCCTTCGAAAGCTAATAACCTTTGCATATTTCATAGGATTCCATTCTACGCTGCCAGAGAGATCGTTCGACGTTCCCGCGGAAAGGAAATCTAATTTCCTCCGCTAACACGATACAATTTTGATCCGGTGCCGCAATCTGAAAGCTTTTATCTGCCCGAGGCGGGTAAATCTTGTATCCTCAATGCGTTTTCACCTCACGAGACCGCGCCACTTTTCTTCCTTTCCCCGCTTCTATTATTTCTTTCCTCCGTATTAAATTGTTCGGCTTCTTTTTGGAGCTGGTCGAATCCGCCCGCGTGTGCAGCCCAAAGTATCGATCCTCGTGGTATCCTCGAAGGACGGTGCGGCTGTTGTTTCGAAGAATGACAGATAATTTCTTCCTCCTTTTGTGGACGCCGGGGGAAGTCTGTCCCTTCGATGAAACGGAAACGAAAAGATCCTCCCGGGGAGACCTCGCGTCGATTCTCTTCTCGTCTTACGGTTTATTAACCTCTCGGCCGATTAATCGACCCTGCGATGCCTTCCTTCGTTCGATGGGTCCTTCGAGATTCGCGCTCGAATTATTCTCTTCTTCCTCCTGCCGCAATCACGGGCCGCTGTTTATTGGACTCATTGGGCGAATGGTTCTTGTGCTTCCTTTAAAAGGCCGATTTAGGTGATGCGGTTTGATTAATGATTGTTTAGGGGAGTGTTCTGTTTCTGTTCAATTTCCGTGGGGCTACTACGATGAACAACGACGTTCTGTTTACGTTTGAAGAAGCAACGCCGCGCCGGCCAAGGTCCACTTCGCTGGTTTCTCTTTGGTCTTCAAGTTGAATGTCCAAACGTAAGTGGGGCCTCGTGTTCGCGTTTTGTAAACCGGACACTCGTACATGTTTCTGAGATCCTGTTTGTCCTGGGTGATTGCACGAACATTGATAACCGGCATCGCCGGGAACAGTTCCTTTGGCTTCGAGTCCACTATAACGCCAGTCTGCGCGTCCCATCGTGCACCCTCCATAAATATCCCATGAATGTACGCGCCATCCCTGGGCGCTGTACTGAAATTGAAATAAGCGAATGAAATAAATAGCGGTTGAAAACGAGATTCAACTGGACGTACGTGAATTCTTCCTTGTTCTTCTTCGTCACGTCGCACTGCAAACACATTTTATCCAGCGGGAGCTCCTGCCTCCTGGCTGTCGATTGCATGATGGCCGTCAGCAAAGACTGAGGATTGAAGAATCCAGCCAGCCAGACGGAAGGCGGCAACTGGAACAGTAAGCAACAATGGAACTCACAGTTTCTGTTCATTGCTCTCTTACATCTTGCCGTCACTCACGACAAAGTCTGTGGACCAAGTCTCCAATTCCCTTATTCGGAGCAGCAAGTCGACGAACCAGGCGGCAAGTCCTAACAAAGACGGATACGCTCTCTCGGCCCAGACCGGTGGCACTTGGTCGAGAAATAACGCGTTCTCCAAGTCCTCCATGTCTGAAGTAATAGTTAATTCCCCCTTCAGACCTAAATCCAGTTCGCGAAGCGACCGCTTTATCTCCGTGGTCAGGTGGTTCATTCGTTCGCACTCCTGGAACGCCACGATCACGTACGGCGTCCTCTCCTCCACTTTTCCCATTATCTCGGTCATGTTGAACTCGTCCGGAAGTTTCTCCATTATTTCGTCCAATATCTGCTTCACCTTCTCGACAATATCAAAAGGAAGTTATCGCTCCTGCTGATCGGCGAAATTACACGGTTAGTCACCTTGTCCTCTCTGGTCACAGTTTGCCCCCCCGAACTGCCGGCGTCTCTGGGCTGCATCTCGAAGACAGTCTTGAAAAGATTCTCTGCAGTCATGCTGAGAAAACCTATTTCCGCGTTTGGGTGTAAACCGTACAAGTACGGCGATTCTGGGGGCATTGCTTCGTCGATGTAAGCGTGATAGCCAATTAAGTCCGTATTAGGGGGCGCTGGGAATCCTTTAAAGCATTTCACAGATGTAAGATGAAACGCGATGCTCGGTACAATCTCGCGGAGGAGCGCATTTTACCTGGAGCCAATTGCAATTCTCCGTCAACTAACTCGGGCTGCATCAGTTCTTCGAGATACGAGACGCACAATCTTCTATCCCAATCGTCAGTTATGTGCCCCCCGTACATGATTTCTCCGAAAAGATACCTTCACGGTGCGATTCCAATTAAATTTATTCAATGATCCCAGAGTGGGATAAGAGTAATGAGAGCGAACCTTAAGTCTTCCCAAGGCACTTTCGACGTTGCTTCTAAATAATTATACAGAACGCTGACGCTGATATGTAAATCGCCCACATTGAAAGGATAAATTTTATTCCAGCCCTGGGGGCCGAATTTCCGGCGCTCGGCGACCACTGCGTGGAAGTAACAAAGGGAAAATAGAATCGCCTTGAATTCTGCCTCCTTGCTGCACATTTCCAGAGTCTCCTGGGTGAAATTATCCAGCGCTTTGTGAAGATTCGCCTGCATTCCAGTGGGCGGCTCGTTCGTAATTTTAATAGACGACTCCAGGATACCCTGATTCGTATTTCATGAACATTCGAATAGAGCAGAACGTTTAATTTAATTGCACATTGTGACATACCTGAGGTATGATGTGTCCAGCAGGTGTGCTCGCTGGTTCCGCGCTCATAAAAACTCTATAATCCAAATGCGAGCCTTCCGCCGCCATTTCCAATTTTTTCTCCAACAATGGCAACCACTTTTTAACCAAATGAATATTCTGCAAAACAACCCAATGCCCGTTCATAGCCGCCACGTCCATGGCTTGCTCTGCAACTGTTTCTTGTCCCTGACCCAGGGACACATTATGGAAATTCTGATTGTCCAACGTGTGGCCCAGACGACGACCCAAATTTTCTACGTCCTTAAAGAAACACGCTCAAATAATTGGACGAAATGTGTGAAATTAAGCTGCTGGAAGGGTCTTCTGTTACTCCCGGTACCTTCAGAGGATTCACGCCGGGGGAGAGAATGAAAAAGATTGGCGTCGATGGGCCAGTTTCCTCGAAGGATTTGGCGAACTCGACGGTTCTACCCTCGATATACCTGGCGCCCAGCTTTTCCTCGATAAATGCAGCGATTGCGTAGGTCATTCTGTCTGGTCTCAATGCTCTCAGCATGCACAGACGCTGGATAGTCGTCTTGTTCTTCCACTCCTGCGGGAATTTCTCCCGTTCCGGGCATTCGCATTCCACCAGCTTCTTCCATCGTTTCGCTGAGCTCTCTATGTCTCTGTCCAAATTTCTGCGCAGAAAAAATTGTACGCCGCACGAGCAAAGGGAAAACCATAGGAAAACATGTAAGATATCTTTTGCAAAGAACTATAGCGAAGTGTAATTTCCGTTACCGAAATTCTTCCCTACTGGCTAGACTTCTTATCCCGCCCCAGCTGGTATTCGAAAGAAAATCAACGGGCGACGTGACGTGAGGCGTGATGGGAAATCGTAACAGGAAGTCCAACTCGCCGACAGTCACCTCCTGTCTCGCGAGCAGGATCTGAAACGCCATTTGTGACGCGAATATGAGTTTGTCGCACTCGAACAGACCCCTGGTCGTGTACATGAACACGGAATAGGTGATGCACTCGATCAGATTCCTCACTCTTCCGGACACATCCGGCGCTGGCTCGGCCTTCGAGATGGCTTTTTGGAACACCACGCTGAAAGCTTTCAGGGAGAATTGATAGATTGGATTGATGGTGTTCAGATCGTTCAAGATGAAGTAGAGCAGAGAAGCTCTGGCTGCCGCTGGTCGATACAATTCTCTGGCGGCGTCGATCTCACGACTGGTTCCACGTGCTTCCGTCACTTTCGATTCGATTTCCGCCGCGGTCCTCTTCGTTGTCTCGAGATTCTCCACCAGCGACGTGTCCCCGAGAACGTTGCTGCCGGCCGACGACAATCTGCGCACGGAATTGTTATTTCGTCGTTGACCGGGAACGAAATTCCCCGTCGACGGACGGAACGTTTGCCTTCCGTCGAGGAAAGGAAATGGAAGAACGGTCGGCGAAGAGACAGGGATGCGCACCTCGATAACAGGGAGTCCTCTAAACTGTTGAGCGTAATTTTGAAGTCGTTCTGCTGCCTGGTGAGCTCAGCCTTCAGCTCCTCGAGATCTGGCCGTTCGGCTTTCACAACCTCGGCGAGCAATTGATCCTCCAGGCCGTCCCTCGTTACCGTGAAATTAATTAGGGTAGTTTGAGCCTGCATCTCGGGCTTGTAATGTGGATTAGCCAGCTTCGTGTGCAATAATAATCTGAACACCGGGTTGTATTCGACTTCCTTGTCGCCGATCTTAATCGCGCGACCCTTCTTAATCAAATTTCTACCCAGCAGTGGATCCAGCACAGGATCTACAGTTTCACCAATATTCTCGACGAGAACCGTCGACCCGTTCACCAGGCATTGCTCGATCACATCCAGGTAGCCCTTTTGCCCTAGCCTAATGACACGGAGCTCGTCCCCGTACTTCTGCTTGATCCACTTGATACCCTGCAGCTGTGGAAGAATAGATAAATCGAAATCCGAACGGCGTTACGCGACTCCGCGATGAATAGGCGTACCTGAGGGTCGATCATTAAGGGCCAGCGGTCCGAATTCGTTAGAATAGTAGCATTTTCCGTGGACATTCTATCGTTCGGCAATCCCTCGTTATTCCACTTGGCTATCTGAGTGTCGTCCGTCAGTAACGATAAAGGGTCCAGCCCCTCGGTGATTGGAACCGTCGGCTCTATGCTCCGTAAGAATTGTTGCCACTGCTTGTGGAGTAGGTCTTGGCGAAATTGCTTGGTGAAACATCCAACGTAGGATATAAAAGCTGTTACGAGGAGGACGTCGCCGGGTAACGTGGACGCTTGTTGCATGAAACTGAAACAATTATTCCGTCAGAAATTTCTGCAGGCTGTGCGGCGAGTTTCTTTTTTTCCCCCCTCGACGCATACCTCGCCACGGAGTCTGCCCATCTTATGTTTTCCGACGCCAAACCACCGACCAATCTATTCGCCAGGGCAATTGTAGCGTTCGTCGCGTCCGCCTTCTGCTGACACTTTACTTTCTCCGACGTCGCCTGCTCGAAGTCCGCCGTCAGCGTCGCCAATTGCTCCTCCAGCGACTGTTTTAGAAACACCAGTCGATCTGTATCTGTTTAACGTCAAGCCGGTTCGTGTTTACGTACAACAACTTTGCGTTTAATAACGCCGAGCTTGTCCTGCGCGGCCGCCAATTCCGCGTTCGCCTGGGCCAGAGCCTTTCGTTTCGGTTCCACGTCGCAGAACACCTCGTAGAACTTGATAATGTTGATCACCCAGGCGCAGAGGCCTGCGGCCGCAGCAGATTTCGACGTAACGAACTGGGGCTCGAATTCGGAGTCCTTCAAATACGGTTGTATAGCCTTGATCACCTCCGGATGGATGTTCTCCTTGTCGTAATTAATTAAGGCGTCCAAAAACGTGTCGACTTTCGCCATCGTGATCTAAAATGGGACGAAGGAAGCCGAGAAGCTGATTCCTTTCCGGAGGCATTAGTAACCCCGTTCCCAGTACCTTGGCAGCCTTCCAGCTCCTGTCCTTAGGAATTTTCCCAGATGGAGCCAATAGGACCATCACGGCGGCAGTTACATTCGTCACAGCCCCGGGCGGTGAACCGAACGACTTCAATTCCGTGAGATTCGCCTTGTTCAGTGTGTTCAATGCCTCCTGTGCAGCCAGCAGGGCCGGCTCTGCCTTCATCAAGTCTGCCTCGCAGTCCTTCTGCTTCTTCGATACCTCCTCCGCTATTATTGCGACCTTCGATTCCTCCTCGTCGGCTGGGCGAAACAATAAGCGTTGAACGTTAAGCTCGATGCACGCTTACCTTCGGGGGTCACCTGTGGCCTTCTCCGTCTGCACTTTTTCCGTCTCGACGCCGATAATGGTGATCAGAGCATCGGCCGCCTCGTTCTTCTGTTGCAACTCCACCTCCTGCACAGCCAGCTCCTCCTTCAGTTTGTCCACTTGAACCGCCGTCGAACGGAGCTTCTCCAAACCGTTCTCCAATCTGGCCACCCGGCCCCGAAGCTCTTTCGACTTCGTTTTCAGCAGCCCGGTGTACAGGCTGATCTGCTCGAGGAACGACTTCGGCGTGGTGTAATTGTATCGACGCTCGCTGGCCAAGTAATGTCGACTGGCCACGTTGACGCTGGTGTGGGCGTGGGCCATAAATTTTGCCGCCGATTCCCTGTACCGAAGGCGCGTTTGTAGTCGTCGCTCAGCCCCTGTTCGATATTAAAGGCGCCCTATCGCGATCCTCAGCATCCCGTACCTGTAACTTTCCGGAAGTTCGTCCAATTCCTGCAGGAACCGCTTCGACACAGACATCAAAGCTTCTTGCGGCCATTCGTGAAACCAGTTTATCGCCGTGCAATTTATTATGGCAGGGAATTTCCTCGAGCGGACCCTTAAAGTGGATCCGACCGGCGAGAAACAGAGAACTATCCTCAGCTGCCTGCGTACGCGATCGATGAAGAACTTCCAGCAGTTCTCGCGGGTGTCCAGCATGCCCGCGCCCTTCACCTCGTTACGAACCCCTTTGAATATTGGACTTGCAATAAGCATTGGACACATTGGGATACTTGTTGCTCGACAAGTATCTCAAACGGTGCGGGGATGTCTAGAAACTAAAAGAGGACCTGCTATTATGTTCTCCACTTCGTCCTCGGCGAAAAGATCCGGAACCTCGCCGGAGGCCAGCATGTCGTTGATCAGCACGAGGAACTGTTCGTTCGCCACTTGTGCGTCTGTCATCAGAAACACGATACCCAGATTCTTCATTCCGGACTTGTTGTACAGAACGGCGAGCTCCAATTTCAGGTCGGATATGCCGTAGCCCTTCTTCAGCTGAATTTGGAAAACCTCCAGTGAACTTATGAAGGCGGCCAATCGCGATAAGCTCTGTTTGCCAGAACCGCCCACGCCCACCAGGAGAGCGCTTCCACGAGGAGATTCCAGGATCCTATTTATTCGACACACATGCATCATCGCGTCCTCGAACAGCACCAGGTTCATGGCGGCCACCAGGTCGTTGTAGCTGACCATTGCCTCCGATAGCAATCGATGCAGAGTCGCCCAATCCTTCACTGGCATGTACTTTGGATCGCCCACTCCGCCTTATATTAAAAAAGTTTTCCATATTCTGCGCATCCTTGGAGAAAACTCGGATACGTTTACCTGCAAAGTGGCAGTATACGTTGGGCTTCTCCAAAATGGCACCCTCGTCCACCTCCTCGACATTCTTCTTCAGGATGTCCAGCTGCAGCTTGGAGAAACTTTCTATATCCTTTTCGTCCGTCAGTTTGTCTCGGTAAACGCGATGGGTCTCGTGCGCCCACAGTCTAAGTATATCTATGGACGATTGCAGACACTCGTTGCCACTGAACAGCAGCCCTTGGAAGCAGTTCGATAAATCGCGGAGATTAAAGATGTAGTGAAACTTCACTGCTGTTGGGAGGAACATTTGGGCGCAACGATGGTGCAGCTGTATGGATGCTTGCACGACATTGCTGCATAAATCGATAACACAGCTGGGGAATCTGCAAGGCGTGAGAAATATACGAGACATTGGCTGGAAATTTTCGCGGGTCAATTGTACTCGCAATCGGTATACCTGTGCTCAATGTAGGACAAGTGCTGCGACAAAATGGATGCGTAAATGGTCGTCAGGGATTCGGTGTTGGGAAAACTGACCGCAAACACAGAGAAATGTCGCTGAAGTCTTGGATTGATCGTGAAAGAACCAGCCGTAGGGTTCATGCAGCTGACGTACTGACAGTTGTGTATGTCTTTCAACGTTAACTTCGTTCTGTCGTACCAGTGGGCGTAATCTAAATGCTGGCGAATTAATGTGTGAGGTTGAACAGTCCCATAAGCGTCCACCTCGGGCATATTCATGTCGTCGATGAAATAAACCAATGTCTTATTCCCCGGCGGGCCATAGTTTCTGCCAGCTTTCTTCTCCAAGGATTTCTCCAAGATTTTTTGCAGCATCTCCGACGAGGTATAAAAATTGAAGGGGACATTGGACACCGCATAATTCTCTGCCAGCTGCAGCAGCTTTTCTGCAACGAGGACAGTTTTACCGCAGCCAGCAGTGCCTACCAGCATCACTGGATGCCTCTCGGCCATCAGCAAGTCCACGAAGTATTTGATTCTGATTGATTCTGCTGTGTAAACTACAACAGCTTGCAGAGGCATATCAGGGTCCAGGTCGAATTTTGGCAAACGTTGAGCCCACGGCACGAAGCTCTTTGTTTCAGGCTCGATGTAGTAATCGAAGACTGCACCCTGTTGAGGGAATCTAATCTGCTTGAATTCATTGACCCACCATTTACTGAACTCCACTCTATAGTCGATCATTTGGTCTTGGAACATCGACGAGCCAAACGCCCAAACAGCGGCAAACACGAAGTAGAGCTCGTAGTGTTCCTTCAGGAAATCACAGGACGTTAGTTCCGGCTTCAATAAACAGTGAAGAAGGTGGCACAGCATCTCAACGTGGGCCATATCTGCGATTGGCGTGACCTTCTTAAATCTGGTCCTCAGTGTGTCCAAACAGGGCGGAATATATTTGTCGAACAGCATAACCAAATTAGATTTCTCGATCGGCGACGCCCTTTTCTCCACCCAGCTGGTAACGTAAGGATTCCATCCTAAATCCTGGGGATTGATGTACAGTATACCTGCTCTGGAGACCGTGGCTGGTGTGGCTGTCCTCAAATTCGAGATCTCGAACAGCAACCTCATCGCAGGCGTCAGTGCTATCCTTTCGTTGCTGGCCAAAGTCAACACCTTATTGTCGTCCATGACGGTGTTCAAAGACTCGATCCACATTGGATCGATATCTCCGTCCAAAACAATCCACTTCGGATTTTCCCCGCCAAGATTAGCCTGTTCTCTCATGATCACGGAGAACAGGCCGTCCTTCCATTCCCTCGTCGCAGGATTAATTACGCCAAACAGTTCGTCGTTGGTCACAGCCTTTGGATTCAAATCGTTATACACCGGTTTCCTCTTCATGTTCTGATAGGTTCTAAACAGACTCTTCCAAACCTGTGTCTTCCCCGATCCGGCAGTTCCCACGATGAACACCGAGTGTCTCACCTCCAGCAGCTCCTCCAGCTGGACAACCTTGAGAATGAAACCGTCTTCTGGTTGCAGATGCAAATCGGCCGCGGCCTGTTTCACCATTTTCTCAAACTCGACGTCACGTTTCCTTGGAACGTCCAACGCGGGGAACAGATCCGCTATCAGGCCCATGAACACTGGCAGATCGTCCGAGACTACTTTGGGGATGTTGAAGTCTCGTAGAGCTCTCATCAGCACTTGCTCTTCCGGTCTACCTGGGTCCCCTCTCTTCAGGCTTCCGGCGACAACGAGGACCGACTTTATCGCGCGTAATCCCCAGTCGTAATGGTCCTGCTTCGATAATAGCTCCTTGCACAGCGTGTACAGCGTAATGAACTTCCTGGCTAAGATCCGCGCGTCCTGGAACCCTTCTGCCACGAGCATGATCTCGCAGATCAGCTCGAAATCGGGCACGACCATTGCACACGGTCGAAACAGAGCTTTCAAGTTCTCCGGCAGTTCTGTTCTACCTGCGTAACCTGGATTCATGGTGATAAATATGCCCACGGTGGGCTCCAGACTAATAATCTCGCCCATGAAATTGAATTTTTCCTTCCTGTCTCTGATAGCGTCCTGAATTGATTTCACTTGCACCGCGACCACCGATAGCACTTCGACAGTGATCCTGTTGAATTCGTCGAAGCAACCCCAAGCACCAGTTTGAGCTAACCCCTTGTAAATATTGCCGCAGGACTTGTAGTCCATTTGCTCGGAGCAATTAAATACGTATACCATTATTCCCAACGCTCTGCCCAGGTCTTTCGTGGTCTCGGTTTTTCCAGTTCCGGCGGGGCCGGCTGGTCCGCCGCCCATAATTAAATGAAGGGACTGAGTGAGGGTTATGTAACATCTGTCCGTCAGCGGTGTTATGACCAACCTGTGTAAAGGGAGTAACAGATTCAGCGTCCCGGAGGCATTCCAGGAATTTCGTTCGACCATTAGCCGAAATGTAAAAAGAAGGAGAGACAAAGAAGCATCCGACCTGGGTGTATTTCCCAGATACTCGTGAGAGTATTTGAACTGCGCGTCGCAAATATTGGCGAAGCAATCCTTCTCCTTCTCGTCCCAACGGTGGCGCAGTTGACTCTGCCATTGGAACGCCTGCGACGTCTCCACCTTGGACTGCACCAGCTTCGTGACAACGTCCCTCGAATGAACATCGATCGTGCAGATAGTCATCACCTTCTGCCTCTCCTGCCTCGTCAGTTCCCCTATCAGCAACGTGATCAGTATGCTCAACTGGGATATCTGTTTCTTCAGGTAATCCTTCAGTGAGTTGTCGTAACCCTCCTCCAATCTGGCGAACGCGATGTTCACTTCAGCGGTCCACCAGATTTGCGTACCGCAGAGGGAAACCTGAGCCGGGTAATCGAACAGCCACTGCTCCCGCGCCTTTTCCTCGTACGCGACAACAGCCTCGCTGAAATAATGCCTGATGGTAATTCTCATGACCTGTTGGAGGCGATTCAACCAAGCCTCCACCGCGCCGTCGCAGTTCATCTCGCAGTTGGCGAATTCGACGTACTCGCCGTCCTTGGCGAACATACCTTGAAATAAAACAACGGATCTCCAGGAGAGAAATTTTACCCCGCGGTGATTTATTCCCAGCGAGGACTGGCTTACCCGATACGCGCTTCGACGAGCCGGCAGCCGCGTCATCGAATTTCAATCGGGCCATGGAGTCGAACAGTTTCGTCAGATGCTTGGCCACGACCTCCGGCTGATTTCCATTCGACAAAATGTCCAGCAGGTCGCTGGACGAAACGAAGTAGAATCTTGGGAACGCGAGGCGCTTCGTCTCTAGGTACTCCGCCAGGGCTTTCTCGCAGAGAACCAGCTCTTTTTGAAGAACGTCGAGAGATGAGACGAGGCCTTCCCGATTTGTCGCCTCCACGACGTTCAGAGTTTTCGCCAATTCCTCTGTCATCTGCTTGAACTGCTTATCTATTCTGTCGAACCTTTCAGCGTCCACGGGTAATTGCCTTCGTATATCTTCGGAGGACGTGAAGATACTTTCGAGGTGCATCCAGGTCCTTTGCACCTCGAACCAAATTGTGGTCACTTGGTCCGCGATGCTCAAATTTCGCTGCCAGCTGGACACTTCTTCCAAGAAGTGGGCGATGAATTTCGAAGTGATCAGATTCTGAAGCTGGACCTACGAAAAAGGGAACGTCTTTGTTCTCGAAGATCACGCAGTTTCTTTTGGAGCGTACCTGGTTCTCCTCCAGGGTTTCGATCAATTCCTCGCTCGCCCTTATCAGGGTCGCCCCGGTCCTGGCATGAATTTCCTTCTCGAATTCCATTTTGGACCACGTGACGTTCAGTTCCCTCATGTACTTCTCCATCGACATTTCCTTCACCGCTTTGTCGACAATGTTCTTCACCTCCTCCTCGCAATCGTGGAGGTTCAGCTCCAATAGATCAGCAAGTGTTGTCGATTCGTCCATGACGAATCGCACCTAGGCGCAGGCTTCCTTGGTGACTACATTTCCGTTCACGGTTGCGATAGTGTGGCGAGATATAATTTCGTGGAGAAAAGTGAAGCGAGGTTTCGAATGTGAAATTGATTTATTGAATAGATTATGTACAGTGAAAGGTACAATGAACGAAACGCTGGTAAATAATTGCAGTTATGCTCGTGCTACATGCACTATAGACTAATTGATAAAGTAATTTGTTTTTCGTCTAATCGTGACGGTGCACATGATTGTTTGTGCGTTTGTAATGAACGAAGAATAAGGTGCGCGTATTTACAGTGGACTTACGGTCATATCTGGAGTCATGTTGCCCAGTTTCTGCAACACCGATAGCGTATATACAGCGGTGCGACTAAGCCTAACACATGTCTGTCCTAATTCGTATCCTGAGCTATTATTATTTTAATATACGAAACTTCGATGCGCACAACGGTACGAAAGATGTTCGACAAAGATAGGATTCTAAATGGCTCTGTTTCTTAAATTTACTCGTCGTCTTTTTAACACTGGCGGTACCTTGGTGCTGTTCATCAATTGTCTCCAGTGTCTCTCTCTGATAGCGGGATTTTGAAGTTCTCCCACAGCCCTCAGGGACGTCAACATATTCTTCACTGTTGCCTCCAGCGACACGTAAGTGTCCCATGGTCTCATTTCCTTGTCCAGCGCTAATTATCATAATTGTAACATTGAAAACGGAGTTCGTCCACAATTAAGCATAATAATATTTCATCACCAACTTCGTATCTCCTTGGCAAACTTCTTGCACTCGATGTCCATGTTCTCCACGTCGATTTTCCTCCAGGGTGTGGTCTTCCACCCCTCTATACTACTTCTGACAATGTTCACGTAGTCCCAAAGCTGTTTGAGCATCTTCAACTCCCTTCTGCATTGCCTCAACACTTTGAACTCCGGCACCATCACCTCGAATAACGACGCAGACTCCTGGATATCTTTCATTTGCCGCTCGAGCATCAGAATCTCCTTGTGGCCCTCGTCTAATAATTCATAAGGATTCTGGCAATCGTACTTGAAGAAACAGTACCGTCGAAAGGCTTCCCTGTAGTGCGTTATCGTTGTATCGAACGCAGATATTCGTCCCCGTATCCTGGACACTTCACCTGCCATAGCATTTTTCGTTACACAATAGTTTTTGTGCTCGAATAAAAATTATGAACATTTATCGACGCACCTGCCTGCAACGGGCCCACTTGTTGCTTAATCATAAGCGCCAATTTCTTCGTATTGGACCACTGTTCCGGTAATTCTTGAAGCAGCACGTTCACCTCCTCGGGAATGTCCTGGTCGTAAAATTTCAGCAGCTCGATCGTCTCTTCCAGTGGCTGGAACATCTCGTCCGTGGTTGGCTGTCGCTCTTTCACTTGCAAAAGATAACCCATCACGCTGACGAGGCCAACATAGTCACCAGGTTGAATCGACTGAAGCAAACCTTCGTCCGCTCGCCTGGCAAATTAACGAGATTCGTCATCCGTGAGTAACAAAAATCCACATTGCCTCTCCAAACACCAGATACCGTTTATTGGTGTACGTTGCAAGAAGACATTTGCAAGAGAAAAAAACCTTATAAACGATCCCAAATCCGAGAGACTGCTGGTAACGCGATCGACCAGATGTCCCTTGAACATGCTCGACCATTTGCAGACCGTGTTCAGCACCGACTGTCTGAAGGGTCTGAGGTCCACCCTGAACCAGCCACAAAACACTTTCGACGGTTCCATTTCCTCGATCTCGAGATAGAGACCCTCGTAAAGGTCGATTTGCTCGCGGAATTGCTCCATTTTCGGCGGTGACCGTGCCGGCCCCTTGGGATCCTGCACGGCCGCCATCTCCATTTCTTCCATCGTCAATTGTCGGCTATACTCGAGGAACTGTTGCATCACCATATCCCTGTCGTCCAACCAGAGATAGGCGTATCCTGATACAATAAAACGACAAAGAATCAGGAACGATAATGTGGCCGAAAGTTTTCTGCCCTCTGCTCCTTCGAGCCGAGAAAGCCCGTACCCTCGAAATTACTACAGAACTCCGTAGCTTCTTCCACGGCGGTCACCATGTTGCTCATTATTTCATTTTTCATTCCTTTTATATCCGGATCGTTCTCTAACTCCTCCGCGTATCCGATAGAATCTTTCTTTAACCTGGGAACCAGTGCGGCCGTCCCAATGATATCGTCCAGCAATCCGAGTATCAATTGATCAAGACTATCTGGATCATCCGGCTCCAATGATGGAACGTAATACAGATCGGGCTCCCTGAGCTCCAATTTAGCCTCCAACAGAGGCTCGGCTCTTCTGTTGGGATCCATATTGTCCACCAAGTAGCCTAACGTAACCGAGGGAAAACAGTTGAGACGAGGAGCCCGGGCAGCCAATAATATCGAGAATCAATTCACCTAACGAACAGCCCACAGCTCTCCGAAGGAAGTCCATCACGATCCCGTCGACGTATGCCTCGTATCGCTGCCACGGTTCCTCCATCTCGTCTGAAACTTGAAACAGCTGTCTGTTCTCCGCCAGCAGGGAATGAATCTGCCCTGCTGCCCTCCCAACCTCGACGTAACGTCTCGATACTTTCTCTGGCCGCTCGTCGAACGACAATAAACCGTCCTTACGACGATCCTTCCTCTCGATCAACGGCATCCTCGTCCAGGCGTCCAATACACCTTCGATCCTCTCGACGTTCGTCTGGGCCGATTTGATTCGCCTCCAGAGCCCCTCCACAAGTTCACATAACTCCTCGATGTACTCCAGAACACCGTTCGACTTCCAGCACAGTTCTGTCTCCCCGCGCGATACCAGGGAATCGATCCTGGTTATCTCCTTCTCGATCAGCTGGAATTCGACGCGCCTGGTCGTCTTGCACACGCTGTTGTACGAGCTCACCGTGGCGCCCAACAGGGTGCGGAATTTACGGAAGGTCTCCGCGTTCTCTGACACCTGGATGAACGTGAACAGTTCGACAGAGATTGCCAATAAATATGACGGAACAGGGTACCTTTATTGCCTCCTCGGGAATATCCGATAGGGACATTTGCTTCAAATAGTTCACTTCCTTGAGAACGCCCAGGAGCTCGGGATCAAAGTTCAGAAGGACGGTAGAGTCGTTGTCGCGCGACAGAATATTACGATTTAAGCCAATATCGACAGTGCTTGGCACAGTCTTCGCCCATTCTCTGAACAATTCGTCCTCCTTCTCGCTGAAGATCCCCATCAGTCTTTCGTAGCGTTTCTCTATAGTTCCACCGTCCTCGCTGTTCACTATCCTAAAGTTCGCGAAGCCAGCTCGTAACCATATCCGATTCGACGAATATAAAATCCTGGCGAGGTTACTCACGGGTGTTGGATGGCCTTGAAGTATTGAACAGGTAAATCGATGCGTTGCTTCAGCATGCCGGTAAATGTCAAGGATGCAGCTAGAGGCGGCAGATTAATTAAGGCGCCTCTGCTTCCTCGACTGAACAGCACCTCGACCACCGTTAACTCCACGTTCAGCAGCTCCAAGATCTTCGTGTAGCGATTCGTAAATTGTTCGCTGATAACTGGCCTGTCCAGCACCGTGCCCGCGATGTTTATCAACTGCGGGCAGAAATGTTCGCTGCATCTGTTAACGCGACGAGAGAATTTTCCAAGTATACCTTGAACACGCTCTCCAGGTTCCCGCAGTCGTCGAACGCCTGGCAGAGGATCGAAGCCAATTTGCTGTCGAGATCCGTGATCACCTCGTTGAATTTGGCGCAGTCGACCGCGAACGACTCGTCGTCCGGCTCCAGCGAATCCGTTGCCCTGACCGTGAACGAGAGGAACAGTTGCTGGAACTCCTTGTAAACGTTAATTATCCTCATGCTGAGAGATCGCCCAAGAATTCCACCGATCTCTATTTTTTCCAACTTCGAGAATTCCATCACGGTGTTAAACAGCCACTCGACGTCGCATAATCGTTTCAAGAAGGCGTCCAGCCTGGCGAAAATAGCGCCCGTATTGAACGTCCAGGCTGGCGCGTGAGATTTCATCGCCGGCATGCCTTTCCCAAGCTCGAACTGCCGTTTGAACTCTTCCAGAACGTCTGTCGAAAGAAATTCGTTGGCTGGTGGATTGGGTTCGATATCGGTGTACGAATAATTACAACCTCGTGAAACTTGCACGCGTTGCAGAGCTTCGTCCACGTCGCTCTGGAAGATAGACGTTGGATCCAGAAATCGACGAGCCTCCTGTATCAACAGGTTGCAAATCTGTCGGAGCATGATGATCACCTTCGAGGAGCTCCGATAATGGCGGGATTTCGACCAGGCCAATCCCACCGAGTGTATCAGCGTGGCCATTAGCGGCTTAGCCTCGGAGAAGTCGACCTCCTCGACCGCCTTGAAGCATTTCGCCAACGGGGATAGATACAGAGATATCTCCTTCGCCTCGGCCATCGAGGATATCACGTTGTCGAAGAGGGTGCGAAAGCACGGGAAATAGGCGCTGTTTGTTTTCTCTAGAATGCTTGCCATTTTCGCCACGCGATCCTCTTGCAACTGATCGTAAATGTACCTGAGAAGCGAGTCTCTCGGGTGTAAATAAAATACCTTCGCGGTTACTCCAAACTTGGAAAATAATTATTCGACTCGCATGCAATTTTTCACCTCAAATTGGCCACCCTTTTGGACCAATACTCAAGCTCCACGTTTGGCGTTGGGTTCTGGCCATTTTCGAAGGCGCTGCTCGATTCTTGGGTCACTACATCGTTGACTAAATAGGCCCACTTTATCACGACACCCTCAATGGCGCTCTTCAAGTATAAATCGACAGCCTGGGCGCCTTCTACGCGGACCAGCTTCTCCACCTCCGCCACCCTCTCCATACCTGCTGGCATTGGGAGGACAGTCCTCCCGTTTACCTGCCCCTTCACCTACGGTTTCGATGCATAGATTCGCCAAGTCGAGAACGCGAAAGTTCAATGAACCTCAACGATAGGAGACAAGCATTTACTTGATACAAGGTGCCGCGAAGAGAGTGAACGTGTCTGCAAATGTCCTGGATCGCAACGTCGGGCAGATCCTTATGATTCTCCGATTTACTTAAAAGCGGGGCAAAAACGTTGTCCACCAGAGTGGCCAACTGATCGACGATCCTAGGAGACAGATCGCCGAGGATCAACATGGACGACAAGATGTCTGTTTCCTTCGGCAACGGCGCCTGCTTCTCCTTCACCGCGTAGATCCCTAAGCCGAGGGAACAGAAGGATCTTCAGCGGAGCACGGCACAGAACGGCTATTCTACGGCGCTTACCCTTTGTTCTCTGGCACGGTATGGGGAACGACGAACACGCCACCAATTGCGCGCTCGGCGTAAGAACGACGAAGAGCGCAGCTGGCAGAGGATTATCGAGGAAATCCAGCACGGCGTTCCTGTATTCTTCGGTCAACAGCAACCTGCCCCACTTCTCTGGCTTCAGCTTCAACGATTTCTGCACGAAACTTCCTATGTACTCCAATCGAAGGTCCACCGGTCCGTCCGGGGCTGCCATTTCTGTGTCAAACGACGCGAATGGGAAACGTCAACTATACAAAGAAGCGTCGGCCTTTTTATTCGTAAAAGGTAACAGGCGTAACTTCCATGGCACGTATCAGGGGGTTGGGGGTGTGGAAAATATGCAAAGGATTGACGCGGCTGTCGAAGGGGTGTGGTCGTCGCGGTGTAAGAATTGCCAATCGTTCGGTGGCCGTCGTGCAACCGGCCCAGGACACCAGGCACCGACTGAACCACGACGGAACACCTTTCTGGCATTGGCCGATTGTGTCTTTGAGGCAGGCATGTCCCGGTTGCCCCGCTATTGTTACAGAACGCACGGAATATTCCTGGGAACAACTGACATTGCACGCGATCCTGTCTTCCGCGTGCTGGCAGGTACCATTTTACTCTTCAACGCCCGTTGGCAAGGACGTCGCAGTCGGGCTTCTGCTTCGGGGGGTGGGCGTTTGTCGCGAGTTCTGTTCAGTTCGTTCGGCGGGTATTTCGGCGTCGTCGAGGTGGAATCGCCGATGAAAGTGATAGAGGTGTATCGTCGACGGTTGGAAAACGAACGGTTCCATTGTGGGTGAAATTGTGCGTGCCGCGTCGTCTAGAGTGGAGCGATTCATAGAAAATGACAGCGTTAACGTCGCCCCATTATTCGTGTCCCGAGCACAATGCACCGTGGCTCGATCGTTGATCGGAGACAAGTTAACCCCGATCAGTCCGATCGATCGGCCGTAAAAACGAGAGAATCGAGCCGACGTTAAAAATAGGATGACTCGTTGGCGCAGCTGCTCGCCCTTGGATTTCAGCCAGAGAAACAGCACCGCCATTTACCGGCGGGGATTAAGGCCGCAAGGTTGATAACGAAACGCCGAGAGAAGACGTGCATTCAATTCCGTCATCAGCTTATCGATGAAGTAGCCCGCCATTGTTCAGTTGCGCCCCCGACAATGGACACTCGTCACAATGGCGTGGAACCCGCATAAAAATCGGAAGGGAGGGGCAGCATCGCCGAAACATCTGCCTGTCGAACAGCGATCTAGCCTTGTGAACGAGATCGAAGGTGGAAGAGCGCCGATCAAACGTCAGGAATAATTTCTCCCGACAGATTAGCCGTCTGGCGTTTCCCGAATGGCAGCGGATTTTCCACTCCTCGAGCATCTCCAAGCGGCTCCCGTGCGCACGAATGAACCGCGTGCATCCTGAAACGCGGCGCGTGCGAGCGGCGCGCAAAGAGGGTGGTCGCGTGCTTCTCGTGTTTCGTACAGCTTGGCGAAACTGGGGAAAAAATGAAAGGAAGAAAGGAGGAACGACGAGAACCCTCGGGGCGCACTCGTGGAATTATAACCGTGCCCCACCCCCCTTTACGTGGATTTCACGCTCGTTGAACGCTCGTCGAACAAATTGAATTCGTATTGGCCGGCTTGCAACTTTCCCGATAGCTTTCCCGCTCTACGATCATCTATTTCCGACTCGTCGGTTAAATGATTCCTCAACAGGTGACGCCGTCGCGGCGTTCCCTCCATAATGTGCGATCAAACCGCGTCGCGTTTCCCTCGCGACTATCAATCCGCCCCGCGACAGAGAATCAACGGCGTCCTGTTAATCAATTCGCAACCCGGCCGTGGTGTTGCCGCCCCTTCTGCCGTGAGTTCTACGTCATCAATCACTTCACCTTCGAACTTCCGTCCCCAGAATCGAAACGGCCGAGTGAACGGGAGAAAAGAGGAGGAAGAAGACGCTGCCTTCGAGCAGCGTCGACCAAACAATTTGCACGGGCGTCGGTAATGATTTCGAACGTTATCTACCCCAAGGCGGAATTTGTCCCTGCCTCCACTCATTCGTCATCCGGCGCACGACTTCCTTTATCGCGCTGCAAACGGAGCAGTCAGCGACTCCGGAGCGGAAGTCGAAGGCCCGGCGAGAGATGCCTCGCCATTTTTGCTCCGCGCTGACATTGGAAATTGATGATCGCACGATTCCCGCGGCTATTTCAGACCTTCCCGAAGCCCGGAATAAACGCGGCCTCGCGATTTCTTATTCAGGGGTCTTTTGAACGCGACGTCATTTTTCACGCGCGCTTCGTTTCCCGGTACACGCGCACGGCCGCCAGTGAAAGGTGCGCTCATCGCCGAACTGTTCAGCATTCCTTCGATTCGATTTTCCGACGGGTGAAAACGATTCCTCGGCCCCAGTGGTACATATGCGCTAATCAGAATCGACTGCGATGCAGGTAACCTTGATACCAGCGAGTTTCTTTGGTCGATATAATAACGGCAGGGAAATCGCGGCCCTCTCGCTACTAGAAATTGATAATCCCGTCGGTTTCGTGACGCGCCAGTCGTTCGTCATTCTTATCCGAAGCCGTGATACATCGAGATAAACGATCCGCGTCGTAGAACGGACCGATATTCATCTTCACGAAACTTCTCGCTTTTTTTCGGCGGTCACCGAGGGGTTTAGAGGAACGCTCTCCGCTCTGAAGAGTCTATTCGCCGACCCGAAAGAGGGAAGAGAATAGATAAGAGAAGAAGAGAAATCTGTCCGTCGTCTGCATGGAGTCGTCTTGTTCTCGCATAATCTGAAAACTCTCGCCGCTATGAGGAATTCTGTTCCGGGGAGCAAACGGAGGGCAAATAAAAGTTGAAAACGGCCCCGGCGAGCTCGGCTCTGATCGAGTGGGCAGGGAGGAAGAAAGGCAGACAGGCAGAGGGAGAATGAGAGGGAGAGAGAGGGAAGGGGTTTGGGAGCTGAAGGATGTTCGCGAAACGCATCTGGCGAATCCAACGATGGAAACTTTCTCTGGGGAGCACGATGCTGGGCTCGCGAGCAATGGGGCGGCAAGATGTCACTCCTCGCGAGCGTGTACCAGCATACGAGGCGGACTGACGGACGATATTATGATAATACGCGTCTCCCGTATTGACACTCCACTTCGGAGGCGTCGGGGGAGCCTGTTAATAAGACGCAGCCTTCGAAAGCGATTACGCGAGGGTGAGCCATAGACGTGGAACACGTGGCGCAATCACGGTGGCGTATTTAAATTTTCACTCGGAAATACCGGTACACGAGGATATTATGTATTGGATCGTCGTGGAAAGCGTACGGCTCTGAACCACGATGGCAAGGACCTTCCATAATCGATCTTCGATGGCAAGTACAGGAAAGTCTCGATGCAAGCGAAACTGTCGGGGCTGGACAGATCAAAAGAAGGACAGCGAGTGAAAAGAAAAGGACCGAGCGTCCAAGGCGATACGAAATCTAGCGTATGTGTGCGAGAATTTTATTGCAACGATTGAACTTTTTCATTTCTTATTTTTTTTCTTTTTATGAAACTTTGACCAACAGATTCGTAACCGTTTGATGATTAAAATAACACTGAGCACTATATCATTTGGACCATTTGGATCATTTGGATAATGTAAACGTGATCCAAATTTTGTCGCGTTTGGACTTATTTTAATCAGAAAAATGTCACCAGTGCCTAGGTAAAAGTTCCGTAAGAAAAGAATGAGAAATAGCAAAGTTCTGTCGTTGAATTAGCATTAGTTCACCAACATACCAATATATCCAGGATCACGTGGCACTGATTGACGATCGAACTTCTGGACGTCTCAAGGGGTATACCTCCCCAGTAGCGGGGATGAACTCTTCGCTTATATCGGATACCGCTTTTCCGTTTATATCGGGACATTACTGTACAGTAGCTTGGCGTTGGAAAATACGACGAACGTCCCTTCGCGTAAAATGAGAGCGAAGGATAAAGGAAGCAGGATCATCCTTTCGATTGCTTCTTCAAGTCCGCGCACTGCGGAAACATTTCACGTGAATCTAATAGCGCAATTCCGTAAACGAGGTAGACCGTGAGATCGAATTGGCCCGTGGCCAGGGACGCAGCGTCGCACCGCTTAAAATCTCCATCCTCCGTGCGATGCTCGCGAGAAATTTCCCTTAGCCGTGGGAGAGGCAGAGCCCTCCGCGGCATTTATAATTCAGAGTATCGTCGTTTGCGGCACGAGAAATTCCCCAATACCGAGGGAAACGCGAGCCCGCAATTTATTATTTTAATCATGGCCCGGGAGCCCGACACCCGCGACCCCCGGAAATTACCTGGAATGCGAGATCAAAGAGGCGCCCGGCCATTTTCCGCGGCACACGTTTAATTAAAGGCTGGGCCGCCTATGCTGAGACGATGCGATTCTAATAGAACACTTTATGATACAGATTTCTTAAGTCGACCGCTTTTCTCCGACGAAGAAAACGCGGCCTGCCCTACAAACTCTAAGCACGGTTTGTCATTGACCGAAACGCTTTGAACGTAATTGAACGCAAGGAGCTGCGCGTTACCAAGAATGCACGCAGCCGTGCTCGCGAAATTTACGCGGATATCGCGTCGTATAATTTCACGCGCGCTCCTGAAACGGCGCAGCGGTTGAACCGTGCGCGTTTTATGAGTTTAATTTGGAGCGTGGACGGGTTGTCGGTTGGGACAGGAGCGTTTCGGTTTCCACGGGAATTCACCGGGAAATTTAGGTCCGGGCCACCGAGAGACCGAGAACTCGCCGCGACGAGCTAGAATTTGGCAACAGCTGTGGTTCCCTTGGAAAACATCAGCATCGTTGCCGAGCCTCCCCCTCGAACCTAGGTGCATCGCAATTAAAGCCAGTTATTAGCCTTGCACGACATCGCAATGCCATTTGAACTGAACCTCCGCCCTCTTTCTACGGCCGGCAGAATTGCTTTTGCATGACCAAATCTACGATGATTCATAGTTCAGACTGTCGTTTCTGCGACTCCTCCCTCGCTTGTAAATTCTGGATGATTTATGATAGTCGAGATTGCCTGATAGGTTGGAAGTTTGTCTGGAGGAATTGTTTGCTTCGGAATCGTTGATATTAAACGTCGCGGCAGGCGGTATCGGCTGTACTGATGTTATGCAAAAATATTTATGCTAAGGACCGAATTGAAAACTGTGCGGGGGCGAAAGCGGGAACGAAATCGTATTAGTAAGAGATTAGGTACTATATTTCTAATACAAGATTTAATATTAGCGGGTGAAATATTCTAATGTCTGTCGCGTCTGGCCAAGCAGGCGCGTATTCTACTGTGACGACGGAGGCCTATCGCTGTCGCATGCAGTTGAAACGTTTTTTGAGTGAAAAATGAGACACCGACGTTCAAATAATCCAAGGTACACCCCGGCGGTGTTGCACGGTGTCATTCAAAGTGCGACCCTAGCTGAAAGTTGGTTAAAAAACGCAGAACTCCGATGGATCTGATCCGAGGACCGAGGTAATTATTGCCACGGGGAAATAAAACGGAATGCTACTGCATAAGAAAAGTGAAGAAATTGAAAGGAGAATTAAATGAAATGAAATGAATAAAATGGATAGTTACGCCAATGGAAAGCTGAAGAAATTATGAAAAATTCGAGACTAATTTGGCGTTACGACAATGCATCCCCGCAGCCTTGCCAGGACGTTCCCACGCGTATCGCGTTGCCAGCAGTAGTAATAGCGTACGCATTTCTAGGAATTTGTATAGGCGCCGAATCACCGCCTTCATTCATATTTTGGACGAAAATTTGAACGGCTGTAACTCGGCATAGAATTAGCGGATCGAGTTCGAAAAAAAAGCAAATTACTCAGCGCGGTTTCCTCTATGCGATAGCACTATGGAGAGTCGTTTCTGTAAAGTGTCTACAATATGCATTCTAGTGGAAGTACTCACTCCTGCTTTCCTAAAAAAAATATCAACACATTCGCGACCGCCGTTGTCGAATGAGACGCGTAGCTGGATACCGCACGCAATTTACAAACGTAATAATCGCGTGATACTGGATAAAGTTACAGCAACGAAATATTTACAGGTGAGTGGCTTATTCTCTTCCCTCCCATTTGACACCTCATAGATTAAAAAATAACAACCAGGAGCCGAGATATAAAATTTATAATTAACATCGCATTTTATGGGTCGTAACGTTGAGGGTCTTTAGGACCGCACAGCAACGTCAAAAAGTACGTGGCACCATATCGCGTTTGCGGCTTTTCGAGCAGCTTTCTGCACCTCAAAAACCAAATTTCTGGATTACATCGTTAGTTTAAACAATTGCGTTTTTGTCGGCTTGCAACTGGTCTTTTTTATCCGGACTGGTCACAAATTGAAGCTACGCGCCACAACTATCTTCTCTAACAGTTTCGACAATATCACATTTGTGGATTAAAAGTTTTAAACATTTAAAAAATCGGCGAAAATGCACTGCGGGTTGTTTAAATTATTTCGACTTCTGGAGGCGCTAGATTAATAATCCAGTGCCTAAAATGAAGGTAAAGGATGCTGCTACACGAAGAGAAGCGATTTACAAATGCTCCGTGCCCTGTTTATTTTTTATAAACAATTTAACAATTCGTTTGAGAATATGAAGAATATGAGAATATGAAGATCGTCCTAGAACAGAAGCAGTTCATTCCCTGAAACGACGGCTCTAATTTGATGTCATCGATTAAAATCGGCCCAGTAGAACGCGAGATAATTGAATTTGTTTAAATGAATAATAAACAAATGCAATTATTTCGACTTGCCGACCAGCTACATCACTGATCAGAGGAGATAAATTAAAGCTAGCAGTAGAAGCAACAATCCTCAATAGGTGCAAACATTATTCCATGTGCGGTTCATTTGTTATAAACAATTAAACAATTTAAATTGTTATTACGGCCAACTGCATATAGTTACAGCAACAGGGTATTTTTTTCGTGTAGCTTATTAATTTCCCTTTAATTTCATACCTAATTTATTAAAAAATAACCACCAGGAGCCGAGATACAAATTTTAAAAGATTTATCGGCAACGTTGTGTGTGACATGGAAATGGGACTGGGGCTCTAGTCACTTACAGACGATCGATAATCAGACACGTGGCGCCATCTCGCGTTTGCGGCCTTTTTTGCAGTTTGCCGCACCTTCAAAACCAAATTTCAGGATTACATCGTTAATTTAAACAATTGCGTTCATCTCGGCTTCTAGTCGGTATTTTGTAACCGGGCTGGTCTTAAATTAAAGCTACGAACCATAGCTATCTCCTCCAGCAATTTGAACAATATGACATTTGTGGTTTAAAAGTTATAAACCATTAAAGAATCGGCCAAAACGCACTCCGGGTCACTGCAATTATCTCGGCTCTTAGTGGTTCTATTTTAATCTACGGTATCTTAAATGAAAGGGAAAAGAATAAGCTACACGGGAAAAAATACCCCGTTGCTGTAACTATACGCAGTTGGCCGTAATAACAATTTTAATTGTTTAATTGTATATAACACATGAACTGCACTTGGAATAATGTTCTCACCTATTGCAGATGGTAGCCGATACCTCTGGCTTTAATTTATGTTGTCTGGTCATTGATGTACCAAGCCAGGAAAAGGCAGTAATCGCATTTGTTTATAATTTCTTTAAACAAATTCAATTATCTCGGCTTCTGCTGGGTCGATTTTTATCAACGACCTCTCAAACTGAAGCTCTCGGAGGAAAGAACAATCTGATTCCCCATTAGATCGGCCTCCGTGTATAGCTTCGGTGCAATTATCAAACGAATTGTTAAATTGTTTCCAAAAAATAAACAGCGCATGCTAAATTTGTAAGTCGTTTATTGTCGTGTCGGGGCATCCTTCACCTTCATTTTGAGCACTCAATCATTCATCTAGCGCCTCCAGAAGCCGACATAATTGCCGCGACCCGGAGTGCATATTTGCCGATTTTTCAATTGTTAATAACTTTTAAACCACAATTGCTATATTGTTGCAACTGTTGGACGAGATAGCTATGGTTCGTAATTTTAATTTAAGACCAGTCCGGTTAAAAAATACCGACTAGAAGCCGAGAAAAACGCAATTGTTTAAATTAACGATGTAATCCAGGAATTCGGTTTTGGCGGTGCGGAAAACTGGGAAAAAGGCCGCAAACGCGAGATGGCGCCACATGCCCGGTTATCGACATATCGTTACCGACAAAATTTAAAAAAATTATTGTCTCGGCTCATGGAGGTAGTTTTTCAACAAATCGGGTGTCAAATGAAAGGGAAACGAATAAGCTACACGAGAAAAATACACCGTTGCTGTAACTATATGCATTTGCCCGTAATAACAATTTTAATTGTTTAATTGTTTATAACAAATGAACTGCACATGGAATAATGTTCACCCCTATTGCAGATGGTAGCTTATGCTTCTAGCTTTAATTTATGTCCTCTGGTCATTGATGTACGTAGCCAGGAAGAGGCAGTAATCGCAATTGTTTATAATTTCTTTAAACAAATTCATTTATCTCGCGTTCTACTCGACCAATTTTAACCAAAAACGTTTCAAATTAAAGCTATCATTTCAAGGAACGTTCTGTCCATGTTTTAGAACGACTCACATGTATAGTTACTGCGAAATTTTCCAGCAAACCTTTAAATTATTTATAACAAATTAACCGCCCTTCCAAAATTCTTAACACCTATTGCAGATTGTATCTAAGGCTTCTAGCTGTAATTTATGTCCTCTGATCATTGATTTAGCTGGCCGGCAAGTCGAAATAATTGCATTTGTTTATTAATCATTTAAACAAATTCAATTATATCGTGTTCTACTGGGCCGATTTTAATCAACGACATCTTAAATTAAAGTTCTCGTTTCAAGGAACAATCTGTTTACCCTTAGAATGGCTCTCGTGTATAGTTACGGTGGAATTCCCTAACGAATGTTTATATTGCATATAAAAAGAACCAGTTTATAAAAGTTTATTTTTAAATAAGTGAGGTGTTAAATGAAAGGGAAGAGCCACTCGCGTGTATTTATTTCGCCGTAACTGTATCCAGTTTCCCGTAGTTGTTATTATTACAATACAGAAGTGAACCAAAATTACATTATATAAAAAAATAAACAGTTGAAAGAAGAAAGAAAGAAATTTAAAGGAGAATTAAATGATATAAAAATTATAAAAAATTAATAGTTACGCCAATGGAAAACTAGAGAATTTATGAGGAAATCGAAGTTATTTTGGCCTTACGACAATGCATCTTCGCAGCCTTGCAAGGACGTTCCCACGCGTATCGCTTACCCAGCAGTAGTAATAGCGTACGCATTTCTGGGAATTTCTATGAGACAATGGGAGAGAATCTCCATTCATTTTTTAACTCAACTTCGGACGGCTGTAACTGCGTTCAGAATTGTCGGATCGAGTTCGAAAAAAAAGCAAATTAATCAGCGCGATCTCCTCTATGCGATAGGACTATGCAGAGTCATTTCTGTAAAGTGTCTACAATATGCATTCTATGATATGATTATTTCGATTTCTGCGTTGATCGTTAATTCCACGCCTGTACAGGAGGGACAATTATTAGAAGTGAATCGAGCCATCTCCAGGGACGACATTGCTTCCTTCGTATCGACAATTCCACGCTCGCGATTAACGTGAAGGGAAAACAACATGTTTAAGCTCAAACTCACATACAAATTACCTATCGAAGGTCCGAAAATTTCACGGAGGAACATTTCCAAGTAATTCAACCTTCGCGAACGAAGCATTTAATAGTAGAATATGGGGGGCGAACGAATGCAAACGAGCTCAAGGAACGCTTCGAAAAAAATCTTTCTCCCCTTTTCTCGTCTCTCCAAACGACGGATTTCACGACGGCGATGACGACGACGACGACAACGAAGGAATATAAAGCAAAGAGCTCCCGGCGAGCAAGTTCTCCCGCTCGCTAATTTCCGCCAGCTCTACCGAGCCACGAAAAAGATCATTAAAGTTCGCGTTACCATCTGGCTCGCTGCTGCGCTCGCAGTGAAAGCGACCGAACAAGAATAGAACGGGGTGGAAAAAGACGAGACCGTGAGACGTTTCGGCCGCGAGGCGGAACTTAATCCCTGGGGCCAGAGAAATGTCTTCCCTCAAACCCCCGAACCGTAGCCAGCCAGCCAGCCAGCCACTTTCTCTGGAAATGCCCTCGGCGAGCGCCTGGAAAATTCTCCGACTTAAGCTGCGGCGGGCTCTTCATTTTCGCCTACTCCAGTCCCTCTCAACAGGTTACCTGAGTTTCTACTGCGAAACTGCATACCGGCTGTCTTCATCCGTTCCCCCCTTTTAGAGAACGACCAGCTAGACTCTAGCTGCGCGAATCCCTCTAGCAGCTAGAGGGATTCACGCTAGACGAGGCTCCCTTCTTTCTCTCGCAGATCTTCTGGCGCCGACTGCGCCAAGGGTCGTCGTCCAAAATCGCCTCCTTGGATTTCGGGATACGCAGAGTCGCGGGTGGAAGAGGAACGTGGATGAAACATTGACGCGACGAATGTTGCTCCCTTTCGGAACGGCGAAAATATTCCTTTATTTCTGTTTCGTTTTTGCTTATTGCGGAAAACTTACTCGGCAGCTTCTCCATGGAGAGAGGAAAGAAATGGAACGATAATTGGGAGCGGTACAGTTTTGTTTCAGCCCCTGTCGACATTAAGGAGTCGGGGATTTCACCCCCGAGAGAACCCTCCGCACATTAATATACCTTTCTCAGCCTTTTCAAATCTCTTTCGCGCAAAAACGCGCAATTATACGCATCTTACCCTATACAAACTCCGCCGAGGATCCCGCATTGATTCAAGGAACGCCTGGCAATAGAAGGGACAACAAGGGGCGAACTTGTGAAAATGGTTCGTCTCAACTTTGTTCCTCGTACATTCGAATAATTCACATTGAAGACGTAGCCAGCTAATTGTTCACTAACTTTCGTACAAAAAGACGCACCTATTTTTCTCTCCGTCCCGTTTTCCTCGGCGTCCTCTTTCTCTTCCGAGGGCGACCGGGACGGCATCATCGATTGGAGCAGCTTCTCGAATTCCTCGAGCTTGTCCCCGTTCGGATCCTGCGGGTTCGACAACGGTGCCGTCGTTTCCTTACGCGTTTCCAACTTATCCGAGCCGCGCACGCTCTCCACGCTTCCCCCTGAATCCGACATCGTTCCACGTTCACAACGGACAGTTGCAGAAAGTCTCACGACATCGGGAGACCCCTGAAAACTTCCGCCGCTACAACGCTACACGCGCCAACTACTCCGAGATGTATCTTCCACGGAAGTTTCTTTTGCGAGCCTCTTCATTCGCCAAATGTATTGGAAAATCGTGCAAGCTCATCAGCGATCGTTTCGCAAAGCGGACAGATATTTGCCGCCCCGAAAAGTTGTGCAAAGCTGGTTCTGCTACAGTTTCTATTCGGTTCGAACATTTTCATTGCACCCTTAACCACGACTGTCGTCGATCGTTTCACCAGATCCGCGCCCAGCATCCTTTACAAGCTTGCCATTCCGGCAACTCCATTCTACACGTTTACGATCCATATAAATATGGAACGTCCCATTCTTGCCGCGACGTAATTTCGAGCGGGATCATGGCCGGATCGCGTTCCACGGGCGCGGTAATTTTCGGGGCGTTTTCGCGACACACGTCGCAGCCGACATACACGGACGGGGGAAAGTTCGCCCAACAAATATCGTCACGTCTTGGATGTTAGCGCGGCAGCGGCGGAAAATTGAGCCATCTGCATTCATATCCGCGTCGGTTTACGGGCGCGCCGGTGTTCGCGTCCTGCCTGAATATTCGAATATTATTCGAGGCTTGCATGCAGCCAAGGTGTTCCTCGTTCTTTCTCTCTGTTCTTGCTGGGCCCCCACCCGTAATACCACCGGGGGGAAAAGCCTTCGATCTGCTGACGTTGAATCTCTCGTCCTCGGCTTTTTCTCGCCCGTTCACCCCTGCGAGACTTTCCCCTCTACGTCTGTTCCAACCCCTTTCCCGCGGGAAACACTTTGCCTACGACGTCCTCTTATCGTGTGTCACGATAGCTTCCCGTCATCCGTGAACGTTCGGGCCACGTCGAGAAACAAGGCGAGGCACGTCCCGCGGCTCGAAGATCCCTGAACCGATGAAACTTTGCAGCTCGACAGACTTTAAGAAACAGAAGGTGGAATTGATAGGAGAAAGCACTTTTTGTCCGAGGCCTTGGGTCTGTCTGTATTTTCTTTGTTATGCTTAGTAGGAATTACGCTTCGCGGACGTATAAGTCGACTTCAACTGGCGTAGTTCGAATCACTTTGGACGCGACGTTCTACATTCGGGTATTTAATAGAAAAATCGCGACTTCCCACGGCGTTTAATTTGCACAATTTACACCTGTTAATTGATGGATTTTGACGGGCGAGGCCGCCGTCTCGGCAAACAACTCCTAGCAACCAGGTGTTGCCGCGTGACGATGTGTACGCCTGCCAACCATTCTTCAGGGGCCGCTTCGATCGAGAGGCGAAAGTAAGAAAACTGTTTCATAAGGGAACACTTCCAGCCGAATTTCCCCCGTTTCCCTCGTCACGTAATAAGCGATCACCCTAATATTCTCCTGCATTATTTATCTCAAACGATGTCTGACGTTCAACACCGGGCCAGCAAAACCTGGTAATCCACGAAAATTCGTCGCGACGCGAAAATTCGTCCTAACGAAACACTCGAAATCCTAGCTCCACCTGCTGCCGGGGAAACATCGTCCAAGATAGAATCGATTCCCCAGTGATTAAGATGAAAGGAGAGATGAAAGGAGACTCGACGAAACCCAATTAAAATCTTTCTAACGGAATCGCACGGATTTCGTGACGGGGTCGTATATAATATTCGTCGGGAAGTTTCGGCGGCGGTTCTATGCATAATTCATAACCGGAGCGAGGATGCTGCTCGTTTTTCCCCGAGTTTTTCGCCTGCTTTCGCGCGGGACACGCTCGAGATAACGCAGACGTCACTTCGCCCGTCATCCTCCATTCCTCCGTCGTTCCCTTGAAACGGGGAATTTCTACGGGAGAATCGTCGGGGCCGATTCCTTCGTCACGCCGCGTAATTTCGCCGCGGAATGACATTATCGCGGCCGGTCCCCGATACAGGGGCAATAATTCAGCCGCAGGCAACGGGGGAACGCTAATTCTCAGCCGCTGTTCCACGCACGGGACAATAGATCGCGGCGATTAAAGGATTGAAGGGATGCTGCTCGCGTGATTCGCGGCGGGTATTAATCTTATATTTATCTTGAACGCGGGACGATTAAGCGAACGAAAGGTCGCGATCGGAATTATAATATCATCGCTGCAAGCGATTGGTACTCCTGGCACTTGGTACAGGAAGTGGACGATCGCAAAAGTATCGGCGGCAAACGTTCCCGATAAGCGGGCGACACGGGAACAAATAAGAACAAGGGAGAGCTTCGGCATTCGTGAAAGATCAGAATCCAAAGGATGCTCCGTCAATTCGAGAGAGCTGCTTCAGAGATTCGTGGTTCGACGTAGACAAACACCCAGTTGGCGATCTCGTTCGCCGGTAATGCTCGCGAAGGAAAGTCAGAGGCGTCGATTGCAGAAGGAATCCTAAGGGCGAGAGGGGGCGGTCTCGCGGTAATTGGATTTTTCGCCCGCTTTCGAATAGCAAGCAATTCATTAAGGGTCTGTTTGCGCGGCGAGGTTGAAGGACCCCCGATCGCTCGTTCTCCCTTTCTCGTGGTCGAAAACGAGAGTGGAAATTTACACGTGCTCCGGGGTCGCGAGCCCGCCGTGCAAACAGGCCGTTGTGTACAGTCGGCCGGCAAACACGGACGCCATTAATTGCCATTAATTTCGCCGCGTTATGCAGAAGTTTCGGCCAACACGCCGCAAGTTCGCGCGCAGAACTTAAAGTTGCCTCGCCTTTCAGAATATCTGGAATAATTCTCTGGCAGGTATCCCGCCCGCAATGGTCCAGTAAAAATTGTTCGTTAACGGGCAGTACGTCGCACATGCCCAGAACCGTGGCAATATTCGCCGGACGACACGGAATTAAGCAGAGTCGCATACTCCTGGCGAAACTGCTCGTACATTCTCCTCGAAGCTATTACGACAGACTGACTCTCCAGCCCTGACAATAATAACAGTAACAATAACACGTAGCCGTAGAGGCTGGATATGAATATGTATCAGGTACATCTGTTGCCCCGTGGACCTCTCGGCCCGGCGGCGTTATGAGACGAGAAAGGGTGTAGACGCTGTTCAATATCGGTGCGGTTCCTTCGCCAGAAGTTGCCGACGCGGGGCTAATTTCCCGCCAGTCGCATATTTTTCCCGTCTCCGACTCGGTTGACCCGCAGTACGCCCACCTTGCCACCCTTAGACACGGCTGAGTCTTCCAATCGGGGGGAAGATATGTGCTATTTAATTAAGCCGTTAAAATGAATAATTGTGCAGGGGTCACGCGTGTAACGGTGCAAGGGGTTGTGAGAAACGTTGGCTGTCCTTCATGGTTCTCTTCGTGGGGGGCGTGAACGAGGGCGATTTTATTTTCCTGACATGCAAATGTGTATTAGCGAGTTATAATTGCCAACGATTTTACGGCTCGTCTAAAGAGCGCCGGCTAGTATAATAAGTAAATTTCCTAACGGGGAGGGCACCTACCCTTTGCTAAAACGCGACGTCCGCGTATTTTACCCCCCGACGAATTATCTTTTTAAATGTCCTTTACGGGAGAAAGGGGCGGGCGGGAAGATTTTATCGGGACAGGGACGAGGCCCGCCGTCGTCCTTTCAGCAACAAATTAAGGATTTTAAGCCGAAAGTAATTAGTCCCGGCGAACAAGGTGTCACTTCGTGAAAACGAGGAGACGGCGAGTCAGCCTTCATTGTTCCCGCCGTAATCCCCGGGGAAAACGTTCATAAGTTCATAACTTCGCTCGTCTGCGTCGAAGAAAACGGCCGGAAAATCTGGCCGGAATTTCGCATTCCGGCCAGATTAATCGTTCCATCGGGCAACTCTTTTCGTTTTACCTCTCCACTTTCGTCCGCGTTTTCTCGACGACGAGCCGGTGCCGCGATATCGTTGAGGCTTCGTCGCGGAAACATTTATTTACCGCCGGTGGAGGATTCGGGAGTTTCGTTACGACAGGTAGTGCGAAAGGAGAACTGCAGTGAATTACGCCGAAACGAAGAAGGGATTACGAGAGGCGATCTTTCTCCGCTTCTCTGTCCCTGACTCCCGTGGAACGACGGAACCTGACATGATAATCTTGTTTAGCCCTTCACTCGGCCGAATGGATTATTTCGGGCGGCGCTGAAAGTCTCGCGCTCGAAAATCGTGGATCCTCTTTAGTTACTCCACGGGCGCAGTCAGTTAATTAAGGGGCGGGGATAGGGATGAGTGGCGAGGCAGGGGATGGCCAGACAGCTTAGGATTTGTATTTCGATCATGGCCGGCAACCCTTTCCGCTTTAACTCGCCGCGAGTTACCGAATATTTGCGTCGCTTTATTTGCAATCCGTTCGTCCCGCGTGACTATTATACTAGCCGGCTTTGTCGGCAGTTTCGACCGAGCAGCCGCATTATTGTTTAATTTAAAAATTAGCAATCAATCGACGGCGCGAGAATAATAAAGTATTGCTAATGCCGATCCCCAGGAAAAATAGCTCTTCGACAGCACACCCCTTGGTGGCAACCGATCGAACCGCTTAACCGTGAACTTTCGCCCCCTCTTGAATTCTGTGAATTTCGTGAGCTGCCACGGTGATATATGCGAACGCCTGACAATGGAACATTAACATTGATATTCGTGAAGTGGCAACCGATCGACAGTTCTCCGTACCACCACGACATACTTTCGTCATGGAATTTGCTAATGATAAACCCCCGCGGAAGGGTTGCAGTAATGTTTGCTCCACGGGTGCAACGATATTCGGCCTGAAAAAATATCGGACGGCCAGATTACGGCGGGCGAAAAGTTTTAAGCGCGGATGAAACTTCGGGGAGAGCGCACAAAGAAGACAAACGAATAGAGTATGCCGCATTACAAATCAACCCCGAAAACATTCCACCCTTGAGTATTACGCACACGTGCAATGGCATCGAAACGAGAATCGACGAGGGTGGTGAATTCGGAATAAAAGGAAAAGGAGAAACGGAAGGGCCTCCGCGACGAAAATAAGCGGCCGTTTCAAAGGGGTGGGATTTATAAGCCACGGGCTTTTTTGTAGTGCAAATGAATAGATCTCCAACCCTCGTCCGTCATGCGGCAGAGTGTCGAAACTTTTGCAATTTTACGCAGCGGCTGCCTCGGTGCATTCGTTTTCCAGAAAAATTTCCACTCTGCCTCCGCTGTGCGTGAGCTGCTCCGTGCTGTTTTACGTTTTCCTCTAGCCGTAACCGAAGAATCCTGGAGGAAACAGGACGGCGCGCGCACCGCGTTTCTTCCCTCGACAAAGTCTACAAAGACGAGATCGTATCACCAGGATAATCCCGACGAGGACGGGAGGAGACTACAGCAGGCAGACACGAAGGATTCGCCGGTGTCGATGAGCTGCGAATCTATTTGGCTTATCTTTTAAACGAAGCATCGCGACGAGATAAAGAGAGAATGCCTCATCCATATCAATGCGGAGAACTCGGAGAGTGACAGTGAAAAGGAAGGAACACCCCTGGAACCGATCACGTACTCGCGTCACCCTAGGGGTTTCGACCCTTTCGCCTCTGGGAATTGCTTTGAATCTTCGTTTACTTTCGATTTCAATTAAACGCCGCTTTTTCTCTATCTTGGGAAACTCGTGTCGAGGGGCTGGAGGAATGAAAGTCAGCGCGATATCATTTCGCTGGAATTCTTTATTATAAATTTCAGCCTGCTAAATTAACAAGGGTAATTAGTCTTATCGAGTACGGTGAATGAAAAACAGCAGCGTGAAAACGACTTAATAATCAAGACGAGATATTCGCGTTGAAGTCGGGGCTCCTCATTGCAAATACCTGAAGACAATTTAAACATCTTGGCAGGTGATCGACAATTGATGGAAGTAATTAGAAAACTAGTTTCTTCTATCGATGAATTGTTACAAATGTAAGTTAACTGAAACGTTGTTACACGTATCCCTGATTCGATTAGGCACTTGTTACAATTGACTCGCATGATTATACTGCATTAATGGGATGGGAATCGAGAATGGAAGCTCTAGAAAACGCGATTCGTTGCTAGTATTTTACGGTACGTATAAAGGAAGCATAAATTCGGCAAGAAAAATAATCGCATAAAACGCATGGAATCTGCTGTTATATAAAAATTCATATCTACAAAAAAATTGGTATAGTTTAGCCTGCTACTAAACTTATTATGGACGCACTTTATATACAGAATTTTGCGCAAAAATTTGTTGTACAATTTCGTATTGCTTATCTAGAAAGACGATTGCATAAACCTCTTCTTCAAGAAATATAGAACTACCAACAAAAAAATATTTATCATATGCAGGCAATAAATATCTTCGCTTGTACTATTACACTGGTTTTGTAAGGCACTACAATCGTACTTTTCGCTTTTTCCATAATATCTTTTTTTAACTCACTACACGCAACAAATTGGATCGATTTATAGTCAGGGTAAAAAAACAGATCTCGTGCGCTAGCAATGTTTACAAATACATACATTGATATTCCCCGGCGACTGTAATCTTCGGAGCACAAAAAATATAAGGCAACTTTCCTTGTGCACATATTTCTTTACCAATATCAGTTCCACTTTAGCAGTAACGTTAACTTTGCGCAGCATGGGAGTTCCATTGAATTACTAAATTTGTTAGAAATTTGAGTAAATAACAATCACGTTTCTTCTCTGTAAATATAATTTCTTAAACTTGGCAAGATCAATATTATAGATTAACAAGTCGAGTAAAATTAAAGAAATTCCAAATGGAAAAACTTTACATATAACCATAATACGTATTAATTACTCGACGCAGCAATACTGATTTCTGTACAATATAATTGTGAACTATACTTTCGAAACATTGTAAACTTTCGCCGGAACGAGCCCGTTTAAAATAAATCAACGTACGGAAGATTTCATTATATGTACACACTTGTCCCGTAACTAGTAAATATTCTATATTTAGGAACTACGAAGTAAACTAATAATATCATTGTGCATTTCAAACTACCCGTGTGAAATCACTTCGCGGGTAATATTCTAACAAACGACACGCACAGGTTATTCATTTGATATTAATCGCTTGATAACTCGGCTTTCTTTCGCCATCACCTTTTTTCTAGTCGGCCAAGCCCAACAAATATTTTACCCTGCACGAAGAGAACCATTCCCTTAGAAATTAATTTCAGAGTGGCATGCAATTTATCGAATGCCACGTTTATCTTGACGTAATCTTAACTTGGCGGCGTCCCAAGAGAGTCATTGCTTTCACGGTGCTTCAATATAGCTTGCCATACCCTCAGTTCAATTCCTCCCCTAAGCGAAAGAAAAAGTATGTCAAACATTTGCTTCACACAATGCGAAAGAGATGTTATCTTTACCTTAGATTAAGTCTGCGTATATCGTCACGTGTAACACGTTCCAAGATATCGTCCAACGTGTATTGCTCGTACATAAACTATAAGAGACAATAGTAATCAATTTAGCCTATTCGTAAACAGAATAAAGGAATGAATTAAAATCACAATATTTACTCTTTCAATCGATATTTCATCTAGTTGAAGGTTTTGCAACCATTCCACAAGAGCCTGGTCGGCGAATGAAGCTTCGGTGGATGGTGTTGTATCGCTTACGATTAACGAAATAGGCGGCTGCAATATATTTCCAGACGCCGACGAATTATACCTATAAAAAGAAGTATAGAAACAACGAAGCATACCTTATGCTACGTTTCCAGCTAGAGTATCAACTTATATCTTACCCCGATTCTTGTCTCATGGTTCGTCTATTAATATTTTCGCAAAGTCTTGTTAAGCTATTAACCTGAGCCCTTTGTTCTTCGAGAACCTGCTGCAACAAGACCTGATACGTTTTCTGACTTTCAATTAATTCCTGAAGCAATCTTATGTTCTCCATCTTTAATGCCCCCATTTGATCTCGATACTCTTTCCAATACTTGTCATCCAAAGAATCGCTCGTTTTCTGTGACTTCACGGAATTCACGGTCGATACGCCAGATGTAGATCCCTCTTCCGGGCCTTGATCGTCAGATTGCACGCGTTCTTGTCCAAGTAGATTGGCGCCGAGCTCTGAAAATGATGTATTACGATGATTGTTTGCTCGTTTAAAAATGCCTTCACAGCGCACACTCGTGACAATCAGTGTGACCCGCTTACTGAGATTTAGATTCACAAGTGGCGCTCTTATTACTGGTGATGACTTTCTTTTCGGATATTTTTAGAGTTGACACAATGTTGCAGCACATCGCCACGTGTACTAGAGGCTCGATAGTATCGTACCGATACATGTGCGTAATACACATATGTCAAAATACCAAGTAACAGAAAAACTTGTGAGTTTAACGCGCACGATGCTCTCGAAAATATTATTCTAGATAAAATACATATTATAACGTTACCGGGGGAGAGTACAGTGATGGCAGCTTGGACAGCATTTCGCACTAAATTATCCAATGCGAACATCCAATGTGGTTTAATGCTATGCATTCGCAAAACTTCATTTACCGCCATTTGAAACAGATAAATGGCTAAATTTAAATGATTAATGGCAGTGGAATCGAAGTCTAATTCTTCTTTCAGCGTTCTAATGGCGGTCACGATGACTTCTTGATTTTGTTCCGCGATATAGTCTCTCAAGGCGCGCATTAAGAGCACTAAATGATTCTGAGAACAATCGAAGTCGATGTTATTTTTGTCTAATATTTATATAAAAAAATTGTATAAATATATTTACCATTTGTAAGACGGTCTGGCCCTCTTGATGAATACCTCTCATCCATACTTCACATATCTTCGCCTCGTCCTGTGTAAGAACTCTGGTTAATGTCATTCTTCTTTGACTATCCTTTTTTAATAAATAAAAGCCTTCCTGTTCTTCGCCAGTTTTCTGCCCTGGTTGCCCTATTAGTAATACCAGAATACGAATATCGAATAATTCCCCCACACCAGTACGAAATTAATTACGATTCGTTTACCTCCTAGTTCAACCTCCGGCGATAACAAACCGCCAGAGGAACTTCTCCTGGTCATTGAAGCCCCAGCTGTATCAGTTTCACTTGTCTCTATAGACGGTGTATTACCTATTGTACTGAAAATACGAAGGATCGATGTTACTTTCACAATGCCACGTACATTCGCATTTTTATGCTTTGAATTTCAAGTTTGCATTATGCACATGTCACAAGGGCAAGAATAATTCCTGGTAGATGTATCGATCGAAAATAAACCTGAATACATAGAGCAATAACAGAAACTGTGAACACACTACGAACGGGACCTTAAGAAAGATCTCGGAGGATTAACATTGGAAAGCATACGAATAGTGTTAAGCAGAGTTCTTTACTTATTACTGCTGTACTTGTTTAAAACATCAAGTTTCAGTTTATAAGTGTCATTTGCTTAAAATCAGAAAGGAAAATGAAAATAGCTTCGGGATTTTGTTATTCCTCCAAGCTTGATGATGGAATATATACTGAATTGCGCATATGGCGATTACAGTCAGGAAGCTTCCATTGCCCACAGCACACGAACATTTAGCGACATAAAGCATCGGAAATATTAATAAACTATACAGGATAACTATTACTGATATGCTTAATATCTTAATTATATTAGGATGAATTTCCCTTGATACTTCTTATCAATAACAAATTCTAATATTATTATTATTTGTGATATTCTACGGACAGATTTTAATGGTCTATAACGTTAGTACCATACCTGTTATAAGAAAGGGTTGCAGTGGGCATTCTGATGGGGGACAGAAGGTGTGCTGGACTGCGCTCCCTCAGCGGGCTAGACTTTGTCAGCCCTCCACTGTGCGTAACACTTTTAGATTACATTTCATTATAATATGAATTTACGAAGATTTTAATAATGTAATTAGAGAAAACAATATGAAACAAATTGAGACGCAAATCATGTGGATCAAATACATTGCGTAGAATGTATTCAGATTTATTATTTGGCAAACTATTATTTATTATATCGCTTCCAAAATTTCCGTTCGACTAGCAAAAAATGTATGATGATGTAGAAACGAGAGTACAAGACCGCTTTCAGCAGCGACATCACAATTATGAGACTGTTCATAAATTAATTCGAACAACACAACGATTCGAACATAGTTATGCATTCATTTATTGGAAATAAAACATTCATGTTACCTATCATCTGACTGCGAAGTTTGAATGGGAGAAGCGGAAACGATATGATTGTTGTTCGTCTTATCAGTCTTCCCCAATCGCTCGATCCTATCAGCCGGTACCGAAATGCTTCTACTAAAATCCGGCGGTGCCGCTAATCGATTGGTTTTCTTCTTCCTGCGTACGTAAAAAGGAATTATTTTATCTGCAGACTTTCGTCCGTAATTCATTTCCGCGTGCCACGTACTCGTTCAAAAATGGATCATCTAGTAATTCAGCTGCAGTTGCCCTTATGTCGGGATTAGGCTCAAAACACCGGAGTATAAAGTTCTTCGCCCTTTCAGTCAATTCAGATGGTATTTCAGGATGTATTTTATAATAACCAACCTGCAGAAAAATCAGTTTTTAAATGTAACATTTAATTAATTCTATAATTTGTACTAGTACGTTACCTTAAATACTGCTGCTTGAGGTGAGCCTAATTCGATAAACGGTGGCTTGCCGGTTGCCATCTCAACTATTGTACAGCCCAGGGACCAAATATCTGCCTGCAACGCAAAAACCGTGATACAATTATTTTTCCTGTATGCACATGAAGTAATATAAATGTGGCATAGAACATACAGGTGCGCCATATCCACGTTGTCCTTTGTCGATAACTTCGGGTGCCATATATTGTAATGTTCCAGTGAACGTTTCGGTACTCGGGCACAATCCGGCCAATCGTTTCGACATACCAAAATCTGAAATCTTTACTACTCCACTGTACGTATTTACCAAAACATTGTCACCTGGAAATCAAAATTAACATGAAGATACAATGTTCCTCTAAGTTTAATCTTCTGTACCATATTTCTCACCCTTGATATCTCGATGAACAATTTTCTGATCGTGGAGATACTTTAGACCTTCTAGAATTTGTTTAGTGTAATAAGCAATTGTAGATTCATTTTCCTTCAACGGGCCCCATTTCGATCTTAATAGTGCCGATAAACTTCCTATAAAAAGAAAAGAAAATAAATTTATTATTAATATACATCGTTTTTATTGAAACCCTTTCGATTTGTTCACTTACCGCCAGGAACTTGTTCCATGAAAATTTTGAAGTATCCACCCTCGCTTACAGAACCCAAATATTGAACAATATTCCTATGCCTCAATTGACTGTGCAACTTAATTTCTTCGTGTAAAGGTTGTACGTCTCCTAAATTACGTTCGCGAATTTCTTTCACGGCAATCCTAACTTGGGTATTCAGATCTCTAGCGGCGTACACAACTCCGTATGTACCTTTGCCAAGCATTATTCGTTTATTCTGGTCATCTAATTCGTATTCAAACTGTAAAAGAACAAAATTGTGCAAATAAAATGAACTTGCGCAAAGATTAGTTTTAATTAATAAATATATACAAACCTTCATTCTATCATCCATCATATATGCATCCAAATCCGTAACCATCCCCTCCTGATCTCTAGTCATTTCCAAGATTAAATCATAAAATCTTTGCCGGCATTGCACAGACGGGAAATACATTTGGAAATCATCGGAGTTTTGATGAACATATAGAAAAAGACAACGCTCGTCTCTTTTGTATAAGCTCACGCTACGTATCATGTTCGCGGTGAATAACCAATCGTGGACTTGTTTGCAACTATTCTTCATATTGTCCAGACACAAGTTCCAGATCTGAACCGATTTCTCCTCCGCGCCTAGGTTTACGTTCACGTAACTCGGCATCAAGATCTTCGTTGGCTCCAGCACCAAGAGCTGAAATAGAAAGATCGGTGACTAATTCGTCTTTTTACTGGTAGGATCGTAATAGAAACTTGATTCATTAAAGTCAGTCTAAGAACCTGCACTAAGAGCAGTTTTATATTGTTCTTACTTTGACCCAAAATGTACAGAAGTAAGCTGGATTGGTAACACAATATTATAAGCCATAGTCTCCCGAATTGGAAACTGGATCCTTCGTAGAACGATTCCATTTATCAACTTACTGGAAACCGTATATTATCGCCAACTTCCGCTTTTGTAGCTTCGACAAAGTAGTCCATCCAAAAGCTAAATATTTGCTCCTCCGATGAAACCTCGGATTCCTCGTTCTTTGTGCGAAATCTATCTATCAGCGATATGTTCCCTATTGTTGATTTCAGGTACCTGTGTAATACAAAACTCTCTAGATATCTGGTGTCTCATTCGTACAGTTTGTACCAGATTTGTGATAGTTGATGCATACCAGTTCGGCGGCTTCAATTTGAACATGCACTCCGCGGCTTGAATAGCTTTCGAATAGTCTTCAGCCAGCACACTGATCTCAAAGAATGTGGCCACATCCCAATAATCCTTCAGGCTCGACAAGCTACCCTTCTTGCCAATAAGATTATTCAGCACCATGCCTATGTGCTGCAATTCCTCACTTTTCGAAAATTCGTTTCCCGCTATAACTAACAACGTGGCAAGATTTATCCCCGCGTATTCATTTGGCTGTACCTAAAATGTAGGAATTTGTAATTAACTAACGAAAGTTGTATATTTACGCGGCTTCTGTATCGAAGTAATAATAAATTTATGTGTACACACCTCAAAGCCCTTTCTATACCAATGAATTGCATTTTTTAAGCTCTCTTTATCGGTATGTCTACTTTCTACAAATTGATCTTTGTATATTCTTCCACATAAACATAACATATCAGGAACATGATTTTCTTTCTTCTCAAGGGCTTTTTCTATAACTTTTAACGCCCTTTCTCTATCGCCCTCTTTGTTTCGTCGATTTAACGCGAACGCGTATAAATACCGGATCGCCGGAGTGTTGATGTAATTTTTATGATTCGGTATCGTTCTCAGATCATCAACTAATTGCACCATAGCATCGTAGTCCTGAAAATTTAGAATGTTTATCAATTAATTCGTAACGGAGGCAGTCGCGCTTGTGCATTACCTGTATTTCACGGAATGAGATGAGAACATTTAGAACAACTTCCCCCGATAATACATTTGGATCGTCTAAACGTTTACGCATGTTGTTCAAAGTTTTTGAAAGCTCTTCCCCCGAATACGTTTCACGCGCCTTTCGTAGATCCGCTAGGAACTTTTCTTTCATATGTGCTCTACAAAAATGATGGGGTCATTATATATCGTTCGTGTGATTCTACAACTATGTATACAGAAATGCTTGAATGCAATTTGATGTGCGAACTGATAAGATAAGGAACACATTTTTTCGTAGTGACATAACTAAGACAAAGGAATTATATATTTCCGTTTCTTATCTATAAAAAGAGCATCCGATAACGATGCAAGGTGAAATTCAGAACATACTTAGATTGTACTTCAACATCTTGAAACAACTTTTTAAGCTTCAATGTAAGATGCTGCTTTGGATCTATCACTTCTTCCCCAGTGATTCTGGTAGTGGCTGGATTTGTTGCCACGCATGATCCACATTCCACCACACGGTACGAAACGAACGTATAGCTTCCGCATGACAACTGCAGATTAAAAAATGTTTTCATATGAAAATATGAATATTGAACGGAGCATATAATAACAACAGTACAGTATACCTTGAGCCGAATTGTTGTCTCTGCGTCTACATCATTATGCAACAAAATATTTTCTTTCATGCCAAAGCTTTCTCTAACACCGAGGTGATAAAACAATGCGGATTGCTGCAGTTGGATACTTAAATCTACAACCGCCACATCTGCATTGTAGAATGTATCCAGAACGTTTGTCTCCCCAAAATCCAGCTTCTCGAACTGAACAAAGAAACAAAGGGTATCTATGCATACGATATATTTAATCTCTGTAGTGTTCAGCAATAAATATATATGTACCTGAATATGATGCATATTGGCATTAACTAAATTACACGCTTGTCTGACTTCTTCTAAGGCTCTTCTTCTCTGGGCTAAGTGTTCGGACTGTTGCAGATCCAACACGCATGCAACGTCCATTCTGGGCCTTCCCGAGATTGTAGTATGCCCAGAAATATCGCTCTGCGTACCGACGCTGTCTGTACTACATATCCCTTCTACATTTGTCGCCTGTGCAGCTCCTACAGAACATTTTTAATAAATAATAATTCTGATTCCCTTCTTAACATTCATAACCGCGGTCAATTTTAACACCATTAATTTACCCGCCATATCAACTGTGTCGCCGCAAATGGAAGGCATGTTGCATAATTATTACAGTGCAAAACGATAATTTTAACACCTATTATTTGGATGCTTCAATGGACAACAGTGTTATAGATTCACCTGTACAAGAAAGATATATAGGGTTATAATTAATTCTGCGCTTATATTATTAATAATACAGTGCGAAAGATTATCATTACGAATAAATCGGCAATACAATACAATGTCACAAATATGACGTGCGTAAACGGCGAAACATATGAACACTTGTGAAAAGATGTAGAATTAACGGAGCTTTCGCGTCAAATCATTAAATTATCGTCGTAGAATAACATTACTATTCTATAGTGAGACTTTGAACTACAGTGAAACAACAAAATGTAAAAGGATCTCGAACGAATGATCTACTTGTGGCATTGTGCCGCGCGAGAGTAACGCACAGTGCATCTATCGTACGCTTTCGGTGCGAACGCTAATGCAGGATTCTTTTAACGAAATTGTTCTTTAATTGTGCTTACGAATCGTGAAATACCTTGCATTGTACATTATAGATAGAACCGTCCATTTATTCTAGAACACACAAGTCCGGAGTCGAGGTCGAGCTGCACAACTCACACAAAGAATATCCTTGTGGCTCACAGATGGCAGAAAGATCTGTCGCTCTGCCGGTATAAAAATAGACACTCTTAAGATAGAACGCATTATAATAAAAATGAAATGATAATTGTGATTAACGTTTAACAACGTAGAAGTTAAGTCACGAACACGCGAATCGTTTAACTATGTTCAAATGTCCACTTCGGGGTAAATATAGAGGAGAGCCGAGCAATTATCTGACTGGCTTTCAATTGAAAAGCGACTTATTTATCCGAATATGTACACCGAATTCATAAACGATAATAATCCATTTGCTCTTCCAGTTTTCTATTCATTGCTAAGTTAATCGGCCTGAGTAGGTTAGTATGTACATATATGTATACGTATTTATAGTCTTTATCTTCATCTTTTAGATAAAGAGCATTATCTCGTGGAAGATTATGAAACGAGCATTTCATAATTGATGGCCTTATTGTTAACTTTGCAGGCAATCAAGCCTTTGATACATTAATGTATGTATATGAAAGAAGAATTTAATTCATTTTACATATGGACCAAATACATATGCATCTCTCGTGCATTACAGTTAACGCGATGGTAAGGACTTCAAACATATTGAAATGATAACGCATGGTAAACGTTCAGAAGCTCTATACAATTCGCCAGAGTCTGACAGTACATAGTCCGAACGGCGTACGCTACTACCGCAAAACACTTTTGTCGATCAACTAGAATCGACCCTTTACTCGAGGAACATACTATTCCAGGAGGTTCTACGGGCATGCATAAAATACGTATAAGTTTCTAGGTCATTCGGATTCGATTTCACTGAATGCTGCAGTACGGAGCACCGTGGAAACGTACCAATGAACTCCGCGCGAGCAGGGCCCCAGGAACACGAAGAACGGCCATATCGCGTGGATGTCACGAACGACAGCTTTTATACGCACGTGGCTATGACCCCTTAATAGAATAAGTGATAGCAATTTCGCTCCTTCATTCATTACTGCGAATCTGTCCGCAGATTTTACGAATTATCTAGGATCAAATCTTTCATCACAATTTAAGCACCGCGTAAAGGCCTTGCCTTCCTGATAAAAATGCGCATCCTCCGATGTTCTTCCGTCGTGCATAAAAAGAGTTACACACCTATACTTATTCAAATGTTTCAAATGAATTTATTTTAATGTTCTAGCCAGTTATTATCAAAGACGCGGGGCTTTGGAGCTCCATTATCATCTTGCAAGGCACTTTCAACGTTACCAACGGATTATAGAAATCGATTTTAAAGCACCGTGGCCCGCTTGACCGATAGTACGACTTCAGCATACATATCTATGTATGTAAGGTTCATTAGGTGTCAATTATTTTCTATATCCCGTCTATTATACTATTTTTCAGAAGAAAACGTCTGTAGATCATTGTCCAAGAGGCTCTGGCCAAAAATGATTGCTAGATCAAAATGAACTGTAATAACTTCACGTTGATGACAGAAAATCGATATTTCACGTTAAAGAGCATAGCCCCGAACGGTATGAGTGAACGAGATCTCATCTCTGAAAAGGCGATTGCGTGATCCGTGTTTGAAGCTAGAAGTAACAACAATTGCGCCAGGAAGAAGGGTCCGAGAAGTGATCATTCGTATGTACGCGGTTTACGAGTGCGTGAAGAATAGTGGGGTGCACTGATGCGCGGAGCGGCCACTCCGCAGCGCTCCCCTTTCATTAGGAACACAAAATAGATAAGAAAGTCTCGCTTGTTGCGGGCCAGACGAACTAAGCCTCTTTAATTTTCTACTACTCTGACATCAGAACCAATTCTACGATTGGGAGAACAGAACACGAAGAAAGATTACTCCTTAAGGAGCTGCAACCCGCAGATCTCTTTAACATTCATGTTATCACGCTACAGGGGGACCCCAAGAATTGGCCTGCCCCACGATCGACCAGCAAACACGTAATTTCTCGGGACCGAGGAACACCGAGATTTCTTTGCTCTGTTTATTCAATCTCCATTGACGATTCTTGAAAACATAAAGAAAATGAACGGTGACAAATTATTAAATATTGTTATATATATACAACACTTTATTCCTTAATTATGGAATAAAGACATTACTACTGTCCGTAACGTTCAGTAGTTATTAACAAAATATTCATCAACACGTTTACATAGTAATATATATATATATATATATATAAATTGACACAACAATTTTACAAATGAATGCATAAATAACAATGAAGATGAAACATATATGTTTATTGTCTTCGACCAGAGGGTTTCCCTCAACGACTGATTGAGTTATATGAATGAAACGTCGGAGAATAGGTAACGATAGTAAGATATTCCTTGCTCGAGATTCTCTCCTGATCATTGGGGGGCCTTGCAGTGTAGAAACCGTGCGAGGAATGCGTGTAATGCGTGTACGTACACGTCACGCCCACTCATTGTTGTTGTCACGTACGAGGCTCATCGTATGTACGTGCTCATGTACGTACATTCCATTTGCGTAGGTAGAGTACGAGTACGAGCATGAACTTACGTGGACCCTACGTTTACGTGCCAACCTTAGAAATGTGTTCGTTCTTGAACATGCATTGATGTCTCGTACTATGTACTTGCAAGCAGACACGAGTGCACATACGAAAGTAAGCAAGTACATATACGTACAAGCATTGCAGGATGTAGGTAACAGTATCCAATGAGGTATCAAAGTATAAATGAGTACAATATATTTATTCGGGCAACAGGTTACAGTTAAACTGTTATTTTACAACACTTAAGGCCACGTTTTGAAAAAGAAATTGGCAATCAATGGTTAATTCACAAGCCACGTGGATTGCAATCTATTACAAATTATAATGGTATTCAAAGCTTGCAACATGTATTTTATGTCTTAGTACAAATTACTCGAAGTCTGAGATTAGCTTTGATCTATTAAGAAAACTTAACATCAATTAGAGAAAACACTTTGCGAATATTTAATATTATTTTCCAAGGAGAATCTTTCTTGTGGCTCCAAAGCTCTGGCCAGCTTGAGTCGCGCCTTTATTGGTGCCAGCTTGGAGACCAATGTAGCCTTCACCAGCTCTTAATTGTTCCTCTGTGAAGTGACGTTTATTTTCTTCAGCTGGTCTTGGTCCCAGCCAAGGGCCCTGCCATCGTGGATGTCTATACGTCTGCGAATTAATATTATTCCATAATTATTTTCCGCCTGCATATTTGTCTTGACAAAGAAAAAATTGTATCTGTGAACGATAATTACAGCACGACCGATGGCGAAAATGGTATTGGTTACTTGGGCGATGTTTTTTCTTTCCATCAAATCAACAGCTTGGAACAGATCTACGTCGGGCACTCCGTACTTGACACAGGCCTTTTGGAACCTAGAATAATAATAAGATATAAATAATGACATGTATGACTCGTCGTCCAAGACGTAAAATTAACGCAACCGGTGTTTTTAATTAACAGGAAAACAGGATACAAGATTGACCGTCGCCTACCACTGTGTAAGACCACGGTATATCGATATGAACATGCAACGATAAGCATTTGAATCTCTTTTAATATTGTCAGAAAAGCATGCAACGCATTAAAGAATAATTAAAATACGTCGATTAATACTCGAAGGATATTCCTCATACACAGATGAATACTGTGAATCAATTGCAATAAATGATTTATAATTAATGAGATAAAAAGAACCCCAGGGATACTCTCGTTATTAACGTGGAAATAATAGAGCAGAGTAGAGCAGCCATTTTACTGGCGCCGATGCAAAGCGCCTTATGACGCAAGAAACGTGAGGCAGGCCAGTGTTAATGAGCTCTCTGGTTACTAGAAACGCAGGAAAGTACGAAGCACATGCAGCGTAGATCCTCGACCTCTATGTTACTCCTGTTTTCCGCATGAAAAGGGAGTAATGCGGAGTGGCCGCGCTGCGCATCGTTCGCCCCACTACTCAGGAAAGCGCTCTTAAACATTGAAAACGCGCCAATTGACGTCATGCGCACGCCAGACAGCGGTCAGATGCAATAAGCGTAATGATTTCTGCACTATGGACAATCAACTCCGCAGTACAGCTTATGCGTATCATCGTTTATACATTCAGCTTTACACTGGTGCTTCGCCATCAAGTTCAATACCTATCAAATCAGTTCTTCTCTAAATTGTACGAATGCTTTGACAAGATTGCGACCAATGTACGCATTCTACAGAAATTGATTTGATCAAAGAGATAAACACTTATATGTATCGAGTACACAAGCAATTGTTATCAACTTGAGCGTGAGTAGTAATATACATATATGCATTTATACTATTGATATGTATAAATCGTATTCTCTTTCACTTGGAGACGTACGTATATGTATGTATACATATACCTATATAGGATGAAAGAGAATGTGAAAGACCTTGCTTCCTTTCCTCCTTTTGAATCCGATTGAGACGGTCCCGAACCAGACTTTGCTGATACTTATTTATCAGGATCCCAGATACGACCAAGGAGAGAGCGTGTTTCCGCGGCAGCGCGCAGAGGCACTCGAAGCGACGATTCGAGGTCAATAATCGCATGTCGCTTATTCTCTTCTCAACGAGTCAGTGACCAGTGTTTGCATCGATAGGTTACAGTCAAGACTCGCTCCGAAGCAAAACACTGTCGATTGCGTAAAGTCTACTGCGGAGCAGGAACGTATGAGATCAAAGGAAGTCGAAGGATATACAGATGATAATTGGCTGGTCACCGTTCTCTCTAAACATTTATCTTCTCCTCTATATCATATATCATTTGCAGCAATTAGAAGATGCATTCGCAATTAGTTGGCTATGGTATTATTTTCTTAAATAATAAGTTAGTAAGCAGTTACCAACAATCTCCCATGCAATAAGTCCGCATTCCTTTCGATACATACTGATTAAGATTGTCCATCATCTTATAATCACCGCCGGATGTATTGATTTTCGTGATCAGTCCTGGTTGCAATTTATTCATGAGCTTGCAAAGTACAACTCCATCTCTTAAAGCATCCTCGTAGCTCACGCCTAAAATGAAGCATACCATAGTAAAAACAAGGAAAAACCATTCTTGAAATTCGGCCTTTACGAATCCGGATTTCTAAACAATTTCATCGTTCATTCATTCACAATCATCGTTCACAATCATTCGTTCGGCTGTATGTACATATACATATATGTATACATATATGCACATCTCCGGGAAATTCCTACAAAACGAGAAACCAAGTAAACCTAGCAATGAAAAGAATGCCGCGAACCACAGTGGCAACAGGATAACAGAAAAACAAACCTTGCCTTCCCTCCATTGCGGCAAAATGTTGCTTTTAAACTCTGCGGCGAATGGCATGCGCACGCCGCGTCAGCCATCGCGAATTCATTGTCGGCCCGCGCGATTATCGGCTCGAACGGGAGGCCGGGCCGTTTCTCTTTTTTTGCTCTTCTCCCCCTACATGCTCATCGCCGCGGTCGAGATTACCGCGAAATAATAACGCAGAGGCTGCATACACACTAGCGCACGTTCATGGCGCCCCGTTATGCCAAGAGGCGCGCCAAGGGGGCATGGCATTTTTTACTGGCCGGTTGAAGGATCAGAAAAGACCGCTTCCGTCGCTCGCACTTTTTGCTCTTGACCGATGTCTCCCGATCAACGCCATCATTGTCTTGCAGCCGTCGTTGCTTGCTGCATCGAGGCGGTCTGGTCGCCATTCGGAAGACACCATGCATCTCGCGTTGCCAGGAGTGCAGTATCCAACAGGAGTTCGGGTATCGATGTCAGGCGTGTATCGTTTACTGTCAACTTCACCCTTCCCGCCTCGCGTTGACATTTCGATGTATCGAATGAATTGACTTGCCACGCACTCTGGCGACCGCATCATAAATTGTATCGATACGCGAACCGCGGGAAAGAAGCGCTGCGATCGACGAATGCAACAGTTGGCGCTTTTTCTCCGCATGCATGGACGCTTCGAATATACGAGCGGTCTTTTTTGCTTTCACGTGCCAAACGATGTTTGCAAACGTAAATCGGAGAGATGGAGATGTACAACGGAGGATGCTTAAGTTGAACAAGCGTGATTGAAGCTTTTGAGTAGGGAGCAATTCAATGACCGTGAGTATCCCACTTTGCAGGCTATAGTCCGGTTGCGCGCAGCAATAGCGATGGATAATATATGCAGCATCTATGAATATGAAAGTTACAGAGTTACTAAGAAAACATACGATGCTTCAAGTAGCTACCCAGACTGTGTCTTCTGTATCGATATAAATTCTAGAGCGGTGGAATGTCCGTAGGTGGGAATGGACGAGAGGTTGGGCGGGCATGATTATAATTTTATATTGTAACTCTAATTGGTAACGAAATATTTACTGCGCCGATTGCGAACGATTTGTTCGAAAATATTTGTATCTTTTATTGTACCTTGTCAAAGGAGATGCTAATTCTTTTAGAAGATTTTTGGACGAAGCAACTGGTGTAAACTGTTCAAAGGACTACTATCCTGATCCTACAAGGACGACGTGTCACGTGGTCTTAGAATGGAGGGCCGCCATTAAAAGCTTTCCCCAAAAATCTGCTCGCCTAATACAAAACTGGTCGTGTGCTTCAATTTTCGATTGACGAGCATTCGACAGTCGTCCGACAACATCCGTCCATCCTGGTCGATTTATCGTTCATCGATTCCCTAATTCCAAGCAATGAAAAGGGACAATTGATTCGAAATTTCAAAGAAGAAATTGCAATTGACGTTCCGATACAGACGAGTAAGAAGAAACTTCGCGAACAGAAAATGCGTCAACGACGCGAAAGCGAAATTTATGAACGAAGGTAATACGATCGCAAACGGTTAAACTAATGGCAAATTTTCCTAATGAAATAATTCACTCATCAACCGATTTCTCTAAGGCAATTGAACTTATTATTCAATTTACACACTTGGAAGAAAATTCTGCATTGCATAAAGAGTCCATCCACAGTTGGCACAACCGCAGTTTGCGTGTGTGACACAGCTACGTACAAGCCGACCGCATCCGGCAATCCGGTCGCTTTTCCACAATACCCAGGGAACAGCCGATGGCAACAGCAACAGCATCCACCTTTGGATCAACGGGAGCAAGTGGAGTAAACAAGCGTGACATGGTGATAGGTTCCTGGTAGCATCGAAACACGATGAGATGTCGTAAATGCAAGAAGATGACAGAAAATCGATAAAATGCCTTGCAGACACCGACCGTCTTCCCCTTTACGATCTTTCGCTGCTTTCTTTCGTACTCGAATAACATGATGCTGGCCTGATATTTTTCAGACGCTCTGTGTCTTATTGCTGTCCTCGTTCTGCACCGATACTGTGCGTCAAAGAAATATCGAATCGCAATAACATGTTTGGTGCATTGAAACTATTGCTACAACGGATACTGTCCTGTTACGTTGACACGTCATAGTCGTTATGTCTCGACAATTTGACATGAAATCAATAAAACCACTGTAGGCGTGTTTCCTTTACAGGTATATATCGCGTACTTGTTTCGGACAATAAATACTGCTGGATTTGAAGAGCAAACTTGAATAACGAGTAGGAAAGGCCCGAGAACCGGAAAAGACGGATGTACACAATTGACAAACGCTATTGAAGATACTTAATGCATACTCTGGTATATAATTTTCTATCTAATTTATATTCGGCAGCAGGTGCGCCGATAATTAAAAATGATGCACAACTAACTGACACAATGTAGGACAGAATGGTAGAAGCTTTTTATGCTAAGTTTGCGCTAAGAAGAATGCAATTCTTTTAAGAGGGTTGCTTTCAGCGTCTTGTCGAAGGAATACGCTTGCGTCGCTTCGATATCGATTTAACGTCAGTTTCATGTCATAAAGACGTCAAACGCACGGTTTTCACCAGGACAACATCCCCGGCTTGAATTTACAACCCACGGAGAGCAACAGGTCTCGCGGAAAGGAATTCTCTCGCACGCAGAATCCGGTTCCCCTCTATTTTTGCAACAGTAAATATTCTAGCAGCTTATTCTCGTACATTACATACATACTTGCATGCATAATATTTCCTTTAACAGAGGGTCAAGCCGTTCAACATTTTACATTACTTAATTGAACTTCTAAAATAGTACATTACCTCCCAATGTGGACATAAGAACTATTCGCACGAAATATTTAAATAAAAATTTCCAATAAATTGGAGCAAAAGAACTGTAACTTTCTAATCAGTACAGAGCCTTCAGATTGCAATGCAACAGAAGAAAAGAAAAGAAAAGTTAAGAAAATCAAAAGCCGCCCCTATTGGCGTCACTGTGTGAATCATAACTGCAGGCAACTACCTGTTGCTCTTAGTCGTAAATCTACCCCCGGGCTGCAATCCTGGTAGACTTATCTCAGAATGACGTCATTGACGATCTTTTGACGGGTAACTAACATTAGTTGACGTCTCTCCGAAGCCTTCCATCCGAACGAATAAACGAGACACAATTTCTTCCGGAGGAAATGTTCTTATTTTTCGAAAGTGTACTCGATAAGGAGGACGAGGGTACACGGGCAGCAGCCCTTCGTCGGCGGGACGGCCATAAATTCATCTACTACCACTCGTTGCTATCCTAGTACCTACGAGCTTTCGTGACGTCACGCGACGTTACGTGACGAGAAGTTCGACATATCGACAGCTTCCAATCTGCGGATACACCCTTTGAAGTAGACAGTGGAAGATCCTTTTAAATGGCAAAGACTGCTAATTCGTCTACCCACGACGGATCAATACATCGTCGTTGACGTCACGTGGCGGGAAAACCCATAAACCCCTCGATCGTCTGCTGGTACCCTGATGTAAGCCAGCTACTTGTGTCACCGTGACGAACGGATTTCGACTTCCGCTTGACGTGCTTTAAATAGGTGTCCACAATGGAATAGAGCTGTGTTATGATAACGTCTGAAATTTTATTGGATGGATATATATTTTTATATATTGTGTGACGGATTTCTTTGGAACCAATTACCAATCCAATCTGGAATCCATAAGGCACATTAAATATTTGAAAAGTAAAATAACTTCAAAAACTACAGGGACACGACACAATTAGCAGGTGAAAAATTTAAGCAATATTATATACAATATATCGCACGAATACGATGAATATAGATTGATAGATTGATATCAGATAGATCTGATAGATTTCCAGGGCGAAAGTTTCGATCGTTGTGAGGAATCCTTAATAGACAATGTGCTCCACACGGTGGAAACGCTGAAGGGTGCGGAGCAGGCGCAAGTAAGAAATGAATACAATGCGATATTTCACTTGACTATCCATGTTCTTGTATGCGACCCTGATACATTGGCGTCCTTACGACGTAACATGATGAACAGATGACGCTAAATCAATACGCGGTCGTCAGCCAGCAATTGTTGAACGTCGTTTGACGAGCGTCTACGAGGAAAAGCTTTTACTGCTTACAATCTAGCAAAGGAACAAACTCCACCCACATACGTTTATCTTGGCGTGCAGTTGCTTATCAGGAAAAGATTATTTTTAGTTCACTACTGATAGAATATTTACGCTACTCTCCTCACATGCTACTAACACTGGCAATTTGCTATCGTATACAAAAATAACTACATAATTCGCATCCAAAAGATTATTTCACTAACTCCATTCTGAAATTCACGAAGTAAACAATCGTATTAAAACGCTTTATCATTTCAGATTCGATACGATTTCCCTCGCCCTGTTTAAAATACATTTGCCGAATCTCCTACAAAAGGATCGTGCCCGGCATGCCTCGCGAGCTTCCAAGAATAGGCTAACATCCCCCAATTGAAAGGCACGCTTCTCGGAACGCGTCGGATTTCGATCGTATGCTGTAACGATAGCCAGTGTTGTCAGGGGCAGCACAGACCAAGAAAAAAGCAGACGGTGCTGTTGGATTCTAGACTGAGTTCAATATTAAGCGAGTCAATAACATCAAAAGCTTCGAATACCCGGCTTGCATCATCGCATAGAGCTGCTTCGTGCTGTGGGTGGAACTAATACTACGTAATACTGAAAATATAGATGTATGTGCATACGTGTACGTGTACATAAGCCGTATAACACTAAACTATTTGTTAAAAGGCCATCATCGCACTGTGGAATATCGTCACGATAGTTCATAACAGAGGATCAATAAGACGAATAAAAACTGTAAGCAAGAGTGGAAAACTTTTCATGTTAGAATATCGCAGGGTAGTTGTTGCAGAATAGCTTTAACATTAATCTATTCAGATGCTATCCCCGTATGACTGGTTCTTTACAGCGTAGACGAAACTGTACAATGTTAAACACGCCAGTTGCGTCGACGCCTGGCGTATTTCTTGAACCAGGGATGCACGATCGGCGCAGGGGTTGCTACCCTCTTGCTGTTCGATAGGGTGACTCGAATGACGTAACAAAGCGCGCGTTTTACTAGGAGAGCATCCGCAAATAGAGGATACAGTCACCCTTAACAATCCATGCCACTAACTAAGCCTCCCCACATTATCCAACCTCCACGTGTTTCCATTTAACATTTTTGTACGTAAAATTGTCGCGAGTAATCAAGGTTTTTCTTTTTTATTACATTCAATTATTCCCTTTCTTCGTCGATAAGTCGAGCTAAAACATTTCTTTAAATTTCAGGTATTTCCTTTTACCCTTTCGTCGATAAACATAAAACCCTTCGAGAGACACCCCTATGAGTGATATAAGCCAACAAGTTTAACCTTTGCGACGTCACGCGGCCTGACATTAGTATCCGGGAATTATAGGCATTCAGCTAGCTTTTCGATGCATTGCGCTGATTGTAAACGGGGGTGGTGATATTGACACGCTTCTCCAACCGCACCACCTCCGACGAACAGGAGTTCATATACGAAAACACGTATGTACGCTAAAGGGAGTGCTGTCATCGATAAACTTTAATCAGCTGTAAGTATAGATATTCCAATAATAACTCCGCGTTTTGTAGAAGCTTAAAGAATAAAAAGAGAAAAAGTGGTAAAGAATGTTTTCCATGGTCGCACCTGGTGGAAATCGTTCTCCAACCACAGTCTCGACCCAGTTTTGTGCCTCAGCTTCCTGACTGGATTCGCGCTTGCCAGCAACCTGTAATCAGACGTTTAAACGAACTATTTTAAATACTCTTTTAATATTATCGATGTTATATATGTGGCTAATGATGCTGAATAGCTTTTTCACCAATGATTAATGACAGCTAATATTTTTCGTAGACCGAAATAGCAAGTTAAACTACCGTGCTAGCAACCGCACGTGTGAAGCATTCATTAATTCTATTTCCGTGTCACTGATAGAGGAAACATTGATAAAAGTTAAATTTGTATCGCATAAACGTCAGAGGAGTAATCCCCTCCCTAATAAAACTTTATATATTCTACAATTTTTTCGAAATAAGATTTCTATTCAACAACATAAATATATTTTTTATTATCTCGAAAGACGAGAAGCTTTTTATATACATATGTTTTGACGTAAGAATTATCAGTTTCCGCAGAAACTTTCAAAAATTGCCGTAGCCGATGATATTTCACATCGTCATGGCGGGGTATTGGTAAAAGTTTTCAACTAGCAATAATCGCACCTCGGTAGAACCTCATTGGTTACGATATCGCCACTGCGCAAAGCTAAAGAAGCACTATTTCCCAGCCCTACTAATAACACAAGCGTTATCTTTTTACAGTGAGAATCCTTTCTTCTTTGATACCATCTTGTGGCAAGTAAACGAACTAGCGGATCCAGTGAATGTAGGTAAGTACAAAAGCAGATGCAAAGGTAAAATAGTTGTCCACTAACAAATATGAATAAAACGTTACGAATATACAAAGTAGGCAACGAATCGGTGAAGATAGAGGTAGTCTATTGAATGGAGTATTGTAAACATTTTCCAGGCAAATCGCTGAATTGTCTGGCATATAGCTTTTCTAAGTCCATCATGTTTCCAGATACCATCTGTGTTTGCAGTTGACTGCAAGTAGAAACGCGTTAAGTATTTGCTGGAAATGCATTGTCGCAGGAAAACACGAGAACAGGAGGTAGCACACTAAGTACGCTTGTAAGGATGTCCAGCAATTCACTCTTGCACCATTCTTTTTCATTCCTCAACCAAGAACATATGCACTGGTTCCACTTGTTACGTACATTCAACCCCAAAGGGAAACAAAGCTATGTATGTAATTTTCACCTGACTAAACTCTCGATTCTTGCATTTCACAGATCCCCGAGTAACTTGAACATTAACGAACCACTCTGGGCAAGAATATTATCTGAATGCAGACAAGCAAGCATGAAAATCTTGAATGAAAGTCCCAACTGATATAAGGCCAATGGAGCATCTTATTGATACTATTAATGTAATGTTTGTTACGTAACCAGAGCGCACGGTTTCGCACGTGTATGCATATACGAGCATTTGCTCCAGTCATCTACGCAATTCTCTTCTGTTATACGATAAACTTGGAAACAGCGTCGATTGACGGAATCTAAACTCGGCGGTGGCCTCACCCTTCGAAGTGGCCAGAGTCCAGAAATTACGACCATTTTGCTTATCGGCGTCTTTCATCTGGCGTCCATCCACGTACCGGTAACCGATCGTTTTGTACAAAACACACCCACTTGTTCGAACTTTTCCACTTTGCCGTCAGCGACGGATTTCTCCCGTGATTGCTCGCGACGTCAGCATCGAACGATATACGACAAATAGTCGGGAGAAATGATGTACGGTTTCTAAATAACCAAACCGGATCGTGACCTACTTCGGCAGATATATCGTGGCACAGTTTTCATTGAAGCAAATCGGTCGAATTTCTTTGTGGAAGGTGCCAACTGTGGAGTATCAATTGATCGTTCGAACAAGCTCTAATCAATCGCAATGGGACTACAAGCGCAGAGTTGTCCACAAGAAAAATTAAGGAGAAGAAGTCTATAATAGGCAAAACATAGAAAAATGCCCAGCCTGGTATACCTACCCAAATTACAATCGACTTGCGACGCGTAACATTTGCATCATTTGCAATTTAAGTACGCAACGGCGTAAAGCTAAACTCTATTTTTCCTTATTCTAGATCCTCGAGGAATTTCTTTTAACCCGCATTCATTTATATCTCCGGACCACCATTCGTATCGAAAGCGGAATGAAGCCTCGAAGTAACAGGTCTGCTGGAGTTATTAAACACGCTACAAGCAGACTTCTTGTCCGGTCTTGTAAATAGGGCTGCAGTGTCAAGATCTGGTTACGAGCGGGGGTGTGGGAATACCCGATGGGCAGACGGCCAAAAAATACTCGTTCCTGAATGTCGGCGGAAAGGATACGCGGAGGGGAGACCGGCATATAGCGTCGCGACGCACGGCGTCCGACTTAGTCTCTGGTCAGAGTTATCGTTCAAAAGTTGCTCCCTTTCGATAGAGCATACTCTCGTGACAAAGTCCCTCAGCGACCAGCCAGAAGAAAAAAGGAGAACATGCCGGTACGTCTGCACTTTTCAACGGGCGCGATATCCTTCGAGAAACAAGTGCCCCGTTGCACGAGGAAGTAGAGATTTAATAGACTCGTAATCGCGATGGGTTGACGAAACATGCCAGTTAATGACTGACGACAAGTGAGGCTATAATGGGGCTGGTACATGAATAATTTCTTATTGCTACACTACCACGCGGATCCGTGGTTATTCGTAGAATCCTAATTACGGTAGACCTTGGGCTATTTCGTTCTGGCGATCCTCCCAAATTGCTGGATTAATCTTGACGTAAAGGGAATACTTTCAAGCCTCGCGAAAAGAAGAAAGAGATATATGAGAGACACGAAGATACGAATCGATGTTTGATAGCGTACGTGCTGATTCGTTTTTAGTTTCAACGGGAAACGCGGTTGGATTTTTGTCAGAACGTATGTTTGATCGACTTACTGTCGATCGACTTTGACGCGTATCTCCTCCCTCGGTATATTCATAGTATTTATACATGAGCATATATTGATCATTGCATAAGGTATCTTCTAAATATTAATTTAAAGGATCACAACTCACGAAGTCACATCTTGTACACATTTCGAAAATTGGAAGTATGAATAATTGTCTACCGAAGGAAGACGGTTTTATGAAGTGTCCTATAATTCTATTCCATCGTAATTCACTTAGCACTCGAAGATTTTGTCGTCGGCGTTAATTGTTCTTAATCGCCCTTCAAGTTTTCAACATGATCGAGTGAAGAACGGCCGGGTAATTAAAAGGGGAATGCGTTCGATATTGCCAGAAAGAAAGTTATTCGTGTTGGCCAAAGGTGCATCTTCGGCACAGATGCCCGACTTGACCGTACGCCAAATCACTGGAAAGGATTCGGTCAATTTAACTTTAAATTTAGTGGACCTCTGCGCCCGATGTCACGTTCATGAAACGTCCTCGAAAGATCAGTCTAGTCAGAACGAAAACGCCATCGGTCTTGAGAATGAAGCTTAAAATAAATCTTGAGAGTGTTCCACGCAAACTGGAGATTCCTCTGCAAGACCTCGATCAATCTTCAGCACTTTAGTTTAACGACCGAATGGAAATAGATTCATATTGCCACAATACCGTCGTCGAAACGAATCCATGATAGAAAGTAGCAAAGAAATTCTAATTCGTGTAATATCGAGGCTTATTTCGATGCCAGGTTCCATTTGCGTCAGTTGTTTAGCGCCGTAAATTAATGCGCACCGGGATAATAAATTGCTTACATCCACCGCGAACGACGTACCCATGTATTAATATTTTCGTTTCTCCTCTCGTATCTCGAACGACAGGAAAAAAGAAGAAACAACCGAGTGCGTGCCTACCAAATTTTCGGTAGTCTTTCAATTTGTTCAAAAGCTTATTTACGTTCGCTACAAAAATTCAAAGGATCGTCCCGTTAACGAGTGAAGCGCGAAAAGTAAATCGACGGAAGCATAACAGTTGTCGTCCTGCCAAGTATACAATTTTGTCTTATTTCCGATCTGACTAGAAATCAGTAACGCTTCGGATTCACACGGCACGGAAACAGGTGGCAGACCGCTGAGCGTTGTTGCTTCTTGCCAGTTTTAATAAAAGCCGACGAATCGGTCAACGTGTTTTATTTTCGACGTGCGTTTTATGCCCGCGGTAACGTAACACCGTCGCGGTCTATTTTCGTTCCCGACACTTTTATATTGCTCGGCCACACTATGCTGTACCATCCCAATCCCCCTGAAACGATATCGACGCTACAGCAATTCACTGAAGTTCTAATTCCGGCGCGTGCAATTGACGAAACGTAAACTTCCGGTTCTTAGGCCCGCAACAAGGAACAGGAGGCTGAGATCTTGGCTTGGATAGAAGCTGTCCTAGGAGAGAAACTCCCCCCTGGGAATTACGAGGATATACTCAAGGACGGAGTGATCCTGTGCAACCTTATCAATAAGCTGGCGCCTGGCTCAGTAAAGAAAATTCAAGCCAAAGGAACAAACTTCCAGCTGATGGAAAATGTACAGAGGTATGTTGCAAACGAAACTATGCTTTAATTTGCGATGAATTTTTGTATATCAGTACGATAGAAACTAGTGTATATTTTTAAACAGATTCCAGGCTGCCATCAAGGCATACGGGGTCCCGCAAGAAGAAATATTCCAGACAGCTGATCTCTTTGAACGACGCAACGTCCCGCAAGTTACACTGTGCTTGTACGCTCTGGGCAGGATCGTACGTATCCCAAATTTCATGTCCGTTTGATTTTCGTATTTTAAAGCGAAGTGGATCGTTTGAATAATCGTTGCTTCCCTTTAAATTGCAGACGCAAAAGCATCCAGAATACAATGGACCACGTCTGGGGCCGAAAATGGCCGATGAAAATAAAAGAACGTTCACGGACGACCAACTTCGAGCCAGCGAGGGCCAAGTGAATTTGCAAATGGGTTTCAATAAAGGAGCCAGTCAGGCTGGCCATGGTGGATTTGGCAACACCAGACACATGTAAATTTTTATTGACGCAAAGAAACGCGTTACTGACAATCTCTCTTGGTATAGATATTCCTTAACCGCGTATCGATCTCGAAGTGTTATGAAAAATCAAAGTATTTTAATTATCAAGCGACAGTACCTAATTTGAACGAGCTACGGAAACCTCTACTTTTTCGACGAATGTTTACAAAGATATGTACTCGGAAGGAATGCAGCAATGCCAATCGATTATAACAGAATTGTTAAATAATTATTTTCCAGAATACATTACTAGAGATTCATTATATTCTGTGTGTTTGTAAATTTGAAATTCAGATAATAATTAGTCAATTAACGCAATCATGTACAACACGTTACACATCACATTGACATACTTACACGTATACACAACATCAAATGCATACACACACTACATGCACGAACATATGTACACAAAACACATCCATACATACATGTAAATATAATGTAATACACATTTACACTTACAGGCAAACTCATGTAAACAAGAATAAAAAATGTATACCTTTTTTTAACAAGCTGGCTATCATTCTTTTTATTCACCACATTATGCGCAAACTTACTACAGGAAACATATTATGTATGCGCATGTGAAATGATTTGTAATTGTCATCGCATAGTGTATGAAATAAAAAGCAGCGAAGCTATTTTCTATCATCTACATTATTATTCATAATTACAATCTATTATCGCAATTAAAATCGGAGAGTCTATAGCAATGAATTGACTTTAAATGAACCGTGATATTTTTCACGACGTTAAACAATTAAAGGTTGATGAAAATGAATTAATATTAAATAAGTAAGAAATTTTAACTATTATATCAATTACTTTCCCTTCATCTTTAAAACAATAAAAAAACATTTATTTTGTTTCAAGAATTGTCCGATGAACATCTTCCTTCTCGTCAACTTAAAAAAGACACCCAAAGATATCCTAAAATTAGATCAGTCGACGAAGTATTACAACTTGTTTGTAAATAAACCTTGCGTCACCAAATTGTCATTGACACAAATTTTTTCCTGATATTTTTTCATCTCGAATAAAAGGGGCACATAGCAGAGCCCAAGGTAGAATTTAATCCAAACCTTTGCTTATCTTGGCATGCCTTAAAGCTTTCGAGTTATTTTTGGTTGTCCGCGGGGTAAATACCAGCAGAAAGCGAACGCTGGACCCTCGTTATGATATCGCATTAAAATACCGAATAAGTATTTAGGTAATTTATAATGTAGGACCCGATATTACATCGATTAAATTATCGCGCCCTAATATTTTGCATTGTGGCGCCATTTGAAGATGGCGCGAAATTCTTTGCAACGAAGGCCCGTTTTCTTGGAGAAATGACTGCACGCGAAAGCGGAACGATATTCGCAAGAGTGACACAATTATGGTAATTAATTTATTAACTTTTTCTGTTAGATAATTGTAATCAATATTACAGTTGGTTGTGGGTGTATATAAATCAAAATTAGATATCAGTGCACCGTATGACTCATAGTTTTTATAAAGCTTATGCTGTCCAGAGTTAGAAGCACTTTAACGAAACTCATAAAAGTATTGCAGCGACGAATGCTGAGTCAGATGTTTGAAATAGATGGTTTTTCGTTATATCAAGAGGAAGATATTGCTTCCACTACCTCTTTTCACAGCCATCGTGCACCATGTACAATAAAAGTAAGTAGAAATAAAAATAAAAATATAGCGAAGAGACTCACTATTAAAATACAATCACTTGCATAATATACAGCAGGTGATTATTAAACATTCATACAGTAAATGGAGGATTGGAAAGAAACAGGAAAGTTCGATTATTATTTTGCATAAAGAAATGAACGGTGGATTACTTTCTAAACAAGTTGAGAAATATTAAAATCATTGATCCAGCCAGACTAAAAAGGTTATGTATAACAAAAAATACAGAGATGTGGTCGCGCAACGCGATATTCTTGTGGCGCGAAAATCGATCGATCTAACGTAGCCAATGTTTTACAGAGATAGAAAATGAATAGTTTCTTTCGCATAGCTTACCTGCCAAAGTGGACGTCCAGGCATGATGAACGCTGATCGTGTCTGCTCGTCTGTAATTGCAAAAGCGAACGAGACGTGAAATCCGTAGAGCTTAACCAACTCAAGCACAAAAAGTGTGCGCTTCGGCCCCTGTGCTGCGTATATATGCGTGACAGGTGTGCGCGCGTGTTGGTGAATGTGGGGACGCTTCTATATATGGACCACTTACTCACCACCCACCCTGGTTAACACGCAGGCATCTCCGCCGATATCTTTTGAAAAGAATTCTTTAAAAAAGTCACGTGACTGCCATGCTTCCAATGATTCGAAATAGTATTAGATACTCTAGAAACTTTCATAGGAGAAGCTTCTACAACTTAAATCGGCTCACGTATTTTTAATGCAAAACGAATTGCAAATTGAAAAATATGTGTACGCATATAGGGTACTGCGTATAGTAACAGTACGAAAAAGTTAAGATTCATCGGTAGCGTGGCCGAGCGGTCTAAGGCGCTGGTTTAAGGCACCAGTCTCTTCGGAGGCGTGGGTTCGAATCCCACCGCTGCCATATTTTTTTTTTGCTTTCTTTTAGTTCAATTCGATCGACGCATGTAGATTCATGGATTATGTTTCCTCGCAACCTTCGCGAATCAGTGACGCGCAATTAGCGGAATAGACTACGGTAGCGATTCCCTTGAAGATCCAATAGGTTGCGTCGGCACGCGGCGCCGTGGTTCACACCTATTAGGAGACTACGTGACTGCAGGAGGTTCGTTATTCCTGAACCATGTTCGAGGACACGCACCGGTTCTTCCGTTACTTCGATAGGTGGGATTGTAAAATGGCCGCTTGCTTTTAACGCCAAGGAAAGAGTATCTTGTTTCCAAATCGATTTAATATGGATATGCAACTTTATATTATCATTTCTGATCAGTTGTTTTGGTGTAAATGGACGTGTTTTTCTTCGTTTGCAGGATTTTCGGTAGAAACGAATTTTGCATTGACCATATGTGACTCCAGTTCGTGGAAAAGGCATTACAAATATATGACTACTATTATTACGGTTATCCGTCGAAAACTTTCTACTTGTTTCGTATGATAATTAAGTGTTAAAATGCTTTAAAGTTTTAAAGCGTAGAGAAAAATTCGATGCGAGGGTCACGTTACAGTCAGTTGGAAAGGCATAGCGAAAGTATATTTCTGGGTAACATGTTAGCCTGATACATGCTTCATTCTGAAGATGCCACCATGAGCCACACCCTATGGACACACAAGATATCATTCACAATCTTCCTATAAAATATTTTAGTAAACGATGTATGTATCTGTATAGAATACACGTTTTGTGGAAATGGTTGCATTTGTGTTTATACTCGACACATATTTAAGTATGGTATGATATGTAACATTCCTTTGTTTAGTGAATGTATTATTTTATTAACTATCTTTACCAAAATAATTATTTGCAAATGTCTAGTTAACAGAAAATTATTTGTTAAGGGAGAACATTCAAAGAGACTCCGTGGCGCAACGGTAGCGCGTCTGACTCCAGATCAGAAGGTTGCGTGTTCAAATCACGTCGGGGTCAATTAGATATCTATTTTTTCTTTTCTTTTTATTTTATATTCATTGCACTCGCATATAAATATTTATCTAATTTTCTTATTATATCGATTCATTTTGGCTTAAAATAACTCATGTTCTTGCATTGGTATTATTCGAAGCTTCAGTTAAAGCCAGCAATAAGAGAAACATGAACAAAATATGAGTAAAACTTCTGACTGCAAACAATTATGCACTGTAATGAACGAATAACGAACGAAAAAAAAAACCAATTATTGATTCACATTTTTTTTGCAGATATTTAATACGTATAGAAAGATCGTGAAAATATTGCAGGTACCATTTATAGTACGACACAATATGAAGAAATGCATAAGTTTGAAGTAAGTACATATTGTACTTATTGGCAAAGCAAGAGAGGAAGACAGTACGGAATCCAATACGTATATCCATTTTCTTTACACTGAAGTCCAGTGCGTGCTCACATCCCGCATGCAAGACGCGGATTATCCGGATAGCATGAATGAAAAATGTTTCTCCTCTCCTGTACAGTTGAGCGACATTCGCGCGGGTTGTCTCGTTTAGCCCCTCCTTCAAGCAGGCTAACACGTTAGTAGAGGAAGTTGCTTCAACCAGCCAGCCTGTTTTCTCTCTACAGACACATTGCGTGGATTATTGAGACTAACACATTACAGTAAATGGATATTGTTAAAAAGATTGTAAGAAGGCAGCGGTATAATTGCATGGTAATTTGCACATTTGAAATGTTATAGGCATTCGCTCCAAGGAAGCTGTCGTCGACTATTGTGTTTAAGGCGACTTCAACATAGACGTATATGTATTATTTTATTGCAGTACATTAATTGCTGCACGTAAATAATATTATTGCGATATTCTTAAACCTTGCGCACTAAGTATACTCAATGCTTACGCAGCTATTGCCGGCCGTATACTAGACACTAAAACTAAAGGATACAGTCAACGTTATACGTTTATCGACCCTTATCTTTCCTCTTTCGTACGTGCGGGCACGACGCAACGATAGGAGAAGGCTATGTTAATTTACGCGCAGCGTCCAATAATCTGTGGTTAGCGGGAAGAATGGACATAATCAACAATTTAACCGATTCCTAAGTAGGAGCGCATGAACAGCGACAGGTGTTCTGCACAGTAAGTCACACTTCCGTTCACATCATGTTAGCCGCGGATTGGAAAGACATAATTTTGAGGAAGAGCCGCGCGGGCCTTAAGCACCTCTGTGACGTAGCAATACTTTATTGGTCCGTCTGACTTGTTTTCATTGTTTAATAATTAATTGACCCACTGAGAGCCGAAATTTCGGTAAGTCTTTGGTCCCAATGCATACCTATCGCCAATACGCGTCGAATTATTCGGAAATTCCACTTGACGACGCATTGGTCAACGTTCCCACTTTACCTGTACGTGACAAAACGTAATCACGGGACAGTGACACCGTTTTTCCCCAAAATTGGAATTAATAATGCACTCGCTGTGTGTGTGCGAGCGCGTGCGCGTGTACGTACGACTGTGTGTGCATGAGTTGTAGGTAAAACTTCGTCATAAATGTTAATCGTTTCTCCGTTATATATCTCATGTATTATGCGCGACGGTACTCATTCTGTGGTTATCCGTAGATGGATCAAATCTTATTGCGCTTTCCCCTAAAATTAACATATGATTTGGATCACTGGTGGGGGATTTGTCTTCTATAAAGCTGAAGCTTGTAAATGCAGGCAAGTACGTGCACATACACAAAGCAATGCTACACACTAGCGCTTCTATCGGTGGCGTCATGAATTTACTGTTGGCTACATGCGTTCCTGTTGAAAAAATTCCTCACGGGCGAAAGTCAAGGTATGACGGAATATCGCAATAGCATGTCGGCCGGAAGACGCTACCACCGACAACATGCTATCCTAATGTTTGGAGGGGCTTTGTGAGACAGCCCGCGCGAAACTCTTTTCAACGTAGGGAGAAAGGTAGCTTCCTAAGATAATATGTTCCTCGGATAATTCGGTGCTTGCATGCGGGATGTGAGCACGCACCACGTGCTTTTCATTGAACACATTGTTATAGTCCAATGTTAGCCTCTGGCAATGAGTATTGAAGATACATTCATAATGGAATTCTTCTCCCTCGTCGTGAATACAAACAATATTACATATGTATTGGTAAAACGATGTATGTATATAATTTATTTCGTTGCATTAAACTTCGAAAAATATTGAACACTTATATCTGTGTAAAAAGAAGTGTTAGAATATTCGAGGTACAGGAACGGCCGAGGCGGGCCATGTGCATTTTGCCGATTACCCGCTATCTTTGTCTAGCGTAGCTTTCTTTTGGAGCGAACCCTAAAATGGTTAAAAAGGGACATGGTGACGTAGGCGTCCTCACGACCGGCGCTTTTGCCAAGGAAAGGCATTCTTGTATAGACTACGGTCGAGAGAGCACAGTTTTAATAAACAGCAACACCTTTTAACATATACACGCCTACAGAATCATTGTAATAAGTAATACCTAATCGAGACAGAGACTACTCCTCTCCGTTCGATTATATTACAGAAGGATACACGTTAGTATAATATTCTGATTCTCTTGTGGAACATAAAAGAACATTTTGTAGTATGTTATACCAAATTTATTTAGTACGTTATAATTAATAGAGTTTTCTATATTTATTAGCTTATATTTTAAATTGCATAGCTGACCAATGCATTCGTTTTTGAATGAAACGATGTAACGAAGACTCCGTGGCGCAACGGTAGCGCGTCTGACTCCAGATCAGAAGGTTGCGTGTTCAAATCACGTCGGGGTCATCTTCCTTTTTTTTCATTTTTAATAAAACAACGTGAGGTACGATAAGAAAAATAATATACAAAGATTAGAATGTTACGAGAACAATATTTATTTTTTGCAGGAAAATGTGACTGGCTGGTGGGTTCTATCCCGCTAATACGGAGTTCCGGTTCCTGCAGCGATGCAACCTGTTTCATCGTGTATCCTTTACAGTGGTCGAAGTCCGTAGAGGATTTCGCATAGGTCACGAACAATTGAGAGTGCTCGCTAAGGGCAAGGCCATGTGTTCTGCCTCAGTCTGTATTCCGCAACCGAGGCAAGTGGTTGTGATCTATTCTTGAACAGAACTTCTCTTCCTCCGGGATCATAAATAGTTAATAAAACAAAATAAACGCAACTAAATCATACGGCATGTAAGTACTTGACAAGCTATTTCTCAATAATAACAATAACGTTAAGCAGGAAGGATCAATTATTTTTATAGTACTATATTATAAAAGTTATAATGTGTATCACGAAAATATGACGTTTCCCTGATTTTTGTAATTTAAGCAAAATTTAATCGAAGCAGTCGTGGCCGAGTGGTTAAGGCGTCTGACTAGAAATCAGATTCCCTCTGGGAGCGTAGGTTCGAGTCCTACCGACTGCGGAAAGAGTTCTTTATTTTTGTTGTTTAACGCAAAATATAACATTTATCAAGTGGGAAATACGTATTTTCTATTTATTCAAATTTAATTTTTAGTATGACACTATAATACACATACTACAATAGTTTAGAATTTATTACTCCGCCACGACACAAATACTTTTATACGCAGAACAATCCATTATCTGTTACAAAATTGTTAAATCGAATATTTAATTGGCCAACATTGAGAAGTTTCAGCTGTTCAACTTTCTCTCGTCCTTTCGGCCCAAGTCACTTTAGGGAAAACCCAATGGAACGGTTTATGGCAGGTTTTTATTCTCCTGCTGGTGAGTGTTCAGAAGGCGTTCACACAGCCATGTGGTATCATATATCAGTTTAGGGAAAGTTTGGAACAATTAAGAGGGATGGCAAGCATCCCCACGTTTTCATTCCTTTGCTGGTCGCTAGGAGTTGGCCACGGAGTAGGGGTGGCAGAAGTGCTTTCTGGTAAGAGACCTATGTTTACCCACGCGGCACTTAGCCCAGGACCGTTGTAGTGTAAGCATTATTTTAAATAAAAAACTTTCTTTAATCTGATATCTAACGTATAGGAAAGCCGACAGTAAAAAATTCTCTATCCACATACAGATATTAATCCCAGCACCGACAATATAATGACAAACTATTATTAATAAATTGTACGGATTTAGAGTACCGGAAAAAAATAGTGATGATTTGGAGCCCTAATAACAATATAAATCACAATTAATGTACAACTAGTAAGTATTATTTATATATACGACTAACAAAATTTAAACAATCATCCGATCCTCGGTAGTATAGTGGTCAGTATCCCCGCCTGTCACGCGGGAGACCGGGGTTCGATTCCCCGCCGGGGAGGATTATTTTTTCTTTGATTGCAATTTTTTTTATAGTTTTAATATCGTTATTGAATTATATGAAAGATGAGTCTATGTTTTAACATGTTTTTAACAGAATAAGTTGCTATTAGTTCGACATTTAAGTGGCGAACTTCAGTGCATGATCTGAAGGAGTTATACAATTTTGTTTTCTAACCATTTTAGCCAAATTTGTAACGTGTTCTATTGCCTCTGGGAGATTCATTTATACGTAGTAATAATATACATAAAATACTAACATTTGCGTGTACATGTTTCCTGATAATTCTGAAAGTTCATCATCGAAGGCGCCGTGGCTTAGTTGGTTAAAGCGCCTGTCTAGTAAACAGGAGATCGGGGGTTCGAATCCCCCCGGAGCCTTGTTGAGATTTATTTTTGTTTAAGAACAAGTCAATTTTTATAGTTTCGTACATATTATTTTGTAATCTGTAAGATATATTTTTAAAAGACTTTGGAATAATCAAAATGTTAGGCAGCACTATAATTCTGAAGAAATTTATTTAACAATTGTTACGTAGAAAAAGCTTCACATATGCTCTAAGCTAATATAAATAAATAAATAGTTAATAATAAAGTAAATAGTTAAAGTATTGAACAATATACTTTGACAACTTAAAAATTAATCTTATAGCCATTTCCTGATACTTTCACTCGAGCTACTGACGGTGCTGATGAGTAAGCAATTCCTAATAAATTTTCTTGTTGCGGTTGTTGCTGTTGCTCCTCTTGTTGCAACTGAATCTGTTCAGGCACCTGCGGACAATCACTGTCAAAATATAACATTTAAATTTTATACTATATGCAACTATAAATAATTTGCATGCATCATTCTTACTTGTGCATGAGCTGTTTGCGCGTGTTCTTGAGCCTGAATCTGAGCTTGGGCTTGAGCTTGAGCTTGTCTTAATGCCAATAATTGAGCTAATTGTGCTTGATAAATAGCAGCAGCAGAATATCCTTGAAACTGAGGCTGTTGAATTTGTTGCAGTTGTTGGTAATAAGCTAGTGCTGTAGCTGGATCTACAGAAGCTTGGTAGGGAAAGGGGGCAGGTGCAGGAGATGCAAAGTTAGGAGCAATTGGTGCAGTTGCATAACCGTGCGCGATAGGCCCAGTCGGGAATACACCTGATTTATAATAAATTCACGTTAGTCGCGGTTATATTGCAGAGGTATACATATATTATTTGAATCGTATTACAAACCTAAGCCCGGGTTTCTATAAGCAAGCGCATTAGCAACGTTTGGCAATACTCTTTGCGCTAATTGCGGATTCCCGATACTAGAACTGAAAGATTGATGGGAGCTGGGTCCACTGAAAGCGAATGCTGTTTGTGTTAAACCTGGTCTAATAAAATTAAAAGACGCGTGTTGATCAGAACTGCCAAGTACATTTGTTGGTCTTACACCTTGAATTGGCGGTTCAGCGAGCGCCAAAAAAAGCATCGTACAAAACAGTGTTATATATTTCTGAAAATGATAATTTCCATTAAAATGTGCGGTGTAAATTATAAATAAACGGTACTTACCAACATTTCGATATCGTGTAAAGGAACCTCGAAAGATTCTCTTGTTAGAACAACAGCTAGAACAGTATTATCACTGACGAAAATCAACACGCTATTCTGACGCTAAGATACACTGTGGGGAGTTATATATCACGGAAGCGGCCGGGTTAAGACGTGAGTAGCATCGCATCGACACATTTTCAAAGTCACACTTTCTCCAATATACCGACATGGTACAATTGATGAATAGTAATCGTATTATATCGTTTTCCCTTTTACAGATCATTATAATATGCAGTATACTGCAATCAGATATTTAGAAAGAACTAAAAGCTAATAAATATGTGTTCAATAATGTCCTCAATATTTTCATTAGTCCCGATTGCGATAGATCACTATAGTGCCACCAATAAAATCATTCATTGTCGTGTATGAAATTTGATAGAGTACTTTGTACAGAAGTATATACTTGCTTTCTAATCTATAAAAGCAAATACGTACGGGGCTGTGAAATTATTTTATTCGATTCACCTAAGATCGCAACAATATCGATGAAAGTTGCTTTCGGAAAGCCTAACGTGGAATTGATACACAGACGAGTTAATAATTGTAATCAGTTAGTCGTTCGGAGAATATTAAACAGCTTACTTTACTGGCAGTGATTCAGTTTATTTATTTCTTGCACATATTCGGAAGCCTTATTTATTTTATTCCTAAAACGTTCGTGAATTTCTTTTAGTTATTAGGTTTACAAATTTTATTATATAAAGTATTCTCCTAAAATTTTTTTATAAACATTATATACTAAATACATTTTTGAATAAAAAAAAAATGTGATCCAAAGATACAATCCATGTCTTAATTGTATCACTTTTATTGCTACGTATGTCATAAAATTTGTTAAAGTTCATATCAACGGCCATATTAAATAGTTTATATTGTGCGTACCTTAATATAGGTACTTATTTTCAAGACACATTCATCAAAGAGTCCAATAGTCCGAATCAATTTAAAAACGGCATACTTTGTGCGAAATGACTTCGGATGTTCCCGTCTTGTAGCATGACTTTACATACTAGTAAAATATGATTGATAAAACATTCCCATGGAGGTGGTTGCGAATAATGCGAAACAACTCCACCATGTTGCTAAACCTAATAGCCCTCTATATACATCTGTTGTGAATATCTATCAAAGAAATCGTATAAATATCTTATTAGAATACGTACCCTAAAATTTTAATAATTAAAGCAATAGAAACGGAATGCTTAGGATTACCTGTTTCAAGGAACTCAAGGCAAGTTGAAAATCTTGCGCAGTTTGCACGACAGTTTTTTCATTTTCATCGATATTCATTGGATTTGGTAAAGATTTTGGAGATTCGTCCGCTGGACATTCTTCGAGTGACGATCCCTTTAAGAGACCTTCCCACGTATAACCACCTTGTGCACACATTTGAATACATGTAGTTATAAAGTAGTATTTATAATAGATAAAATATTTTGGCCTGTCTTACCTAATGTTTTGTACATGAATGTAAAAAATAGGCATATAATTATTGGAACAATAAATTGCAAAGCCACCACACATAAATAGTAGAAAACGGCAGCAATCTGAAACGAATCGTATGGATGAAATTTATCGAGAGCTAAATAGTGTTATCCTATTTTAACGAATATTCTTCTCGTACCTTCTTCTGTAAATCCACATTTGTGATTCTACCTGCCTCTTTCTTCTGATTTTCTAATCTTTGCATAGCTAGATTGAGGTACGATTGCAAGTACATTGGCATTAATACAAATTTTAACAGAACTGCAACAATAATTGCAAATATCCTCATACTCTCGAAAGCTGAGGTTGTCATCCTGTACAAATGGATTTATATGAAGAAAGCTTATATGCATAAGTGTACGATCGTAATAATCCTCCTTTAACTTACAATGGTCCACTCATACCGCTAAATACACGAACTGTGAGGTAATCTCTGCTTATGGGTTTAATCCATAAACTTACTAACAAAACCGGAGAGGCATAACTTATGTTTGCTATTAACAATAATAATTTGTTATCTTTATAATACCTGAAATACATAATTATCATTCAATTCGATTTATAGCCGCAAAATCGTTTTAATTCTAGTACCTCAAAGCGTCCCAATGCATTTTTGATACTCTCAAGCCTGGGAAAGTGAAAAGAGAACCAAGTAAACCACACCACAATGCAAGGAAGAACTTAACAACAATTTTTGATGCAGGCCCTCTACAAAAATCAAAGTTATTTTACAAAGGGGTGAAAGTGTGGGAAAGTGAAAGATATCGTTAAATTATCTAGTTGCACTTTACGATTACAGAAACTTACGTAGAGGAAAGACCTTGATTGTTTAGAAACAGAGATGCGCTATGATTGAAACTTGCATAAGCCTTTTCCAATCCGATTTCAAGATTATTCTCATCAACGATTAAAATCATCATAGCTATTAAAAGATAGGCGAATCCTGTTACGATACACGTAGATCTTTCGCCTATACTCTCTTCCCCTTTAAAATATTGCACCCAAAGGGACAGTAACACTTTGCTGAACACTACCGTTAAAGAAAGCACAGTGACAGTGGTGTAGAATGAATTTTTCAAGAGCAGAGTGTAATTTTATAACACTAAGTCGGTCGTAATAAAGGATACAATGCAAAACCCAGAACTAATGAGCACCAAAGCATACTTAGATTAATTTCATCTTTGATTGGATATAAATAATTATACACCTGTTAAATTTGGAACAAAATACAACTACAAAGTGATACAGAAATGTATGTACACAGAAGAAAGAAAAATTATCGTGTCTGTTAGAAACAACGATTGACAAACCTCGGTCATAGCATAAACTGCAGTGGCGTAGACAGAGAAATCCAACAGCCATTGATACTCTGTGTAATATTTTAAATGCAGTACATCCGACATTGTTATTTTAATATTATCAAGCGTGACATCCAAATTTCTAGGAACATGGAAAATATCCCCAATCTTTCCATTCTCTGTATGCTTGCCTTTCTTGGGTTTCTCCTTAGGCACACCGGCCAGTGTTCTGAGCTGCTGGTCGGTCGGATATAAATATCGCGTTAATCTGTTAAACAATCATACAAATTTGTTATTAGTATTGAATTTTATGTGATAAAAAGTCTAGTTAATCGCAGGAAATACCCAGTAGAGCATAAGATCCATCTTGCCAAAGAAAAATGCGGCGTTAATTTTTGAATTACACTGACCATGATCAGAGTAATAACTAATTGGGCTCCTAGAAGAGCCTGAAACATTTCATATATAATTTAAATAAAATACTGAATGCTATAATACATAAAACGTAGTGCAGTATTACGTAGAATTATATTACCATGGCCGAATTGATGTGGAAATTGAAAACGTAAAGGGAATATCACCAATCTCACAAAGATATTTGTTCCATCACGGGATTCGTAATTTGTCAGTGAATCGCTAATTAACGCCGAGAGACACACCGTTCCGTTGTCCCTTATTTAATCCCGTTAACGCCTGTTGAACCATTTTAAATGGCACACAATGAAATGGCTCGTTTTATAAATAGTTGCAACCCCACAAAATTAAAAACATCTCTCAGACCTTTGCATAGAATACGAGGTTATTTCCAGTTTTACCTATTCTATCTGTATAAGAAGGGAAGTTTGGTTTGCCCGGCGGTAGGACATCTAGCGGTGGAATAGTGAAATATATTGACGTTACCACATAGCCCAGCATCGAATTGAACTCGAGTAATTAAGTATACCCGCACGTGTAGAAGACAATTTTATTGCAGAAGAAATGCTGGCTCCACGATAGCATATAATAGAAAGGGAACAATCAGAAATGATGAAATATTTAATAACGCTTTGACGGATATACCAGTATAATGAACCTAATAGATTTTCACGTACATATATATATACATATATCTGTTTTGTTCTAAGCTCCAAATTAATCTTGATCAGGAATTGCGTGAATCCCTCCCTTAAGAAAATAACATAAGTATCACGATTTTCTAACGAATGTAAACCTCTAAATGGAATATACATATAGTACTTGCAATCTACTACATTCGTGATAATCGATAACATCATATTAATGCAAAGCAATAAAAAAGAAAACCTTAACTCTCAATCCCACGTATATACGTATACTTTCAGGATCTGATGCGATCTAACTTCGTGGGATTTCCATTCAATTGATTACGTAATACTGCAATTATAAACGAATGATCCTCCACTGAATTTATTACCATTAACATAGAATTTATATATATGAAAAGTTTATCAAACTTATCGCAGAGATTAAGTGGAAAATCTTTTTTCTAATCTTAATGGCGTTATGCATCATGCCAAGGTATAATAAAATACACTATATTCCGTTTTCAATTTACATTTTATTATACTAAAAAGGGTTGTCGCGTTATATCATGTACGACATATTGCACAATTATCGCGTGAAACAAATAATGTACACGAAGATATATTTCTCATAGAGCATGCAGAATTTCACGTGTTTATGGATACGTTAAACTTGAATTTTCCGGTTTCGGGGAAAAGCGAGCGCGTATTGTTGATTTGGAGGAACGAAAGACGCGGAGGAAGTGCCAATATAAAAACAACAGGCGCATCGCATTGCGCGATCAAATGTGAACAAGTGTTTGCTGAGTGTAGACAACGTGAGCGGTTCGTAAGTGTCCACGCATGTTCAGACACATTTATCATTTTGTCACTTTTTCTTTTTTCCTGATTTTCTTTTTTATTAAACAGGGAAATAGAGGAAACGCCAACAACGAACGCACACGGTTAACGTAACGCTGGAACTTAATTAAAACTAATTATTAAATTGTATTTCTAGATTTGAGATTCGATTCTGTGTGTAGGCAAAAGAATTGTTTGAAACTGTGATAGATTTCCACGAGTCCCCGATTATAAATGAATGGTTGCATCAAACTGTATTGAGAGTAACAGTACTGCGAATATTAGTGAAATTTCGAGCGCAATTATCTGAATTATCTTATTAAACTTTATCATTAGAAGAAATATTGTTTTCGTTATAATGTTTCATAAAAAAGTTCAATTCATTGAATATAGCAAAGCTTTTTTCGCAACTTTTGTGCGCTTATATCGGTTTGGCGCTTCGTATCAGCTACACTAGTAATGCGACGCCGCAATAGAATTTGTGTTATTACGCTGATTGTATTAATTATATAATTTTTAATGGATCTTTATCACGAATGGGAGAGAGAGGTGAAGGCCACGGTACACGAGTAACGTAAACGATAGCTACGGACATTAAAATTAGGACAAACATTTAGTTTCGATTCTGATTGAGTAAGAATTCTGACATCCCTGGTATACGTACATATACCAAAACCGACTCCTCTTTTTCGTGTTCGCCTAACGATCAGCGTATGACTAATCGCGAGCTTCGGACAAAAGATCGCTCCATATAAGACAGACCTACGCAGCGTTTCTTACACGCTTCCTAAGACAGGTTCTTTGAAACGGTACTGATAACTGTATAATTAGATAACAGTAGAAATAAATCGGACTATTGTATTAAAATATTGATATTTCTAGATGCATCATTCCCGTCGAATCGTATATCGTTGCAAAATGAAAAAAAACCAAATCGATGCGTTTCTGTTGCAGGAGTCAGCAAGCAAAAATAACAATGATGACGCTGATTTTTGTAACATCTGTTCTTTTATTTGCATTGACTTGCCCCTGCGGCGCGCAAATTGATTATACACACTGCCAGAGTAATTCAGAATGCGGACCAGGCAATTGCTGTACCATAGGTATTGATTGTACTCAAATAGGATAAAAGACATTAATTTAGTATTATTTCGATGATGAATATTAATAATAATTGCAATTTTTAGGGGCAATCAGGTACAGTACACCTCAATGCAGGCCCTTCCAAGAAGAAGGAGACATTTGTAGACCAGGCAGTGTTTCGACGCTTAATATGACTGTTGGCTATCCTAATGGTGCGGAAATAACATTAAAAGAAGTTCATTACATTCTTTGTCCATGCGCTTCCGGTTTGGCATGTGACTTAAAAGAAGGCGTTTGCAAAGATATAGGAGACAAACGAGACACAAATCATTTATATAGCGAAAACAATAAGCGGGACGATTAACCAGAAAATAAAAGGAAACAGTGGTTTACCGAAAGTTATGGTTATACGTATATAATCGACTGCGACACACGGTGATAATAAGCAACCAAGTTATGGACAGACCTGACGAATTGCAAATTGTATAATTAAATAAAGAACCAAAGGAGTATTTTTTAAATTAAAAACTACTAACAATATTTACACCACACGTCCCTAATCAGTGCGTCTATCAATAGAAGATATTTAATATCTTCGAAAATGACAATAATGCGTTAAGTTTGATGGTAACATGGATTATTTTTATGTTCTAATTTGTAATTTATTAGTTTGACTGCCAATAATTGTGTTGATTGCCAATTTTTTACGATGGAGAGCGGGAACGTCGTTTTCTACAATCTGTTGGTAACGTTGCGAGTGACACAGAAATGGTATGGGGATCTTATTGTCAGATACCCAGAATTCGGGCCGAAAAAATACATTGGCTGGTTTGTCTATTCCTATATCTCGTCTGCGATCTCGTTTGTGCTTTCAATGTGTTGCATTTTCAACGTTATCGAGTCTGTAGAGAATAAGTCTTTAGCACCAATGGTGATAAAAATTCCAACTAATTACAGTAAAAGATATGTAACAGTCGAGGTCTAGTTATATAACTTTATATGGTCTATGGTCATTTGTACTAAGGACCGAAATTTAATACAGTGTCATTAGAAGACAGTGTCCTATTTTTAAAAACTTAATTATTGGCATTCAATGGAAAAAAATCAATTATTAATAGTTTTTAGTACGATGATTTGTAATTTTAATCGTCATTACTGTAACTTTTCGCCCACATAAACGCGTAAAACAAAACCCTACATTTTCTTCGCCATTCAATCGTATTCCTTTTAGTAGCTCATAGATGGCAGCTTGTTCTCAAATGCCGATTCCTCTCTGTAGTGCGCATATTCATAGTTTTTGCGAGGGATCGTTTAGCTCTTTCGGATACTTCGCGGCAGTAAGGAAAATGGCGCCGCTGTGGATGGTGATATCTTTGGTGATTTCTTTATTTTTAACACCTTTTCTTATGTTTTTGCTTGCCATAACCTTCTTGGCATCGATCGGGAAATCTCTCGGCGTTAGAAGATTATATATAAAACTGCTGCTTGCACTCTTTGAGGTAAGACACTGTGAACGAGCAAATATAATCTTTACTTATATATGTTGTGCCAATAATTTAAAAATCGTGAATTGAATCCACAATGCTTATCCGGTGGGTGACATATTTATAAGTTTACGAATTGGGAATGAACTATCGTCCATACGATTCTATAGGTTCCACTATTTTTCGGTGTCCATTTTTGCACCGAGTCTTGGTAAAAAGAAACACGTGCTAAATGAAAAAAATGTTTCTCCAATGATGTATCAGTTTTGTGCAAATTTAGGGTAGACATTTTGAATTTAAATAACATAGTTTCTATTCGTGTACATGCCGTTTAACTTTTGACTGACACAAACGACTCACGTGAACTTGGAAATATTTTTTTCGAATACTGAACTATCTTGACGTTTGCAATAACTATGACCGATTCATCAATAATAGTGTTTCATTGTTCTCTAGATTTTAAGACTCTATTGAATGATATACATATGCAATTAGGTTTAGAGCAGGTGTGGCTCGCGTAATATACAATTAGCAATCAACAAGTACCAGTGTGTAAAAAAAAATTGTCAAGACCAAAAGAACGATTTCACCAACTTTGCCCGCCTATTGCGACGCACATGCGATTCAGATTTCGCAAGATACATTTCTGTTGCACACCTATCCGTAATTGCATGCGTATATCACCTTAGTTTCATAGTTAAAATGTAAACGTCAGTTTCGCGAAATGTATTCGTTGCTAGAACGAATAATTTTAGAACGTAATTATTTATTTATATTTTTAAAATCCACTTACAGACACATACGTAACTAAGGCATATTTAATGCTTTGCTTAACAAATTTAAATAACACAATCGAACGCATAATTCACTTTTTTTGCAACGAAACATTGTTTTGCAATTTCATGAGTACGTTGTGTTCACCTTTTGCACCCCCGTCAGAAACGGTTCACCTTATGCATATTACATCATCCTTGCTGACAAACAGCGCCCACTGGACAAATATCATTTTTTTTCTAAACATTCACTGACCCTTTTCGATGTACACATTACTTTCAATTGAATCGGACGTAAGGAATTACTATCGTATACATACACGATATATGCAATCAAGTCCATTCAATTTTATATCAATCTGTTAAACCCACCGCCTCTCTAATCAAACTAATTGTAAGTCTTACATTGCCTTCCGGGGATTAGCTGTGTTTTTTTTTTTTACTTTTTATTTTCTTTTCATTGTCCGTCGTTTAATCTTCATTCGTCATTTAATTGTACATCATGTAAGCAAGGCGGTCAACAATCTTAAGCTTCGGTTTGGACTCATTATCTTGACCCTTGAATATATGTACATATCTCTGATCGATGTGAATCTGAATTTCGATCTTGGAACAATTATTCGACGACGATAAGTAAGTCGCACGGCGTATCAATAAATATAATTCTATTTTTATAAGATACGATGGACGCAGTCGTTGAACTTTCGTCCGGGAGAATAATCAGACGGGCCACCTTTGTACTACTGTTTTCCATTGTTAGAGAACTAATGTTTTGTAAAAGGAGGACGTTACACATGGTTCGTGTGCCACGTTAAATCGTGGATTTCCTTTTGTTTGTAGAAAAGGCAAATCGGTGGCCACACGGTTTCGCGCGACGAAGATGCGAGACGTCTAAGCTGAAACGACCCGAAGGTTTTCTAAAGGCTTGTCAGAAAAATTGGGTAATTTCTATCAATCCATAAAACCTTTGGCAACGCCAATAGTTCAATAATATGTTATTTCTGGTCTAATCGCAAATCTCGATTTAACCATGTTTAGAAAACTCGACCACGCTTCTATTATAATTCATAGTATGTTTTATTCGTGTTTGCAGATTTTTAAGTGCAATGCATTCGTCGCCATACCGTATGCAAATTAATTATTTGCACATGATTACTCGGGGGGGAATTGCAATTGTTTTCCGTGTCATTTGTGTATAAGAACTTTTTTTTCCTTAGAATAATATTGCCTTTGGTTGCGGCAATTGGATTTCCGTGGTAAACAAGAGTATAGATGCTTGCATCGCTTTTATTTTTTAAGATAGCGCTTCCAAGAAATTCCACCGTCGAATTAATTTTTCTTTCGAAACGACGTTTCTCTTCTTTTTCCGCTGCTTCTTTTTGCAATCGCGGAATATGCAGGAACAAAGGTTCTAGACCGATAACGGTAACGATAACGGAATCACAGTTGGCAGATTGGTTGTGCTTAAATTGAAATGGGAAAGGTTGAGCAACGGGCGCTTCCGAATCGGTTCACTTTTTACCACTGATCATACATTTTCGTCGTGATCAAGAATTGCCTGTTCGTGGATTCTCGTGCTTAACACGCGCTGAGATTCTTGCACGTATCTCTTTCTGATACGGTATAAAGGTTGAGCATGGTTCACCGTAGCTCAAATAAAACTCAATTAAATAAGAATATCGAGGGAATGGTTGGGTAAATCGAACGGCTGTTAGAAATCATAGGTACAATGCGGTTCAAAGTTCGTAAGATTTCTCTCTTACTAGGCACGTTGCTTATCGATTGTACTTTCATCGGAATTATCGACCACTCTAAATGCTGCGATTAATAGGACAATTTGTAAACGTTGAGGAAACACGTGTCTGGTGTTAAGGGGAACGGTTTATCAGAATTCGTTTTCTTTAGAAATCTGTGTGCGCACAGGCATAAAAGTTCCGTAGACAAACTACGTTTCTGTTCATGATTAACGAGATAGTAACGGTGAAGTCTTGTTTATCAGTGATGCTAATGTCTAAACGTGTCCTTGGTGAAACTTCCATTCGCTGTATGTTCGTGCACTTTTCCTTTTGGGGGGAAAAGAATGGAATAATTCTGAAGCGAATCGTTCAATACGGTCGAGAGAAGTCGTATGTTGATATTCGATATTCGAACAGCATGAGAAAAAGTTAATATCTTAATCGACCGGGCAGAAACATGTGGAACGCGATGCTACAATTCCATGCACGTGCTTCGTTTCCTTCTAGACTTTTGCTATAAACTAATAGCCCTGTTCTTTGATGATTGCGAGAATTTGTCGAGTTCGGACTTAAAACTGCCCCCAGGATAATTGGAGTTCACTTGTTGCACACTTTTATTCATGCGATTTCACGGAAGCTTCATGGGAGGATCGTTACAAATGGGCTGAAAAGCTACCATTTTCTCGCATCATGCGTGATTGCTGCTTGTTTTTTCATGTTTCGCAACATTAGGATCGATAATTGCAGCATTATCAGACGCGAACTTTACAATACTTTACTTTACAATACAGACGCGAACTTTACAATAAAGCCTGCATTATCCGCTCTGGTTAGCAACGGGTTTTTTTTATTGATACAATGAATAGAACAAACCAGTGGCTTTTACTCGTTTCGAGAATTATAGAATTAATATTGCTGAAATATTTAGTCCGCCTTTGAAACACTTGAAACACCTCGTGTACACAGATTGAACGCTAGAAATAGAAGATCGATAGAAATAGTTATTTTACAAATATTTATACTGCTCGTGGGGTATCGTGCTGAACAGCTCATTTGCATATTATGTCATCATCATACGAGCATACTTGCCAATTGAGTTTGATTAATTTGAGCGTCAGCCCTATCATCATTTTGCTTTTGTTCGCCTTCTCGCGAAAAAACGCTTACACGAACGTTAATCTCTGAACACACTAACGAGAAGAAACATAAGTCTTGCAAATCGATATAAACAGAGATAAAAATAATAACAAGTTTTTTTTTAATTGAGCTACTAATTATTAAACGATCAAGATAGGGGTAACTTGTATCTCTGCAATTAAACACTTCACACTTGACTGGATATTGATTCCTGATTCGAGTAATCGTCAAATTATATTTACACCGATAAATAGATTTTCTGTTCCCGCTGCTTCTTACATCGAAGAACCGTTCAACCCTTTTTCCTAGAGGGAAACGCGTACCATGAATTCCACAGCAGCGTTCCTGTTTGCGATAAATACAGAAGACGTACGACTTTTTGTTTCAGTATGGCAGACAAAACATAGAGAGTGTCAAGAAGAAGAACGGTACGTGGAGTCCACGTGAAGAGGAGGTAGACGAGGAACAAGAGTCGCGGCACGTTGAAAAGCAGAATGTGCAGAATTGGAAAACCGAGACGAAGATGCAGAATGGTGTGCTGCTGAGTAACACCGTGATAGCAAGATCGAAAGATCTGATCATGGTTCCCGAACCGGAGATGCAGAATCAGAAGAATCACCTGGAAGAAACGAAAGCGGAGAGTTCACAGGAATCGGCACCGGTTGTAGGTAAAAACGAGGTAAATGCAATTGCATTTCGTGACCCGCGCCGTACAGAATTGTTTTGTACGATGGACTGACATCGTTCTTTGTTTAGGGTCTCATTCGCAGAGATTCATTCGAGACATTGAAACGAGAGTTCAAACCGGCAATCTGTTTGGACTACATTAAGGCTGGAGTGGAAGCAATTATCGAGGATGAGGTGACATCACGTTTCGAAGCGGAAGAACTCAAGGTAACTTTTCTTTTCCGCAATAGCTCCTTCGATTTTTGGAAATGAAGTCTTATTTTGTTGTAGACTGTTATCTTCTGTTGCAGAATTGGAATCTGTTAACTAGGACGAATAGGCATTACGAGTTCATTTCGTGGAAACTCACAGTGATATGGATGTGCGGATTTGTTACGCGATATTGCTTTCTCCTTCCCATGAGGATATTCATATGTTTCGTTGGGGTAAGTTTCTCTGATTGATCTGCCTTTCTTTTTTTTTTAATCAATAGGTAATAACATATAGAGAACCCTAAACAAATCGGTGGGATGTATACACTTGAGAAACTTTTCATTTTAGAAAGAGTTATTTGCAGAATTAATGCTTGCCTTTTATTCGAATATTAAGATATTGTCACATCAGTGGATCTTTTTTCGAAGTAGTATTTGCCTGCACAAATAAACAAACATAAATTTTTGCGTATGCAAGTCGACTAATATTAAAGCTTCGTAGGTACAGTATCTTGTAATTACAACATTTCTTATTGGCTTCCTACCAAATGGTTTAATTAAAAAATGGATATACAAGAAGGCTAATAACATAGCGTTCAGGATAATGGCACAGTCATTATCAGCTGTAATTAGAATCCATAATCCAGAGTATCTACCAAAAACTGGAGGAATGTGCGTGGCAAATCACACGTCCACAATTGATGTATGCATCTTGTCCACACAGACGACATTCTCTTTGGTAATATTTCATTATGAGGATATCAATGCATTTTCGTTTCCCAAGTTTGCCTTTCATTAAACATCGCCGCAGTTGGGATTTTGTTATGATGCCTATACTTATCCCCCGTTCATAGTGGAATGTCTATATTGGGATATATTCGCTTCTCTTACTTACATGTCCATACAAGCAATCACAAAAATTCATTAATGCGTAAAAAATAAGGGTGCTATTGTCGCAACAAGATTCGTGTATTCCGGCGTAAAACACGATTTATAATTGCCTGACCAAGTTGAAATGCATTAGTAAATATTACAGGTACACAAGTGCCGTGTAACTTTGCTTTGCAGGTAAAACTACTCAGCAACAAAATATAAAGCGAGACATGGTTTCTTAGGTGCAAAGCTTATGGTTTACAGGTGATGTGGCTAACAGCATGTACAGCAGGCGTCGGCTACGTTCCAGAGGGTAGCTTCAAACGATGGCTGAATTACAAAGTTTCCATAATGTGCTTCGGGGTGTTGTCGAGCGCTCTATCGTCCGTAATTACGTACCATAATCCAGAAAATCGTCCTGTTAGGGGCATTTGTGTAGCGAATCACACTTCCCCTATAGATGTTCTGGTACTCATGTGCGATAATTGTTACTCTTTGGTACGTGTGCTTCGGGACCAACCAATATGTTAAAAGTTGCTGCATTATTTACTTATTTCAATGATCGGGTTGTGTATATTTTTTTATTGGGTGCTTTACTTGGGTGTTATGTCCCGTTAGTGTCATGCACGGCTCTATTGTCCAATGTACTACATTTTTGTCCATGTATTTAATGTGAAAGATGATGTATTGTTCATTAGTAAACATTATTTTAGATAGGTCAAAGGCATGGTGGATTCTTAGGTATTCTACAAAGAGCTTTAGCACGTGCTTCTCCGCACATTTGGTTTGAACGATCCGAAGTTAAAGACAGAGAAGCAGTGGCGAAACGGTAAATTGTGATCACTTTAATTTAAGAAACCTATCCTATTTACAGTATATATTAATTCTCCTTTTTGTATGTCTGTTAGATTAAAAAAACATGTATCCGACCCTTCAAATCCGCCAATACTTATTTTTCCCGAAGGAACTTGTATAAATAATACATCGGTTATGCAATTTAAGAAAGGAAGCTTTGAAGTGGGAGGTGTTATTTATCCTGTCGCAATAAAGGTAATTATTGTGCCATACTTGGTATAGCAGGTGAGGCAGCCAATTTAATTATTTTTTCTAGTATGACCCAAGATTCGGTGATGCTTTCTGGAACAGTAGCCGATATTCAATGATACAATATTTATATATGACTATGTCCAGTTGGGCCATAGTTTGCGACGTCTGGTACCTTCCTCCGATGTACAGGAACGAGGGGGAGAGTGCCATTGATTTTGCGAATAGGGTAAAATCTGTGATAGCAAGGCAAGGGGGATTGGTCGATTTACAATGGTACGTGATTTTAAATAAAACGAAAAAATATCAAGGATAGAAATGACATGTCTAATAAAACTCTTCAGGGATGGTCAACTTAAGAGAATGAAACCAAAAAAAGAATGGCGGGAAAAGCAGCAGGAAGAATTTAGTAAACGACTTAAAGCTGAATAAATCAAGTCATCTCTAGTCGCACTTTTATGATGTAATGTGTGATATTTCGCTTGAAGATGGATGTTTTACCTGTTGCGCTGATATGTCTCTTTTGTAAATATCTGTCTGTACGAAAGAGAAGAAGGGATAACTCGTATGCATGATTGAACTTGTTTAATTTCACAAATATGGTACACTGCATTTTCTCAAATGATTTTTAATATATCGAACAGTAATTAAATTTCTATAGAATTTTATAAAATATATTTATTAATTATATTTCTTGATACAAAATTTGTACGCCCAATGCATAATTATTATAGTACAAAACTTATCCTCGTATTATACATTAAATTTAAATGGATAAAATACCGCAAGTACCATGTTTGCCAGTTTTTTTAAAAACAGGATATTTCTATGACAAGGCATTATGAATTTATTATTTATACATAATGAAGTGTCTATGGAGTGGTATGCCGTGATGTGTGCTTTCTACGTGCACGAATGTATGTATTATTGAACTCATCCTATTCGTATTATTACATTTTTAGAATCATCTCATTAGCTCATTGTTTTGATAAGTGGATTTAAATCCATCTGATATTATATGGAAAGAATTGCATTTTTTTCTTTTTGTAAAAATTATAGAAAAAAAATACTACTGTCTCTATTGTGGCATAACAAAAAAAAAATAAACTATTTATTCATATTTCTGAAACAATGAGATTAAGAGTATATCGGGACTATGCTTGTGTACCCATCCCTTGAAGATTATTTCATAATATTCATTGTAATCTAGTTAAAATACAAATCTCGGGAAAGCATGTGTCAAATGTATTTTTTACAAAAAGAAGTCGCAACATACTTCATTCACTATTCATGAAATATTGTGAACATTCTATTTTTTCTGGTTAATGCTCGGATTGAGAATTCTATTTATTATAATTACAATATTTTGTATTAGCACCTTCAAGTAGTCGGATGCTAATTAGTAATCGATAATTGTACGCTACGCTAAGTGTGTATAGTCTTATGTTTAACACAATACCGGATGCGATAGTGAACTTGACCGGTTATTCGGTTACATTAACGATTTAGCAAATACGTACTATTCATTGCATATAGGTTGAGTACTACTATAACAGAAATATAATTTATTTAACATGTAAAAATGTTAGTTAAGCAGATAGAGTCAGATTGGAAATTAGTTTGCAAGTACATTTATTTAGGAATTATGGTGCTACGTATAATGTCGCTGTCGAATGTTTTATACGAAAAATGCTGAAATATATTTTTGTCTAATAATTGAAAAATAGAGGGTTACCCGCCCGCAATTATAAAAGAAAAATACCAAGTATGTACCTGTCCGTAAGTCTGGCAGTAGCATAAAGATTATTATATTCATACGTTTTAAGGCTTGAATTGTAATAACGTTTCTATCAGATATGAAAGTTATTGTATATGTAATATGCTAGTCATCGATATACTTACATCATAGAAAGTTAGAGCACAAGTGAATGGTTATACAAATATTTAATTGCTATGTAATCTTCCCGCTTGGATTATACTTTGAATTTGATAATTTAATTAAGTATATTAACTTTTTGCAAATAGATGATACCGGCAAATTTGTAAGCTATACAGATTTATTTTATAGCAATCGCAATCGATACAATAACCAAATGGTATCTATGATTATTCGGTGCATGTAACAAGAATTTCTGTTAAAAAGAAATCACTTCGATTTTTTTTAATGTCAACGAAAGAATAAAAGAAACAAATAATCATACTGACTAATACGACAGTCCTCGAAATATCTAATTATATCTGTCTCCAATATTTTATTCCGGTTTTCTATTTATTTATATACAATAACATATTAAGAACTACTTTTGTTTATTAGTTAACCAACGCTTTCATCAACTTTATTTGCTTCATTTAGTTTTTCACGTTCCTGCTGCTCTTTAAACAACCTAATTAATTCCTCTGTTGCTGTTGGTGTCAAACTAACGTGGCCGCCAAGCTTTTCCTAAAATATAAATGTGCATACATGAGAAGTAATATGAAGGAAAATGATTAAATAGAGAAACATTTGTTAATTACATTAGGGAATATAGATCTGTTGATAGATGGATCCTTAAAAGTGAAAGGTGTCCAGGGTCCTTGAACAGAAGGGAAATCTGTATGCCACAATTTTAGTAATCTATGGCTTGATCCATTATGGTACTGCGTCCTTAATAATTCCATCCATTGTACAATATCTTCTCTAGTGTATGCAGCGACAGACATCCAATGAGTTTCCCCATTCACTAAAATGTACATAAACATTTAAACGGTACAATTTGTTTATATCAACCTGGCTTTTATTTGAAAAACATTTTGGGCTTACAATATTCTGCTTTTATAACTGGAGTCCTATGTCTTCTTGGTTTCACGTACACTACGACTCCAGGATTTTCTTTGGCATAATCGATTAAATCGTGCTCTAAAAATTTCCTATGTATGCAATTAAATTAGTGAGAAACTATTTATGTGTACAATGAGAAATTGAGTACGATATCACAGGTTATGGTTCGCAAAAAATTGACCATACAATAAAAATAAACAGTTCAAATGTAATTCAAGGTTTGCCTAAAAAACGAAATGTCTAAACATTTTGCAACAATACAATCGGCGTATGCACCATACAGTAATCTAGTCTCACTAAGAAAGAGGTTAGGACATGAACGCATCTTACCGAACTCCAACACTACTGCCGTGATTCTTACAAAATTTTATTGTTAATCTTTGCAGTTGACATACATAACGACCAACGCCAATTGCGAAGGGCGCACGCAAAAATCCATACGTTTGAAATAAGTGTTTGTTTGACATTTTTACATAGAACAATTCACTTCACGTATAACTACTATCTTGTAGATTTTGTAGAAGATCGTTCATTCGTAAACCCGCTCCCAGAAGGCAATCTTTATCATTCTTCAAGTAACGATCCAAATATTTATCATAACGTTAAAAATGAATCAATATAATTCTTTAGATAATTTTGTATTTTAATGTATATATATATTTTCTATACATGTATTTAGAATTTGCGTAAAGTGTCCTATATTTGATATATTGCATTCGAAAGGAAAATTCAAATTACGCGACTTCGTTACGGGCATTACGTTATTTAACTATTATCGAACCAACGTGGTTCAATCACGTTACATTTTACAGGTGGTAAGGGAACGGGCATTATCGATGGTAAGGATGTAGGTAAAAATTCTCCTGGCCAAAGGTGAACAGCATCCATGAATAGAAGACCCATTAGAATGCCATGCATGAGTGGTGCTAAAATTCTTAACAGTCTACTTCTAGGCGGCTTCTGTGGCCACACGAAAATTAACCTGGATCCATCTGGTACGAAGAAAATATGTTTTTTTAATTTTCATCATCATACACATGTTTATGTACATGCATCGAGTTCAGAATACGAACTTGTGTTGCGACGAATAATGGAGGATTTAACATGATGAGGACATACTCCTAGAGGAGCACTGAATATTCCATTTCCGCTACAAGTCTTCCTCTTTTTATAACTAAATCTGCGACCACCGCTTTGCCCATACAATATACGATCCTCAAAATTGTGCTCGTAGCTGCCTCTAATCGAGCCTGTGATGGTACTTCCGGTACTATCCTGAAGGGATGTGCTGGTTCCGGTTAACAAAGAATACTTATCGTCATCCGTATCACGGCTAATCAGGTCCTCCGTTCTTCTGTTAAAATACACATCAATTGACACGGTAATCGTGCAACTTATTGCATGCCTTAGTTTATTTCACAATTTTACTGACTCTTGACCAAATCGGGGGGCAACATTATTATCCACTTCGGTCTGCTCCAGATTTCAAAAAGTTCAATATGTTTTTATATTTTTTAGTTGCAGTGACAGTCAAAGGGGCTTTTAATACATTTTGAATAATTCGCAGGACGCTATATTAATGCATACTGATTTTCTTTGCGCGTAACATTAACTTTCAGAAGTAGATCGAAAACATACGAAAATATACGATTTTGTTCGATAGTTTTTTCTTAAGAGTAGAATAATTGCTAATTTCAAACGATGCATCCCCATTCAGAACATTGACTTAACACAGATACATGTTAATCTACTTGAAACTGTCAACGGCAGACGTGAAGAAAAATTAACGTTCGCACATAATATCAAAATTTCGAAGATGATGTCGCAGAGATGCACGATCGTAACTTATCAGTCTAAAGACTAGGGGAATACAGGGAGGCGTCTGGAATTATCTAAAATAAAATTCGATGTGTCGTATATAGTTGCGGTGCGTTTAGAATTGGACAGGCTTCAAAGTAATAAATTTCACCCTGGTAAAAAAGCTACGCGTGAACCATCAAGATGTCTCGATGCAAATGTGCGTGAAGCATTCGAAAGAAATGCCCTCAACGTTACGAACCAATACATGATTCCGATAAAGTATAATCGACTGACAAATTTTTCTTTTTTCCTTTCAGGTCTAAAGTCAGATGTACCAAAAAGGGACGAGCAGTGTCCGCCGTATTTCGAGGACATCACGACGAAAATGGAGGAGCGACGCTGCGATCTCATCGGTAGACACAAACATTTAAGGGAAAAAATTACAACGATGGAACGATCGATTCCAGCGCTGATGGCGTATAATATGTGGATGGCCAAGAAATGCGACGATGCACCGTACTGCAAAGTTCGACAGATCATGAAGAAGTTTTCCCCTTATCCGGACCAGACTGACAGGCTTCTCGGGGACTTGAAGAAGACTGTTAAGGATCTTAACGGAGAGACCGAGGAGTTGCATGTACGGAACGATTGAAATTCAGCGATTAAATCGGGTAAATCTTGCCAGCGTGCTTGAATCTTCGCACTCACCGCAATAATCTCACGTATTATTGAAATATGTTTGCTTTCTTACAACGTTTATATCGAAGTGCATTGGACGGCAAGGCTTCTTTCCATTTCAGGAGAAAATTATTCAGGCGGACGTTAAGTTGGAGGAGACAGAAATGGAACTGGAATCGATAGAACTTGTTAATAAAGAGATGAATGATACTATGAACAATTTGGAGAGGGAGGTACGGCGATATACTACTCCCAGCCTTCATTCCATACATTCCGAGGATGTCCTATGCTTGACGAAGATTCGCGAACTAGCTGAAGAGGAGTTGAGTCTGAAGCATTGCATTAAAGATTTGGAAAAGAAGGAGACGATCTTCAAGGATCACATGGATCGATTGCTGACGTGCAAGGAGTATCAAAATCCTTGCGGCAGAGGGAAACCGATCTATTGTGCCCAGGACTTACAATGCGGTGGAAAGAAAATATGTTGGGCGCCTAAAAAATGTTTATGGCAAAAACAGAGTGGTCAGAAGCAGAGCGGTCAGATGCAGATGGAAGAAACTGAAGAAGACACCGTTGTTAGTAAAAATAATGTACATTTCGTACGATATAGCGTAAAGAGACTATTTCGTTTTATTCTTGCACAGGTACAAGTTAATGTAGAGGCTTCAACGTCGATAGAAACTGTCAATAAGGCACAAGATAAAGCAGCTGAGCCCGCAGCGCCTGCAGAGAATGTAGAAAAACGTAAATCCTCCTGGATATCGAATTGGTGGAAGAACGGTCAACCCTCGAGCGAGTCGGCATCACAGGGAAAGGCAGACGATTCGTTGTCACAGAAAATAGAAGATCCGTCCACAGTAATCAGTCAATTATTTTGTCATATCGAAAAATAATTTAATAACACGAATGTTACAAAATTGCAGGAAACCGAAAAACCTACTACCGTTGCCAGCCCACCAGACCAAAAAGAGGAAGGATCAACCCGTAATAAGTCAGCTAAATTATCGAAATCAGCTCGATGCCCCCGTTCTTGCTTGGACTCGAAACATCTTCAACGACCTGCGAAGTCTTGCGTGGGAAAATTTACTCCCGCATGCAATGTTCCCTGTATCATGCCTTGCAAAATACCTTTCAAGGGTTGCGCCCTTAAGAGGCACGTTTGTCAATTGTCGCGCTGCGCGACTACAGATCATGGTACGTAATGCAAATCATTTTATATCGAGACGAAATATTCATTGGGATGAATGAATGCAGGTATTCGAATGGGGTGCAATCCGTTCTCGATACCATGCGATCATGAACTCAGGGGTTTGTGCGAAATGTGTCCATCGATGCCTTGCAAAGGTTTTGGCCGTCCAGTCGGAAACTGCAGATGCAACTGTAAAGGTAAATGTGCTCGTGGATTGTCGAATGTAGAGTGCAATTGCAGCGATGAGCCATTGGATGCTTCGGAACAATACCAGCCAACTGGTTCAAAGCAATTAGCAGACTCTCGAAGGGAAGAAAGCGACGATGAATTCTGCGAGTGTTGCTCTTGCGGATGCGAAGATAGCGATGAAAACATTATGTGTCAATGCAATTAACCGTAAGTAATGTGCATTGTTTTATTTTACATATTAGTTGCAAAAATATATACATTTGTTTTGGCGTTTTTTGTATCTATATAATGTTAATATTGGTACTTAACGTTGGAAGTTTCGTATTCATAATCTCCAAACCTGACACATATTACGAAATGTTTTAAATATCGTATTATTCGTCAAGCTACTGTGTAATTATTTATTCAGGTAATTAATTCCGGGATTTAATTAAAGATCGAACATTTATTTCGTTGCCGACTGGGAATTACTATATGGCCACGTTATGCATATCTGTCGGAAAGGTTTCTTTTTAACAAGCCTAATCATATTTACGTAGTTAAACTTAATTATGCCGATAAGATAATTAACATAAACACTTGACAACGTAGTATCACTTGTGAATGAGTTACCTCGTTAGACTACTCAGAGATACAAATATTTTTATGAATATTTATAAATGTTTCTTGGAAACAATGCTGCTTTCTCTTTAGAAAATACATAGTCAAAAACGATGACTGGCAAGAATTCAATATGCACGTGTTTCTATTACAGTTCATTTTATTTTATACGAATTTCATGTAGAAAAAGTACAGAGAAAAGATATCGTAACTTAATTTAATTACTTAGAATGGAATGTGGAAGGGGTAGTAAGGGCTTGACTCGGTGCTGAAATAAGAAAAAGAGTTTGTATGTTATAACAAAATTGAACGACCTCCACGAAAATTACACTAAGCCAGAATGTTTTAATAATTACCCATTCATTGGACAGATTCTGCCATTGCAATCGAAAGTATCGATGTATGTAATGTCTTCAGGGGACAGCTTGAAATCAAAGATTTCACTGTTTTGAGCAATCCTTGACTTTGTTACTGATTTGGGAATAACTATGTGACCACGATCCAGCTGAGAAGAAGTTATCAAATTTACATTAAAGTACTTTCTTGTGGATACAGCTTATGAATACGAAGCGTTATTGCATACCTGGTATCTCACCAGAACCTGGGCAGGTGTCTTCTTGTATTTCTTTGCGAGCTCGACCAGTTTCTTGTCTTCCAACAATTTTGGGTCATCTGGCTTGGCCCATGGCCTGTCGGGTGATCCAAGAGGACTGTAGGCGGTAATAAGAATACCCTTTTCTTTGCAGAATTCAGAGAGCTTCTTTTGATTCAGGTATGGATGACATTCGATCTAGAAATATGTAATCATTGTTACACACCATGTTCATTAGATAACTCCTATTACGATTTGAACAAAGATCATATTTACTTGATTTGTAACAGGCTTGACAGTAGAATTTTTCACCAGTCTTTCTATTTGTTCGGAATTGAAATTGCTAACACCAATGTTCTTAGCAAGCCCCTTAGTTACCAAGGTTTCCATGGCCTTCCACGTATCCAAGTAATCTACATTACTGAGAGTAGGTGTCTCGTCGTCATTTTGCGGGAAAAGACCTCCTCCTTCCTTGTATGCCATTGGCCAATGGATTAAGTAAAGATCCAGGTATTCAAGGCCCAGGTCTGCTAAAGTTTTCTTGATAGCAGGCTCAACCAAGTCCGGCCTGTGGAAGGTGTTCCACAATTTGCTTGTGATGAAAAGGTCCGGCCTTTTTACAGCACCTTCAGCAACTTTTGCTTTAATGGCAGCACCAACTTCTTTTTCATTGCCATAGACATGGGCACAGTCAAAGTGACGGTATCCAATATCAATTGCATCCTTAACAGCTTGGGTGACTTCTCCAGTTTTCGACTGAAATACGACTAAGTTACTAATAGATTCAGATGTATACTTTGGAATTCGTATAACATATACCTAAAATGAAAAATATAGTTGAAATCAAGGCGAATATGATATTACGCGCAGATAAAATATTTACCTTCCGATAGATACTTGAGCGGCATGCTATTCATACAAGATTATGATAAACTTATCTTTTCTTAAATGTGTGTTACCTAATGATTAGAAGTAATCAAAAAAGAGTTTGTGTGTAAAATTGATTTCAGTGAAGCTTGTCAGTTATGTAACAGTGGAAATTTTTTTATAAACGCACCACATACTAATTTAAATCAGCATAAGCAGAAAGTATGCAACAATTAAATCAACCCTATAGATAAATAATAAAATGTTCTACGAATTTACGAATATCAATGAAAAAACAGCAAAAATTAATTGAATATATATATAAATAAATACATAAATATATAAATATATATAAATAATATATAATATATAAATATATATAAATAATATATAATATATAAATATATAAATAAATAAATAAAAATATATTTGGTTTTCCGTTTAATCACATATAAGATTAAATACATCAGAGGAAGGTGTGTACCAAAGAGAATGCGCACAGAATAATCTGTATAATGAGTAACGACCTTACTCATGCCGGCATTAAATAGTTTGCTACATTCCAAAGTATAGGCAGATGATTCAAAAGTTTGGTAGGTTCTCGAACGTTGTAAACCATATTGCCTTCGAAGCGATAAAAGTCTGCGCCGTTTAACCGCTATTACGAATTGATTATGAATGGAATACGATGAATACTGTAGTATTCTTCATGTAGATCGGGAATGGTTTTAACTATACTTTGTACGAATATACGTATGTACACACTAAATTATCTACACTTTTACTAAAGATAGTACTGACCTTCCATGTACCAAGTCCCAAGGCTGGTACCTCGTTGCCGTTATAGAATTTCATCATTGGTACGTTTAGGGCCATTTTTATATTTTTATATATTTTTACGGTTGAAACACAGAATACTTTCTGAAATTCGCCAAACCGCTATACACTAACGCCGGTACTATAATGCCGGTAGTTTCGGTTAGCTGCATTTATAAATGTCTCACGTTCATCCCTGCTCCTCGATTACAGACCCGTATATCAGAGAATGAATTGCGATTTTCAAAGCGGCTGGATATCAATTTTATAAATTTTGTTTTTTCAATAGAATGCATATTTATAAATGACAGTCTTTTATAAATACTTTTCATGTATAAATTCTTATTTTCGTAGCTTAATTGGAAATAATTAAACAATTATTTGCCCTACAATTTAACTTAACGTAAAACCACCTTATTTTACCTCTCGGTACAATAATAATGATAGAAAATCTGTTTCTTTATTTAGCGATGTACAATTGTAAAACAGGCAATCCTTTTTTAATTAAAAGATTTCATGAGTGAATGGTAACATAATGATTAATCGTACATTCCATATCTTTTCTACTTTTCAGATCTGGATATCTCCCGGTTGATGTTCGCTAGAGGAAAGCGATCCAAGGATATTAAATTTATTTTACAAGGATATTGTTGACAAAGATGGAAAGGAAAATATGGTACCCTCGACCCCCGAAAAGCGTACTGCCCTGTTTTTACGCGGCTTTTCTGCGCATGCGTTTCAGAACATTACATACATATGTGTGCGTATATCTTGCATAATGAGTTCCGTATGCCTATACAAAGATTTCGCCGTATGTACTTGCATCTGAATTGTAATCCTGGGGATGCTGATAAATTCGTCAACAAGATGCTAGCCCTATGGAAAATTACAGTGTCCGTTACCAGGAGTAAAGGTAGTTGAATCCCTTGATCGTTTAGGATGAATGAATTACTTGAGTATTATTGTCACGACAGAAACGGATTGTTCTTGAATGTAATTGTAATCATATACCTATCGTTACGTTGTATGTACAAAATTTCAGCTATACTGCTTTAAATCTATAATTGAATGCAAAAATCATTGCACTTATCGGTAAGTACATACACCTCCTTTTAATACTATCTTTTGAAATCTTGAAATATATCCGCTTAAGCGGTTCCTAATTATGATAACATGGATTATATTCTTAAGAAATCTGCAAATCAATTATAATTGGACGTATCTGTCTATACATATGAGCACATTTTTTTTTCGCTAAATTTATATATGCGCACTTTACGTGCCGGCATTAAGTTCAATTTAAAATTGATGTACAATTATCGATCGGGATATTCTTCGCATTCGTTTTATCAATTCCATTTAAACGTGACGAGTGTTTAATGTTGCATGCTCAAGTATTGGCAATTTCTTTTTAACGGCCTCCTAGTCGTTGGATGAATAAGCCTATTATTCAAGCATATGAAAGAACAATGACATAGCTGAAACGAATTCACAATCGCCTTTATTATAATATAACGGTGATATTATTCCACATAATATCCGCCGTATACTAATTAGGAAATGTCTATGATTCTCTACGAGTTTTATTTACAATAATTACGTTTACGCTCGATCTAATTCTACTATCACAAACGGTTTCTAACGATATTCACATTTTATAATTTTGAAAACAGTACCAGCTGGATTCAGCTATATTATCATATCAATAAATATCTCACATTTCATAAGCACAGGTATAAAATGTGTCTAACAATAATTTACACTAGATACACACATACTTATATATATATCACATCACTCGGTTTGTATTAATTGAATTAATGCATCACGCGCTACGTTATACATAATACTAACGCGCAAGAAGTTGCATAGGCTTGCCGATTTAATAATCAATAAACGCATCTTTATAAAAAAACAGTTCAATAATTTGAACGCGCTTGTAGCACAATATCGCACCGAACCTTAACGTTTAAATAAAATTATTGGGGTATGTTTCGCAGATTAATGTGTGTGCAATACCCAAGATAATCGGATAAGAAAATGTGTAGCAGTAACACAAACAAATGCACAGCCATCCGTAGCAGAGAAAATAGTACATATTTATTAAGAAATGGCCGAAATCAGCACGCTCAGATTTCTCGCGAAAGTTCGATTTAATTTGTAAGTATTTGTTCGTACTCTCGCGATCACGCAGATGTACATTCTTTACCTTGCTAGTAAAGTAGCTCGCTACATTTGTCTCACAATTATTCCTCACGCACTTATCCTTGTACCATACATTTTTATGAATTGTATACGTGTTTCTTGGATCGATCTCGTTATTAAGTATAATGCCGATCTTTTCTTTGTAGATGGACCAGTCCGATACGTTGCATTCGCCATGAAAATAGTAAAAAGTTTTTATCTTTCGAAAAATCAGAAACTTCACGATTTTCCTGACTCTCCTTTCAAAAATCACTTTGTTCCATTGCCTAAGCGGTGCACTCTCGTCTACGCCGTTTCTGATGCGCCTGCTACGATAATTATTCTCTTTCTTGAGCGCCTCCAGGAGAAATTCCAAGACTAAGGGGTTGAAAAATTTCGTGTTGAAGAGCAGCAGGTTTTCTAAATCATTTTTTAGAATCTCCAGACTTTTGACGCAGAAGATGTCCTTGAATTCGTGCAGACGAAATCGATGGTCGATTTTCAGGGTTATACAGGCGAGCATAGTCAGGATGAAGTTCATCACTTTGCTCTGGGTGGTTCTGCCCTTCTTTAGAACGACTGATATTTCCTTAAACATTTCGCACGAGGCGAATAAATCGTTGCATTGGCTCGTACACACCGGCATGACATTCACGACATCGATAACTTGGACGATTTATATGTTATCGTTCCGCTTGTCGTTTCGAAGCTCGGCTTGGCTTGATCGAATTGATATATTATATAGTAAACGTGGTTTTTGCAATATTCTTTGTCATCGAGATAGCGTGCTCGATTGGCGTGCAAAGGGTTTCATTTAAGGGAGAGGATTATATTGTGTTTCGAGTTGTTCGATATATCCCTTTTAGATAGGAGAAAGCAAAAGTTATTCATTTCAAATCGATCCTCACAATGTCACGAGCACGGCTGTTGATACACTGAATCGGTATAATTCTATCAATGTCTCTATTTACTTTAAGTACGCGGAATCGTAGAAATGGGAACGGTTCGAGTTCGCCAGATGGATTGCGCAATTCTGTTCGTGAAAATGAAATTTATTTCACTCAACTACAAAACAGTGCTAAAACTTCAATATATGTACATATACGAGGTATTAAAGAATAGATAAGAAAAGGGAAGAGGGCCGAAAAAGAGGTTGATCGACAATCGTTAACGACAAAAGAAATCGAATTATATAGTATAATTAGTATCAAAACTGATATCTTGCAAAACGAAGCTTCGAATCGGCGACGATGTACGATTCTTTTTCGTTATGCGAGATGTCTCGTAAAAACTAGAACTTGTTCGCGGCTTGTCGAAGTCGATGTCCGACGAGTTCAAGTCCTCCATGGATTGCCACGTTTTATTTGAAACGGTGTCCTCCGTCGTTTTATCGGAAATGCTGTCCTCCGTCGTTTCATCTAGCCATAGGAATTCAGCAGATCCCTCGACGTAGGAGAGAAATGGCTCCGCGGAAATTTTCTTCTTGACCGTGAAAACGCTGTCATCTTTCATAAACTCGTCCTCGATTTGCTTTTCCAACGCTAGAAATGATTTTAACGAACTGTCGACGGTATCGTCCGCTAAAAGAAAGCGATTCAACGAATGATTTATGTATTCAGCGTCCTCGTTTTGCTTTATGGAGGCGTTTCGTTTATCGGCCTCATTTAAATTTTTCGTACTACTTCTCATTACAATGTCGTCGTCCCCGTAATCTTTATGCTTTAACGCGATACTACTGAACGTAATGATGTCTGGCACTGAAGACGCAGGAGTTTTATGAACGAGCATGGAAGAGTTACTACCGACAGATTGTACAGTTTTGCTGTCGCTTTGTAGCCTGTCGAAGGCTACCAGGTTCTTAATCGCATCTCGGCATTCCTTCACCTTAGCGAGCATTCTGGATCCCCAAGAGTTCACTACAGCTGGCTGGCTGGAGTTTTCCTGCGGCAATATTCTCTGGCATGTTGGCGAATTTGTCTTGCTAGATATTTTTGTAATCCATCTATAAAACAAATCATTGATCGATTTCGTTCAGTATTCTCGTTTCCTAATTCGATTTTTTGGTAAATACAGTGGTTCATTTATGGAACTTACGTTTGCGCGATATGACTCATGATGCAATTTGTCCGTTCGCGTAACAAATCTGTTAACAATTTTGCGAATACGCGACCATCGACAGGCTGATAATGAATACTTCCGACAAGCTACCGTTCTCGTCGTATTGTCATTCGCGGAAGGTCGTATTTGAATTTACTAAACATAGCGGCACATTGAAAGTTGGATTTAGAACAGTGTGCACGGTCGGTCGTGTAGTGTAAATTTTATGTGAGCGCTTGATCGTCTTTGCGATTCATTGATCTTCCTGTCGGGAAGTTTCATTTTACAGTTTCAAGTAGGGAGAAGAGAGAAAGAAAGAAAGGGAGAAGAATCACCTGAGCGGAAAATACCGCCGCAACAATGTAGAATGGTATCGTATGCGAGTGGTAACAAAATTCCGCTCTTGTATTGCTGGGTGTGAATATAGAGTAAGCAATAATGCTCATTAAATGTCTCAACTTGAAAAAGGGGTATCGGCCACACTGGTCTTTACTATTTATTGGCCTCGAAGGAGCCCGACTGGGAGTAAACAGTGAGCATATATCTTTCCTCTGATTTTTTTACAATTTTATCGATTCACAACCGAGGCGGTTGCAAAACTCTGTGCAACTCTGTGCAACAACTATGCTTGTACAATTTAATCGAGAAACTATTTCTGATGCGAATTTTCCTTTTCATAAGGTACGAAACAATTTTAAAGGTATTCAAGGGAGATATGTACATGGAAACATTAATTTTGTTTATCATAGTATATATTACTACATTAATCTTTTTTTGCGTTATTATTCGAACGCTGAAAAGAACGTATTAATTTTCCAGTGACCTTCAGATGTTTCCTACGCCGTTAGTTCCATTTTCGCTATCGTGACACACTACAATCGCGGAAATAACATGATCAACGTCCATGTCGAACGTACAAGAGATAAATTTCCCATTTGCACGTTCATACCGATTATTCCAATCCAACAAAACGATGGCTTGCGGTGTGCGAAAAAAATGTGACAGGCACGGCTGCTGGGAATAGGTACAAACACACTATGTATTTCTTATTTTATGCAATTTTCTTTATTCGTACTTACGTACAGATTGTAATCAATGTAAACACCGGTCGAATGCAATTAGTTGCGCTAGCGACGGTGGCCCATGTTCCGTTAGGGTCTATGATGTCATATAAAATACAGCACCGAAATTTTCCATAGTATTCAATAAACCTAATTGACTACATAAGGGTCAAACGAGTGCCGAATTACGGCGTGGGATTACGAAAGTTCAAAGGGGACACGGGACACTATTAATTCACACTGAATCTGACGAGCTGTTTCCTGCCATTTCACTCCTTCAGTTCGCAATGAAACATTTTTATTACTCGAATGGGTAATACTTGTGGCCCTTCGCACTGCAAACAAATAATCATTATTATTACTGCAAATCTTAAAAATTGACCATCTCGATTACTTCTTGCAACACTTACTCTGGAAATCGTGCAACGCGTTGACCTGTACCAATTTTTGCTATATCTGCCATTTCCTCGTCCGTCAAAGAAAAATCGAATATATTCTTATTCTCCTCCAGTCGGCTCGGGGTTACCGTTTTTGGAATAAGTGCGATTCCTTGTTGGAACTGTAAAATATTATTAATATATCATTTTCACAGCCCTGGCAGAAATATCGAAAAACAAATAGCTAGGCTTTATGATCATAGAGTTTAGTTATCCATAACTAAACACGGGATCCATTTTAAAAATGCTAAAAGCAAAAAGGTTGGTAATAAATTTTCCATGCCACATATCGTAGAGCGATTTGTGGAACTGTAAAATATTGTTTGAATGCTAAAGATAAATATTAAATAACCAGTCATTATGATATCTAAACATGGGATCCATTTTAAAAATGATAAAAGCAAACGGTGAATAATAATGTTTTCTTACCACATGTCGTAAAGCGATTTGTGCCGTTGTTTTGTTATATTTTTTTGAAAGCTCTACAATCTTTGGATCATCTAAAGAATTCGGTATACCCGATCGATTTCCGGGTTGGCCCAATGGCGAAAAAGCGGTTACCGTGATATTGTGCTTCTTGCAAAACTCTATCAGCGGTCTCTGATTCATATTTACGTTGACTTCAACCTGAATGGAAATAATTTGAGCTCAATACGGTGCTCAAAAGCGAGTCGAGGAACTGAATAATATTAAGGATAATTACTTGGTTATTTACGGGTAAAGCCTTAGCTACACCGAGCAGACGAGTGATTTGTTCGGGGTTGAAATTACTGATTCCAATACTACGTGCTAGTCCTAATCGCGCGCACTCTTCCATTCCTCTCCAGGTCTCAAGGTAGTCAGTATCAGACAATTGAAGGGAACCCTCTTCGTTTACCGGCATCGGATCACCGCCTTCCTTAAAAGTAATTGATACACTTTTAAAAAAATGCTCAATACGCAGGTAATTTACAGAGCATTCACTTAGAAAGTACCTGGAATGCAAACGGCCAGTGAATTAAATAGAGATCCACATAGTCCATTCCAAGATTTTCCAAAGATTTTTTACACGCCGGAACTACACTTTCCTCTTTGTGAAAACTGTTCCAGAGCTACAAAAATGGTACCATGAATTTGTATTATTTAATCAAGCGTGTCAATTATTTACCTTGGTTGTGATGAAAAGATCCTCCCTTTTCACGGTTCCATCGTTGATCTTTGCATGAACCGCTCGTCCGATTTCAGTCTCATTTTGATAATAGAACGCTGTATCTATATGACGATATCCCATGTCTATTGAATTCATAACAGCCTTTTCAACTTCTCCAGCAAGGGACTGGAAATCACAATCAATTACACATAGTCACAAAGTTACTGAAGTTATAATTTGAATATACCGCGCCATGGTGGTCATGTGATAGTTTCAAAATTTTTCAATGGACGACGATGAAACTGCTCGAGCGGGCATGGCGTAGAAGTTTTTGTATATTATTTGTTACTTTAAACAAATGCGTAAAAATATTTTTACCTTATATGTACCAAGGCCGATAACAGGCATTTTGCGTCCATTGGAAAAAGTAAGATTGGGTATTTGAGCCATGATTGCTATAGATCTTAATTTAGTTCCTAGACAAATGTATGGTAGACTTGATGAATGGCCTTTGGACGTTTCCGTTTTGGTTTGCAGTGCCTTTACGCGGTGGTCTTGAATCGCGCTTACACTGAAAACCATTCGATTAAAGCGTATCGTGACTCCACCTATTCGTACTCTAGTCGTCACAGATAAACATTATATAACGATGCCGATCGGAAGAACAGATAGTCAACATTAAAAAGTATGTTTCTAACATTGCACAATGTTGTGGCGAAAATTTAACGCACTATCAGTCGCCATTTTTTTGTTTTCGATAAAAACTAAAATAATTAATCGATAATTTTATCTGTAATTAACGCACAGTAACCGTGCACGACAATTAAGAAATTATTTAATTTTTGTATAATTTTTTTAATTTATATTTTTAGATATTTAATATTAATATACTTAATTTTGGTAATACTTAAGTATTACCACGTTGCCTGTGAACATATTTGAAGAGGAATGATAAATATTAAACAATGAATTTTGCTATTTTCATTTGCCCATTGAAAATAATGATTTATTCCAAAAATAGATAAAAAGTTACATAGAATACTACTTATACCATACGATATATAATAAAGGGATTAAAGTGGAGTAGATGTTTTGAATATGGATTTCTCAAAATTCTATGGTAAATGGGTAGTACTTGTGCTCTTTGAATCTAAACATAAAAAATGGCATCATTATTGCATGAAAAAACATAACAGAAAATCTATATACGTTCAATTACTACTTACTCTGCCGCAGGACAGATACGCAGATTGCAATCGAGTTTACTGATGCTCTCAATTTCCTGCGGGGTTAGGTTGAAATCAAAAATGCTAATATTCTGTTTAATTCTTTCTTTCGAGCTAGATTTTGGAATGGGAATGGTGCCGATTTCAATCTGCAACGAATTTCATGCATAAATTTAGTATCACGCAAAATAATTTGTCCCATAAATTTCCATGGATTTATATGTACATACCAAATATCGCAGAACAATTTGAGCTGGAGATTTGCCGTACTTCTTGCCAATATCAACAATCTCCGCTGCTTCTATCGTAACTTGTGGGTCGGTGGGCTTTGACCAAGTACGTTTAGGGGAACCAAACGGACTATAGGCCGTAATAATTATACCACGTTCTGCACAAAAATCACGTAGCTTCTTCTGGTTAAAATTCGGATGGCATTCTACTTGGTTCATTACTGGTTTGATTTGGGCAATCGATAAAACGCGATCAATTTGTTTAGAGTTGAAATTGCTGAGGCCTATGCTCTTGGTTAGTCCTAATTGCACACATTCTTCCATTCCACGCCAAGTTTCGAGATAATCTTCGGATGAATAGAGCATATTGCCTTTCTCATCGACAGGCCACAGACCTTTTGCATTCTCCTGAAGTAGGCATGCAAATGATAATCAACTTTTCGATTCTATTTATGATAATATTTGTTAAGTTTGTGCTGTCTTACGTCGTAAGCCATAGGCCAGTGAATGAGATACAGGTCAACGTAATCGAGTCCAAATCTTTCTACAGATTTCTTACATGCAGGTACCACGGCACCTTTTTTGTGCGCTGTATTCCACAACTTTGTTGTAATGAATAGATCTTCCCTTTTTACAACACCCTCGGCGATTTTCTCCCGTAAAGCTTTGCCAATTTCTTCTTCGTTGCCGTAGATAAAAGCGCAATCGAAATGTCGATATCCAGCATCGACGGCATCTCGCACCGCTTGCTCGACAACGCTTGGATCATCCTTGAAAATTTTCCATCGATTGCACATATTACGATTATTCCAATCGTGTTACTTTACTTCTAAAAAGGCTTAGGTATGTTCTAACGTGTTAACAACGAAGTACTCACTCCGGCCTGCCAAGTACCGAGACCTAGGACGGGAACCTTTTGTCCATTGTTTAAAGTTAACGTTGGTGCAGCCATCGTTTTAGTTGTATTTTATTACAAATCTTCGACCAACCGAAACACTTCTGAAAGATAAATGCAAGAGTTGTCGAATTATGTACGTAGGTGCCGGGGACCTTTTTCTCCCACTTTTGCAACTCTGATATTACACCAGTTTTTCGGTATCAGATCAAATGGAACATTTATGTGCTCGGTAAATTGCGTAATTGCAGCTCGCCTAGTGGATAAGCGTTCGGCCGAAATGATAAGCTGTATTTAATAATACTGTCCCGACGTGCAATATAGAGTGGATTGCGGTAAATTGGAACCTCCGTTTATTGGGGGCAGATACTGAAGAACGGTAACAAAAACTATTGGTTTTGGCTGCCTGTTGAGATTCGCTTTTTTGGGACAAATTAGTCCGGTCCCAATGTGTCCGAATTTACCGGAATGCACTGTATTATTAAATAATTTAGGGATGGGTAGATACATGTGTAGTATTACACGTAATATAATTACCCGCAGTATTTGTTTCGTGCGTTGCTTTAAAGAATGGGTGATGGCAATGATTAATGGGAAGCAAGTACATATATCTAAACATTTGTATTTTTTACAAAAAGTAATAATAATATACATAGACATTTTATTTTTATCTTATACAGACTTTATCTCTTGTGTAATATCTCCAAGTTGTGATTCACCCTTTCTCGAGTGTTTATTCTGATTTTTTATCTTTTTGGAAGTTTCAACTTCATTTTCTAAATTAATCCTGATTTTTGCACGGGTACCAGGTCCCCAATTAGCTGTAGGGTTTTGTTGAAACCGTGTTAATTTGTTTTTCCTGGAAACTGGGTTCGCTAGTGGATTTATATCAAACGAAACAGTTGTAGCAGTTGGCGTATTCAATATATTTATTGCGGCACTATCATTTGATAACTTGTCACGTTTTATGGGATTGTCTTTTTCCCAGGCACGTACAATATCCCATATAACTTCATTTGGGGCATCTGTCTTTATGGATGTCTTACATGCATGTGAATAAGATACTTGATATCCTGCATTTAACAATGCAGATCTAAATCTTAATATAGACGGCGTAACACATCTGATTATAGACATTACTCGGTCAAGGGTATAATACAGCGGAACGTCTAATTCTTCGTGAACAACATTCAAAACTCCCTCTATTCTTTTTAACGTTCCCAACTTCATTTCGTCCAAATTACATAGAAGTTCAGATACAAAATTTTGGTCATGTATTGGGCCCAACCATATCGGACCTCCTTCGTGTTGTTTGTGATTGCAAATCTTGCAGTGCTGATCTACGTAAGGTAAAGATGCTAATTTATATCCGCCAGTTGGCTTTTTAAAACAGAACGACTGTGTATTGATACTCTCGCATCCAACACATTGATATACCATTCCAATTTTAGTGGCATTGTCTTTGCATTTTATTTGACTGGTGAAAACTTTAACGAATACTCTGATATAAAAATCAGCACTTATAGAAAGTATCGGCACTATGTATCTACCATAACGTCCCGCATGAGATGCAATGTGCTGCAATAGAATTCTTAATGCCATTTCGTGACACGCTTTGGATCTCAGTGGTATAGCCCCATATTTAAGATAGCAAGTTTCGGGAGAGTTTCCAGCTAACACAGCCATATCTGTAGCTGTAATCAATAGAAGCCCACCATCAGCTACGCACTGGACTGCACCATCCAAGAATATTGTTGGACAACCGTACGGATCCAAGTCTATTACATCAAATTTGTCTTTTTTGCTTTGATACATTACAAGCGTTGCATCCTCGTGGCTTGATTTTACAATATGCTGGACTCTGTTGTGTTCTATATTTTTTTTAATACTTTCCACTGCCTTTGCGGAGATATCGTTGGCTACAATTTGCTTTACACCTTGCACCTCTTTGGCATAGCGAATGCTACGCAATCCGGTTGCAGATAAAGCTTCTAGTATAGTGATTCCATCATTTTTCTGCACCCCCCTTTGCTGTGCTTGTTTGTTCCGATTTGTTATAAAAGTTGTTAAAACTGCTGCACTTAGATCCCTATTAAATTCTTGTACTGGATTATAAAATACGTTAGTATTCTCCACTAGAATTTCTGCCTCTCCTTCCTTTATACTTCTATTACTCAATTTCGGCCGTTTTGCCATCTGCTCCATCTTAATAAAATATATAAAATTAATTATGACATCAATTTGAGATTACCTTGTATGTTTTCATACACCGCATGCAACGACGTTATCTGTGTATACATTAACATTCTTATGAATACATAACGTTAGCCACAGACGTGATATAGGAATAGACAAACCACCTTGTGGACTTTCGTGGCCCAACGTCACTGCCGTACCGACTCAGATATCCGACACTGATTTGAGTGTCCTCTGCTCATGAACAGTGATCAGTTGAAGAACTAGTATTTACTGAAGTATTGTTGGGGACAGGATTCGTGCGATTGTGTGAATGCTTTGGGGGAATCAAGAAAACTATTTCTCGGTCAACGTTTCGGTAGAAAAATTGAGCTACGGTCCCTGGTCGCGTGATACTCTTCCGTTCGGCTCGAGTTGAGACGAAGTCACATCGCGATGCATCCTAGCGATGAAATTGAAAATGAGATGCGTGTCACGTCAAGCGTCCCGCCTGTGCTGTCCCGCGTTCATTGCGCGGAAAAGAACAAAAGAATTCTTTAACGAGGATCGTAGGTCCAGCTAAAAGTTGGTCAGAAATAGTAGAAGTCCAATAGGCTCGACCCTAGAGTCGTAGGTCCGGCTAAAAGTTGGTCAGGAATAGTAGAAGTCCAGTCGGCACGACCCTAGAGTCGTAGGTCCGGCTAAAAGTTGGTCAGAAACGTTAGAAGTCCAGTCGGTACGACCCTAGAGTCGTAGGTCCGGCTAAAAGATGGTCAGAAATAGTAGAAGTCCAGTAGGTATGACCCTGGGGTAGTAGACCGACGGTCGCCGTCGGCGACCGTCGAAGATTTTCGGAAATAGCGAATACCGTCGAGCGCAGCTGACGCGCCGGCGCGTAGCGGAGTGGGGAGGCTTGCGGAGTGTGGTCGACCGTCGCGCGGCGCGTATACCTTCTTTCTCAATTGGAGTGTCGCAGCGTAAGGTCGTCTACGGTGTTGATGGTTAGCGACATACCTCACTCTACAACGCAATAGCACCTCAGGCTTTATTTTACCATTGTGTTCGCTTCATTATTTGCCTCTATTAATTAATACGCGTTTAACTAACAATCGTTCTACTATCGCAACAGTACATTAAACTTTAATGATTATAACCTTTCTTGAGTTTCCTTTGCTGAACGAATATGAGATTAACTAGTCGTTTGTTGTAACATCACGTTAACTAATTTATCAGTTTGAACGGTTCTTCGAATCTTTATTATATTTTATTACACGATTATTCGGATTCGATGCGGTGTTAAGATTGCGTTTATTTTCTTTGCAATGTCACTTACATACCCAGTTACATCAGTTACCCGCGTACTTACGTATTTGTTGCCATGCCCTTGAAGCATGATAAATAGTTTCGAGTCTTGATTTCTACAAGCAGCTACGAGAATTTATAAATGCGCGATATTGCGTACTTACTAGGATCATGATCAATTTTAAAACTCTGACATGGAACAGTCACAGTACGCTTTTGATAAATCATTTATATTAATCTATAATAATATATCTTGAATAGACAATTAATAATACAGTAGTACTTTATTAAAACACCAAAGCAGTAATTCCTCAACAGACATACAGAAATAAGAAAGAAACAAATAAAATCACATGTGTATTGCTTTAATTTTTACCTCCTCCCCTCATTTACTAACTTGTACAGATTTTCTTTCAGCAAATTTTGATGACCGCGCCCAATGCGGTTGGTAGATTCAGTGCTTGTTTCGTTAAAGTTCTTCTTATTATTTTTTGAGCGCAACCGCTCTTAATAATTATAATTAAATATAAATAGCAGCAAAGATACGCGAAAGTAGAGTCAGTGTTTGCTTCGAAATATTGCTCTCGCGAAAAATAGAGTCACTTTGTTCGTCGATCACAATTATAAAACGCGCGCGACAGTAGTCCTTTATCTTATTCTTTTTTATCGCAATAACTATTCCGGTATTAGAGTCAACACCTAGGCTGTTCGGCGAGTTCGGGCTTTCATCCATCAACTTGAAGAGTAAGTACTTCTGTATTTCTTTAATCTTATACTGAAATAATCATTGATAATTAACACATTCCAAAAGTACTGAAAATACATAGATTTTAATGTTGTTGGCTCTTTTTGAATGTTTCAGCAGCTTCCATGACTTCGATGGCGACGAGCTTGACCGCACGCCTGGTGAGTCTGCAACCGGTGAGTGGCATGCTTTAAAGTTCCTCTGGTCACTCAATCATGTCGCAGGACGAAAGGTCCGAAACGACACGAGTGACTGGTTGTAATTACGTAGTTTTTTCTGGCAAGCACTGTGACCATGGGTATATGGAAATATACTCATGAGTAGTAACTTTTTTACTGTTTTATATTATATGAGGATAGGTCTTCTTGTACAACGCGTTTTTAAATAGCTTCATAATTTTAAAACAGATCATATTTAGTATAAAATATATCACTATATATCTTTTTATAATAGAGTATTTAATTGAATACCTATGAAACAATATTTAAATAGTTATTAATTATTGAATGAATATAAAGTAACGTCCAGTATTCTACGTGCATTAGTTTGTAGTGGAGAAGTCGAATACCATTCGACTTCGTTTATTTGTCAATTGCAATTACTGCACAGTTACAATAAATTGTTAGTAAGCGTAGTTAGTAGTCGTTCCTCTTTTTTACTACTTTGATTATATATAAAGTAAAGGTACTTACTTACCTTGTCAATTTGTTGGGACTATCGCATAATTTTATTATACGATATCCATATTAGTCTTTAGCGTTTAGAGATATCAATACGTTCACTTTTTCCGTACAAGATATTAATTAAACCTGAATGTACAAGAAGACAATACGCGAACCGGTAGATCTCGAAATCAAAGCAATCTACTTTAAAATCAACCGTGCATTTTAGAAGCAATGCTTTGATGACGGGAACACCGGAGGATGTTTCAATTTCATTCAAGGTATATTAATGTAGAGTCATTGAATAATTTCCCTAATAAAGTACAGTCATTGTACAATGTTTCTAATAAAGTAGAGTCATTGCACAATTCTTCTAATAAAGTAGAGTCATTGCACAATTCTTCTAATAAAGTAGAGTCATTGCATAATTCTTCTAATAAAGTAGAGTCATAGCATAATTTTTCTAATAAAGTAGAGTCATTTCAGTTTCTCTTTAATAGAATAAAATCATGTATTGATCGGGTATATATATGTATACATGTATACATTTAGCCCGTTAGAAAATCAGTATGTCTTCATCATTTTTTTAGACGAGGATTTCCAGGCTTATCCCTTTCCGTGTTCACTGCCCGGATCCCACTCACGTGCCCCCGTGCTACTTGGGTGGGAAAACGGTGGTAGAGCACGATGATATTTATTTAGTTTATAATGATTTATTGTTGGCGACTGACAGTGCGTTTGGTGTATCGTGCACGACGTAATATCCACATTGTGTGTGTGGTTAGGCTGTGGATTTGCGTCGTTCCGTACTAAAACGTAGTTACTCTAACCAAGATAAGATGTCCATTAATTGAAAACAGAGACATCATTTTTACTATTAACTGCATTAATAATCCCTAATATACCGAGGCACGAAGTTTTTGTCATTTAAGATGACGGAGACCAAATTCCAAAGAGAATCGAATATACTTATCAATTGCTATCAAGTACCTTTTGTATCGGTGCTATTTAATTATTCTATTAAATATCTATTAAATATCTCAACCGCGACGTGGTATTTTCCACGTGAACGCAAAGATCCCAGCCACTGTCAATCGATTTCAGAAAAATGGTACGTACATTAGAGTGTGCAAGTTGTGCGACAGCACTTGGGTGTCGGGGGTGTCCCGGGACGCCTCCCTAGTGTAGGCTTTTGCGCTCAAGTGTTTGACTGAAAACCGTGGAGTGTCGTGTGTTGGTGTGTCTGTTTGCCATTTTTTAAATATAGGTCCAGGTAGGATAGGTAGCATACTTTCTGGTGTGATTGATAGACATAAGTAGGTAGGGCCGGGCAGGTTGACACAGTCTCTGATCGGGTAGGCACACATTCGCGTGTTTAACCTGTTTCAGGAAATCTAATTTGAAAAGCCGACGGTGAAGCTGTGGCGCGAACGAAAATGCGTTCGCCTCTGGCTTTGCCTATCGATTTTTCGAATCCTTCGCGGTCGTGGTCGCGATTCAGGCTCCGAAACGAAACGTGTTACATTATGCTCGAGGCTGCACGTGTGAACGAAGAACGATTATAATTTTAATCGTAATCTTTGCGATTTTCCGTAATCACAATTTTACGATTTTATTTCATCGTGATTCGGCCACGTGTGTTCCATTTAGCTCCGCGATGTTAACTCTTTATTTCACCTTTATAAGTTTTTCTTTGGTTTTCGATTAGAGCCTCGAGCCTAGTTTAAGTTTCAGCTGGCCCTTGGGTCCAACGAAAAGAAGAGGCTATATGCCGAAGAGGCCCGACAAACTGTCACTCAAGAGGGCAACTAATAATGGCTCCCCATTCTTTTTAAGAATGGGGGATCATTCTTTGTTACTACTTTGTCACTGTGCTTGCATTTTCATTTGTAGAATTTTTATTTGTACTTGGCCGACGCACATTCCGGCCCAACGATGCAGCCCTCCCAAAATCGCGTTGTTTTAGAGTTGCGAAAAACTTGAGAACGGGTCGAATTAGAGTTGCGTTAAATGCCACGCGGTTTCTCAAGTAGTGTCGCGAAAAAGAAAACGTGTCTCGCGTATTCTTGGAGTTGCAAAGTGACTCGCGGTTTTTAATTAGAGTTGCGACCAAATGAAAATCGTGATTGATTTAGCGTTGCGCAATGATATCGCGATGGTTCTTGCAATTTTGCCGTGGTTATTGTTAGTTAAATTGTAGTATTTTATAATATATTTTACATATGAGAAAGTTTCTAGTGTTGCGGAAATTATTTTCGCGTCTTGAGCCTTCAGGTAACTTTACAGAGGATCTTCAATTACATTGCTTTTTGATATTACAAATAATTTACTGTTTGCTTTCTATCAGCCTTAATAAATAGTGTAGCGAAATGATTGCATCGCGAGTTCCCATTAGTGTTGCGTTGATTAAAGATCGTGTTTTTAATTAGAGTTGCGAATACCAGTCCCCAACTGCTTCCAATTGGAAGCCTGTTCATGAGCCACCCTGGAGTGTGGCACATCATCATCAGCCAAAGACCATAGCTGAATCTTCCGCGTTTAGTGTTGCGTTTAAAGAGACAATTGGTGCATAGAGCATCGAGTCATTCTTTCATTGGTGTGGCGTCCAATCGCGACTTTGCTGATTTTTAATACTATTAATGATTAACTTGAATTAGAGTTGCTATTTGACATATTGAAGCACCACTCGCGTCTGATTCTTACAAATTTGTGTTGCTATTGAATTTTCTAATGTTTAAAAGTAGTATACTAGCGTTGCGTTACATAAATATTCTTTAAATAATATAAAGTTGTTGGCGGCCCTTCTGGCCACCTGTTACTTCAGGCATTTTCAACATTTTTTTTTATCAAAGCCAATTCATTGTCAATTATTGTTCTACATGGTGTATTTTTTCTTTTCAGCGTTTCATTTTATTTAGTTTTCTTAATAATTATACTACCTGGAATGTCTGTTGATGGAAATACTGCTAAAAAATTGCATACATAATAGTATATTACCGTGTGGACGAAATGAAGGAAAAGAAAAGAAAAGGAAATAAATGAAAAAAATGAAAGAAAAGAAAAGAATAAAAAGAAATAATTAAAAGAAATAATTTGTAGAACCTTTGATTTTATAATAATTCTAGATAGTAGATTTCAATTAGATTCAATACTAGTAACTGTTCATTATTGGAGTTTAACTCTTAAATATTTTCCCCTAATCGTTGCAATTGTATTTTTACCTTTGTTTAGTAGAGATAATTTTTATAACTTTTCGAGCTTGCTTTGTAGAAATTGAAATTCACTCGCGATATCCGATTTGTGAGTTTAAGAATTCATTCTTATAATGCTTTAGTAATTATTTCGAGTTTGTGCATGTTTCAGAAGCATTGAAAAGAAGAGAATTCATGAAACAATGTATAATACGAACACACCCTCACCCCATCCCTGCCCCAAACCCCTGTCCTTATTAACTAATTACAGGTGTTAGACAATTAATTAGGCAGGCCCAAATATAAATCTTACAATACATTTAGCTCTTTATGTAGGTAGGATTTGTCTCAACACACAATCTTAGATCTTTATACTGGCAGGTTTTACACGAATTGAAATTATTAGACTTTTAATTAGGCAGGGTTTATAAAACCAAATATTGTTGGCAGGTGCTGCAATTTTTTGGTTCGGTTTCTGTCTGTTCTAGGACACCATGGACCACGAGAGATTAATACGGACTAACCGAAGAGGATTTAAGTATATGCATACTCATACCTACATGAGTATGGGATAGTATCTATTACAGTCCTATGTAGATAGGATGTTATTGAAATTGTTCTTTTATTCGATCTGTTAGATGTTATACTAGGTAGGGTGATTCTAGTCTTAAGTTAGCTCTTTAGTCAGGCAGGGCGTATTCGAATCTAATCTAAAATTTAAGAAAGTGGGGTTTATTTTTACGTTATGTCTTAGCTTTTAAGCCCGCAGTGTTCACCACTGCAATAATATTTCGTTGTCTAGTTTTTAAGATCATATGATATATTTTTAAGAAAGTTTTATTTCAGGAAATTGAATTCTCTTGCAGATTTTCTTTCAGGTTTCCTTCTGATATTCAACTTAGCTTTCGGTCGTGAATTTACCAAGTACACCTCTTGTTGTCTTACTTGTACTACGATCAATTAATGAACGTTCTACAAATTGACAATAATAGGAGATTTTTTCTTTCTCACATGTTATATTAGAATTTGTTTTCGCATACTTGGAGGGTGGAAGGGCCGTGGCTAGGGTGGGTCTCCATGCGCAGTAACCTCCACGTGGTGAGACCCGGGCAATCAATTATTTATCGTATAATTATTAAACGTTTAAGAGACGTTTGATAATTATGTGGAAAATAATTCGAGCGAATTGACTGCGAATTGACCCCTAGGCTCCCTTTTCCCTTCATAATTATTCTTCCATTCCTCCTCGGCGCGCGCGAATCTAGCATTCTGACCCCGAGGCTCCCTTTTCCCTTCATAATTATTCTTCCATTCCTCCTCGGCGCGCGCGAATCTAGCATTCGACCCCGAGGTTGCCTTTCCTTTCGTAACTATTTCGTTTCCTTTTCCGTTCTCGGCTCGGGGGACTGATGGTTGGGGACTTAGTGTCAGCCTGTTACGATGTGTGGGGGCGTGATTGTGGTTCTGGACCCTGGTCACGAGGCCCTCGGTTAGACTACGTTCTCTAACATGGGTAGGTTATCCACCATTCTGGAATCGTGGTCGCGGTTCTTGCAATATCCGGGTTGCAGTGTCATCGGGGGGCGGTGTGTGGGGCTGTGATTGCTTTTCTGGACACTTTGGCCCGCCTAGTAGGAAATTCCTATGTGTTAGACCACGCCAAGCACACCTTGGGGTGGCAGAAGGCATACGGGTCATAATCTAGAATCGTGGTTGTGGTCTTGCATATCCGTGCCTTAATGATTTCTGTGGCTCGGAATCGAAACTGGTGTCGATGCTAAGTCGTTTTACTGTACAGACTCTGGCCGAGGGCTCGCGGGCTGCTCGGTAGCAGTCACAAACACAGTAGAAATACTGTCGCGAAATTAGAATCACTTTGTTTGTCAATCATAAGTGTTCCATTAGAGTCAGGGCCCTGTTCGACGAGTTCGGGCTTTCAAAGGCACGTTTGGAAACTATAAAATTAAAGAGCCAGCCTCGTCGATTCAATTTCTGAGTTTAAGAAGTCATTTTTATAATACTTCATTAATTATTTCGTGTCTGCGTTTGCTTCAGAAGCATTGAAAATAATCAGCTAAAGAAGAAGATTCATGATAATACATACGTATAATATGACCACATCCCCGCCCTGCCCCTGCCCCTACCCGGGCCTTTTAATTCACTACATTTATTAGATAATTAATTAGGTGGGCCCAATTAAGATCGATCAATACGTTTAGCTCTTTATGTAGGCAGGATTTTTTCGAACAGACAACCTTAGAACTTTATACAGGCAGGTTTTACACGAATTGAAAATATTAGACTTTTAACTAGGCAGGGTTTAGAAAACCAAAAATTGTTGGCAGGTGCTGCAATTTTTTGGTGTGTGTTTCAGTCTGTTCTAGGACACCATGGACCACATGATTAATATCGATGAATTGAAGGGGAATTAAACATATATGTACGTACTTATACCTATATGAGTTTGGTAAAGTATCTTTTACATTCCTATGTTGGTAGGATATTATTGAAATTATTCTTTTAATTGAACTCTTAGATGTTATACCAGGTAGGGTGATTCTAGTCTTAAGTTAGCTCTTTAGTCAGGCAGGGCGTATTCGAATCTAATCTAAAATTTAAGAAAGTGGGGTTTATTTTTACGTTATGTCTTAGCTTTTAAGCCCGCAGTGTTCACCACTGCAATAATATTTCGTTGTCTAGTTTTTAAGATCATATGATATATTTTTAAGAAAGTTTTATTTCAGGAAATTGAATTCTCTTGCAAATTTTCTTTCAGGTTTCCTTCTGATATTCAACTTAGCTTTCGGTCGTGAATTTACCAAGTACTCCTCTTGTTGTCTTACTTGTACTACGATCAATTAATGAACGTTCTACAAATTGACAATAATAGGAGATTTTTGTTTCTCACATGTTATATTAGAATTTGTTTTCGCATAATTGGAGGGTGGAAGGGCCGTGGCTAGGGTGGGTCTCCATGCGCAGTAACCTCCACGTGGTGAGACCCGGGCAATCAATTATTTATCGTATAATTATTAAACGTTTAAGAGACGTTTGATAATTATGTGGAAAATAATTCGAGCGAATTGACTGCGAATTGACCCCTAGGCTCCCTTTTCCCTTCATAATTATTCTTCCATTCCTCCTCGGCGCGCGCGAATCTAGCATTCTGACCCCGAGGCTCCCTTTTCCCTTCATAATTATTCTTCCATTCCTCCTCGGCGCGCGCGAATCTAGCATTCGACCCCGAGGTTGCCTTTCCTTTCGTAACTATTTCGTTTCCTTTTCCGTTCTCGGCTCGGGGGACTGATGGTTGGGGACTTAGTGTCAGCCAGTTACGATGTGTGGGGGCGTGATTGTGGTTCTGGACCCTGGTCACGAGGCCCTCGGTTAGACTACGTTCTCTAACATGGGTAGGTTATCCACCATTCTGGAATCGTGGTCGCGGTTCTTGCAATATCCGGGTTGCAGTGTCATCGGGGGGCGGTGTGTGGGGCTGTGATTGCTTTTCTGGACACTTTGGCCCGCCTAGTAGGAAATTCCTATGTGTTAGACCACGCCAAGCACACCTTGGGGTGGCAGAAGGCATACGGGTCATAATCTAGAATCGTGGTTGTGGTCTTGCATATCCGTGCCTTAATGATTTCTGTGGCTCGGAATCGAAACTGGTGTCGATGCTAAGTCGTTTTACTGTACAGACTCTGGCCGAGGGCTCGCGGGCTGCTCGGTAGCAGTCACAAACACAGTAGAAATACTGTCGCGAAATTAGAATCACTTTGTTTGTCAATCATAAGTGTTCCATTAGAGTCAGGGCCCTGTTCGACGAGTTCGGGCTTTCAAAGGCACGTTTGGAAACTATAAAATTAAAGAGCCAGCCTCGTCGATTCAATTTCTGAGTTTAAGAAGTCATTTTTATAATACTTCATTAATTATTTCGTGTCTGCGTTTGCTTCAGAAGCATTGAAAATAATCAGCTAAAGAAGAAGATTCATGATAATACATACGTATAATATGACCACATCCCCGCCCTGCCCCTGCCCCTACCCGGGCCTTTTAATTCACTACATTTATTAGATAATTAATTAGGTGGGCCCAATTAAGATCGATCAATACGTTTAGCTCTTTATGTAGGCAGGATTTTTTCGAACAGACAACCTTAGAACTTTATACAGGCAGGTTTTACACGAATTGAAAATATTAGACTTTTAACTAGGCAGGGTTTAGAAAACCAAAAATTGTTGGCAGGTGCTGCAATTTTTTGGTGTGTGTTTCAGTCTGTTCTAGGACACCATGGACCACATGATTAATATCGATGAATTGAAGGGGAATTAAACATATATGTACGTACTTATACCTATATGAGTTTGGTAAAGTATCTTTTACATTCCTATGTTGGTAGGATATTATTGAAATTATTCTTTTAATTGAACTCTTAGATGTTATACCAGGTAGGGTGATTCTAGTCTTAAGTTAGCTCTTTAGTCAGGCAGGGCGTATTCGAATCTAATCTAAAATTTAAGAAAGTGGGGTTTATTTTTACGTTATGTCTTAGCTTTTAAGCCCGCAGTGTTCACCACTGCAATAATATTTCGTTGTCTAGTTTTTAAGATCATATGATATATTTTTAAGAAAGTTTTATTTCAGGAAATTGAATTCTCTTGCAAATTTTCTTTCAGGTTTCCTTCTGATATTCAACTTAGCTTTCGGTCGTGAATTTACCAAGTACTCCTCTTGTTGTCTTACTTGTACTACGATCAATTAATGAACGTTCTACAAATTGACAATAATAGGAGATTTTTGTTTCTCACATGTTATATTAGAATTTGTTTTCGCATAATTGGAGGGTGGAAGGGCCGTGGCTAGGGTGGGTCTCCATGCGCAGTAACCTCCACGTGGTGAGACCCGGGCAATCAATTATTTATCGTATAATTATTAAACGTTTAAGAGACGTTTGATAATTATGTGGAAAATAATTCGAGCGAATTGACTGCGAATTGACCCCTAGGCTCCCTTTTCCCTTCATAATTATTCTTCCATTCCTCCTCGGCGCGCGCGAATCTAGCATTCTGACCCCGAGGCTCCCTTTTCCCTTCATAATTATTCTTCCATTCCTCCTCGGCGCGCGCGAATCTAGCATTCGACCCCGAGGTTGCCTTTCCTTTCGTAACTATTTCGTTTCCTTTTCCGTTCTCGGCTCGGGGGACTGATGGTTGGGGACTTAGTGTCAGCCAGTTACGATGTGTGGGGGCGTGATTGTGGTTCTGGACCCTGGTCACGAGGCCCTCGGTTAGACTACGTTCTCTAACATGGGTAGGTTATCCACCATTCTGGAATCGTGGTCGCGGTTCTTGCAATATCCGGGTTGCAGTGTCATCGGGGGGCGGTGTGTGGGGCTGTGATTGCTTTTCTGGACACTTTGGCCCGCCTAGTAGGAAATTCCTATGTGTTAGACCACGCCAAGCACACCTTGGGGTGGCAGAAGGCATACGGGTCATAATCTAGAATCGTGGTTGTGGTCTTGCATATCCGTGCCTTAATGATTTCTGTGGCTCTGAATCGAAACTGGTGTCGATGCTAAGTCGTTTTACTGTACAGACTCTGGCCGAGGGCTCGCGGGCTGCTCGGTAGCAGTCACAAACACAGTAGAAATACTGTCGCGAAATTAGAATCACTTTGTTTGTCAATCATAAGTGTTCCATTAGAGTCAGGGCCCTGTTCGACGAGTTCGGGCTTTCAAAGGCACGTTTGGAAACTATAAAATTAAAGAGCCAGCCTCGTCGATTCAATTTCTGAGTTTAAGAAGTCATTTTTATAATACTTCATTAATTATTTCGTGTCTGCGTTTGCTTCAGAAGCATTGAAAATAATCAGCTAAAGAAGAAGATTCATGATAATACATACGTATAATATGACCACATCCCCGCCCTGCCCCTGCCCCTACCCGGGCCTTTTAATTCACTACATTTATTAGATAATTAATTAGGTGGGCCCAATTAAGATCGATCAATACGTTTAGCTCTTTATGTAGGCAGGATTTTTTCGAACAGACAACCTTAGAACGGTTACTATACAGGCAGGTTTTACACGAATTGAAAATATTAGACTTTTAACTAGGCAGGGTTTAGAAAACCAAAAATTGTTGGCAGGTGCTGCAATTTTTTGGTGTGTGTTTCAGTCTGTTCTAGGACACCATGGACCACATGATTAATATCGATGAATTGAAGGGGAATTAAACATATATGTACGTACTTATACCTATATGAGTTTGGTAAAGTATCTTTTACATTCCTATGTTGGTAGGATATTATTGAAATTATTCTTTTAATTGAACTCTTAGATGTTATACCAGGTAGGGTGATTCTAGTCTTAAGTTAGCTCTTTAGTCAGGCAGGGCGTATTCGAATCTAATCTAAAATTTAAGAAAGTGGGGTTTATTTTTACGTTATGTCTTAGCTTTTAAGCCCGCAGTGTTCACCACTGCAATAATATTTCGTTGTCTAGTTTTTAAGATCATATGATATATTTTTAAGAAAGTTTTATTTCAGAAATTGAATTCTCTTGCAAATTTTCTTTCAGGTTTCCTTCTGATATTCAACTTAGCTTTCGGTCGTGAATTTACCAAGTACTCCTCTTGTTGTCTTACTTGTACTACGATCAATTAATGAACGTTCTACAAATTGACAATAATAGGAGATTTTTGTTTCTCACATGTTATATTAGAATTTGTTTTCGCATAATTGGAGGGTGGAAGGGCCGTGGCTAGGGTGGGTCTCCATGCGCAGTAACCTCCACGTGGTGAGACCCGGGCAATCAATTATTTATCGTATAATTATTAAACGTTTAAGAGACGTTTGATAATTATGTGGAAAATAATTCGAGCGAATTGACTGCGAATTGACCCCTAGGCTCCCTTTTCCCTTCATAATTATTCTTCCATTCCTCCTCGGCGCGCGCGAATCTAGCATTCTGACCCCGAGGCTCCCTTTTCCCTTCATAATTATTCTTCCATTCCTCCTCGGCGCGCGCGAATCTAGCATTCGACCCCGAGGTTGCCTTTCCTTTCGTAACTATTTCGTTTCCTTTTCCGTTCTCGGCTCGGGGGACTGATGGTTGGGGACTTAGTGTCAGCCAGTTACGATGTGTGGGGGCGTGATTGTGGTTCTGGACCCTGGTCACGAGGCCCTCGGTTAGACTACGTTCTCTAACATGGGTAGGTTATCCACCATTCTGGAATCGTGGTCGCGGTTCTTGCAATATCCGGGTTGCAGTGTCATCGGGGGGCGGTGTGTGGGGCTGTGATTGCTTTTCTGGACACTTTGGCCCGCCTAGTAGGAAATTCCTATGTGTTAGACCACGCCAAGCACACCTTGGGGTGGCAGAAGGCATACGGGTCATAATCTAGAATCGTGGTTGTGGTCTTGCATATCCGTGCCTTAATGATTTCTGTGGCTCGGAATCGAAACTGGTGTCGATGCTAAGTCGTTTTACTGTACAGACTCTGGCCGAGGGCTCGCGGGCTGCTCGGTAGCAGTCACAAACACAGTAGAAATACTGTCGCGAAATTAGAATCACTTTGTTTGTCAATCATAAGTGTTCCATTAGAGTCAGGGCCCTGTTCGACGAGTTCGGGCTTTCAAAGGCACGTTTGGAAACTATAAAATTAAAGAGCCAGCCTCGTCGATTCAATTTCTGAGTTTAAGAAGTCATTTTTATAATACTTCATTAATTATTTCGTGTCTGCGTTTGCTTCAGAAGCATTGAAAATAATCAGCTAAAGAAGAAGATTCATGATAATACATACGTATAATATGACCACATCCCCGCCCTGCCCCTGCCCCTACCCGGGCCTTTTAATTCACTACATTTATTAGATAATTAATTAGGTGGGCCCAATTAAGATCGATCAATACGTTTAGCTCTTTATGTAGGCAGGATTTTTTCGAACAGACAACCTTAGAACGGTTACTATACAGGCAGGTTTTACACGAATTGAAAATATTAGACTTTTAACTAGGCAGGGTTTAGAAAACCAAAAATTGTTGGCAGGTGCTGCAATTTTTTGGTGTGTGTTTCAGTCTGTTCTAGGACACCATGGACCACATGATTAATATCGATGAATTGAAGGGGAATTAAACATATATGTACGTACTTATACCTATATGAGTTTGGTAAAGTATCTTTTACATTCCTATGTTGGTAGGATATTATTGAAATTATTCTTTTAATTGAACTCTTAGATGTTATACCAGGTAGGGTGATTCTAGTCTTAAGTTAGCTCTTTAGTCAGGCAGGGCGTATTCGAATCTAATCTAAAATTTAAGAAAGTGGGGTTTATTTTTACGTTATGTCTTAGCTTTTAAGCCCGCAGTGTTCACCACTGCAATAATATTTCGTTGTCTAGTTTTTAAGATCATATGATATATTTTTAAGAAAGTTTTATTTCAGGAAATTGAATTCTCTTGCAAATTTTCTTTCAGGTTTCCTTCTGATATTCAACTTAGCTTTCGGTCGTGAATTTACCAAGTACTCCTCTTGTTGTCTTACTTGTACTACGATCAATTAATGAACGTTCTACAAATTGACAATAATAGGAGATTTTTGTTTCTCACATGTTATATTAGAATTTGTTTTCGCATAATTGGAGGGTGGAAGGGCCGTGGCTAGGGTGGGTCTCCATGCGCAGTAACCTCCACGTGGTGAGACCCGGGCAATCAATTATTTATCGTATAATTATTAAACGTTTAAGAGACGTTTGATAATTATGTGGAAAATAATTCGAGCGAATTGACTGCGAATTGACCCCTAGGCTCCCTTTTCCCTTCATAATTATTCTTCCATTCCTCCTCGGCGCGCGCGAATCTAGCATTCTGACCCCGAGGCTCCCTTTTCCCTTCATAATTATTCTTCCATTCCTCCTCGGCGCGCGCGAATCTAGCATTCGACCCCGAGGTTGCCTTTCCTTTCGTAACTATTTCGTTTCCTTTTCCGTTCTCGGCTCGGGGGACTGATGGTTGGGGACTTAGTGTCAGCCAGTTACGATGTGTGGGGGCGTGATTGTGGTTCTGGACCCTGGTCACGAGGCCCTCGGTTAGACTACGTTCTCTAACATGGGTAGGTTATCCACCATTCTGGAATCGTGGTCGCGGTTCTTGCAATATCCGGGTTGCAGTGTCATCAGGGGGCGGTGTGTGGGGCTGTGATTGCTTTTCTGGACACTTTGGCCCGCCTAGTAGGAAATTCCTATGTGTTAGACCACGCCAAGCACACCTTGGGGTGGCAGAAGGCATACGGGTCATAATCTAGAATCGTGGTTGTGGTCTTGCATATCCGTGCCTTAATGATTTCTGTGGCTCTGAATCGAAACTGGTGTCGATGCTAAGTCGTTTTACTGTACAGACTCTGGCCGAGGGCTCGCGGGCTGCTCGGTAGCAGTCACAAACACAGTAGAAATACTGTCGCGAAATTAGAATCACTTTGTTTGTCAATCATAAGTGTTCCATTAGAGTCAGGGCCCTGTTCGACGAGTTCGGGCTTTCAAAGGCACGTTTGGAAACTATAAAATTAAAGAGCCAGCCTCGTCGATTCAATTTCTGAGTTTAAGAAGTCATTTTTATAATACTTCATTAATTATTTCGTGTCTGCGTTTGCTTCAGAAGCATTGAAAATAATCAGCTAAAGAAGAAGATTCATGATAATACATACGTATAATATGACCACATCCCCGCCCTGCCCCTGCCCCTACCCGGGCCTTTTAATTCACTACATTTATTAGATAATTAATTAGGTGGGCCCAATTAAGATCGATCAATACGTTTAGCTCTTTATGTAGGCAGGATTTTTTCGAACAGACAACCTTAGAACGGTTACTATACAGGCAGGTTTTACACGAATTGAAAATATTAGACTTTTAACTAGGCAGGGTTTAGAAAACCAAAAATTGTTGGCAGGTGCTGCAATTTTTTGGTGTGTGTTTCAGTCTGTTCTAGGACACCATGGACCACATGATTAATATCGATGAATTGAAGGGGAATTAAACATATATGTACGTACTTATACCTATATGAGTTTGGTAAAGTATCTTTTACATTCCTATGTTGGTAGGATATTATTGAAATTATTCTTTTAATTGAACTCTTAGATGTTATACCAGGTAGGGTGATTCTAGTCTTAAGTTAGCTCTTTAGTCAGGCAGGGCGTATTCGAATCTAATCTAAAATTTAAGAAAGTGGGGTTTATTTTTACGTTATGTCTTAGCTTTTAAGCCCGCAGTGTTCACCACTGCAATAATATTTCGTTGTCTAGTTTTTAAGATCATATGATATATTTTTAAGAAAGTTTTATTTCAGGAAATTGAATTCTCTTGCAAATTTTCTTTCAGGTTTCCTTCTGATATTCAACTTAGCTTTCGGTCGTGAATTTACCAAGTACTCCTCTTGTTGTCTTACTTGTACTACGATCAATTAATGAACGTTCTACAAATTGACAATAATAGGAGATTTTTGTTTCTCACATGTTATATTAGAATTTGTTTTCGCATAATTGGAGGGTGGAAGGGCCGTGGCTAGGGTGGGTCTCCATGCGCAGTAACCTCCACGTGGTGAGACCCGGGCAATCAATTATTTATCGTATAATTATTAAACGTTTAAGAGACGTTTGATAATTATGTGGAAAATAATTCGAGCGAATTGACTGCGAATTGACCCCTAGGCTCCCTTTTCCCTTCATAATTATTCTTCCATTCCTCCTCGGCGCGCGCGAATCTAGCATTCTGACCCCGAGGCTCCCTTTTCCCTTCATAATTATTCTTCCATTCCTCCTCGGCGCGCGCGAATCTAGCATTCGACCCCGAGTTTGCCTTTCCTTTCGTAACCATTTCGTTTCCTTTTCCGTTCTCGGCTCGGGGGACTGATGGTTGGGGACTTAGTGTCAGCCAGTTACGATGTGTGGGGGCGTGATTGTGGTTCTGGACCCTGGTCACGAGGCCCTCGGTTAGACTACGTTCTCTAACATGGGTAGGTTATCCACCATTCTGGAATCGTGGTCGCGGTTCTTGCAATATCCGGGTTGCAGTGTCATCGGGGGGCGGTGTGTGGGGCTGTGATTGCTTTTCTGGACACTTTGGCCCGCCTAGTAGGAAATTCCTATGTGTTAGACCACGCCAAGCACACCTTGGGGTGGCAGAAGGCATACGGGTCATAATCTAGAATCGTGGTTGTGGTCTTGCATATCCGTGCCTTAATGATTTCTGTGGCTCTGAATCGAAACTGGTGTCGATGCTAAGTCGTTTTACTGTACAGACTCTGGCCGAGGGCTCGCGGGCTGCTCGGTAGCAGTCACAAACACAGTAGAAATACTGTCGCGAAATTAGAATCACTTTGTTTGTCAATCATAAGTGTTCCATTAGAGTCAGGGCCCTGTTCGACGAGTTCGGGCTTTCAAAGGCACGTTTGGAAACTATAAAATTAAAGAGCCAGCCTCGTCGATTCAATTTCTGAGTTTAAGAAGTCATTTTTATAATACTTCATTAATTATTTCGTGTCTGCGTTTGCTTCAGAAGCATTGAAAATAATCAGCTAAAGAAGAAGATTCATGATAATACATACGTATAATATGACCACATCCCCGCCCTGCCCCTGCCCCTACCCGGGCCTTTTAATTCACTACATTTATTAGATAATTAATTAGGTGGGCCCAATTAAGATCGATCAATACGTTTAGCTCTTTATGTAGGCAGGATTTTTTCGAACAGACAACCTTAGAACGGTTACTATACAGGCAGGTTTTACACGAATTGAAAATATTAGACTTTTAACTAGGCAGGGTTTAGAAAACCAAAAATTGTTGGCAGGTGCTGCAATTTTTTGGTGTGTGTTTCAGTCTGTTCTAGGACACCATGGACCACATGATTAATATCGATGAATTGAAGGGGAATTAAACATATATGTACGTACTTATACCTATATGAGTTTGGTAAAGTATCTTTTACATTCCTATGTTGGTAGGATATTATTGAAATTATTCTTTTAATTGAACTCTTAGATGTTATACCAGGTAGGGTGATTCTAGTCTTAAGTTAGCTCTTTAGTCAGGCAGGGCGTATTCGAATCTAATCTAAAATTTAAGAAAGTGGGGTTTATTTTTACGTTATGTCTTAGCTTTTAAGCCCGCAGTGTTCACCACTGCAATAATATTTCGATGTCTAGTTTTTAAGATCATATGATATATTTTTAAGAAAGTTTTATTTCAGGAAATTGAATTCTCTTGCAGATTTTCTTTCAGGTTTCCTTCTGATATTCAACTTAGCTTTCGGTCGTGAATTTACCAAGTACTCCTCTTGTTGTCTTACTTGTACTACGATCAATTAATGAACGTTCTACAAATTGACAATAATAGGAGATTTTTCTTTCTCACATGTTATATTAGAATTAGTTTTCGCGTAATTGGAGGGTGGAAGGGCCGTGGCTAGGGTGGGTCTCCATGCGCAGTAACCTCCACGTGGTGAGACCTGGGCAATCAATTATTTATCGTATAATTATTAAACGTTTAAGAGACGTTTAATAATTATGTGGAAAATAATTCGAGCGAATTGACTGCGTGTTTTACTTAGGATACAATGTACAATAATGGCCACTCAATGTTCGTTCATTTCCCCAATTAATGCTCGCCGAGAGATCGCCACCAATCCTTGGACCTACTCCGGATCGGAGTATAAAGTATACTCCAATTATTAATTTGGTATTATATATTTTCAGAAAAATCTCGATTAGTGCACTTCGATTGGGACCGAATGCGAACACTAATCGTTTGCAGACACGTTTATCGCTGGAATTGCCTTATATTAGTAAATGAGATACTTTGTCATTGTTATTAGTTGAATATTAATAAGAAATTGCGTGTTTCATTAACGATAAAATTGCTCCAATGAAAAAGAGAATTAAAGAATTTGTCTAGTAACTATACAATTAACAATTGTAGTATACAATTATCGTCACTATCTTTTCCATTGTGGCAACTTTATTGTTTGGGTGTTAAAAAAATATACATCTCTTAGCTCAATTTTTTTTGGTAATTTATCAGAAAGTAATGTAAAGTATAAGTTTAAAAATTATTTCATTTAGTGATAGTACAATTGAAATAAGAAAACTTGTTATCATGTGTTTCTTTAATTAAAAGATTTTTAATTAACATTAAATGTTTCATATCTTTCGTTGCCTTTCATTGCGACAAAGAACAAAAGAATTCTTTAAAATTATTTAATTTTCGCATCGTTTTCTATAATCTGTGGGTAACGTTGCGAGTGACACGGAAATGGTAATGGGTCCCCGGGACCCAGAAATCGTGGCCGAAAAAATACATTGCATGTCTTGTCTATTCCTTTATCTCGTCGGTGCTAGCGTCTGGGTTTGAACTTTCCCGTCACGTAGACTACTACTAACTCTATTAAATAATACGCCTTTACCTAACAATCGTTTTGCTACCGCGGGTGTACATTAAGATCTGTCTCGAGTCTCTTTTGCTGAACGCGTTAGGACTGATCATCCGATTAGAAATAGTAGCGACGGTTTTTTAATACGCGATTAAGTAGACGTTCATTCTAACATCTTGTCAACTAATTTATTAGTTTAAACGGGTTCGAATCATTCTTATATTACATTTTCTTGTTCATCAAGAAGCCTACCGTTTTATAAATGAAATACTCATGCGTATGTT